>CAMRHE010000088.1:2962500-5362500 GCA_947044405.1 Leptodactylus fallax
GTTTCTGGTGTCCTTCCACAGCTCTTTGGTCTTCACCATAGTGGAGTTTGGAGTGTGACTGTTTGAGGTTGTGGACAGGTGTCTTTTATACTGATAACAATGTCAAACAGGAGCCATTACTACAGGTAATGAGTGGAGGACAGAGGAGCCTCTTAAAGAAGAAGTTACAGGTCTGTGAGCCAGAAATCTTGCTTGTTTGTAGGTAACCAAATACTTATTTTCCACCATAATTTGCAAATAAATTCTTTAAAAATCAGACTGTGATTTTCTGGATTTGTTTTCTCATTTTGTCTCTCATAGTTGAGGTCTACCTATGATGTCAATTACAGGCTGGCCTCATCTTTTTAAGTGGGAGAACTTGCACAATTGGTGGCTGACTAAATACTTTTTTTTCCCCAATGTATATTTAAGCTGTCTACATTTAAGACTAATAATTTAGTTTTTGATTTTTCTGTACTATTACATAATAATACGTTTTATTTATATAGCACCAACATATTCTACAGCACTTTACAATTTGTAGGGTTCAAGTACAGACAAAGTGAGGCATTACAGAGTAACAGTCAATTCACACAATGGGACTGAGGCTCTGCTTGCAAGAGCTTACAATCTATGAGATAGAGGGTGACACAAGAGATAGCAGGGCCGGCATAGGAGGTAGCATTGCTTTTGCAGTAGTCCCGCCGTTTTTGTGTTAAAGGTTATTCATATGCTGTATGAGCCGTCACCAGTCAGTGTCCTTTAATGTGCAGATGATGCCTGGACATATAAAGTTACAGTCCGATACGACATCATATACTGTGGGATAGTGTGGGAGCGTGAACAGTGGAGGGTTAGTTTTAGGGATTCTACCTGCAAAAAGGTTTAGTTTTGAGGGTAATTGTGATAGGTCTGTCTGAAAAGATGTGTCTTCAGGATTCGTTTGAAACTGTAGAAATTGGATGTTAATCTGATTGTACAGGATAGAACATTCCAGAGAAGTGGTGCAACTCGTGAAAAGTCTTGGATATGAGAGTGGGAGGTTGGGTGATAGACAAAGATGAGAGAGGAAATGTAGGCAGGTGCAGCACTATGGAGAGCCTTGAGGATGAGGGTGATAAGTATATGTATATATCCCATATTTCTCCAAAAATAAGACCTACCCCGAAAATAAGCCCTAGCATGATTTTTCAGGATTTTTGTAGTATGCTTGAAATATAAGCCCTACTCCAAAAATAAGTCCTAGTTACAGAAAAAAAAAAAAAAAAAAAAAAAAGTGTCCAGACAGCTATACATGTAAAAAAGTAAATAGAATACAGCAGAACAGATACAGTAGACCCTTCATCAAGGAAAGCAGGCACCTCCAAAAGAATCATACTGGCATGACTATGTTGTGGCTGCCTCCAGTCATCAGGGGGAGCCAACTGCTACACTTGGAACACTGCTGCAATGGCAAGGGGCCTGAGACAGGAGTGACACAGATCTGTGTGTGAGTACCCATCCACCATTAGCACTTGTCAACTCTAAATTTTTTTGTGTGTAAGGGGGTCTGGTGAGTGGATTGTTTTTCATTGAAAAAAATAAGACATCCCCTGAAAATAAGCAATAAAATTATCTTTCGGTGCAAAAAATAATAACTTATTTTTGGCGAAACACAGTACATACATATATTACACCACTGTGTTAAAAGGGTTGGCCACTTTCAGATCAATATTGAGAGACAAATGTTATTGTTTGTATAATAAAAAGTTGTACAGTTTTCCAATATAATTTCTTTATCAGTTCCTCACAGTTTTCTATATCTCTGCTTGCTGTCATTCATTCAGCTTACCTCTAGTGGATAAAATTCTGACCACAGTCATGTGATATACAGTCCATGGTCATGTGATATACAGTCCATGGTCATGTGATGAGCACACAGGTGCACAGCTCGTTACCAAGCAGATGTCTGATCACTGTGTTGTGACTATAATGAGCAGCACCTGTGTGTCCATCACATGACCATAGACTGTATATCACATGACCATGGTCAGAATTTCATCCACTAGAGGTAATCAGAATGAATGACAGCAAGCAGAGATTAATTTTGTTGTCTGCTCTGTGAAGCAGAGAAAGCTGATAATTTTAGAGTGGGGGTAACATAACATATCTATGCTTGACAATGACAGACATTTGTAACGTGCTTTTCCCACTGAGACTCAACCCAGCCTTTCCGAGTTACACCCCAACCTGTAACGTGGCATGAATTATGTTGGGATGAGACATCCCCCGCCCGGGCCTGCTTCACCCACTTTTTCAGAAGGTGGTGAGCAAGATGTTGAATGTGGTGCATCTTTGCCACAAGAAAGGGCATCACATTATCGCCCATGTAGATGGGCTAATAAACTCCCCCTCACTGTATTTCTATTGCTTGAGTGACATAAGTGTAAGAATTATTTTTAAGTGGTGATATATGTGGAGCAGAGGTTACACCTGGATACTGATGGATAAAGTGACCTAGTAACATAAAAATATTATAAATTGTATATAAATTTGGGTGGCACATTTAAAGATTTTGTTTGTGGCCTTGATGCCAGGTGTTATGTGGCTGGTCAACACCATAACTGGGGGAACCATTTGTGGCTGACACTGTCTAGGGGTTACTGTGGCTGGCACTAGAGCTAGCTCTTGCAGATGGGTGATACTGTTAGACCACCCTCAGATTCAGCAAATTTTGTTGCTGAAATTTCTGTTACTGAAAATCTGTTCCATTCAACCAAACAGAACTTGCAAAAGCAAGGTGATTGCTACTAAAAAAAAAAAAACCCTATTCAGATGGCTTGAACCGATTTTCTGTTGCAGAAATTTCTATATCAAAATCTGCTGTATGTGAAGGCTCCCTGGGGAATTGTATGGCTAAATAATAGTGTTACTTAGCATAGATGTTAGTAATAGTGCTACAATCTAAAATTCTGCCATAGATTTCACAATGAAGAAGTCATCAGTGTGAACTGGCCCTAAGGATATACTCACATGGGACTGATGCTTCATATTTTCCGATATGTAATTGCAGACAGAAAATCTGCAATGTACCATCCTGTATGGACATACCCATGGCATATAATACTGAAAACTGCGCTGTTGGAAAAATCCACTACAGAATCTGTGGCAGAAGTGTGTCTGGATTACATTAATATGGACTAATGTGCCTGGATTACATTAATGAGAGTAATGTGCCTGGATTACATTAATATGGGACAGTGGTGTAGCTAGCAGGGGAGGGGTAAAGGGGGTGGCTGCCCTGGGCCCACTGACTTTGGGGGTCCACTATGGAGTTGCCATTAATATATGCTTTACTTCTAACTAGATTGGCATCTGTAGGACACCAATCTAGTTAAAACACAACCACAGGCCTTAAGTGGCTTGCAGTTTACAAGACCCTGAGACCAAAGACAGAAGATGTCTGCTTCTCAGCACAGGTGGACGCAATAGCGTCACAGCATTGCACCTCCTGAGCTGAGACACAGCTGGATGTCCTATGTGTGGACTCCATGCATAGAGCGTGACTCAAGAAGAGGAGGCAGCGGTGACTCTGTTCAATAAGTGATCGCAGGTAGGTGAGTATAACTTTTTTTTTAGCACAGTTGTGGGTATTTTAATAGTATAAGGGGGTCGTTAGGAGAGGGCATTATAACAATAAGGGAGGACTTATTGGGGGAATTATGATGATGGGGGGTCATTTACATAAGAGGGCATTAGGAACATAAAGGGGGTCATTTATATAAGGGGCCATTAGGGGTATTTATGTCAGGGGGAATCAGGCTCATAATATATGGGGGCAATTCATTTAATTAAGGTGGCACTTGGACTTTATTAAAGGAGTTTACCAGCTCATTTTTATTGAGGACATCAATGAATCCCCACTGATCGGCTGCATCAAGGGGCCATGACATCTGTTTATACTACACGCTGTCTGTTTATAGTGACCGCGTCATGTAGTTACAGTGTTGTCACATGGACGTGTATAGGACGAGGCTGTTACATTACATGGCCACTATGAAATGAATGATACTATGTAAAGAGAGAAAGGGTCACAGCGCTTACACAAGTACCTCGGTCCATTCAAACAGCTGATCCGGGGGTCCCGGGTGTCTGAACCCCACTGATTTTTTTTTAATTTTTTTATTGAGGACCTGGAAAACCTTTTAATTAGGAAACACACAGGCATTATTAATAAGGGACACTAGTTAAACAGGCCCACACAAACATTATTAATTTAAAGATGGGAGTATTATTCATTCTGGGGGGGGTTTGTTGTATCATATATTTTATAATTGGGGGTATCAGCAGCATGGAGACTTTATGCAGGTGAGGACAATGTGGGTCAGGTGCCTGGAAAAGTAAAAAGCCGAAGATGTCTGTGCTGCAAACGTAACATAACCTAGCACTGGAGGCGCTAACTGTAACTAGGGCTTATATTTCAAGCCTACTCCAAAAACTCTGAGAAATCATGCTAGGGCTTATTGTCGCAACCCAATCGGAAGAGACCGGAGGATGGGAGTAGTAGTGGCGGATGCTGTGCCACCTAGCAGGCCGAGCACGCTCCCAAACCGCTCTAGTCCCACTTCTAGGCCGGACTAAGTCAGGGGGGTCCTGCAGCACTACCGGATGGTGGTGGTAGTAGTTCTTTCCCCCGGGGCACTTCCAGTTGAAGAGGGGACCTCTCCTACCTGAGCCAGTGTGGTGTTGTTCGAAAGAGCCCTGATGGTAATGCAGCCACGACTCAGGATTCAGTGATGCAGGTAAACCAAACAGCCGTTTATTTAGGCAACTGGAACAGTAAATCAACAGCAGCTTCCAGATGGGGGTAGTAGTCCTACAGTGTCCAACTCCCAGCCTTGGTTGTAGGAGGGTGCCCAGGGTGATTATAGGCTCCACAGGATGGCTTTCCGCTACTCCTCCTCTCTGCCTCTCCCAGCTAGGTACACTGGGGATGGAATTATAGGGAGCCCTGACAGGGATCTGGTTATCTGTATGCTGGGCCCGAATGCGACTCTCCTGTCATGGTCCTCTCCTGCTCCTCCTGGCACGGCACCAACTGAGTCCAGCAGCTTGGACAGCTCTACTCCCTTGCTCTGGGCTGTCTTCAGGTGAGCCTGGGGCTGATGTTATCTCTCCTGGGGCTGATGTTATCCCTCCTAGGGCTGTGAAAGCAGCAGTTGGCCTTCAGTCCAGAGGCTGGTGGCAGATCAGCTTTGCACACCTAGTCTGGTTCACAGCATGCACTGAACTACCTGACCAACTGTTGCTGGGGAGATAATATCTCCCTGCAACCCCGCCCAGTGGCCTGTGATAGGCCAGGGCTGAACCAAGTCTGGGTTTGAACACTGCAGGGGGAAAATGCAGAGGGAAAAGCTGCACAACATGTCACATAAAACATTTATCATAAAACGAGACGTACAAACATGAAACCCAAAGGCATGAGAGACAAATGCACAAAAGCAGTAGCACTCTGGGATGCTGCATTATTTTTGGGATAGGGCTTATTTTTGAAGAAACAGGGTACCACTATATGGTCACCCTATAGTGTTAATATTGGTAATATGTCACACGTACACTGTGTATACTGTACATATGACATGGCTGAACCCTTAGCTACGCCTCTGATATTGGGTAATGTTCACATGTAGTATCCCCTCACCATCTGGAGTCAATTACAGGTGACGTCCAGGAAAGTGAGCAGCCGGTGCCAGGGATTATACATTACCTCTGCCATAGAAGTTTCTGGGTACGTGCGCCCCACTTTCAGTAGAGGGCGCTCTCGGACCGAGGAAAATACAGAAGACATAGGCGAAGATAAGAGTGTGAGACCGGAGAACAGGCCGCCCGGGAGACTGAGTGAGAGCGGCCCAGCTTACGGTGTTACACTGCCAGGCGTGATAAACTGCGACAGCGCCGCTGCTTTCAGCTCGGATCCCTGTGACAGGCCCGCGAGGGGCCTCGGGGTCTCCTAGAAATGCCTCTGCTCTTCCTGGAGCGCTTTCCATGGCCCAGCCTGCGGACATACACCGGCCTAAGTGGCCTGCTGCTGGGCCTCAGTCTGCTGAGCGCCTACCGAAGCCTGAGCGGGGAGCTGGACGAGGAGGAAGAGGGAGACCCGGAGGAGAGCAGGGGCCAGCTGTCAGGAGACACCTGGGAGCTGGTGCTGGAGCTAGGCCGATACCTGGTGTCAGACAGCCTGGGAGTCTGGGTGAGTGTCATGTCCTCCTGTCAACAAACATGGATGTCAGGGAAAATGTCAAACGTACACTGTGTATACTGTACATATGATGTGGCTGTGTATATACACCTCT
Source organism: Leptodactylus fallax (assembly GCA_947044405.1). Taxonomy (NCBI): domain Eukaryota; kingdom Metazoa; phylum Chordata; class Amphibia; order Anura; family Leptodactylidae; genus Leptodactylus; species Leptodactylus fallax. Next base: position 2,968,812 of record CAMRHE010000088.1, read on the forward strand.
GGGGATATATGGCCCTCCTGGCTGTGTACATTAGATACTGTACATGTATACACTATATACAGTTGTACATGGATATAAACTCTGTCTGTACCTTGTAGACTGTACATATAATATAGTTGTATATACATGTATACCTTTCCAGTGACATGTACACTCACTATATACATGTGAACTATCTGTAACATGTTCACTGGATACTCTAAATATGTCTGCAGTGTGTGTGTATATATATATATATATATATATATATATCTGACCTGCACAGTGGATACTCTACATATCATACTGTTGTGTATACATATACTGTATGACCTGTCTGTAACATGTACACTGGATACTCTAAATATGTCTGCAGTGTATATACAGTGCTGGCCAAAAGTATTGGCACCCCTGCAATTCTGTCAGATAATACTCTGTTTCTTCCAGAAAATGATTGCAATCACAAATGCTTTGGTAATAATATCTTCATTTAATTTGTCGTCAATGGAAAACCACAAAAAGAATTGTCAAAAAGCCAACTTGGATATAATTCCACACCAAACATAAAAAAGGGGGTGGACAAAAGTATTGCCACCCTTTGAAAAATCATGTGATGCTTCTCTAATTTGTGTAATTAACAGCACCTGTTACTTACCTGTGGCACATAACAGGTGGTGGCAATAACTAAATCACACTTGCAGCCAGTTGAAATGGATTAAAGTTGACTCAACCTCTGTCCTGTGTCCTTGTGTGTACCACATTGAGCATGGAGAAAAGAAAGAAGACCAAAGAACTGTCTGAGGACTTGAGAAGCAAAATTGTGAGGAAGCATGAGCAATCTCAAGGCTACAAGTCCATCTCCAAAGACCTGAATGTTCCTGTGTCTACCGTGCGCAGTGTCATCAAGAAGTTTAAAGCCCATGGCACTGTGGCTAACCTCCCTAGATGTGGATGGAAAAGAAAAATTGACGAGAGATTTCAACGAAAGATTGTGCGGATGGTGGCTAAAGAACCTCGACTAACATCCAAGCAAGTTCTAGCTGCCCTGCAGTCCGAGGGTACAACAGTGTCAACCCTGTACTATCCGTCGGCATCTGAATGAAAAGGGACTCTATGGTAGGATACCCAGGAAGACCCCACTTCTGACCCAGAAACATAAAAAAGCAGGCTGGAGTTTGCCAAAACTTACCTGAGAAAGCCAAAAACTTTTTGGAAGAATGTTCTCTGGTCAGATGAGACAAAAGTAGAGCTTTTTGGGAGAAGGCATCAACATAGAGTTTACGGGGAAAAAAAAAGAGGCCTTCAAAGAAAAGAACACGGTCCCTACAGTCAAACATGGCGGAGGTTCTCTGATGTTTTGGGGTTGCTTTGCTGCCTCTGGCACTGGACTGCTTGACTGTGTGCATGGCATTATGAAGTCTGAAGACTACCAACAAATTTTGCAGCATAATGTAGGGCCCAGTGTGAGAAAGCTGGGTCTCCCTCAGAGGTCATGGGTCTTCCAGCAGGACAATGACCCAAAACACACTTCAAAAAGCACTAGAAAATGGTTTGAGAGAAAGCACTGGAGACTTCTAAAGTGGCCAGCAATGAGTCCAGACCTGAATCCCATAGAACACCTGTGGAGAGATCTCAAAATGGCAGTTTGGAGAAGGCACCCTTCAAATCTCAGGGACCTGGAGAAATTTGCCAAAGAAGAATGGTGTAAAATTCCAGCAGAGCATTGTAAGAAACTCATTGATGGTTACCGGAAGCGGTTGTTCGCAGTTATTTTGTCTAAAGGTTGTGCTACCAAGTATTAGGCTGAGGGTGCCAATACTTTTGTCCGGCCCATTTTTGGAGTTTTGTGTAAAATGATCAATGATTTGACTTTTTTTTTCATTCTCTTTTGTGTTTTTTCATTGCAAGCAAAATAAATGAAGATATTATTACCAAAGCATTTGTGATTGCAATCATTTTCTGGAAGAAATTGAGTATTATCTGACAGAATTGCAGGGGTGCCAATACTTTTGGCCAGCACTGTACATATATGACCTGTACAGTGGATACTCTACATATCGTACTGTTGTGTATACATAAATGACCTGTCTGTAACATGTACAGTGGATACTCTACATATCGTACTGTTGTGTGTACATATAAGACTGTGACCTGGCTGTGACTTATATACACTCTATACTGTTGTTCTGATGTTGATGGCCTCTTGCGTAAATCCCTGTTTATGAAACAGGTGCCCTTAGGCAGATATATAAGTTCTGTCCAGGCTCCGTTGGCACCAATTGACACTTAAAGAGGACCTTTCATGTCCTCAGGCACATGAGGTTTTATATACGGCTAGAAAGCTGACAGTGCGCTGAATTCAGTGCACTGTCGGCTTTCCCATTATGTGCCCCATTGGTGGAGATATTGGTGCCATCAGTTTTGGCACCGATATCTCCCCACTGTCAGAAGGGCGTTCCTCATAGCTCAGCGTCATCGCTGTGCAGTAATTAACCACCCCCACCCCCCCCCCTGGCAGTACAGGACTTTGGATGAGTACTGTCGGGGTGGGGGCATCGCTCACAGCTCAGCGATGATACTGAGCTATGAGGAACGCCCTTCTGACAGTGGGGAGATATTGGCACCGATATCTCCACCCCGTGGGAAAATACCGGCAAAGCTAACAGTGAGATGAATTCGGTATTCGTCGGTAGCGGTATTCTTTCTAGCAATGTATAAAACCGCATATGCATGAGGACATGAAAGGTCCTCCTTTAAAGGGGTTGTCTGGGATCTTTCTAATCTAAGCTACTTTCTAAATTACTTACTATATCAAAAAGCTATATTTACCTAGATCGCCGGGGCAGTCATTTGACCGTTCCAGGCACATATTCTGATTTTCCGGTGATGTTCTGTTTCCGGAAATGGATTGTCATCAATACCAACCCCCACCCTTTAAAGAGGTTGTCCAGGAATCCGCCTGAAAAAACGCCTCCCATTCATTTCAATGGAAGTCAGTAGCGTTTTTTTTTTCCCTCTAGCGCTTTTTTCCGCTAGCGGAAAAAAAAAGCGACATGACCTATCTTCAGGAGGATTCCGCCTGGAAAAACCAATGGAATTCAATGGGAGGCGAAAAAACGCAACACGGTTTTTTTGAAGCTGAGTTCCTAGGCCCACACCAAAAGGGGTGTAAACTACATCCGCGTCAGGTCAAAAAACGTGTCCCAAAACCATTTCCTAATTTCTTAAGCTGATTTTTTTTCTGTCTGCAAAAAACTCCGTTGTGAACATATCCAAAAGGTGTGCCTAGATGCGGCTATAGCTGCATCCAATCCCTGGGCTGCTGGTGCTTTCATCTCTGTGTAATGGAAACACCGATTTGAATTAAGCTTTCCCTAAGCACACAATAGCGTTCGGCTTAAAAAGAGGTTACCCACAGAAACCTGCCGACCCCATAGACTACAATAGGGTCCGCTGGTTTTCTGCCTGGTTTCCACCCGAAAAATGCTGAGAGAAAAGCCCTGCTTGCACATTTTTAAGCGGGTTCGGGGGATGGAAATCCCAAATGTACAGCAAGCACAAGTGTGAACCTAGCCTTAATATTATTCTTGGCCATACGGTGACAACAACACAACATTGCCAGTAATGATATATTGCTGACATTAATCTGTGGTTCACTTACACAGAAGTAAAAGCATCATCGGCCCGGGCCTGGATTAGGATGTAGCAGCATCCAGGTACAGTGTATGTCACCGCCCTAAAGGCCATTTCACATGATGCAATGATTGGGTCATGTAAATGGTTAGTCATTCAGCATATGGGCAAAATTCTTGTTTGTTAGGTGATGGCATAATTTATGTAAGATAAAAGATGTTAGATCTTCGCCCAATGTAAACAGGTTAATGTGCTGCTGAAAGCTGCAGCCTGTATTGGGATGAATGAACAATCCTGAGGAATATCTGATCCCAGTCAATGCTGTCCTGTCAGCTTGTACAAGGTCCCATACATGTGGAGGAAACTGGACCAATAAATCTGGTCTGTACATCAGGAGACTGGGACTCCTTTTATCATTGTTATCTATGATACTAGGAGCCCCTGACTATGTCTACTCTATACAGTATGGACAGTGGTGGAGAGGAAGGGACTCCTAGCTTTATAGACCACGATGATACAAGGAGTCTCTGTTTACTGACTGGGTTTAGGCTGGGAAATTTGGTCAATGTCCAGACCATTTTGTGGCTAGGATTCCACCGTGTATGGAACCGATTGAAGTTCTCAAAGCCAATGCAGGTGAAGTTGACTTGCAGTGGCCTTTAAAGACTTTCATTGTATATTCAGGCATAATTTTGTGTTGTTTTCAATGGGAGGTAGAAATCGAAGCTGGGTGCTGAAAAAGTAAGCGTCCTGCTTGATCTTGTCGCAGTGTCTGTGTTGTGAGCAACTCCGCTGACTAGCCCCATTTCTCTAGGAGTAGTCAATGAACCGGAGGTGAGGAAATGGAAGAGAGATGGAACAGGAGGTGTTTATCATTGGATATCTAAATGAGTTGTATGTAGATGGTGCTATTTGCTCTATTGCAGAAAGTCGATGACTATTTACTGTATATCCCCAATAGCAGATCTTAGGTTATGCTATTAGTTTGAATAGCATGAATAGACCATGGATCTGTCTGTCTTGTATACATTATTTACACGTGTTCTTATCAGCCTTTCAGACAGTTCTTAAAGGGGTTGCTTAGGAATTGGAGCACCCCGTCAGGAGCCTGGGGAAGATGGGAAAAAAAAAATAAAAATGCTCACCTGTTCCCCGGTGCTCTGTTGCTTGTGCCCATTCAATCTTGTGCTGGTATTGCTGTAAGTCTTCTGCCACACATGACCACAGAGACCAGTTAGCAGTCAATGGAGAGAGACTAGTGACATCACTCACATACATCACTGGATTTTTGCCACGATACTGAATGGATACCAGACACACAATACTGAATGGACACCAGGGGCAGACAGTGGAGCATTGGGGACAGGTGAGTATCATTTATCTTTTTATTTCACACCTCCTTGCTCAGATTCCTTGACAACCCCTTTAATGGATATTTATTACTTGTCTGCAGGATAGGTGATGAAGCTCCCGCTGCTGGTATCCAGATGGTCACTAGCGTCACTTTCAATTTTCAAAGGCAAAGCAACAAAAGCAGTTTTTCTTTTAGACGTGATAAGAAATTTGCCCCCTTGAATTATCTAGCACAAAGCATGTTTGACCGCCGTCCTGTTCAGACTCCTCCTTGGGACTCTCATTCTAGTGACCATGGGGGTCCCAGAGATCAGTCACCTACCTCCCTTCTGGCCTTTCACAACCCATTTAGGGTATGATCACATGTATTTTTATTTGCGTAAATACATATGGGAAATCGGCAGTACATTACGGTACAAAATCTCATCCACGCTGTATGGTACAAAAGCTGCAATGCAAGCTGACCTGAGGGGCAGTATGTAAATTTATGTTGCATGTTTTTGCTGCGGATTTCTCTCCGTACAGTGCATATTGTGAAATCTGTGGCGAGCCGGCAGTGCTTACACTCTGAATTCCGAATTCTTACCAAATAATTTGTTTTTTGCCGCTGTACATTGCTTTGCTGATGTTCTGCTGTAGAAAATCTGCTATGTCATGTGGACATGCCCTTAAATGTACCATACTTGTTTCTGCTGCAGTTTGCATTTACACAATAATAGCATAGTCCTATGTATGTCATAGGCGTAGATTTTGTATCTTACTACACGTCACCTAAGTTCTCCCTTAGACCCAGGAGATTATCACATATCCCGCCCCAGTGTTGGGTCATTCCATAGGCTTTTTAGATTAGTCTGACTGTCTTATTGGAGGCTCAGTGATCAGTCTAGAATGTGTTCACAGTCAGGCCATGTGATATCTGGGGAACTAGAGCAAAGATCACACAAGTTTCTCTTTTTCTTGCTGTTTCTGTTTCAGATTTCTGACATTTTTCAGGTGGGGTTTCTATGTCCAGGTTTCTTGTTGCTGTTTTTGAAGACAAAACCAGGTGTAGATCATAAAGGGGCAGAGTTATAGGACAGGTTCTGCTACTGTTTGTATGCAGTCCACTCCTGGTTTTTGCTTCAACAACGACACAAATTGAACAAAATTTGAATGGGGGATCTCAGCCTTAGGCCTCATGAACATGGAGAATTCGGGACAGATTTCCTAGTCTGAACCCAGTCTTCTGACATCAGACTCCCAGAATCACAAATTACTGTGATATAAGAAGTCCCTGCCTGCCTGCGGCTTCACTGTCCTGTACTGTATATCATAAGGACAGTAGAGTGGTGAGAGACGTGGAATCCAAGCAACCTATAAACCTATATCACTATGAACCAATGAGTCTAGGTTTCCTAACTGGGTTTATAGTCTTTTTTTTTTTTTTTTTTTTTTTTAAGTGGGGGTTTTCCCACTCACACTCAAGTTATCCCCTATCCTAAGAATATCTTGCAGGTCAGTGGGGGCAGCGCACACATTACTTCATTCATTTCAGTGGTAGCACCGGAGATGGCCAAAGTACAAATGAATTGAGCCATGAAACCATAGACTGATCTGCAAGTTATCCCCTATCCTATACATAGGGGATAACTTGTTTTCACCCGTTCCTGATATCCGCTGTAATAGTCGGGTATTTAAATATGGTATTCAGGAGCTGAGTGGCCGCCATAGCTGCTGGGTATCCACTGTATTGCACAGTCCTGCAATTTTACAATGCAATGCATTTTTTACCCTACAGTGAACATCGTAGCAAGAATAAAAATCAAAACAGTCGAACTGCCATTTTTTCACTGTTTTGCCTCTCATGAAAATTAAAAAGTGATCAAAGTGATAAAATTAACACAAACAGTTTTTCTCCCAATTCTACGACATTCTGAATTTTTCCATCTTTTTAGTACATTGTACAAAATATTAAATGGTACCCTTACAAAGTACAAATAATTTTTGTTCCACAAAAAAATAAGCCCCCATACAGCTCTGTGAATAGAAAAAATACAAAAGATATGGCATTTGGAAGGTGGGGAGTCAAAAAATTAAAACCTAAAAATTGGGTTAAAAAGATCTACTTTTATGAAAACCCACATATCTGTACCACATGTAAACATTTTTGTAGGTTCACATTTATTTGACAGCTGGATGCTATAGTGTTTCTACTCAAAGAAAATGCTGTGTGAACTTACTCTTAAAGCGACCTTGTCCAGTTAGTGCCCATGGTGCCCTACTCTGAAGGGATATACCCTATTGACAAGGCAAACTGGTAAGGGTATTGGCAAACATTGTGTCTAAACGCCTGTGACCAAAACACATATGGTCAATACCTGCAAGAGTGCGCTGGTGAGCTCAGGAACTCAAAAAGGCCTGGGTGTCTGTAGAAGACAACAGTGGTGAATGATCACTAAATCCTTTCCACTGTTAAGAAAAACCCCCTTCACAACATCCAGTGGGGGCTGAGCTGCAGTAAAGGCACCAGGCCGCTACACAGCAGACAGGTACCAGAAGCAGCTCTGTACAGATGATCGGTCCAGGTGTTGGGCTCCCTATCGATCATATATTTATGACCTATCCTGAGGATGGGCCATAATAAAATAAGCCCAGACAACCCCTTTAAGACAAAACTTAAGGCAGAAAGACCTACAAACAAACATCACAAGACAGCTGCAATAAAGGCCTGATAAAGCATCACAAAGGAGGAAACCCAGTATTTGGTGATGTCCATGTCATTGCCTGCAAAAGATTCTCTACATAGTATTTTATTTATTGTATTATTAATTTGTCCTATTACTTTTGAGTCCCTGAAATGAGGCGGTTTTGTTGCAATTCTAAAAACTTTAACAGGATGTTTTTGTGCAACCCCTTACATTAAAGGGGTTGTCCAGGATAAATTGAAACCCTTACACCAATCTAAACACCCTCCCCCCGCCTACTTTCTAAATAACATAATTAATCAAAAATGTATAGTTACACATTTGCTGGTTATCCGGTGACGATCCGTTTCCGGATCATACTTACCTTCCAGGCTTCTACTGCGGGACGGCTTCTCCCTCTTCCGGCGCTTGTCCCAGCGCTGTTCTGCTACCGATAATCCACCTCTACTGCGCAGTTCCCAGGCATGTGCAGTGGAGGTATATTGTCGCTACAGAGCAGCGCTGGGACAAGCGCCAGCAGTCAGAAAAGACGGATGGGCCGTCCTGAAGGAAAAAGGCTGAAAGGAAGAGAGAGAAAGGTAAGTATATAATATATAATGGGGTCGGGTTAGGCTGAGTAGATTGGGAAGAGCTAGTAATAGGCGGGATAGCTAGAGAGACAGGGAGAGGGTGTATGGGAGGGAGGAAGAGAGGAAGGGAGTGAGGTGAGAGGGGTTAGTGTGGGAGTTACATAGCAGGAAGCTGAACCATGTAAACAAATGCAGAAGATCCCAGGAGCTCCCAGAGACACCCAGAAATCGCTCAAAACACTGCTAAAGGTATATGGGTGCATTTATTAACACATTAATAGCACTAACAGACCTTTTTTTTTTTTTTTTTTTAAAAAACAAAAACATTTTTTTGCCTAGAAAACCCCCTTAAACCTGAAAGTAGACACTTCATCTGCATCTCAGTTGTTTTATTTCATACCCAGTGTGGTGGCTGCAGAGCCCAAATCATGAAGATTGTGTCACTGTCCAAATATTCCTGGACCTAACTGTATTCAGAGTATAACACACACTGAACGACCACTTTATTAGATACACCTACCCTTTCACGAGTGGAGCTTCTCTGTATGAGACACCTGACCCCAGAGCATAAAATCAAGTAAACACATTTTCATTGGATCATTTTCAGTGTGAATCCACATTACAATAGGAAGATTGAGAGATCATTGGTGTGATTGAGGATTATCTAGTAAAAGGGTTTCCTGTGTGTATATGTCTTAGATACGTCTGTGCACCAAAAAGTGCATGATGGCTTCTGGCCACAATAGGGAAACTAAAAGCAGCACACTTGGCACGTCATACGAAATTTTCCTTGTCTGTTCTGCCTATTTATATAGGATATGCCTCTACTGATGAAGTTTGAATTACAAATGGTACATGTGCTCCGCTTCACCACCACAATGGCTACAGACACCCATAATATATGAAGACCTCTTCTATATATACTGACCCCAGAAGTTGGATCCTCAGAGACCAAACGTTGATGGGTTATCTAAAAGAAGTGTTCCGAAGAGCCCCTTTTAATTCACTGTTTTCCAAGTAGGGTATCTGAAAAGGGGCTTTCTAAACCAGATGTCCTTTCTGATGTCAATGAGCAGATTATTCCTCTTCAGCACTGTCAGTTACTGTATCTGTGTACTGATCCGTGACCTGGAGCTGGTGTCAGGAATACATATTGCTCATGTAACACAGTGGAGTAGCCTTCTTGAACTATTTTAAAATGTTCTGTCTTAAAAATAGCACTGTAGCTTCTGTGTGCAAGATGTGACCCATGCTGCCCGCCATCGCTGTCGGAGAGATCTAGTAGTATTAGTATCTTACACGATAACATGGGGGTTTAGATTTGGCTGCATACTCCCAGTGGTTTATAACCAGAGCCCCTTATATAAAGGGGTTTCTTCTGCAGACACCACAAGCACGGTTTACAGAAACGTGACATAGTACAGCATGTGCACTATTCTTAGCATAAGAGCTTGGATTGGTATGTGTGGGCTTATAAAGGAAACCCCTCCCCATATGTCCTATTAGGGCCTATGGACATCATAGAGAGGGTTCTCTCCCCTGGACCATTCAACACAAGTTTCAATGGACCTCACTGATCAGTATATTTCAGAAGGGGCCATTTATGACTTCTTTAGATCACATCGATGGCTTTTATCCAAAAGAGATCACTTTTTAGGCTGAGGTTACACCTAAACTTTTTAGGTGAAGCCACACATAGTGGTGTCAACTGTGTATACCTCCAGTGTTTTCTGTAAAACGCTTAACATTTTTTGCTTATGGCTTGCTCTCACACATTTTTCAGTTTTATTTTTTTTTTGTTTTTGACTCCCTGCCTTCCAAACCCCATAACTTTTTTTTTTTCTGTTCACAGAGCTATATGAGGACTCAATATTTGCACTTGTACTTTTTAATGGTACCATTTAACTTTCCATATGATGTACTGGAAAGCTAGAAAAAAAATCAGAATGGGTTGGAATTGGGGAAAAATTGCATTGTGTGTGTGGATTTCTTATATATAATGCTAATGCATTGCAAATTGAGGTGAATTGTATTACAGCCTGCATAGGGAATGTCTGATTCATTCTGTCTGTACTCCCCTACACAAGCTGTGTCAGTTTACAATGGGCTCTAAGGGGGAGTAGGGAAGAGGAGAAGGAGAAATACAGAGATATGAGGAGTCTACAGCATTAAATGAGTCATTTCTGTCAGAAGACTGGATAGTAATACTGATAACCCAGTTGGGTTGGTAAAAAGAACTGTCTCTATATATTGCTGAGCTCCCCTTTTTCTCCCCCTCCCCTATCCATAGAGATCTATTGCACAAATTTGATCAGTGACAGGAGGCGAATAAGTGAAGAAACAAACTATCTAATCTACTTTATATAAGATAAGTGCTTAACTTCACCTGGACTATAGATGTCTGAAAAAAAAAATTGTTACACTTTAAAGGCCAGGCCTGTAACAAGCAACCAGTGTTTTAATAGTAAGATGGCACTGGCAGTATTGCGGCAGGCACTGCTGTCCGCGTGTGTGTCTTCATCATTTGCAGTTAGGGTATGGTTACTTAGTGGGAACCAGGCAGCCGAAAATCACTCATAAATGCATGCCTATTGCAACAAAGTAGAATGGGACTTAACTGCAGCGTTTGAGCACACCCTTAGGGTGTTTTCACATCTCCCATTTTTGAAGCCAGTGCCAGGGGAGTGTGGGTAATTGTACAATGGGGAAAAAAAGTATTTAGTCAGCCACCAATTGTGCAAGTTCTCCCACTTGAAAAGATGAGAGAGGCCTGTAATTGTCATCATAGGTAGACCTCAACTATGAGAGACAGAATGAGAAAACATATCTAGAAATCACATTGTCTGATTTTTAAAGAATTTATTTGCAAATTATGGTGGAAAATAAGTATTTGGTCAATAACAAAAGTTCTTCTCAATACTTTGTTACATATCCTTTGTTGGCAATGACAGAGGTCAAACGTTTTCTGTAAGTCTTCACAAGGTTGGCACACACTGTTGCTGGTATGTTGGCCCATTCCTCCATGCAGATCTCCTCTAGAGCAGTCATGTTTTGGGGCTGTCGCTGGGCAACACGGACTTTCAATTCCCTCCAAAGGTTTTCTATGGGGTTGAGATCTGGAGACTGGCTAGGTCACTCCAGGACCTTGAAATGCTTCTTACGAAGCCACTCCTTTGTTGCCCTGGCGGTGTGCTTGGGATCATTGTCATGCTGAAAGACCCAGCCACGTTTTATCTTCAATGCCCTTGCTGATGGAAAGAGGTCTGCACTCAAAATCTCACGATACATGGCCCCATTCATTCTTTCATGTACACAGATCAGTCGTCCTGGTCCCTTTGCAGAGAAACAGCCCCAAAGCATGATGTTGCCACCCCCATGCTTCACAGTAGGTATGGTGTTCTTTGGATGCAACTCAGCATTCACTCTCCTCCAAACACGACGAGTTGTGTTTCTACCAAACAGTTCTACTTTGGTTTCATCTGACCATATGACATTCTCCCAATACTCTTCTGGAACATCCAAATGCTCTCTAGCAAACTTCAGACGGGCCCGGATATGGACTGCTTAAGCAGGGGGACACGTCTGGCACTGCCGGATCTGAGTCCCTGGCAGCATAGTGTGTTACTGACGGTAGCCTTTGTTACGTTATTCCCAGCTTTCTGCAGGTCTTTCACTAGGTCCCCCGTGTGGTTCTGGGATTTTTGCTCACCGTTCTTGTGATCATTTTGACCCCACGGGGGTGAGATCTTCCGTGGAGCCCCTGATCGAGGGAGATTATCAGTGGTCTTGTATGTCTTCCATTTTCTAATTATTGCTCCCACAGTTGATTTCTTCACACCAAGCTGCTTGCCTATTGCAGATTCAGTCTTCCCAGCCTGGTGCAGGTCTACAATTTTGTTTCTGGTGTCCTTCCACAGCTCTTTGGTCTTCACCATAGTGGAGTTTGGAGTGTGACTGTTTGAGGTTGTGGACAGGTGTCTTTTATACTGCTAACAATGTCAAACAGGAGCCATTACTACAAGTAATGAGTGGAGGACAGAGGAGCCTCTTAAAGAAGAAGTTACAGGTCTGTGAGAGCCAGAAATCTTGTTTGTTTGTAGGTGACCAAATACTTATTTTCCACCATAATTTGCAAATAAATTCTTAAAAAATCAGACTGTGATTTTCTGGATTTGTTTTCTCATTTTGTCTCTCATAGTTGAGGTCTACCTATGATGACAATTACAGGCCGGCCTCATCTTTTTAAGTGGGAGAACTTGCACAATTGGTGGCTGACTAAATACATTTTTCCCCACTGTATGTAGGAAACCATTCTTCTGTTTTATGTTTTTTTTTCACTATATTTTCAAGAGATTTTCTTGGTCCTCTATGGAGGAAGATTGTTACATGCTGAGATTTTTTAAGCAAGTAATATATACAATCAGAAAGATAAATTGCTAGCAACTTGCTTGACCAAAGTGATGGAGTTTTTCCAAGTGCTCAATGCTTTCCTTTGTACAGTAATATTACAGTAATTTTTAAAGGGAGAAAAAAGGTTAGATGTAGCCCTAGACTGATAAGCAATATGTATTCTGTTCTTAAAGTTGCACCCAAAGAGGCTGATTATAAGTTTTTTTGTAAATAGATAGGTGTGAATTATTCCTTAATTGGGTAAAATCACACTTGGCATGTCTGTTGCAGAAAGATCTGCGACAGTTTTCCTTATTTAACTGTAGCTTGTAAAAATTTGTTCTTACTACAGATATGCCCCAATTCAGACAAAATTATTTTCAGTTTCAGAAATTTCTGCAATAAATCTACAGGATTGTGTTAATTCATCCTCTACTAGTTAAAGGGGTTCTTCCATCTTCCTGTTTCAGCAGCTTTGCCTGATGTCTATTCTTCTCACTTCCTGTATTCTTCAGCAAGCTAGTGGGCGGCTTTGACTTTTTGATGAACAGGACACTATGAAGTATAGATATAGACTTTGCCTTTACCATGATTGATTACTAGAAATCTAATGTAAATTCAGATCAAATAATATGCACAGTAAATGTGTATTACATTACACAGGATTGTATAGAACACTTACCATGCTTCTACAGAAAACTTACAGCTAAATACTGTCCGTGCCTTTATCAGCAAACTGCAAGTAGCTGATTGTCCTGACTGCAAAGGCTAGGTTCACATCTGTGTCAGTGTGTCCGCAGGAGACTCCGCCACAGATTCCACCGAAAAACGGTGGAGAGAAAAGTCCTGAATAGTCTATGGGGTCCGCTGGCAACTGCTGTTGCAGCAGACGGGCAGACCCAAACAACAGAGAGCCTGGCGCAAGTGTGAACCTAGCCAGAGCTGTACATAACAGTGAGAGCACTCAGCCTTCCCCAGAGAGCATTTACTCATCGCTCTGTCTAGTCGTATCAGATAGAGGTTGTTCACCATGGAAACGTTGTGTAAACAAAGGGAGGAATATTCTAACATAGCAGGAAAACAATTAATTTAGAAAAACTCTTGAATTTACATAAGCTAGCAGTATAGCTAGGATCCTTGAGATGGGAAAACCCTTTTAAGGTATAATACCCCTATCCAATATGGCCTTAATGTGAACATCATGTCTATTTTTTTCCCATGCAGGTGCTGGTGAATACTGTATGCTGTTTGCTGATGCTTGTTGCTAAACTAATTCAGCATGTGGTGTTTGGTCCATTACGTGTCAGTGAGAGACAAGTAAGTACAATAAAAATCTTATGATGTCCTTGTCAAAGGTATGTGTGAGAATGTAAAGGGGTTATCCACTTTCTAAATTTAATAGCCTTAGGATAGGTCATCAGTAATAGATTTGCAGGATGTCCCAGATATTAGCTGTTACAGGACAGTGCAGCTCCTGGTAACGTTTACTTGCCGCAAGCCTCACTGCTCACTTGCTGTACAAAGTGTTGTGGCTTTAGGTACTGCAGCGCTGTCCCATTGCACCTACTGTAGTAGTTCAGGGAGATGTCATGGGTGGAGGTATATAGTTAGGTGTCATCAGCATATAGATGGTGCTGAAAGCCAAATCTGCTGATGGTTTGTCCAGTAGGGAAGGTGACCTAGAACTGAGCCCTGAGGAATAGCAGGGGGAAAAGGAGACAGAGCCACCAAATGATACACTTAAAGTTTGTCTGTAATTGGATCAAAGGATGAGTGAAGAAGAGAAACTGCAGGTGGGAAGGAGGATCATTGCTGCTTGGTGATCACGTGATTATTTACTTATGTATATTGTCAATTTTGTCTTTGAAGTAAGTGGCCTCGGCACAGAGGTCTGTAATAGGTGCCTGCACCGTGGGAGTAAGAATGGAGTGAAAGTGTGAAAGACTGTTGCTCATTGATAATTCTGGCGTATCTTAACATTACCTAGTCTAGGTTTACACCACTTATTAGTTGGCATAGTTTCTACATCTTTAACTCTATCAACAAACCCTACCCCTTGTATGGGCAAGGTATAAAAAATGTCTAAAACAGTTTACCCTTTCTGACACCCACTGTAATATTACTAATATGTTTGGTATCCCCACATCTGAAAATGCCCTTGCTTCAAACCTATAAAAATAATTTTCTGATATGGCGAAGGCTGTGGTGGCAAAAAAATAATCAAAATGGTCAAACCGCTGTATTTTGCCTCACAAAAGAAATTGAATAAAAAAAACCGATCAAAACAGACATTCCCCAAAATGGTATAAATAAGTAAATAAATAAGTTTTTCTTTTTCTGGCCATACAAAAAGATGTCTTATGCAGCCACGTATACAGAAATGCATTTTTTTTCTACATTCCTCCCTCTCCCTTCCACATTCTTAATTTTTTATTTTTTTTTTTGCAGAATATTAAATTGTACCACTATGAAGTACAATCTGTCATGCAAAAAATAAGCTCTCTTACAGCTCTGTGAAAGGAAAAATAAAAAAATTATGGCTTTTGAAAGGTGGGGAGTAAAAAACAAAAATCTGGAAAGGGTTACTAAGTGTGATGAAAGGAGTGTACGCCATTTTGTTAAGAATTCTGGCACATTTTAATTGGTAAAGCTGTGATAATGTCTGGTTATCCTCTTTCTATTCAAGCTGTGTGTCGCCAACAGTGTTTGCTCAGAAACTATCCATGTAGGTGAATTTCTGCTGTGCCTTACTTGCCTCTTCCTGTCTTTGCAGCATCTGAAGGACAAGTTCTGGAATTTTATCTTTTACAAGTTCATCTTCATCTTTGGAGTCCTGAATGTGCAGACGGTGGAGGAGGTTGTCCTGTGGTTCTTGTGGTTTGCAGGTTTGGTCTTCCTCCATCTCATGGTGCAGCTGTGCAGAGACAGATTTGAATATGTATGTAGTACAAACATACGGCTCGGTGTACGTCAGGAATACTTGTTTCTGAATTAAACATTTCTTTCTTTCTTACAGCTGTCATTCTCACCCACCACCCCGATGAGCTGCCACGTTCGTGTGTTAGTTCTTCTCTCTGCCATGCTTGGGGTGTGCTGCTGCTTGGCTGTGCTGTGTGTGTTTGCTGGATATGCACATGGGATGCACACACTGGCGTTCATGGCAGCAGAGGCAAGTATAGCAAGCATTTGTATGTCATAGGAGGCTGAAGCATTTCACATTACACCAGTTATGAAATACTCCTTATACAAATAAACACTCAAATAGTATTTTTTTTTTTTTTTGTTATTGTTTTCAATCTCCCCAATGCAGTGTGGTATGTCTCCCTCTTTCTCTTCTTCTTCTATATGGACAAAAGTATTAGGCCACAGCTCTTCGTCAATCATTGCGTTCTGGTGTTTGTTTCATTTGGTCCCTTTGCCATGGGTGTATAAAATCCAGAACCTAGCCATGCAGGCTGCCTTTAGGCTGGGTTTCCACATTCAGGTTTTTGCATGTAGTTTTAAAAGCCAATATGAAGATACATGGATTGACAAAAAGGAAGAATACCATCTGTCCATTATAGGTCATGGTTTTGGCTTTAAAAGAACTGCATCAACCAAACCTGAATGTGAAAATCCAGCTTAATAAATGTCTGTGAAAGAAGGGCTCATTATAAAGAGCTCATTGTATTCTAGCGTCATACTGTAATAAGAAACTTCCTCCCTCCTAAGTATTCCACCATCACCGGTGACTGCGGCTGAGTTTCTGTGGTTCCTAAATGCTTCCACTTTTCAGTAATAACAAGCCACATAAAGTTCCAGATCAGAGGTGCTGAGGTACATAGTGCGCATAAAAGTCGCCAACACTAAGAGTTTGCTTCAGAGTTCCAAAACTTCTCTGATGTTTACTAACCATCTGCTGCTAGTTTGTATGGACCTTCTGTCCCTGAAGTCACATGCACTGTGTGGTGCATGTTGATAGTGTTTATTGTGTCTTTATTACTATGGACTGTGTTGTGAGTGTGTAATAGTGTTATAAAGCAATTCTACTTGTAATTGCAACGTGATTCTCTTCCGCTGGTTACATCATTCAGTGTTTTTAGTTTACAGTAATAATTTTATTGTGTTATCTCCTCTCCTGCCAAATGAACCAGTGCTCTCATTATGGATTTCTTACTTGTAACATTTATTTTAATGTGTTGTACAATAGACAGATGTAACATGTCCTTTGTGTCCTCCCATACACTAACATATTTTTTTTTCTTCTTTTAGTGTTTGCTGGTGACCACAAGAACAGCTCATGTTGTGTTACGGTAAGTAGTGGGGAACCCTCCTCCTATACTGGTGATACCAGATAATAAAGCTGCACATTTTGGTGGTAATCATGAGGTTCACAGTTTTTTTGTTTTTTTTTACTACAATGAATATTGGATGAATTAAAAATCAGTTAATGTCATGGTGCTATGTTGATTTACAGATGGAAACCATTTTTGATTTCATTTAGATAAAGAGAATTTGACGGCATAGTATGAATTTTATTAAGCTGAAAAGTGTTGTTTTGCTGAGCATGCGCAGCACTACTCCATTTACATGATACCCCAAAGGGTACTTGTGGGCCCTTGTTCTTCTGATTACTGGGTGTCCCCATGGTTAGATCCCCAGCGATCATTCTGTGTCCCCTATTCTATGGATAAATGAAAACCCCTTTTAACATAGATATCTATATTTTATGTATTTAAGCTACAAAAGCTAGACAGCTGTTGCTTGTATTTTCTGAGAACTTTTACCCCCGACATTTATGTTACTACTGCAGGAGGAGCGTTGCTTTTCTTGCATCTCTGATAAATGTAACTTAGAGACGTTTTGACACCAAGAATCCAAATCCTTACCACATGTAAGGTTTGTTCTGCAGTTGATATAACCTTATTTTATTGTATGTAACATATTCAAATGTTTGTTTTTGCTTGCAGCTATGTGATTCACTTGTGGGACCTTAATCATGAAGGAACATGGGAAGGCAAAGGGACGTATGTATATTACACTGATTTTGTAATGGAGCTCAGTCATCTGTCAATGGACCTGATGCATCATATTCATATGCTGGTAAGTGCTTTTATTTTCTTCTAATTTTAAAGTTACTGTATAAAGAAAAATGTATGGTTACTGTAAGTTTCTCATTGTCTGTTTTTTCTTCTGCTAAGTTATTTGGTAACATTTGGCTTTCCATGGCAAGTCTGGTCATCTTTATGCAACTGCGTCACCTTTTCCATGAACTACAGCGCAGACTCCGTCGACACAAAAATTATTTGCGGGTTGTTGGAAACATGGAGGCTCAGTAAGTTTCCCTCCGCACTATACTCTATATATATTTATTTATTTTAAAGAAAATCTCTAGTTATTGTTATAAAAAACTGGGGTATGGTGGAAATGTCCCTTTAAAGAAGACCTTTCACCACCTCCATGAATTCAAGTTTTTAGCATCTGATAATAGGCACCGATTCACTGACTCCAGCCCAGTTGGATTCTTTTTAGCCCCCACCATTCCTGAGTAACAAGTGCAGTTAGTTTTGGTGCCTGATGTGATATTTCAGCTCTGTAATGTCAGGATGGTAGTGTCAGGCAGTGGGGCATGATTCAGAGCTCCAATCAGAGGCAGCCAGTGTCAGAGCTCAGAATCACACCTTTGTCTGCTCCTGCCTGACACCTCCATCCTGTACTAAATACCACATATGAAGCTCTAACTGCACTGATTGCTCAGGAACGATGGGGAGCTAGAGAAAACATTCCAATTGCACAAGAGTTGGTGAAAGGTTCTCTTTAAGATGCTGCAGTAAACTCCAGTAGATCAAGCATTGTTTAGAGTTACTGGTATTTCAATTTAGATTTTTTTCTAATGAATAGTTCAGGTGAATATAAGAAACTTTGTAATCTATTTTAAGAAAATTCTCCTGTCCTGCTTGCTAAAATGCTAAATTTACAGCCAGATCCGTCTTCACTGAAGACAAGACTGCAGTTCATAAATGCCTATGGAGAGGGGAGGAGGCAGTAGTGAGATTGAGATGCAGGAACAAGCGGACATCCTTGATATCTTTAGAACTTTAGTCACATCTGTACTGCTAAAAATTTCTGGAAAACTGATAGAAATCTGCTAAATGCTTACTGTTATCTTGGGCAGCATGTGTCTGCTTGTTTGTCACTCACTGGGCTGCTCTACCCCTCCCCTCCCCATAGATTTCTATGTAGCCTGCTGTGTCTGTGAACTCTAGTCCTATTCATTAAAGATGGATCTAGCAGTGAACTGAGCTGTTTAGCAGGCAGGGGAGGAGCTGATAACAGGAGATGGAATCATTTTTATCTGTTAGGATATATTAGAAAGTAAGGCTGGGCATATTAACTGAAACCAAACGGCAATTCGATTGTGAACCAAAGTGATCTTATTTAGTGGAATGTCAGTGTTGCGGGCAGCCCCTGTTTGTCCATTGTGCATGACGCTTCGCTTTCACTTTTTTTTCACCTCTAGTGAGGACTTTGCTTACACTTTAATGCTACAGATACTACACTTCCCATCATGCTTCACTGCTACTGAGCTTCCTTTTCCGATGCGCGCCAGAGGATTCTGAGATTTGTAGTTTTTACTCTGCTCACCAGTTCTGAGTGAGAGATATGGCAAGGGCATAGACATGCAGTCTACCAGTAATTTGGTCATATATCTGGAGCTACAAAAGCTAGACAGCTGTTGCTTGTGTTTTCTGAGAGCTTTTACCCCCCCGCATTTATGTTACTACTGCAGGAGGAGCGTTGCTGCCATCATGTTAAATCTGCTCTTCATTGTACCATGTTACTGTTGGATAGCGCATAGTTAGTGACTTATGCAATTCACGTATTAGCAATTCTGATTGAATATCAGTGATTAGGACAAGATAGCATACAGTGATTTATCCGATCGCCAACGAGAGCGTGAAACAATGCAGAGCAGAGGTAATATGATGGCAGTGACTCCTGCAGTGGGGAAATAAGTGTGCCCACACTGCTATGTACACATCTTTATATCCGTCAGCTTATATAAACTACTTTACACAACTTACATGTACAGTGCCTTGCGAAAGTATTCGGCCCCCTTGAACTTTTCAACCTTTTGCCACATTTCAGGCTTCAAACATAAAGATATAAAATTTCAATTTTTTGCTGAAGAATCAACAAGTGGGACACAATTGTGAAGTGGAACGAAATTTATTGGTTATTTTAAACTTTTGTAAAAAATAAAAAACTGAAAAGTGGGGCGTGCAATATTATTCGGCCCCTTTACTTTCAGTGCAGCAAACTCACTCCAGAAGTTCAGTGAGGATCTCTGAATGATCGAATGTTGTCCTAAATGACTGATGATGATAAATATAATCCACCTGTGTGTAATCAAGTCTCCGTATAAATGCACCTGCTCTGTGATAGTCTCAGGGTTCTGTTTAAAGCGCAGAGAGCATCATAAAGACCAAGGAACACACCAGGCAGGTCCGTGATACTGTTGTGGAGAAGATTAAAGCTGGATTTGGATACAAAAAGCTGTCCGTCCCCGCTACCCTGCCCACTTACAGTGACGGACAGCTTTCTGTGTACACACACTGATATGGGGAGTGGTAACTGTCTCTTCTAGGAGTCTTATCAGAATTGACTTTGCTTTTTAATGAAAAATTCCGGCTTCAGATGATATAACCCCTATATATTACAGAGCTCAGCTTCTCTCCCTCTATCGTATCCTGCTCTCAGCGCTGCAGAAATAACTTTGTAACTTGTTTTAAATGTTGATCCAACTACAGTCTGATCTTTGCCTGAAATAGTGGTATATCCTGTGTATAATATAAATAATTGATTTTGGAGAAACAGGGAATGTGCTCCTGTACAGGTGCTGTGCCTTAAATTGCCATTTCTACTCAAATAGCTTTGCAGTTGCCACTGCGGAGGAGTTGGAGGCCAATAATGATGACTGCGCCATCTGCTGGGATTCGATGCAAGCTGCACGCAAGCTACCCTGTGGGCACTTGTTTCACAAGTATGTGTAAACTGAACAAATTGATTTAATATGACAGGAAAAATGCATAAGGCCACATAGACACCAGATGTATAGTTAGAGGGTGTATACACTAACCTATTCCAGCTGCGTATTTACAGTATGGGGCAAACATGGTGGGTGCCTTATCTGGAGACATGGTGATGCCTTATCTGGAGACAGGTGGTGCATTAGTTTCAGGTTTCATCTGTAATGTAGAGCTGACACCCTGCTGCTGCACCTTTCATTGGAGATGACTCCAGTTGTCAGTGTTTAACCTCGTAGTTGCTGCAGTCAATAGAGTAGTCTGTGTGTGTGGAATGAGTTTCAGGTGCCAATATGTCATGGCTGACAGGGGGCCTCACCAAAGTCCCTGAAGTCATAGCCCTGCCTTACTGCAGTATATTATATCATCAATTAGAAGATCACACTGTCTAATCCCCTACTGTAAGAAAAGTAACTAAAAGTAAAAAAGAAAAGAATGTGGGAAAAAAAAAAAAAAAAAAAAAAAAATGAAACTTGTTCCTGGTTTTAAATGCATTATGTTAATTCAGCACTGAAACAATAAGAAAATATTTTTTAAAAACATGGCTGATTTTCCTGGTTTTTTATAAACTCCTTGTTTCCACACAGCTCTTGTCTTCGCTCTTGGCTGGAACAGGACACTTCCTGTCCGACTTGCAGAATGTCTCTCAATATGGCCGATGGTACCAGACCCCGTGGAGAACAGCCAAGAGACAACATAGATCAGAATATGATCCCATTAACCGTGACTGAGGGGCGGCCCCGACTCAATCAGCACAATCACTTCTTCCATTTTGATGGTAAGAGGATTTCAGTAATTTGTTGAGCAAGGGGAATAAAACAAGGGGGTCACCTTATCACAGGCAGCACCTTTAATATGAGAGGCTACTGCCAGTAAAATGTAGCATTACATTCATCAGTAGATGCCCATGTAGTAAGTGGATGGCCTGGACTCACCCAAGCGAAAGCAGCTATTTTAGTGGCTTTTCCTTCACACTGGGGTCCCCAGATGTTATCTAGGTGTAAAAAGGAATGTTCACTGGTTTACACGTCTGTAGTATATCACATTGTAACCTGGTTCCATTGATCCCGTGCACAGGGGCATCTGTCTGGATGTAAAGATAAGACCACCCCTTTAATGATCTGCTAATTATTTTTTTTAATTCAGGTTCAAGGTTTGCAAGTTGGCTGCCGAGTTTCTCAGTGGAAGTGATGCACACAACAAATATTCTAGGAATCGCACAAGCAAGTAACTCTCAGCTGAATGCCATGGTATGCATGGAGGGCAAAGATCCGACTTAGCAAATTAATTTGGTGCAATATAATGCAGAAACTCGCAATGTGCTCCTATCTCCACAGGCTCGGCAGGTTTTAGACATGTTTCCTCAAGTACCTTATCACCTGGTCTTGCAGGATTTGCAGATCACTCGCTCCGTGGAGATCACTACAGACAATATTTTAGAGGGACGAATTCAAGTGCCTTTTCCTACACAGGTCAGTGAAATGTAATTATCAACAGTACGTCATAAGTTACAGTGGTAATGGTAAAGCAATCGAGGTAAACTCTGTGCTTTTATTGTGCAGAGGTCTGATGAACCCAGGCCTGAGGGTTCCCCTGATGGTAATGAGCAACAAGAAACTAATGGAGATGTACAGGTCAGTAATAATACTGGAAGTAAGCAGACCTCTGCTATATCTACATTGAGGATGCAAACACAGGTTTTACATCAGGTATATTTGTCTCATCCTGGGTACACTTTTGTATCTGTTGTCTTGTCTTAGACCGAGCGAGTTCCATTGAATTTGACACCAAGTACAGAAGAATATGGAGAATTTAGTGAAGCAGAGGCACAGCCCACCGATGCCGAAGACTTTGAGGCCAGAGGCAGCCGGTTCTCCAAGTCTGCAGAAGAGAGGCAACGAATGCTAAGCCAAAGGAAGGAGGACATGGTGCAGCTGGCAAGAAGGTAATCCATGAGTAGCTACAGTAAAATCTTACATATTACATCTTCAAACTTTATACGGTCTAACGTCTGATACAGTTATGTTCATTTCCTATTGTTGACTTAGATGGAGAAGTGTCTGGGAGACTGAGATAGTGACAGGTTAAATACATATGTTCTATAAGATGCCTGTGTGCCTATGGATAGTTAGAATAATGTGGTGCAGAATGCCTACTTTATAGCCCACCTGAACCAACCAGAGTTGGGGGCTCTAAGTTGCACTTACAGTCATTTGAAAAACTTGGTCAGTGCTTTCTCAGGGAACCAGAGACTATACTGGTTAAAGTGGTTTTATCATCACCCCAGTCCTTGTGATCAGTGGGGGTTGCAGTGGTTGGACTCTCCAATATCTGCAGCTTATTCCCTATCCTGTTGTTTATGGATAATGTTGCTGAGATGGGAAACCCCTTTTACGAGATAGTCTAGGCCCTTTTAACTCTTAGACATCCTGTAAATGCCTGTATCTAAATGTTGGCAGTGGATCAAAACAAATGATTGTGCAGCCACACTCTGCTTAGTCCACTTCCAAGTTATTGAAGGGCTTTTTCAGGCTAAATAATTGATGACCTATCATTGGAATATGTTATCAATCAACGATCGCTTGGGGTCCGAGGTCCCTGGCCGATCAGTTGCTGGAAGAAGCTGCAACATTCGGGAGAGCGATTACCAATGAACATGATGTCACATGATCGCCACTCCCGCTTCCAACAGCTGATTGGTGGAGGAGCCACACATATATTGAGCTGGTGGCCTGTCCTAAGGATAGGTCTTTCATTTTTAGTAAAAGGTTTTTTTTCGGAACTTTTTAAATTAAAAACTGCTCTGTGCTTCACAAAAGTGATCTGTAAAAACACGTGGCATCACCTAGTGGCCAAGTAATGTATGTGCTGAAAATTACCTTTCTTTTCATTTTAAACACTGGCACATGAAGAGTATAATCTGTCTACTTAATGTACCACTAACATTAGCAAAAAGTATCCGCTATAGGTAAGTGATCCTTTGCACTTTCCAGTATTTTTGTGTGCTTCATACAATGGCGTATAAACTGTAGAATAACAGTCAAACAAAATATACAGCTCACCACCCGTAGATATATTCAGCAGTCCATGTAAGTAGTAGAAATGGTGCACGAAGACAGAAGGTCCTGGACGTCTGGACCCAATAGTAATAAGCTGCATAGGTAAAAAATTGTATTCAGCACCAAATCCAAGGCATATTAATATAAAAAATAACTTATTTTTCCAATAAAAAATCACTCCATAAGTTCAGTGGTTAGTAACAGCCTACGTGTTTCGGAACGATGTCCCTTACTCATGGCCAGGTAAAAGTTATTTTTTATATTAATATGCCTTGGATTTGGTGCTGAATACAATTTTTTACCTATGCAGCGTATAAACTGTAGGCTTCTATAATGTTTGTTTTGGCTGTGGTTACACTTTGTACATAGTAACTGCAATATTAGACTTGCCATTGAAGCCCAGTATTCATTTTGCATTTGGATTTACAGTTGCATTGTGTGCATACATACATACTTTTCTTTCTTTTTCTTTCTTGGTGGTCTTCTACCAGGCGCTATCTGAACAGAACTTCAGATGATGATTCTTCGTCATTCGAAAACGAGATTTCAGACTCAGTCGCCCTCCGCCGGCGGATGTTGGCAGCCGCTGCTGAGCGTAGGATTCAGCTGCAGCAACCTTCGCCCCAGTAATGACCAGAGTATGCGCATCGCCTGGACTTGATCTTTGTGCACATGATGCACACACAGACTTGTTCTGACCCAGCACCTTCCTCAAGAGTTGCTCCAGCTCAATGGACAGAATTCAGCTTTTGTAATCTCTATTGTTTTTCTTCCTTGCAGGCCTTGTTTTTAGAACAAGAGGGGGCTAATATTAGGCTCTGATGAACTATATGTTTGATAGGTCTCTCCATCAACAAAACGTATGACTGATCTTGTACGGGGAAACCTGACAGTATTTTAGACAGAGGAAGAAGCCTCTGGGGACTCTAGAGCATAACATATATGGAGAAAAAAAAAAACACCCGTCCTCTTCTTATGCATTTCCTCAGCAGCAACTAACATTTTGGCAGTGTTTGTAGATGAGGACCATGCCATCTGTACGCATGGCTGTCCCATAACTATGGCATTTGTTTACAATATTTGCAGATTAAATATGTTTAATAAACTGTCATGTCCCGCTTTGGTGAGAAAAGAGAACCCTGGCCATCCATTAGGTCCTGAGCAGGAGTAATGGAGATGTAATGCTTTATGATGAAGACTTGATGGATCCTGATCTGCCACTCAGTTGTGTTTACAAGTGTTTGAGGAGTTTCTGTGCTTAATGGCAAGATCTAGTATGTTGTTTTCTCACATTGTGTATGGGCAACATATGCAACATAGTGATAGCAAAGGTGAGTAGAGAATGAGTTGGCTTTTGTGCATTGCGACTTCATGGAGACTTGGCCTGACAAATGTGGTTCTGCTTTTTCAGGGTCACTTTGCTTGTAATTCTGGTATAAATGGGAATCTCTGATGTCACATGAACAAAATAACTGATGTTTCTTATTTTCTGTTAACTCAGTTTGCCTGTATTCTGCATGGGGCATTGCAGAACATTATACATGTATGTGATTCTGTCCAAAACAATGTATTTTTATAGTTTTCCTAATAAGCTTTATACATTGTTGTATCTGTTACAGGAGACACATGATATAATTTTTGTGCCTAAAGAAATACACTGGGCATCACAGAGACATTGAGTTAACCTTAGTGCAGGGATTGAGGGGGCAGGACATGATGCAGGAATTGAAAAAAGTAAATAAATGAATTTAAAAACACCAAAGAGAGGATCCCAGTGTCACCCCTTAGGCCCCACATTAGGCAAAACCCAGTGTATCCGTTTTGCCTAGAGTGTTCCTTTTACTTGGTGTACTCATGCTGTGTGGATTAGGCTATGTTTCCACACGTGTTTGGCATCTATCAATGGTTTTGCCAATTCAAGAAAGGGCAACTTTCTGCATTTCTAATCCTGTTCTGGACCAGCAGTTTATTAGGGAGAAGAGCAGCAGAAAGAATTAGCAATAAATAATGGGATTGTGGGTAATAAAAAAAAAAAAAAAAGTGGATACTTTTAGAGGTTGTCAAAGAGTAGATATGGATTGGATATTGACAACCTATCCTAAGGATAGCCAATCGGTGGGGTCCATCACCCAGCACCCCCACCCATTAGTTGCTGGAACTGCATGTTGTTGGGAATCAGAAGCAGATGAGTTAGTATACTATGTAGTAACTGCGCTGTCCACCTCAGCATGGCTTCTGGTACATTGTGCAGATGCAGCAGCTGATCAGTTGGAGTGCTGGGTATTAGAACCCAACCAGTCTCAATCTGACAACCTGTCCTAGGGCTAGGTTATGAAGGGTTTTTATCAGTCATTTTCTGACCATTATTCTAACTACATCCCCAGGTAATGCAGTGAAACATCTGTGCAAACAAACCTTTTGTATGTTTGGAGAGAGATCTTATCACAGAGAAAAAGTATTATCAGAGATGCCAATGATATCCAAGTGTCCATTGTGAAGTCTCAAGGCTTGGCTTATGTTCAGGCTCAGCATACTAAACCTTGCTGTGTGCCTTCCCTTGGTCGTGATTGAAGGCTGTAATACCGATGGACATTTCAGTCTTCTCCACTAAATGTTTTCATGTGTGCCATACAATAGAAGGTGCAATAGGACATTGATGGTCATGCCTGCAGGTTGGAGAATAGGACCAGGGCTTAGTAAGGAGAGCCTGAGTACTTGTTGGACTCAGAACCAAACACTGGACACTTGGACCTCATTTACATATTGGATATTGCTTCTTTTTCACTGTGATTTGCTCTCTCTCTCTAGGATTCTCATTATTTTATTGGGCAGAAAGTGACTGACAGTATCCATTTAAACTTTATAAGAGGAAACTGACAAAATTTACATTTTTTTTTTTTCTTTCTCAATGAAATCCCTCAGTAAAGTTGCAATGTGATGTTCTCCAAACACAGGTGTCCGTAGCCTAAGCAAGCAGCAGTACACACTCACTTACCTTCCTGGAACACAGTTGTGTATTGGAGACTGAGCCTGGCTGCTAGGAACAGATTTTTTTTTATTTTATTTTTTTTTCAGATGCCTTTGCCATCACAGGATGCCTTGTGACTTGGCTACTGCAATTTCTGGATTTTATTCTTATAAAAATAAACTTTTAATCAGTGTTAATTGTTTGCGGTGAGCTTTATGTTCCAGTTCATGGGTACCTCAGCAGAGCCGTGTTCACATTTTACAGGGAAGTAAATGTTGGTATCTACGTCTGCATGAATGAAGTGTTTCCTGTCCTGATTTTACCTTCTCTTATACATTGTAACAAACTATTTTACTGGAGTCCATCTTGGATAACTCACAGAGCATTGTCTATACTGGATCCAATTGTAAAAACTCTGATGTGAGATTGACTGACTAGGTCTGTACCAGCTTTCACTTGTGAAAAGCTTGTGTTTATAGAGGAAGGGGGCACATTTATATCTAAAGGAACACTATAAACAAAATGCACAAAAAAAATGTACAATGGTGAAGGGTTTCCTCCCTTCATTTCCTTTTAAAACTGTGAAATATAAGGAAATCTTTGTGGTACCCCCTGGAGATCAGCCAAGTGACGTTCCTCCTCTGCCTATCTGTCTGCATGTGACTCTTCTGACCTCCTACAAGCTGTAAGAGGGAGGTATAGTTGTTATTGATGCTTAGCAATCATTTTTAGTTTTGGTGTTTAAAGTAGAACTCCCACAAAAAAATGTATTGTCTGGTCTGTGAGAAAGGCTTATGATGTCATTTGTAGAGCAGGTATTCTTTATGGAGGCTGTATCTGTGAGTTATCTACTCTTCTCTGGGCCACAGCAGTCATGTGACCACCGTGACCCATGTGTGGACAGGAAGTCAGTTTCTCCATTTACTCCTATGAGACTTACATCAAGGCTCTTATAGAAATGAATGTAGAAACTGACTTCCTGTCCACACATAAAAAGAGAGTGTAAAGCTGCTTCTCTAATACCCAATAAAGATGCTCTCAGAGAATACTTTTGGGTACTGTACCACTTGGTGATGACAAACTTTGAGAGGGGCACATTGCTAGGCAGGATGATTGTTTAGACAAATTGCCCACCATGTTGGCTGGTCTGATCTAACTGTTAAGAGATGTTGGGAGCAGTGGTTACTTTTGGACACTCGCACATGGTGAACAGGCTCCAGATGGCCCAGAGCGACTACCAATAAAGAGGATGGTCTGATCCACCAATGCATGAGCAGCTCCCACAGTTTCCTTGTCCACTATCTAGACACAGGTGGCATCTTCATTTAACATCCTAGTCTCTGCCCGGACTATTTCCAGGTGTTTAGCAAAGGGTACTTGGCGTCATGGCGCCCATTATGTGTCCATCCTTTGACAGCCAGTCACCGCTGCCTTAGTTTGCAGCGGTGTCATGACTGAGAATTCTGGACTGGAACTGTATCAACTTTAGCTATATATTTAGGTTCTGTTTACAATCCAATGAGTTTGACTACGGAGGCCTCCGGGTGAACACTTCAATCCTGCCTTTTCTGCAAATTTTGAGTCCATTGGGTCAACGGTCCAGCTGAGAACCTGTGATCAATCCTCAAAAAGTGGGTGTACAAATAACAACACAAACTGTGACCAACTCCAAGAACTGATTAGGTAAGAACAGGTTGTCATCTATTGATATCCAGTGTGCCAGGGAAAATTGCAGAAGTCTTGAAACATAGGGGTCAACACTGTAAATATTGGGGCACATTGATCAATACTATTGATCTCTGCACTGTTAAGTGTTCGTAGTATTAGACATGAATGAATATGAATCTGTTGTTTGGACCTTCATAAATATAGAGAGTTTCTAGAAGCTACAAAATTCTTACTGAAAATCTGCGCCATAGTCATTCTTTCCTTTTTCATAAATGTGCGGTAAAGTGAGACACTTCTAAACCAGGCCAATTCTGGTGCACATCCTGTCATGTTTTTCTGTTATTTATGAACAATGTGCACCAGAAAGATGTCATAAATGCTGTGCATCATAAATTGTGTAGACAGAAAAGTGCCAGACTTCTATTGATAAATATGCCCCATTGAGTCTCTGCATAAACATGATGTATTTGTGAATAAAAGTGTAAAAACTTATGAAATACTTTATAACTGTACTTCAGTAACCATAGAAATATTTGACTAAAAGATCTTTTTTAAAAAAAAAAAAAAAGAGCAGCAATCTTTGTGGGAAAAAAAAATGTCTCTCAAAAACTCAAAATATGTGCAATTGAATAAATACGAAGTCCATAATAAAACATTATGGGAATGGTTCCTCACGCCATTCCCAAAATACAGGTTGCTGGTTATGGTAGCCTGTCCTACAACAACCCATGAATGTTGAGTTTTCACTGTATGGACCAATCCAGCATATCTAAAACATAACTTTTTAATAAATATTAGTAAAAACACCCACAATAGTTAATCACAAAGCAATATAAAAATCACAGCTAGCACGCTGACTGCATGTGGTCGTGTGTATGAGGCCTTACTGTGAGTAATACTAGGTCTCCATATCCTCTTATAATAAACATTAGGAAAAACACCCACAGTAATTGATGACAATAAGTTATCTTTTTATATGCTGGACTGTCTCCATTGTCTCTTCTTATTGGTTTATTTGCAGTGAAGTTTTACTGAATGGAGCAGCATTTTATCCACTCTCTACACAGTACATGCTCGTAATCTTCGAGTACACTGGGACCAAAGTGTCTTATAGAAGGCAAGCCTCCTTGTATAAGTGTGCGTTCTCCGTCCACATAACTGGATTGCCCCACAGAAGTCGTTTTCTTGGAAGCTTTGGGCGCAGAATGCTTTGGAGAAATGTGTGTAAATCCCTACTGCAAGTTTACCAGCTTTGAGAACATGTTGTACAGATATGGGCGGCAGATGCCTGGACTCTGGGATAGCCAACATTACTAATATGTTTTCAGATGAGAACTTTGGAGTAATAATGATCACAATATGCTGTCTTACTCAGAATAAGCTTTCCACAGCTGTCATTGTGCAAGACTTGTCAATAACCCTTTCTATGCCTTGCGTGTGGGCACACTGATGACATCACATATTTCCCATCAATCATCAACTGATGTTGTGGTGATAATTTATAGTAAGAGTTGTGTTTACCCCATTAGGTCAGGTCATGTGTGTGTAAAATGTCACAGGTGACGTCTCCTACTGTATCTGTGAAGCATCTTCAATGTAGAACAGAAAATCTAATGGAACATCTTGAAATGGACTAGTGCTATTTGTTGTACAGGCTAGACATTTTGCACAGTCCACCAACAGAGATAACCTGCTGACAATGATAGTCTCATTTGGTTGATTGGGATTTCTCACTCCAAGTCATCTGAAGTGATTGACGGTATTATGAACCTATTGGGGAATCTTACGCCTCCATCCAGACTTACAGGACCACATTCCCTCCACACCTACGGTTACCTAGGAAGAGGCAGGAATTTGGGCGATAGAATTGTCCATAGTTACATGCCACCTGATAGACCTGACAACACATGGTCGAGTAGGGATGGTTTGGAGGGTACACACAAATGCGGTTCCTGTAAAGCCTGTGAGTATATCCAATTGGGCAGTCTGATAAGATGTGCAACAACTGGCCATATGTACTCAATCTGGGATTTTATCAACTGTTGAACAGAGGGCGTGGAATATGCTGCCACCTGTCCATGTCCTATGAACTATGTCGGCAAGACTAAGAGAGAATCTTGCAGACGGATTTTAGATCATGTGGGCTACCTGAGCTGGAGGGAAGATCGACCTCTAAGCTCACGTGTGGGAATCATATGGTGGCGATCCTGAATGCCTCAAATTTCAGGGCATAGAACATGTGCGCCCATCAATGTGATAACGTTGGCAACTGGGATCGCGCAATTTTAAGAAAAGAGGCACAGCGGATCTTTCGTTTTGACAGTTTAAAACCAAAAGGGCTCAACCACGGGATCTCTTTTACATCATTTATTGAGTAACTCCTTTTACATCATTATACTCATATCAGCCTGTTCACAATTTTTCTCCATTTTTTTTTTCCCCTCTTGTGACATGCATCCTAAATATCTTTTTGTGGCTGTAGTTTTTTCTGATTTCTTTTGGGGCTTCTAGACCCATTTATATTTTTAGTGTGTGGATGTGTTTCAGGGATGCCTACAACGCTGAGATTTGCCTATACTATATTCGGTACCTTAATATAACTAGCTATTGGCAACCTCACAATAGGTTAGGCAGATGTTTATTTTTATCACCAAATCCAGCAGTTTTGCAATCCCTTAACAGGCATCTCAATATACTTTAATGATCATTTTTATAAGATACATCGTGTACCTATACGTATGTGCCTATGCATCCTTTCACGTCTCCTTTTATTTAGAGATAGTGATAATTTTCGTTTCATTTACTTGCACCCCCACCCCCCCTCCGCCACTATTGCTGCGCAGCATCTAGTAATGTGTAACAGACATGTTTGGCACTTCTATAGTTGTAGGTCAGTTTATCCTGCTGGATCAGAGCTTACACAGCAGCCCCGATCAACATCTTTTGTTTACATCCTTCATATTTCATACATCTGTGCTCCACCCCGCTGTACCATGATTGGATGATGCGGGGGGCATGTCCTGAGTTGGTGAGACTAGGGGCGTGTTGATCAGGATGGCCCCGCCTGTACTCCTCCCCCCCAGTTGGCGGATTGGCCGATTATGGAGTAGTGTCAGTGATGTCATATGAGGGCAGGTTCTGATGTCACACGGGGGCGTGCCCTGGCTGCACTCTGGCCTCAATAATAAGGCAGAGCAGCAGTAAGGAGCTCTTCCCTATAGTACAAGCACCTACCATCAAGGTGCTGGGAAATGTAGTTTTTACTGCAGATTTATCATTCTGCCTTATCTTACTGATATTCACCTGTCTTTCTGGCATGTTGCATCTATTTTATTCTCTCTTGACGAACCTGTGTCATACAAGAGAAACGTGCTGAGAGAAACTATTTGCTGCCCCCCCTTTCTCCTTGTGGGGATTCAGCAATTGACACAGAGAGAGAAAATATATGCTGACCTCCCCTTCCCACTGTGGGGTTCAGTAATTGACACTATTTTTTAGTGAGCGTTCTGAATTCCATCCTGCCTAGGTCTGTAGTGGATGCCATTTAATCCTATGGATGCTCCCCAAAATGGGTCTTAAAAAGGAACAATATCCCCAAAATAGACCTTAAAGGGACAGCACCTTCCCTTTAGGTTGTTGCAGCAACACTCCAGATACCGGGCTATAGGGCCAATTTGAGTTATAATAACCACTGAACCTGGCATTTATACATCATAGGAGGCTGCAGTCTCTAAGAGATTATTTGCTCTAATCTGGTTCTGAGAAATCGTTGGACCGGATATATTTTGCTGTTCCCTCTTCGTGATTTGGATAGGCTTGGTGTTTATACCCACCATAGGTGGAATCTTTTATCATTTATTTTAATCAATACTTAAAATAAAAGTTACATTTTATTTATTTTCTAGTAGGCTATCAAGGTTGTTTCAGTAACTTTTCCCTTCTGTGAAACGTTGTTGTACATGGTGGTGTGTTTTGCAATGGTAGTGCAGAGATGAAGTATATGCCAAATGTAGCATACAGTGTGACACATTTTGGTAAATGTGGAACATCACAAGAGGTTGTATTTGGTTTAGGATATGTCCATACAGGACTAAAACGCTGCAAAATGTCTGCAGAGGGGGAAAAAAAAGAATTCCAGCAGATGTTATCCTTTGCATTCACAGTGTAAAGTTGAGTTGTGACTACCCATTTAATGCAGTGAATATAATTGCCCACAGCAATCTATCTGGATGGAATTTAGAGGTGAAATCTATTACTCCACTTTGGACCAATTAAAGGGATTGTCCAGTTCTTTGTATTGATGATATTCACTGTTTACATTGCTCACAGTTTTTTTTCATAGAAGCCATGCAATGCAAATAACGTGCATGCAGGGGTCACTGTGCTTGCATTAGTGCTGCTAACCCTTCTAACAGCTGATCAGAAGTGATCTCGGTGTTGGACCCACACTGATCTCTTATTGATGAAGTACCCTGAGGTAAAACAGGTGTGTAGATAGCTGGCCCCATCTGTTCTCTGACATGGAGAACAACAAAGCTGTATTGCATTATGTGGATGGCCAAGGGTTCACCTAGCCTTTCTGCTGCCTGAGGCGGAAAGTGACATAACGTGCTCCAACTATACAGCAAAAGCAGCATGTGTGATCCAGCCTAAGATATCATTACAGCCATGAAGATCTTTTTTTTTTTTTCAAATCTTTGAAAACTTTCTTGGACCCTGACATAGTGATCAGACTAAACAGTTCAACATATAGCAAGGCTTAGATTCATCCTTCAAGCCCCACGTCAAGTCCTCAGCACGTCCTGTCGCCTCCAACTCAAAAACATTCATCAAATCCGCTCTTTCCTCACCCCTGAGAATTGCAGAAATGTTAATCCATGCCTTATAATCTCCTGCTTAGACTACTGTAACTCTCTTCTCTATGGCTTCCCAGCAAACACTCTCGCCTTCCTCCAATCCACCCTCAACTTGCTGCTTGCTTAATGAATCTCTCTCGTTTTTCATTGTCCTCTCCCCTTTGTCAATCCCTTCACTGGCTACCCATCGCTCAACAAATAGAATAAGAAAAAGTTAGTGCTGACATAAAAGCCAAGCCATCCACAACCTGTCCCCTCCACACATCTCTGACCTAACCTCCTTCTACCTACCCACACATAACCTCCGATCCTTTCAAGATGTCCTACTCTGCTCTTCTCCACTCTTCACATAATTGCCTCCATGATTTCTCCCATGCACCTCCTATACTCTGGAATTACCACGACACATAACACTGTCCCCCACAATCACAAGCTTCAAGAGGACCCTGAAGACTCTCCTATTCAGGAAGGCCTACACCCTCAAATAACTCTAGTGTCACCACACCACCATCTGTACAGCCTCTACCCTCACCTTCTGCCTCTATCCCCCTTCCCTCTTAGATTGGAAGCCCTTGTGGCAGGGCACTCAGTCCCACTATACCAGTTGGTCACTGATAGTACTTATTTTGTGTATGTAAACCCTCATATGTTCAGCACCACGGAAATAATGGTGCTCTAATAATAATCCGAACTGGTAGCAATGACAGGGGCGGTCTCACTAGGATGGATCCTGAGTTAGCAGTTAGCAGTCATGTTGATCAGCTGCTACAGCTGCAGGAAGTCATGTCTGACTACTGAAGGAGAAATATACCACTTCCCATGTAATATGGTATATGGACAGGTAATGACCGCATGAGACAAGTGCAGTTACTTGTAAAATGAGTCTTGGATAACATTGCTATAAAAAAAAAAAAAAAAAAAAAAAAAAGTTTAAGAAATGTTGAATTTTATTACACTAGAAACCAGTGAGGGAAAAGTTGCTCAGACTAGAGTTTTACCCCCTTCAAATATGCAACAATTGAAGAGGCATAGGCCTTGCGTCCATGTATGTGCCAGAACAGAACTTTACACCAAGAGCTTTGTAAATTTCAGGTGTAATTTATGGCGGTTTTCTGAGGTAAATTATACTAAAATGGCACACAAAAAGATTATTGAGGTCTGTAAAAGTCTTAAGTCAATGTCTGGGCACAGACAGCCTGTCTCCAAGGTAGAAGGAGCTACAAAGTGGCTTAATGAACTAAATCTATTCTTCAATAGATTTGATCACACACCAGATCCTCCCACCCCAGCATGTCATTCAATCCTCTCTCCCACACTGACTTCACCTCCTGCTTTTAGTTCTCACCTCCAGATCAGTAAATCTGGAATGGTACCACAACTGTGGAAATCATCTTCTGTGGTACCAGTTCCAAAGATACCACATCCGATGGACCTTAACAACTACAGACCTGTAGCACTGACATCCCATCTGATGAAGATCTTAGAGAGATTGGTTCTCACACATCTCCGCCCTCTAGTGAGCTCAGCTATGGACCCTTTCCCAGTTTGCTTATCGGCCGGGTATTGGTGTGGATGATACCATCATCCACCTTCTGCACAGAGCTTTCTCACCTGGAGAAACCAAGGAACACTGTGAGAATAATGTTGTTTGATTTCCCCAGTGCTTTTAACACCATACAGCCAGGGCTACTGAGAGACAAGCTGGCCCTTGTTGGCGTGGACCACCACCTCTCCAACTGGATCCTAGACTACCTCACAAACCGACCTCAGTATGTGAGAGCCTGGGACTGTGTGTCAGACGCCATGATCTGTAATACGGGGGCACCTTAGGGTACAGTTCTTGTCCCTTTCCTCTTCACACTGTACACTGCTGATTTTAGGTGCAACTCATGTAGCTGCTACTTACAGAAGTATTCTGATGACTCTGCAATAGTAGGTCTCATCACAGATGAAGATGACAGGGAGTACAGAGAATTGAACTGGGATTTTGCGAATTGGTGCCAGCGGAACCACCTTAGGATTAATGCTAGAAAGACCAAGGAGATGGTGGTGGACTTTTGCAAGTGCAGACACCCTCCAAAACCAGTAGACATCCAGGGGATGGGCATTGAGATAGTCAACACCTATAAGTACCTGAGTGTGCTCCTTAATAATAAGCTGGACTGGGCAGATCACGTGGAGGTCCTGTTCAGGAAGGGCCACAGCAGGCTCTACCTGCTTAGGAGGCTGAGAGCCTTTGGAGTCCTGGGGCACTTCTTAGGGCCTTTTTCAACTCTGTAGTGGCATCAGCCATCTTCTTCAGAGTAGCCTGCTGGGGGAGCAGCATATCAACCATGGATAGGAATAGACTCAACAAGCTGATTAGAAGGGCCAGCTCTGTCCTGGGGAGCCCCCTGGACACAGTGCAGGTGGTGGGTGACAGAAGGATACTGTCCGTGGTGAGCTCCATGCTGGAGAATAACTCCCATCCTATGCATGAGACCGTAATAGCAATGGGCAGTACTGTCAGTGACCGACTGCTTCACCCTAAGTGTGAGAAGGAGCGCTATCGGAAGTCTTTCCTCCCCGCTGCGGTCAGGCTGTACAACCAACACCGACCTAAGCAGAGATCACTCGATACAGAGAACTGAAAGATCTTAA
The DNA here is from genome assembly GCA_947044405.1 of Leptodactylus fallax. NCBI lineage: Eukaryota > Metazoa > Chordata > Amphibia > Anura > Leptodactylidae > Leptodactylus > Leptodactylus fallax. The sequence continues at coordinate 3,004,676 of CAMRHE010000088.1, forward strand.
GTTGTGATATCCCTTCTACTAATTTTTACCTTTACCCTTTTATCTGTACCTACTGTCACTGTAATGCCTCTACCTTGGAGCTTTTTTGTATTTGTATTATCTATGCTGCTGTAACACACTGAATATCTCCCTTGGTGGGACTAAAGGATTATCTTATTTTAAATGTGGTGACCATGGAGGTCCTTCCCCATCCCTGCCCACTTTTTAGAAACGTGTACTGAGCAGTAGAAAAAGTGAAAAGGTGCAATTTTTGGCCCAAAATGGCGTGCATCACAAACATGCATAAAACATTATGGTGTAAAACTTGTCAAAATAGTTTCCAATATTAGTGTGTATGGAACTGTATAGAATATTGCTTGACTTTTGCCATTTTACTTTTGTATTAATATGCCGACCCCCTATAAGGTGGTCTCCAGTGCTAACAGGTTTTACCATCCTGTTTTTTTTTTTCATGAATTTAGGCGGAACTCACACAGCATTTATGTAAGTTTTTTTGGGGCTCTGAATATGCAGCAGCCAGATATAAGCTGGTAGTAAGTAGGAGAACATGAAGTGCTCTACTTTCAGTGGGTCACATTTACTATTGCTATTAGACCCCGCAGACACAAGATGCTCCAAATTCATCACAGTGCTCCATGCTGTGTGACATATAACACTAGGGTATGGTCACACTGAGTTTTTTGACAAGGATTTTGGCACTTTTTTTCCATTGTGGCACAAGCCCAAGACTTAGTCACAGGCCTGGATTTTTATGATGTGTATTTCTTGCCATATTTCCTGCCTTACTTTAGATTATTTATTTGTGCCAGAAAACTGCACAAAAAAGCATATCAGGAAAAAGTCTAGTGCAACAAAACCACGCTCCTTTGTCTACTCTAGACACTTTTGAAGCGAACATCTCTTCTTTTTGGAACAAATCAAAGAAACATTTGTATAAATGTATTAGTTTACACCAGAATTCTGGCTCTAGAGCCTGTTGGGTAGTGGGTTCTGGTTTGTGGTATTTTTGTGAACAGCTGATGGAAGACATAAACTTCATTTTATCTTCCTGTAACTACCACCAGGTGGAGCAGTTTATAAAGTGAACTCAATAACAAAACCATATGCAGCCAGCTCCCTCTAGTGGTGGCAACAGGAAGCCAGAATGTGTGGCTTGAAGGGGATTTGGAGCTGAGTTATGAACACCAAAAAGGTATATTAAGAAATTAATGAATAACCTAAAAAGCTATAGAAAATAATCAAACTGGTATCAATCCACTACATATAATATACTACCTACAAGGATAAACACCTAAACTAAATACCAAAAACACAAAATATAATCAAAAAATATGTAATAAAAGTAATATTACAATATGCAAAAAAAAGCAAGTATTACCGATGTAGGGGCTGTGGTGGTGGTCGTGGCCCCTACATCAGTAATACTTTAATATTATCATGTTACTTTCATGTGATGGCTCTGGGGAATGGACCTCTTACATAGTGTGGGCTGGATACAAGCACATTATTTTGCTGCTATATCTATCTTAACTGAAGCTGAATAAGGTATTGATACTTTATATTGCTGCTATATTTCACTTAGCTGGCACGGTGCCCTTTATGGTTTTTTGCATATTTGCACTTTATAATCATGAAATTCATGTGATTTCATTAGATTGTGCACCTTTACATGTTTGGTTTCAGTGATATCATGTAGCATTTATTTATCCCTACATGAATTTATATATGAATTACTAGTTTTGCCGTTTGTCTGGACCACAACCTCTTCCTTTTTGTGTTTTTAATGATAATCATGTAACTCATTAATACAATTTATTTCATATTTTTTGATTATATTTTGTGCTTTTGGTATTTATTTTGGGTGTTTACCTTGAAGGTAGTATATTTAAGAAAATAGTCAGCACAGAATTGTGGACACAAGATGTAGTATTAAAGGGAACCATAAACATGAGAAGGATTAAGTCATTTTCTTTCTATTGGTGCCCTCAATAATCATTTGGTTGCAAAAAAAAGTATAAGTTATAAATGTATGAAAGTATAAAAAGTCATATGGAAATTACCCTAAGTACTCAGGGTGGGCAGGGAGCAGCTTCAGCCTAGTCACACTGTCCACTCGCTATCGCCTCCTAGGTACTTTTGTAGCCATTCTTGGCATTGGCTCAAAAAACCGCAACAACAAAAAACTGCGTTTCCGCTACGTGGGGCCTTTGGCTCAAAAAAACGCAGCAAAAGCTACAACACAAAAAGCAGCTTTTAGGTATAAAAGCTGCTTTTTGTGTTGTAGATCTTGTTGCATTTTTTTTTTTTTTCTTGAGCCAAAGGCCCCACGTAGTGGAAACGCAGTTTTTTTTTTTGGGGGGGGGGGGGGGGGGTTTGTTGCAGATTTGCTGTAGTTTTTTGACCAAAGTGAGGCGTGACTTCAAAAAGAATAGGAAATATATAGGAAGTACTTATACTTCTACCTTCTGCTCAATCCTCTCCTGGCTTTGGCTCAAAAAAAAAAAAAAAGCTGCATTTCCACAACATGGGGCTTCAGTCTAAAGGTGCAGATTTTCTAGATATAGAGAGAACCAGAATTGAATTGAATGTCTTCTGGAGGTGATGCTTGGGTGTGGTTGGTTCTTTCTGCCTGCTTACAATTATTGCGTCATCACATTCGTTTTCCAAGTTATTCTAAAGGATGAGTTAAGACCATCAAAGCTTTTACACAATGGGAAGAATGTGGTGTGAGAAGTTCCGAGGCTTTTAGTTTTCATTGAGCAGTCGAAGTAATTGATGGACTATTAAAACACCTTTTGATATTTTTTTTTCTTTTTTGACCCTTGTTCATTATATCTATTGAGAAATACCTAGTGCCACTTCTCTTGCCCTGGCAGCTGGGATGTGTGATGCCAAGATACTTACTGTTACATGTTCTTTGAGTCAATCATTATGACATCAGATGTCTTTCCTGGGATCTTAGATCAATCCTGAACTTTTCATCATCACAGTTCCCTGCCAAACTGCATTGTTTTACATGAAGAGTTTGTTTCTACAGAGATTATACTATACAGTACAGGAGGTTCCAGTGTGGTATAAGATATTTCATTTCAGGCATATCCATGTGCTACATCTGCTATTCAGATGGGTACAATAGACTCATCTAAATGAAGCCTAAAGCCAAATTCACACAGCTGAATTTTAGCCAGCACAACCAAATGAAACCAACTGAACTGTTGTTCTGAGTAGTTTGTTCACTGTCAGAAAAATATGGCACAAATATAAAATGCACATTTGTTCAATGGACTGGTGTGTCAATAAAACCAAAACCTATCTGGTGGATAGGGAACAAGTGTCTGTAATGAAACAACCCTTTAAGATGAAGTCAGCTGGTATGTACAACTCCCAAAACTACAATAATAATGAAAGAGCCAAAAACCATACTTTAGAAGCCTTTGTATCACATCAGCATATTACACAGAACAAGACCTGGACTAAGACTATTAAAATAGCCATGATACTGTACACAAGTTTCTTCAACCCACACACAACCGTAAGGGGCTCCAACTGTTTCTTAGTTCCCTGGTGACCTATAGATTTCTTGGTTCAAGATGACCCCATCATTCTTAAGTCTCCAGCATGGCACCTATATAAATGGTTGTGCCATGCATGGCTTTCCTCTTGTCAATAGTTGCCACTATTCCTGGTCCTCTGCACCGTATCTCTTTACAGTCCCTGACAGAAGTTCTGTCACTTATCCATGTTGTGGAATCAAAAGCTTATAACCTGACTTTAAATTCATCCATTGGTTTTAGAAATGACTCATATGAAAGCTGAAACCCTCCCAAATGATTTTTTGGTTAAGAAAATAAATTGGCTTCACTGCTGAAATATTCATCATTTAATGAACACAGAAATATCAGATTTTGGCAAGACAAGTTTTGTCGCACACATAAAGTAATGTGAAAATCAAACCAATAATTCTGTTCAAAAACAAAGATATGTTTCAGAACATTGGTGAATGAAGTTGTGGTGCTATTAGAGCCATATTTAATATTTTGTGTGACTTCCATGAGCTTGAAGGACTGCTTCCATGCGTTTCATCAATGATTCATACATTTTATTGATGAAGTCATCAGGAATAGCACAGAATGCAGTCTTACATGCCTCCCAGAGTTCATCAAGATTCTTTGGTTTTGTCTGCCAAGCTTCCTCTTTCATCCTACCCCAAATATGCTCAATGATGTTCATGTCTGGTGACTGGGCTGGCCAGTCCTGGAGCACCTTGATCTTCTTTGTCTTGAGGAACTTTAATGCAGAGATGGATGTATGAGATGGACCACCACCCTGCTGCAAAATTTGACCCCTTTTATGACTGGGAATGTAAGAGGAAGCTAATACTTCTTAATATTTTAGGCTATTGATATTGCCTTCCACCTTGCAAATTTTTTTCACACCCCCATACTGAATGTAACCCCAGACCATGATCTTTCCACCACCAAACTTAACTGTTTTCTGAGTGTATCTTGGATCCATACGGGCTCCAGTAGGTCTCCTGCAGTATTTGCGGCAGCTGTGGTGTAATTCAACTGAAGATTCATCTGAGAAATCCACCTTCTGCCACTTTTCCAGCGTCCATCCGTTTAGCAGGCTGTGGGCCTTGGCAAATGCCACACGTTTTTTTAATTGCCTTTTGTTTAGTGCTGGCTTCTGGGCACTGATTCGACCATGGAGGCCATTTCGAGACAGAATCCTACAAACTGTTCTAGTTGACACAGGGACTTGAGGTGACCGGGCCTGTTGGAGCTCTGCTGCAGTGGAAGAGGGGCTGGCTTTTGATTTTCTAACCAACAAACGTTCCTCCTGAGCAGTTGTCTTGCGGGGTCTGCCGGACCTGGGCTTGTCAAAAACATCTCCAATCTGTTCAAATCTTTTTTTTATTTCTTTGTACTTGCAGAGACACATTAAAGGTGCCAGCCACCTCTGCAGTGGATCTGGTCTTCAGGCTCTTGATAATCAAGGCTTTGGTCGCAGGGTTGATTTTTGGCATGTTGTCAGAGGAGAAGTTGCAGTTCAAGTGAAGGTCTGGGGTGCTGGAGTTCTTTTTATACACACCCACTAATTAACCGATCAGTTAGTGAGTACAGGTGAGGCTTTAAACTAGGATTGGGTGCATTATATGACAAGGCGACAAAACTTTTGTCTTGCCAAAATCTGACCTTTCTGTGCCCATTAAATGATGAATATTTCAGCAGTGAAGCCAATTTATTTTCTTAACCAAAAAACATTTGGGAGGGTTTCAGCTTTCAAATGAGTCATTTCTAAAACCAATGGATGAATTTAAAGTCAGGTTATAAGCTTTTGATTCCACAAATGGATAAGTGACAGAACTTCTGTCAGGGACTATATATCTCGGTCCTTAGCAGGGCTCCCCCTCATTTCTAGAACCCAGTATGACTCCCCTTTCCATTTTCTAGCCTTGATCATACTTGCTGACATTTTATAGGCCAAAATCTGAACTTTAAAGCCTGCCTGGAGATGCCCCCAAAACACCCATTTTGGGGTGGAGTTTACATAAAACTTGTCTGTTTTTGTGAACTACCATGTTTCTCCGAAAATAAGACAGGGTCTTATATTATTTTTTTTTTCTCTGAATAAAGGGCTTATTTTCAGGGTAGGTCTTAATTTTTTCCATGAACAACAATCGCACATTTCATCACTTTTTATTTCAATTTTTATCAGAGGTGAAACAGCAAAAAAAACGGCAGTTCGGCACTTTTGATTTTTTTTTTTCCCGCTATGGCATTCACCATAGAGAAAAAAAAAGTTTTATAAGTTTATAGACCGGGCATTTTCAGACACAGGAATACCTAATGTGTATTTTAGTTTTATATGTATTCTAGTGAAAGTGGTGGTGAAGCTTGAACTTTTATTGTTTGTTTGTTTTTTTTTTATAACCTTATTTTTATTTTTTATTATTAACCCCTCCTAGAGGGCTTGAACCTGCAATTATCCAATAGACTGCAATACAACGTATTGCAGTCTATAAGAGATTATCTACATTACTATTGAGGCTAGTTATAGACCAGCCTCAATAGTAATATTCCTATGACAGGCCTGGGAGTCTTCATAAGGCTCCTGGTTGTCAAAGGAACAGGTCGGCTACCGCAATCTCGTCGCGTGGGAGCCGACCTGCAAGGAGAAAGGTACGGGGCCGGTGGGGTCATGTACTGGCACACTCAACAATGCCCGCGGTCAGTGTGGACTCTGATCGCGGGCATTAACTCCGACAGCGGAGACCTGCTACGGTAGCCGCTCTAATCTCACGGAAGATGTTGGGAAGGGGTTAAAGTAGCTAGGGCTTATTTTTGGAGTAGGGCTTACAGTACATTTCAAACCTACTCCAAAAAACCTGGAAAATCTAGCTAGGGCTTATTTTTTGGAGAAACACGGTAGTTCCCGGGACATGCTGGAGCTATTCACATATATGCTCAGCACCTCAGTGGGAGTGCAATCTCCATCATTCAGCAATCACACATTGGCTAGTTTCCATGACGTGTATTGGGAGGAAAATTGGTCACAGAGAAAACTTTGGTGCATCTCAGACGATCTATCCTATTGATTGGATTACTCTGCAGCAAAATGTCACCACACATCTGGCCAACTTACGTGCCATGCCCAACAGGGGTGAGGCTAAATGGGAGTGTTACTAAAATGTATAATAAATGTGGCACATGCACAGGTTTAGTCAGCACTGTAAATTTCTCCTGATATTGTATTTTAGTTGGATACACACAAATGGTATGAAGTTTCACGCTAGGTTCACATCTTCGCTTGGGTTTCCGTTCTTCAGGTCTGCTTGGGGACCCGAAAAACAGAAACCCAATCCACTTAAAAAGCAGTTACCCACAGACCCCATAGACTATAATGGGGTCTGCTGGGTTTCTGCCCAAAAAAAGGTGAAAAGTTGCAGGACTTGCTGGACATTTCTCTCCACATTTTTTCAAGTGGAATGGGGGACAGAATCCCCGAACGAAGACAGAGCGCTGGTCTGAATCCAGCCTTAGATGTATTTATCTGCAGTGCGGCCTAAACATCAGGTTTTTGCAGTGTAACAAGTCAGATGCATTATTTATTGTTATACGCTAAATCACAATCCTGTTCTGCCACTGATAGAAGAATACTGATCCAATTGTAATTAAGGACTGGATATCGGGTTTGCAGACTGTTTACATCAAATCTAATAGGAAAAAATGAGAAGTGTTGTAATGCTTAGTAAATTAGCCCTAAAGCTTAGCCATTTAAAGCTATCCATGCTTTTCATTATTTTCTATAGTCCTTCCAGACAAACCGGAAAATCCTTTGCTAGTTGTATATGGACAGAACAAGATAAAATTGTGAATAACATTTCCACCTATGCACTAGTTTATTCCTCATTCATCTTAGGCTATATTTACACTGTGCTTGCAGTTTATATTTAAAGTGTAACCATTTTCGTAATATACTTTATTATCCTATCTAACTTCCTTTTTATTATAAAACAGGCTGTAACATTCTCCAAATCGACTCTCTAACTGAACTGTTGCTAAGGAAAGTCCGAAAGTTGTATTGTGAATATGCGTCATTTACCAAAGGGGGATGGTCACATCAAATGGCTGTATCTTTGGTTTTATACCACCTAAGAAATGGTTCTTGTATCATAAGAAAGGTGAGATTCTCAGCTTTAAGAGAACCTGAGATATCACTAGTTAAAAACACACTTGAGAATTTGAACTTAATATGTGTCAGTTCATGCTGAAATAAAATCACATTCCCGACTGTGTTTTTAACTAGTGATATCTCTGATTCTTTTACAGCAGTATATGAAAGCTGAGAATCTCAGCTTTCTTGCGACACCAGAACCATTTTATTAGGTTATATAAAATCGGAGATAAGGCCATTTGAAATGACTATTCCCCTAAATAATTCACCTCTACATGCTGCATTGAGTACAGGTATATGGACACAGTCTCCCGGCATTGCTTAGTTAGACACAATAGCAATAAAATGGGAGTCAGACTTTAATGTATGTACAGGGTAAGCTCCCAGAGGCTGCTAAAACAGATGACCTGTGCAGATCACCTACTGATAACCTGTCCTGTGCATATGTCATTGGTATGAGAATTCGAACTGGGGCTGGAAAACCCCTTTAATGACAGAGATGAAAAAAGGTTGAGAAAAGAAATTTTGCAATGTGAGAAATGCCAGACCTGATAGGTTAGTCACCGACTAATAAAGATTGCTTTGGAATGGAAAACATGTAGCTACAGCATCTTTCAACTCCTTAAATCCAATAAAGCTTTGAATAGTCCCACCAAAAACCAGTTAGGAGTGTGGACAGGGCCACACAGTCATATCTAAATCCCAAAACAGCATTGTGTACTTAGCTACAACATAACATTTAATGGTAACCAATTAAAATCTATTTCAATGCAGATATGCCATATAGTGCCTCCAGTGGTGAAGTGATAAATAAATGGAAAAACCACCTCCAAATGGAGTCGTCTTCCGTCAGCCATATACTATTACCTATGACAACACTACCTGCATCATTGTACCGGTTGTGCATCAGAGTTGCAGATGTAAGGATGTATAAGGCATGTCAGTAGGTAAAAGATTAACCACGACCTTACCAGTCTATTGAGGAGGTGGATGGATAACAATATTTCTCTGATGTCATCAAGGTGTAGGACGAGTGACTATCTTGCCCTACACTCACCCTGAACATCCAAAAAGACTCCCACACTGACAAGGGTGATCCCCAAGTTTGACCCTGTTACAGTCTCGTTGCTAATTCTCTCCAGCAATAACTGACACATATTGTGCAATTTACATAGGACTCATCAGACGATCTGAAAGACCGCATCCAAATAGTGAGGACTACAAGTACCAAGTTTATAAACTCTCTTGGGTTTGCTCAAGATTCTTAACCACTGAATACAATGAATTATTTTTATATGGATCAAAACAGGTTCAATACAGGGGAAAAAGTTAACAGGCTCTACCTCAGAGTCTCTGAGGGAGCCAAGGGCCACTCAAAGTGGTGAGTCGAATTCTGTATTCCGGCGTGAGCGCGAGCGGCGTGCTACTTCCTACTTTAAATAGATTCACCTAGCCGATCCGCTACCATAGATCCTCTTCTCTGCTTCCTCAGCATGTATTGCACGCAGAGGGGGTGGGAATAAGAAGCCACATCATACAAGGGAGTGGGGTTTATCAGCGCATGCGCCATCAATGACTACCACTGTTAATGGATTCACAAGTACAGCTCCCTGGCGGAGCACTGCACAGCCTCATTACAGAAAAAGCACCCAGCTATCTGGCCTTGTAGAAATTCTTCTCCTGTGTAGTAATATTATAACATAGATAGATCTATAAAGCTATTACTGAGGTCATTATGGACTGTTTTAATGCTATTATAAATCCCTGGTGAAACCAGATGGATTTATGTGGTTATCTTATTGACTAAGAAAAGGGAATAATAAATGTAAAAAATTACTCATGTCTGTATTAGCATATATAAGAGAATAGGTCTACATACCTTTTGTATACATATAGGGTGAACAGATGGGATTAATACCATAGTCTTTTATGAGGTGGGTAAACAACTGGACCTAATAGGGTCATTTAGGAAGGTTCAGATAAGGCACCCAAAGGTCAGCTGTTAGACCCCATGGGGCCACAGTATCAACCAAAATATCCATTTTGTTTCACATTGTAAAATATTTTTGTCCCAGTCTCCCCCTTCTCTTGCTTGGGTACACAAGATCGATTCTCATATGTCATCACCTCTCCCTTTCCATCATGTAGATGATTAACGTGTCTGGCAATTGGCGTGTCCCTCAAATGCTTGACATCACCCAGATGTTCACCAGTCCTCCTCCTTAGTTCTCTCTTAGTTTTCCTTATGTATTCAAGGCCACAGATTCACTAGTTACTGATAATCTTAACACTTTCCAATCTTGGACACATTATACACCCGCTACATCTATGCTGGGAATCCTGACAGAGATGCTGTCCGATGTCAGATTGTTATAAGACATCGGCAGCTCGAATAGAGAGATGGGCCAAGGCCCATTCACAGAGCTGAAGAAAAAGAGCACTCATATGCCCCCGATTGGGGTCATATCAAGCACTGATGTATTTGTTGACTCAGTAAACCTTAATACTATGGAAACTCTACCTACTGGCTACAATTGTACTAGGGCGGAGATGAAGAACCTAAGATCACTTGAGATAGACAAAAAAATTACTGTGAAAGCTTCCAACAAAGGAGGGGAACGTAGTATATAGTAAATATTAAAGATTATGTTCAGATCTGTGAACGTTTACTTAGGGACAGTGAGTCTTATGAGATTCTGGCACAAAGTCCAACAAGGAATTACATGATGGAATTGCGGGAGACATTATTAGATGAGAAGTTGATACATCTCACTGATGACTCTGAATTTGACCTCTTATCACCTACAACACAGACAATAGTGACATTCTACTGCATCCCTAAAATACATAAAGGCATATCCCCTTTAAAAGGGAGGCCAATAGTATTAGGGATAAATAATTTAAGCCAGAAGGTGGGGTGCTAAGATCATTTGTTACAGCTCTCCCTTCTTATGTTAGAGGCACCACGGACCTATTAAATTGACTGTAAGGTATCAACATAGGGGATGAACTAGGATGAATTCACATTGAGGCCCTGTAATCGTCAATACCCTACATATCAGGCCTTTAAGCGGTTAAGTTCTTTTTGAGGACCAGGGGTCGACAGTACAGTGCCCACATTGACTTTATTATCCAACTTTTATGATTTGTTTTAACCAGAACTTTCTTTCTGTTTGATGGGAATCTATACCACCAGCTTTGCGCACGGCAATGGGTTGTGCCTGTGCACCAACCTACGCAAATCTGTTCTTGGGCTGGTGGGAAGCCACCATCTTCTTTGGGGACAATCCCATCCCTGATATAGAGCTGATTGAAAGGTGGGCATGGTACATTGATGATATTTTCGTCACCTGGAAGAGGTCGGAGGAAAATCTCAACATATTGTTGGTATTACTTATGAGGTAGGCAGAAAATCTCTGCTGTTCCTAGATTTATTAATCGCGATGGGCCATAACGGCAACCTTAAGATGGCAGTGTACCGCAAGCCAGCCTCCACCAACTGACTTCTGAGGTGGGATAGTAACCATTCACTACCCCTCAGACATGGTATACCCTGTGGCCAGTACCTACAACTTCGAAGGAACTGCTCAGATAAAAAAAAAAAAAAAAGAATTTGTGAAACATGCAAAAGATATGCAACATCATTTTCAGGAAGGGGGTTATTCTTGAAGATGCATATAGGGACACCATCTTTAGGGATCGTAACAGATTATTGCTAACCAATCCTAAAAAGTCTGAACAGAGTGAACTGGTGAGACTAGAGGCTACCTTTGATAATGAGGCACTGGAAAATTCTACAGTTGGATCCTTGATCTACAAACAGTTGTGGGGACACACCCAAAAATTATTTTTCACAAGGGGGAGGTCATTGATTGCCTTTTTAACAATGCCACTTTTCACACCCGGTGGGAACCACTTGGCTTGAGAGGGGTGCTGTAAGTTGTTATAGATGTAGCGGGTGTATAGCATGTCCAATATTGGAAAATGAGAAAGTGTTTAGAGCAACAGTATCTGGTGAATCTTTCCAGATTAAAGACTTGATCACTTGTAAGACAAAAGACCTGCGAATGTGGCCTTGAATACATAGAGAAAACTAAGAGAGAACTAAGGAGGAGGATTGGTGAACATCTGGGTGATGTCAAGCATTTTAGGGACACGCAGATTGCCAGACACGTTAATCATCTACATGATGGAAAGGTAGAGATGATGACATTTATGGAAATGAGTCATGTGTAGCTGAACAAGAGAAGGGGGTGACTGGGACAAAAATATTTTACAATGGGTAATTTGGTTGGTCTAAATGAACAGCTGACCTTTGGGTGCCTTATCTGAACCTTCCTAAATGACCCTATTAGGTTCAGTTGTTTACCCACCTCATAAAAGACTACAGTATTAATCCCATCTGTTTACCCTATATGTATACAAAAGGTATATAGACCTATTCTCTTATATATGCTAATACAGACATGAGTAATTTTTTACATTTATTATTCCCTTTTCTTAGTGAATAAGATAACCACATAAATCCATCTGGTTTCACCAAGGATTTAATAGCATCAAAACAGTCCATAATGACCTCAGTAATAGCTTTATAGATCTATCTATGTTATAATATTACTACACAGGAGAAGATTTCTACAAGGCCAGATAGCTAGGTACTTTTTCTGCAATGAGGCTGCGCAGTGCTCCGCCAGGGAGCTGTACTTGTGAATCCATTAACAGTGGTAGTCATTGATGGTGCATGCACTGATAAACCCCCCTCCCTTGTATGACGTGGCTGCTTATTCCCACCCCCTCTGCGTGCAATACATGCTGAGGAAGCAGTGAAGAGGATCTATAGTAGTGGGGCAGCTAGGTGAAAGGGGCCGCTTTAGATCTATTTAAACTAGGAAGTAGCACGCCGCTTCACACTCATGCCGGAATACAGAGTTCGACTCACCACTTTGAGTGGCATTTGGCTCCCTCAGGGACTCTGAGGTAGAGACTGTCATCTTTTTCCCGTCTTGGATCTCTTTTGATCCATATAAAAATAATTCATGGTATTCATGGGTGATGAATCTTGAGATATTTTATAAACTTGGTACTTGTAGTCCTCACTGTTTGGATGTGGTCTTTCAGATCCTCTGATGAGTCCTATGTAAATTGCACAATACAGTTGTGCTAAAAAGTTTACATACCCCCAGATTTTTTGGCCTTTTTTCAGAGAATATGAATGATAACACAAAATCTTTTTCTCCACTCATGGTTAGTGATTGGTCGAAGCCATTTATTGTCAAACTTTTGTGTTTTCTCTTTTTAAATCATAATGACAACCAAAAACATCAAAATGACCTTGTTCAAAAGTTCACATACCCTGGTGATTTTGGCCTGATAACATGCCCAGAAACCAAACCACGGTCAGGTAGACCAACCAAAATTTCGGCCACAACTGCCTGGAAAATTGTTTGGGATGCAAAGAAAAGCCCACACATAACATCAGCGGAAATACAGGACTCTCTGAAAACTATCGGTGACGCTGTTTCAAGATGCACAATAAGGAAGCACTTGAAGAAAAATGGGCTGCATGGTCGAGTTGCCAGAAGAAAGCCATTACTGCGCAAATGCCACAAAGAATCTCGCCTTCAATACACCAAACAGCACAGAGACAAGCCTCAAAACTTCTGGAACAAGGTAATTTGGAGTGATGAGACAAAAATTTAACTTTTTGGCCACAACCATAAATGTTACATTTGGAGAGTTGTCAACAAGGCCTATGATGAAAGGAACACCATTCCTACTGTAAAGCATGGAGGTGGATCACTGATGATGTGGGGATGTGTGAGCTTCAAAGGCACAGGAAACTTGGTCAAAGTTGAAGGAAAGATGAATGCAGCACGTTATCAGCAAATACTGGAGTCAAATTTGCACTCATCAGCCAGGAAGCTGCGCATGGGACGTACTTGGACGTTCCAACATGACAACGATCCAAAACACAAGGCCAAGTCGACCTGTCATTGGCTACAGCAGAAGAAAGTGAAGGTTCTGGAGTGGTCATCTCAGTCTCCTGACCTCAATATCATTGAGCCACTCTGGAGAGATCTCAAGTGCGCAGTACATGCAAGACAGCCCAGGAATTTACAGGAACTGGAGACTTTTTGCAAAGAAGAATTGGCAGTTTTACCATCTGAGAAAATAAAGAGCCTCATCCACAACTACCACGAAAGACTTCAAGCTGTCATTGATGTTAGTGGGGGCAATGCACGGTCATTTTGATGTTTTTGGTTGTCATTCTAATTTAAAAATAGAAAACACAGAAGTCTGACAATAAATGGCTTCAACCAACCACTAACCATGAGTGGAGAAAAAGTTTTTGTGTTATCATTCATATTCTCTGAAAAAAGGCCAAAAAGTATTTAAACTTTTTAGCACAACTGTATGTGTCAGTTATTGCTGGAGAGAATTAGCAACGAGACTGTAACAGGTGTAACAGGGTCAAAATTGGGGATCACCCTTGTCAGTGTGGGAGTCTTTTTGGGTGTTGAGGGTGAGTGTAGGGAAAGATAGTCACTCGTCCTACACCTTGATGACATCAGAGAAATATTCCTATCCATCCACCTCCTCAATAGACTGGTAAGGTCGTGGTTAATCTTTTACCTACTGACATGCCTTATACATCCTTACATCTGCAACTCTGATGCACAACCGGTACAATGATGCAGGTAGTGTTGTCATAGGTAATAGTATATGGCTGACGGAAGACGACTCGATTTGGAGGTGGTTTTTCCATTTATTTATCACTTCACCACTGGAGGCACTATATGACATATCTGCATTGAAAAAGATTTTAATTGGTTGCCATTAAACATTATGCTTTAGCTAAGTTCACAATGCTGTTTTGGAGCTTTATGAGAGCAGCATGATGTTGTGACTTCGGTCGCTTATCTGTGAACATGTAGTAGTTTTAGAGAAATCAGTTTAGTCATTGCAGCATGAAGCCAACACTGTGAAGCAAGAGTCTGATGTATTCATGAGATGCATGCGCCCCCTACCCTCCAGCTAGTGACTGCCAGCCTTCTGCCTATATAGAAATTTGTTAACCGTGACCCTAACCTTAGGTATTTCATTGCTGATGCTTACAAAGGCTAGTGCCAACGGTAAGTCCAAGGGTGTATTCACACATGCAAGCATTGTAAAAAGCAGTTTGTCACAGTTTCACAACAGTACAAAAAATATGAAAAAGATCATGACACTGGCATGTGTGGCAATACACCTGAAGTATATTATGTTGGTAGTATTGGTATCCAAGTTCAAGTGGCTAAATACAAGAAAAAAATCCAGTTTGTTTAGCCCTCTTATTTTACTGGGCCATGTACAACCACTCCAAGTGGCCATTTAGCTAGAATTCCTTTCATTGATAGAGGTATGACATTGGGACCCCAATGATCAGCACAACATATGGTCTGTAACTACCCTGTTGTTTACAGAGATCCATCTACTTGTCTCCATGGACAGTTGTGCCTGGCACTATTGCTCAGTCCTATTTGTGTGAACGGCAGATGCAGTAGTGCCAGTCATAGCAGCCCTTATGGAAGAGCCATTGGGCCTGTGTAACCAATGAAGGGAATAAGGCATCAACCTTTTCACTGTGCTGATTGTTGGGGGGGGGGGGGGATCTCATAAGAATGTTTGGGTTATGTAGTATGAGCATCAAACTCCCAAGATCTGCCAGCCATGTAACAGTACAGTATAGGGTGGGAGTTCTAGTTTGAGCTCAAGTGGTTCTCGAGCTCAAGTGGTTGAGTCCACGATTGGCGCAGATTGGTAAAAGAGCAGAATTTTGGAGACAAATCTGTACAGACAAACATTCTCTTTATTAAGCTACATACGAGTTTCCATTAGTTAACGCGAGTGGCTGGCAGCACCAAACTGAGCACTCCTCAATACAAAGAACACACTCCAGCTTCATTTCTCGCTCATTTATTAATCATTTAAGTTTTTTTTCATAGTTTTTTTCCTTAACAATTGTGACCGCTCTTCTTCAGTTTGCAAGTGAAATGGTGAAGAAGTCTGACTTCTAATCAAAGTAGAAATGACAAAGGTTTGGTCATGAAAACTGTGGATTTAATGTAAACACTACATTCGATTAAATTTGTTTTTTTTGTTTTTTTTTTCCACTTTTTTTTCCATTTTTTTTTTTCGCAGCACAAACATCCCACATGAGAGGAAAACACCATTCACTAAAAAGGGAGGGCGAGGAAAGATAATTGGGAAAGGGGCAAGAGAAGCAGCACTAAGCATTCACTTGGGAACAAAAAGGAGACTTAAAGTAAAGAAGCCTATTTGTTATACATGGAATTGAGAGCAAAAATCCCTATTTCGGCAGCTGGAGGTTTAGTGAGAGCTGTGCTTTTTCTATACAAACCCAGAGAGTGCATGGTACACAGTCCAGAGCAAGGAAACTTTCACAGACATCAAATCTGTACATTTCTATTACCCCAGAAAGTTCTTCATTTTTGGGTAAATAATTTTTAAAATTTTTCTATGTAGGGCTTTAAAGTCCAACAGAAATCAACCCAATTCACTCAAAACAACATGGATTCCATGATCCTATTCTATGCTGGAGGCTGAGCAGACCTCTCTGGCAGTGAAGGGGTTGTAGACAATTAAAAAGATGCCTCTTTACAATTGGTGCAAGAAAAAAATGATCAATAAGAGAAAGGAGGTGTCATTAAGCTACAAGCACGTGGGAAAAAAAAGAACAATTTAGTTTCTTCTAAATGTACAGACTTAGCTAAACCAGATTTACAGCATCCTATGCAGCCACTAATTCAGTGATAACATTACACATCAACTTTAAGGAAGGCTGTGTTTTTGTTGTTTTTGTATTTTTTTTTTTTTTTTTTTTTTACAAAGGCCAAAGGTCATGCTACCAGCAGAACGTCAATTTTGAGGGTCCGTAGAGCAGTGCGGAGAAAGGAGAGACGGTGGGGTTATGTTCCCCTCTCAAAAATTGCAGACTGTTCCCCCTACTCCGCAGTTTGGGTTGGCACTGAAACCTTTTCAAGACAAATAGGGGTCCACTACTTTGCTTTGTAGAGACTAGAGGGGCAATCCCCGATCCCTTACAGACCCTCATAAAGTTACAGCACCCACAAAAAAAAAAAAAAAAAAAAAAAAAGCTGAGCGCACTGTCCTGCAAGTGTCACAAACACTTCTACCTGGTTTGAAAAAACTTAATTTTTCTTTTTTTTTCTTTTTTTTTTACTTTTGCTGTTTTGTTATCCAAGAGCTGAACAGAAAGGATATACCTGTGATGTGTTATTTAATGGAGGTGTGGCATGTGACCTTACAGTAACACACAAATCCTTCAAAAAGGATTAACATAGATAAACTTCCCTTATCAGTGGTCTCCTTTAACCCTCATGAGTTCTGGAGAAAGGTTGAAATTTCAACTGTCTACCAGAACCTAAGGGGCTTCTTATTCTTTTACCATTTTTGTGGGCTCTAAAAAGTCTTAAAAATCAAGACCTTACTTTTTTTTTTTGGGGGGGGGGGGGCAGGGTGTGCAGAGCTGTTTGGAGATCCGTTCTGTTGACAGCTCTTTGAGACAAACTAAAAAGATTGGTATCATATATATATATTTATATATATATATTTGTCATGTTGCCTTCTCAGTTAACCAACTTGCATTTATTTTCGTTTCACCAGCAGATAAATTGCTATACAGAGGAATCAGTACAAGCCACAGCCTCTGAGATTGTTGGCAATGATGATATCAGTGACGGCGTCAAATACCACCTGGATGTTATTCGTATCTGTGGCGCAGGTCATGTGGCAGTAGATCTCCTTGTTAGGTGAGCGGTTCTTGCTCTCAAATTGTGCTTGGATATAAGCGGCTGCATCGTCATATGTGTTGGGACCTGCACAATAGAGGAAACAGAGAAACAGATAAAAATTGGAAAATGTAGTGACCCACATAACATAGACAAGGTAGGGAGATTTGTAGGCAGTTTACATGTCGATCAGGTTTTCAGACTGCTCTAGTCATAGCATAAACTGAAATATTTCTGTCTGCCTATAGCCCCCACTGGCTGGGCTTACTTACAGTAAGTGTTAAAGACTTAAATATGGGTAGAAAATGCTCCAGTGTAGGAGGTCGCTGTGCTCTGTGGAGACCAGTTGACTGGAGAACAGCAAGGGTAGCATGAGAGAAAGATGCTGTAGGGGTCAAGAACAAAGTGTTCCTGGTACATCAGGCTCCCCGCAAACATCAATGACATGTAAAGAGAACCATTGACAGCCTCCACAGTTCTCTGCATACTTTAAATTTAACTAAACTTTCGGACAACTTTTGATTTTCTCTCAGCATTAAATTTTGTAATATACTTTATTAACAAATTGTGTCTCCTTTCTGTGAAATCCTACAACTTTTCACTCTTTCCCTTGCTTTCCTTCTCTACTGAGAGCTGCCCCTGCTTCTCATATTCTCATTGTGTACAGAATACAGAGCTGTGTGAAGAGAAAATGAGGGTGTGGGAGGGTCACTTGAAATGGCTATATATTAGAAAATGTAGAAACATGCTTTTGGTGTCATATGAAGGAGGAGCTTCTCATCTTTATGAGAATGATAGGGGCGGGATCCATAGCTGCAGCTGCATATAAATATTCCAATCCAAACTGTGTTTTCAACAAGTGATATCTCTGGAAATCATACAGGTAGAACTGCATCCTTAGTGTAATATTAAAGAAAAGAATCTCCACTTTCATATGCCCCAAAAGCAAGTTTCTAAGTTTTATAATGCCTGAGATAGAACTGTTTGAAGTGATCGCCCCCAGCCTTAGCTTCCCTGCATTATACAAGAGCCTGACCATCCATATTCTAGTGAGAAGTGATGTATAGATTTCTGCTGGTGATATAAAAATAGACAGAAAGAGGATTTCAGCACAGAATTTCATAAAAAGGAGCCAAATTTGTCAATTACAATATTTAGTAATGACACAAAAGCTGCCAGAAAATTAACAGTTCTTTGAAAGTTTAGGTGCACTATAAAGATGACTTGCTGCCACCCCATTATTTTTTTCCTCCTGTTTCTGTAGCAACTCTTCTTTTGCTCCTGAATTACTCCATTCCCCTACTATTGCCACAACTGTTTATATGCACATCAGCCGTTGATATGCTAATGCAGGAATAAACTGACAACTGGGCGATCCTTCTCCTGCTGTAACACTGTCCATTGAGAGGAGCAGTCTGATACCACGTGACCTCAATCCCCTCTCTGTTCAGCACCATCAGGAGGGGCCCAGTGAGAACACAAAAGGCAATGATCAATTCATCCTGCATAGCCATGATGCCTTCAAAGCAAACAGCAAGGCCATATTCACATGATGCAAATAGTCTGTGAAAAACTGCCATTTTTCACAGCGGATTTGCATCAACATGGCACCACACAGACCCCTTGTGGAGTCTATTCAGCTATCCATGAAAATGCTCAATAATAGGACATGTCCTATTTTTGACAGTACTTTTACACAGCCTGTCAAAAAAGAAAAAAGTGAACATGTGGTTTGGACCATAGGAATGCATATAAACATAGAAGGTTGACATAAGAAAAAGACCACGTGCTCCATGTAAGGGTGGGTTCATACTTGCAGCGGCACTCCATCCACCGGGAATCCGACCTAATTGTCGGAAAACTGGATAGGCACTGGATAGGGAAAGGTTTGCGACGCTTTGCTGAAAAACCCATTCACTTGAATGAGTTTTTAGAGCAATGCGCTGGTGTCGCTTTCACCCTCTGCGCCGCGAAACCAGTTTTTTTTGTTGGAAACAAAGTCGGACATGCAGCAACATGCACCAGCGCATTGCTTTAAAACCCCACTCAGTGAATGGGTTTTTAAGCAAAGCATCGCAAACCTTTCCCTATCCAGTCCCTATCCAGTTTTCCGATATTTAGGTCTGATTCGCAGCGGATAAAGTGCCGCTGCAAGTGTGAACCCACCCTAATCTGCACCTATATTTTTACCTTTTATCTTAGGATAATATGTGTTTATCCCAGATATGCTTACATTCACTTACTGTAGATTCCCCCACCACATCTCCTGGAAATTTGTTACAAGCCTCAACTACTCTTCCAGTGAAATAATATTTCCTGACATTGTTTCTGATCTTTTCCCTAACTAATTTCAGATTGTGCCCCCTTTCTCCCTTTTTTTTTTATTAAAGCACTTCTCCCCTGAACCTAATTTATATATTTTTGACGATCATGTGAATAAGCTATCAGACACTAGCAATTCCCTTCAAAATCTGCAATAACCCCACAGATGCAAGTAATTCTTAAACTTTGCAAAAACAATATTAAAATTACATTTACAATGTTCACAAAGATCACCAACATTTCCTACATCAGGTCTGTGATCGTCGCTTACACAACCCGAGTTCCTATGATCCCTTCTTACTGGCTGAACTGTTACCAAAACGGTATCAATAACATCTAAATTTTGCCCTGCAAAAAAAAAAAAAAAGGTGCCTTACACAGTTCTGTACACAAAAATATAAAAAGCTACAGATGTCACAACATGGTGACGCAAATAAATATTTGTTTCAAAGGGTTTTTTGTTTTTTTTTGTTTTTTTTAATGTATTAAAACATGAAACAATATTGGGTCAGTATGATCATACTGACCCACAAATTATAGATAATGTATTATTTTTACCGCATAGGAAACGATATAAAAAGAAAACCTGTAAGGAACGGCACAACTCCCTTTTTTTCCCCTAATTCCGTTATGATCTGATTTTTTCCAGCTTCCCAGTACATAGCACAGAATATTAAATGGAGCCATTGTGAAGTACAAATTTTTCCTCCACATAAAAAAAAAAACATAAGCCCTCAGGAAGGGTTTAAAGGATGCAAAAAACTGCAGTTGGTGGAGGTGGCTAAAGGACACAACTTGCAGAAACACAGCGTTTTTACGGAAATACAGTGGTAAAAAACACTCTTCCTTACAGTCCCGGCAAAGTAAATGAGATTTTGTTTAATCTCATCCACACATTGCAGAAAAAAATACTGCAGAAAAACTGAGTTTTTAAAAATGTGCATTTTTAAAAAAATAAAAACGCAGCACATCATTTTACCCGTGGAAACTTTGCATTTTTTCCATACACAAATGGGAGGGGAGGCAAAAATAAAGTGGAAAAGCAGTGAAAAACGCAAATACAAATGAAAGAAAGAGATCAATCCTTTTTTATACTTTATAGGTTCCATACAATGCCTCCGTTAAAAGGAAACCTTACAGAAACTCCAGAAGAAAATATGAAACTTGAGAGATAAATGTGGCTTCTCTTCCTTTCCAAGGACAATCTTATCAAGCTATTCATCATCAAATAATTAATAAGCACTAAACGGTGACATTAATAAATTAAGATTAATTACAATGTGGTGTAATAGGAATCATGATATGGAGTAAAGGAAGAGAGCAGACAGAGATTGCCCCTACACCACCACTCAGTTTACTAACTCCTGCTTCCGTCTCTGAAATATCAAGCACATCTTGTTTCATCTGGCAAAACTGAGAAATCTTCCATTTATATCACTATGTATTACTCATTGTGCCAGCCAGATCATTTCTGACCTCTTGCTCTTGTAACTGCAGGAGGAAGCTAAGTTACAACAGCCAAGTTTAGCAGCTATGGAACTTTCATTTAGGTCCCTTGCAGACGACCGTGGCCGTGGTCAGTGTGCTACCCATGTATTTTACAGAGAGCACACTGACCCATTCTTTTCTATGGGCCCGTACACACGACCGTGATTTTCACGGTCCCGTGTGCGGGCCGGCAGTCCGGGCCGCATCAGATAGAACAGGTCCTATTCCTGTCCTATTTTGCGGCCCGTGCTTCCGTGGCTCCTATTCATTTAATGAAAGGAGCCGCAAAAGCACGGCCTGTGCAAGGATGGCACACGATATCCCCGTGTCCCCCATGTGCAGCCCGTGCTTTTAATTCATGGCAGGCCGGTTGCAGCACGGTCATCTGCAACCAGCCTTAGTCACAGTCCCACAGATTTCATAGAATGTCCCTGTCTCTGGCTTCAGAATATCTGAGTGATTTTGTAGAGAAACCTGGTGTCACATGTTAGAATTTCCTTTTGTATTTACTATGACAATGGGTTGATGATGTTTTTTTCTTTTTATCATAAATTTTGGCCTTAGCTTGATAGACCATAGTGGGTTCGTTTTATTAAGACTGACATGTAGTACACCAGTCTTTATAATCGGCAGGGCCAGAGTGAGCGGAGACTAAATTATTAAGAGCTGCAGGGCTTTTGATCATTTTGGCCCATCTTGACTGGTCTTTGCGCCACAAGCTGAAATATAACAGAGCTAGGAGCTAGCGTACATTTCAGTTAGAATTTGTAAAAATGGCGAATGGGTGATGGGGAAACAGGAAAAAAGTTGAATTTTATTTTACATAAACATGGCATGCTCTATAACCCTGCATATGACCAGTTTACACTAATGGAAGATTGAAGAAATCAGGCGATACCTTTTAGAGGCTGAGTATATTTGATAAGTAAGCTTTCGAGTATGCTAGCTCTCTTCTTCAGACATGGTGCACCATGCCTGAAGAAGAGAGCTAGCACTCTCGAAAGCTAACTTATGAAATATACTCAGTTACCTTTTAGAGGCTATCGCCAGATTTCTTCACTCTTCCACTACTTTCTATGGCTAACACGGTACAACATTATACTACTAACATTTTACACTAATAAATGCAATGCTTACTGCAACTTTATTTTACTGGAGTGAAAAATTTAAGGGGTTATGTAGGATTAGAAAACATTGCTGCCTTCTTTCAGAAATCCCGTCTGTTGGTCACACGGCTATGCTAAAGCTCAGTCTGATCATTTGAATGGGGCTGAGCCATAGCATGGCCATGTGACCTTCGGATGTGATGTAACTACCCGCCGAGAAGAGGAGGTAGAGCTGTTTTTGAAAGATAGTAGCTATGTTTTCTAATCCTGGATAACTCCTTTAAGCAATTTTGCTTGATTAAAAATATTGTACCATAGACCTGTGTGTCTCCACAAGCAAGCCCTGTTTAGCCTGATTCTGCAGTCATATGCATTTACACCTACTCCCTACTTTTTGATAACATACAATTATTGGAGGAGGATTTTTTTTTTACTGATTTTACACCAATTTTGTTAAAATGGGTGGCCCTTCAGTGCCTGACAAATTTACCATTACTTATGCCAGAAAAATAGCATAAGTAACAACTAAATATAGATTTCAGTCACTGGCACACAGGCATCCTGAGACACACCAAAATTATTAAGAGGCAAGTATGACACATCTGAAGCTGGTACTGCTAAAGATGAGGACTGGTTTACAACACACTGGTCTCAATAAACATGCATCAAAAAGTTAACAAGAGGTAAAGAACGGATAAAAGAATGACTGCAGGATCAGACTACAGAGGGCTTGTTTGTAGTCTGTTACCAAGGAGACACATGATGACAATGATGTGGGTTTGAACAGGTGCCAAGGACACTTTGGTAGATTTTCAATCAAGGCCAGTTATCTGATTTGTATTGTAGAAATAAAGCATAGCCTATACAGGGAATAAGAAAGTATTACTGTATTCGTTTCTATAGATAAAAGCTAAGGTCGAGATGCTCACATCAGGGCAGTTGTTACTACTTTGTATAGTGAAAGATTTTAATAAAAATTCACAACACCCCCCGAACCAACCTTTTAAAACCTATAGAGACTGTCATAGTAATAGTAAACAATGCTCTGTCTGATAAATGAAATAATTTTCCGACACAGAGGTATAAGCCTATCCTTAACAAAGATTTACCACAGGCGGGTAGTAAATCTGTAGTGTAAGACTTGAACTTGGGTCACTAGTAAGTGCTTTTCCTTCAGCCAGCAAAAGCCTAATCCATTTCTGGATTTAAAAATATTTCACAGGATAATGTGTGCGGGGAACGAGAATAATCCCTTGAAGTGAGTGAAGGAGATTCTTCACATAATAACTTGATCTGTTTGCGCTGTTACAGTGTACATCTATCTACAGGTTGTTTGCTATTGTAAACTGGTAATGCTTACAAGACAAGCAGCTATTCTGTGAAATCCCACATCACGCACTTTTTCCTGTGATATCTTGTAATTCACAAACTACATTCATTCTGATGCTGTTAATCTCTAGATCAAACTACTGGGGTCACATACTATATGGTGAAATCTGAAGCCCAGTTTTTAAGACCAATCCTGAGATAAAGCACTGCAATGAATTCTAAGTTTTCACTTGGATTTGCTGCAATACTGTGCATTAAATGGAGCAGCACTGTCACATTCAATAATATACCATCACTAGAAGATGGTAATACCCCTTAATGTTAAAGAAATAAATAGGAATAAATAGGTATAAAATGCTCTATCATCAATAAATTGTATAGTTAACCTAATACTCCCTTAGCCTCTCAGCTACTTAGCTATTCTCTTAAAGGGTAAATACTGTACAGTTAAAGGGATTTTCCAGACTTAAAATAATGATGCCCTATCCTAAGGACAGGCTATCAATATCAGATCAGAGGCAGTCCGACACCCTGCAACCCCCATCAAAGAGCTGTTCTCAGGAGCTAAAACAAAGTCTATCAGAAGGTAGATAGCTCTGTTCTAAGTGTAGTGGTCAGACTAGGTTACTCACCACCTAATAACTTGAAGCTGCAATGACTCAGTTCAACCAAACACATAGAACAGCGCTGTTGGCTTCCTGCTCCATATTCCCAGTATATTATGAGAACAGCTGATTGGTAGGGGTGCCAAATGTTTGACCCCCAACCAATTTGATACTGAAGACCTATATTTAGGATAGGTTAATATTTTCACCCTGGAAAACCCCCTTAACATGACTTTCTGATATGTCATAGATACATGTAGTAAGATCACACAAGTCTCAGTTGCAGAAATCTCTGAGCAGTGTAAAAGTGGGTTAGGTAAGTGGAGAAATGGCTGCTACAATGAATTACAACACCCTGAGATTTCTTTGAGTACACGGTTTCTATAATGTCTACTGTAACCTGGGGTAGGGTAGGCAAACTAGGCAGCCACATAGGCTCTTCCTCACCTGTGTACTCTGGGAAGCAGATGGTCAAAGGAGACTTCTTGATCTTCTCAGCAAACAGATCTTTCTTGTTGAGGAAGAGGATGATTGATGTGTCAATGAAGAACTTGTTGTTACAAATGGAGTCGAAGAGCATTAGAGACTCGTGCATTCGGTTCTGCAGCAAGGAGGGAGGAGAGACAGGAGGTGGAAGACAGAAAGAAAAGGAGAAAGGGAGTTAGGCTGAGGAGAGAGGAATGGTTACCAGTGTAAAACAAAGAAAAAGGAAAACATCATTATTAGAGTCTTAAGTTTCCTTAAGAATATTGCATTACGTGTGTATAAAGTCCAAGGTGCCTGGTGACAACCCAATACACTGAGATGCAATAGCAGAATAATGCACAAGTAATATTATAGAAGTAAATATAACCAAGGACGCTTCAAGTATTCTTTAAGAACATTAACTCAGCAGCACATTAACACCAGCAGGTATGAGTTATCTAGATATGATATAATACAGCAGATAAAAGAAGTGGCAGACAATGTGTCATTATCAATAAGTGTGACTACACGGCTCGCCACCTTAGTATCACATGAATTTATAGTCTATGTATCAAGTAACAGTGCAGCCTGATGAAGATCACATATATACAAACTGTAATATACAAGTATAGCGCCAATGAAAATATAATCCATGGGGTGAGGTGGTAGCAATACAGTAGGCATTAAGTCTGATTTCACTATGGTTGCATCTGAGCTTATGAACTTTTTATTGTGCTTTCTAGAGCTCACATTTTTATCTCTGTTTGACTGGATTAGGACTAAAAGTCTTTACTTGCTCTTTAAGCAGGATAGAAGAGACAATTTTGAACCCCCCCGTAAAATAGTATAAGTCCTATCTCTAGTGTTGCCTAGTCTAGTAAGGTAGATCATTCAGATCAAGACATTGTGCCAAGACATTGCCGATTGATCAGTATGCAGCATTCTGCAGCTTAGGACACTGTCAGCATCTTGACCAGCTGCCCGGATCACTGTTAATGCAGCAACTGTGGATACGCCCAAACTAACCAAGTCAGATAGAGGGTGTTTTTCTAAGGCCTCATTCACACATCCATTTTATATGGACTTGTGATATTCATAATAATCATGGACGGCTGCTCAGTTTCAGCTTGTGTGCCATACATGGCTGTTTTGTAACATCTGTGAAAAGCAGATGCTTTTTTTTTCTTGTATACTTTTCTGTTTCTGAGGCCATGTAAAAACAGATAGCACATGTATGGCATCCGTGTGCTGTTCATGCTATTCAAAGACCACTAGACTAGAAGGGTGCTCCGCAAAACAGACCAAATTTAATGGGTGCTCAAGCTGTCTGTGAATGACATGGACATGAACCTGTGAATGAGGCCCAACCCTCATCAACCCCTTTAAGCCAGGTGTCAAACCTCTCTAAAGTAGAGCATAGGTAGGATAATGTGAGAGTAGTCGCACGCACTAAATACCTCTGGAATGCAAAACTGATATGACAGCACTTACCGATTCCCTTCAGTCACGTGGTGCATCACATGACCCTCTTAGCTTGTCAGCATCTAGTTTATAACATGCCTATAAACAGTCACGCACTGCACCACATGATTCTTAGTGATGACTGACTGGGAGGGATCATGTGACGTGCCATGTACTTCTACAGAACCAGTACATGCTTTCCTTACCACTTTGGGGGACTGTATAGTGAGTGTAATATTAGGTTATCATACTAAGAAGTCTTTTAATCAATGGGCTGACTATTCTGTGCACTTCCAATATTGAACTCTAGGAGCACTGCAGTTACAGCGTGAGCTGTGCTATGCCTTAGATCTTCAGGGGTGGACCAGGATATAGGGGGGTTTTCTCTTTGGTGTTTGAGGAATTGATGGGGCTTCTTGTGGGACGAGTCATTGATGGATCCTATTTTTTTTAATGAAACCATTGGAGGAAATAATTAAATACTTTTTTTTATTTATTTATTTTTAAATGGCGTTTGCATAATTTATTTATTATACAGGTTGTGACAATTGCCATCATATCATGTATGTTTTTTTTTCTACAAATAAAATTGTTTTAATGGAAAATAATTTTTTTTTGTTCTTTTATAATGCATTTTTAAAATAAGCTTTATTTACATTAAGCTAAAAATCACTAATAAATCGCTAATATAATCGTTAAAAAAATCTCTAATATAATACTCTGTCTTCATAAGCTTTATTTCCTTTCAATAGTAAGCTGACAGGCAAGCTGCTCTGCAGCGCCTTCAGCCATATCATGGCAGCCAAGGGGCACCCAGTTTATCAGAGGCCTCCAAATGACTGGGATCGGAGACATCTCCGATTACAGCCATCCACCACTGCTCAGGAAGCAGACTCTACTCCTGTGCCGATACCATCTACTGGACATACAGGTTCATTCCAATGTTGCAAAGGGTTAAAGGGGTAATACAGGTTCTTTAACCCCTGAAGAGGCTTAAAATAAACTCTGTATACTTACCTCTCCATTTGGCCAGGGATCCAATAGAGTCTCTTTGTTCAGGTCCCGGATGTTCCTGATCTTTGGCCCACACACAGAGCATCAGTACTCAGCCGCCGATTGAGAGACACGCTCAAGTGTGGGCATAATGTCAACAGTGGCTCAAATGGCGGAGGTGAGTATGCAGAGTTTATTATTTTAAGCCTCTTTAAAAGATTATGTTGTTTTCTGAGATATGTAAGAGCACACAAGCTAGATATTACTGCACTCATGTTACATAACATTACCAGTTAAAAAGAAACCCCCACCCTCCAGTACGTATAAATCCTCTACAATCATTTAAAACTTTCTTACAGAAGAAGGAAAACAAATACTATTGTAGAACATTCATCCATTACCAGATAACAATGGCAGCCGCGACTATTAGACACAAATCAAACTCTTCAAATTGTAGTGTTTTAAAACTTTATTAACATACACATGGCCAGAATCTCACAAGTGTTCATGAAATTCTGCACAATTTAAAAAATATACAATGTTATAATAAATTCATCATTGGCAGCAATATCTGAGGGAGAGAGAGGAACATCCAACCATTGTCCCAATCTACTCCCCTGTAAATGTGTAGGAGAAGGGATGAGGATTTGTGCAAGCGCAGGTATCGATACGAACCACTAAATTTATTAGATCACAGCTCATTGGAGCAAGAACCTATGAATCAATAGAAGAGAATCCAACAAAGAATTTGGCACTTAAAAGGAAAAGAGGTTTTCAGAAAGGATGTTTGATGTGATATGGAGATCATGTTGGCATGGATCAGATTTAACCAGGTAACTCACAATATATAAATAGGCGAATACAATTGTTAACTACTAGGCACCACAAAGGCCCATTTACATGAAGAGGTTACAGAGTAGCCATATTGTTCTGATACTTAAGCTTTTCGAAATGTTAAAGTATGGACAGTCGGTTTAGTCACTGAAGAACAATACCGATGACTGTACAGATTCCAATTTGGACAGAAGCTGCTCCATGTAAACAGGCCTTTAGAGCGATTTCCGGAAGGGAGAGCATCGAAAAATAAGGCACAACATAGACTTTGAGTGAATGAGCAAGTGACTAGATATCTGAGCTGCACACAGTGGGTGTGTGACACCTGCCCTGAGCAGCAGTGTTTTGCACATCAAGCTTGCAAACACTAAAGGCATCTAAGGCATGTACAAATATGGCACCAGTAGTCAAAAAGCACAGAGTGCTCCAGAAGGTGTCCAAAACACTTGTTTGGGTCAATAGGAAAAAAAAACACCTCTCCATAGAGATGCCTAATAGGCAATTATTTAGTAGAAACAGAAAATCAGTACAAGCCACATCCACGAAGGTTATTGGCAATGATGACATCCGTGACTGCATCAAACACAAACTGGATATTGTTGGTATCAGTAGCGCAGGTGATGTGCGTGTATATCTCCTTGTTCGGAGACTTGTTCCGGCTCTCATATTGATGCTGAATGTAGGCTACACCCTCAGTGAATGAATTAGGACCTGCAAGAGAGGAAAGAGCAGCAGGTTTCCTTATACATGTTCTATCACACATATTCAGAGATCTATATACAGGAGTATGAGGAAAAATATATACTGTGCATAACTCACTTTACCAATCAAAGGTGTGTATGAAGGGAATGCCACTACACAGCCAAATGTGTCTTCAGTGCCAAATTATCTGGTCCCAAAGAAAACAGCCTAGATATAGGGGTGCAGATGTAGCAGTCACTACCAGGAACAGGATCCAGAGGGGGTCTCAAAGGTCCCTCTGCCATATAAAAAAGTACCACTACTCTAAATGGAACAAGGTAGAAATGGGACCCACTACAGATTTTGTATTGGGGCCCAGGAGCTTCAAGTTACACCTCTGACTGGCTTCATTTATGGATTTTTCTAACTTGTAGAACAAATGCTTGTATTGCTGTATTACTGTGTTTATGACGCCTAGTTCTAGAAAGGTCTGTGGTCAAAGATGTCACATCCATGGGGATCAAAGGTTTCCTCCATAGAGTATAAATGGGTATTCTAGAAACAAAAATGTTTCTTGAGCTATCTAGCCATCATCTGGTAGGAAGCTCTACCCACGGTCAGCACCAGGATAACCTGGACAAAATCCAGGGCCCACTGGGCTTGGTTTACAAATGGTGATCTGGCTAAATATACTCTATGCTTCTCAAGCTGAGGGTAGTGTAGACAGTGGGTACACCATGATACATAAGGGCCCACATAAACTTTTAGCTGGCCTGCAACCAAGCAGATCTTTCTTCTGCCTTGCAGGATGGCAGTAACTCATGGAAAGGTGTGAAGTCTCACACTGCACTTTGGATTTCTCCCTGAGGCCAGTTCCATGCAAGACGAAATGGGATCTTAAAATTTGACAAATACGCATGTTATATATAAACTTCACACTGGGTTTGCTTACAGATGACCCTCGCTATTTTGAAGTACGTTTTGTTCATTTGAGGTGACAAGATTTATACACTATCAGTATTGTTCACCAATACTTAGAAGAATGATGCCAATAATTCTCCATTTACAGAAAGTGTGCTTAGAGGAGGTTACAAAATGGCTGCTTTCACTGTGACCTAGAAGCAGGTGCACATTAAGGGAATATGTGACCTAGATTTTTCGTTTCCATTTTGAGCTAATTCTTATTCATTTTGTGGGCAGTAAAGGCTGTAGCACATCGGCCATGATGATTAATGTGATGTATGCTGACATTTCTGCGGGAGCATGTGTACCTGTGTATTCCGGAAAGCAGATAGTAAGTGGAGATTTTCGGATTTTGTCCTGGAAGATATCTTTCTTATTCAGGAACAGGATGATGGAAGTGTCAGTGAACCACTTGTTGTTACAGATGGAGTCAAACAGTTTGAGGGATTCATGCATTCTGTTCTGTAACACAAACAAGAGCCGCACGTCACACAGGTTTCGGAGCTGTTCTGCCATGAGTACACAAGGTGCACACAGAGATGACATATGGTTACACAGTATCTGCTCCTCTGCAAGGACTGATATTTGAAGCACATGCAATGTAGTGTCACCATCACATTGTCTATCCCCTTCTACTCTGATTTGTCTTCCCACTCCACTTCTTTGTGCATGCTCATGCTCCTCATATGGCCCCCATCATGCTTATTCTGCACTGTGTGTGCTGTTCATTGGTCTTGCGTCTTCTTGTGATCATGCTGTCTGGTGTGTACAGACATTCATGCATGTTTGCTCAATCTCTTGTGTACTCTTGCACACTCATGTGACCACTCCCCTTTCAGCAAATGCGCCATTTCATGCCTCTCACGCTGCCCCTTCCCATCTTTCACACACTGTACAATGTCCATTCCATCATAGACATGCACCTATGTCGTGTCAAGTCCTTACCATGCTTTCCTCATACTTCGGTGACTCCATATTTCATGTTCTTCTCATTGTCCGTCAACAATCATCCTGTATTTATGCTTTCAGCCATTTTGTCACCTCTATGCTCTCCAGCCACACTCCTCTCCGAGTCCCATTACACTGCACCTATTCACACTTGGATATTCTGGCTCTTGCGAACTCATCCAAATACTTGCCACCATGTTCTCTATTTCCATATTTCAGTATTTAGCATGTGATATTCCCAATACCAGAAAAGGTTTAGAATGACAAAGCAGCAGGAGCAGTAGAGAGGACGACACATAATGTTATGGAGAGGTGTTTCTTCCAGATCATTGCATGCATCATGCGTTGCAAAACAGTGGTAGATTTCTAAAGGATGGAAAGGTCAGGAAGATCCTTGATATTGTAAGAAAACATTAATTCAGGACATTTCAGGCCCCGGAATTAATGGAGAATTGAACAGTTGTTGAGTGACCTGAGAAAAACCTTGTCTTAGGGTTCCTACAATGGATTAGACGGGAATAGTTCATACAGGTTACAGTATACACAGTAGATTGAGCATGGATGTAAGGTTACAGCTCATACAAATGAAGGCAGAGAAAGAAGAAGCAGAATCAGACTATAAGGCCAACTGCTATAAGAACAAGACAAGGTCCTTCAAAACAGGGCACTCCCAACTGCGACTTCTAATGGATAGTAGTGCTATCTAACATAAAGCTTCATACCTGCTGAATCTGAAGGATCTCTCAAAGTCTGTAGGATAAGTAGCGGTGTTAGAAAGGGCTGGACGGCAGAGGAAGAAAAGTGCTGAAGATGCAGAGGTGTTTGGAGAAAGAGTACCGTGCAGGCTGTGCGAGTTACTCCCCAGCAGGACCATGAGAACAGAAAGCAAGTGAAGAGAGGCACGAAGCAACCAAAAAGTCATAAGGTTAACACCACACGGCAGGCCACATTGGGAACAGTCACGGCGTGCGGTTAGTGACGAAAAGACCTGTTTACTTCTCAGCCAATTTGCTGTAAAATACTTGACAATGGGGGAAGGGTTTTTTCCATATCACCCAAGATAAATAAGACAGGAGGAGGGTAGAAGAGGTCTGTATAAAAAAGACCCAAATTCTTTCTTCTGCAAATGTTAACACAGCTCTTTATGAAATATACAAAAAAACAACATCAGGCTGGTGTATTAGCACAAATCACATTGTGCAAGTAATAACCCATACACACACATCTGCATAGAGAATACAAGGATCTTTTACATACACAACATGCGGTACTTTTCACTGATCCTTTAGTTACCAGTTTATATCCAGGAAGCTAAATGATTGTCAGATGAAGAACTGGGATGGTTGCATTTGCTCCCACAAAGGATGCACAGATGTAATCAGACCATTGTCCACCAGGTGGCAGTCACCTAACTAAACAACCACCTATAGAGTTTCATGTATGGAAACAGAGAAGGGGAGTTTGCATAGCTATACATTTTGCTCAAACAGTGCGCTGCCAAGGGCATGGACATCCAGAGACCAAGTGTGTATGTGTGCTTAGAAATGGTGTTTTTGTATTTTGTCTAAAATCCTTTTGTTTTCAAATAACTTCATCCCACCAACGGAAATGTTATTTTAGTGGCACTTGCTCAGTTGATTTAGATATCTTGTGGAATCCATTATTATTATTATTATTTTTTTTATTAAAGACAATGGACACGTTTAACAGAGAAAAAAATGGGACAGAATTACTAAGCCAAATGCACAAGAATTGGGGTGTCATTTGCAGCAACATTTATTGTGTGTATTTTTGTCATTTCTCATTTCCAGAAGCTGAATACTTGTTGGATATGAATTGTTATGAATCCAAGATGCTGCTTATTTTTCTAGTTTTCACTATCAGCACACCTTTATCCCTGTACTGCCTTCCCTGGCTACAGCTTACGAGGTATAGTCTCTCCGTAGTGCTGACAGACACTGAAGTATGTGATTTCTGCCTCCCCGAGTTCTCTCCAGTTTCTGTACACTTATACACAGCCTATGTGGGTTCTTTTACTTCCTACCTACAGCCTGCATAATCTGCAGTTCCCGATAACTTTTCCTTTCTCTCCAATTTCTTGTGTACATTCTACTCCCCCTTAGCTGCTGCTATCTCTCACTCTTAGAGAGGGGGGAGAGCCAAGCTATCAGATGCAGCAGAACAACCAGCTATGTAAAGGATTTACACAAACCTCACAGCAGCTGAGACATTTTCAATAAAGACTATTTAAGAAGTTGCTAGATTATGCATTTAGGAAGCAAATGAACTCTAAAAATTTTTAAATGCTAAGGTGCCCACAGGGTTAGGAGTCAGATACCTAATCCCCTGTCTACACATGGAGATTCCACCCATGGAAAGCTGAAGAGAACAATGCTTTGCTATTTCTGGCAAGCAAAAAGAGTCAAATAGAACAGTAGCGGACCTGTGCAACCACTGCTCTATTCAGACAGGGTAAAAAGGGGACCCCAGTTCTTGTGATCATTGTTGGTCCCACCATTGAGACCCTCAATGATTTAAAACTTATCCCCTTTCCTGTGGATATGGAATTTGTTGTACATTTACCACAACCCTTATAAAAGGGTAATCTAGCTTTTTAAAATTGATGTCTTATCCATAGCACAGGACATCAATTTTAGATTGGCGGGGGCCTGACAGCTGGGACCTCCATAGATGAGTTGTTTCAATTTGCGATGCAAGGTGCGGTACTCACTTGCTGTACTTTTAATAGCAGCAGTAGTGAGTACTGCAGTGGTTGTCCCACTGGCTTGAATGGAATGGCCATTGCTGTACTCACTACAGCCACTACTAAAAGTACAGCACTGCAGCTTGTGTGGGCATAAGGAAACCGCTGATATGCAGGGGTCCCAGCTGATCTAAATATAATGTCTTATCTAATGGGTGGGAGGCTCATAGACCCAATAAGGTTTTGTATTAAACTTTTAAAATGGCCAAAACAATTCATATTTCATTTTCATATTTACAGAACTCATTTTGCAAATGTATTTTTTTCCGCTTTGAGGTACCATATTCGGAGAGCCATTCTGAAGGAGCTGTGTGAAGGTTTGATTATTTTTTTTTATTTTATTTTTTTGCAGAAGCAGTTGACATTTTTATTAGAGCTATTTTGGGGTGCATAGGGACCGTGTTCACCTTGTGGTTAAATAACACAATCATTTTTTTTAGTTTGGGTCATTACAGATACAGGGATACCAATGATTTGTACCTTATATTTTACTTTTAAACATAAGTGTATTTAATGGGGATTTACTGATTATTCTTTGAAACTGTTTATTTTACCCTTTTTTTTTCTTGTACAGGTATCAGTGGAGTATCAGTGGAGCTATCTCCCACTTTCTAACCACTCAGGTGATAAGTGTCTGGATACTGGAGGTCTGTTGGGTCCCCCAGTGATCACAAGATCAGAGGCCTCATGTCTCCGGTCTGAATGGAGTACAGCATTACAGTAGTATTAGCTATGGAGGGACAGCATGCATAGGCTATTATCACTTCATTTAAGCAGGGGATTTAGGACCCCTTGTGTTTTGATCAGACACTTATGGATAGGTGCTGTGGGGGTTTCCTACTGAATAAGTTTATCACCTATTCACAGGAACAACCATCATTCCTCCAGGTTAGCAGTACACATCTAGTAAACCTCCTCACTGTAGTCATACCATCACTAGTTTTTATCTCCCATTCCAAAAAGCGCCAGGCAAGCCTGTAAACACATGTATGAGTATATATGCAGCTTTTGCTCTTTCCTACAGTGTATAGGGTGGATAACTTCACAGACGTAATACATATAAACACATATATAAATAATATCACATATCAATACTTGATTGATCTAACAAGTCATTTTAGCTCAGTAATATGAGTGATTTCTTCTGGATATTTGTTTAACATGAGTAATGTACAGAATGACCAGGCCTTGGGAAGGTCTAAATGAATTTGCCACATCTACATTTTCACATTGACAAGTAGAAGTAAATGAGGTCTATTGCACACAAATTTACAGATCCTTAGCCAGTGCAGTCCTGGACACACACAGTCCATGTAATGAAAATGGAAGAAGAAGCAGGTAAACTGTATGAATTAGATCCAACATTGGAGTTTAGCCATGTATAGCTCTGTGTTCACTTCCAAAGGCTCCTTTACTCTGTCACACACTGCAGGAGGCATGCAGATCAGTATGCAGGGCCCATTCACTATTCAATTTAAGGGATTTGCATAGTCTTTCGAGTGAACACAAAAAACCTTTTCTTTATAAACAAAAGGCCATTTTCAGAGGACAATAAAATGAAAATGTTTGTGCCCAAAAACCATTAATGATCTAACAATATGACGGTGGCCATATTGCTAGCACTGTCCGTAATATTCTTTCCGTACCAATTTATTTTTTAAAGGGAACCTGTCAGGTGGTTTTTACACCCTAAACTGGTCCCATCGTGTAGCATCAAGTAAAGAACTTTCCCATGTTGCCCATTACAAAGCTTTCTGTTGCTGAAAAGTCAAGTTATATCATCTAGTCATGGAGTCACTGCACTAATTTACACCCCGAGAGGTCAGCTGATAGGTGACAGCAAGTGACATGTCAGTCACACCACACAGGGTGTGACTTAGTATGACAACTACATGAAGCTGCTATCTGCCCCAGAGACTAGTTAAAGGGAGTTTAGCACCTCTCCATCAGCTGTCACCACCATGTTACAGAGCACATAACAGTGAAAAACTGCAAACCTTTCTTATGTATGTATGTATGTATGTATCACGCCTGTTGATTTAAAGATAAATAACTTTGAAGTTTTATGCTGATGAGGCAGTTGGTGCACTTGGGGCGGGTCCTGGAGCGCTGCTCTTGCCACTCAGACCCCGACCATCTCCTGCCTGCACCACTCCTTGCAGTGCGACTTGACCCACTTGAGCAGCAAGAGCAGGGCTGAAGGCCCACCCACAGTGCACCAACTGCCCCATTTACATATGTAAACATATGCCTAATATACAACAGGTATATGCAATGTGCTCTGCAATGTGGGGTAGCAGGTGAACATACTTTAAGGGAAATTTGCATAAGGATTTAAAAGCTTATAACTTGACTTTTCAGCAACAACAATCTTAGTGAGGGGCACAATAGGAAAGGTCAGTTCTTGTTGCTGCACACACTGTGACCAGTATAGGGTGGAAAAAAAAATCCCGACAGGTTCCCTTCAATATATCCTTTTAGCAACTACATTTTTCCTTCACCAGAACCCAGAATATAAACACAGTCCTAAGGAACAACTTGCTCTGAAGAGGTAAGTGGCAATGACCTCACTGTTCTAAATAGCTCATTTGCAATATCTTGGCAACTGAGGCACCAATTCACAAGGGAAAAAGTTACCCCATCTATCTGCGGACTGGGATGATGTGCTGGGCTCTGGTGACAGACTCCCATTAAGAGTTAACTGTATTAAAATAATGGAACTCAAAGGTGGGCCTTCACTTTAGAGGAATTGTCTGGTTAAGGAAAATCAGTCTATGGGGGATTTCTCAGAATGGAGTGCAGCAGCAAAAAGAGTCTTATCTGTTTCTACAAGTATGCGCACTACATGGCGGCCCATCGATTCCAGTGAAGTTTTATTACACTAGAAAAGGATTCTGGATGCCAATTGTGAAACCAAAGTGACCACAAGAAAAAATACCAAGACCCCAAACATTTAGTGTCTAAAGACCTTTGAAAAGGACCTGCAGTAGTTGTATGAGTAAGTAAAACATGATAATGGGAGTCACTGGGTCACATGAAGCTCTCTCGCGTTGTAAACCCTGCAGTGGTTTGCGTATTACCAGTATATGGCTGATGTTAATGTGGTTGCTGAACTAATACAATTCTTAGGGCATATGTATACAAACCTCCCACTCTTCAGGTATATATGGCTACTGAAGTGGGAAGGCTACAAAATGCAACTGCTCTTGACAACTGAACAAGCGGGGAGGATGAGAAACATGATCCGACAGATAGTTCATTATCTACAGGTGTATCTCAATAAATTAGAATATCTTTGAAACATTCATTCATTTCAGTAATTCAGTAATACAATTCATAATCAGCGTCTTCCATGATTGTGTGTCCTACTGAACCAGACTGAGGGACCATTTAAAGGCTTAGGAAACCTTGGCAGGTGACACTGAATTTACAATACTGAACTTTTTTACAATATTCTAATTTTCTTAGATTTGAGTTTTCATTACCTG
Organism: Leptodactylus fallax; assembly: GCA_947044405.1. Taxonomy (NCBI): domain Eukaryota; kingdom Metazoa; phylum Chordata; class Amphibia; order Anura; family Leptodactylidae; genus Leptodactylus; species Leptodactylus fallax. The sequence continues at coordinate 3,041,615 of CAMRHE010000088.1, forward strand.
TAATCCATAATCAACATTTACAGAAATAAAACACTTGAAATAGAACACTCTGTGTGTAAAGAATCTAGAAAATATAGGAGGTCACTTTTTTAATTTAATTACTGCAAGAAATAAACGTTTTAAAGATATTCTAATTTATTGGGATGTACCTGTAATTCAATTATCAAAGGAGCTTTCAGAAGTCCTATACAATTGGCCAAGGGTGAGGGAATGGTATGAAAAAAAAAAACTATTAACCTGTTATATCACCTCCTCACCACCCTGATCTCTGACAGTCTTTGTTGGGTGGGCTGCAGCACCGATGTCCCCATCTCCCCACTACAAGCAATCTATGACTTCCACAGTGTACAGCACTAGACCACTGACTGGCTTCAGCAGTCATGTGGGTAGACGGGAACATCATCGCTGCAACCAACAAGGACCGGCATGGAGTACTGGAACAATTTTACAGGTGAGTAAAGGTTCCTCTATTTTATACCATTTACTCCCTCTGGCCCAATTTTATAGGAACTCTAAAACCCATTTAGGCTAAGGCTGAGGAATAAAACACTGCAGAAGATGAAATCCCGAAATTTTCACTGCACTTTGCATTTTTGTCGCACTCTCTGTATGTCTATGGGAAAATGCAGCATTATCACAGGTAATATTAATATGCTGCGTTTCTCACAGCGTTTTTTTCCCCAGAATTTGGGGATGAGATTAAATAAAATCTTATTCACTTCGCAGGAACTATAAAAGCAACATTTTCCCCACTGCATTTCCGCAACAAACATGCTGTGTTTCTGCAATGTACAATATCAAACCAGCCACAGTGCGCTGCAATCCCTTTAACGGACTGCAAAAAGAGGTATCACCAGCGGAGGGAGTATTTCTTTATCTAGATGACCAGGTAGTTTACAACAATTACTTGACTTAGTATCTTATGGTGTCCTGAATCAAACATAGGCTGAGGTCACACATTGTGGAAAGGTTGCATTTTTGTTGCAGCTTTTTGGCTCAAAAAATGCAGTAAAATCTGCAACAAAAAATGTAGCTTTGTGTCCTCCAGAAAAATAAGTAAACTTGTGGACAGGTGTTTTTCTTTTACAGATTTTTTTTTTTTTTGCAAATAGACCTATAAGTAGACTTGGAAAAAATGAAATTAACAAAAATGTATTTGTTTGGTCTTTACCGACACAGACAGTAAACCAAAGCTTATGTAGATGGTACTGAAAGAATAAGAAGGTGGAGAGGACCACCATACATATGTGCACCAATACACATGTACAGGTACATGAAGAAGAGGAGACAATAACTGGAATATTACTGTATAAACATATAGATATTAAATACATTCCAAAGACGATTGTTATAGTTGCTGCACAGAATCAAATTTTTCAGCTTTACCAAATTATGGGGTAAAATCCACAGGACGCACAGCGCACAGTGCCCAGGCCCGGTCTTTTGTGCAGTATTGAACATGATTCTAAGGCCAGTAACATATACACTTCCAGCATGAGTCAAAAAGAAACTCACCGTGGTCTCATCTTCATGAAGGACCTGATCGTACCCACTTAGGGCCACACAAAATATGATCGCTGTCACATCTTCAAAACAGTGAATCCACTTCTTCCTTTCTGATCGCTGACCTCCGACATCAAACAGCCTAAGAGGAAATCAACAAGATCACGGTTACCTTAAATAAAATCACAATGCTCTTCTTTCAGGGTGACCTAGAATTTCCTCAGAACTGATGTCCTTACATGACATGTTATTCAACTAGGTTTAAATATGTTTTGGAAAAACAGAAGCTAAAATGCGTGCGTTCTGTAATAGGCACATGGGGAAATGGTTACAAAGGCCAAACACGTGTGTGTTTCAAAAAGGCATGCATATTTATGTGTCTTTGTAAACGCACCTGAAAAATGCATCATGTAAAGGCAACCGAAAAGGACACATGTTGAGGTTTTTTATGTAGTTTTACAAACCCAAACCAGGTTTGGATCATAAAGTATGAGAACCTATAAATGAAAGATGGAACCTCACCTGTCTTCTCAATCCACTCCAGGTTTTGGCTTCAAAAATTGTTTTGCAGTCGCTTTGACTGCCCATGAATGTTACAGATGTAGCATCCAATAGCTGAACTGCTGTGGAGCATTACTGTAAGAATGGCCATTTGTGACTGCTACATCTGTATATCCCTGAAATCCCATTAAAAAATATCATAAACATTTTGGCCACTAGAGGGCAGAAGCGCTTATGTCCAGTGAAGGTCAAGAAACAATCACACATCATACTTTGTTCTATGATTAACTTTGATGCCTTAATCTATCCTCTAAAGACTTTTTTTCTACAATGTGCTGAAGTGAAGATTATTTAGAAGACATTTAAGGAGAACATTAAGATCAGTTAATGTGGCAGGCCAAGAAGATTACATCCATCTAATGACATTTCTAACAATGTCTGATAGCAGAAATCCCGTACCCTTTAGACTGCAAATGCTGCAATTAATACAGAGTTGTCACATTCTTAAAGTCTCTTGTGGATTCCTGCAACTCCAGGTATCTTCGGGGAGGTGATTTTGTTCTTAAGGGGTGGAAATGTTTTTGGACGTTTTGTTCTACCTAGCTAGGTCAATAATAAGTCACTGGTGAATAACTCACTGGAGTGGGGGATGATGAAGCTCTGGATATATACTAGGGTGCAGCACTGTGCATTATCATGCTGGGCACCAGATAGATTATTACAGCAAGGACCCTGTAGGTTCAGGACTCTGCACAGTTGCAAATATATGAAGTCCATATATAAGGTATAGTACAAATATCATATATCTACCATTCATTATATGTATGTGCAGGGATGGTGTACAATGTTCTAGACTAGCCACATGGTATGCATGTTTATATTGAAAGTGTTTTATCTGGGGGAAAGGCGTAATTTTATTTTTCTACACCTTTACAATGTGCATCTTATATTTAAGGTCAAGTTCACTGGCCCACCTTGGTATATCTACCATCCATATCATTCGCCCACCACAAACATATGTGCACCATCAAAGCAGCAACAGGACCCAAAAGCCAAAGGGGCCGCAGGTCTCAAAAATATAGGGCTAGATAAACTTCTTTGATCTCCTTTCTAACTTCCTTTCATGGCTGGCAGTACCTATATCATGAATTTATTACTCCTGCCCTCTGGTGAGCTGGAGTGACATTTGTGACACACCTTCCACTGTCAGAAAGGAGAAAAAGACTTTTCATGGAAAAAAAACAGCAGTTGTTCAGCAGCAGGAGGGATTCTGTGAAGGAAGGCTGTGGTGCAAAAAGGAGCACAATTACTGTGTGTGGAGGGGGATGGGAATGATTGGTAGCTTGCTTGCGTACACAGACATGTTTTGAACAAGTCTTCTTAGGGTGGGTTCACACGGATGTCCGTTCTGATAGTGTCCTTTATAAAAAATAAAAACTTTTTTTTTTTTTTTTTTATCTGATGCAAGTGTCCGTTGTGAGAAGTTGCACAAGGGGCCCATGCTAAACTTTTGCACCAGGGCCAGTGAGCATTTAGTTATATCCCTGCATGCGACAACCTATCTGCAAAGGACCTGTCTCCAATAGACTAATAAGAGGTTTGCCTCCATGTTCATCTACAACCTTACCTAGTAGACATCAGAATGGAAGGCTTGCTTACAAAGGTGAAATATGCAGAACTGTAGTCACGACTTGCAGGATTTTGCCTCACAGCGATATAGCCATATTGTGGTCTGCTTGTTTTCAGTTTTTTGTTTGTTTTTTGGCAAATGTTATTTGGAAAGATTAAATAAAGATTGGGATAAGAAAAGTAAAGATTGGAAAACGCTGCTCTAGAGGTTCTAGGATACCAATAGCATTTGGGTGGGGCTCTCCTCAGGCAGCATCACCATATTGGCTATGTTTAAGGCTACTGGAAATCCACAATCATGGAAGCTCTACAGGGAATGGGAGGGATTATCACTGTGATACTATTGCGAAGAGAGGCTACTAAATTGTAGATATAAGGAGCAACTTATCTCATAGGGAGTCACTTTTCTAGCAACAGTTAACCATTAACAAAGTGTTTGCTGTGCATCAGAAATACAAGTCTCTATTCACACCACTAACCTGAAGTGAAGATTTTTGAAGGTGAAGTGGGTTTCTACAATGCCAGTGGTCTTCACTCTGGTCCGCAGAATGTCTTGCTCTGTAGGTTGGTAGTCTGCTGCTCCGATCCGATCTAAGCTGTCTAGGTAGCTAAAATGATAAGAGTACATTTCCTTGAGGACCTGCTTCATAGGTGTATAAAATATAAGTACGCTAAAGGTCCAGCAGACAGAACATCAGCATCAAGTATACATAGGATCAAGAATAAAGTATACATCAGAATGTCCCCAGGTGACAGAAATAAAATCTCAGCTAAAATGACTGTATCTGACAGCAGTAATAAACCACAGAGACAGATGTTTGTAGAGCATGAAGCATATGTCCTCAGCTTGGATTCAGCATCATCTAAATTCTCTCTCCATACAACAATCTGTATAATCATCTCCAGATGGCGCTGTTACTACTCCTGTCTATAGGATAAAGCACAGCTGTCTTACAGAGAAAAGCTGCATACATTAAGCTGAGCTGCGGCTACAAATCTGCTTCATATTGATATATCTCCATAACATTGTTTCCTTGCAATTCTAACAAAATCGCAGTCCCAGAATGAACGCCTATTGCCTATACGCAGAATAGGTAAAAAGTGTCTGATCAGTACTCTGATGTGAATGCAATGGTCAGAGGCAGAAAAATGATTTAGTTTACAACCCATTTTAATTCGGTGATACACAGGTTTTTTTTTTTTATTTTTATGTAATTTTTATTTTTTTACACCAAGGAAGTTTTTTTTGTTTTTTTTTTTCTTTCTAGAAGGGGTGGGGATGTGTCTATTTGTCCAATTTCCCTGTTTTGTTTTTTTTTGTTTGTTTTTTTTATACATTAACCCCAGTTACCTCCTAGCATCCAGCAATCCTCTAGGATCCAGCAATCCTGCATGTTCCCCTGTCACTTGGCAACCACATGACCATCGGCCCAGAGGAAAGCCACATCATGGTGACTCCTGTTGCTGTACATACTGTGGTCAATGAGCAGGGTTAGTAATAAAACCATCCCTGTCCTCTCTCTGGGCATTCTGCAGGCTACTGCAGCTGGTACAGGTACAGGACGTATATAGTGAAGGGGCAGTTAGCAGGTACCTATAAACAGTTTAGGTATTACTTCAGTGAGGTCAATGATGGCCCCCAACACAGACCTCAAGACACAGCTGTATTTACATCGCTCAAACCTAAGTACTTGATACAGTATTAAATAACAAACCTCTCAATGTACTTAAGACATCTTTTGTCATTTAAACCCAGCCTTGTTCCTCATATCACTACACCACTGAACTACAGACCACAGCACAGTTCTCCCTCTCAGGCTTGCTTCCCACAATGTTATTGCTAGGCCCAAAGGCAGGCTTTGCCATGGTTAAGGCCCCCTACAACACAATCCACCCTGGCGCCCTTCAGTGCCGACATCTCTGACATCCCCCTGCAGATTCCACAGAACTGGCTCCTTACAGGCCGGACTGTATGCAGTCTATATACAGTGACTCCTGGCAAGATACAGCTAAACTAGAGTTGAGGGGCCAGGAGACAGTAAAATGACTGCAGTTCTGAGTCTTCTCCCAGTGCCCTTCTCCATCCCCAGCTAGGCAATACCATAATGGCACCTCTTGCCACGAATGCCCTGAATGCCCACAACATAGCATTTCCAAAGGCTTCAACAAGACCCTCTATAATAAGCTTAACAATAGGCATGTGGATGAGCTGGAGGCCAAAGTCCATTCACAGGTCTTTGGGGCACCACTTGCGGACCATCCTCATGGCACATATATATAAGGCAACATGAACACAACAATAAAACAGTCTCTTGTACATAAAGTAAAATATACATGGGGGAATTCATCAAATGCATCTACTTCAATGAATATCAATTGGAATGGCGCAAATTGAGACAAACTTGTCAAACAGTATCAAATCTTAGATAAATTTGGAGCAATGAAAAAAAAAGCATTATCTTGGAAGCTGCTGTAATTTATCCTGTCAGTCGGAGGAGACATACACACATGGATAAAATTGTTGGTACCCCTCGTTTAATGAAAGAAAAACCTACAATGGTCACAGAAGTAACTTGAATCTGACAAAACTAATAATATATAAAATTCTATGAAAATGAACAAATGAAAGTCAGACATTGCTTTTCAACCATGCTTTAACAGAATTAAAAAAAAAAAAAAAAACTAATGAAACAGGCCTGGACAGAAATGATGGTTCCCTTAACTTAATATTTTGTTGCACAACCTTTTGAGGCAATCACTGCAATCAAACGATTCCTGTAACTGTCAGTGAGACTTCTGCACCTCTCAGCAGGTATTTTGGACACTCCTCATGAGCAAACTGCTCCAGTTGTCTCGGGTTTGAAGGGTGCCTTTTCCAGACAGCATGTTTGAGCTCCTTCCAAAGATGCTCAATAGGATTTAGATCAGGGCTCATAGAAGGCCACTTCAGAATAGTCCAATGTTTTCCTCTTAGTCATTCTTGGGTGTTTTTAGCTGTGTGTTTTGGGTCATTATCCTGTTGCAAGACCCATGACCTGCGACTGAGACCAAGCTTTCTGACACTGGGCAGCACATTTCTCTCTAGAATCCCTTGATAGTCTTGAGATTTCATTGTACCCTGCACAGATTCAGCATACCCTGTGCCAGATGCAGCAAAGCAGCCCCAGAACATAACAGAACCTCCGCCATGTTTCACAGTAGGGACAGTGTTCTTTTCAAGATATGCTTCATTTTTCCATCTGTGAACATGCAGCTGATGTGCCTTGCCAAAAATTTCGATTTTTGTCTCATCTGTCCATAGGACATTCTCCCAGATGCTTTGTGACTTGTCAACATGTAGTTTGGCAAATTCCAGTCTGTCAGATTCAAGTTATTTCTGTGACATTGTGGGTTTTTCTTTCATTAAACGAGGGGTACCAACAATTTTGTCCACGTGTGTAACTCCAGAGGTGTGAAGGGATTAGAAAACACCATTCATGTCTGTCACTTATCAACTAGCGCAAATGTTGTGGTACTGCGACTTATGTATGTGCAATTATTGTATAGTGTCCATTTTATTTTGATTCATTGAACTTTTTACTTCAATTACAATTAATGAATAATTTTAGGACACTCCCCTTTTTACAGTGTACAGTTTGTGACCTATTCTTTAGCTAATGGCAGTGTGAGACAGGATGCATCACCATGTACCTGCTGACAGACTCCCTTTAAATGTCAAACTAACATTTGCTGCATCTGTATGGAAATTACTGCAGGTAAAAAATGCCTATAACATCCCAAAATTGTTCCTAATGAAAGTTTACAATAAGAAAGTCTCAGAGAAACAAAAATATGCCCGATCAATATGACATTGGCTAAGGGTTGTGAGGTCTTTAATGATCTGTCTTGGTTCCTTGGGCTAGATTCATGCTGTTTGGGGCTTTCATCTACTATGGTCTATCTAAAAATGTAGAGCACGCTGTAGGGGGATTCCTCTGTATTTAAAAGAGTTTTAAGGCAGGAGTATACAGACAAACATAAGCCAAAACCACACTCTTGTGGCTTACAACGGACTAATGATAACATGAAAATGTCAATATGTGTGAGGCAGCGCTGCGGCAGTTTTTTTAGCACACTTTGGGGGGCAATATAAACAAGGAGGATCTTTTTGATTAGGAGTATTTTGTGTTTATGACCTTACATAATGGAGTATCCATGTCCAGGAAAAACATTACAGCAGACAACAGCAGGGTTTCATTATTCTATGCTGTAAGCATAATGCAAAAAACGCCTGTATTTATTATTCTCCTACCGTCTAGTTTCCATCTTATCTGATGCCATGTTAGCACAAAGATGTATAAACTGGTTCATTTCAAGAAGGGTCATGTACTTCTACAGATCCAGTCCATGCATTATTTGTATGTGCGCCCACTGTGTGAGGTGCAGGCTGATGGCACCGGGAGATACGGCTCGCCAACATATGTGCACACAGATTCACATCTTTTCATATGATCTTCATCTCTCCGCAGCACAGCCACCGAGAGATCTCAAGGTTGCTATGGAAACCAGGGATTTATTGAGATACTGAGGGATTGGCTCGGAGCAATGGGGCAGCCTCTAACATGGAAATATTACAGCTGGGTAGCCATTGCCTTTCTCCATGTTATTTGTGTCTCAAGAGGGGGAGTATGAGAAAGTGAGCCCCCACCTCTCACGGTGAATGCTGTTAGCTAAATAACCCCTGCCTGTACTGGAGAGGAGAATGAAGAGGAAAGGGCAGGAGAATGGAGGAGAGAGGAGGTGGTGGTGGTGGTAGAGAATGATTCACGGAGAGTCGTGGGTGGTGTTGAGGGGAGTGGTTGGCTGATGGAGGAGCTGTTATCTTCAGCATATAAGGATTACAGCAGGCTTCTCTTTACGAGCATTTACAATAAATAATGTGATCTGCACCCAAATGCTTTTTTCCTTCCTCCAAGGCAACTTTTGTATGCCCGGTTTGTACCATGTCAGAAAATTTAAGATCCCAGAAGTAAATCACATCTTGCTTTTTCCATACTATACTGTATGATCTAAAAGACCCCTTTACAGTGAGTGGTTTTCAGCCTAGACAAAAACATAGTCCTAAAAATAACCGTATGCATAAATGTTCATTTAGGCACAATAAAAATAGCTGTCTAAACAATCGACCAATCTGAAAACCTTAGACATGCCTTAAGAATCAGCATCTAACACATTCCCTTATCACTTCTTGCTACCAAGGCAAAAAACACAATGCAACGGAAATGGGCCTGGACATCCCACTGACCCAGTCCTGGTAGTAGAAAATCCCTTAAAACATCCTGCTGTACATGTTTTGTTTTGCCTGAAAGCACTATGACATAAATGTATGTCAATGATGGTGATCTTGTGGACACAACTGCTGCCACTGACGGCCAAACCCCTGCTGTCATGGGCAGGATCCCTCCAACTAACACCCTTAGATGTTCCTATTAGAGTACAGTACTTTGCTACTCAATCGACTCCTTTATGCAAGTAGTATATGGACTCCCTGTGTGTTTATACAAATATTACATTACCAGGTCACCTTATTTTGGGATAGCTGAATATAAGAGCAAAGGTCACACAATTATTTTCTTATGCCTGGCCACCACTCCTCTGAAAACAGGGAACCAATTCATCATGAATCAGAGGAGGTCCTAGTGGTCAACCTTTCACAAAAGTCAAAGAGACTGACTGAAAGAACGCATAGTCCATCAAGATTTATCTATTATCCTGCCGTTTCTGACTAAGAGGAATGAATGAATCAGGATAATGGCCCATAACCTATCTCTAGTAATCTAATTACTTGTGATATTATGTCTTCAATAAATTAAAGCAGCACTCTGGTGATTTTTTTTTTTCATGCATTATGTCTCTACTCATTGACAAAAAAACCCCCAAAACACTTAGACTGGTTTCAGATCTGTGTCAGAATCTCTGTCACAGTGACCGCTGAAAACAGCCAGATGAAAAAAAAGTGCTGTAAGCCAGACTTTTTCTTCCAGCAGTTTCAGTTTAAAAGAACGGGCACCCGATGGATCCCACTATAGTCAATGGGGTCCAGGCACCGTTGGTGTCCGCTATTTTAGCGGTCCAGGTGTCGGTTGTTCTGGTCCTCCAACGAACCTGAACGGACACAGGCGTAGAGGTGAAGATTGCGTCAGATAGAAAGCTCAGCCTTCATGATTATATACTTAATGTACAAAAAACCAAGCATCCCTCCAATAGTAGTGAAAAAATGGACTTTATCACTCCAGTAGTGCGACGTTTCATTGCATTATGAACCTTTTCCATAATGAACTGAAACATCGGACAACCGGGCGAATAAAATCCATTTTTCACTATTATTGGAGTCTTGCCTGTTTTTTGTACATTGGCTATTTGGTCATCTTGCTACTAACCTGGGATTTGCACCCATCCTTGTGATTTTTAGCCTTTGCTACTCTTTTTTTTTTTTGGTGAGATGACTATATACTTATTCAGGAGAATATAGAGAAATAGATAATTGTACTGCCCCCCAGCAGGTAGACATCGTACAGGCTTTAGCTGCCCATGTGATTCTGTAGTGATGCATTATGGGATAGCAGAGAAATATAAAAGCCAAGATGGAGTGTGATCAGAAGCTGGATTGTGGGGACAGGAGTGCAGTAGCCTGGAAAGTGACAGACAATTGGAAGAGGGGTTCAGGGATGGAAAATAGTGTTTTTTTAGTTCTTCTTTAACCATGGCAACTTCCTCTGGTAGAAACATTCATAGTCTTTCCGCTCTTACAGTAAAGAACCCCTTCTTCTGAAAGCAGTGGATACCCCCTTGTTATAGTCACAGTCCTAAGGGTGTTGCCATGCAAAGCACCCTCAGTATATACACATCCTATGTACTGACCTTTGTCTATGAACTACACCTAGTTGACTAGGACATACCATATGCTATTTAACATTCTAGCATACATCATTTCTATCAGGAAACGTTCTCATGAGCTATATTATGTATTGCCATTTGAGTGTATGAGAGCAATTTAGGTAAAGGAAGCACTTATAGTAGCCATACTGGTAAATATTTAGTATCCACCAGGTATGAAAGGGCTATTGGCTCTTTTGTACCAGGTAAGGTTTTATGTAGGTACCTGTAAATATTTTTACAAGGCAATGCTATCCACATGTCATATCCTGAAGGATGTGTGGACAAGCCAATCCTCAAATGTACAGTACCTATGATAGCAGCCCATGTGGGGTGACCTAAGGGCAGGAGATTGCTCATAATTTGGGTAAGGAGAACAGGTCACATACTATTTAGCAGAGTCGTTAAGTTGATATTCCCTGGATCGGTTGAAGCACTCCTGGATTCCAGAATCTGCCCACAGTCTCATCATTGCAGAAAGCAGCTCAGGAGAGAAGGGTTCCGTGTCTTCCATGCGACTCACCACATCGCACACCATCTTGGCATCAGCCTATGATATCAAAGAAAAAAAAGAAAAAACACATTACAATACAAAACCAGTGTAACAAGATCCATGAACCCCCCACAAGAGGAAAGCAATCTATAGATCTAGCAGAGTGTGAGGTAACCATCTACAGCAAGCAGCAAACAAACTGTAACCATGACGGAATACTAAATAATAGTTATAATTGAGACCATATTAACAAAGCTTGGAAAATACATAATTGGCCAGCAACAAACTATTGTACGGTTTTTCCATCATTAAATTACCCAACGTGCAAACATGTTTGTAAGAGATGCAGCCTGAAAAATGGAGATCATTTATCATAATTCAGCTGGGAAAAATGGAAAGTGTATGGGGATTCCACAGAAGTCGGATAATTACACCTAATTTTCCAAATGAATTGACTGTAAACCGCTATAACCTCGTAACCGTGCGCCATTCTGAGAAGTCATTTTGTATCCAATAAATGCCAACTCCAGCAGAACAGATATTATGGGGTTATACTATACACCTTCATCACAATGTATACTAAGAACCTTGTCTTCATTTTTGTAGAGACGCACAGATCAATGTATAACAGTGGGATGTGTGGTCCATGGAGCAGATTTATCAATACACACATTTACCATGCCAATCTTGACAATCACGACATGGTGCACTCCTCATGATCATTTAGGTAAATCTTCTGGAGTCTGTGCTCCTAAACAGAAATCTACATCAGCTCCTCGCTGCATACATTTTTGGCATCATTTATGCCAGTAAATAGGTGTAAACAAAGATAAATCTGGCGGCCCAATAGCCCTACTTCTCCCATGCCTCCTTTGAGGAAAGTGGTGTCCAGGTTGCAAGAATCACAATTTCATGACTTGTATACCGGTTTTCTTCTGCACAAACCATGATAAATCAGTCCCCATGTTTTTTAATCAGCAGTAGATCACATAAGGGGTTTTCCGGGCAAAAAGTGTTTTTTTAAAAAAAGGTCTGTTAGTGCTATTAATGGGTTAATAAGTACACCTATATACCTTTAGCAGTGTTGTGAGTGATTTCTGGGTTTCTCTGGGAGCTCCTGGCATCCTCTGCATTTGTTTACATGGTGTAGCTTCCTGCTGTGTAACTTCCTGTGTAGCTTCCACACTACCTCCCTCTCACTCCCCACCTTCCTATCTCACTCCCTTACATCCCCTCCCTGTCTCCCTAGCTATCCTGCCCACTACTAGCCCTTCCCAAGTAACTAACTCATCCCACCCCCCACCACATCATATTTACCTGTCTTCCTCTTTAGACTTCCCTTCTGGAACAGCTTCTCCTTTTCTTTCACTGTCCTGGCTTTGCACAGGCCGAAGACGCCTGCGCAGTAGAGACAGCACCTCTGACAGCCCGTGCACAGAACGGAAGAGCCTCTGACGCCTGCGCAGTAGAGATGGAGTGCCCTCCCTACTGTGCATGTGTCCGAGGCACCTCCGGACTGCGCAAGAGCTAGCAGAGCGGAGGAGCCATTCCCAGAAAGGAAGACATATAAGTATGATGGGGGGGGTTTAGTATTGGTGACGTTTCAGAAACGGGGAAACTGAAAGTGTGCCTGGGGCACACGACCGCCCCAGGGACATGGGTAATTATAGATTTTTTTTTTATGTAAGTAAATTAGAAGTTAGGCGGGGGGAGCAGGTTTAGTTTAGGGGTTAATTTTTATTCCATCCCGGACAACCCCTATAAGTCACGGTAGGCGGTCATAGGAAAGTCTCTACTGTTAGAGAAAGAATTTCTGAAAATATTATTATTATATGGGGTTGCATTTTATTCATTTTATTGTATTTTTTACTTTTAAAGATGATATTTTGCTTCAAAGAAAAACCATACTATACATCAGGAGGGGACTAAAAGCAATGTCCAAAGGCATGGCACTTAAGGCCCCCAACAGGTCAGCTTCTCACCCCATTTAGATGACAGTGCCAGTTGGGTTATTCAGGCTTTATTAAATGATGACCTATCATTAGGATAGGTCATCCACTGAAGAACTGCCCGGGGGTTTGACACCCAGGACTTTCCCATGCATGAGCTCTGAAGCTGTAGCAGCCCTCAATTGAGCGCCCCTTCTGTTCACAGGCCATGTGTTAGAGTAAGAATAGGTCATCAGCTGATAAAACCTGGAAAGTCCCTTTAAGCTTGATCAAAAGCAAAGGCTCCACAATAATCAGAGTACATGAATATAACAAAGTATATGAAATCTATATATTGCATTACTCCATGTGTGTTATAGTCTTCTATGTCATTAAACTGTCAGCCGGTACTTTATGCACAGTGTGACATTCAGCTCTTAATTCCGCAGCCCCACTGTGGGACAACTACACAGTACATTACGAAGGTCTAGTGTGTGTGGTATTTAAGTCCCATTAGACTATATGTCACAAGTCTGAAAAAACAGACCTTTCTTGCATACATTTTCCAGGTAACATTATCCACAGATAAACAACATACCAACCTTCTGAATATTTATCCATCTATACAAAAAAGTGGTCTTTTGTTCTTGAGACAAATAATACAAGTTCATTTTTAGGGAAGTGTCTAGGTGCTAAAAAGATTCGGGGCCCAGTTCCAGAACTATGTTAAATTGATGATCTGCCTTTTACTTAATCCACAGAACCTGAAACTACGGACATAGCATACATGACAGTTGTCATATACAAGTAATGCAGATCCAACCCAATATAACACTATACCCCTGGTTTTAGGTAGCAAGCTAGAGGGCACAGGTACTTTACATGCTATGTCGTAGAAATATTGCTTGTGTTGCAGAAAACCTTGCCTATACCCTAATCCTTGTGGATTATCAGATGTTAGACTTTCTTATAATATACTTTATCTCAGCTGCTTTCATCTCACAAATACCCAAACTAGGAGTATCCATCAGCTCTACATATCACATATACTCCTGCCATAACATCAGCCACTCTCTACTTTATAATCTGGGACTACATGACATACTTTAATCTATGGCATTATATCAAATTCGAACACTTGACACCCGCTCATGCCATACTAAACACCAAGTTATGGTGGAAACTGGACATGCGATGAAGAATGAGATTATCAGGAACCTGTCCTCATAGTCTAGCACTTTACATGACCATTACAGACAGACCCCAAATGAACCTAATATTCCACAGACTACCTATCATAGGCAGGCTGCAAGTGACCCAATTTTTCATGCATATGATGGGGTTGGCAACCTTAATGCCAAGCATGTCCTCAGATTACACTAAACCCTAAAGCAGGACATGAAAATCTAGAATAGGTCTTGAATACAGGAAACTTGAGTATGAGGTCAAGGTAACCTAATCCTTGAAAATGCCACCACTATAGTAAATAGGCATCCAATAGGACAGCACTCTATACATATCCCCAGATCGCATTGGCATTATATACTTTACAGTCTAAAGGAAAAAGCTTGCTGACTCTACTCTGGACCAGACATAAAATGGAGTCAATGCATTGGGAATTCAGCATTCATGTATTATATTCCATATAGCAGACAGAAGCGGTGCGGTAGCAACATGAGGCAAATGACGTAAGACCAGCCCCAATTCCCAGCTCTGACACAGCGGCTTCATTAGATCCAATTAATTGTATGTAAGCGGCACAGCTCAAATTCTCCTCTCTGCGGGGCAGGATCCATGCTGGCTCTAACCTTTAACACAAATCCCCCTCCCTGAGCACAGTGGGCAGAATTTACATTTGAAATATATATCATGCATTGGGCCTCATTTCTAGCTTCCTGTCCCCTGTGTGCCGTCACGCTGCCCCTCCTGCCTTAGACTGTGCCCTCACCATCTGTCTGCCAGCCTCTTCAAATATGGAAGTAGGGGTCCATTTAATGAAAAGCTCAAAGGCTGCAAATTTACAACAGAGAATGTGAGAAGATGTAGGCTATAGGAACAGAAGAAACATCATAAGACTTCTGTATTTAAGAGCGACATTCTGCTGATAGCAGAGAACACTAGCTTTCTGAAACAACCCAGAATATTAGATCATCCGTAATAATGGTGGTTGGCTTGTTTTCTTCAAAGGTGTTATGCTCTTTATTAAGAGGTTACTATATTCTTTCTTTCTTTCTTTCTTTCTTTCTTTCTTTCTTTCTTTCTTTCTTTCTTTATTAATTTTCACCCTATTTATCTTGGAGGTGACATGTAAAACTAAAAGCTATCTCTCCCGATCCTCCCCATGTACATGCATCCTCAGCTGAGCATTTACAGTCATATCAAAAAGTTTGGGCACCCCTATTAATCTTAATCATTTTTAGTTCTAAATATTTGGGTGTTTGCAACAGCCATTTCAATTTGATATATCTAATAATTGATGGACACAGTAATATTTCAGGATTGAAATGAGGTTTATTGTACTAACAGAAAATGTGCAATATGCATTAAACCAAAATTTGACCGGTGCAAAATTTGGGTACCCTTATCATTTTATTGATTTGAATACTCCTAACTACTTTTTACTGACTTACTGAAGCACAAAATTGGTTTTGTAACCTCACTGAGCTTTGAACTTCAAAACAACTCTCAAATGATCTGAAAACAAAGATTGTTCAACATAGTTGTTCAGGGGAAGGATACAAAAAGTTGTCTCAGAGATTTAACCTGTCAGTTTCCACTGTGAGGAACATAGTAAGGAAATGGAAGACCACAGGGACAGTTCTTGTTAAGCCCGGAAGTGGCAGGCCAAGAAAAATATCAGAAAGGCAGAGAAGAAGAATGGTGAGAACAGTCAAGGACAATCCACAGACCACCTCCAAAGAGCTGCAGCATCATCTTGCTGCAGATGGTGTCACTGTGCATCGGTCAACAATACAGCACACTTTGCACAAGGAGAAGCTGTATGGGAGAGTGATGCGAAAGAAGCCGTTTCTGAAAGCACGCCACAAACAGAGTCGCCTGAGGTATGCAAAAGCACATTTGGACAAGCCAGCTTCATTTTTGAAGAAGGTCCTGTGGACTGATGAAACAAAGATTGAGTTGTTTGGTCATACAAAAAGGCGTTATGCATGGCGTCCAAAAAACACAGCATTCCAAGAAAAACACTTGCTACCCACTGTAAAATTTGGTGGAGGTTCCATCATGCTTTGGGGCTGTGTGGCCAATGCCGGCACCGGGAATCTTGTTAAAGTTGAGGGTCCCATGGATTCAACTCAGTATCAGCAGATTCTTGAGAATAATGTACAAGAATCAGTGACGAATTTGAAGTTACGCCAGGGATGGATATTTCAGCAAGACAATGATCCAAAACACAGCTCCAAATCTACTCAGGCATTCATGCAGAGGAACAATTACAATGTTCTGGAATGGCCATCCCAGTCCCCAGACCTGAATATCATTGAACATCTGTGGGATAATTTGAAGCGGGCTGTCCATGCTCGGCGACCATCAAACTTAACTGAACTGGAATTGTTTTGTAAAGAGGAATGGTCAAAAATACCTTCATCCAGGATCCAGGAACTGATTAAAAGCTACAGGAAGCGACTAGAGGCTGTTATTTTTGCAAAAGGAGGATCTACTAAATATTAATGTCACTTTTCTGTTGAGGTGCCCATACTTTTGCATCGGTCAAATTTTGGTTTAATGCATATTGCACATTTTCTGTTAGTCCAATAAACCTCATTTCAATCCTGAAATATTACTGTGTCCATCAGTTATTAGATATATCAAATTGAAATGGCTGTTGCAAACACCCAAATATTTAGAACTAAAAATGATTAAGATTAATAGGGGTGCCCAAACTTTTTCATATGACTGTATTTGTGTGTTCACAATAGGGACATGGCACATACCTCTGGCTGCAAACTATCTCCCCAAGAACAAATCATCATGCTGGACCCTTCTCTCCCCTCATAGACATCTAGGGAGTGTCAGCTAGTCTCCCTGGAACTGGAGGGTTCAACCAACATACATCTAATTTGGATGGCCAACTTTAGCCCCATTTACTTGAATGGAGATGAGTTGCACTAAAAGGCACAGCCCAAGTGCACAAGTTTAGTAAAATGGGTCTGTTTTTCTTTAGATTTTTTTTAAAACTTGTACAACCCCTTTAAGAAGTCTATCAAACAATGATTTTCAATACATCTGTGATAATTCTAGGAATAATAGAGGGCAAGTATAACACAATGAAGACCAAGCGTAAATGATCATAAGTGATAAATAACATAATGGAAAGTAGAAAAATAAAGAGGAAGGCACAAGGCTAAGGGGGGTTCAAGCACCTCAGTGCACTGCATGGACCTCTCCTATGCTTAGTACATGCAACCACCACTTAGGTGGTGTTCACATGAGTAGATAAAAGGCTACAGGACTACTGGAGTTCAGTGACCATTCCAGGCTGGGCTCTCACACTGTCTCTTCTGCAGTATATCGGCACTGTTTGCACACTGGCTGCAGCGCAACCCAGTCTGATAGTTAATGTCCATCTGGTAGAACTGCTATGTGGGTGCGGTCACAAACGCAGGTTTTGTTCAGGTTTTTTTATGCAGTTTTTGAAGCCAACACCAGGAGGGAATTCTTAATTAAAAAAAAAAAAAAAAAAAAAGGAGAAATATGGTAGCCCCTGCACTCTATACTTTCTCTGCATCTATGATCCATACCAGATTTTAGTAAGGCAGAGAAGGTAAGAACAGCAGTGGTTATGGCACGTCATCTCGCTATAATAAACATGCAACGTTTGAGGTCTGACAACTCTTCCATCATACATATGAGGAAAAGAGCCAACAAACTGAAGGTATGCAGGGACACGTGCCAATATTGGGGGAGTGTGGTCAGCTGAACGTGCCTTTGAAGGTGCACCCTGAAGGACGACTCTTGGGAGTGCTACCTGGTACCCCATGGCTATACCACACCTGATTTTGGCTTCAAAAACTGATTAAGAAAACCTGCAAGTGTGACTGTACCCTTTAGCTGCAAAACTGCACAACCATTACCTATCAAACTCCTTTTCCATGCTGCTCACAAAACAAAAGCTTTAAGACCTAGTGTACTTCTCCAAAGGGACAAATTTTATATGTAAAAAAATTACTTGCGTTACACTAAAGGTAATAGGACTTCCAGAAGAACCCGTATGCAAATATGTTCCATATGCTAGTGTCCTCGTATCCTACTTCTAGACGGTGTGATAATGAAAGGACCCTCTAAATAAAAGTATCAACTGCCCGATGTGTACTTAAAGCACCAATCTTGTGTATAGGATGCCTCTGTAGTTCAGCCCCACTAACACTTCACAGAAAAAAGTTGGCGTTGTTGCTAGAACAGAAACACTTAAGGCTGAGGTCCCACGTTGCGGAAAAAGCTTTTTTTTTTTTGTTGCAGATTTTGTTGCAATTTTTTTTTTTTTTTTTTTTTTTAGCCAAAGCCAGGAGTGGATTGAGCAGAAGGGAAATGTATAAATGCTTCCCATATATTTCTCATTACTTCTATAGTGACTCCTGGGTTTAGCTCAAACACAGCAGCAAAATCTGCAACAAAACAACATCTTTTCCACAATGCAGGACCTTACCCTAAAAGGATTTTCCAGTTTTATGTGAATAGGGTTACTAGTGAACAATAAACCATTATGAAACATTCTAATGTATTTTAGATTTCAGTTCCTCATCATTTTCAGCATCTCTGCTTATTGTCAGTGAATGACTCTCTCTTGTATCACACGTCCTGATGACTTCTAAATGCATGACGCATGTAAGAGAGACAGCTTGGATACACGTGAATCGACCAGCTCATTGCCCCAAGTTCTGGCTACTGTTACTGACTGGCAGCCATTTGCCATGCAGTGGCCAATGCAGGACAAACATAGTAATACATGCCAGCTCATTTAGAAGAATGGCGAACCACGTACCACAGGGCCGGAAAAATGGACAGATTCTCAGATGACCATATGATGTCCTAATAAAGCATATGGACTGTCTTTATTGGATAATCCCTTTAATAAATGGTGCAACAGAGAGATCTAAACCCTTTTTTAACCTTTTAATTGAAACAAGACAATTTCCACTCACTGAATGCAAGCAGAGATCTTGAAAATGGTGATGAATTAATGATAAGTAATTTTAGAAAGTTTCCTAACATAATGTTCACGTCTTATTTTCATATAACAAGAAAACTACATTATTAGAACATAACCACTATTCTGTAGCCCAGACAACATAATACCATCCCTGTTCAGCATGGATTTCTGCCATAGGGTAGCATCTGGGCTACAGGCGTCATCTATATCCAGGCAGGTAACTCGGTAAGAACATTACAAGGTTTCTCCACTAGAGGCAATGTTGCTCTTCATCTGTCTCCTCTGCTGAGTTCTGCCCTATTTTAACATGTAAATTTCTAAAGAATTGGGTTGTGTAAAACTCCCAGCTTACACCGCCAATTACATAAAGACTACACTTGGCCTCGGCTGCAAGCCACATTTGGGAAGGCGTCTCTGGGAATTCCTGGGTGTACAATAAAACGATATTTATATAATTGGTTTTAGAACTGCGGGTTAGGACCGGTCTCACAGATTCACAGCGCACACATTACAAGGGGCTGAATACCAGGCCTCTCTGTCCTCATCACCAGAAAGCACTTGGGTGCAGACTCAAGAGAAGCTCCATTAATGAGCTTGGTTACCATGGCAACATTTCTATTTCATCTCCCAGCCGCCCGAGCCCAGCGGAAGATATGTGTGAAAAATGAATAGGAAAGGGAGGAAGGGAAAAAAAAAAAAAAGAGAGCGCGAGGAGGAATGATGCATAGAGAAACAGCATCAAATGAAAACCACAAGAAGGGTGTGTAATATGGTGACACATTCAGGACTGCACAATCTGTATCAAATATCAAGCTGTATTCACATTAGTCTGCTTTATAGCCTCATCTCTGCATATATATTGTTGAAGGGGAGGGGACATAACCTCGCCTCCGTATCTTATATTGATTTTAATGTTTATGGCCACTTCTGCACCATTCTTAAGACTGTGAGGGTCTCAGTCACCAGACCTCCACCAATCAGACACACATGGTATATTTATATAGGTCATTAGAATGTAATCTTTGGGGGTCCGACACCCAAGCCTGCACAGATCAGCTGTCCCAGCAGCCTCCGGGCGCCGGAAATTACAGGACACACGTGCAGGCTGCTCCTATTCAAGTAATATGTGTGACACTACAATTCCTTGTAACCTCCACTATGTAGTGGATGGGATTGCAGCGCCCCTCCTATTACTTAAATAGAAGCAGAATGCACATTTTCCCCCTCCAATACTGTAATGTCCAGTGCCCGGAGGCTGCCAGAAAAGCTGATCTGTGTGGGATCCAGGTGTTGGACCCCCGTAGATCACATACTGATGATCTTTCCTGTGGATTGCTAATATGGAAAATCCATTTGGGGCCAGAAAACCCCTTTAACCTTTGTTCCTACTGGAGATAAGCCACTGCCAGAGATGTCCAATTGGGAGGTACGGACAACAGATGAACACTTAGCTGTATGGGGAAGTCAACAGAAATAGCTGTGCTTAGCCTCCAAGTTTCTACATCTAAGGCAATACAGCAACATTTTATACATATTAAATAGAATGAGGCTTATTTTAATGGCCTTTCCCATGGCCTATGATCATAACCATATTCATTCTTCCCTCATTTTTGGCAAGAACCACATATACAGCCCTACAACTAAAATAACCGTTTAATATACTATAGGCCCCAATAGTCCCCTTCTATCAAAATTCTATTCACATGACAAATATAGCTACTATTTGTCATCCAGCTGTCACAGTCTCCAGTAATGGCAAATGTACCTATAACTTGCCATATAAGTAGTAGGTAGCTGGAGGTAAGAATTTCAGAGAAGAGGACAAAACAGTAGATTATATTAGAAAACATTCTTTAATATAAAATCAAAATGCCAGGTTTTGCCTCATCGTTGCAACCTTTATTCTACAACCCTGAAGGCAACAATCTATCATCAACCTGAAATGGAGGCCTTGAATGGAAACATAAAGGCAGTGCTTCGGCTTTTTGAAGCTCAGCCTGCTCATGCAGACGCCCGTCACTATGCATTTGCTCAGATGGCTGGAGATTGAAGACAATGCTGCACCTGATGACCTGCTTTTATTATATTTTGTCAGAAACAACAAACAGTTATGAACATGGATGGCTATACTACAACATATGCATGGGTGAAGCAGCAGGGAGGGCAGGGAGATGGACAGGGTGGACCTAATGACTAATATCTGGAACTAAGAACTGCCCTGTGGTGGGGGCAGCTTGGGCACCAGGCTATGTATATCACCTTACCACATACTGAATTTCCCATTTACTGTACTTGCGAGTGCAGAGCTAAAAGACAAAATGGACAGAGATGAGCAGGGTATTCTTGGCTGGGAAAGATGGAGAAGAGGAGCAATGAAAGACCAACACAAAATGACTCTTATTACCAAAGGTTGCAGCACACCACCTCTACTACACCACCACCACCACCACCACATAACCAGTGTCTTGGCTACTAAGAGATTTTATTCTCAGCCACCTCCATAACGTCAAAACCACAAGACCATCACAGACGACAACCTTCTATATATAGAAATATACTAAATTCACCAACCTCCTTAAGATGAGCTGGCAAAGAGGAGGGAATGATATCTAATGACAGGATGCTTTTGTCACTGGCATTAAACAGGATATACCCCTTTGTTTTAAAAGGAAAAAAAAAAGCCCCCCTTTAGAGTTGACGTGACAGAGGCTCCTTAGTGGGTCTGCAGAGGGTGAGGCATATCCTGTACAATCGAACAAGGATGTTGTCAGGATGTATACTTGGCAACAGAGTGAGAATCTTGTACTAGCCGAGAGGCCCCAGGAGAGGACATTCAGTACACTGGCAGATGAATGGTTGCCCTGTTTGACGGGCACATAGTAATTCTTTGTGAAAGGCATACTGGTTAGTAATGCAAAGTTTACACACCACCAAGTAAAATTTTACTTTTCAGCATTCCTCTTACCATTTCCACACCTTGACCACGTGGTGTGATGAGTTACATAGAAGTAGGTTCTAAAGATGAAAATGCACAGAAAAGGCCACTATGACATGGAAATGTATTTTAAATCACTTTAAAGTAAAACTGCAGCATTTTTATTCTCTGGCATGATAGAAAGTCACATGATGTGAATTGTAGTGCAGGTAATCTTCTTCATGGTGGCTGGATTTGTGAGCTATCTGCTCTTTTCTGGTAATCAGCTATGACAACCTTGAAGGAATGAATAGAGAAATCAACTTCCTGTACACACATGAGAAGATGTGTCAGTTGGATAATCTGATTGTTGGTCACATGACACAGCTGAGGACCAGAAAAGAACAGATAACATCCATCCAATATTAAGAAGATTACCTTTACTATATTTCACGTCATGTGCCTTTCTAACAGACTAGATAATACATTTTTTGTGGGAGTTCTACTTTAAATGGCTTATCTAGAATTAGAAAAAACAGGGCTGAATTTTTCACAAAATAGCACCACCTGCATTCAATGGCTCAGTCTAGTATTGCGGATGATCAGGTACAAATACCAGAAATTACCTACCTACCTTCCGCCAGTCTTAATTCATTCCCTGCTAGGTGCATGACTCCCTAGAGTTACTAAGAGGCTCCAGCCTCTTCGTAATCCTAGGGCATGTAAATGCACCTGGTCGCAGATCTACTTCAGCCAAGGAGTAGTATAGATTTGTAGTATAACTCCAACCAGTTTTCCCCAGCCCGGGCAACCCGTATTCACTCTCCGCTCCACCCACTATCTAAAAAAGTGGTGAGCGGAGCGCAGAGGCAAAGATGTGAGTCGCATTTTTGGACATCTTCTAGACACAAACACCTTAAATGTGAGCCAATGTTTTTGGAAGAAGAGCAAAAACTTTTCTTTGATCTCAAACACTATTGGAAAATGAGGCCTCACCTTTGCAGCCACTTTAAAGAATATACTGGGCTACTACATAAAACAATTCCCTAACATTATTGCTATCAGTTCAGATGCCTCGCAAATCAGACAAATGCAGCTCCTAGAAAAACTACAGGCTGCTAAAAAACAGAAGGAGGAACAACATTTCTGCAGTGTAAGGGAGCAAGTCCAGTCCTATATAATATGGAGATGTTATTTGAGCAATTCTCTTGTACAACCTTTACACTGGTTGCACCGCTGGGCCTGCAGTATTCTAACACCTTCTTACATAAACTGCTAATATGACACAGTAAAGGAAAAAACGCTGATGTGTAGATTTACTTGCCAAATGCTTTAAACCTGATAACGAAACTATTTGCCAATGACTGGGCCATTTCACAAGCCTGAACATAATAAATCACAATGTATAAGTAATTCAGAGAGTTGTTTAGGCGGCAGTTCTGTTCTGTGTGTGCAGCAGTGTTCTGTAATTGATCTTCCTTCTGTAGAGTCGTCCCTTAAGGTTCGGACCTCGTGTGCCAATCAAAGCTTTATTTGATAGAGTCAGTGAAAAGCTTGCAGCTCCAAGTCTCTCCTTCAGTCACTTCAAGGACACACAGTAACGCTGCCAGTCTTTTGCCTCGATGCGGATGCTATACTGTTTCTGTATTCCTCACAGCAGAATATGTTTTCACTGTAACTGACTGCAGCAGGCAAAAATGACATTAACGTATATTAATCTAAACCATATATAATTCCTCCTCCCTCAATAAGAAGGGCTCCTGCAGCTACTATAGGCCTGGAAAATGGGAGGTTTCAGACTAGGTTACCCACTGACAATTGCCAAGGAACGTGTGAACCTGTACAAGGCTTCGCCTCTTCGTGGGGCCAGGTCTGTGGAGTCAGTCGACCAAACTACCAACTCCGACTCCGCCAGATTAACTCCTTTATAAATGACAGATATGGATAGTCAGAAGCAGTAAAATTCCTCTAATTCAATAAATTGAACTGCTATGAAGGTACATTTGCAATAAACTATAAGTCTATAAAGAATTATACAATATTGATAACTGAATAATATAATTTGAAAACATTAAATCATTTTATTTTGATGCCAGACTTTTTTCTGACTCCAATTCTACCCAAAATTGGTCCCAACTCAGACTCCGATTCCACAGCCCTGCGGATTTCTTGTACAATGAATACATCTTTTTAAAATTTTTGCTATGTGGCCAAATTTCCTTCATACTATACTGTATTTGACACTTGCAGGACAAGATATCATGCAGACACATTACTTACACATCCTTCAGAGAGAGATTCAAGTGAACATCACATGCTCTAAGCAGCAGAACCTTTAGGCTAGGACTACACAGCAATTTTGGCTGTGCGTTCTGTCGCACAACCAAAGATCTCCAGATCATGCTGCAACTCCTTCAGTAATGTTGTCTTGGCACATTAGGACATGCCATGTTGCTGAAAGCGTTGCAAGATGACTTTGCGATGTTTTGTCACATGATGGGAGTCGCAACCAAAATCGCCACGTAGCCTTAATCTTGGCTCCTCCCATAGACGTTTCTGATGATCTTTTTACACCTAGACCTAGACATCCTCTATTCCTAGTGGAAAAAACATTTCAACTGCATCATATATGAGGCTATGGAGCTCACTGCCAAAGGATGCTGATGCTGAATTCAATGTACAAGTTTAAGAAGGGCCTGGATGTCTTTCTTTTAACAGAAATATATTACAGGTTACATTGATCCAGGATTATACACGGATTGCCGGATTTGGAGTAGGATAGGAAATTTTTCCTCTGACGGGGCAATTGGCATGAGCCTCATGGGGCTCTTTGCATTCCTCTAGATCTGTGAAGGCAAACCTATGGCACGCCAGACGGGGAACTCAGAGCCCTCTAAGTCGCCCACGGTAGCACTATGATAGCAGTCAGGGAAAGCATGGTTCCCCGACTACTATACATATCGTTAATGGAAAGGGGCCCAGCGTTATGAGATATATGTACATAATGGGCCGCTGGGCCTATTAAGAATAGTAGACTGTCCTGGTGGTTACAAACAAACAAAAAAAAAAAACACTTATACTTACCTCACATAGGCTTCCGATTTTCCTAGAATCTTCTTCGGGCTCTGAGGTCATGTGCCCCAGAGGGCACGTGGGGTGCGTTGCCTCAGTCGCAGGGAGAAGAGGACCGAAGAGGATGCTGAAGATAGACGGAGAGAGGATGCCCAAGAGAGGTGAGGCAAGGTGAGCATAAGTGTTTCTTATTTTTACTCAACTCCCCTGGGCTTCCACTGATTATACTCTAGGGTAGGGGTCAGCAACCCCAGGCTTATCTACGTGACATATTGCTCTCTGCTGTCTTAGCACATGGCAGTGCAGATCCAGGTTGCAATCTCTCTCAGTTGAAGGAGAGGATGCACTGCGGTGGAGAGCATCAGGCATGATATACTAGTGTTTGGGCCATGGGGTGCAAATGTGCTTGCAAGCATGGCTATGGTCATGTGAATGGAGCCTTATTGTGTTTTTCTTTTAAGACAAAAGATGTGTAAGAGTTGTTTTTTTCTAAAATAAATCTTCAGTATTAAGGTTAAATTACCATGTTGGCACTTTGTAATAAATGATTGGGTTTTGGACTGCAGTTTAGGTACTCAGTTTCTAAAAGGTTTGCCAACACTGTAGGGTGATAGGTTGAGCTTGTTGTTGAGCTTGTTGGACCTGTATCCAACCTTATATACTATGTAGCTATTTGTTCTATGAATTTATGAATTCATTATCTGTAAACATTTGGGCTGATGTAGAATGCAGGGTGCTCACAATGGAGAGCTGCTGTCCCTATGTTTATAGAACTGAGGGACCCACTTTGGTCACTAGGGAGTTTATTTTATATCTGAAGGATCATTAATACTGTTTTGACTCCTTAATGTTACAGAGGTATAAAATAAACTGTTGTTCTCCCCATGTAGAAGGGGCTGTTTATAGAGACCACCAAACAGTACTATAAATCTCTGAGATATCCTGCACATCAACCTAAACAGCAAAGAGTTGTGACGGATTTCTGAGTAAAACAGAGAACAGGGAATATCATGCAGACGCAGAATCTAGGAATGAGGCCTGAAGACTTGCTTCCACATGCCATCACTGGATAAGACTGCTATTCTGAGTTAAACCCACGGGTGCCAGCGTAAGGACAGTCAGTTGCTAGGGAACTAGAAGAATTAAAATCACATCATACTACGTCACTTATGTTGGAACACGGATCTGTGAGTGCAGCATTTTTGGTGACTGGAATCAGAGACAATATAATAAGAGACGTTTTAGAACCTCCCAGAGCAGAGAAGACTGATACATAAGAAATACATTGTTATTTCCATAACTGTGCTCTTAAGCGGACAACTGGCTGAGATACAAACATAAGGAGAATAAATATGACCAAGAATGACGGAGAATAGTCCTAATATAAAATATTGGCTGCGGTAATGGTAGTATAGGCAACTTTATTAACTACCTGTAATATACTCTCCTGGCCTTCTTCATTCATGATTAAAGAAAGGTGCTAGGGTCAGTACCAACAAATAACAGATATGGTTCTTGGAGGAATATAGAAAGCAAAAACACATCATAAAACACACAAAAGCATAATGCACACAAAAATGAAAAAAATGCTCAGAAGAACAACAAAGAAAGACTGTTACAATGGAGTGGATGTGTGACAATGTTTCCCAGTGGGGCAAAGTAGAAAAAGGAATGAAGGGAACAAACAGGTAGGTGTGTGGTTGATGCTCCCTTCCCTCTATCATATCCCCGCCTCCTTTTTAAAGGGGTTGTCCCGCTTTAGCAAATCAACGTTACTGTTTGTGGAATGAAACGTTCTACAGTTTTCCAAAACACTCTCTATATCAATTCCTCACAGTTTTCTAGATCTCTGCTTGCTGTCATTTGTTTACTTCTAGTGGATGGCAATCAGTCTATGGTCATGTGATGGACACACAGGTGCACAGCTCGTTACAGTCACAGCTCAGTGATCAGACATCTGTCTTGTAACGAGCTGTGCACCTGTGTGTCCATCACATGACCATGGACTGTGTATATCACATGACCATGGACTGATTTTCATCCACAGCAAGTAAACAAAGTCTGACACTAGCAGATATCTAAAAAAGTAAGGAATTGATACAGAAAGTATATTGGAAAATTTTATAACTTTTCATTATACAAACAGCATTTATTTGCTGAAACTGGACAACCCCTTTAAGGCCTGATGTCCCATAAACATCCATTATACTAAAATGAACATACCGACAGACTGATCAGCCATAAGCTCGGGACTGAAACTTACAAGTCCATGCTGATAATCTAAGCAACTATGATGTGATGTGATAGATAATTTTATAACCTCTCAGCAACTTATAACGTCATTAGATCTGTCAGGAATGACACACCATACACAGATGTTTATTCACATGGTGCTTCTCTAAACTGTTATGAGCACTTTTATTTTTACATTACCATAATGAGAAACTTGCTATCAAGGTTCATCTACCCATGAATTTTCATGTAAAGTTCACATTAGCCACCGCAAATCCACAGAAAATTACAGTAAAATACATGTGGATGGGTTTTTGAATCCTGATCCGGCTGCATATTTGCAAGGTGAGGTGAAATGCAAATTCAGTCTGTAACACAGGGTTACACCCTCAGGGGGTCCAAGAATACCAAGCTGTGAGACTGGCAGCCGACCCTCCTGGCATTACCCATCAAGATTGACAATTGATTGACAATCATCTATGGTTCTCATCATGAATTCCAGGAAGGATCTTCACGTCTAAAGATATACACTGAAACACTGAAGCCTAATATATCTTATCTATAAAAAATGGCCATGTGAGATGTGGGCCCTTCTCATGCATTGACCAGCATAGTTCATGGAGGAGCTCATGTCAGCCAGCATAGAATACAACAGTGCAAAACAGGAAGCATTGTTGTGCCCCAGCATCATTGGTACCGTTGCGAACATTGCACTTTTTGCTTCCTAAGATTAAGAACACAACAGATGTGATAAGGGGAATCTGACAAAAGCCAAACTGATAAGTAGCAGCTGGGTGACAACATTTAGATTGTAAGCTCTGATGGGGTAGGCGATGATGCGGCGTGATGTATTCTGTGTGAAGAGCTGCATAGTAAGCTGGCGCTAAATAAAAAAGCGATAATTACCATAATTAGCCGTTCCTCCAACGTCCTGACTCTCGCATGCCAATCACTTATGCTAATTACAAACAACTAGCACTAATTTACCCCAGATTATTTGTGAGGGCTGACAGGACTGGTGAAGTGGCGCAGCTTCTATGGCATGACGGAAGCGTGCTATTAGACAGATTTAGTAGTTGAGTTTTAGCTTATGGGAGATGCCCCCTATTATCGCTCTGGTTTGCTTTAATCCAGCTGTTTTCCCTTGTATATAATTCTATCAGGGGTGAAAAAAACTACAAAAATGAAATCTGAAGGAACAGAAACCTGAGAATTTTGTGACCGCCACGCCAACCAATGTCATATGCCGGATATCATAAAATCGTTCAAAATAGATACATACAAAAAAATAAAATAAATAAATTATAGCAAATCGGAAGTCAGCTAATATAATTGATGTGAACTTGCTCACATCAGTTATCTGGCATCCATGCCATCCTGTCTCACACTGCCATTGGCTAAAGGAGAGGTTACTCACTGTACTTTATCCAATCAGGATTGCTGATATGTGGATACCCAAAACCAAAATTCAGTGGTGTGGCGTATAAATAGGAGGTTTGGCATGTAAAAAGGGGAGTGTCTTAAAATAATTGTTTATTAATCGTAATCGAGGTAAAATGTTCAATCAATTATTTTGTGACCATCCCTCAACATAAAAACCTCTATGATGGAATAAAACCCAACATTGTTATTCATGAGAGATGCCTCATTTACATGTTGGAAGGCATCACAATTGCCAGTGTGCTTTGTGTTGGTCTTGAGGATAAACATGCTGCCTGAGGGGTGTCAGACTTGTGGAACAGATGTAAGGTCTCCAGATTAATCAGCATACGCTCCTTTGTAATTAATTTTTGCAATTTTACTTTGGTGATTAACCTTCCCACTCTGCCCAAGAGGTCATCTGGTGCTTAACCAAATCTCTGCTCCTAGGGAAGAGAAGGGCTGCACTCCTGGCATGTACACATCTGAAACCCAGAAACATCACATATCCATTGCAGTAAAACACCACCTTTCATCATAATCCAGTGCTTGACATGAGGTCAAGTTGTGCTCAAACTAGTGAATGTGATAAATACTAGAATGCAAATTTCATTAAACCAAGAGTTGATAATATAACATATTTATACATCTTATTCATCTTTTTTATAACGTTCCAGTGGGTCAGACAATTTAGATTTATAGTGGATCTGATGTCAGAATACCATGGCCTATGTGACGGCAGGTCCTCTCTCCTATAAACCGATATGAGGCAAAAGGTAAAATGCCATTTGGCCTATAGTAGCTACATCTTAGTCAAATGAGTTTTTTATGAAATGGAAGGGCAGATCTGATCCTCTCAGTTATCATGTATAATAATGGTAGATCTATAACAATACTTGGGTGCAGTCCTAGACTGGGTTTCTTTAGCCCACCAGAGAAAATAATCCCGAGGGACCGCCCTACACCTACATTGAACATGTATACGGCTACTGTTAATTGCATTTTAACCTTTGTTGCGCTCATTGTACACACAGGACAAGTCATCATTAAAGGGGTTGTACCAACCTCTGGAGCTATCCCTAATGATAGTGTAGGGGATAACTTCATGATCTGTAGAGGTCTGACCACAAGGACCCCATATTAGCGGTGAGGCAGGGTGCAAACTTGGCTTGCCGCTCCATCAGGACAGGGAAACTGGTATTGGTCACTGCCTAAGCCCTTAGAGGATTTTTTAAGAGGTTTTCTCATCCTATAAAGTGATAGCATATCTGGGATCACCAAGGATTCTGAGAATAAAGAGGATGCAGTGCTCACATAGCATTGCATTCTCTTCACCGTTCTTCCTCTCCACAGTTGAGCCCGAGCTGGGTGGCCAGCAGTTCTGCATACCCTTTATTCTCAGAATCATGATGACTCAGAGGTCAAAGTGCAATTCATCATAAAATGATTGCATATCCTAGCAATATACCATCACTTTATAGGATAGTAAAAACTCGCCTCTATTTATCAAAGATCCACATTATTACTGGCTTCTAAGAAAACCAAGTTTGTATGGGAGAACGGCTCCATGCCATCATCCAAGCAAAAGTACACAAAATGGACAAAAGTAGTGGGACACCTACATACTCACCAGTCCCTGGCCGCTGTCTAGTCCCCCAGGCTTTTCCGGTGGAAGTCCCTGCCGTATGTGAAAGATAAGGCCGAAGGAAAGGAAACGGGACGTCAATTGTGACATCCAGTGCGCTTTCCTTAGACCGCTGATTGACCTCAGCAGTCACGTGTGGTGGGGACTTCCGCCAGAGAAGCCCCGGGACAATGTGGGGACCGGACAGGTATGTTTTTTTTTTTTTCACTTTCCTTTAATATGGAGTCAGTCCATCCTCTGCAGCTAAAACAGCTTCCACTTTCTTGAAGACCTTTTACCAGATTTTGGAGTATGCCTGTGGCAATTTTTTTGTCTATTCATCCAGAAGATCATTTGTGAAGTCAGCCACTGATGTTGGACAAGCCAAGATGGTGACTTGCAATCTTCATTGTAGTTCATCCCAAAGGTGTTTGAGGTGTGGGTTGTGTAGACCAGTCAAGATCTTCCACACCAAACTCACCCAACCATGTCTTTATGGACTTTGTTTTGTGCACTGGGGAAAAGTCATGCTGGAACATAAAATGGCCTTCCCCAAACTGTTTCCACAAAGATGGAAGCATACAATTGTCCAAAATGTCCTGATATACTGAAGCATTAAGATTTCCCTTTACTGGAATTAAGGACACTAGGCCACCCCCTTGGGAGCAAGCCTATAACATTATTCTTCCTCCAAACTTTATAGTTGGCACAATGCAGTCAGACAGGTAATGTTCTTCCTGCATTCACCAAACCCAATATAGTCCATCTGACTGCCAGAGTGGCATGTTTCAGCACTTCTCAGAACACATTTCCACTGTGTCAGAATCAGCAACCATTCCATTCGATGCTTGCCATCATGCTTGGTGACGTAAGTCTTTCATGCAGCTGCTCGCCCATGGAAACCCATGCCATTAAACTCCTGGCACACAGTTTTTGTACTAATGTCAATGCCAGAGGAGGTTTGGTACTCTGCCGTTACTGAGTCAGCATAGTGTTAGTGACTTTTAGGCTAAGGCCCCATGTATTGAAATCTAGCAAAAAAACACTGCAGAAAAAACGCACCAGAAACGCATCACTTTTTTTCACAGCGTTTTTCATCACATTTTCGCAGAGTTTTCTTCTACAGACTTTCTGCACCCTATTATACCCATATGGAAAATGCCAGTGTTTCCACAGGTATAGTTGGCATGCTGTGATTTTCAAAAAACACAGGCGTTTTTGAAAACGCAGCTTTTCCACTGCAGAATTTTTTCTGTAATGTGTGGATTACAGCAATGTAATGTGTGGATTAGCCAGAATCCCATTAACTTTGCAGGTACTGTAAAAGGCTGCATTTTCGCAATGTGGGGCTTCAGCCTTATGTACTTTTATGTGCCTGAGCACTCTGCAACCTCGCCCTGTAACTTTATGAAGTCTACCACTTCGTGACTGGTTGTGAGGGTTTGTAAACACTTCCACTTTACAATAATACCACTACAGATAGATTGTAAAATATCTAGGAGGAAAGAAATTTCATGAGCTGACTTGTTACAATGGTAACATTCTATTACAGTACCATGCTGGAATTCAGAAAACTCTTTAGAATGAGCCATTCTATCACAATTGTTTGTAAAGGCAGACTGTATGGATAGATTCTGAGCAAAACACCTGAATTCAGAAAGTAAGAGGTGTGTCCCAATACTTTTGTCCATATATTGTATTTTGGATCGAAGACTCTAAAAAGTAAGCAGGCAAGAATGAGGAGCTGATGTGTCTTTCCGCTCCGAACATGACATGTCAGTCACACCCAGCCAACAGCTTTGAAACCGGCACAATCAGCTGGACCTCTAGGGATGAAAGGCAGGCAGACATTTTAAATAAGCAGCTATTTTTTCCCTACCAGCCAATTTTCTATATCCCTGAAGCAACAAAATGTCAGATGAGCCTTACTACACATTCTGAAATCCACAGGAAGCATTCTGTGAAAGCTTAACATTTATTTACAGACATGGTGTTACACAAGCCTATATGAAAACACGGATAATCGTCTTGTAAATGGTTGTAATCTCCGGCAAGTCCTTCTCAATGAAAATGTTACCCTGTATCTATCATTTATTAAAAAAAAAAAAAAATTTATAGACGCCCCAAACTGTTGCAAGATCTGTACAAAATCTGTGCCAAGATGGTGTCTGACAACAATCACTACTATGCTCCAGCTATCAACAAGTGCATTGTGTTCGGGGATGACTTATTTGTCCTCCCTGGGTTATTTATTCATGTTTGATGCTAATATGGGAGTAGTGCCATCATAGAACAAACCCTAGAATATATGAGTGCCTGTCTTCATCAGTTCCAAAGAGGCTGAAAGGAGTGGCAGCGACCAAGTGGAAGTGTCACTTTATTCAAATGGGGGATATGGGACTATTCCCAGTGATTATATACTTTTCATCTGTCCTCTACATAGGTGATAAATTGTTATTGTAGAATAGCTCCTTAAAAGGGGTTGTATGAGGAGTTTAAATACACTTATCTGGTCCAGTGCATGATGATAGACCCTGGGTTTCTGCCACGTCATGACCCCTGGGTCACATGATCGGAAGCAGTGCTCTGACCCCAGGTAACACCACCCTCTCCTCCCCAATCTCACATTACTTGTAAGATTCGGGAAGGAGGGAGGGCGCGGTGTGCTTTCAATTATGTGAGCTAAGGGTCGTAACGTGGCCAGAAGCCCTGGGTGCAATCAATCTGGCCCTTGAAGTGGTCCAAAAGGCCCCAAATTCTACACTATTTTGTCTGCCTGTGTTGGAAGGCTCTTATTCATTCCTTTTGGATAGGAAGGATTTCGGGATAAGGAACCTGCAATATCTGTCATCTTTACAACCACACTATTAGTACTTAGTAGAAGTGCTGTGACCACGTAGTGGGTTAGGTTTTGTGAGTATATAGCACAACTATGTGACTTTTCTACAGTCAAATTTGCAGAAAGGTTTCATCGTATATTACGTGTGCTGTACAATATACAATCCAATGTAATTTTCTTTACCACCTGCTACTATTCGCTCCATCAATCTGAAAATTCTGAGATTATTATACTACCCATATATGGCTTTTCGAACATGTAATGAATAATATATATATATATATATATATATATATATATATACACACACACAGTATATATACACACACACACGAAAAAAGTTCAGTGACAGCATTCAAGATAATAGGGCTAAAAACCACTCCCTTACTTGCATGGCGGAATCCTATCTCCCATTTGGGGTTACTTACAAAGAAGAAAAGCAGTCCACTCCGTCAGAAACCATATAAAGCATAATAGGAATTTTCTTTATTCAAACAATAGCTATTGCTTGAATTTAAAAAAAAATCCTATTATTATGCTTTTCATATATAATTTTAATTTTTATTTATTTTTATTTTTTTTTAAACTACCCGCTCTCCTGATTCCTTACCACAAAATATTTTTCCCCATTAAATAATAAATGCCATTAATGAAATGTAATATGTGTCTTTATAACAAATGTTTTCTATCACTTAGTGATCTGACTGGCACAAAGCATGGCAATGCCACAAAAACTTTCCAAGGGGCCCTGCAAACATTCAGAAGGAGCCATTTTCCACATTGAACTCCTAAGAATGTTGTCTTTTCCTCTAATCTAAAAAACAGAGATTCCTTGCCAGCTTCTTATGCCAAATCTGTATTTGGAAAGGGTACAATCAAGCTTGTTGCCCATTGGCCAAGAGAAACAACAACTATGTCACACGCTGCGGGTGGGGTGGGGAGATCTCCCTGCTCAGAAAACAAGCACTGTGGGTAAACCTTTTACTCTAGGCAAATCTTGTTAAACCTCCTTAATCCTCCGTGTCTGGATACGCAGAGGTTTAAAAGGAAGCCTTCTGTACAGAAGCACCAATAAAATGCTGGATTTGTTCTAATCTTTATAAAAGAGGAATTCTACAACTGTCAAGAATAAAAAAAAAGATGCTTTGAAATTAGCCGCAGACTGTTTGTTGCACTATGTTCGGAGTTCGGTGAGTAACAGATGTACAGTATAGATGACTCTGATATTAAGTCCATCTGGAACTGAAAGTTCAGAATCTAAAACAATAAGATAAGAAGCACAACAGGCTAGAAAGAGTATGACACAACACTGCAGAGTTATATTCCGGGTAAATAAGGACATTAGGGCAAAAGATCAACATAGAGGAGAGTCCTCGGCTCACAACACCTTTTTATGAGCCAATGTAACAACCGCAGTGCAGTTTCCAGTCTGCTGGACTCGACGTGACCATGTATTGCATGATGGCCCTTTTATGTTAATGATTATTGTGTAGTATTTCCTGATCAATTGATCCATGGGAAGGCTTCATTCTTGTGCAGATGGAACAATCCCTTTAAAAGGGATGTCCAATGGGGTAAACCTTTTACAAAAGGCCCAGAATGGGTTACAAAATAAAAGTAATAATCACCTGATACCTGCTCAGTCAATCATTGGCCACAGCGGTAATCCGTACCCTGTGTGTCAAGAGGTACCGGGGCAGACAAGGCAGGGGAGCCTTGGAAATGGGACTGGAAGGAATGAGCGGGGTGAGCATTGCTTCTTATTTAAGCCCTTATTCAGTCTTTCGGAAAAAGAAAATGTCACTAACACAGAATCTTTTGCATTTTGTGCTAAATAATGATAAACATTTGGGTGGCTGAAAGAAAGTGTCCCAGTTTTGTCATCCTTGCTAGTAGGGCTGGGCGATTGTGTCTAAAAATAAAATACAGATTTTAGTCAAGCTTACAGGCATTTCTCAGTTTTATTCCTGATTTTTCTACCACCCAAC
The DNA here is from genome assembly GCA_947044405.1 of Leptodactylus fallax. Lineage (NCBI taxonomy): Eukaryota > Metazoa > Chordata > Amphibia > Anura > Leptodactylidae > Leptodactylus > Leptodactylus fallax. The sequence goes on from CAMRHE010000088.1 coordinate 3,076,838, forward strand.
TATTGTCTGCAGTGAAGAAACTGTGGATCATTGCTTCCAGTGGGAGTAAAAAGCCTGCATGAAGAATATCAGACTCCAGACCGTTGCTAATATCGATTTCACTATTCTGATCTGGCGAATTAACTGAATTAATTTCATTAATTACCCAGCCCTACGCTAGCCAGTGGGACTTGCCTTAGGGAGTCATGTGACATCCTTTCCCATCTCTAAGCGCTAAAGTATGGTATAATATTTCACAGGAACCTCCAAAAGTGATAAAAATAGATGTCCATAATAAAGTACCACAATGCACTGTCAAAGGGCTTCATATGACAAAGTTAATCCCTACAACAGGAAGTATAAATAAGTTCAAGATCATGTCCTATCTGTCACAGTAGACAGGGTCAGAGGAATTAAAGGTTTATCCAAAATTCCAAAATCCCCATTCTCTTCTATTGAGCTGACTGCTGTGGTGCTTTTTTAGAAGAAGGCAGCCAATCCTGGATAGCCAGTTTAAGAATGGAAAGGTGCCAGCTACTGTATGCCCTTCGTCGGACTGACCCACCGGGGTACGGGTGAATCCCCTGGTGGGCCCCGTGCCTTTAGGGGACTCTACCGGACCTACCAGTCATAGGATGAGAGCAACAAACTGAAATGGTACTGGAATGACATGTGCAGACATAGCCCCCTCCTGCATGGGCAGATGAGAGTCAGACTTTACAAATGGAAATCTGAACATGGCCTAAGGGAGTTCACCATTAAATACAAAAAGACAACACAACAGCACAGCAGGACACAGCTCTATATTAGACATCAGATCACCCATATTCTGCTTAATAAATGGACTTTCTAGGAAGGAATCTAGAATCTTAGCTAAATTCTTAGCCAAAGAAGGGAGATCTAAAAGGAAATATAGCATCCCTCACTGGTTGCCATTCTGTAGCACTTGTACATGACCCTCACACAAACAGTCTCATAGAAGTTCTGCAGAGAACAAAGGTGTTAGTCTCCTGCACCATCACAACATGCCCTGACAGATGCCTTCGTACTCAGCTGTCCCCAGCTCTCCATTGTACAGTCCCGAATCCCAGCCTGGACTCGCCGGGCCAGTAGCCAGACCAACCAGTGTCCTCAGTGGTCAATGGTAAGGAAACGAAGTATCTGAGTGACGTCACTGGTTCCTCTCCAGCAACCGCTGAGGCCAGTGTGGTCTCAGGTGTCACGTGAGCCTCTCCACTTCCAGCCCAGCAAGTCCAGATACAAGAGGGAAAGGGGATAGCGACTGCACAATGAAGCACCAGGGAAATATGACTCTTTGATTTGTTTGGGTTGTTTTACACCCAGCCGCCCCGAGCTTCCTATAATTCCTGGACAATGCCTTTACTATTATTCTTTTGTGGTCAGTCTGTGTAAAAGTTTGAGAGGATTTTTGTAGATACGGCTGTGGCCCTGAGGATGGGACATCAGATCACCCATATTCTGCTTAATAAATGGACTTTCTAGGAAGGAATCTAGAATCTTAGCTAAATTCTTAGCCAAAGAAGGGAGATCTAAAAGAAAATATAGCATCCCTCACTGGTTGCCAGTCTGTAGCACTTGTACATGACCCTCACACAAACAGTCTCATAGAAGTTCTGCAGAGAACAAAGGTGTTAGTCTCCTGCACCATCACAACATGCCCTGACAGATGCCTTCGTACTCAGCTGTCCCCAGCTCTCCATTGTACAGTCCCGAATCCCAGCCTGGACTCGCCGGGCCAGTAGCCAGACCAACCAGTGTCCTCAGTGGTCAATGGTAAGGAAACGAAGTATCTGAGTGACGTCACTGGTTCCTCTCCAGCAACCGCTGAGGCCAGTGTGGTCTCAGGTGTCACGTGAGCCTCTCCACTTCCAGCCCAGCAAGTCCAGATACAAGAGGGAAAGGGGATAGCGACTGCACAATGAAGCACCAGGGAAATATGACTCTTTGATTTGTTTGGGTTGTTTTACACCCAGCCGCCCCGAGCTTCCTATAATTCCTGGACAATGCCTTTACTATTATTCTTTTGTGGTCAGTCTGTGTAAAAGTTTGAGAGGATTTTTGTAGATACGGCTGTGGCCCTGAGGATGGCTGCAGTATCAGTAGACAATGGAGAAGCACAACCTCTCTTCTCAGCTGCCCCACCATCATCTGCAGAGACTGACAGGATTTCTGAAACCCTGCCTGTGGTTACAGACATCTACATTGCCAGAACAATATTAAGCCCTGCTCCCGACTCCGACCCCTCCAGTGGCAGGGAACCCGACCTAGTTACCTTCTAGGATGGGTTTATACAGAGGGCAGCACTGGTGGCCATTCTCTTTTTTCACAATCATTCCCCTATAGGCAAAACAAACACCTTCAACTTACTGAGTGTAAAACAGATTTGCAATGAAAGATGACCATTAAATAGGGTTACGTAAAAAAAAAAAAAAAAGCAAGACAACAAAGAAGACCAATGAATTTCATGAGTGTTTTTTTTTTTTTTGTTTTTTTTAATGGACATTAAAAATGGTCAGACAGCTGGGAAATGGCTAAAAACCATATGAATGACATGTATTCATCCATTTTTAACGGACATTTTTTTTACAATCTTGGCCATACAAATTAGTTCTATGTAGTAAATAGGACAAACAGTCCAAAACCTACAGATGGGGTTCTCTGGTTTGGCTGCTATAGGTTGGGCATTAATTTACAGAGTGGCTACTTACATTTAGCACTAAACTCTCTACACCTGCTGGATCTCTGCAAAAAACTCTTTTTACATGTGCAGATGCAGGTATGAACCGCTTGTTTGCACTGGCCAAGTAAATAGGGGAGGAGCCATAGCTAACACAATCCCGATAATTGGTCCAATTCTCACCCATGTGACTGTCTCACGACCATTTTTTGTGGGTCAAAGGATGAACACATTGTTTAACCCTGGGTTTGGTGCTTTCCAGAGGAGGCCAGCTGAAAACTTGGGTGGAGAAGGCATTGTTAGGGCTGGGATCCTTAAATCCACTAAAGGTAAATCTTACTACTGCTGCACACACAATATAGCTTTAAAGAACTAGACTTATCCCACCTTATTGGCAAAACGATAGTGCTAGACCTCACTGGACTTGTAGCTGAATTGATTTGGATCCCACAAAAATGTGACTTGGCCATATTGTGTCATCAGCTTTTAGGAAAATTAGGGAAATTGGAATTGATCCACTTCAAATTGAATTTATAGAAATGAAACGATCCATCTATTTCAATATGGTCAGGTTAATGGTTTTATATGATCATCTTAGTATGGATAGAATATGGACACACAGAGACTTCTAGATTTACAGCCATGGGCCAAATATGATCGTTCAACCTTCTAATGGACAAATATTCTCTGAAGCTTTTATACAGTGTTTTGGACCAAATTACTTCTGACAAGTCTGGATAAACACAGCAAGGTATAATGACAGAAGGAAACATGTAATGCTTGTGTATAGATCTAAACTGCATATGGCAGATAACACCTTCCCTCGGGTCCCTATTACCTTTACAACCATTCCTTCATCATTGCATTGATTTTGTTTAGATATTGATTCTGTTTCAAAGTGCTTCATACTCTACGTTATTGCTATATATGTTATAAAATATACATACATAATAGCGGTATCCCAAGAGAGTGCAAATGTACTTAGTCTTTTTTTTTTTTTTTTTTTAAACTAATGGGATGTACAGTCTAGATAGCAAAATATTAAAGACTCCCCCACCTTTAAGGTAAGTCCACACAAACAAAATTTCTACTTCTATTGCAAATTACAGAAAATTGTATTGCAGACTTCCTCAATGAAAATCCAAACAAAAAATTACTTAAAAGTCAATGTCCGTGCTGATATTTTCATAGGGTGAGATCTATTTATCCAGTACAAGACAAACAGTTTTCCTTTTGTAACAGATACAGTTTCCGTTTTTTATTTAGTACATGTGGTTTTGAAAGATTTAATGTAGGTATTTTTTTTTCCTTTTTCCGATAGTTTGCGTGTCCATTTTTGGTGACACATTGGGCTTTATTTTAATGTTTTCTTATTTTAGTATTTTCCCCTTTATATAATATTAGAAGACTGAATATTGTTTTGTGGTGCAGGGTGCAGGGCTTGGAGCTGTGGTGTGGGCTAGTGTATTTTTTTTTTTTATTTGGTTTTAATAAACCATTTTGTTTTATCTTCATTTTTTTCTATTTATAAAATACCTTTGGGGAAACATTTCAACATTGCATTTTAGGGGTTTTCTCAGGACTTATACATTGATCACCCATCCTTAGATCAGCTGCTTGAAAAGGGTGCATCGTTCAAGTGAGTGATGCAGCCTCTTCCCTGAATAACCAAGCACAGCGTCGTATTGCTGCTGGGTATTGCAGGTATTCACTTGAATGGGACAGAGCTGCTAATGTACCATGTGACCGAGGAAGAGGACACCGCACTCATGAGAGCCGCAGTCTCTTCACACAGCTGATCGGCGGAGGTCCCAGGTGCCAGACCGCACCAATCACATATTTGATCACCTATCCTAATGACAGATCATTAATATTTAAGTCCCAGAAAGCCCCTTTAAAAAGGGAGGTCATGCTGCTCCTTTGCTGGTCTTGAAATACTCCTTTTATTCTGTGGACTACACAATAGATAGTAAGGCGGCTTTGACTAGTCCTGAGTGTTCAAAATGATAAGTTGAGAAAACGGTCAGTAAAATCTAATAAAGGAATATCAGAGAACCTAGAATGCTATACTGGGCTGCAGGTACTTTCTGGCACCAAAGTTCTTAAACCAGTCTTGTAGGACCAATTCATCCCCATACCACAGTTAATAGTCTTTACCCAGAATCCAAAGAAGTTGTGTCTTTTATAACATATGATCGGTTGACAAAGTGTCGATGAACTTTCCTAATACAAATAGGAGATTTCCCACAAAATACATTTTTTGAGGAATCTGAAATTACTAAAATTGAAACACAGTAGGCTACTTTGTGCCTATAGAGGGGCTGACACAGCTTGAGGTAGGTTTATCTGGCGGATGTCAACCAGTGCAAAGCTTCCATTTTCAGGATACCGAGAGCAAGCTCCAGGTCTTGTGATATGGATGGATATATTACTTGTGCTGCAGCCCTCCTTCTCCTCTGTGACATCTATATCTACTATGTATGGCATATATACAAGATGTCCACAATATTTTTACATTTACTTTATAGGAAATCTGAACATACAGAAGATGCTCTCATTTTCACAATGTATCTGCATATTAGGGCACATTGGGCCATGGCAAGGAATTTACATGGGTTGCTAACAGGGAGGAGTCTAAACCTACGACAGCTACGAAAGGTTTAACCGCTTCAACGTTAGGGCATCAGGCGTGATTTGACCTAATGGGTTTTGACTAGTGATTAAATCGCAGATGGCTGATAATGATTCAGTGAGTAGACGCAGCACACTCTCAGACCCCATACAAGGTCATGGGTGAGGTCACGAAGGACTCTCGAAAGAGTGATGCCCCTACGGCTCCTAATACCAGCAATCAAGGGGTTATATAGACATTACCTAGATGTCCATCACTGACAGACCCCTCCTTTATCCAAGTTGGTCGAAGGTTAGTTTTTGTCAACCCCAGGAGAAAACTATGCTTCATACAGGAGCAAAAAAAGGAACTAAATGTGTACCTTCCCCTATTGAGGGTAGAGACAGGGGAGAAATAGTCTCCTTATCGTCACCCAACGCAGCGCTCATCTGGCAGATGGCACTGTGACAAGTAGGATTCAGGCATGACAGCTGGAGGGGAGGGAGGCATATGAACATGAAAATCATGAGAATGGGAGGTGCGAATAGAGAACTTGAACATGACCATGAGCTGAAGGTCTACAGAAGGGAAAGAGGATATACTGCTGCAGGCAACAAGGCAAGCAAAACAAGGAAAAACGGCTTTATGAGAAATCTGCCATGGATTATGTACAATAGCAATAAAAGCTTCTATAGTACATAGAATTAAATCTCTAGCTCATATGAAATAAAGGATAAGAATACGCCCACCCACAAATGATACCCTGATAATACACGTTTTAGAAAAAAAATGTTCTTATGCATGGCAAAATAATATCTGTAGATCTCAGCTATACTGCAAAACAGCTAACAAGTGCATGCCAACTCAAGACGACATAGGTGACTCTGTATTCAGATCTGACACCAGGCATAGAAAAGAATGGCATTAGTTTGAGAGAAATGTAATAAAGCATGCAACCCAATCTCAGCTTCCTCATCAGAATGACACCTCATTACAAGACACAGCTGGGTATCTCAGAGCCCATCTGACCAAGAAATGGCGAAGCGTTAAGGTGAATAAGATCCAATGTCAATGCTACATACAGATCAGTCTTTGCAGTTCTATGATGCTCCCTATTCTGACTGCTCAGAGGACATATTGGAAAGAAATTGGTAAAAGAAAAAGTGCTCACCCAGCTGTCCAACACCTTTCCATCTTCAATGTCTATTGCAAGATATCTCCTTAAAGGAGATCTGTGTACTTCAAGAAATGAAGGTCATATTCCAGTGTATATTTAGCATTCTAAATGTTTTTTACCACCAAATACTAGTCTTTGGTATATGTTATAAAACACATAGTGTGTACAATAAAGAAATAGACAGTGACATATAACATGGTCCTGCGAAATGACATCCAAATATCAGATCAAAAAACTGCCATTGAGAACAGTGGGAGAGAGACGCAGGGTGTGCACCAAACCCCAGCTAGTCCTGGGTCACTTAAACACTGGCCCTATAATACAAGAGCTCTCCACTGCGGCACCAATTGATCCAGGGCCTATTCAACTACAATACTTGTGTTAAAAATTCTCCCCCCTTCCAACTTGATGATTTTGAGATCCAGAAAAGTGTGGGGTAGAGTTAATATGACTAGTAAATCTCAAGCCCAACTCATTCACAGTGAGAACAATATACAACCCCAGCATTCCATTTTTTCCATACACTTCAAGCATTCTGTTATATGTATGTAGCTATTTATATAGATACAAATACATAATATATATTTTTATATTTTTCTTCCTACAGCAATATGATGCAAACTTTGTAATATACCTTATTATAGAAAAGTCCCCATTCCTTCACTTATTTGCCTCCTTCTGCCACAGATCTAATCTATGCCATAGAAGTCTATGGAGAGAGGAAGGGGGAGAAGAAGAAAGATCCTCAAAGCAGACATCTGCACTATAGCAAGACAGTTCTCTTTTACAACATAGCTGGGTCATCAGGAATTACTAGCCACATTTCTCCTGACAGAAATAACTAATTTAATGCTGTAGCACTAGCCTCATATCTGTTATTTCTCCTTCCCCTCCCTTTTCCATAGAATTACTTGTAAACTGACACTGCTTGTGTACCAAGTAGGACCAAAATCACTCCTGATCTTACACTGACTCTATTGTCCCTTCCCTCCCGCGGAGAGTGGGCCACTGTGCTACCCACCGGTTTGACTTAGGACCGCCTCTAAGGGAATCGTCTAGGCACACTGATATACACACAGCGGTAGTCAGGGATTGGCAGAAGGAAGCATAGCAGGTGAGAATAATAATACTTAAAAAGACAGGAGCACACACAGAGGTAGCCAGGCTGCTAGCAAGTGCAGAGCGCCTGCATTACAGTGACCTTTCCCCCTCCTTCTTAGGGCTGAAGAAAAATTGCTGGAGCTAAGAAAAAAGTATCAAGATAAGTTCAAACTCAATATTCAGGTTAATTACTACAGGTTAATTAATAGAGAATCTACAGAACAGGTTCAGAAAGGTCTATGGACTGAGCAAATTATTTTATTCATTTACTTAAATAGTGTCAACATATTCCACATCACTATATATTGTCATCACTCACTGCCCCAAGAGTGGTTCACAATCTAAGTTCCCTAAGTCTTTGGTGTTTGGGAGGAAACTGGAGTACCCAGAGGAAACACATATACACTCCGTGCAGATGTTGTCCTTGGCTAGATTCAAACCCAGCACTGCAAGGCCACAGTGCTAACCACCAATCCACCGTGCTCCCCCAAACTGTAACAGACTGCAGATTGTGGACCCATTGTGCTACCAAACTGGTTTGACTTAGGGTCACCTTTTGGGGCATTGTCTAAGCTGATTTACTGTAACACAGGCAGACAAGGATTGGCTGAAGGAAGTGTAGAAGGTGAGAACACTAATCCTTAAAGAGACAGGAGCACACACCAGGCTGCTAAGTCTACTGGGAAAGGCAGTATGCCAGTAAGCTCAGAGTGCTGGTGTTACAGAAGGATTATTAGCGTTCACATATTCGCGCCACGTGATTGAGTGAACTACCAATGGAGGCCCCCATCACCACCCATAACCAAGATATCTGCAGTTGATTCTAGGAAAAACTACATATATCATGAGGAAGTAATACATGGGCATTAAATTACATAAAGATCTAGGAAGAAAACTGGATAAATCAGGATGTAATGGTGAACTACTAAGCCATATGCTCTGTTCTGCTACATCTCTATAGCCAACATTATAACATTATATATACTGTTGGCATAAATAAATAAGAGTAATAACAGGGAAGTCAATCCATGTTAGAGGCTTGCTTTCTTGTGTTCTAGATGCAATATGTAGGCTTGCTTTCTTGTTCCATGTAAGGAATAAGACACTCTCCATGGGGAGTACGTCAACCTTACCAAAGTCCCTAAACAGTAAAGCACTAGTAAGTATTCTGGATTTTTCAGGTCCTTGGATTTATTTCAACAGTTTTTATTGAAAAATACAGTGATGGAATATTCAACAGTCATCCCATTTCAGCCAGATAAAAATAGAAGTACATTAGCAGTTGCCAATGTGAGACGCTAAAGGAAAAATAATTTAATTTTCATGCTCTCAGGTTTCAAGAATGTGCTTATTATTTGAGATTATTAAAATAGAGCGACCCAGTCTCGTCTTCTGGTATATACAGATTACGTTCTTTCATTCAATGTACTGCCCCCTCCCCATTAATACTGTGTATAAAATAATTGGGACTGAAAGTTCATAGAGCATACATGTAGCAGAATAAAGCAGTGTCATATGAGTACAGGCCGCAGCATCAGATCAACATGTTTGTTTGTCTATGCAACCGTTCAATGTCAATTCTGAAAGATCTACTGACAAATCGGAACGAAAAGGTATAAATCTATTTTTAAAATTAAAGCAATGCAAAGTGTGTTAAGAGTTCAATATGATGGAGATGATTCACAACAAACAATAAAATATGGACATCTTTCTTTTCTGATTATTACTTATTTGATAGTTTTCTACTTAGAGGCAGTTGCAAATAGTGTAGATGTGTCTGATCCATAGAGCATGTGAAAAATTATCTAAAAAATACCTATTGGTGTAATTAATAGAAGGGCTTTGTCGATATGTCAATGTCACATTGGCTCTTAAAATGTAAGATTACTCCGGTTGTTACTTCCCATTTGATTGTATGCTCTTCAGTCACACCTACTGTACATATGTCTGATGCTGTCCCCATACATTTTGTTTGTTATTTTACATACAAAAATCTTTTCAATAAAAATTTATATTAAAAAAAAAAAAAAATGGAAGATTTAATTTCTTATGTGACAATAAGCACACTCTGTATTGTGTTCTGGCAAGTCTATGTTAAAGGGGATGCTTCATAAAAACCACCCCTATCCAGGCATATGGCCATTATAGTGGAGGGTCTAGAGCCAGATTCCCTTGTACTAGGCAGAAGGGAAAGCTTTCTTCTTTGTTTATTTTTTCAATAAAATAACAGTCCTGCATACGTGTATGACTTTTTCTTCTTAAACATAACATACGAAAACTTCGGTCTTTTCTATAACATATATAGATAACAATAGTGGATGCAAAAAGAAGGTGCTCTGTCTGCATCCATCATTCTGCCAATTTTTTGGCCCCTTGCTCTGATCCTATGGTGGATCAGAACAATGGACAAAAACCTCAATGTGAACATAGTCTAATATATTTGTCCACTTCTTTAGCCTTTATTGCTGCACAAAGTACCCACTTTATTAGTAATAATATTTTAACATAATGTTGGTATTGTCATATATATAGAAAAAGAAGGATAAGCTCTATTTACATTGGAGTACAGATATATTGTTTTATCAACTGACCGTTTGCTCATGTTTCCTGTGGTTCAGTGCGGCTCAGTTACTGAGGCAAGAATCTTATCAAACTATCAAGACCGTATCGGAAAATCTTTAAACAAGATATTTCCCATCACATGTATCCATGCTTAACTGAAAATATAAAATTTCTAGGTATATCTTTAGCAGCACATTACAAAAGAAGCGGACCTCCCTGTCTTTCAATAGCATTGAGCAACTATATAATGGATATGGTAGATGGAGCAGAAAGGACGGGCTTGTTGGATTTCAGCATGCTCGATTCTTTGTTTCCGGAGATGAAAAGACGCTGTTTAGGGCATTTAGAGTTGTTATACAGGCCAGTGTATACAAGTGGCCACAAAAAGTATACCTTGTTCTGGAGGTCCCAGCCTGTCCATGTACTACCCAGAGAGTCCACTGATTTCAATAGGCCACTTCATCTACACCTATAGGATTGCCAGAGATCTCCGGAAGCACCATAGAGAATCACTGGTGTGGTACAGTGTACAGTATGCTCAACCTTTTGCACCATTCAAAATGTGGAATGGAATTACCATTACTGTGATCAGTGGGGGTCTCAGTGTTCTGCCGCCACCCACCCCCTCTACTACCATATTGGTCATCAGGAATTTTACTTAATTTCTCTTAAAATATGTACATTTCTACAAAAAAATAGTTTTTATTTAGAAACAAACAGCCAACAGTTAAAAAATAATTGGGCATAAAGCTAAAAAGCCACAGGAAGAAAAAAAAGTGCAGGATACAACATAATCGTAATGATTCCTTTTGTCAAAACAGGATCTGCTGGCATTGGTCAAGTTCCTGTTTTGTATGTGGCAAAGTACTCAATAGGTTATTCTATTGTTTTATTCTTGAATGTGCTTGAAAAAAATGTCTACTTTGTCCTATGGTTGTTAACAACAACTGGATAACTTCATGGAGTAAAAGCTACGAATTCACACACATGGGGGCTGTAAATACGTAAAGCCATAAAGTGCCTCTTGTACCAGCATTGTTGTACAGATCACCTTTGGCACAGTGATAAGACAAGTCCTTCTGCCATGACATTACTTGTGTGCTGTATATTATTAGAGTGTATACAGTCACACTACTATGTAGGAGAACACATCTCCATCATCTCCCTGTTATCCTTATCATATTAAGAGTATATAAACTACATTTTATTACATACTGCAAACCACTAAGCCCTGGCTATAAGTGAAGGATGCTACAACATTTTTTGATATATGGACTACTTGTGACCCATCTACTAGTCAGAAGCAGTTGATATAATTAAATGGAAAAATATAAAATTCTAAAAATAAACCAAAAAACTATAGCGCAAATATCTTCCCGATCTCTATGTGCATCCTGTTAGATAAGTGGAAAGTCATCTCAGAGCTTCCATGTGACCTACACCCTGAGACTGCTGAGTGATATCACACACTAGTATGATACTTCACATCTTCTGGCTTATACGTGAACAGTAATACTTTACTACAAATGCAGAAGGGAAATGCAATTGCTTGATCAGGACCCATGGGGACCACTACCCAGAAACATATTTCTACACTATAAAGGTTTCTAGACACTGTTGAACCAATCTAGGTGCTAGGTTTTTATTTTTTGACAGCCAAACTAAAGGACCACCCATAGACACCAACAGAAATATTAAGAGCCAAATGCATTGATCACATGGTTACTGGCACTCAAAATCCGTATTTTTGTGCTGGATCAGTCTTAATCTAATAATAGCCAGTTTCTAACCTTTTTAGATCTAAAATCTAAAAAGAAAAGATAGAAAAGTTGCATACAATAGAATGAATTTTGGGCACGTTGGCCATGTACGGTAGAATATCTGAATGGAGCTTCAGTGAAATGCTTAAGTTTTTTCTTGTCAGTCAAACAGCCTTACACAAGAAGATGCAGGCTGCGCTTCAATAAGTAACAATGATTAGCTATGAAAATGTAAGACGACTTTTCAGAGAAGGTAATGAGTTTCGGAGAAATCCATTTGCAGTTACACGGTAGCTGCTATCTGTATGTACAGATCCATAGGTATAGAAAAAAATATATGAAATGCATGCAGAGCTAGAACAATAGGGAGTATAGAGGCTGCGATTCTTCACGCTGCTCCATATGAGGAATCCAATACTATAAATTACATGGAAAAGCTGGGGCCCCTAAAGCTTCAAGGTATACCCCCCAATGCAAGTTTATTTTTTTATCTAGTGGGAATTTTATAATGGGCCCCTGTGAAAAAGAGGCTCTAGCAACATTACAGGAGAGCTACATTTGGCACAGATTACATAGTGTGTCACATTGACTTCACCAAATGCAACTAGAAGATTTAAAAAAAAAAAAATGGTTTTATTTATTTTATGTGGTGAAACCTAGAATGTTCACTTACTCGTAACTATAGGACAGGTGTACAGAAATGAGACAGCCAAGTGAAAATTCTACCGGGGAATGCTGTACCCGACAACGTCTGGTATACGGGACATTTAACTGATCATCCAGTATCCCAAAAAAACAGCCACGATACATAATCTCCTACTCATCACCTCTACCACGCTACGAGGCCAGAGTATGGGGCTTTCAGGTCCGTTTTGGTGTAAACTGCTCTATAACTTCCTTCTAATTTTATTACACATTCTAGTAATTCTTCCACATCCATTGTCTGAATGGGTAAAATTTTATAAAAATTGGGCCTCTAATTGAGAAAATCAATCAGAACAATACCCTATATTTTTGGCACACACTCAACCTGGTACACACAGGATAGTCACTTGTGGGACTCATCTGAGTTTATGGCTGTAAAATATTGGTTGACTGAAGACCTAAACCATTTACTTCATTATATTCAATAGATTTGTGCTACTGAAGAGCTTCTAGAAAATGTCAGTAGATATGGCCATATGAGAACATTATAGGCAGAAATCAGCTGGAAGGTCCATCAAGTTTCCGCATCATTTTACCCACTTGTCACAACAAAAGCTTTATTGTTCTTTTTGTAAATCCCCAATGAGCCTTTAGTGTCTCTCATTGTTGAGATGGCTGGGCCTTATTTTCGCATTAACTCAGAGTATAAATATAGGAGCTCAAGCTGAATATATTTAGCCATCTTTGAGATTACCAGAGGACTCGGAATAAAAACCCTCTGCCAGCAGCTGCTGTGAAATTGTTATACACATGGTGAATTGTGAAATATAGAGCACAAGGAGGAAGAAAGGAAGGAAACGGATTTATGAGGAGGTAAACAGAGGTAATGTGCCATAGCGCCTGGAAACTCTCATTGCAGAATAGATATCATGGGATCAAGGATTCTACTCCATTAGGAGAAAACAACAGGAACTCGTGGGGGTCATGTCTCGGCCAACCAATTATAATGGGTATATCCCTCCTGGAGGCCTGGGTGACTTTGGAAACTAGATGGAGTGGGGGTGCACTAACAACGGCCATACATTTTATAAATAAAAAAATAACATCTTAACTGTATTATGTTACATTATTATTTTAACTATACACAATATACACAAGGATAGATCTTAAAAACCAGTACTTCCCAAGAAATGTCCATGATATTTACATAGTGGATAATCTAACAGATAATACCTGACTGGGTTTAATAGTCCTATCCAAGCGTCTTTCGGTGACCGTGTTAAAATTGTGACAATGAATACCATTCTGGACTCAGGACTTATGGTCTCAGTTTTGGTAACCACCGGCCATTCTGTTTTTAACAAGACGGAGGGGAAATAGATTCTGATGAAAGATCTATTGAGGTATAGTGATGTATGCAAACAGAATTGTGAAGAAGGGGCCTTGAGCAATGAATGAGAAAGAGTAGAGAAAGGTGACATTGCAGTGAGGATTGTGCTACAGTTTATTTCTAATACTACACTTCACCCCATGATAATGGTGCCTATTCATAAAGTCAAGGATTTCTCTATTATTCCAGAAAAAATAGTTTAATTTCTTATCAATTCTCAGAAAGCCCTTAAAAGAGTTTATTAAGGTCACCACTTTCATTTTCTGGTGTTCCACTGTACTGTAAAAATTACGAACAAAGGACTATTTATAGTTTGGTTAGTCAAATAGACTTCAAGAGGACCTTTCACCACCACCACCACCACGTCCAGCTCTTTGAATGCTTTAATAGCTGCTCCTCCACTAAATTTGGTACAGTTGGAATTTTTTCACTACCCCCTCCGTTCCTGAGCAATAAGCACTGTTAGTTTTGGAGCCTGATAACATAATTAGGTTCTGTACTGTCAGGTGGGCAGGGCCATACAACGGGGTGTGAAACTGTCCTCCTCTGATTGGAACTCTGAAACACGCCCCCCTTGCCTGCTCTTGCCTGACTCCGCCCTACTGACAGTAAAGAACCTAAATAGCATGTCAGGCACGAAAACTAACAGCACTGATTGCTCACGAATGGTGGGGGCTTGAAAAAAATTTCAACAGTGCTGGCATCAGTGAAGCGGCACCTATCAAAACATGCTAATAACTGGGGTTGGTGGAAGTGTTGAAACGGTCCTCTTTAAAAGGGGTTTTCCCATGAACAAAACCATATTTTGATTTGTAGACAATTAAAAGTCTTTAACAGACAATTAAACAGTTTTGCAATTAAAACATTTTGCAGAGTTTTAAAAATTTGCTGTTGGTCGGTTGCCAATAGATACCACCATGAATGCAGGAACTTTCTATGGTCTGGCATTTGTCAGAAACCCAGCCATGATTTCTTTATTGTAGCCAGGTCACCGGGCAGGGACACTACATGTATGAGAATATAATCTGGCCACAACAAGGAAATCATGGGTGGGTTTCAAAGTATGGAAAGTTCCTGAATTCATGGTCCTATCGATTTGCAATCGATCAAGATAACATATTGTCGTCACTGAGATGATTAGATAAAATCTTAAAAAAAAAAAATTAAAAAAAAACACTCTGCAAAATGTTAATTATTTATTTTTGCAAAAATGTTTAACTTTTGATTGTCTACAATTTTAAATATTGTTATTTTCTTGGGAAAACCCCTTTAAAGAGGTATTTCCATCTTAAGAAGTTGTCATCTTAAGAATGTTACTGGTGGGGGGTCTGAGTGGTTACACCCCCAACAATCTGCAAGTTATGCCCTATTCAAAACTTAAGATGGGAATACCACGTTTACTGTGCACACTATTACAGTTACAGGGGTTTGTCCCAAAATACTTATTAACTCCTATCCATAGGATAAGGGACAAACTGTAGATTGGTAAGGGCCCGTCCAATTACAAGATGGGTATTCCATGTCCCCTGTGTGAATAGAGAGGAAGTAGAGTGCTGTACTCAGCTATCTTCATCATTCCCACAGACCTGAAAGGAGATGCAAACCAACCAACCACTGCTCCATTCAAACAGGAGTACAAAGGACCCTTCTTCTCATGATTGGTGGGGATTCCAGAGATTGGACCAACAACTTATCCCCTATTCTATTTTTTGTTTTTATTTTTAAACCTCCGAGAGACCATGCTATACTCCTAATATCAGTGTCACAATCAGACTTGTGTCAGAATTAGCTGTGAAAGGTTCTGAAAATTTATTTATTTTTTTTAAAGACCATCAGAGAGAGGGAATAACTAGCTAGAGTCGTGTTTCTCAAGTCCTATCCTGAAACTGAGGGCTGGTGTGATGATCTAGTGCAAGGGAAGTCGAGTCTACTATTTCACTGCAGTAGAGTATGTGATGTAGAGACGCAAGAAGTCTCCAAAGCTCGCGGCTTATCTTTTCAGTCCATAAAAGGTAACAAGTACTAAGGACACTCAATGGCAATCTTTTACTAATTCAATATTATTCTCAAGCTGACCATACACATTAGATAATTTCCTGTTGAAATCATTGGAATTGGCCAACAACAGTCTAATGCATATTGAGACCTACAGAGTCTCCCCCCAGAAGCAGATGTTGGGTGTGTTAACCAGAAGACAAGCTGGATCCCAACATGCTCAATCCTTTTGTTGTCAGAGATGTAAGGTGCTGCTTGTCAAATAGAAAACGTGCAACGTGAACGGCTGAACCAAACTTGCATGTGTATAGATGTGAAGAATGGAGGTCAGATGAGATAGCAGTCGGTCAAGTGAGATTATATAGCCAGCTTAAAGCCACTTGTCATGACAGTTTTATACATTAGACAGCCTTCTGCAATTGCTTGTTTGGTCAGCAGGTATGGAATATCCTAGCCCCATATACTTGCATGCTCAGAATGGCTCAGAGTTGACATCACACTTATCTCCCACAGCAACATTGACTGAACATTGATATGCCTAAAACTTCTTCCCTCTGACGTAATATTATCCTGCGACTGGCAGATATGGCCAACGTTATTCTGTGGAATTATTATGGCTTCCTTGTTTCACCCTTAGTTAGTTCTTCATTATAAGGTTGTGGGTTGAACACATCCTTCCACTCCCATGTAAACTGATAAGCTACTCGAGTGGATGATATACATAATACATAAGATTTACTGGTGGACAAATTCATGTATCCAATTGGGTTAATTGTATTACAGTGTATATATCTAGCAAAAAGTTGAGGAATAAAAAATAGTAAAGCAAAAAAATAACTTTTAAAAAATAGTCGTTGGTTTAAGTTAGTGAAAAGACATGGCAGCGCTGCAAATCCTCAAAACACTACGTTGGCTTAGCCAACATGACCAACAATGCCAAAAACTTGTACAGAATTTCTTACAGGTCAAATTCTTCATCACTAGTAAAAAAATATGCACATTTCTAAAACACAGAATAACAATGTGAATGTTAATGGTCAACAGTCGGTATTAGAAAGTCAATACTTTACAGGTACACGGTATATTTCACATCGTGAACAACTTTTATTTCCAAATGGTTATTGTAAAAGTTTTTAGAAAGTCACAAAAATTCTAAAGTGAGTTAAATTATGTTGGCAAAACAAAGGAATAAAGTTATTTTTCTCCAAAGAATTAAGAGTTAGTAAGTTTTAATGCAGATTACATTTACTTCTCACTAAGGAAGAATGGACTAATATATAGATGTAAAGGATTAAAAAAGAAAACTTACCCTTCGCTCCTTGTCACCATACTCTATACCCAGAGTGTCCATGGCACGAACAATGGCTGCCAGGGATTGGATAGTGTTACTATAAACCACAGGCTTATACTGCTTGACATCTTCACCTGAGAAGCCATCTTCATGGATAATTCTACAAATTCACAAAAAAAATGACATTTCAATAAACAAAAACATAATATCATAGCATGGTATATTAGTAATATATAATAAACTATATCTATAAAAACACACACAGTAACAGGGTGGATTACCTATTGTTATAGGAGACTGGTTTACTACAAAAACTATACCAAAAGCAAGCACAAAATATCAAAATTGATTATTGTAGAGGCTTCGATGATGTAGACAAACAGGCAATAAAAAGGCTTCCAATGAAATGAGAGGAAGTCAGTGCTAGCCCTCCGCACCAGCTATAACAAAGCTTTAGATGAATTATTAATTGTGGCAGACACCCCATTATACCAAGTGCTTGAATGAAGAAGCTCAGATTACAGGAAGCCGAGTCCATCAACATTATGGGTTAAGAGGTTTTATAAATATGGATTAATGGCCACTGTGTAAGTGCTCTGAAACCACTTAAAACGTCAATCTCTGATTTATAACTAGGTGGAGACACAGCAGAAATTGTACAATCATATGTGGAGTTAAGACAATGCTTAGAAGACTGCAGGCAAGTGATGGACAATCGTATGGTGACAGGTCATGGGAGGCTCAGTGGTAACAGGAGTGACATGAACAAGAGAATAAATGAAAGACTGAAATGACAGACACATAAATAGAGGAGAACCGACAGAAGGAGATCAAGAAATGGTGTTGAACATTGGAAGCCATATCCAATGAAGGAAGAAATGTACAGACCGATAGGCAATAATGCCACCAGAATGCCCAAGTCTATCATCATTATTTCTATGGTCTAACGCTAGGTTCAAACTAGAGTTTGAGTCTCCATAGGAGACTCCATCCCAGATTCTGTTTAAAATCAGAGGAGAGAAAATTCCTGCATGAAGGACTTTTCTCTCCGCCAGTTTTCATATAAAAATGGCAGAAGCCAGGCGGACCCCATTATAGTCTTTGGGGTCCACGGGTTTTCGTGTGTAACTGCTTTTTAAGCGGACAGAGTCCCCGTCTTTCGGGTCCCCATGCAGACCCGAAGGACAGAAACCCAAACGATAGTGTGAACCTGGCGTAAGCCATCACAAGAGTATGTACTCAAGAAATCTAAAGTCTACGTTATAAACCAGTGGCCCAGGGGGTATATGCCACATGAATACAGTGTATTTTCACTGTCCTCATACTATGCTTTTACATGGATGTATCATCATAACCAAATGCAAAATAAGCCCTAATATACAGGGCACTGTCCTGCTAACCACTCTGACTGGAAACCCACCCTGCTCAGATATAGTCTGTTTGATCATAGAGATCACTGTGTTGGGGGTTTATTTACAGCTACACAGTCTTCTCTATCCCTTCCCTGCATTCGTCTCGGCTGGTGCAGAGTGGAAACAAGAAGCCGAATAATCAGTGCTCTGCTTCTAGTGTGACAGAGGGAGACAGAGGGAGGCAGAGGGAGCAGTCTGTGATTGAGAGAGTGAGCAGTCTGTAAAAGGGGTGCAGTCATGAGGAACAGTTACACCAGGTATGCAACATTAATCCTCTCTCCCTCAGAATACCAGAGATTTTGACATTAAAGGGGTTGTCTCAGCTGTCAAGAGAACCTCACGGCCTCCAGAATAGAGAGCTCCAGCACATGAGGAAAATGGGAGCAGACAATGGCTTTTCAGCTGCCCCTTAGGTTTCTCCAAATCCTGGACAACCCCTTTGTACCAGGGATACTGACATTTCCCATTATTGTCCTACCGCACCACAGATGTAGAAAATAACCCCTTCGCTGCTCTAAACCACCAAAGCTGCAGACATTAATTCCTTCTCTGCACTAGACCCCAGGAATGTTACCATAAACTCAATAACCACGCTACCTAATGATAACACTGGTCAACACTTAAGGAAGATCCTTTCTTCCACTCTTGGCTGAGAGATACCTCAATTGCCAGAGGAGTGACTTGGAGGTGCCTTGCTTGACTAGTACTTTCACTTTGGAGCGGTGCTGTTTCAGTCAATCTGGTAGACTGATGTTTCAGTCTCTGACTTTTCCCTTCCTTGCTTGCTTTCCAGTGTGCGATTCCCTTCCCTTGTTTCATGACTTTCTTGTCTTCCTCTTCTCACTTCACTTTTGTCTCTCTCTTTCCATTTTCTGCACTTCCTTTAAATCTGTTTTCTTCTTTCCCATCCACGCTACTAGGTGAGTGGCTCAGACCACTTACTGGAGTGGGTGGCTGTGGTTATATCACTTTTTATATGAGTCATAACATTTTGTACTTGTAATTCACTATGTTGCACTGTAAACTTAGTAGTATTCTGCTGAAAAACTTTAAAGGGAACCTGTCACCAGTAAACAGACCGTAAGATTGCCTGTTTGCCTATAAAGATCATCAAAAAGAGTCACAATGGCCTGTTTTTTTTAGATGAGCCACGCTGAGACACAGGTGAGGATGACCACTTCAGATGTTGATATGTTAAGCTTTGTAGATATGTTCTCTGCTTTAAAACCACACCAGGCTCACAGTTCTATGTGCTACAGAAATGCAGCCATCAGCAACTGAAGACACAGTTGAGAATGGGAGCTGTAGATAAAGCTCCCATTCCTGTGTGTTAACTGCCTGTATCTACACTTCTGTACCATACAGAAGCATGACTGTGGTGTAAGCTGAGAGTCTCTCCTTTAAAAAGACACCGAGAACCAAGGTTCTAAATGCTACACCATCATATTCTGCAGCGCTTTACAGACATTGACAGTCACTGTCCCATATAGGGCTCACAATCTATATTCCCTATCAGTATGTCTTTGGAGTGTGAGAGGAAACCCATGCAAACACGGGTAGAACATACAAACTCCTTGCAGATGTTGTCCTCGGCAGGATACGAACCCAGGACTTCAGTGCAAGGCAGTGCTAACCACTGAGCCACCGTGCCGCCCTTTTTAGAATTCAACTGGTGATTCTTTAGATAACAGAGAGTTAAAAAGGATATTTCATACCATACCATACAATGCTGTGGGATTCCCATGAACATAACTGTATTTAAATTGTTAGAAGGTAAACATTTTAGAAAATACAAATAAAAACTTTTGTAGGGTATTACAGCTTTTCTAGCCATCTTAGTACTGCTAGTTTATTGTCTTGAAAGGTTCCCAAAGGATACAAACATGAATGCAGGAACTTTTTACAGTCTGGCACGTGTCAGGAACCCAGCCAGGAATTTCAGATTGTGGCCCGGTCATCTTCTAATGCATGTGCTGTCCCTGCCCGTTCCTATGTGAGGAGTAGGGGATTCAGGACTGGGATTCTGACAAGTGTCAGATCATAGAAGGTTCCATTGGCAACCTATCAAGACAAAATACCAACATGGCTAGAGAACATTTCTAAAATGCTGCAAAACTTTTAGTTATTTATTTGCAAAAATGTTTCACTTTTAATTATTTACACATTTAAGTTAGTTATGTCAGGTAAAAATGGAAAATTATTTGGCACTATACAGCAACATTTATTCGCTGCTGTTTGGATCCACCAATATATAATGAACAGTGTCCTGGTCCTTAAAGGGGTTGTCCCATTATGGACACTTATCCCCTTTGCACAGGACAGGGAATAAGTGTCCGATCACTGAAGGCCAGATCCCCAATCCCCAGGTCCGCCAGTAGTCAGGATGATGAGGGACAAGAAGATCCCCTGAGGCCTCCTTGTGAATGGAGCAACAGTACACTTGCATAACCAACTCTCCATTCACTTCTATGGGGCTGCAGGAGATTACAGTTTCGGCAGAGATGTGAATGGCGCGCTGATCACACAAGTGATTTACAAGGCGGCTTTAGGGGGACTTTTTGTCCTCCTGGTCACTGGCGAACCCGGCAATTAGGCCCCAAGTGATTAGACACTTATAAGTGCCCATAAAGGGACAACCCCTTAAACTTTTCTACTTACTAACTACAAAGGTTTAGAACCCATTCACACGACAGTGTGCGCTTGCAATGTGGGGCCGAGTTTGCAGCGGAATACAGTCGGATAACACTCAAGAGTGGCATCCAAGAGCATTCCGTAATGCAGTCAACTCTATGGGGTCTTCCATTACGATCTGATAACACGGAGCAGGGTAGGAACTGCTCTATCCTGCTCTGTTATTGGATCGGACTGGAAGTGTGCACGGGGGTCTTAAAAATAGCTGATAACAACTGAGATCAACCTTTGAGTCAAATATAAATAGGTGAAATCTTTAACTGCCATATAGGTGTTTGTTTTATTTGTCAATAAATATTTTATCGATAAAGTCTACACAAGAAGGCAACAGAGCGAATACAAGAGTGGAAGTCTTCTACGTAATTTCCTTAATTGTTCTTTGGGTTCAATGATCTGGACTGGCAAACAAAATATCACAAACCTTCCACAGCAAAATGTCTTTGATATCAATGCTGCGAAGTGGACTTCCAGACGTTTAATACATACCCAAATAGTTACTGACCTGAAGAAGAACTCAGTATGTGTATGAAATGCATTGTCAGTAACTATTTGTACATATAATAAATGTAACGGCGCTGACATGTCTTCCTTTCTTCTCCAAAGCTCAGATGCACTGGTTTGTGCAAAAGGCTCCAGCACAAGACATTTTTGATACATAAAGGAGTTGGGCCTGTCACACCTCTCCTAGGTGAATGGATATACACATGGACCAATTTATCACATAACACAAACTCTCCCACACATGTAGAGATTCTTGTCTTATTTCTTTTCTACAAGTTTACAACAAAATGTCTGGATAATTCAGAAATTTGAAACCAGCACCAAAAAAACATAAAAAATCTTGAGTATAATTTTGGGTGGAGTTCCCAATTATCAAGTAATGGAGTCCTGCTTGAACATATCACTCTTAGTCATACATTACATCTAAGCAAATCGACATTTCTAGTGTCATCTCCCAATTCAAAAATTCCAATAGTGCGTCCAAGACCATGTTACAGCCCCTTTGTCACAAACCCATAGGGGTCAGTGACTTTACTTTGACTGAGGCAATACACTTTTGTCAGCAGTTCTCGCGGGTCAGCAATGGTCTATGAAAAGCCATTATCTGAGCAATTCCATTTTGCATTATGAATGTGGAAACCTGGCAGTCATGTTGATTCTATCCAGACCCGTGAGTGTCTTCTGCCCTCAATGCAGTGACAATGAATACTGCGCACAGAGGAGGTTGTCAATGGAAACGTTCCACAGTTGGGGGTGGGAGAATAACGGCAAAGGATGGAGGTTTTGGGCAATAGGCTGAGGATAATAGCAGAACTGGAAGGGATTGATAGAGGAAAAGGCTTTAGAGGATTGATAGGGCTTGAATAGCATACCGCCAGAAAATTGGGAGCTGGATTAAACAGACATGGATAGAAATCTCGCTGTAAGAAGGGAGCTGGGTTTATAGGCTTTTAGTTTTTGTTACAGAAAAGACATAGATAAGCTTTCCCAATCATCTGTCACCAGAAAAGGTCTAGCCAGAGGCTCCACAATACAAGCAAAATTCAACATGTGCCATTGGAAAGCTAATGTATACGGGCACCTGCGCATCATCATTCTGGATTGACTGCATTTCAGATAATTAAACAGCGATTAACATACACTGTAGCCGTAATCTAAATGTTAATCCAGTAATCTAAAATGCCTCACTTCTAGTCTGCATCATGCAAATGTGACACAAGTGATGCTCACAGAGTCTGGTGTCAGTACTGCTGGACAGGCAGCTTAAGAATGATAAACTATGTGAGATGTACATACCAGATCAATAGGACAGTCTTACTGCATATATGGAAGGAATGTATTGGTGGAAATCAAAGACGGAGCCGCCGAGGATTACAGCAAATAAATGGATGGAAAAAGCCACAAACTGCAGACGCTGCATGCAATGCTAAATAGCTTTCTGTGACATTAATAAGTACCAGATGAGGAATGCTTCACCTGACATCAGTATGGTCGGAGGATTGTTCTTTGCCAAAATCTTTAAAATAAGATCGGCCACCTTTAACATCATGTCACTTTTTGGCATAGCAGTTAGAGCTCCCAATTCACTGTATAGACTGAGTAAAAAAGGATTCTCCAAGAGCTAATATATCGGTAATCCAGATGAGATAAGAGGGGTTCTGTCACAAGCCTCCCTCAGCAATCACCTGCTGCAGCTGCCTGATCTTCACAGTGTACAGAGCTGGGAGCAGACAACTCCATACACTGTGCTGTGTTCACATTTCATGCTCATTCTCTTAAATGGAGGCCACGTACCCAGGCATTGCCACTACACAGTATACAGAGCTGTCTGCTTCCAACACCATATCCCATACAGCTGCGGCAGGTGACTGGTAAGTCAGTCAGATATTGATGATCTATTCTAATGATAGGTCATCAATGTGAATATCAACTTCATCCCATTTACATGTTAGTGATGTGATGATGGGCCGATACAGAGAAGGGGAATAGCTTGGCTAATAAGAGGAAAATAAAGCTCTGTGCAAAGGAGCACGAAAGGGGTCTGAAATTGGGCAATTTGCTAATGTTTCAGAATTAAAAGTATATTATTAAGCTTTATTCATTTACCTTTGCAAACCACTGAAGGACTTTTTTATGTTGTCTTTCACCCCATTTAATGATAAAATTCTGTCTGCAGAGAGTTCACTACATATAGTTCTCAGTATCATTGATTTTAATGTAATACTAGTATGCAATAAACTCAATCTTGTGGTGGCTAAAATAGGCAAGAATTTTACGGTGAAAAGAAGATGGCGGGCATGTTGACGGAGCAATGTAAACATTGAAGAGGCTTCAGCGCTCATACAAGTGCAGGGCCCTTATAAACAGCTGACTGGTGGAAATGCTGGGAGAACATTTAACATTGATGTCCTCTCCTAAGGATAGGCTATGAGTACTGTAATCCCACAATAGCTATATTCTTCTCAGAGGGAATTACTATACACCCCCCCACCCTTAAACACCTGACCAGCACTACATAAAGCTGGCTCTATTCCGTCCTAGAATCTCATAGAACAAGGCAGTTTTCTAAAACATATTTTTATTGTACCCTAAACAAGACTTTCATTCATGAGCCTCTTCATTCAGAGCCAGTAGCATTGAAAGAATTGCAATCTATTTGCTGCACAAAAATAAGACAATGTAAAATGATTGCCGGAGAATAGAGACACTTGGATCCTGCTGAATGATCACTTCTCATCATGGCAGCTACTTACCGCAACTTGCAAAGATTTTACCATACAAAAAGACTATTTCTACATGTTACAAACCAATAAGCAAATCGACATTAAAGGTTTGTCAGACAGCAAAGTCTGTGGCCTTCTTAAAGGGGTTTCAGAAAATAATGGTTATTGATTGTGTAATGGAAAGTTCTACAATTTTCCAATATACTACTTGCATCAATTCCTTATGGCTTTCTAGATCTCTGCTTGCTGTCATTCATTTTGCTTCATTCCATAAGATACAAACCAGGCCATGGTCATGTGATGGACACACAGGAGCACAGCTTGTTACAAGACAGATATCTGATCACTGAGCTGTGCACCTGCGTGTCCATCACATGACCATGGATTCATTTTGAGGTTTGGCCCTCCGGTTTGTGCTATTATACAGGCCCAGAGGAGGAGAGTAAAAATAACAGTTATACTCACAGTTGCCTCACTTCTCCGGGCACCATGGCCATCAGACGCTGGCAAGGACGCCAAGGGAAAAGAGGCAAGGTGAGTATAACTGCGTTATTTTTATTCACATCCTCTGGGCCTCCACTTATTAAACTCTGGGGTCTGAGTATAACAACATTTTGTTGGTGACTAACCCAAAACTTTTGGAACTTTTTGAATCGTGTTGAATCTGATTCGATCCAAATCGGTCAATCAATACCCACCATGTGCAGACCCAGTGGTGAGTAGTGAGTTTGGAGAGGAGACCTACTGGTGTCAGTAACTCCGTAGATACTGTGGTCTAGAGGTTTCACAGTTAGGGGGGGTAACTTGCTGATTGGTGGGGGTACAGCCATCGGGACCCACTTGCCAATGAAGTGACTGGTCAGACTGCGAGCGCCGCTGCATTCTTTACAATAAAACCACACAGAAATAGCCAAGTACTGTGTTTTGGATATCTCTGGCGGACAACCCTCCACTGATCAGTAAATTAGTCTCAATCCATTGCTGTGACTGCAATATCCCATTAATCTGCTAAATGAATTACCGTTATACATCTGGTAAACAGGGTCCAGAAGCATTTGCAAATTTGCAAGATATATATATACACAGTACATACCAAAAGTTTGGACACACCTTCTCATTCCAAGAGTTTTCTGTATTTTCATGACTATAAAAATTGTAGATTCACACTGAAGGCATCAAAACTATGAATTAACACATGTGGAATTATATACTTAACAAAAAAGTGTGAAACAACTGAAAATATGTCTTATATTCTAGGTTCTTCAAAGTAGCCACCTTTTGCTTTGATTACTGCTTTACACACTCTTGGCATTCTCTTGATGAGCTTCAAGAGGTAGTCACCTGAAATGGTTTTCACTTCACAGGTGTGCCCTGTCAGGTTTAATAAGTGGGATTTCTTGCCTTATAAATGGGGTTGAGACCATCAGTTGTGTTGTTCAGAAGTCAGGTGGATACACAGCTGATAGTCCTACTGAATGGAGTGTTAGAATTTGTATTATGGCAAGAAAAAAGCAGCTAAGTAAAGAAAAACGAATGGCCATCATAACTTTAAGAAATAAAGGTCAGTCAGTACGAAAAATTGGGAAAACTTTGAAAGTGTCCCCAAGTGCAGTGGCCAAAACCATCAAGCGCTACAAAGAAACTGGCTCACATGAGGACCACCCCAGGAAAGGAAGACCAAGAGTCACCTCTGCTGCAGAGGATAAGTTCATCTGAGTCACCAGCCTCAGAAATCGCAGGTTAACAGCAGCTCAGATTAGAGACCAGGTCAATGCCACACAGAGTTCTAGCAGCAGACACATCTCTACAACAACTGTTAAGAGGAGACTGTGTGCAGCAGGCCTTCATGGTAAAATAGCTGCTAGGAAACCACTGCTAAGGACAGGCAACAAGCAGAAGAGACTTGTTTGGGCTAAAGAACACAAGGAATGGACATTAGACCTGTGGAAATCTGTGCTTTGGTCTGATGAGTCCAAATTTGAGATCTTTGGTTCCAACCACCGTGTCTTTGTGCGACGCAGAAAAGGTGAACGAATGGACTCTACATGCCTAGTTCCCACTGTGAAGCATGGAGGAGGAGGTGTGATGGTGTGGGGGTGCTTTGCTGGTGACACTGTTGGGGATTTATTCAAAATTGAAGGAATACTGAACCAGCATAGTTACCACAGCATCTTGCAGCGGCATGCTATTCCATCCGGTTTGTGTTTAGTTGGACCATCATTTATTTTTCAACAGGACAATGACCCCAAACACACCTCCAGACTGTATAAGGGCTATTTGACCAAGAAGGAGAGTGATGGGGTGCTACGCCAGATGACCTGGCCTCCACAGTCACCAGACCTGAACCCAATCGAGATGGTTTGGGGTGAGCTGGACCGCAGAGTGAAGGCAAAAGGGCCAACAAGTGCTAAGCATCTCTGGGAACTCCTTCAAGACTGTTGGAAGAACATTTCAGGTGACTACCTCTTGAAGCTCATCAAGAGAATGCCAAGAATGTGCAAAGTAGTAATCAAAGCAAAAGGTGGCTACTTTGAAGAACCTAGAATATAAGACATATTTTCAGTTGTTTCACACTTTTTTGTTAAGTATATAATTCCACATGTGTTAATTCATAGTTTTGATGTCTTCAGTGTGAATCTACAATTTTTATAGTCATGAAAATACAGAAAACTCTTGGAATGAGAAGGTGTGTCCAAACTTTTGGTCTGTACTGTATATATATATTATATAATTAGACATTTTTTTTGTTTATGTTTTATTTTTTTAGCCAAAATTCACAAGATGAAAGTACAATACCAAAGAGAAAACAGCTAAATGTACCAGACTACTGCAGATTCACTAAGTTATTGTGCCCAAATTGTGGTGTAATATCCTCCAAAAAGTACAAGCTGTGCACCACTGTCTAAATATTAGAAAGGGTTACTAAATTTGCCCTGCCACCAGATCGGGTGTGGGCTTGTTCTCTGCTATATATTGTACTGGTGTGATCCAAATCTGTTTTTAGCATTACTATGGCATACCCACAAAGGCGTTATCTGGCCCACCAGATGTTTTATCCACAGGCTAAGTCTTCAGTATCTTATTGGTGGGGGAGTCCGAGACCCCGAGTCTGTACCTAGCAGCTCAGGTTCTATATGAGTAATACATGCAGAGCTATATTACCTCAGTGCCACTGCTATACAGTGGATAGAGCCTTCTTCCGGCACTGTCCACTATAAAGCAGTAGTTACTGGGGTGCTGCAGCCCTGTGGCTATTATTGAATACTATTGAATAGAAGCAAAGCTACCTCCAGCTCTGTCCATTACTATAGTTTCCAGCAGCTGGACCAGCTGATCGGTACAGGCTCCCACAAATCATTTACTGGTGACCTGTCCTGTGGGGGCCCAGAATACTTTTGCTCTCAGATGTTACTTTAAAGTCTATAGTGAAATATAAAACCCACTATGTAAAACGTATCTTTTCCTGCCATTTTTCCATAGAGGACGATACAGGACTTCCAGGAAAAAAAGCATATTTTCAAGATTCAACCTAAAAAATTTCCATAAAATCGAGGTCTAAAATGAAAAATTATTCCAGACTGCAAGTAAAGGGATGGGATCAGCCAATGACTGCTCACATTCTACTTTTTGTTGGCCTCAGCAGTAATGGTTTGGTTCCTGTTGATAGTATCCTAACAGTGGTCTACCAAAAGGACCAGAAGAAGCAAACCATGAATGCCAGCTGCCTTTGTTTTACAGCTTCAGGTTTTCTTTAAGGAATGTAGGATCCTTCTGAATAAGTGATGTAAGGTGTCCTCTAGGCATGTCCACGCAGCACCATCAGGCGTAACTGCAGTTGCGGACAGAAGCTCCGCTGGCACATGGTGGCTTTATCAAACTTGCACTTTGCAGAGGAATTCCGCAGGGCTATTTTTATTCCACGATATATATAGTACAGGCAGATTAGATTCTCTAGTGCAATGTTTTCTCCTTAAACACATTATACAGGTCCTTCTGCAGGAGTGTGCAGAACTGAAGCCTCAAGGTTTCAGATCAGCAGTCGTCTCCAAGATGGGTTAAAATACAGATCGCTGACATATAGTAACTATCAATGACACAGACTTCAGGAGGATGCAGCAGTTCATCCACCGCTGTGAAAATGAAATGCATTAGTCACTAGTTCTCTACCCGGTCCTCAGGCCAGGTCAACATTTGTTCTATATTTCATGAGCAAAGCAATTCTCTACCATCTTAGGTCATAATGGAAACTTGCTTTTTTTCACAAATAGGATAGTTGACATTCAGCCAAGCACTACATTAACAAAATCATCAGTGAAATGCTGCAAAGAATTAGGCTAAACTACTCCAACTGTTTAATGCTACGCCGCATCAGTTACAGTCTCTCAACAAGCTTACTCTGGATTTTTCACAACCACTAATATGTCAGACATATATAAAAGGCAAAGACGACAGATCAGTTTCCAGAAAACATCCAATAGTTTTAGAGTAATTCCTACAGTCACACCCAGCAACATGGCTGGAAAAATTATTGTGGGGGTGCAAATACTCTGGGGAAGAGCAGGGCTGTGGAGTCAGTAGGCCAAACTTCACAATAGAAATGAGCGACTAATCAAATTAATTAATTCAATTAATTCACCCTTAATGAGTCTGATGATTCTGTTATTTAAGAGAATCGTTAAATTGTATCTTGCCATGCCCTTTCTGGGGGTCTTTCAGCAGAGAGAGTGCTAGTACTCTTCTGTATTACACAACAGAGATCTGGCAGTAATGCACTGGATCAGAGTCCCCTGCTCAATTGTTGTCGCCAGTCCGGCTCCCACACGACAAGGATATATGGCAGATAGGTGGGGGTGAGAAAGCCACCAATCCTGGGAACTGGGGAGGTTTTATCCCCACTGTGAACACAGACACACTCCTGTTCCCATTTCAATGGGAACACTGGGAATAGCTGATCTACAGTACAGACATTCCCCAAAATGGTATGAATTGAAACTACATCTTGTGCCACACGTACACACACACACACACAAAAACCTTACACAGCTACGTACAGTCTGAATTGTAAAAAAGTTTTAAATAAGAAAATCGAGATTCAAATCAAAAATCGTCCCTAAGGTTGAAAAAAAAAAAAATGATTTTATTTTTTGGCAAAATCGCCTAGCCCTACTTCACAGCCGGACTGACTATGGTCAGTCAGAAGCAGTAAAGTGACAATCCTCTAATTCAGGAATAGACTGAATTCCTATTAAAGTAAATATGTAATAAACTATACATCTAATTAATTCTACAAGATTGATAATTGGATAACATAATTTAAAATAATGAATTTTATTTTGAAGCCAGAGTCAGTTAACTTTTTTTCTGACTTCACACAAAACTAGCCTCGACTCCAACTCCGCAGCCCTGGAAGAAATTGTTTTGGCACCATATGGACTCCAATTCTGGACATACAGATGTAGTGTAGTCTAATTGGACACTTAAAGGGGTTGTCTAGGCAAAAATGGACAACCCTTTTAACTTTTAAATCAGGCGGGGGCATTGAGTGGACACCGGAGCATCAGGGACAGGTAAGTATGAATTTTTTACATTTTTTTTTTCACTGCCCCCGGCTGATTTAATAGTTAAAAGGCTTGTCCATTTTTGCCTGGACAACCCCTTTAAAGAGGACCTTCTACCACCGTCACCAACTCATCGCTCCATTTATTCCAGCACAGTTGAACTTTTTTTTATAGTCGACAGTCCTAGTCTGGAGCAGACAGAAGACAGATAGGGACTACACCAGACAGTATGGAGCCAAATTAGCAGATTGGCTGAAAAAATTACCACCACCAATTGCTCTGGAATGACGGGGGCTAGAGAAAAAATTCCATCAGCACAGAATCGGTGCAAAGCCACCTGTAGAAGCATGCAAAGAACTGATGTTGGTGGAGGTGGTGAAATATCCTCTTTAACACGTTAAATTCACTAATGAGGCAATCCTTAAGTTGACACAACAGTTAACGTTTGCGGCAACAGTTTATATAACACATTAAAGGCTATATACACCTCTGCAGCTATTTTTTTGCTTCACGGAATCGTATAAATTTTGGGCTAAATTTTAACTTTGAATTGGTCAGAAGTAAGTCTAAGATTGTTCAGAAGAGCGGAGAAAAGTGCTGAAGACAGAGCCTTTGGTCGGTCAGTCTGACCGATTAGCTAAAAACCAGCATTTTACAGTTTGTATTCTAGTGCTTATACATGCAAGCTGTAGAAGCCAAATCAAGCAAAACGTTTAAACAAAATTACCATGATATTTAGCTCAAAATACAGATGTAACAGAGTTAACCCGAACTTCTGCAATTGGCTAAAGTGCTGCAGCGTGATACCTTAATGACAGGCGACAATAAAAACCAATGAAAAGTTTGCTACATCTGTATGTTAGCAGACGCACCAGCTCTCCTGACATATTTCCTTTAGCAAACGCTTACTCCAAAATTATTTCATGGTGAATACACAGTGAAAGTGAATTTGTCAGGAAATTTCACTCCCATAACACCACTACTGAATTATAGGGGACAATGGATGTTGTCAATTGACAATTGTTGACAATTTTGCATTCCTGCATTAAAAGAAAAAAAAAAAATCTGCTTCATATCATTATTCCATGAATTCAAGGATTTCCTAATACATGTCTACAGGTCCTTCTTAAACACAAATAAAAATGTATAAAAAGAATGCTGGAATGATGGTAATGGTAGTAAATCATATATGAAGTGGTCATAAGATGTATAGATGCAATGAAGCAGAAGATCAGGGTAAGCCATAGCATAGTGGCACCAAACTAGGTGCTATCACTAAGAATTTTTGCTTTATACTGTCTTTGCACTTTTTATATCTGACAATTTACACTTTCCAGCATTATGCAGGTTATGTAAGTGCTCATTTTCCATTTCAGTCTTCAGCCAGGAGGTAAGTTCCTGTTCACGGGAGTTAGTTGGTTGGTAGCTAAAGTTAGAGGAGGGCTGCTTAGTTTCTCGCAGAGCACCTGTAGTTCTGGTAATGTAACAGTAGTAAGGGATAACAGACATCCCCATGTAAACAGACTCAAGGATCGAAGAATTAAGACTTTAGAACATCAAAGGCACCCTGAAACACCATCTGATAGAAAACAAGTAGCAGGGATTGCCCCAGGGGACCCAAATACCATCACCTCAGTGTAACCTCCCTCATCACTGTGCCAGCCTAGGGATTATAAGGGGATATAGCACCAAAATCCACCATAACCAGCGAGGCTACCATTTTGGGCCTACTCCAGACTCTACAATCTCCACACTGCTAGCCCCAGTTTGTTACATTGGCATGAAGAACCTTATCAATGCCGTAAATCAACACTGTGCCATCCTGGGTTGAATATCACAGAGAGCGTATTATACAGGATTCCCATCTGCAGGCTATAAACAGTAGTCTCAGATGGAAATGCAATGTAACTGTGGGAAGTCTGACATTCCCATGGCTGCAGTGCTCTATATTTGGATTGCTCCCATGGCTTATAGGAGTAAATCAGTTACTAATATTATAATATGGAATTACTGCTCTTGCAATTCTCTAATATTTTTGAGAAAATAACTCAATGGGTTACTTTTTGAAATATGACAAGCTAAGGGACAAACAGAGGTGGCTCAGATGTTGTACCAGAGGTTTTCCTGAAGATGCAAGATAGCAGCACAACAATCACTTAGGACAGGAGCACCACGGCTGGATACATCAAAAACGGCTTCTTATTTCTACTTTAGAGCATCAAACATAGGTTTCCTGCTGCCGACTGTTGGCATCTTCTGGGCATCTGAAATCGAGAGGTAAAATCTTCTACAGATGTACAATGCAGCAGCATTATTTAGCTGCTATATGGCACAATTGCTTTAGTGTTGTTTAGGAGATGTAGTGTTTGAGGTATGGCTCTTACACTCAAGGCTGAAGCTAAGTTGCAATGTATATCCAAATATAGACTTCAGCTTTATGTTATACTTGTATTTGACATGGTTATAACTCATAGTTCTTTAATGGGGTTTTCTGGAACAGAAAGGGAACCTGTCAAGTTGATTTGGGACACTAAACCACCCACAAATCCTTATACACTGGGGGTTTAGTGTCCCAAATCGTCCCATTTGTGTCTGCATTTTAGAAAAATAAACCTTTATACTTAGAGATGAATCCAATGAGTCTCATCGGACTTATCTCTAGTGCTCCTGGTGCCTCGGCTTCACTGCACAAGTGCCAAATGTACGGAGCATGCGTGCTGAAGCTGAGGTCTACTCCTCTGGCTTCAGTGAAGAACTGCATCAGCGCGAGGAGTACAGCGGCCCGGTAATTATAAGGCTTTTATTGTTATTGCAGGCACAGATGGTTTTATAAACAGGGCGATTTGAGACACTAAACCCCAGTCCATAAGGACCTGTGGGTGGTTTAATGCCCCAAATTGCCCTTACAGATTCCCTGTAAAGGGGGATTTCCGTCAGAACAAGTTACCCCCTATCCAAAGGGAAGACTTCGACCAATGGGATCCTACCGATCACGAGAACTGGGGTGCGTTACACCCCAATATTGAACGGAGCATTGACAGCGTGCACCACTCCATTCACTTCAATGGGACCACCAAAGATAGCCAAAACATAGCACTTGGTTATCCTTGGCAGTCCTACTGAAATTAATGTAACAGTGCACAATATCTGTTCTGCCGCTCCATTCGAAACTAGGGTAGGTAACTTACTTTGACTGGAATACCAATGATGGACTATACTTAGGCCTTATTTTCAAACAAAAAAGTTTTTCTTCATGCAGGATTTTATCGTGTGTTTAAAACAATGGAAAAAAGATGGAAGCTGTCTTCCATCATGTTAACATTACAGTGAATGACGATGGCTGCAAACAGAGGGTGCGCCGTCTACAACCATCTTTCAATCAGTTTTTCAGTCCGTTGTTTTGATCCTAAGAATCTGTGAATCTAGGGTTAAAGTAGCCTTACTATTGTTTTCAAACTACGAGGGCTAATGCACACATCCAGTTTTATCTTCAATGTTGTGTCCGTATTTTCTCCACTGGTAGTACAATAACCCATTCAAGTCTATGAAGCAATGCACATGTCTGTTTTGTTTAAAGGATCAGTGTGCCTGTTCAGTTTTTGTTTTTTTTTCTATAGCGCATGACCTATTATTGCCCGGATGTGTAAATTAAGCCTAAGCCTAAAAATTGAAAAAAGCAAAAACAAGGAATACAAAAGTGATAGGAAAAGAAACCTGCATCGCTTGTCCAACTAATAAAAACTTATAGCTGTTAAATGAATGTGTGCCAGGTAACCAGTGTCTGGTCCTGAAGACCCGCACTGGATAACAGATGGTTAACAGCTGGTAACTGGTGGTTTCATCTTATTGTTAGGTGACACTTCCAAGTGAAGACGTGACAGTTTGTGACCAGGTGTTAAAAGCAAACACATAAGTAACATATAGACGTAACAGTGTTTATCTTGACTTTCTGCAGCGTGATAACCTCTCCCAGAAAACAACAATAGCCATTGAAAGCCCACTGAAAGAGTTAATAACTGTGCCACAGTGTAGTTAACACATCATTAGTCAAGTTAACCTTCGCTACACCTGTGCATATAAGAAAGAATATTAGCCCACAAAAACCAATGTCAAAAATTCATGAAACCACATCACATCTGGTTCCTACAGCAAGAGACTCTACGTTAAATCTGAACCCTAGTGGGACACCCATAACAAAACCTATTTTTACCTTACCTTTACCCTATCCTCATTGGCTGGGGTAAGAGTATCACCCCAATATATTCTTAATTGTTTGGTATTTGTTATCATTTATGTATATTTTTCTTCCTTTTTTCTCAACATGTTCCAAGGGTTACTACTGAATTGTATGTAATAAGAATTTGCTTATTTGCCATCCATGTACAATCCTCATCTTTACGATATTTCTTCCATGTGATTTTTGAATATTATAAAATTCTTTTCAATAAAAATATATTGATTTAGAAAAACACAAAGCACAAAAGTAACAAATAATAATACAGTTAATCCCCTAAAAAAAATAAAAAATTCCTAAAACATGACCTGCTTGAATTGAGGTTTCTTGTGCTGTAAGGAGATAGACTCATTAGAGAGTTCCAGACTCTCCGCACAATCCTGAACCTTTAATTCACTCCCACGTTGTGTCGTGTAAAGCTCTATGTAACACTATGCTGTGGAACCTGATGTAAATACAGAGCGCCGTATAAGACACGTAGGCCGGGGCACTCCCAGACTTCCAGATATAAAATCCTCTCATGCGGACAGCTCATTGTTTTGATTCTGCGAGGTAGTAAAAGTGTTTAATGCCTTCCTCCCATAAAAAGAAATCCATAAAGAGGAACAGATTTTGTCAGTGCTGGGAGGCTGATTTCAGAGTTTCCCGGTAATACTAAGAGACATTAAGCGAGCGAAGCAGACCGCAAAGCTTCCAGGCAGCCATTATATGGGAGCTTTTAGGATTCGGGCAGTTTATGGCATGTGATTATCACCAACACGCCAACAGCCTACAGAGGGATAACAGAAGCATTTCATGGCAATGTGCCAGGGAGCAGGAAAGCACTATTAATTTCATCTGTAACATCAACACACGTCATCTAGAATAAGACCAAGAAATGCGGAAAACTGAAAATTGTTCTGATACTTAACAATTGTTCCTCCGCTTTTCTGAATAACCCCAGAGATAAGCCACCTGAAATAGCTTGTCTTCTCAGATATACAGAGCTAGATTTCAGAAGGTAGAGAGCCTAATGGCTGAACTACATACACTACGGAGATTTTACCACTCACAAGCAGTAGTCACCTGCGTCTACCTGTATGGATTGTCAAGACAACACCTCCTATATTAAATATTATTTACAAAGACAACCCCTTTTCATATGGGCATCTTTATGGCAGGGTGCCAACCTGGGTTTTGTTTGGTTCTTTTCTGGACAACGTACAGGTGCATCTCAATAATTTTGAATATCTTTAAAACATTTATTTCTTTCAGTAATTAAATTTAAAAAGTGCCCTCCTATATTTTCTAGATTCTTTACACACAGAGTTTTATTTCTGTAAATGTTGATTATGGATTACAGGTAATGAAAACCCAAATCTAAGAAAATTAGAATATTGTAAAAAAGTTCAGTATTGTAAATTCAGTGTGTCACCTGCCAAGGTTTCCTAAGCCTTTAAATGGTCCCTCAGTCTGGTTCAGTAGGACACACAATCATGGAAGACGCTGATTATGAATTGTATTACTGAATCACTGATATTCTAATTTATTGAGATGCATGTGTATTTAGGGTAGCCAACATTTTTTTAAGACATATTGGAAAACCGCAAAGATGACCACATTTCCCTGCAACTGCTTTCCTGGGGTGCCGGGAGCAAGATGACATTTGGAAAGGTTATTTATCAGATGAGACAATCCCTTTAAAGCAGTGTTTTATTGGACTATTTATTTTGAGAATTTTTTGCCAGTCCATATTAAGGATACTCCATACACAGTGAGGACCTGGAATGACAGGTTGGTGTAACTAAAATTGGTTACCATGTCTATTTCATATTCATTTCTTAGCCTGCCCTCAGACCGGGCCATGTCATTTTACTTTGTTATACAATAAGATGTACAGAGAATCACATGTGACAAAAGATTTCACCATTGGAGGCGGCTTTTATCTGCAGTGCTAGCAGTGATTTAATATCCTCCAGACCTGACTTTTCCAGTGATAGTGGTGTGCTAATACTAATATTACACCCTGGTTTCATGGACTATCCTAGAGAATTGGTTCTTGGAAACATCTTCAGTTACAGCAAATATTGTAGTGGTGTAAGGTTTCCTAATAATAAATTGGAATGAAAGTCTGAGCCCTATGGATATCCTAGGCGCCCATTATTATCCTTAAATATACTGCTTCAGTCAGGTATACACAATGTACATAGAAAGAACAGAAAGGCACAGACCACCTCTTCACAATCTTTTAGTACAGTAGAAGCAAGATGAGGCTTGTGTTGTTGATGTCATCTTATATGTCCCTCAAGACCTTTTGTACCTTGGGCTCAGGCACCTTCTGAGCCTCTGGTGAGAGTACAAGAGTCTCTAACGGCACATCCCATGACAGAGAAGGACCTTGGGATCTACATGGATGCTCCCCTGATACCATCAAGCAGGTGTCTCATAAAACAATAATGCACATGCCCAAGTGGTATGATTGCACAAGTTCAGTGTACAGTCATGGCCAAAAGTTTTGAGAATGACACAAATATTAATTTTTACAAAGTCTACTGCTTCAGTTTTTCTAATGGCAATTTGCATATACTCCAGAATGTTATAAAGAGTGATCAGCTTAACAGCAATTACTTGCAAAGTCAATATTTGCCTAGAAAATGAACTTTATCCCCCAAAACACATTTCAACATCATTGCAGCCCTGCCTTAAAAGGACCACCTAACATCGTTTCAGAGATTGCTCCATTAACACAGGTGTGGGTGTTGATGAGGACAGGGCTGGAGATCAATCTGTCATGATTAAGTAAGAATGACACCACTGGACACTTTAAAAGGAGGCTGGTGCTTGCCATCATTGTTTCTCTTCTGTTAACCATGGTTATCTCTAAAGAAACACGTGCAGTCATCATTGCACTGCACAAAAATGGCCTAACTGGGAAGAGTATTGCAG
This sequence comes from Leptodactylus fallax, assembly GCA_947044405.1. NCBI lineage: Eukaryota > Metazoa > Chordata > Amphibia > Anura > Leptodactylidae > Leptodactylus > Leptodactylus fallax. Next base: position 3,114,091 of record CAMRHE010000088.1, read on the forward strand.
CTGGAAAGATTGCACCTCAGTCAACAATCTATCGCATCATCAAGAACTTCAAGGAGAGAGGTTCCATTGGTGCCAAAAAGGCTCCAGGGCGCCCAAGAAAGACCAGCAAGCGGCAGGACCGTCTCTTAAAAGTGTTTCAGCTGCGGGATCGGGCTACCAGCAGTGCAGAGCTTGCTGAGGAATGGCAGCAGGCAGGTGTGAGTGCATCTGCACGCACTGTGAGGCGGAGACTCTTGGAGCAAGGCCTGGTCTCAAGGAGGGCAGCAAAGAAGCCACTTCTCTCCAGAAAAAACATCAGGGACAGACTGATATTCTGAAAAAGGTACAGGGAGTGGACTGCTGAGGACTGGGGGAAAGTCATTTTCTCTGATGAATCCCCTTTTCGATTGTTTGGAACATCTGGAAAACAGCTTATTCGGAGAAGAAGAGGTGAGCGCTACCACCAGTCTTGTCTCATGCCAACTGTAAAGCATCCTGAAACCATTCATGTGTGGGGTTGCTTCTCAGCCAAGGGAATCGGCTCTCTCACAGTCTTGCCTAAAAACACAGCCATGAATAAAGAATGGTACCAGAATGTCCTCCAAGAGCAACTTCTCCCAACCGTCCAAGAGCAGTTTGGCGCTCAACAATGCCTTTTCCAGCATGATGGAGCACCTTGCCATAAAGCAAAGGTGATAACTAAATGGCTCAGGGAACAAAACATAGAGATTTTGGGTCCATGGCCTGGAAACTCCCCAGATCTTAATCCCATTGAGAACTTGTGGTCAATCATCAAGAGACGGGTGGACAAACAAAAACCAACAAATTCAGACAAAATTAAAGCATTGATTCTGCAAGAATGGACTGCTATCAGTCAGGATTTGGTCCAGAAGTTGATTGAGAGCATGCCAGGGAGAATTGCAGAGGTCCTGAAGAAGAAGGGTCAACACTGCAAATATTGACTTGCTGCATTAACTCATTCTGTCAATATAAGCTTCTGTTACTCATAATATGAATGCAATATATATTTCTGTATGTGATAAAAACATCTGACAAACACACATAAAAACCAGAGGGCAGCAGATCATGTGAAAATATAATATTTGTGTCATTCTCAAAACTTTTGGCCATGACTGTATAGGGCAGGAGTGGCGTGGATAACAACTCCACTACGACAATACACAACTAATAACATGACAATAGAAGACATGAAAATGCTGGATATCACATGCTTCTTCCACTAAGAACAAACTATCTCATACACATGTACGAGAAGTTTGGCTTTTGACATGGGGATCACTCATACTGTGTGGATCACTCACACTTCCTCCCAAATGATGCAAGTTGCCATTTCCTAATGCATTACACAAAACAATTTAGTGCTTAGGGTGAGCAACTGAAGATACTGAACAGTTGAGGTTATAAAAGTTTAAAGACACAACAACCAAACAATTTACATTATTTAAAGGGGTTTTCCGGGCAAAATTTTTTTTTTTTTTTTAAAAAAAAGGTCTGTTAGTGTTATTAATGGGTTAATAAGTACACCCATATACCTTAAGCAGTGTTTTGAGTGATTTCTGTATTTCTCTGGGAGCTCCTTGCATCTTCTGCATTTGTTTACATGGTATAACTTCCTGTGCTTCTATCCTACAACTACCATAATGCTTTGCTCCCTCCCCCTCCCTCTCTCACTCCCTTTCAACCCCTCCTTGTCCCCCTAGCTAGCCCTTCCCAAATAACTAACTAAGCCCACCCCACCACATAATACTTACCTGTCTTCCTGTCTCCTCCTCTTCTTGACGTGTCCTGGAGCTCTGCATGCCTCCCATGCTGCCTGGAGCCGGGCCAGACGTCACTTCCGGAAGTGACGTCACAGCTCAGCTCCGGACAAGAAACAAGAGAAGATAGGTAAGTATTGTGTGCCAGCTTCCCAGGCACTATTGCGCATGCGTGGGGAGCTGGCACACAGAAGAGGAGGCGGCCTTCCCTGGATGACGTGTCGACCTGGGTCCAAAGGAAATGGTAAGTACAATGGGGCTGGGGGGGCGAGGCCTTTACACTGATGTAACGGGTCAGGATATGGATTATACCGATGACCCGTTACATCAGCAGAAAGGTAAAAAATGTAATATATGTAAATCACATGACCTACATATACATTACTGAAAAACTATACAATATAGGTAAAAAGGATACATTAGAAAGTTGGAAAGGGGGGGCATGGAGGACTTAGCCAGGAATTATCAATTTATCTTGGACAACCCCTTTAAAGTAGAACTCCCACAAAAATGTATATTCCCTGGCCTGTTATAAAGGTGCATGATGTAGATTGTAAGGAAGGAAATATTGTGTGCTACCCACCCTTTTCTGGTCCTCAGCAGTGTCATGTGACCAGCAATCAGACTCTCCAACTGACACATCCTCTCATGTGTGGACAGGAAGTCAATTTCCCCATTCATTCCAATTGGAACCTTAAAGTATCGTAAATAGTAACATTAGGCTTGTCATCCCTATCATGTAAATACTCTGGATACTTGGAAATAACATATAAATACATCATATTTAATATAAGCATAAAACATGGAAGTGGCCTGTGTCAAACTAGACATGGGCTATGGTCTATTCAATACATTACCATAACCTGTAGGACCATGAGGGCCACCAAGGAGTAGATGTTGCTATAGCAGTGGATCACCAGAGAACAGATGTTGTAATCATCACAGAGTCACCAGGGAACAAGAGCTACTAACCCCATAGGGCCAACCGAGGATGTATGCTATAAATCACACTTGGGAAATGGGATCTGCTAACCCCAGTGGGTTATTAGGAAGCGGATACAGATATGCCACAAGGTACTCAGAAGGCAGATGTTGCTATCCCACTGGATCACCAGCCTTATTATTGAGTTTGGTGTCAATAGGTGATCTCATTTTTATTTTAAAAATGTTAAAGGTCATATGGAAGAAGCTGCTTGCCAATATTTCAGGTGTTTCTGTAATTTGCATTATTCTCCATTTTGGGCCGTTTTTGATCAGTTTGTTCAAATCTGTGTCCATAAAACCAAAAACAATAAGGGTTCATTGTATGGCCTATTAGCATTAGGCAAACAAATCCCATTTATCTTAGGGTTTACGTATGTATGTATGTATATATTGCACATACTACAGAGATTTTTATATATATATATATATATATATATATATATATATAAACTATAATGTGACATAACCTGTAAATACAACAACTTGTGCTCCTGGACAATCCCTTTGTGTTACAGAGTGACCTGGAAGCTTGACAGAAGTAAGGCGGACATTCCCTGGAATGCGTCGGTGGCATGTTCAAACATGAGTTTCCCTGCTGTCCTCTTCAGACCTCAGCCAAAATAAATTCTGGATAATTCGTTTGCGATCTGTTAAGCCCACACAAGCCAGACGGACAGAAGCCAATCTTCTTTGCCAGGAACCTGCTGTGCCCGGTGCTTGAGGGGTTAACACGGCCATTAGCACGGACATTCCCCTCCCATAGCTCCCGAGAGGCGAAGAGAATGAGGAAAATAGGTCAGTGCAGACATATTGCACAGAGACAATCTCAACAAGAGTCTGTTCTAATCCAGGCCTGGATCGCGTTTCACATGACACGAGAGCCGTTACATTCTACAAAGTCTGTCCTGGCAATTCTTAGTATTACCCTGGTCAGTCTATACCATCTGCAATTGTAATTATATACTATAATTCACAGGATTATTCATCTTCTTTTCTCCTGCCTCTTACAAGGTCACAAATTTACACTTTGAATGAGGCAACATAGGGAGACAGAACTCAAGAAAAGCCATTTGAAGGAACAGAGTCAATATTTCAGAGAACTGCATTATGAGCCGGTCAATACATAGAGCACCACAGACATGGTAGTCCAGCATCCCGACAACCATCAAACAAGATTCTTTCCAAATTATTAAGCTAGTAATATAGGAAAATTTAAGTGGACCTGGATGAAGATCAAGGAATCCAAGTCCAATTATGCTGTGAAATTTCTAGACTATCAGGTTTCGGGATATTATATTGGTTTAATCCCTTATGGGCATCTTCTAAACCCCCTTCATTTCAAGCATCACTGACCCACGACAATGGCACTTTAATAGAGGCTGGAGGATGGGGAATGTATTTCAGTCGCTTATAGTATGTGGCCATTTTTGGCAGAACATAATTATGGGGTTAAGAAGTTTTATACATCTGGATGTAAAGACAAGGCCAGCTGTGCCAGCACATTCACAGTCAGAATTTCATACAATTCACTGGGAAAACACTATGCTCAGAATAGCTTAAAAGCAATAATATTCACCTATTCCCAACACTCCCAGGGTTCCCGCTGGTCTTTCTCTTGATCCCTTTCCATACACTGAAGCCACCGCTCAGCCAATCACTAGCCAGGGCAGGTCACCATCATTGATCAGCTGACATGTCATTTCGGTGTGTGGCGAGACCAGTAAATAGAGGTCAAGGGGTTACTCAGGCAACATTGGTTCAGGCAGGGCATCAGTGAAGTGGGGATTTATTCTTTCATAAGGCCATTTCTGCGACACTATGCGTTATGGGGGACCTCTGCATGAAATATAAACAATGATAACTTAAAGAGAAGCACCAACTTTAAAGGGATTTGGCTGGCTAAAAATCTAATGACCTATCTTTAGGACAGGTCATCAATTAAAGATCAACAGGGATCTGACACCTAGACCCCCCACCGATCAGCTGAATGGAGAGGCTGCAGCCTTGTCAGTACTCACTGCACATTTGTACAGCAGCTGTGCTTGGGATTCAAGCTTGGCCCATTCACTTGAATGAGACTGAGCTGTCTTCAGGTCATGTGACTAATCAATGTGACATCAAAAGGCCTGTGAAGCAGAACCTTAGATCGGGTTATTAAATAGTTCTGGGAAACACCTTTAATTACCATTTACAATGTAAATTGAGCATCCGTATAATTGTGTCTTCCTTTTCAATATTAGAAGTGTATATAAAAAACTAACTTCCTGGAAACCATCAACAAAGCAGGACTCTTAGGGTGTGTTCACACTGTGTAAAATTTTCCGCCCCCGGAGTTTTCGCCGCGGATAGCCGCGATGGGATTCCGATGCAGTGCATCAGCATTCCGTCACGGCATCCCGCTCCTGATTAGGTCCAGATGAATGGGCCTAATCAGGAGCACGTCTCGAGCCCCGGACACCGCAGGCGGAATCCACGGCAAGATAGGTCATGTTGCTTTTTTTTTTCTGCTAGTGGAAAATAACCGCTAGAGGAAAAAAACGCCACTGACTCCCATTGAAATGAATGGGAGGCGTTTTTTCAGGCGGATTTTGAGGCGGATTCCGCGTCAAAATCCGCTGCCAAAAAACTCTGTGTGAACACAACCTTATTATGGCTTGTGGAATATTTAGGGTATAGTTGTTCATTAACACTTAAATATCTTATGATTTTTAATAAATTACTAAGTAATCTAATATACATGTAAGTACCTACAACATACAACCAGTGTTCATGTCATGATGATTTGAGCTGTAAGGGGTATTTGATGTGAATAAACCAAGGCCCAACACTAGTGCCCGTCTTTGGTTTGAGAATTTGTGAAGAATGAATATCAGGAACTGCCATCCAGGATATCCAAGATATGACTGTATGGCAGTCAAATAGAGAAAGAACCACTTTATTTACATCATCCGGGTTTCTTGAGCAAGTGTTGCTCAGTGCAATGCATCCTTCTTCAGGCTCTTTGCTAGATCTTTGGACATAGTTCAAAAACCATTTCTATGACAAATGTCATTATTAAAATAAACTTCTGGGTAATATAGGTAGTGAATAGGTTGTGGTCACACTCATGCCAGTTAGCCTAAAGGAGTTCCAAGAAGTCCACTTCACCAAGTAAGGGGGCCCACTCCAAGAATCAGACATATTGGAGCCCTGTTAAAGATTTTGCAGTTGGGGCCCAGAAGCTTGAATTCATGCCTCCATAAGAAGGTTTTGCCTAACTATATTTCTGTGTGACCTTCAGAGAATTTAACATTTTTGGTACATCCTGAGGAATGATGGGAGGGACCATTGGGGTCAAAATTCATTATAGACCACATAGCATCTTATGTGTAAAAGAATGTCTAGTACAGGGGTCCCTCGAATTATGATATGAATTGGTTCATGGACAACCATTGTAAGGTGGTAGTTTTTTGGCACACTTCATGCACATTTTTAATAGTGAATCTGCTCCACTGCACTTCTGTATGTCATGTCAAATACAGCCTGTGGCATGGGCCCTACACTGAACATTTCATTTTACCCTTCAGGTTTTATTTTAATCTAAAATCAGGCTTTTTTGTGGTCCTTTCAGCTTCAGTCCATGTAATATATACCATGTGTGCATATAAACACATATGGTGAAGATTAAACAGAAAAATTCCAAGACCAATATCTGTTTTGATGTTAGCAAGTGCAGAGGCAGACCTACATATGGAGTGCTGAGCAGGGTGCTGTGATGGAAGTAACATGTACTAAGTATTACCCAACTGCATATAACATGCTCAAACTGCTCACAGATCTGTCTAGCAGAAAAATAGCTGTAAATAGAAACTGTGCAAGGAACATGTGGTTCTACATATCCCAATGATCCAACAAGCATAGTAAAAAGCTAATGGCTGAAAACACTGATCATAAGGCACCTAATAATAAAAAAAACTGTGCCTGGCTGGGGACTGTCTCTAGGAAAGGCAGAAAATGTGACACCAGGGAAACTTAGGGTACATTCAGACGGTCTACTGGAAAAAAACTTCATGCAGTTTTGATGCGTTTTTGGTGCAGTTTTTATTTCACATGTAAAACGTGAAATAAATGTGTTTCACCTGTAAAATTAAAAAAAAATAAATAAAAACAGCACTAAAAAGCGCATGAAAACTACTTGCAGTTTCTTCAGATTTTCAGTTTTAACTGCATCCAACCTGAGCATCTGAATGCGCCCTTAGCTGTACCTCTTTAGCCAAGTCCCAACCCACTTCAGATCTAGACAAAGATGAAGGCATTATAAGACAGACCTCAGACAGGCTTTCTACCAAGATATTGCTAAACCACCAACTCTTCCATCTAATGTCATAGATTTCCATGTGTTGGAGCTATTGCAATTGTTTTGTCATAACAGATACATCATTTGTCACGCTCTGCACACACAAGTCAGTTTCTATACAAACATAAAGGGAGTCTGTCAGCAGAAACCAGCCCACAGATAGATAGGTTAGAGTCACCTGAATCAAACAATGGATCCTACTTGTGAACCAGAAGAAATCGTAGTTTTTGTCAATATGTAAATTAGCTCTTTGGAGCATATAACAGGGTTACCACTTACCTCTGGAGCAACAGAATCACCCTCATTGCTCAACTGTGCCTTGGCTAAAGCTTTCCAGCTTGAAATACTGCGCATATCACCCATTCATTACATCGGGTGTCTGATTACTCGCTCATATAGAACACTAGATCATCTACTTCTCCCCTCAACTGCACTAAGAAGCGCTTTGTATGGCGCTGTAGTCCTACAGCTGAACCGTAAAAGGAAAAAAAGACATCTAAAAGCCACTGAGTTATTGGACCCGCATCTTGCATCAGTAATTCTAGACAGAAAAGCAAACACAGAAAAAAAAAAATATCTATTGAATTGTTCATAGCTGTAAAATACCAGAAAAAATTAACTTCAACTGCATCTTGTGTTATGCTGGAAAGCGTCCTCTGGGTGCTGCAAGGCAGAGAAGTGTCCTGGCTTTCCTAAAGTAATCGCTCCAGATCCCTCTCCTTGCAACGTGACTGACAGGTCTAGTGGTACTTGCATCATGTGAAAGCTCATATCTACACTTGTACTGTATGTACAAGCGCGACTCCACAATACAGACATGGGACTTCAATGGCACTTCCAATGACACAAGTGCCATCAGCCAAGTTACAAAAGGGGACCCTTTCCTGGCTTTGCCTAACTCTGCAGACATTTGCCACCAAGGCACAACTCAAGTTCTTTTTTTTTTTATAAACATGTTACCACTATGCTTGCACCTGTTTTTATCTGACCTATCACTGCTACTCCTGACAGCATTTCAAGGAATATAAGAGAATTAAATTTTTTATTTACAGTATCAGCTTGTGATATTAAGCGCACAAAGCCTGTGTGCCCAAAGGGGTTTTCCGGGCCCAAATTTATTTTTCATACTAATAACCAATCCACAGGATAAGTCAGTATGTGATCTGTCAGGGTCCAGTGCTGCTAGTGGATGGGGAGTGTGTGCAGCACCATTCCTAATAGAGTAATAAGAGCGGCACTGCACCTCTCCGGCACCACCTCTATGTAGTGGACAGGGCTGCTGCACAAATCCTATTACTGGAATAGCAGTACTGCGCATGCTCTCCATCCACTAGGAGCTTCCAGCACCTGACATGTTTGAGGTCCAGGTGTCGGACCCGGACAGATCAAATACTGGTGACCTATTCTGTGGACCGGACAATCCTCTTAAAGGGGTTGTCCAGTTTCAGCAAATAAATGTTTGCGTAATGAAAGGTTATAAAAATTTTTTATCACTTCCACACATTTTTCTATACTTTTACTTGCTGTCATTCATGGTTTACTTCCAGTGGGTAAAAATCAGTCCATGGTCATGTGATGGACACACAGGTGCATGGATCGTTACAGTCACAGCACAATACTCAGGCATGTGTTTTGTAATGAGCCGTGCATCTATGTGTCCATCACATGACCATAATCAGGCATCTGTCTTGTAATGAGCTGTGCACCTGTGTGTCCATCACATGACCATGGACAGATTTGAATGACAAGTAGAGATGTAGAAAACCATGAAGAATTGATACAGAAAGTATATTGTGTATATGTATATGTATATATATATATATATATATATGGAGAGAGAGAGAGAGAGAGAGAGAGAGAGAGAGAGAGAGTAGTTATACAAACAATACAATTTATTTGCCGAAACTGGACAACCCCTTTAATAGGGTCACTCCTATGCGGGCACAGGGGTTGGTTAATATCAGGGAGACACCATCTATGCCCCTCAGATCCATCCTTTTATTGAGGTACCACACAAGAACAATCTGTGCTTTCACCAAGAGATAAAGGAGAGACACACCCAATATCCAGACAAAGAAAAAAAAAAAAAAAAAAGAAGAGGCAGCGGAGAAGTCAGATTGTGCTGTGCAGCAGCACGGAGCGATGCTGATCTACAGGGAGCGAGATCACTGCCGCAGCCCAACAATAGGCAATTATTAAGTCAATTCATAAGACATTGTAGCATTCTTCTTCGCTGCTTTCAGTGTCTGTTTAGATTTTACATCTGGCTGAGCAATAAGCATTAATGCAAATCCACATCACTGTACCAATGCAATTTATTGGATATTTTTAATAGCTCAGCTAAGGAACAATTTTAGTTTTAGCCTTTTATGTTTTGATGGATGTAACTACATACATATGTAAATGACATCTCCAGAAAAGAAAGTTAAACATACTAAATATTACAGGGCATTTTCCCTTAAAGGGATACTTAATCTGGGAATAAGCGAAGGCAGGCAACAAGAAATGTAGCTGTATTCACTGGCTGTCAATCTGCAGCATTATTTGCATGATCCTGACACAAAGAGTCTTGTAGAAAATGCTACAGAAGATTAATCTCCATATTGATTTACTCCACCTTCAGCAGGATACAGAAGGCAGGATGCTGCTACAGCCAGGACCCAGGGCCCAGAAGGCGGGATCCTGCTACAGATAGGACCCAGGAGGCGAGATCCTGCTACAGCCAGAGCCCCGAACCCAGAAAGCGGGATCCTGCTACAGCTAGGACCCAGGGTACAGAAGGCAGAATTCCTGCTACAGCTAGGACCCAGGGCACAGAAGGCAGAATTCTTGCTACAGTCAGGGTCCAGGACCCAGAAGGAGAGATCCTGCTATAGCCAGGACCCAGGAGGAAAGATCCTGCTACAGCCAGGGCCCCGAAGGCAGCATCCTGCTACAGCCAGGGCCCAGAAGGCGGAATCCTGCTACAGCCAGGGCCCAGAAGGCGGCATCCTGCTACAGCCAGGGTCCGGGAACCAGATGGCTGTAGCAAGATCTCGCCAGGGTCCAGGACCCAGAAGGTGAGATCCTGCTACAGCCAGGGCCCTGCACCCAGAAGGCGAGATCCTGCTACAGCCAGGGCCCTGGACCCAGAAGGAGGGATCCTGCTACATCCAGGGCCAAGGACCCAGAAGGCGGGATCCTACTACAGCCAGGGCCCAGAAGGCAGGATCCTGCTACAGCCAGGGTCCAGAAGGCGGGATCCTGCTACAGCCAGGGCCCAGAAGGCGGCATCCTGCTACAGCCAGGGTCCGGGAACCAGATGGCTGTAGCAAGATCTCGCCAGGGTCCAGGACCCAGAAGGCGAGATCCTGCTACAGCCAGGGCCCTGCACCCAGAAGGCGAGATCCTGCACAGCCAGGGCCCGACCCAGAAGGAGGGATCCTGCTACATCCAGGGCCAAGGACCCAGAAGGCGGGATCCTACTACAGCCAGGGCCCAGAAGGCAGGATCCTGCTACAGCCAGGGTCCAGAAGGCGGGATCCTGCTACAGCCAGTTGTTTATGTCACTTTCAAATGGCTGATTTTTTTGACCCCCTCCCATCATGGCGCTTTGAGAAACTAAAAAAAACAAAAACAAAAAAAAATCCACAGATGCAGATACGAATATGCTCAGTGAGCAGTCCAATGAAAAATAAATCAGTATAGGATATGCTCTCAATTTCTTTTTAAAGAGGACATTTCACAACCTCTACTATTTTCTCGAGCACTCACCATTCGCAGCAATCATTTTTGTTACAATCATTACAATTGTGCTCTCTCCTGTCAGGTCGGCAGTCTCTGTCTGTCTGCTCCAGCAAAGGATCGCCCACTTGACAGTATAGAGTATGATTTTGCTGAAAGTAACAGCGGAGGGGAGCCTACTGAAGGATGCAATGAGTAGGAGTTGGCAGAGGTGGTGAAGGGTCCTCTTTGGACAAGGATCTAGGATCTGTATGAAACAAACTGAAGTGTGTAATGGGTCCATGTGCAGTGTTGTCAGAATGGGTCACCTGAATGGGTCCTTTACAGCCAGACACAGAATACTGTATAGTAAGAGAGGGTACAGTTAAGGTCCTGAGACACAGAGATTTCTCCATTGAAATTGTAATATGTGCCAAAAGAGAATCATAGAAAAAAGCATATTTAGGGAGGAAGTGCTAAGACTTTTCTTTAAAAAAAAAAAAAAAAAGTTTAAAGTGTTCCTTTAAACAGACTAAATTCAGGGAAAAATACACTTTTCCTCTATTTGAATATGAGTTAAAAAAATGGGGCTTCAAAGCTGAACAACAAGGCCTTAGGTTTATAACCAATTGACAAGGCAACTGCCACGCAGTGCAGAAATGCAGTATTTTTGGACATTGCAAAAAATACAGTGCAAAAAATGCTGCATTTTACAGCTTCAGTAAAGTTAATGAGATTTTATTTAACCTTATCCCTGCAAATACTGCAGAAAATAGTGTTTGCAAAGCATGAGTTTTTTTATTATAAAAAAAAAAAAAAAAAAACACACAGCAGGTTAATTTTAGCTGTATTTTCACCATAGATTTATACGGTGGTAGAGGCAAAAATGCGAAAGGCAGCAGAGAAGCAGCAGAAAAACTCCCCATTTCTGGCTTTGCATTTTTCTCTGCATTTTCGAATTGTGTCACTATGTGTGGCCTTAGCCGAAATCCGGTGTTTAGATGAGGCTCACCTGCAGACTTCACTGCATCTCCCCTTCTCCCTCCCATGGGTAAACCCTGTAGCAATAACTGACATGCTGTGGGTTTAAGACCCGCAACACAAGTCACTTTGTGCAGAGGTTTTTATGCAGCAGTTGATGGGGGTTGCTTAAATCCCATCCACTGGGCTGTAACTGTAAATTGCTGTGGCTAAACCATTGAGTGCGATCCCAGCCTAAAATCTCATTTGTGGGGGAGCTGTAGATTGTATGCGTACCATTATGGAAGTGTGGTGTGTGATTTGTGTGGTGACACCAGAATGCTGTGTCATCACCCTGGGAAGAATAATGCGGTATACAAAAAAGGGAAGGATTATTGAGGAATAAACCAATAGAAGAAGCTCATGTATGGCATTCACTGTCATGGCTTGGGCTTTTAGCTTACCCTATTCCATCTACTAAAGGCAGGGCATGCTAAACATTCAACAGGTCTAATTTTGGCAGAGGTGAACTGAGACAAGAAAACATCTGAAATATTGTGCAGAGGGATGTCTGGCACACTGAGGCAAACTTAACCATGTAAGAGGTTAGTGTAGAGTAGCCAATTGCATGATGAGCCTCCATTTTGCCAATGGGCGAATCTCCACAGGGTATAACCCTAAATACCCTAAGAGAGTTGGAAATTGCAATCTACATTGAGAATCTTAGGCTCCATAATAGCAGTAATCTTAAAGCGAATCTGTAAACCAGTAGCCAAAATACAAGATATTTTGGGCTATTTGGCTGAAAGAATACAGCAGACTCATGGTAATAAGCGGGTGTGTATTTATGAAGGGAGTGGGCCACTCCTTAACTACAGACTGGGGGGGGGGATTTATTTTCCCATCGGCTGATCATGTGGCACACCTTTGGGGCAAGGTCCTTTCTTGTGCCAAAGATGCACCACATCCCTCATTCAGCGCTCGTCACTTTTTGTGCAAGCAGGCGGAGCAGGGTGGGCTAGGCCAGAGATGCTTGGGCCAGACATATTTATTATAATTTATTCCAGATTTCCATTGTGACGCAAGACCGGGGCCTCTTGACAATTCAGGCGCATTTAGTGCCAATCGGGGCCTTTATTAAGACTGGTATAGGAAACGCCAATCTTAACAAATTCCCCCCTCTATTTGATATGATATTGCAGATCAGCTACATTCATGCATTCCAAACAGCAAGAATGGGGTTTTATCTGGAAAAAAAAGAAAACAGCTATGAGTTCCTAACTTCAAGGGGAGAACAGTATACCAGTCATACGGTCACCACTTATTCCGTTGCTGACAACTTCTTTTTTTTTTTTTGAAGCCTAAATACTACCATGAATGAACGGTTCCAGGCGGTGACTTGCCAGATTTGTTATTCAGTAAAGGGTCCTGAGTAAGAATAATCTCTCAGCCGTTAAACCAGTACAAAGTCTGTATGGTATTAAAGCACAGAGCGATCAGTCAACAGAGCGTTATACAGGCAGCTCCACCGACATGCTGTTCAGCTATGAATATTAACAAGGTCTCTGGCCGCCTCTGTGGTTTCACCCGCCGGACCTGGGCTGATATTTGCCTCTACATGAGCTGCATCAGCAAGAAATTTAACTCACAAATCAATGTATTCCTAATGTGGAAATGATCTACATTGCTCACTGCAGATTTATAGGGCAATCATGAGAATATAAAAGCAAGAATCGCACTAGTCTGCCAAAACCTCGAATCAGCAGGTCTACCCCCATCATGACATGGAAGAAAATAATGATTTATGCCCGGAGCCTGCAATTGTGGTGCCCTGGTGAGAAGTACAAATTATACATATCTATGCCTGCTGCCGGCAGATGTTTGGCCAATTGATGCTTATGGGAGCTGATATTTAGCAAGAACTAGGAAGATGCTACTGGAGGCGGGAAGGGGAGGAGAGGGATTCCATAGACAGACTCCTCAAGTAAAGTAGGAAATGTATAAGGCGGGTTCACTTTGAACAAATCTGACCAACATGACAGGTCCCTCTGAAACAAGGGAATGGCAATGCCTATGTTTCTCTCAAGCTTTACGTCATATCCCTTGTCCTATACAATCTTGGTCATGTGACAACCTCTGCCTACAGTTGGAAAAATTAAAAACTGACTAGTGAAGGTAAAAGTGATGCATCATGGGACATTTTTACAACTGCAATGCACAGTTATCAAACTGTGCTATCACTCTGATCTTAAAGGGGCTGTGCAAGATAGGCAAACATGGCTTCCTTCTTCTTCTCAAGAAGTGACCTCATGTCTGTTGGTCACGTGGCAATGCTACAGTTTGGTCCCTTTAAAATTAAAGGCACGCACTAAGCTGCAACATGGCCATGTGACATAATGTCACTTCCTGAGTAGAAGAAAGCAGCCATGTTGTGTAATCCTGTAAAATCCCTTTAAGAAGAGCAGTGGAGGGTCATCAATGGAAAAATCCAGTAACCTATCCAGTTACCTATCCTCCAGAGTATATATCTTTTGTCTCAGCTCCCCAACTATATATTTATTGTCTCTAAAAAATTTTTTGTTACATTGTCCACCATCAGACAGATATAGTATAGTCCTCTAGCTGCCAAGAACATTGAGAAAGAGAAATAAAAAAAGAAATAGACTGGATTGTAGGAATATTAGTTCAAGAAATATATATATAAACAAATCAGTATTAATGCAATCAGTGTTTCTTTAAAGCGCACCTCCAATTATAAAACAACTTCTCACAAACTAATAGCACATGTGATAAGAAACTTAGTAATATATCTTATTTAAGAAATAAGTTTCTTTCTCCATTTATGAAGCTGAGCAAGTTTTTACATAGAGGTCTATGGAAAGAGGAAGGCAAGGAGGACGCTGCTGAAAAACACACACTAATAGCTGCAGCTGCTCTGCTCTGCTACTCTGTGAGTCAGGGAACCCTTCTGACACTGCTGTATCTTCAAGATGAGAGTCTATCACTGAACAGGGGGATAGGAGCAATAAATCAAAAAGGAAGGGTTGTGTGTGAGCTGGATATGAGAGCAGTCTAATAGGTGGAGAAGGAAAGATTTAGTTAAAGGGGTTGTCCAGTTTGAGATAAATATTAAGAGACAAATGTTATTGTTTATATAACGAAGTTGTACAATTTTCCAATATACTTTCTGTATCAATTCCTCTTAGTTTTCTAGATCTCTGCTTGTTGTCATTCATGGTCGTGTGATGTGCAGTCCATGGTCATATACAGTCATATGAAAAAGTTTTTGCACCCCTATTAATCTTAATCATTTTTAGTTCTAAATATTTGGGTGTTTGCAACAGCCATTTCAATTTGATATATCTAATAACTGATGGACACAGTAATATTTCAGGATTGAAATGAGGTTTATTGTACTAACAGAAAATGTGCAATATGCATTAAACCAAAATTTGACCGGTGCAAAAGTATGGGCACCTCAACAGAAAAGTGACATTAATATTTAGTAGATCCTCCTTTTGCAAAAATAACAGCCTCTAGTCGCTTCCTGTAGCTTTTAATCAGTTCCTGGATCCTGGATGAAGGTATTTTTGACCATTCCTCTTTACAAAACAATTCCAGTTCAGTTAAGTTTGATGGTCGCCGAGCATGGACAGCCCGCTTCAAATTATCCCACAGATGTTCAATGATATTCAGGTCTGGGGACTGGGATGGCCATTCCAGAACATTGTAATTGTTCCTCTGCATGAATGCCTGAGTAGATTTGGAGCTGTGTTTTGGATCATTGTCTTGCTGAAATATCCATCCCCGGCGTAACTTCAAATTCGTCACTGATTCTTGTACATTATTCTCAAGAATCTGCTGATAATGAGTTGAATCCATGCGACCCTCAACTTTAACAAGATTCCCGGTGCCGGCATTGGCCACACAGCCCCAAAGCATGATGGAACCTCCACCAAATTTTACAGTGGGTAGCAAGTGTTTTTCTTGGAATGCTGTGTTTTTTGGACGCCATGCATAACGCCTTTTTGTATGACCAAACAACTCAATCTTTGTTTCATCAGTCCACAGGACCTTCTTCCAAAATGAAGCTGGCTTGTCCAAATGTGCTTTTGCATATCTCAGGCGACTCTGTTTGTGGCGTGCTTTCAGAAACGGCTTCTTTCGCATCACTCTCCCATACAGCTTCTCTTTGTGCAAAGTGTGCTGTATTGTTGACCGATGCACAGTGACACCATCTGCAGCAAGATGATGCTGCAGCTCTTTGGAGGTGGTCTGTGGATTGTCCTTGACTGTTCTCACCATTCTTCTTCTCTGCCTTTCTGATATTTTTCTTGGCCTGCCACTTCTGGGCTTAACAAGAACTGTCCCTGTGGTCTTCCATTTCCTTACTATGTTCCTCACAGTGGAAACTGACAGGTTAAATCTCTGAGACAACTTTTTGTATCCTTCCCCTGAACAACTATGTTGAACAATCTTTGTTTTCAGATCATTTGAGAGTTGTTTTGAGGAGCCCATGATGCCACTCTTCAGAGGAGAATCAAATAGGAGAACAACTTGCAATTGGCCACCTTAAATACCTTTTCTCATGATTGGATACACCTGGCTATGAAGTTCAAAGCTCAGTGAGGTTACAAAACCAATTTTGTGCTTCAGTAAGTCAGTAAAAAGTAGTTAGGAGTATTCAAATCAATAAAATGATAAGGGCACCCAAATTTTTGCACCGGTCAAATTTTGGTTTCATGCATATTGCACATTTTCTGTTAGTACAATAAACCTCATTTCAATCCTGAAATATTACTGTGTCCATCAGTTATTACCTATATCAAATTGAAATGGCTGTTGCAAACACCCAAATATTTAGAACTAAAAATGATTAAGATTAATAGGGGTGCCCAAACTTTTTCATATGACTGTATCAGCACAGTAAACAGCTCTCTGCCTGGTAACAAGCTTTGCACCTGTGTGTTCATCACTGTATATCATATGACCATGGACTGTATGTCACATGACCATGGACTGATTTTTATCCACTGGAAGTAAGCAGAGATCTAGAAAACTGTTAGGAATTGATACAGAAAGTGTATTGGAAAACTGTAGAATTTTTCATTATACAGACAATAACATTTGTCTCTCAATATCTATCTTAAACTGGACGACCCCTTTAATATGATATATTACCAAGTACTATCCATTTATGATCTATAACTGGAGTTACGCTGAGTAATTTGGAGTTTTCCTTAAGTATTTTGTAGACCCAGTGAAAAGTTGATGTTCGATACAAAGTCTCCTCTCTTCATTCACACTCCACTTATCAGCACATGACAGGACTCTCTGCTCACAATCCTATACACACAGTATCTGGCACACGGCTGATTATGTGTTGCTCGAAAACTATGGGATATCAACAGAACGTTGCAAAGCCTCAGAGCAGCTTGTAGATTCCTTGTAAATTGTCCTACCTTTTATGGATGGCGCCTGAGATTTAGATAACGTTTTTTTCTAACCCTACACTGCATCTTTTCATCAAGTGTCTTCTTTAGAAACTGTGCCTGCTGAAAGGAACAAGGGGCTAAACTTTCATTTCAAGTGTGAGGTGAGGTTACATAGTTGAGCATGTGTTTTATGGATAAAGAACATTTCCACCTAAACTTAAAAAAAAAATAAAATCTTTAATAGGACCAAAACCCTATTTTTATGTATAGAAACCATTGAAGCCATGCAGAAATAATAATTTTTTTTTATATATAATATAAGCCTGCAGGTGCATCAGGGCATCATTTGCCAGATTTGCCTACAGACAGCCCATGAACAAATCCATAAAAGATGACTATTTCTGCTTGAATTCATCAGTTTGTGCCAGCAAATGTATGTTTCTGCTCATATTAAAGGCCTCTGCATGGCACCATTATTGGTTTGGTAGGCATTTTGGACCTGACAAGTTACCTTTAAGAGTTTGATGGCTTAGTGGTTAGCACTATTCCCTTGCAGAACTGGGTTCTCTGTTCAATTCCAAACCTGGGAAATATCTGCAAACTCTTCGTATGTTCACCCAGACTTTGTGAAAGTTTCCTACAGGAACAACCATTTTCATACACACTCCAAAAACATACTAATAGGTAAGCTGGCCCTTGCCTAAGTATTAGCCTATTCACATGACTGACCTCCTCAGCCACATGGTGTCCATGATCTGTAAAAAAACGTGCTCTCTTTTGTCATGGATTGACCCCTTGATCCAGACCTGATACACCATTGAGGTGAATAGGTCTGTGAAAAAAAAAAACCACACACACAAAAACACAAAACAAAGACTCGACTCAGCCTTGTGAATGGAGCCTATGTCTAAGAGGGAAAACAGATTGTAAGCCACACTAGGGACAAGGACTTTGGGCAACGATTGTTGTACAACGCTGCAGAATATGCTAGAGCTATATAAGCAATAAGATATAAATTAGTCAAAGTAAAGAGCTGCTGAAAAGGACATCTCTTACTCTGGTTGACCTGATACATTACATAGCCAGTCCATTTATTTCAGTGGAAAACAGGTAACAATTAATTCCCCTGCAGTGACACTGAACACTTGTTGATGGTTTCCACTTAAGACTACGGCTAATCACTTGGGAAACCATCAGCTGGACATATAATCAGTTTATCATCTGGGAAATCCTGTAACAAAACCCGAGATTTACAAAGTGGACAGGTACCAGGATATAAGGAATTTAAGAATGAAGGGCACAGCATTGGGCAAATCCGACTCCTGTGTCTCTAGCATTGGTTGTTGCAAAATTGGACTGCCTGTTCCGTATGGATTGGCTGAACGCAACTTTGCATAAAGATAAACTCACAGGGCGGTTCTTCCAATCATCAAGACAAAACTTCGAAACAATTTTATGGTTGCTTTATGTACATGGTGTGACACTCCCTTGAAGTATTACATGGCCGACATCCTATCTCACTAGTGTAAATAACTTAGCTCCTATGGCAGGTAGCGACTGTAGTATGCGTGTGGGAGGGGATTTGATATTTTATTGTAACATGTCCTATATGTTTTAATTCCCGTGTACTTACTATATATGTCTGTTGATTTGTTATATTGTTTAGAATTGAAAATATAAATAAAAAAAGAGAAAAAAAAATGATTTTGGACTATTTTAGAAGAACCAACAATTCCCTGTAAGTCAATCGTCATGGGCAGAGGGGCTTTTACCCTGGGTAACTGATATTGGGGTGAACGGCTGCACGAACCATAACTTCCAATTGTTCATAGCTCAGTCCTATTACTGTCTGCAGCATATCCCCTATTTACTAGTAAAGAAGTGCTGCCAAATAACAAGAATCAGATCATCTGACAAATGCCCGTGTGTTCTTTTTACAGCTGACCGGGGGCAGGTTTACACAGGGCAATGAAGGGGTGAACAAACATTTTTACAAATGCTCATTCACAATGACTGGCCCATGTACTAGATGACTTATGAATACAGTAAATAAGATAGTGGCCTAATCCTTATGAATGGCAAATCTCACAGAAAATAAATGGTTTCAAACGATAAAACTTAACTTTTAATATTTTAAAAATAAAAATTGCACAAAGGACGTCCACTAATCTACTAAAAGACAGATCAATGTGGTCTGTGCCTGCCTATTCAAAGTTTATTCAGGATTTAAATGTTAGACAGTATTCACACCTCCAACCCACTGGAGCTAGGGTGTAATAAGATACTTCACCACCCTTAGACTAAGGTTAAGACACGGCTGCACATACAACAGGCAGTATTTGTCAGTTGCTCTTAGTGCTAGGAAAACCCAAACACCGGCCCCACACACAAATTTGTAAAGCCTCACTGACTAGACTCCTGCACACCATGATATACCTCCACAACCCTAGTCTGTAGTAGCATATGCCAGTAATCTAGGTACAGGTCACAGTAACTTCATTTCCTGTCATAAAAAAGTTAAACCAAAGGAAACATGATATTCAGACCCCTATACTCAATAAACCCTATATTGCAGCCATTACTGATATCCCCTATGTTGACCCAGGGATATACACCATCCAATGACTCAGTTCCACCAACTAATCTCCAGGCTAATCAGACTGCCCCAGTCTCCGTCCTCATGCCCCCAAGTGGTATGGCTTGTGGTCAACTAACTCAAAAATAGAAAATAGAAAATAAACTTGCTCTCGCGTTTCCCTGTGTTATCTATATCAGGTTCATCAGGAGCCAATGCTATAAACTCATCAGTTGTCTAGCTGCTATAAATTTTTATCAAAAATGCAGTTACAACTGCAGTTCCTGGAGCACTGATGGTGTGCTCCAGTGTATAGAGTAGAGCACACCATCAGTGCTCCAGGAACTGCAGTTGTAACTGCATTTTTGATAAAAATTTATAGCAGCTTAGACCAACTGATGAGTTTATTAGCATTGGCTCCTGATGAACCTGATATAGATAACACAGGGGAAACGCGTAGAGCAAGTTTATTTTCTATTTTCTATTTTTGAGTTAGTTGACCACAAGCCATACCACTTGGGGGCATGAAGGACTGACAGGAGACTGGGGCAGTCTGATTAGCCTGGAGATTAGTTGGTGGAACTTGAGTCACTAATGGAAATGGTAGCTGTATATCCCTGGAGTCAACATAGGGGATATCAGTAATGGCTGCAATATAAGGGTTTATTGAGTATAAGGGTCAGAATATCATAGTTTCCCTTATGGTCATAACATTTTAATGACAGGAAATGAAGTTACTGTGACCTGTACCTAGATTACTGGCATATGTACATACTACAGACTAGGGTTGTGGAGGTATATCATGGCTGTGCAGGAGTCTAGTCAGTGAGGCTTTACAAATTATGTGTGTGGGGACCAGGTGTTTGGGTTTTCCTAGCACTAAGAGCAACTGACAAAATACTGACCTGTTGTATGATGCAGCCGTGATACTATAACCTTAGTCTAAGGGTGGTGAAAGTATCTTATTACACCCTAGGTCCAGTGGAAAGTTGGAGAGTGTGAATACTGTCTAACATTTAAATCCTGAATAAACTTTGAATAGGCAGGCACAGACCACATTGATCTGTCTTTTAGTAGATTAGTGGACGTCCTTTGTGCAATTTTTATTTTTAAAATATTAAAAGTTAAGTTTTATCGTTTGAAACCATTTATTTTCTGTGAGATATGAAGTAATAGGGAATGGTGTAGAACCCTCTGTGAGATTATGAATGGCAAAGAACAATATATCTTTAAGTTTGTGATTCTCGCCTGACGGTCATCTGGAAAGCCAAGGAATGGAAAGCCACCCTTAACAATATGCCTGTTATCAGTGGAGGAGGAAGGTAGCCCACTCACACCAAATTGGTTTAGCTAATGACTTCAATTCATTGTGTAAGACAAGCCTGATAAGGACTGAGAGATAAAAGCAAATCAGTGTGGCTGGAGAAAGAGGAAACCCATTTATCCCATGTCAGGGCCAGAAGCATCACTGGGAATCAGCTGGGGCACACAAGAAAGAAGAAGGTCATTCACTTTGCTTCATACTCACATAGAATAGAAAGTGAGCACTAAACTGGGACACCGATGACATAAAAATGAAATATATCCTCCGAGGATTAGAATAAATGACATAACAGGGCTGGCTGGACAAAATAATGGAGATTTTAAGAAACATTTAGACCTCTACAAGGGTTTTGACACTTGGAACTTCATTACTAGGGACAACTTATGTACATGGCCCGCAGTTTCTAGGGAAAAAGAATGGTCTCCCACAACCCATGTAAGAAGCCCAAATTTCATACACATTAATAAGAAACTATCTAAACAGGCAAGCTCTAGCATCGCATTGTCTCTTAAAGGGAACCTGTCACATGAAAAATGCTGTCCAGTCTACATGTAGGACGTTATAGAGCAAAAGGAGGTAAGTACTTTGATATATAGGTTTGTGGGGAAAGATTCAGTATAATCTCTCATTTATCCAACAAAATCTTTGCTCTTTCTATGTTGAGAGAGCAAGGAGGTGGTCCTATCAGTGACTGACAGCCTCTCCTCTGACTGTGCATACAGAGATCACTGATAGGACCGCCTCCTTGACTTCTAAGCATAGAAACAGGAAAGATAAGTCAGGTTATTCTGAATCATTTCTCACAAACCTATTTTTCAAACTGTTCAGCTGCCTGTATGTTAGACTACATTTTCCATGTGCCAGGTTCCCTTTAAAATGTGTCCAAGCCTGGCATACAATTTGAACTAGGCTTACAGGTTGCCTCATTGTATGTGTTAACATACACAACCAGATATCGGCAGCCATGGACAAAAGGTAGATCTCACATGATGGCAATATAGGTGCAGAGGAAGGATCACATAATCAAAAAGACTTATATATATATAGAAGAAACAGCGGACAGGACTTGGTCCGGGCCCCCTGTCCTCTTTCCATAATCCTTGGTTTGATCTCTAACACTCTGGTTTGCCAAGTTTGAGGGTATGGCCACATGTGACAGATATGATGCAGATTTGTCACCATAGATTTGCTAGCAGAAGATATGCAGAGTTTTCAGCAAAGCAAACGACAAAAACCACAGTGAATCTGCAGCAAGAAATAGCAACAATTCTACATGTAACTCATTTCGCTGAAAATGCCCTGTCAAAACTGAACTTTTTTTCTGCAGAATTTACCACTAATGTGGGCATAACCAGAGAAAGAAGCAGAGGAGAGAGGATGCCTGCACAGTTTATTAACAAAATGGAGGGTGCAGCCAATCTGCCTCTAGGGGCGCCATAGCAGTTAAATAGACATACTTCATGGTATTGTATGCACACCCTTGCCTAGACGACAACGTCATACCCACTCAATATATATACACTTGTCAGGATTCACTGATACACAAATATTTCAAGGTGTGAAATTCCAATTCTAGCAGAATTACCGTAAACCTATTGGATTTTGAGAATATAGTTTATAACATGCACCCTTGCTGTAGTTTAGACATTAGATAATGGTTTCTACAGACACGAAGATACTTGTTATCAAGATATTGCAAATCACCAGGGGTCTCCATGACCACATATGAGGCTCCAGGCCAAGCCTTTTAAGAAGAGCCTGTAATTCTGATGTAAGTTACGATAGTGCACTTATAATATCATCAAACAAGAGCATTCAGTATGAACAATGCCATAGCTGCAAGGCTTTCATCCAGAAAATTTTAAAGAGCAGGGACACCATATATATGTTATGTTTTTATCTTCCTATGATATGTTTTTTATGTTTACTCCATTATCCACTGCATTACATATGAAGGGAATGACAAAGACTACATCCACACAAACATATGCCGCAATGGGTCCATGGGAAAACGGCACAGTTGGCACACAGATGACGTCCATGTGCCACCCATGCCTCCAAACACCCATTGATTACCTGCAGTGAACCCGAGCGACAAAATACACAGGAATAGGACCTGTCCTGAAATTTGCCCCGGGCTTATAGCCCCCTAAACGTTTCCATGAAAATACACAGGAATGTGTTGTGGGCCACATAAAATAACGGTTTAGGGTGCTAGCCATAAAGAAAACACGGCTAGCACACTGACAAAGCACAGATTTGTGTGCATGGAGCCTAAGTGCCAAACTTAGGGCTAATATCACGACAAACATTTTACATGGGGACACTGGAAAGCCTATAACTAAACTATTTTTTTTATTATCTATGTTATCTACTATCTATTTTTATCACTACTATTGAATAAGAGGGACAATTTCAAAGGAATTTATAGGGTGTAACTTGAGCACGTTACATCCACAATGCGCAAATACTGAAGTGGTTATCTGGAAATATAATACTACAATATTATACTTTACAATAACAGCATTTAGCAGTAATACAAAGTTACTAGTCAGGGCTGTGGAGTCAGTAAGCAAAACCACGGACTCCGACTCCACTATTTTTTTGTAGAGCAACTGACTTGGACTCATGGTCAGTCAGATTAAGTAAATATTCTCTGATTCATTAAAAAATATAGTGATTGACTTCCTATGAAACTAAATATGCAACAAACTGTACATCTAAGTAATTATATAATATTAATAATTGTATAATATAATTAAAATCAATCGATTATTTTATTTTGAGTCTGGAGTTGGAAAAAAATTTTCCGACTACAGGCAATACCACAGATATAATGCAGATCATTAGGGACTATATATGACAGATTATTACTGATTCTTCTTATAACTTTAGCTACCATGGGCTTTATGGCTTACGTACAGGGTCTCTGCTGTCCGGACTAGTCTCTGGGTCTGCCATCTAGTAGCTCCATAATGCACTGTGTCTATGTAACTAGTGCTTCTAGGAGAGAATTTTACTGTGTTATGGTAAGAGATGCAACAGGCCACATTTTTGTTCCCATATGTGCTCACAGGAACTGAAGTTGCACAATGAAACTTTATAGGTCTATAGCAGGTATGCTATAATATCATAGGTCAGTATGACACAGATCCATCATACAGCAGTGTGCATGACGCCTTTGTTCGGAACTACTGCAGTTGCTACATACAGGTTCCCTAAGATACCTAACAACCCAGTCATTTCACTGAGAACTGTGTAAAGTTTTTGGTCCCTGTACTTACAACAAACAGTAAATCAATAGTACAAGCAAATATAAAAAAATATATGTAATTAATTTTATCTGAGAAAAACACATCTTAACTTATTTTCCTTTCTTTACTTCTAATCTCCTCACTCTAAATTCTCTGCTAAATACATCTTGGGAAAGGAGACAGATCTCAGCCCACTGAGAGACCAAATTATATGCAGCCTATAGAAGTCTATGGTTAGAGGAGCAAGAGCCCAGTAAGGAAAGAGACATACAGACACGCTGATGCAGCCAATAGTAAGTTTTCAGTTTTACCCTAGAGCTTAATTCACATCAGTACTGTACAGTAGGTCTCTATAATGACCACCATGGTGTTAGTGCTTCAGCAGAGTTAGAGGAAGGGGATCTCCTCTTTTCCCTGCGTGCAGTATTTGGGAGACATCATAGCAGCTAGACTCCAACTACTAGGTCAGGGAACACTGCTCATGTACACAACCAGCAGTTTATCCTGAAAACTCATCTGAGCAGACAGGTATGCTATAAAGGAAACATGTCACACAGAACATAATCTCTGATCTTCCAGCAAAATGTTATAGAGCAGAAAGAGCCGAACAGATTGAAATATATTTTTGTGGGAAAAGATTCTGTATAAATTGTGCTATAAAAAGGTGTGGTGCAGGAATTGGACAAATCCCAGAGTAGGACAGGGAAGGTGTAAAAGAAATCATTCACCTGTCCCCTGTGCTCCAGTATCCACTGCCAATGTGCATTCAGCCACGTGCCATGCTTTTGCTGCTGGAAGTCCTGTGCCACACGTGACCACTGAGGACAATCAATGACCTCATCGGCCGCAGGCGAGGGCCTGGTGACTTCACCGCTTCCAACCAGAACTTCCTGTGGACAGCAGATGCAGCAGACACCGGTGCACAAAGGAGAGTATGATTTTTATGTTACACCTTCCCCAGTCTCCTCTGGGATTTGTCCAATTACTGAACAACCCCTTTAATGGAAATATCTGCTTCGGAATCCAGTGGGTGGTCCAACTCAATTAACAGTTTTTGGTTATTCCACCCACTGGACTCCTAACCCCAGAATGAGCAGAGATTTCAATCAATAAAATTCAGGTTACACAGAATCTTTTTACACAACTGCTCTGTAAGCCTTCTCTGTATGTTTCTGGTACTCTGGGCAGTATTTTCATGAGGATAGGTTCCCTTCCACTTCACTGTGCTGGCACTGCAGGGAAACTGTACACTTACTACTGGGACAATCTGCAGAAAGTTTACTATCAGGGCCCGTCTTTGTACAAAAACAGAATCCATTTAAGGAGCGTTTATTGTAGAATATTTTTTATCTACCTCTCCATGTTAGTCTGATAATCTGGACTGTTTGGACATCTGGAAGGTTTCTAGTCTACCTTATTCCAAATGAAATGTACAGTATTTCAGCTAAAATTATATATTACAGTGGTCACACTGTGATAATGCCACTTCTTACATAAACAAGCTCCAGTGCACTCTGGCTTAAAGCCACGCCACACATTTTGACAAAATAGGGCTGTGACCTCAGTGTTTTGGCTGTTATGTCAAAGTGAGTACTGTGGGAAGAATGGAAATAAAATGGATAATTTTATGATCCCCTGGAGACATGTTGGGAAATAATGATACAATTTTATTCCACATCCACCAGCAGCAGAACATGGTGACTGCACTGACTAACAAGAAAAATAAAGCAACTCCTGGTAATTCTGCTTCCTGTCTAACCCAGCTTACCATATTATCAAAATATTGTCAAATGAGTTAGCATAGGCCCAAAATGACCCGCTGCACATGGTCTTTCCTACCTGCCATGGGTGGGGCCAAGTTTGGTCTAACTATTCAACATATTTATGAACTAGAGATGCCAGATTCTGCCGCAGATTTTCTGGTAAAAACCAAGTATAAAAAGGTGTAAACTTTGGGAAGATTCACTTACTATAGAAAGTATAAATATACTATGCTAGTAAAGATTATGAAATATTTATATTCAACATTTTGAGACTGGCACCAATTACATAATTATATATAGCATAAGTATAAACTTGGATAAATATCTATAAATATATACATACACACACACATATATATATATATATATATATATATATATATATATATACACACACACACACACACACACACACACACACACAGATACTATACTATAGAACTATAATATTGTTACTATAAATATGCAATATAATGTCCCCATTACTGGCCCTAAACCCAGTGTCTGCTTATTGCCATAAAAGTGCAGTAAAATGATCCACCATTTCTGAAGAATTCACATTAAATTTTCTTCATAGTGTTAAATGTGTTGTATTTGTGTGGTAAAACCTGCCAATTCAGAACTTAAGACAGAATTTTGGCACATCAGAAAGCGCACAAACTTTTTGAAGGTCTGAATGACAGAAAAATATGTCTAAAACTAGGAACAGGATTTATAGTTTTATGCCCCGTAGTGTCTATCCTAAACTATTTGGTATTGGCCAGGATTCAAAGACAATACAGGACACACACTGTAGGGACTTATGCACAACACCGATTCATAATACAATGTACATAGAAATGTATGGGCCTATGTTGTACCAACATCCTCCTCCAGTTGTATATAGTACAAAGGCACCCTGAGTCTTTTTCTTACAATACTTCAAGGAGCAACACAGTACTTGAAACAGTCATCCAGCATCCATATTATTGATCTGGAAGGGCTCCATACAGGTTCTGAGTACATGGCTTTGCCATGTGTATGAGCCCTAAGATACATGGGGGCAGGGACTGATAGCATAAAGTTAAGAACAGAGCTGTGGAGTCTGTAAGCCAAACTACACACTCTTCCATTTTTCCACAGCCCAACGCCGACTCCTTCATGAATGGCTGAAAGTCAGAAGAAGTAAAGATCCTCTAATTCATTAAAAAAAACTAGTGATGGAATTCCTATGAAAGTAAATATGTAAAACTATATAGATCATCTAAACCATTATGCAATATTAATAATTGTATAATATAAAATAATCATTTTAATTAAATGTCTAACTTTCTGACTCCACCTAAAATTGTTCCTAACGCTACAGCCCTGGTTAAGGGCTACTTGGCCATAATATCACGTGTAATAACCCTGGTTAGTATCAATGCTTGTTCTATTGCCCGGACAGTTGTTTGGCTTGACATATCGTGTCCATCTTATCAGTATACATTTTATCTTACAATTTCAATTGGAACTAAAAGATCCCCAGAAATATATGAAAATGGCTGAACCTACAAGTATTCAAGCTCAGGCAATTGGCAGTGCTCAAGGTGTCACTATATTATGATCTACCTCTATTGGTCTATCTACTGATATGGAAACAACCTTAAACAACCAGTTCCTCAATACAGCCATACATAAGTGACTAACGTTAGCTGAAGTTGCCGATGACATCATGTTTATGGGGACAGCAGTTCCCTGATGGAAGACATCAGATATTTAGATGACAGCTATCCACTGTGTCTGACCTGTCTTAAGGCATCTGTCACCTTAATATGCCATCCTGTACAAGGGCAGCATATCATATCTATGGGTCCTTATTGCCAGTAGCAAAGAAATGTTTGTTTTGACAGCTAGCAGTGCTCATGTACACTGATCTCATAGCTTGAGTCTACCTACATTAGCAGAGCACTAACCACGCACCCCCATACTGGATGCTGCATATGTACTTATACCCCATCCTGAGGGGCAGGAGAAGCCTTGTTTAGCACTATCCTTATAAATATACCTGGACTCAAGCTACAGTATGAGACTGGTGTATTCTTTGAGCACTGCTAGTAACTAAGCAGTGTAACACTGTTTTTAATGATTTGGCTACTATCAGTATGGACTTGTATCTATAACATGTTGCCCTTACATAGAGTACCATATAAAGCCGACAGAACCATTTTAATGTTTATGGCCGTCTTCAGGGACTCACTGTGCCAACTCTGAATATATCTGGCACTCAGATTGAGCTACTGAATTTATTCAAGCTTTACTATGTGATTTATGACTGACATGGGTCAGACATGAGCCAGGTCCTTAGAGTCCAATGTACAATACAATAATCCCAATGCAGCAAAGCAGAAGAGCACAGAGAAGATACAGTATGTGTTGGAATAGACAATGAGCTGCACAAACTCCAATAACATTCATTTCATAAACTAAATTGTCTGCAGAGAAGAACATTGTGAATGTCAAATGTCCATGTCTGGACAATGCAAACGTGAAATCGGCTTCCTTCAGGTCTTCTGTAATTCCTAATGCATTTCAAGCAAGCAAATGTGTCTGAAAATTGAGACGTTATGAAGAGTGTGGGGAGGAGGAGACAGACTGATTTATCGCTTATATGTACATAAACATCAAGGAGACCTACAGAGGACAAGTCAGAATGCAAAAAATATATATATTGTGTCTACTCTGTCCAGTTTACTGGCACAGGACTGTTCAAAGTAAGAGTATACATGTCATCAGTATGGCCCCTGCAATGGATTTCAAAGTCATGGAGAGAAAAGGCCAGGGTCCAATTGGCCCAATTCTGTATTCTCATAAGGGATTCCCCCTCAGCTTACCTGCATCACAGCATTAGTAAAAAAAAAGGAAGGGGGGAAGCCTATGGATTTATGCCACCCTTCTCCCAGGTTAACTATCTATTATATATCTGCAGACTAAGCTAGCAGGGAATACTGACGGCCCATTCAGATAACAGAGTGTCACCCAGTTTTAATGGCCATTGTGAAGTCCAAAACTTATGGACTGAACACGGGCAAATTAATGTCAAAAGGGGCCACATATACTTTGGCATGTCCAATTCTCCTATATGCATGCACACTTGGCTTGCGCCTCAACATGTGTGCATTCTCTATATGGACAGGGAAGAAAGCTACAACCAGATCTCCCTCTAAAACAAAAGTATTGAGCGTGCTGAAAGTCAATCCGATGTTTGATGTTTATGAGGGCCTTGAGGCAAATATTGAGGAACTGTTAGGAGTCCCCCCATATTGCTGATTTAGCCAACATAATGTATGTGTCTTGCATTTATTCTCTCTCCTCTTAGGCTGGCATGTCTGGGTTGGGAAAGTCCTTTTAAATCTAGCTAGTTTTTGAAACCTTTTCATTTTTTCAAGAATCTTATGGTTATTTTGCCATAATACTTAAACTTCCCTTTTTTTTACTGATCTGTAGCATCAATCATTGGGGCAGACTGGCATTCTAATAAAGTTTGTAAAAAGATCCAACTGTTTTATGTAAAAAACCTATTTCTAAAATTCTGATGAACAAAATATGTTAAATGAGCTTTGGCAATGATATGGAGTCTTATGACTTGGAGTCTGTGTGATATTACATTGTACATTTTTAATGAACTGATATAAAGAGCCATTAGTCCTGACAACCGTACGTCATACAACTGTCAACAGCGGGCACAATGTGACATACTGCAGCAATTACCAGACTGCTGAAGATTTATATTATCAAAAATTACATAAAAGTTATTATTCTTTATTGATATATGCACAGAAGCTATCTGCTCTAAAATCCAGTGGTGAGACAACAACATATGTGTACACAGAGGGCAGAAGCCCCAATACCAAATACCAAAATATGCCCCCATTCTAGTGTTTCCACATTCCCCTTTAGGAAAATAGAAATGCAATCCCTGGGTCATTCACTTTTTTGTTGCATTTGTAGAGCAAAATTCTGTGTAAATTTAGACCATGATGGAGAAAGGCACAAGTGAAACCACAATGGTCTCCCTATTGAAATGCATAAATCATCTGTGTAAAGCCAAATCCTCCACTAACTCAGTTATAAGGTTAGTTCTACGCTCTGGCTAATAGATATGGGTCCTGGGCAGAGAGGTTCCCATTACTACATCCATATGCAAAATTAGGACATTGGAACACAGGTTGTCTAAACCAGACAACCCCTTTAGGGATAAGTTGGTTACAATCACTGGTAGACAATCCCACAATCAGATTTACTTAATCTATGTGGGCCATAGGTCATTTCATGAGTCAGAGATTGACTGCTTCCAGACACAACACCCAGGCCTCTCGGGTTATCAGAACTGGGGCTAGGGTGCTCTAACTCTGCTTCTGTGCGTTGCATAGTCTAGATTCTGCAGTTATAAAATGGCGCAAAATGCACCCATATTATATCAATGTAAAAGCACCCATATTATATCAGTGTAAAAGCACCCATACAGAAACAAGAAGGCACTCTCAATATCATAATCAGTGAGGTCCCAACAATGAAACTAAGAAATATGTGACAGTCACCCCCAACAAAGCACTGTACTCTGTAACAGTAAGAGCATTTTCACACAAAGGAATTTGGAACTGATCCCAAGGGAACGACAACATATTCCTTGAGTATACTATATATTTTCTGTGAGAATTATGCTGTGATGCTATTTGAAGGAAATGACCACTTGTGTACTCAATGACAGATGTGTAGAAGTATAACCAGCACTTTCAGTCATCATATGACTCCTACAGGATAAAATAACAGTATGAAACGCCTACAAGCCGACATCAACCTTCACGGAGTGGGAGTTTGGTGCTAGAGCACTGACATACACAGTGATCAACGTGCATAGTGACACAAAGAACCACTGCAGCAAGTACGACACCTAGATACTTACACAGTCACACCTATACTAAAGGTATAGCTACTATTACCATTATCAAGTACTGATACTACAGATTCTCCTGTACTTTATTGGGTGCCATATACTGCACACAGTAAGAACAGGAGAATCTGCTCCATAACTATCTATGTGGTGTACTGTATGATAAACATGCAGAACAATTTCGTTGAAGCTGCCCAAAAGCCACTGAGCCACAACTTTTCCATTCTCTTTAGCCCAACTTGGACGCCTTCATAAATGGTCAGTCAGAAGCAGTAAAGACTCATTGAAAAGCCAGTGATTGATCTCTATGAAAGCAAATATGTAAAAAACTATACATCTAATTAATTATACAATATTAATAATTGAATAATATAATTAAAACATATGAATCATTTTACTTTAAAGCCAGAGTCGGCAGCTTTTTTCCGACTCCACCTCCACATCCCTAGTAAGGAACTGTGTCCACACAAGTGATTTTAAAAGCTTGATAACCCGTTCCAGTTCCTTACAATTGATGAACTACCCGCAAGGTAGGTCATCAATAAAAGATTAGTAAGGGTCCAATACTGGGATGTCGGATAGTTTTATAGAGATTGTAAAATGTAATTACAGCGTGTTCACTTCTGTAGGAAAAGCCAAGAATTACATTGCATGGTTAGTAAAAAGCAGATGGTGTGGGATGTGAATAGTGAAGGGGTCACAGTACTCGCACATGGGCCGCAGTCCCATCAAACAGCTGATCAGCTGAGTGCCAATCTCTGTCATGATGCTGTTGAGCACCAGCCATCTCCAGCTGGCCACAGCCCCCTACCCCATTGGGCCTGGTCGCACCTCCCAATGACTGTGATCGCTATGTACTTGAATCCAGAAGTGTGCAACCCCTTTTGGTTTTTTTTGATGTGTGTAAATAGAAGCACAGTCCTGGTGGTATAAACCCAGAGTTAGGGTCGTCAAAACAGCCATCTGTTTGCATCTGTTTTTTTAAACATGATGTGAATGGCCCCTTAGGGTATTACAACTACATTAACCACTTCCAATAATTGTTATGATCAATACATCAAAGGGATTGGAATACAAAGTGATATACAGGCCACAGGAATGGACACTAAATATAATTTGCTAATGTTATTTATAAGAAAATTATGATAAGTAGGATTCAACAGAACTGCTAAGATGACCTATGTACCAACATGGGATGCTGACAAAATATAGGCTGTGGTCCCTCCAAGTAGTCCGTCATAGCACTATATTTCTGCATGCAAAATTAGCAGGATATCATAAGATGTAGAGGCCAAACCGAAATAAATGTAATTAAAAAACTTAAAAAAGTATATAAAGCAGTATCTAAAAGGACCATTTTAAATATTTAGAAGCTGAAACACAGTAACATATAGCAGAAGGACATTAGAAGGTCATATGGTGAAGAGCAATATACTATATATTATAATAAAAGATGTTGTGGCAGTATATACTAAATATGAGAAATGTACATTCTACTGTATTTGCACTTGCAGTCACTGAATAAAGCCAGGACCACGTAAAAGCACAAAGTGTAGGCTAAATGCAAGATCATGTCATATGACTCCAGGGTGATGCCTTATAACTTACAATAGGAAGTATTTCCTTGTAACACCTCAACTGCTATAAATCCTCTTCTTGAATAGTAAGATGGTCCTTTCTGCCCACCATTAATGGGCTGATATAAAACTTTCCTTGGGAGTTTCTAGACATGAATAATCCTAGAGGAATCTTTATTACTATGAGCATTGCTGAAGTTAGAGAAGAGACACCATGCTAACTCTACTAGTATACAGTGGGGAAAAAAAGTATTTAGTCAGCCACCAATTGTGCAAGTTCTCCCACTTAATAAGATGAGGCCGGCCTGTAATTGACATCATAGGTAGACCTCAACTATGAGAGACAAAATGAGAAAACATATCTAGAAAATCACATTGTCTGATTTCTAAAGAATTTATTTGCAAATTATGGTGGAAAATAAGTATTTGGTCAATAACAAAAGTTCATCTCAATACTTTGTTGGCAAATCTCAATACTTTGTTGGCAAATGATCCTTTGTTGGCAATGACAGAGGTCAAACGTTTTCTGTAAGTCTTCACAAGGTTGGCACACACTGTTGCTAGTATGTTGGCCCATTCCTCCATGCAGGTCTCCTCTAGAGCAGTGATGTTTAGGGGCTGTCGCTGGGCAACACGGACTTTCAACTCCCTTCAAAGGTTTTCTATGGGGTTGAGATCTGGAGACTGGCTAGGCCACTCCAGGACCTTGAAATGCTTCTTACGAAGCCACTCCTTCATTGTCCTGGTGGTGTACTTGGGATCACTGTCATACTGAAAGACCCAGCCACGTTTCATCTTCAATGCCTTTGCTGATGGAAGGAGGTTTGCACTCAAAATCTCACGATACATGGCCCCATTCATTCTTTCATGTACACGGATCAGTCGTCCTGGTCCCTTTGCAGAGAAACAGCCCCAATGCATGATGTTGCCACCACCATGCTTCACAGTAGGTATGGTGTTCTTTGGATGCAACACAACATTCACTCTCCTCCAAACACAACGAGTTGTGTTTCTACCAAACAGTTCTACTTTGGTTTCATCTGACCATATGACATTCTCCCAATACTATTCTGGAACATCCAAATCCTCTCTAGCAAACTTCAGACGGTTCCGGATATGTACTGACTTAAGCAGGGGGACACATCTGGCACTGCAGGATCTGAGTCCCTGGCGGCGTAGTGTGTTACTGACGGTAGCCTTTGTTATGTTAGTCCCAGCTTTCTGCAGGTCATTCACTAGGTCCCCCTGTGTGGTTCTGGGATTTTTGCTCACCGTTCTTGTGATCATTTTGACCCCACGGGGTGAGATCTTGCGTGGAGCCCCTGATTGAGGGAGATTATCAGTGGTCTTGTATATCTTACATTTTCTAATTATTGCTCCCACAGTTGACTTCTTCACACCAAGCTGCTTGCTTATTGCAGATTCAGTCTTCCCAGCCTGGTGCAGGTCTACAATTTTGTTTCTGGTGTCCTTCCACAGCTCTTTAGTCTTCACCATAGTGGAGTTTGGAGTGTGACTGTTTGAGGTTGTGGACAGGTGTCTTTTATACTGATAACAATTTCAAACAGTAGCCATTACTACAGGTAATGAGTGGAGGACAGAGGAGCCTCTTAAAGAAGAAGTTACAGGTTTGTGAGAGCCAGAAATCTTGCTTGTTTGTAGGTGACCAAATACTTATTTTCCACCATAATTTGCAAATAAATTCTTAAAAAAATCAGACAATGCGATTTTCTAGATATGTTCTCTCATTTTGTCTCTCATAGTTGAGGTCTACCTATGATGACAATTACAGGCCTCTCTCATCTTTTTAAGTGAGAGAACTTGCACAATTGGTGGCTGACTAAATACTTTTTTCCCCCACTGTATGCTTAGCAAGAGGTCATAGGACAAATGAGAACTGAGGCTGGAGCTCAATGACTATGTTAGTAGTGTACTACAACTAGGAAGCAGCAACAGCCCCTGGAAAGAGACCATTCAAATCTATTTCATCAAATAAGGAAGACCCCTTTAATAAAATAAATAGCAAAACAATACTAAAGAGTGATGAAAGCTATAATAGTAGTCCTCAACTGGCAGACCATTGTCTCAATCCAGAAAGGTTTGTCCAAACCATGCAGACCTGTCAGCATACATACACTGGAGGAGGACAATGTCTCCTACTATACAACTATGATGACAGGAATTGAGCATGAGAATCTTTGTTGCTCATGGGCCCTGTCAATTCATACATGCACAGTATATAGACCCTACACATTTCTGCTCACATTGTTACATGAAGCATGCTCAGAGGTACTACCTTGCAGGAGCATAGGTACAAGCCCCTATTAAATCAAATAGCAGAGTGGCAGCATTATGGCAGTACAGCCATGCTGCCCATATCTGTATTTAAAGCACATGCATTTCAAGACAGAACCACAAACAATGAGGAAGATTTACTAACACTGTCTAAAAGTTATACAGTGCAAAGCTATAGACTAGACTTAAAATGTTCTGGATTTATTATAGTGTCTGATGCTGGATGACAAATCTGTCTCTTTATTAGACTGTCTCGTCCAGTGGTGGCGAACCAATGGCACACCCCAGCCAGGCTCCAACTAGTCCACACACATCGATCGCTCGCTAA
Source organism: Leptodactylus fallax (assembly GCA_947044405.1). Classification (NCBI taxonomy): domain Eukaryota; kingdom Metazoa; phylum Chordata; class Amphibia; order Anura; family Leptodactylidae; genus Leptodactylus; species Leptodactylus fallax. The sequence goes on from CAMRHE010000088.1 coordinate 3,149,293, forward strand.
TGGGGAATCCAGGACAGCTATCTTAGATCCCCCAGTGAGTGAGCGCTCCTTTCAGGTGTATGTGCAAATGCACATACAGCTGAAGATTGTCAGTGAAGGCCGTGGCCTGACTGCTATATATATATTGATAAGGAAAGGGGCCTGCCCAGGGATTCAGATGGAACCCATTATCCTCTTCAGGGCTCTGTGGTCCCACGCCCCAGAGGTCACTGCTGGGGTCTGTGATTGGGCATCAGCAGTCACGTGGGGCACGCCGACGCAACGTCGTCAGCATGCTCCACGTGACCGCTGAGGTCCAATCACAGGCCCCAGCAGTGACCTCTGTGGCGCGTTACCTCAGTCGCAGGGAGAAGAGGACCAAATAGGATGCTGGAGAGAGCCGGAGTGGGGATGCCCAGGAGAGGTGAGGTAAGGAGAGTATAAGTGTTTGTTATTTTTACTCACCTCCCCTGGGCTTCCACTTATTATACTCTGGGGTTTGAGGAGACCCCAGAGTATAATAATAGCACCGAAATAAACTGGATGGTGAAACAAATTTTGTGGGGTTCACATGAAGCAGTTCAAAAGGGGCTCTTGTGGGGACCACTGTGGAACAGACTGTACTGTATAGAGGTCCTTCACTATTTATATCACCCAGTATCTGTTTTATAGCAGACATGTGATATTATTACAGGCAGTAATAACACTGCACAGTCACTATAAAACAGATCAAAAAAGCACCACCATCCCTTCATACTGTTGATCAGTAGGGGTCCTGGGTGTTGCAGCCCCACTGATCTCTTAGATCTATTAAGGTTAAAGTGCTGTGTGGACACTTTGTGATAAATTAGTGGGTTTTGGGTTGCAGTTTGGACACTTGGTCTCAAAGGTTTGCCATCACTGGTCTAGTCTAACATTACACCTCCTATCAGTTGGCTTAGCTTCTGCCAGAAAAAAAAATGCCAAAAAGTCATGCCCTTATCTGGGAACCGCTGAATCACTTCTACAAGGTAATGTGATTAGGTTTCTAACTAATCTATTGCTGACAGACTCCCTTTAAAGATATTATGTGATTTTCCTATGGACAAATAATGATAAATCTTGAAGTAAGTGGTTATACAAAGTTTGCAAAATATTAACAAGACGACATCTTTACTGTAAGCATTCAGCTTGAACCTTCACTTAACAATGGACCTTTCTTAAAACATAGTACCAGTCTTAGAGCATTGCATCAGACACATCACTTGCAAATTGTGAGCCCATCGATCTTTGACATTCAACCCCTATTTGTTTGTATTGATCAGTTTTCATTGACCATAGTGCTTTAAATAGAGATATTTTGTTAATACTTGGAACTGATCCCAGGTTTGGAGACTTGGGACTTCCTTTAAGCAATGATACAAATATATTGTGGTGTTTTTTTACACCAACTGCCAAACACAGATTGCAGTGCAACACTGTATATCTCTGGCCGGTGGTTATATATGAGTAACGTGCATAGTGACCACCCTCTACCTGTGTCACAAGGACAGCTATTCTACAGCTTGGCCAATATTTATACCCAAGCCAATTTGCCTTGGGGAACAATAGGAATTTACTTAAATAAATTCTGCTTGTTATTTATAATATGATTATATATATATATATATATATATATATATATATATATATAAGACTTCATCTGGTCACTGACTATAAGATGTTCATTGGCAGATTTTAAAGAGGACCTTTCACCACCTCCACCAATTCACGTTCTTAGCATCTGTTAATAGGCGCCGCTCCACTGATTCCAGCACAGTTGGAATTTTCTCTCTAGCCACCACCATTCCTAATTTTGTTGCCTGGTGTGCTATTTAAGGTTTGTAACGTCATAAGGGCAGTGTCAGGGCGGGAGGCGTGATTCAGAGCTCCAATCAGAGGCAGCCAGTGTCAGAGATCAGAATCACACCCCTTGTCTGCTCCTGCCTGACACCGCCCTCCTGACAGTACAGAGCATAAATAGCATATCAGACACCAAAACTAACAGCACTGATTGCCCAGGAACGGTGAAGGCTAGAGAAAAAAATCCAACTGTGTCACAATCAGTGGAGCAGCAGCTATTAATTGATTTAACGAACTGGAGTGGAGATGGTGAAAGATCCTCTTTAATGGAATCCACTAAATCTGTTGTTCATAGGGTCTGGTATACCATGTAGCCATTACTACAGGATACAAAGGCACAAACCAAAACTGGTAACTGCTGGCTGCAGCCTACTTCACATATACTGTATAATCTGCTTTACAGCCACATTTGTTTTACATAAAATTTCTTCCACCAAGTTATCAATCTATACCTATACCAATAGCATCCACATAGTGCAAATGTACAGCAACAATGTGATCCATCACAGACTGCTCAGTAATCCTCTTACAATGAGTGTGCATTAGATACACACACTACTGCTATGACAGTTTTGTGTATTACACAAAGCTTTCTCAGCAGTATAATACTGCTTTAGTGCATTTTCACTAAATACCCCTGGTCTATATGTCATGCCCTAATGGATACATTGAATTAGAGTGTAACACTATGCACTGCCATTCAAGTCCACCTACATGTGGGTTACTAGAATAACCCTAGTACTGCCAATAGGGCATAGGTCTGTAGAACAACAGAACTGACCTACACAGATGTGAAGAGACCATTATATGTTCCAATGTAAAGGCCCTCTAAAACTTTTTTCTTCTTTGGTATCCCATCAAAAGTCCATTTCACTGCCCATTAGCTCATGCAGAAGTGTCGAAAGTGAATAGGTACATATTGACTCTCCTATAAATATGACCCATCCATACTGCAAAGCAGTCAGTGATCAATCTCCTTTACATATTGATCCCTGTTCACCAGGGCAATAAGTCGTTACTTTTGATCACGTGAACCACAAGCTCAACCCAATGGGTTTTTATGCCATGCATTGTGTTAGTGTCATGCAGAATGTAATGGTTTTCATAGGGTAAACACAGAAGGCGTTAGGTGGCCTGTATGGGATGAACCGAGAAAGTGGCTGTAACTCGTATGAGCATCCAAGGACTTTCAAGAAAAAGAAAAAAAAATAAATAAATCACACCGTACATGGGCTCAAAATTTCCTCTCCTAAAATCATTCATCAACCTTGCCAGAAGATTTTACACTAATATACATAGCGGAGTCCAAACTACTGCCAAAACGCCTCATCAGCAGTGCCCTCTCATGACTCCCCTGCCATAGATCCGTGTAGTAGTAACATGACAGTATTGCTGCATGATCGAAGCCCTGTGCCCTCAAAGCTTTACACTAAACTACATCCTGAACACAAATCAATGTAACAACCCCCTTCTGCCACAAACACCAGCTATTAACCCCTTAACTGCCCAAATACATTGTTGTTCAAAGTACTGCTGTCCCTTCAGGCAAATTGGAGTACTAAATAATACACTTTAAGCGCGGGTGCTCAGGGATGTTGCACCGCCCAGTACAACCTGCCAGGCTCAGGCTAAGCACACTCAGCATTACGTGCCAATAATAACATTAGGGTGACTCATGGCTCTCTGCTTAGGAAGCCCCCTCTCCAGTAAACGCTCCTGGAAACCAGGCTGCTGCTTAAGTTGTCTCAAAGCATTTTATGATAACGTTACTTTCCACAAAACGCCTGATTCTGTTAGCATTGATTTCCATGATCTTGTTCAGACTTGTCACTAGATAATTGCACAAATTGCACTTACAAGACTTAATTGTCACTGTGAGTCGCTGGAGAATTGAGGAAAGTAGGTTTACCCAACATCGAGTAGTCTACAAGGTGGACCTGGGCTACAAAACAGAAAAAGGTATGGTCCATTTATCATAATATGCCCGCTACCATTCCAAGCAAATGGTATAAAGGTTTCTTTCAGGTCCCTCCGACAAACTAGCCTTCAGTGTCTGGTATCGGGAGAACCAGATCAGCTAGTTCAACTTTCCCTGTGAGATCCTATAGTTTCTTAGGTCTTATTCACGCATTCATTTTAGGAGATGTCTTCTGGATCTACTAATTTTATCGCATTCACTCACACATCGGTTTTCTTTCACGAACCACAAGTCTGTTTAAAAAAAAAATGGAGACATGTCCTACTTTGGTCTGTGATTTAGGGTATATAAAAATAACGCACCGCACATGGTTTTAACATAGTACAAAGTGTAGGAATTTATGTAAAATTATGGCCAGTGATCAACCACGGACAAAACACACCCAAAAACACAATAGGTCCATGAGCTGTCTGAGGAAAAGACTGACAGCACACATCTGTGAAAAAGGAATATCGGAATAAGACCTTATGGTGATACGTGGTACAAGATGGGTTAGGCAGCCGCAAATCTCCTTTCTAGTCAAATGGCATGCACCACAGTCTGCATAAGGAATTTGGGCTGCCAGATAGCAGTAACACAATCTAATGTCTATGAACAGCTTTAAATAGCTGTTCCAGGTCCCATAAACTGCAAGTACAGATGTTAATCTCATTACAAACAGATATAAATGTAAAGATATATATATTTCCTTCTTTTTGTACTTCTACAACTATGATACTATGAAGTATATTCAAAAAGAGGTTGTCTTGGTCATACAAATTATATAGAAAAGGCCAAGTATCAAAAGTGGTACTTACCAACTCCCCGCCACTCCTGTTCCAGCTCTTCTCTGTATGTCTTTACCCCCTGGTGCCTTTCGACACACTGGAAATGCCACTAAGTCAATCCAAACCAGCTGACTGGTCATTTTCTGTGTGTCAAGGTGGACTAAGAAGTAGAGACGGAGGACCCAGGAACAGTAGCAGTATCAGAGGAATTGGACTGGTGACTAAGATTCATTTTATTTTCTTACACTATGCAGAGCTTCTTCTGTAAGCTGAGCAACCACTTTTCACACCAGTAACAGAGCTTATGTATTCCAAAAAAAGGGGATCATTCATAGTGAATATTCAGATAAAAGACAGAAATCTGTTTGCAGTATGGCACGCATTGGGCCTGTAAAAAATGGGCCCAATCTACATAACTGCCTTATTAACAGTATTGTGTATCAGTATTTGTAACCCAAAACCAGAAGTGCAAGTAGAATGGAAAGATTTCTGCCTCTTCTGTGTTTTGGACACATCCCTGGTTTTGGCTTACAAAGACAGACAAAATACTTACCAAGTACTGACAGTGTGAAGGTGGCCTTAGAGATAAAGCAGCAACCATTAGCCTGTCTGTGCTCTATGTATACACCCATTATTTAACAAGTGCAAATGTTGTAATATAGAATTACAGAAAATACATATTACAAAAGGGCTGTGATCTACAATACACTGGTCTCCAACTGCTCTGCAACTACAACTACCAGCAAGCACTGACTGCAGTGCCTGCACAGCTGGAGAGCCCCAGATGGCATATCCCTACAAGTTGTACAGTGCTGCGAAATATGTTGGCGCTATATAAATAAAATGTATTATTATTATTATATCACAGTTCATAAGGGCAGAAGGATCAATGAGTGGCAGCTGTAACACTGCTAAAAACTGTCCCATGTGACCAAGCTCTATACGTATCAAACAAAATTCGTACGTGACTACATGTCTATCAGGGGGTGTGGCTTGTTACAAATGGGTAACATACCATACTTAATGTCTAGATTCAGATTTTTTATTTTTTATTTTGCTGTACAGAAGTAGAGCACATATACAATGGATTAAACCTGGATTTGACTGGTCTTGTCCTTTTTGTAGGACCTATAATGTCTTTGTGCTTCAGGAATCTTTGAAGCCTCACCCACTTGTCCTGGCACATTTGGAAGTGTTGCAGGGACTCAATAAATACAACATTTATACATGACATCATTTTTCATGTATACATCAGGAGAGCAACTAAAGTGATCTACTCCATTTTTTCTAGAGTGTTTCATGTTTTCCTGTTGGTTAAGCAGTAGACATCTGGCAAGAAAATAAAATGTAAAATGAAGCTGAAAAATAACCTAATCCAGCCTTAGGGTATATTCACATACGGCAAATGTGTTGCACAAATTTCTGCAACTGAAAATAATTTCCATTGATCAAGCCTCAGATGACAGTGACAGCCACAGAAATTGCTGCAACAAATCTGCCCCATGTAAATACGCACCCCAAGTCCACAATGAGTTAAAAATATTTTAGTTTGTACAGTATATCAGTATTTGTAAGCCAAACCCAGGAGTGGGTCCAAGACATAGAAGAGTTGCAAATCTTTCCGTTATAGTCTTTCTCTAAGGGTTCATTCATAACACTGACCAAGCATCCGGTCACGTGAAAGAGGCCTAAGCCTGGATTTAGTAAGTCCTTTTTATTGATTTATTTTCTCTAATTTTTGTAATAAATACAAATCTTTAGATTTTGCCGTGAGCATGAAAATCACAATCTAAAAACATCTTAAAGCTGTCAATGGATACATTGATACTTGAATCCAGCATACTCAAATACCTTCTCCATTACTGCCCATTCTACCACTCCTACTGGCTAAAACACAAGCCTTTCCTTAAAGATCCCGCTATTTTCTCAAGGTGTGATTCCCTTATCCACACAGTAGAAGATAACCCATCATTAAACATTTGTCACCATGCCATTCACATGTAAAGAAGCACCTGTTATGTGAACCCCCTGGAAACAGCTGTTCTAATAACTAGGGGATAAAGGAACCAGGCAATAAACACTGAAGAAAATTTGGTCTAGCATGTAAAATGGCTACCCCTAATATTTAGGAATCTGAATGCCAAATTCTGGATGCGAAGAGCAGCAAGGTCACTTTGTCTCTGGAAAAATACTGGTCTGACTAGGCCTAAGATTTTAAAGGGCCTTTAGCAAACATCCAAGAAAACAGTCAGAGCTAAACGTAGGGGTATTGTGGCACATTTTCAGGATAAATTTGCCATCTTGGCAAAATAAAATCCTACCTGTTCCCATGACAGGATCATTTTGTTTGGATCCTAGAGTGAAAACCCAAGAAACTAACAGTGTTGGGCAAATAGGGATTGCGTATACCGTGCATACCAACCATACCAAACACATGGGAAGCAAATGGCACAGGAAAGAGGACATTTTACATAGAAGGAACTCTTGTCATCTCAAGATGAAAGTAACTCTTGTTATCATTGTGTTTTACTAAAAAGCATAGACAAGGGTGGCACAACCTGTTACTGAGCAAAAACAGTGCCATGGCATCAATTATTCTACTACAACTAAAAGTCCACACACCCTTCCTGTACCGCACCGACAGATATTCCTTAGACAAAAAAAGGAGGTGGCTAGTGATGTAATGCTGGCACATACAGATCAATATATCAGTAGTAATAAATGAGAGGCTATCTGACAAATAGAGGATATCACAAAAACGGGACATACCACGCTAAGAAATCCAGCTGTCATAAGAAGCAGTAATGAAAGAAGACTTCAATATGTCTGTCAGCAGACTCTATTAACATTATAATCCAGCAGTACATACAAATATATGTATTCCCTTTTATTTACAAGGTGTATGACAACAAGCTACAGGCAAACCATGCTTTAAATCAATCCCTCTATTAATATTGAAGGGCTTGAATAGAAAACCTCGAAAATATTTCAGAGCACCTGCAAGTCAAAGAGAGAAAATTGCTTTTCACATCTCCTATTTGAGGCTTAAAAATGGATGAATAATTACATGCGAACCCCATCCTGTGGGAGCGAAGTGAAAGGAGAGTCAGTAATGAGATACCCCAGAGAAGCGGCACCTCCTGAATTACCCTGGCCCGATGAGGGAGGGATCTCAGATCACATCCATTTCATGAATTTCAACAAGTTATCAAAATAACTAGAGGTAACAAATGGGCTGTTAAAAAACAACTCCTCATGTTCCCCGGATTCCATCTGAAAAATGCATTTAGTGCTCACACTAGGTACAATTATGTCTCAAAGTGCCAATCCTTCACTGCTATCGTATTTACATTATTATACAGGTTAGTATGGAAAGTCTACATGAATCCTGAGGATGGAAAACCCCTGGTCTTACAGCCATCTGTATGGACATCCATCAACACATAAGTCTCGGAATTCATGCTGGGTAACAAAATTTACTAAGAATATATTAAAATCCACAGGAACACTAAATCATAACCCAACCCCCTTCCCCTTCCTATATCTTTCTTTACCAGTCTTTCCTTCTATAAGCAGCAAATGCTCCCAGAGTTGATATCTTCCTGACTGTATGGGACTTTTTCAAGAAGAGGTCCTAGTGTTCCCAGTCTTCTAGTACTGTACATTCTCTTGCTGTACTGTATTGTAGTGCCATGTTGATGTTGTTTTATATATATATTAAAATCGGGAGATACAATCTAATTTTGGTGACCTTAAATGATATGAGAATCTTTGCAGCCATTTTATAAATGCTCTAATGCATCTTAAAGAAGAAATGAAGAAAGGGCACTATTATACTGCTCAAGTGATGGACAGGACAAGTACTGATCAACAATAAACATGTCAATGGCCACTCATTTGCATCAGCCTATTATACAGCCCATTGCAAAGTAATTGGGGAGGAATGTTTGCTCAAGGCGTGGCCTTGCCAACTGTTGGGTGGCTTATTGCATCTTTTAGGTAGTATAAGGCATTATTCACATGTCAGTGATTGTGTGCCAAAACCAGGAGTTGATTGAAACCTGGAAAAGGAGCATTTTTTTCCATTATACCTTATTTCTGTGAAGTTTCTACTCCTGGTTTTGGCTCATATACTGATGCAAATCACTAACATGTGAATAAGGTCTAGCGGTGCTATTTCACAGCAAGTCATGATCTGTCTTTTCTACACCAATAATAAAAAATAACACTGGTCAAAAAATGCAAAACACCCACATAGTTTAAAAAAAAAAAAAAAAACGCATGTAAAAACGCAAATGTGTAATAGCACCCTAAAAGAGGAAGATTATCATTGGCACAATAAGACATGACAATTATCGGCAATGAGTGCTCCAAGGACTGCCTGCTCCTTATAACTGCCCTGAATATTAGGCCATGTAATAAGCCCTTAACAAACAGCCTTGACTGAAAGCATCCAGATGTTGTATATACAGTTCCTATGCAATTCCATAGGTACAGACTACAAATAAAATCTATGTAGTCTCATCCTGTGATCCCAGCCATCTAGCCTCAACTTCTCAAGCTAATGAATGAATGTTACTGTAAAGCGCTGCGGAATATAAAAGTAAGCATAATAAATAAATAAGAGGGACATATGGAAAAAAACGACAAAAAGACAGGCTTTGTTTGCATTCGAGAACCATGGGAAGAGATGCATAAGGCTACATACACAAATCAGTAGGTGATTTTTTTAAAATCAAGATTATCTGCAAAGTTGCTTATTAGCTAGAAATAAATAAATAGCTGCGGATTTAGACATATCCCTTAACCAAAAGAGACAGCAGCTTATGGGTCCATATTGCTAGGGATCATATACAGAGGGTATGTTCACCCAACTGGCAGTGGCAAGAGGAATGAAAGAAGTCAAAGGTGAAGACCTGCCAATTCTTTGTAACTTACTATGTATAATGTAAGAACTGTCAATGCCTTGAGAGTTGTAAGGAGCCACAATGTATCACATGACCAGCCAAGATGGGTCACAATGTGGGAGTCCATCACATAAAGGTTTACTGATCCACAAGATAAAAATACAATGCGAGATAAGAATCCAATTCATAATGCATAGTAAAAATATACATACAAAATAAATACAAGCTCCTTGAGTAAATAAGCAGCTCCAAATCGCTTCTAGTAAGAACACAGAAGTCCACAAAGACGAGGATTTCCGATCTCATCCGGAAACAACCGAAGCCAAGCTAAAGCTTCCGAAGGCTCCTCGGAGATGCACGAAAGCAGCCGAACACTAAGACTCCGCCCACAACACTTCCGAATCCCGGTTGGGCGCTGTCCACCTCCTGAATCGCTTCAATACGGCTTTTAAGGAGCGTGGGAAACGGGGAACACGGCAAAATGTAGGGGAGCGGAACCAAATAGTACAACTAGATATACGACGATACAGCCATGAGCGGCGCCATATACATCTGCAGGGCGGTGATCCATCACGGATAGTCACATAAGAAAGCTGCGCCCACAATCCCCAATTCTCCCCCACTACATGCAATCCTCCCTGCAGCTCCAGGATTATCCTATGGCTGGAGCGACATTCATAGGCGGCCATCTTTAATAAGGCCATCAAATGACTGGGATTTAGCGGCTCAGCTGTCAGAGCCGACAACACATAGCCCACGATATCAGCATATCATACACGTAAAGAGGCAAGGAGAGGGCTATACAGACAAAGCACACACACGGCTAGCTACCACCTGATCTATCCCCGTCAGCAGAATACAGATCATCCTAAGTCTATTGATCCCATCACGTAGGTCCAGGACACAGGAGACAGTCTGTCATTTGCAGTGATAACACGGCAGGTATAGGTGATGGCCTCATTACATGTGAATGAAGCAGAGCATATGTATCTATTATGCATCCATACCAATGATATATACGTGACCTGATTTGGTATAGCCATACTGATAGAACATGCATACAATAATAACTGGGCCAGGGAAGTGAATTCACTGCAGCTAGATCAATAGCTAAATGTAAATGGCCTTTATACATTAATACATAGTAGATAACATAATATCAACATCCTATTCTTTGCCATGGAGTCATATATTATCTCCAACATGCTGATCATCCAATAAACGAGAAGCCAGCAGCAGCATGCATCCACACCCTGCACTGTCTCCCCCTGCTGGGTACTCAGAGAATCAATGATGGCGCTGGAGACTGCTCACAGATCCCTGGGAGATGTAATTATTTCAGCTGCCTTGTCAAAGCCATAGACAATCATCACCTACGTACATGAGGCATAATGAGTAGCAGTGTTTATGTGCAGCCTGTCACACGCATGCAATGTGTGCAAGAAGATCCAGGGCACTAATGGCTGCCACAGGGAGGCCGCAAGCCCCCTGGAGCCGGCACTAGAAGGCCAGCAGAGCAGATCTCAGCCCCATCCGCAGTACTGGATTCAGCACCACAGGCTGTGAACAGCTCCTGCAATCAGTGCACAGGGCCAGGCACAAACATGGCGGCTCACACAGCATTAGAAAGAGGGGGGAGGAGGGGGAGGCCACTTACTTCATCTGCTTCACAATGGTGCTCTTCCCAGATTCCCCGGCCCCTGTAGGGTCAGAGAGGAAAAAAGACTTTCCATCAGGATGAATAGATGGAAGCTAGCACACACTCTACACATAGAAGAGATAGATACAAGTGTGCACTCCACAATGCTAGCACATCCTCACACAGGAATTAGATGGAGGCAAGCAAGAAATAACTCATCTGTCACCATCTTATTGTATCTGACAGATTGCTGCAGATTTCATGTCACCCCCCTCCCCCAATACAACAATAACACACTCACACATTACATACATATATATATATATATATATATATATATATATATATATATTATACACTATGTGACAGTCACAGGTGATTCATACATCAGCTACATTTCTGACACCCTGGTGACACACATCATCCCACATCAGGGGTGTAGGTTACAGTGAGTGAGGGGTGTCTGCCAGCAGCTGCAGCCATGGGGATACTGTATACATCTGTATGACTGAGGGAAGATGTGCGCTGTACAGTGTGCAGAGTAGGGGTCAGCCACAATATGTATGGACTGCACGTATGACAGGGGGGGTCTCACACACAGTACAGTGGGGTCTCTGTCTCACACACACACACAGCACGGGGGGGTCTCCCTCTCTCTCACAGCACTGCACAGCACAGGGATCTCTCTCTCACCCAGCAGCAGCAGCTTGACATCCTTGGCCGCGCTGATCCCATCCTCCTTCAGGTTCTTCTCGATCTGTTTGCTTCTCTCCAGCGCAGCTCTCTCCTCCGCGCTCAGGGTGCAGCCCATGACTGCTCGGGGGGTCCCGGGTCCGGCGGGAGCGGGGCGGAGGGGTCCCGGGTCCTTTTTTTCCCGGCGGTTGATGAGGGAGGGGGAGGAGGTGGGTTTGTTTCCTGGAACCGGTTGGATGGCGGCAGGGAATAGATCCCGCTAGATCTAGTGCCGCTTCTCACACTGTCCGTCCGTCAGTCAGTCTGTCGCTCTCGGTGTATCCCTCCCGCTATCTCCCGGCTCTGTCTCTCCGCTGCCGCTCTGACGTCACTGGGCGCGCGTCCGCGGGAGCGGCCAGACACAGGAGGGAGGGAGCGCGCGCCGAATCCTAGGGAGGGACCGCCCACTGTCCAAGCCCGCGTCACGTGATGCCAGCTGTCAGGGATGAAAGGAGGAGCCGCTGCTAGTATGGAGGGTAGTGTAGGGATGATGGTGGTACAGTGGCGGCCGGCCTGCCCCGGACATCCATTGTCTGAGGAGGGGTAGGCCTCCCAATCATTAATAGCACTGCCCTGAAAGGGAACATGTGCAAAGAAGTGTACTAGAACTCTTACTGCTTTCTGGAAGGTGCTGCACAGCGTAGACCTCCACAAACCAAGGGCACAATGCAAATAAATACCTCTAAGAAAAAGAATACAATAGCATTAGATTGTATGTTTGCTGGACCACCTGTAAAAAGGGGCACTAGAAGGCGTAGGATTGGAGCGGGGGTCAGATCTGCACAGGGATAGGATGGGAATTTTTATCTACAAGTGTAGTGTGACTCAGGAAATGTCTCTACATTAAAAATCAAGCCAATGCTTATTCGGGTTAGCCCCTGCAATGTACCCTTTGAGGTCTGTCCCTATTCTGGGGTCAATAGTTAGTTGAGGTCTGGATTTTGCGTTCTGGCCTGCAGTTATTTGGTTGACTTATTGGTCTAGATGAGGTTAAACAGGTCACCCATAAATCTAACTATTATTATTATGCTTACTTGTATAGCGCCATCATATTCCACAGCGCTTTACAGACATTGACAGTCACTGTCCCATGTAGGGCTCACAATCTACATTCCCTACCAGTATGTCTTTGGAGTGTGGGAGGAAAACCACGCAAACACAGGGAGAATATACAAACTCCTTGCAGATGTTGTCCTTGGCAAGATTCGAATGCAGGACTCCAGCTCTGAAAGGCTGCAGTGCTAACCACTGAGCCACCCTGCTAATTGATTGTTCATCCACAGTATAGATAGGTGATAAATGTTGGGTCATTGGGGGGCTCTCAAGAACAAAGGTCTCGTGACTGTTGTATGAATGGAGCAATGGTTGCATATGTTCCCTTCTTAATCTCTCTGGGACTAATGGAAATAAGTACAGAGCTTATCTCTCCTTTGTCAGTCCCATCTATTCAGTGGATAGGTGATAAATTGTGACCATAGGGCACCCACTTTAACCTGTTTACTTTTCAGTAGAGGAAAAAGTCACAATAGTGGCAAAATCCAAAGATTCTCTGTGCAGACTCTGCCACATACTTTTTCCCTACGTTCACCACAAATTTTACCATTTGCATTTCAAAGATTAAAATAGAAGTCCAGATTTGCGGCAAAATTCCACAACACACAGTCATGAGAAAAACAAAGTACACCCTCTTTGAATTCTATGGCTTTATTTATCTGGACATCTCAGATGAACACCAGCACACAGCAGATTCCACCGTGTCATCATTTATTTAACAAAAATAAGCCAAAATGCAGAAGTTTGAGAAAAAACAAAGGAGTCTGTCATCAGGAAAATAAAACTAATGACAGTACCTTGTACCTTGCTGAAAAGGGCTTTAGAGGTACTTCTCCTGCTGGGCTAGATGAACGTCTCTAACTGCCGCCCATCTCTTTTACAATGAATAAGATTATGTAAAACATGCAAGACAGTTAGTAATCTTCCCAGGAGTGGATGTTATCCCAAGGTCAGAAAGTGCCATTCCCAGAGAAATTGTAGAAATCCAAGAGCTACATCTAAGACTACAGGCCTCATTTACCATGATAAATAGTCAAGATCATAACGGTGCAATTAGAAAAAGACTGAACAAGTATGTCTTTTGTGGAATGGATGCCAGAAGAAAGCTTCTTATTCTAAAAGAGAAAATGGCAGCACGGCCTAAGAGTTTGCAAAGTTACATCACAACAAACTGCAAGACTTCTGGAACAATGTTCTTTGGAAAGTAGAAGAAGTGGAGATGTGTGGCCATAATATATACTGTGGCTCAGTGGTTAGCACTGCAGCCTTGCAGCTCTGGAGTCCTGGGTTCAAATCCTGCCAAGAACAACATCTGCAAGGAGTTGGTATGTTCTCCCTGTGTGGGTTTTCTCCAGGTACTCCGATTTCCTCCCACACTCCAAAGACATGCTGATAGGGAATATAGATTGTGAGCCCTATATGGGACAGTGACTGTCAAACTGTAAAGCACTGCGGAATATGATGGCGCTATATAAGTAAGCATGATAATAATAATACAGTGGGGAAAAAAGTATTTAGTCAGCCACAAATTGTGCAAGTTCTCCCACTTAAAAAGATGATGCCGGCCTATAATTAACATCATAGGTAAACCTCAACTATGAGAGACAAATTGAGAAAACAAATCCAGAAAATCACATTGTCTGATCTCTAAAGAATTTTTTTTGCAAATTATGGTGGAAAATAAGTATTTGGTCAATAATAAAATTTCATCTCAATACTTTGTTATATATCCTTTGTTGGCAATGGCAGAGGTCAAATGTTTTCTGTAAGTCTTCACAAGGTTGGCACACACTGTTGCTGGTATGTTGGCCCATTCCTCCATGCAGATCTCCTCTAGAGCAGTCATGTTTTGGGGCTGTCGCTGGGTAACACAGACTTTCAACTCCCTCCAAAGGTTTTCTATGGGGTTGAGATCTGGAGACTGGCTAGGCCACTCCAGGACCTTGAAATGCTTCTTACGAAGCCACTCCTTCGCTGCCCTGGAGGTGTGCTTGGGATCATTGTCATGCTGAAAGATCCAGCCACATCTCACCTTCAATGCCCTTGCTGATGGAAGGAGGTTTGCACTCAAAATCTCACGATACATGGCCCCATTCATTCTTTCATGTATATGGATCAGTCGTCCTGGTCCCTTTGCAGAGAAACAGCCCCAAAGCATGGTGTTACCACCCCCATGCTTCACAGTAGGTATGGTGTTCTTTGGATGCAACTCAGCATTCACTCTCCTCCAAACATGACGAGTTGTGTTTCTACCAAATAGTTCTACTTTGGTTTCATCTGACCATATGACATTTTCCCAATACTCTTCTGGAACATCCAAATGCTCTCTAGCAAACTTCAGACGGTTCCGGATATGTACTGGCTTAAGCAGAGGTCACGTCTGGCACTGCAGGATCTGAGTCCCTGGCGGCGTAGTGTGTTACTGACGGTAGCCTTTGTTACATTAGTCCCAGCTTTCTGCAGGTCATTCACTAGGTCCCCCCGTGTGGTTCTGGGATTTTTGCTCACCGTTCTTGTGATCATTTTGACCCCACGGGGTGAGATCTTGCGTGGAGCCCCTGATTGAGGGAGATTATCAGTGGTCTTGTATGTCTACCATTTTCTAATTATTGCTCCCACAGTTGACTTCTTCACACCAAGCTGCTTGCCTATTGCAATTTCAGTCTTCCCAGCCTGGTGAAGGTCTACAATTTTGTTTCTGGTGTCCTTCCACAGCTCTTTGGTCTTCACCATAGTGGAGTTTGGAGTGTGATTGTTTGAGGTTGTGGACAGGTGTCTTTTATACTGATAACAATGTCAAACAGGAGCCATTACTACAGGTAATGAGTGGAGGACAGAGGAGCCTCTTAAAGAAGAAGTTACAGGTCTGTGAGAGCCAGAAATCTTGCTTGTTTGTAGGTGACCAAATACTTATTTTCCACCATAATTTGCAAATAAATTCTTTAAAAATCAGACAATGGGATTTTCTGGATATGTTTTCTCATTTTGTCTCTCATAGTTGAGGTCTACCTATGATGACAATTATAGGCATCTCTCATCTTTTTAAGTGGGAGAACTTGCACAATTGGTGGCTGACTAAATACTTTTTTTCCCCACTGTAGTGCCATGTTTGACAAGAACCAAACACAACATGACAGCATAAATAACTCATACCAAACGTCAAGCACAGTAGTGGATGGCTGATGGCTTGGGCTTGTTTTGTAGCTACAGGACTTGGTTATCGTGCAGTTATTGAGTTGACCATAAACTTCTATATATACCTTAGTCAAATGCGAAGCTATCTATCCAACAATTAAAACTTGGCTGAAACTGAGTCATACAACATGGCAATTGATCCAAACATACCAACAAATATGCAACAACTTGCAGTCTAAAAAAATAAATCATGGTCCAGTCAAAGTCCAGACTTCAACCCAACTGAAATGCTGTGGTGAAACCTTAAGAGAGCTCTGCATAAACAAATGCCTGGCATTCAAAGAGAGTGTACTTTGTTTTTCTTATGACTGTACAGGCAGGGCCAGCTCCAGGTTTGTGTGGGCCCTTGTGTGATGATCGAGGACTCCTGTGTATGTATTTCTATACAGATATGTATCTAGCCGACCCCTTTCCTCCCCCTTTGTGGACCATTTGTTCAAGCTCACTCAACTCAGCTATAGGGAGCTGGACCCCTTTTGTTGGTTAATCACAGTCCTTCTGTTGTATTGTCCAGAGTAATTAACACACTCTTGCAACACTCAACCTCTCACCAGGGAGTTTCCTGCTCAACCCCGTTACAGATAGACAACCTGGCACCGCTTATAGATCAGAGAGATCATAGTTTTATGCTCATATCTCCTTAAGGGGGCACCCCACGGTTACCCCGATAAATTCCGTAGATGCCCCAGAGAAAGATGCACACGTTCAGTCTAATCATGCTGTCGTTGTGAGCCCAAGACAGGTCCAGACATTCAACTCCCTACCCAAAGGGAATTAGGGTGTCATTCTTGGTGTCTACATGATGGGGATCTCACCCCGAGTCCCATCATACCACTTGCCTGACAATCCGGTCACCTGATGAGGAATCAGGACCAGTTTCTAGTCCTGTGGCTCCAAGCCGGTAGGTGTAACTTCCCTCCCCAGTGACCTCACTCTGGGCGGAGGCAGGGAAAATACAAAAAACCTGCCATGTGGGGGCCACATGGTCTTCTGCTGAAAGCCATCTGAACAGCATTGCCCAGAGCCAAGGGAGTGCTGCTTCTGGAATAGCATGCCCGGACGCATGTTTTTGGACTAACCTAAGGATGCGCCCTGGCCTCACCATCAGGAGCCCAGAGAACCAATCACAGGCTTGTGTTGGTAATATTTCCTTTTCTACTGTTTATTCCCATTTTTATTTTGTGCACTGTGTCATGTTGCTTTCCTCTTGTGTTTGCTTGATAACCGCTACATGTATGTTCTGTATGTGTTAAGTGTGTAGTACCGACCCTTTTAGGGGTTAATAAATATATAAAATTTAGAAAGCTCGTTTCGTATTATCGTATGAGCTCAGAACACTCACTGGTGGTGGGTGTGAGGTAATGAAGAGATCTCAGGGGTGCCGAAAGCGATTTTGGTAGGACGAGGTCCTTCACACCTTGGGCAACTCATGTGTTGACAGTGTTTTCCTCTGGGTGATGTTTGCTGCAGCAGATCTGCTGGATTGGCTGTAGGTCTTCCGTAATTTTCAACCTTTGCATTAAAAACATTGAAAACTGTGGGTAAGATATACAGCTGTAATTGACATGCCTCCATACGTATAATGGCCCCCTTCTGCCCCATCATAGTTTATTGACACCCTTATTATGTCCTCATACGATATAAATGCCTCCTTATGCCCCCATACATTATAACGGACGCCTTATGCCCCCATACAGTATAATGGCCCCATTTTCCCCCAAACAGTATTATGGCCTCTTTATGCCCCATACAATATATTGTCACCCTTATATCCCCACAGTATAATGGCCTCCTTATGCTTCCATACAGTACAATGACCTTCTTATGCCCCCTTATAATGCCCCTATTATCCACACACAGCACAATGCCCCATATAATGGCCCCTTATGCCCTCATACAGGATAATTGCACACTTATTCCCCATATGAAGACCCCATATGCCTCATAGAGTTCAATACCCCATTGTGCTCCCATACAGTACAGTGCCTCTTTATGCCTCCATACAATGGCCCTTATTTCTGCCCCCACCACATTCTTTCCGGGGGAATGAGCAGTAGGTGCAGATTTCATTCTTACCTACTGCTCTTAGCACCTTGGATCCCACTCCATCCCTGCTCTGGCACTGGCACACTTAACCCTGTTAGTCCCAGGACACAGAGGAACTTAGGGCGGTAAGTAAGAATGAAATCTGCACTTACTCCTTAGTTCTGTTAGCAGTGCAATAAGCCCTTCCATCTGCCAAGGTTTGTTGGGTGCTGGTGCCGGCCCTGCGCACAGGGCATGCATATACACTGCAGATATTTTCCACAGCATGCGAAGAACATTTATGTTGGGTACCAGTGACATGACTACTAATATGTCACCAATACCTAACGTGACCAGTAAGGCCAGTGATTGTACCCTCAGCCGCTTCACTTCCATCCCAGCCAGGACGGGCACTAAATGGAATTGTCCTGAAGCAGAGGGACAGGGGTAGGTGAGTATCGCTTCTTTTTATTTTAGCAATCCCCTAGCTCCCACCTTTAAGACTGAGGCCACACGTTGCAGAATGAGCCAAAGCCAGTAGTAGATTTAGCAAAAGGCAGAAGTATAAGCCATCTCTTTATATTTCCCATTCCTTTTGAAGTCACTTAAAAAAAAAAAACATGCTGCAAACAGTTTATCCGCAATGTGTGGCCTCAACCTAATAGTATAGTGACTATACTATTAGGTTGAGGTCACACATTGCGGAAAAGCTGTTTGCAGCATAATTTTTATAGCCACATAACAATGTCATCCAGGTGCCACCTTACATGGGATGTGTCGTCACAGATAACTACTTTGATATTAAAGCAGCCATAGTCATCAATGTGATCACTGTGGTTCTGACTTCTAAGCAAACAGATGGTAATTGTTGTGGTTAGTTGTTCATTTACTTTCAAGTATAGTGTTACATATGGACCAATTTATTGATAGCTCATCCATGCAATAAAGGGGGGCACAAGACTGTCAGAACAAGGGCCACTGCTTTTCAGTAGATCTCTACCCTTTCTCATAGAGGGCTGGGCAGGGGACCCCCTCCTTGAATTCCATATGCATTAATGGCGCAATCCAATGAATGGATGGAGAGCATAAAAAAGTAAGGTAAGCAGCACTGGTCCAATGAAAGAGTATTTGTTGAAGTCAAGCAAACACAACACGTTTCAGGACACAGCCCTTTCTCAAGTGTATATGTTATCTTAATGTGTGACCAGCATCACTACATCCCTCCGGCGTCCAGCTGCTCCCAAGGTCTATACTACCGATGCACGGTTGCTGAAAGGCTTTTTTGATTGATTGTGGCCTTACCACAAACCTCTAAGATGAGCATACACCTATTTACTATACTCATTTGCACCTGTACGCTTAACAGTGTTACATTATATAGCGCTCTGCGCTTTCTTTTATTCTATTTTGGATATATGCCTTAATAGGTGAAGGGACAACTCCCCTTAGCAGTGTCAACCAGCCACATATCCACTTTTAATAGAGCAGTGGTGTGCCCCTTTACTTTGGGTTCTTGGTGTTTCTCTACTGTCCTAGAGACAAGTGAGAGTCCCTACTACTTATTCACTGAACCACCAATGCTGTGTAGACAGTGGCAAGGGTAGCCAGTGTGTCACGTTTGTCACCCAATGTCACTATGACATGAGTCATAATATCATTTTACAGAGTTTTCTGTGTTACAGATATTGAGATAGGTCATCAGTATCACATGGTGGGGATCTGAGGTTTGCCAGCCCCATCAATCCGGTGTTCTCAGCAGCTGCAGGTACTGGAACTAGCCTGAAGAACAGAGCCAGAAGCACAGCTCGGTTATCTTTGTAGTGGAGTTTCACTCATTGCTGATCTGAAGTCATCTCACATTTCTTCAGTTACATCATTCTGTTTCTGATTTACTTAAAAAAGGCTACCTTTTGGGTGGAGTTCTTACATACAGGACAAACTTTCATTGACCTTGACCAATGAGTCTGGAGGAAAGCTAAAAGCCATAGAGTACATTAAAGGAATTGCCCTATTAGTACAACCCTTGTCCATATGTACTATTCGTGCACATGGATGTCACAGAGGGGGTCCCACGCTCAAGGCTCTCCCATTTTAGCTAGAGTGGGGAGCCACTGCAAAATGTCCACATGCATCTTGCCCTAGCAATAAGAGTTAACTGCAGGGGGTTTCAGCTGGTGTGTAAATTGGATCCTTATCCTTATTGGATTATTTCGGATGAGACAACCTCTTAAAATAATTTACACTTAATCCATAATTGTTTAACTCACATAGTTAATAAATCGATAGTCGTTTATTAGTAGTCACATTTCTAAGCTCTTCTATATGTAAATTACAAGGCTTATTGTTCCTCAATAGCACTCAATATGGTGTTAACATCTACTTTTACTTCTACGAATGTGACTACCAGCCAGTCTCTTTCCATTTAGTGAGCCAGATTCATCATGGTTGCATGCCCACTGGACTTATACATTCTTGTTATAACTCTATCCTTATACAGACTTAGACTTAGAACCACCATCTAGACTCTATTTCAGTGCAGTTTTGAATGGTATGAGATGTGTGAAGACCACACATGTTCCATATCTCTCTACATTATACGACATTCAGCTGCTTTGCTTTCATATCTCCTGCACACTATAATGTAAAGTGACCATGCATTGGAGGATATCTCATACCCTGTTCTCTGGCTTCTGTACATTCCAACTGTTGGATTTTCACTGATCAAATATTTATGGCAGATCTTTTCAGAATGACAGTCTGAAGACCAAGGGGTGCAGACTATGTTCTAGTGATAGGTGAGGGTCACAGGGAACTGAACCCCACTGATGATATCTTATAACATGTCTCAAAGATTTACAGGGAAAGTTGTCACCAGGAAACTTGCTATTAAACCAGCCACAGTGCAGTGTAGGGGACATTAGGTTGAGCACTATACCTTTAGTACAAGATGCTAAATTACAGTGGGGAAAAAAAGTATTTAGTCAGCCAGCAATTGTGCAAGTTCTCCCACTTAAAAAGATGAGACAGGCCTGTAATTGTCATCATAGGTAGACCTGAACTATGAGAGACAAAATGAGAAAACAAATCCAGAAAATCCCATTGTCTGATTTTTAAAGAATTTATTTGCAAATTATGGTGGAAAATAAGTATTTGGTCAATAATAAAAGTTCATCTCAATACTTTGTTATATATCCTTTGTTGGCAATGACAGAGGTCAAAGATTTTCTGTAAGTCTTCACAAGGTTGGCACACACTGTTGCTGGTATGTTGGCCCATTCCTCCATGCAGATCTCCTCTAGAGCAGTGATGTTTTGGTCCTGTCGCTGGGCAACACGGACTTTCAACTCCCTCCAAAGGTTTTCTATGGGGTTGAGATCTGGAGACTGGCTAGCCCACTCCAGGACCTTGAAATGCTTCTTACGAAGCCACTCCTTCATTGCCCTGGCGGTGTGCTTGGGATCATTGTCATACTGAAAGACCCAGCCATGTTTCATCTTCAATGCCCTTGCTGATGGAAGGAGGTTTGCACTCAAAATCTCACGATACATGGCCCCATTCATTCTTTCATGTACACGGATCAGTCGTCCTGGTCCCTTTGCAGAGAAACAGCCCCAAAGCATGGTGTTACCACCCCCATGCTTCACAGTAGGTATGGTGTTCTTTGGTTGCAACTCAGCTTTCACTCTCCTCCAAACACGACGAGTTGTGTTTCTACCAAACAGTTCTACTTTGGTTTCATCTGACCATATGGCATTCTCCCAATACTCTTCTGGAACATCCTAATTCTCTCTAGCAAACTTCAGACAGGCCGGGATATGTACTGGCTTAAGCAGGGGGACATGTCTGGCATTGCAGGATCTGAGCCCCTGGAGGCGTAGTGTGTTACTGACGGTAGCCTTTGTTACATTAGTCCCAGCTTTCTGCAGTTCATTCACTAGGTCCCGCCATGTGGTTTTGGGATTTTTGCTCACTGTTCTTGTGATCATTTTGACCCCATGGGGTGAGATCTTGCGAGGAGCCCCTGATCGAGGAAGATTATCAGTGGTCTTTTATGTCTTCCATTTTCTAATTATTGCTCCCACAGTTGATTTCTTCACACCAAGCTGCTTGCCTATTGCAGATTCAGTCTTCCCAGCCTGGTGCAGGTCTACAATTTTGTTTCTGGTGTCCTTCCACAGCTCTTTGGTCTTCACCATAGTGGAGTTTGGAGTGTGACTGTTTGAGGTTGTGGACAGGTGTCTTTTATACTGATAACAATGTCAAACAGGTGCCATTACTACAGGTAATGAGTGGAGGACAGAGGAGCCTCTTAAAGAAGAAGTTACAGGTCTGTGAGAGCCAGAAATCTTGCTTGTTTGTAGGTGACCAAATATTTATTTTCCACCATAATTTGCAAATAAATTCTTTTAAAATCAGACAATGTGATTTTCTGGATTTGTTTTCTCATTTTGTCTCTCATAGTTGGGGGTCTACCTATGATGACAATTACAGGCCTCTCATCTTTTTAAGTGGGAGAACTTGCACAATTGCTGGCTGACTAAATACTTTTTTTTCCCCACTGTATATAAATTATTCTCGCTGTGGTCCTGAACAATTCGGTGTTCATTGTTTTAAAATCTGTCCACCCTTTCAAAAGATATGGCCCCTGGAAAGTTATGTGTGAATTAGGTCTGATTCTCCAAGTGGGCATTAACCTTTTATACTTCTATGAGACAATAAAAGGTTACCGTCTACTTGGAGAATCAGAGCTAATTCACATATAACCTTCCAGGGGCCATATCTTTGAAAGAGTGGACAGATTTTAAAACAAGAAACAGCAAATTGTTTGGGGTATAGAGAGAATCAAGTGATGTATGTTATTTAGCATTTTGGACTTAGTGACAGGTTCTCTTTTAAGTCCAGTAGGTGCACCATTTTTTTAAATTAAAAAATAACATCTTTACAAGTATGCAAATGAGGATGAAGTGCAATGGACGTGCCAGAGCCTTTATGGGCTCTCTATGCAGCTTTGCAAACTGAAGGCTCTGACACACCTCCATTGCACCTGAGCCTCATTTGCATATTTATAAAAAATGCTTTTTCGACCTAATGTTTTATTTATTGGACTATTTAAGCGCACCTCCATTTATAAAAAAATGTTTCAGAAACGAATAGTACAGGCAAAAATAAGAAACTTTGCAATATATCATATTTAACAAATATGTTGCCTCCTCCATTTATCCATTTATTTCTTATTTTCACATGTACTATTCATTTCTGAAAAGTTGTTTCTAACTGGAGGTACACTTTAAAGAGAACCTTTCATGTCATCTATCATTGGCAGTATTACTGTATATACCGCTAGAAACCTGAATTTGCCGATATGCGCCCCGGTACTGGAGATATCGGTTCCGTTAGTTTTCACACCAATATCCCTCCACTGCCAGAAGGGAGGGCCTTACAGCCCAGCATCATTGCTGGGCTGTGAGGAATGCCCCCCCTTCACAGTACTCTTTAATAGCTATGGGGGGGGGGTGTTCCTCACAGCCCAGTGATGGCACTAGGTTGTAAGGCCCACCCTTCTCACAGAAGAGGGATATCGGTGTGGAAATTAATGGCACCGATTTCTCTGGCACCAAGGTGAATACAAAGATGACATTGCACTGTCAGCTTTCTAACGGTATATAACACCGCCAATGTCAGAGGACATGAAAGGTCCTCTTTAAAGGTATCATGGTGCACAGTATTGTCCCCTACAATGTACTGCGAATGGTTTGATGTAGAGTTTCCTGGTGACAAACTCCTTTAAAAAGTTGAATAAATGGAAAATTTTACAATTACTTTTTGTGGTCTGAAGATGATATACTTTACAATACAGTGCCATTCACTTTGCTTCCTTGTTGGAAGTTCTTTTGTCCTGGATACATACATCGCACAATGTTGCATACAGTAGTATATGTCTATGTGACACAGAATAGCAGAGTGTCTGGTACTGTGCACAGAAGAGAGACAGGTTGAACACAAACAGTGCTAACTTGTGAACCCTGACTGCTGGTTTCCTAAGACTCGGTAACTGCTGCCATGTAACTCTCCATTTCTTTGCTATTGTCTGCTATCTAAAGAAATCGCTGTAAAATTGGTCTAATTTTTTTTTTAACTTCCAGTTTAGTTCCATTATATCACACAGTAGTGTACACAGAAAGTACGTACTCCCTAAAAATGGTCACTGTCCTTAGACACTAATATTATTATCTGAAACACAAGCAAATGAACACATTTGGACCAATTTTATAGCAAGCACTTTCACCTGTCAGTATCGCTTTACAGTTTACCATGTAACACATGCAAAGCTTATTGTATAGGACTCAGCTATTATAGT
The DNA here is from genome assembly GCA_947044405.1 of Leptodactylus fallax. Classification (NCBI taxonomy): domain Eukaryota; kingdom Metazoa; phylum Chordata; class Amphibia; order Anura; family Leptodactylidae; genus Leptodactylus; species Leptodactylus fallax. The sequence goes on from CAMRHE010000088.1 coordinate 3,173,807, forward strand.
TTCCTCTATATTCAGTACCATGGACAGTGTCTTGTGTACTTTTATCCTGTATACTAGGAAGGAAAATAAAATCCGCTTTGCCCATGTGAAGCCTTTTCATTAGACAATAGATTATAATAGAAGCCGCTTCACTGATTTTCACCATTTCATGTTTTGACAGTAACGCTTGTATTACAGTAACACTTATCGTAATAAAGTAACTACCGTAGATCATCCCCTTCTACTCCATGTATTGGTTATTATTATTATTATTGTTTATTTATATAGCACCATTAATTCCATGGTTGTAGTTGTAGTAACTTGTGCAGAGTAGTGGAATATGGCATGACTCACATAAGAGTAAATGTGAGTACTGACCAACCGTCTAAGGCCCGGTTCACATCTGCATTTGGGTTTCCGTTCGGAGAGTCCGCTTGGGGACCCCCCCCGAACGGAAACCTATACGAGTAAAAAAAGCGGTTTACCTGGGAAACCCACTGACCCCATAGACTATAATGGGGTCCGTGTGGTTCCAGCTCGGTTTCCACACGAAATATGCAGAAACTTGCCGAGAGGAAAGTGCTTCATGCAGCACTTTCCTCTCCACTTGCTTCAAGCGGAAACCACACGGACCCCATTATAGTCCCCATTGCAGCAACCTGAACAGTCCAGAACAAGAGACCTCACAGAGTGGCAGTGGAGCGAGGAGGGGAGAGTATCAGTAACTGGTGGCAGATGAAGGGGGGGCATCAAGCTGAGAGCATATGAAGAGAGGACATCAACCTGGGGGCAGATGAAGGGGGGATATCAAACTGAGAGCATATGAAGGGAGGACATCAACCTGGTGGCAGATGAAGGGGGACATTAAACTGGAGGGAGATGAAGGGGGGCATTAAACTAGGGGGGGCAGATGAAGGGGGACATTAAACTGGGGGCAGATGGAGAGGGGCATCAAACTGAGGGCAGATGGAGAGGGGCATCAAACTGGGGGCAGATGGAGAGGGGCATCAAACTGGGGGCAGATGAAGGGGGGCATTAAACTGGGGGCAGCTGGAGAGGGACATTAAACTGGGGGCAAGTTGTAAGAGGGCACTAAACTGGGGGGCAACTGGAGGAGGACTTTAAACCACGAGGGTAGCTGGAAGGGGACATATCTGCCTCTAGTTGCCCCCAGTTTAATGTCCCCATCCAAGTAACCCCACGGTTTACTGTCCCCGTCCAGCTGCCCCAGTTTAATGTCCCCCTCTAGTTGCCCCAGGTTAATATCCCCCTCCAGCTACCCCAGTTTGTCCCCATCTAGTTTCCCCCAGTTTAAACTGGGGCACCAGGAGAGGAGACTTCATACTGTGGGGAAGTTGGAGGGGAACATTATAAAATGGATGAGAATGGGCGGATTCAACATAGAAGTGGGTGGAGCTAAATTTGCAGTGGCGCGCATAGCCTAATCACAGGGGTATTTTATGTAATACCCCTCTGAACATAACATAACCAGGAAGTTATTGGCGCTGTGACCCAGACGTTTACCATCGTTTAGGTTGCAACGCCAAAAGAGTTTCACCAAACACCTATACAACACATACACAAAGTCATCAATAAAGTTTACATTTGACCCTGTCCCTGTCCTTTCCATCCCTATATAGAGTAAAATACTCCGACCGCCTCTCTAGCGATATCCATTACACGCTAAAATATTAGCGATTATTACTAGCGATGAATGTATAAAACATTTCTGTCAGGCGGAAAAGTTCCATCAGTCAGATAACACATTGTCACCCATTGAATGTCACCATATAAAATCCCAGTTTTTGGCAGCTTTCAGATGGGTATAATAGCAGGTGGTGATGGGGGGGGGGACTTATGAAACCTCTGCACTGGGCCCACCAATTTGTTAAAACGACTCTGGCTATATGTGCAAATGCGGACCGCAGCTTACACTGACTGCAGAGTGTAACCTCTGCCCCGACGCAAGTCATCAGCGCCTGTGATCAGAAGAAGAAGGAGGAGGACGCTCTTCGTGGGACTGCAGCCATACTGGGTAAGTAGCATAAACTACTGTGTGGGGCCCACTGTGGAGCATATAATACTGTGGGGGGGTACCAAAGTGGAGCATATAATACTGTGTGGGGGGCCTACTGTAGAGCATATACTACTGTGTAGGGGCCCACTGTGAAGCATATAATACTGTGTGGGGGTCCACTGTGGAGCGTATAATACTGTGCAGGAGCCACTGTGGGCATATAATACTGTATGGGGGCCACTCTGGAGCATATAATACTGTCTGGGGGCCACTGTGGAGCACATTGTACTGTGTGGGGGCCCTTCACTATTTATATCACACAGTATCTGTTTTATAGCAGACATGTGATATTACAGGCTGTAATAACATTGCACAGTCACTATAAAACAGATCCTGGTTAATTTAAGGTTAAATTGCCGTGTTGGCACTTTGCGATAATTTAGTGGGTTTTGGGTTGCAGTTTGGGCACTCAGTCTCTAAAAGGTTCGCCATCACTGCCCTAAGAAGTGCCCCCTGGACTCCGAAGGCCCCCAGCCTCCTAAGCAGGTAGAGCCTGCTGTGGCCCTTCCTGTACAGTACATCCAGGTGATCTGCCCAGTCCAGCTTATTATTGAGGAGCACACCCAGGTACTTATAGGTGTATACAGAAAACTGTACAGCAAACCCAAAATTCGAAAGCACGAGTAGTGTTAGAAATGAGGTTAGGGGCCTGAAAAGTGAGACAGAACTGATGAAGCTAAGGAACAGAAAAACATAGAAAACTAAGAAGTAGAAACATTTTTTGTTTCTGTTCAGGACCCCCATCTGTGAGCCACAGAGAACAGTCACAATGAGTATCCCTCACCCTAGAGACTAAGGTCTTAACTTACAGTATCTGACTGGGAAATAGCAAACATGATAAAGTCGCCAGGTCTTGGGCCATACATAGATCAACAACTGAGAACAGATGATGCTGGGAAAGCAGTCACCAGTGCTGAGTAAAGTCACTTACATGCCTATGTTTTATTATAGCATTTGGGATTATTAATATTTAATAGTATCAATCAATGGTAGACATCATATCAAGTAGTTTTTAAAATTAATATACTGGGAAGTGCATCTATCATTTGCTGTGGTTTACCTTTTAATCTCTTTGGGATTTGGGCAGGACTTTTACATTCCTTTTATATCTGTCTACTGAGAGTGTGCAGGTAACAAACAGTAAAATGGGGCAGATTTACTAATACTGTCTAAGTTTTTGGCAGTCCAAACTTAGACTAGACAATCTTAAACTGTGCCACATTTATCAAAGTCTTTAGACTGTCTAGTCTAATTTTAAGCTTCCAATTAGTTGGCTTAGTTTACACCAAGCAATCTGCCAAAATGTTGAGGAGTCATACCATGAGGTCATGCCAGTTTTCTGCACAAGTCGGGAATATGTCTACATAGTGTTTGAAACTCCATAAAGGTGGCACATGGCATGTTAGTTTTTCCGGCACATATCACAAAAGAGTTCTGGTACATTTGCTAAATCTTTCCCAATTGTGTCCACATCCATGCAGCACTATATGCCCCTTTACAATGGAAAGAATGTGCAGAATGTGATGAAACCCAAGTCATCAGACACCTCCAGTGTCCATATGCAATATAACTAGTTTTGTGGTTTTAACAAAAAACACAATAAAGATGTGAACAGACCCTAAGTGACAGTGACATTATTTCCACATAAGTCTCAAATTCTGTAGCATTCATAAAAGGTTTTGAAATATATATTTTTTTTACGTCTTCGGATTTAGGGAATGGATTAACATAATAAAGTAAAGCATACTCGCTTGTCTTAGACTTCACAGACTCAGCCACAGCTACCTGGTACACAGCACCAGTCTTCTATTTCGACCCCCAAGTGGCTGCTGTAGCCAATCACTGGCCCTGTCGATCCCATGTGGATGGTAGAGTATGTCATCGCTGGAGAGGTTCCAGTTCCTCTGCAATGATGACATACCCAAATTCACAATGAGACTAGTGGTCGGTTGCAGTGGGGCTCAAGCATGTCATCTCTGAAGAGTCAGAAAGGAAGCTTCACCATGGACTGGGTTGCTGTGTCTGGGATGTGGGGCCTCAGATAGGTAAGTATGCTTTCTTTTTTTATTTTAACCCCTTCCCTAAATTTTGTCTGGGGACAAGAAAACCCCTTTAACTATTGAATTATTAAACCTATTTAACTATTGATTATGATGCATTACAATTGTCCCGCTCTGTGTTTTCTTTAGTAAACAGTGTCTTAATTTCTCACCTTGTATGAATTTGCATATCTGGCTACATTGATGCTACCTGGACTCCAATTTTGTTTGACAATGTTTATGTGTACTCTTTTTAAATAGCTTTTTTTTTTTTTCATTTTAATTGATTTTAAGGTTTTGTTTTTTTTTTTTATACTGATGAACTATTCACAGGATCCAATCAGTGGAGGTCTGACACCCCGACACTGCACAGATCAGCTGTGTCCCGGAGCTGGAAGCTACTGCACAATAAGGTCCTCTCTGCCCTGCTCCTATTCAAGTAAGGCGGAGAGGTGCAATACCCTTTTGAATAGGAGCAAAGCTGCTTCTGGCCCTGTCCTGTACACTAGATACTGGCTTCAGGACATGGCAGGATCAGATGATGGCTGCATGTTTCAAGTGTCGGACTCCAACTGATTGGATACTGATGACCTATCATGTGGATAGGTCATTAGAATAAAAAAAAAACCTGAGGGCCTGGTGTACTTGGACAGTTTGCGGTTATTAATTGTACTACAATATTTAGGCTAGGTCTCCATGTTGACTTTTTATGCTTCAATGATAGCAGTAAAATTGTGACCATTGCACTACCTCAATGTTCCCTTATATGAGAAGAAGTAGCATTCCGTGAAAAGCATTCCTGTAACTGTCACAATAACCTGCAATTTTACCACGGCTGTTACATGGAACAGACAAATGAGAGTGAGTCTGGAGAACTCCTGGGCATGTTGCCCTAGGCTCCAGAGCAGGCTTATACTGTAGTACTGTACGTACGAGACATGAAAACCATAACTACTTCCCTTAAACATTGAGGAACAAATAGATAAGATCCTTCAATCGTGGGCATATTTAGGTCCTGTTTTTTTTTTTTTTATTCTGTGCCAACAAGTAAAGACAACCGCTGTCCATATACCATAGTAGGGCATACAGACATCATAGAGGGGACTCATCATTTTGAGCCAGAACAGAGAACTACTCTGTAAGAGCAGTGCCTGCTGTGAAATATTTGATCAGTTTAAGTATTACTACCCTTCATCTGAATATCCCTCATGTGATATGACAATTCCCTGTCTGTCATTTGTCCCAGAAAATAAGCTGTTTGCCATGGGTGATGAGTGTTGGGAGATGCACCACCTCCCATATTAAATGGGTTGCCTTCTGTAGGTTCTGACCGCCTGTTATTCTGAGCCCAGTGGAGGATCCTCTAGTCTAGTATGATTTTGGATTGTGGGAGTTACTGTATTCTGCTGACACTCCTGTAACAGGCACATTTATATAACTGTGGAAATTGCTTTTTACGTAAATTTAGAATATAATGATTTATTGTAGATGGTGATTTTAATTTAATATGGATGTTTTGTGCATTTTGATATAAATCTATAATATTTTAATGCTTACCTCCAACCCAAAAATATCGAATTCCATACTCACCAATTCCACATGGACCACAACAAGCAATGTGACGTATAGCTAGCATCTGTGAATTAACACATTACTCCATATGCCATTTAATTGTGATAGTGATGTCAAATTTTTATGTATGTCTGATTCACATATATTGTTACCAATTTATGGATATACTATTAGCACATTTATGGATTAGTATTAAGTCTCTGCATATTATATCGTAGACACTGGAGTCCTTTATTACTTGTACAGATTGTCAGACTGGAGAAGGGTTAAGGAGGGCAGTAGTTTTGTCAGCATTGTGCACTGATACTAACCCATAATGACATATTTCAGCTGGGGGTTCTGCTATGACCTACTTTATTTGTTTGGTATATGTGACTTCATGTGGCCTTGCAAACCACTCTAAGAAAAGGACGTTGGGGCATCCGGTCACCGCCAGGAATGGGAGACCCCGGGCAGTGTACTAACAGTCATTACAAACACTCTGCTTCTACAATACCATGCTGTCTTTAGGCTCGATGCTCAGTGTCCCGGGGGAAACACAGAGATCTCATAAAACAAGCAGCACGCAATACATACCCAGTGCATGCACGGATGTAGCATTGGTTAGATTTGCTATTTGTAAAAGTAATTAGGGTCAGATGTAAAGGTCTCAAAGTTATGTGCAGCATTTAAGGATTATGTATGGAGAGTGTGTTTTACCTGCACTAAGACTTAGTGGTAGTATGTTAAGAAATGCAAATACTGAGAGACCATGCCAGATCCTGGTTGTAAACATACTGTGTGCATATCGATATAGCATAAAAGGGCACTCCATAGAAAAAAGACTTCAGCCACCCAATACATATTAAGGTCCCCACTAAGTTTCTAACTCCTGAAAAGCAGACCTAAGTCTTCTGCCTCATTGTCATCTTTTTATCACAGTTTAACTTTTTAAAAATATCTATTTCCCGCCATGTACAGTAACAGGGGAGCGGATGCCTATAATAATTGCCCAGGGGCCTCCTTAGACCTTGATCCAGCCATACTAGTGCAGTTTGTGGGTATGCATCTCGCCTGACTGCGCGAAGGAAAGGCTTGAAGAGTTTGATTCCGTTCCTTGCTAAGGGCACTTTACTATATATAACCTTCCAAACAGAATCTGCAAAAATGAAATTTGAATTTGCAAGGTGACATTATTCAGATGAGATAAAAGATGGAAAGACACATTTACAAAAATGCTTGTTTCTTCCTCCCTATACTGGCAATAACACAAAGTCTGCAACTTTCATTGTATTGTGAATAATAAAGTAAATCACAAAACATTTTCATAATGAAGTCAAAGCGGAAATGTAACTATAGGGGCGGGGAGGAAATACAGAATATATTAGGAAACTACATGTACAGTAACTTCAGCATTTTTAAGTTTAAGCATTCATCAGATTACAGGCTGCAAAATAGCCTGGCAATAGAACAAAGAGTGTCCATTATCTTTGCTGTATAGACATAACACTACTACAGCATTATCCCTCTGATTTTCATATATTATTTTTTTCTCATGGATTCATTTAGAATGTGCAAAAAAAGTGTGGCATGTTTATCACCATACCATGGAGATATTCTCCCCAAGGAGCTGTTACTGGAGCCACCATGCTGCTCCAAAAAAGCACTAGAGTCTAGTGGTGCTTATATGCTGGCAGTAAATCTGCTGAATTCATCTAGCCACCCTTCTGTAATAATGGAAAGCCTCTAGTGATTACATTAACAATACCTATAGTAAATAAAAGGGAGTAATACCTTATGTAGTTCTTTAATATATCCATTGAGGTTTGCTAGAGGTCATAAAATAAACTAAGCTACACATAATATAAAGTAAACCATCTGCTTAGATGATGGAATATTTTATTATTCCCATTGTGCATTGCTAGGAAACAGATGTGAAAATATTTCCAATGTATTTTTTTCAAGATCATATTAGTGTTGATCTCATAATACAATGATCAGTCAATCTGACTAAGGCTGGTGACATGGAATAGTTCCACTGTCCACTACTGTGCCTGGTTTGGATGAGGTGGTGTAAGCCCCAGCGAAAAAATGTCCCTTTTATACCAGCTGTATAACCCAACCCTGCTAAACTGCAGAACTTTTAGGTATATCATTAATATTGTGTATCTTCCACAACCAAAATCTTTTTCTAAACCACTTAGGCTAAGCTCACACTGCTGTCTTCTTATGATGAATAAGAGCAATGGAGTTAAATTAGGTAGTGTGAATGTGCATCTCAAAATGATGACCCTAACACCAAACATCACTGTCCCTAAAGATATTCCTAATGGAAACCTTAATCTGCATTACTGACGCTAACACGAACTACAGGAGAGTAGTATGCCCAAAGAAAACCAACACTTAGCAGACGGAAATACCAGCAATTTGTCAAGAAATAGATTCATACAGGCAAACTGGAAACAGACAAAGAGCACAATAAACTAGAATAAGCCACTAGAATAAACAATACTGAACTAGGAGCACATAGAAAATTCCTATATTAAACACACATAGTCACACATAGCCAGCGATGGATTATAATAAGGACAGCTTGGGTTATTGTCCAGGGCCCAAGGCTGCAAGTGGGCCAAACAAGAAAAAGTAGTTCCTATCGTAATCCGCTATCATTGCCGCTGTATTGGCATCCACTAATACAGTTGATTACCACAGTGGGGCACAGGGTCTATTGCTCCCCCCTGCCCTCCTGTATTGCCACTCTAGGCCTGTAGTATATGAGTGAACGGATTGAGGATCAGTAGTGCAGGCCAGTCTGCGATATGTTATAGTGGTGTTTCTACAGTTTCCAAATATACCTTTGTTATTCAGCTTTGGAGCCTCATTTTCATGTAAATCGCTGGTTTATTCATATGTACAGTGGGTACGGAAAGTATTCAGACCCATTTAATTTTTTTTACTCTTTGTTTCATTGCAGCCATTTGCTAAAAGCAAAAAAGTTCATTTTATTTCTCATTAATGTACACTCAGCACCCCATCTTGACAGAAAAAAAAAAACAGAAATGTAGATATTTTTGCAAATTTATTAAAAAAGAAAAACTGAAATATCACATGGTCATAAGTATTCAGACCCTTTGCTGTGACACTCATATTTAACTCACATGCTGTCCATTTCCTTCTGATCCTCCTTCAGATGGTTCTACTCCTTCATTGGAGTCCAGCTGTGTTTAATTAAACTGATTGGACTTGATTAGGAAAGGCACACACCTGTCTATATAAGACCTCACAGCTCACAGTGTATGTCAGAGCAAATGAGAATCATGAGGTCTAAGGAACTGCCCAAGGAGCTCAGAGACAGAATTGTTGCAAAGCACAGATCTGGCCAAGGTTACAAAAGAATTTCTGCAGCACTCAAGGTTCCTAAGAGCACAGTGGCCTCCATAATCCTTAAATGGAAGAAGTTTGCGTTTTTGAATACCACAGCATGTCAATTATACTGCAAATGCTGGTGCTTTCCATAAAGGTATAATAGGGGCAGAAAGTCCGCAGAGGACGAAGATGCGCAGAGAAAAAACTGATGTGTTTCTGACGTAGTTTTTTCCGCAGGGTTTTTTTTTTGCTGTGTCTTGCTATTTAGGGCCTTAGCATAAAGGTCCTGTCTCACCATGATAACCAATTCTGAAAATGAAGCTGGCCTTCATCTACCTGGTATTGTAGGGGGGAAGTGGTGTTATTTCCTGTGCAATAGCCACGTCAATCAGATACTCTACAACCCTCTATTCTAGCTCATAAAGAGGAGTGCTTTATGGTGTCCATACACCCTAGTATGACCCAAGGACAGGAGGTATCTTGATGAGACAACCCTTCCAACAGAACAATAACTAAAATAGTTATATTTATTGGTGAATTATAGCCAAACATTGGAAACAGCTTATTAGAAAAAAAAACACAGTATTAGGTAATGGAAATACTGAAACCAGACTTTCTTACTGCACTGTTCACTGTAGACAGTAGACTGCACACAGCCCACAGTAACATGGTATTCACTTCAGTTGTGTTTTCAGCACCATGTAGGACTTAAAACAGAGAACACCCACACAACTTCTGTTTAATATACCAAATTTGCTTCATGTCTTGTACTAATTTCACAGGCCCTCTCCATAAACTATACAAATACATATTTACATAAAGATCAGAATATGGAAAGTTAATGTATATTCTATAGCCAAATGAATTTTTTTTGTGAATAAGGATTATCAGGGTGATGTTCTCAACATGGTCTCAGAATCCATGTTCAATATAGTTTCTATAATACAATATTTGACAGCAATTATACTTCTATATGCACTTTCTGGATACCACAATATACATCAAAGACCACCGGCTACTCACATCAATATATCATAAACCCACAGACAGAACGGCCTACCTGAGAAACAACAGCTTCCACCCCATGCACACAAGACAATCTATTATCTACAGCTAGGCTGTACGATACAATCGTATTTGCTCCGACAAAGCAGACCTGGACAAGCACCTCCTGGATCTGAGGACGAAATTTCTCCAGTTGGGATACAAACCAAAAGTGACTGACAACCAATTAAACAAAGTGGCAGCCATTAACAGAGACAGTCTGATTACATATAAAGAGACCCAGAAAGAAGCCTGCGTGCTCCTAGTTGTCACCTACAACCCACAGCTGGAGATCCTACGAAGAATTGCCAAGGAGCTCCAACCTGTGCTGCATAGGGACAACAGAGTCATGGAAATATTTCCAGTCCCCCCTCTCCTTTCCTTTCAGTAACCACCAAACCTATGGTGTATTATTGTCCGGAGTGCCCTGAAGGCCCCAACTGAAAATGGCACCTCACCTTGCCTGCAAAACAGGTGCAAGACCTGCAGGCACATTCACACTGCTGACAGTGTACCTATCCCACAGTCACAACATGTGCACAGAATTAGGGGGACATTTTCCTGCAGGTCTTCCAATGTGATATATCTCATAATGTGTGTGCAGTGTCCCACCACAGGCCTCTATGTTGGGAAACAGGGCAGAGACTTAGTCAGCGAATGAACTCACACAGATTCACCTTTAATAACAGCAGAACAGATCTGCCGCACATTTCTCCGGAGAAGACCATTCTATTGAAGATTTTCGGGTTGTGGTTTTAATGGGATATTTTAAGACTCAGAGGGAGAGAAAGGAATGGGAATATAAGTTAATGCAAACTCAGTTTGGACTTAATATTCATGCCAGTTTCATGTCACACTATGTATGAACCGTGAGGGTCACAAATCATCACCTGATAGCAAACAGATAACAGCAAGAATTACTGATCCCTCAGTCACACCCCACAAGTTTCCAGATTGTTTATTTTTTGACCTGTTGTAAATAACTTCTCTACTTATATTGCATTTTGTTTTTTTAAGGATTCTAAGATCCTTTGAAGGTCCATGTCTTTAGTGTATAAAAAGTTTGTGAATTTTCAGTTTCTTGTATAACACCATGTCTGAAGAAGAGAGTTAGCACTCTCAAAAGATTACCATCAAATATACTCAGTTAGCCTCTAAAAGGTATCGCCTGATTTCTTCACTCTTCCACTACTTTCTATGGCTAACACGGTACAACATTATACTACTATATGAGCACAAGCATGGAGATGTTACACATTACAAAGTTCAGGAGCTTTTATGACATCCCATTCTAAATCCATAGGCATTAATATGGAGTTGGTCCCCCTTTGCAGATAAACTGCTTTCACTCTTCTGGAAGAGTTTTTATAAGATGCTGGTGTGTGTCTGTTGGGATTTTTGCCCATTCATCTGTTCTAGTTCATTCCAACAATGTTAAATGGGGTTGAGGTTAGGGCTCTGTGTGGGCTAGTCATGTTCTTCCACATCAAACTCACCCAACCATGTCTTTCTGGGCTTCACTTCATGCTGAAACTGGAAAGGGTCTTCCTCAAGCTGTTCCCACAAAGTGGGAAGCATACAATTGTCCAAAATATCTTGGTATACTAAGCACTAAGATTTCCCTTTACTGAAACTAAGCCTAGTCTACTCCCTGAAAAATGACCCCATAGCATTACCCTTCTTTCACCAAACTTTACAGTTGCCACCATGCAGTCAGGCAGGTAACGTTCTCTCAACATTCGCCAAAGTCAGACCCATCAATCAGACTGCCAGATAGAGAAGTGTGATTCACCACTCCACAGGCAGCGACATGCTTTACACCACTCCATCTGACACTTGGCATTCTGCTTTGTTATGTAAGGCTTGCATGCAGCTGCTTAGGCCATGGAAAACCTTGTCGTATAACTCCCAGCACAGAGTATTCATGCTGATGTTAATGCCAGAGGAGGTGGAAATCTGCAATTATTGAGTCAGCAGAGTGCTGGCGACTCTTATTGCCTATGCACCTTAGCACTTGGTGACCTCGCTCTGTAACTTTACATGTTTTGCCCCTTCATGACTATGTTGCTCTTAATAATACTATTCACAACTGATCATGGAATATCTAAGAAGAAGTTTCACTGACTGACGTGTTACAATGGTGACATCCTATTACAATACCACATTGCTATTCAGTGAGCTCTATAGAAGGACCCATTCTTTCACAAATATCTGTAAAGGCAGACTGTATGGCTGTGTGCTTGAATTTATATACCTCTGGCAATGAGACTGAATGAAACACCTGAATTCAGTGATTAAGAAGTGCACCCAATACTTTTTTTTCCTATATATATATATATAGAGAGAGAGAGAGAGATATAGTTTATTTTTGTTAATCTATTGTTTTTATTGTAATTATTCTACGGTAATACACCATAACACGTCAGTAATTTCCAATGGCCAAAAGAGCCACACCTACCCTTGCATCGTAGTTGGCACACGATGATCAGTAATATATAATATATAGGGTAGTGCTGCCTTAAATGAAAGTGTGACAAAACAGAAAATAGTAAATGATCTTTACTAAATAACTCTGCATCTATAGGGGCAATACATGAAGGGAGGGGCTCCTGGAAGGGCCATTTCTTACCACCGCACAATGAACATTTTGATGTTAGCCTCTAAACTGGATAAAATAATGGCTATTTGAGAAACATTCCTCTTGCCAAGCATTGCAATATTTGGCTTGCCAGTGCCTATTTCTACTTGTATGTACTAGAATTTACGGCTTCAGGCAACGTGTATTTAAAATTCAACTCAAACACTAAACTGTAAACTGCTGAATTCAGATTTCACAAGACAAGGCTCATTGAACTCACAGAGTCAGCTAATGTCTCCGTGTCTCTATTTACAGGGAAAGAGGAATTTGTACCTCTGCCTCCATGTTATCTCATTTCTGAAATGTTGCTAATTGTAGCTGGATGTAGCAAATATAGGAAATTATTCATCTAGAGCAGAGCTTGGCGACTACCACACAAAATGTACAGACTGGATGCATAGACTACAGAGTAACTGGGAAATTGTGCTGCAGTGTGCTATTTAATGAATGTGGGCTTGGGAAATGCTGACAGTCACTATGAAAGCTGCTTCCTATTTCCCTTGGTGGTCTGTAGCCTCCATTCTATAAGTCTCACTTCATGGCTGATGTATGTGACAGAATTGTGTATATTGGAAACATCCAGTAGTCTGAACACTTCCAACCTCTAATCCCATAGTGATTTTCAGCAAATCATTACATGGCGCCATCTAAACTGGTCTGTATACAGCAAGTCTAATAGACCTTGTGTTTCTTCATGAAAGAGGCTGAGCAGTGAGTATATTGACATGCCATCAATGTGTGATGGGGTGCCCCGACCATTGTGACCTCCATCAGCTGCTAAAACAAAGTGGCAACATTCCCATTGGCTTTTGGAATGGCATGACATGGCGCTTTAATAATAATACTGGCACTTTGTTCTAGTGATTGTTGAGGAGATTGGACATTGATGAAATATCCTATAAATTTGCCCCTAATGTCTCTCCTGAGGCCAGCTACACACCAGCAATTATGGCCTGGAAAGTATGGATCCATATATTGGCTGTATTTCCTAAACTGCACTCGGTATAGTAGTTATCAATGATGCTCTGAGTCACTGCCTTATCTGTACTGTCCTGTACTGTAATCATGATGGGACAGTAGTCCTGGGGTGAGGTGATGACTCGCAGCATCATAAATAACTATGATACTCTGAGCCTGGGTCTCTGAACAGAGTGCAGTCTGGACTGTAACTGACTGTGTGCAGCTGGCCTCAAGTGAATGTGAGCATAGCAGAGCTGCAGTGCTTCGGCATCACCACAATACAACGGACAGCGACTTCTGCTTCCAGCCCCTGTGGATAGGATAGGAGCCCAGATGACCCCTATGTGATTTTCCAAGAGTCATGTATCTCAGTATATGTGTAGCAATGACTTGACAATCTGATGTAGCTACGCGCACACCAAACATGATGTGAACAGTCTTATGAGAAGTTTACACTTTATAATCATTCTGGACTTACTCTTTCTGTGGTGAGAGGTGAGAAAACCAATGCCATCTCAGGAGGCTGCTTATCCCCTCAAGAACAAAAGGACTGAGCATGCCTCTGGGGAAGAGTTGGGAGGTCCAAAACATAGTAGATGGTCATCCAGTCCCAACAAATTTGGCCAACATCGATCTAATATGTAAGGCCATCTTTAGTCACACCCAGGAATTCAAGTGCATGAGATATGGGAGATGTTTAGCAGAGTCCTCCTATTTGTCCGTTTTTGAGAAGGCATATCACTAAGATTCCAAAAAGAAAGCATCTATATCAGAAATAGCATATATGACGCCCTTCATGACATACCCAAAACAATATAGACCACAGACCACAGCCACTTGGTTCATTTATTCTGAATTATCAGTAACTTAATTTTAGAGGTTTTTAACAGAATTTCCTACAAAAATACACTGCTTTGCTCAACAAATTTATCTTTCCTTTCTTTCCTTTACAGGACACTTTTTTGTGTTAACTTTTGATTTCGAAAACTGTGCATGACTAAAAACCTAAAGGGCAGACGACCAAAACTTCTCTTAAAAAATCCTTTGTTTCAGACCTCGAAACTACAGTAAAAGATTAGCTGATGTCATTCAAAATTACTTTACTACTTAAAGGGGCTTTCGATGCAAAAATTTGAGATCACTTTTGCTTAGAATAGGTCATCAGTATCAGATTTTTGGAGGTCTGAGCAGCCCTATCAATCAGCTGCTATCAGTAGCTGCTGTTATGGTAAAACAGTGCACTGAGCTGCACGCTAACTACACAGTGGACGGAGCTTTCTGCTTCCAGCTCTTCTGACATCAGCTGATGGATAGGACTGCTGGGTGTCAGACCCCCTTCAGTCTGATATTGATGACCTAAAGAAAGGTTATCACAAAATTTTGCCTGGAAACCCATTTAATTATTATTGGATGACTGACTAGTATTGTGATTGGATTCCAATGTATTTACTGTATATGTTATTACTGTCCTCTTGGTTTAGCTCTACTGTACTTCTTAGATAAATTTAGATCAACCCAATGTCTTCAGAATGTCTGGTCTCCTTGCATAGGAAAAGGAAATTTATACCTTAATGGGGTTGATCAACTATTTTTTTTATGCTTAGTAGAACTGCTATAAACAAAAAAAAAAAAACTTTACTCACCTCTCCCAAAGCCTCTATTTCCAGCAGCAACTCCCGTATTTTGTATACAGGTCCCCCAGCTGACGTGAACAGTGGCCTCCCATTTGTGCTAGGTTACTGCTGCAGCCAGTCACAGGCCTCATTGATACAAAAAGTTGTAACAGTACTCTGCTAGCACCAAGAGCATGACTGCAAATACCCACAGTATTTAATAATACATGAAAATGAGGTTCTTGGTTTTTGGTTGTAACTGTAATCCCATCTGCCATGATAAGGTGACCTCTGTTAGATGGGTTCCTACACTAAAATGACTCGCCTCTCTTAGGACCTTGAATTAAGGGCAAATGTGTTTTTCAACCATATTATGTCTTGCATATACCACAAATAGCCTCCTTTCTCTGGACCTGTGGCCTGAATGAATAGGGAGTGTAGTTCACCCATATTATGCTCTAATTAAAATCAGCCATGAGCAGATAGGTGGTGTGCATGAACCAAAATGGAGGTCAGCCACAACCCCCAAAGGCACAATGCAACAAATGCACAAAAAAAAAAAATTGGTCAGCACTGCCATACAATGTGAAAAAGAAATGTAGGTCCACGTTGCTATGGCTGCAATACAAATGCAGACACAAAAAGTTGCAACAGCACTACCCTAGCACCAAGAGCATTACTGCAAATGCCTACTGTACATAAGAATACATGTTTTTTTATACTTTCAAACTGTAATTGTAAGCCCATCTGCCACAACAAGGTGACCTGTTAGGTGTGGTTGAGGGTGTGGCTGAACTCCATTTTGGTTCATGCACGCCACCCATTTGTCCAAGGCTGATTTTAATTAGAGGATAATATAGGTGAATTACATGCCCTATTCATTCAGAAGCCACAGGTCGAGAAAAGAGGCTGTTTGTAGTGTATGCAAGACATGATATGGCTGAAAAACACATTTGCCCTTAATTTATGGGAGACCAAGGTCCTAAGAGATATAAATCATTTTAGTGTAGGGACACATCTAACAGAGGTCACTTTGTTATGGCAGATGGGCTTACAATTACAGTTTAATCAAAGTGTAAAAACCAAGAACCTCATTTTCATGTATTCTTATATACAGAAGGTATTTGCAGTAATGCTCTTGGTGCTAGCAGAGTGCAGTTGCATTTTGAGGACTCAGTGACAATGACAAACATTTGTAATGTGCTTTTCTCACACAAGGAAGTGTTATGAAGTAGGGGATTTAGTGGCTGCCGTACAGGGGCTCATCCCCAACACCCACAGGGGTCAGTTGTTTTATGGGTAGCCAATAACTATCAGTATATCTTTGGAATATGGGAGGAAACTGGAGTACCCACACAAACACGGGGAGAACATACAAACTCCATGCAGATGTTGACCTTGGTTAGATTCGAATCTTGGACCCCAGTGCTGCAAGACTACTGTTCTAACCTCTGAGCCACCTTTTTACAAATGGCACATGGCTGCTGTGGACCTGTAAACAAATAAAAAAAAAAAGTTAGACAATCCCTTTAATAATTTCTTTTGTTATCAGACAACTTCTATGACACAAATCACAATAAATAAATAAAGACCACAGATCAGAGTCCCTGACCCACTAAATAAATACAGTCCACAAAGCCACTAACATAAATACAGACCCCACACCGGACCTCTAGAATAAATACAGATCTGACCGCTGAAATGAATACTTTCTCAGACTAGACCGCCAAAATAAATACAGACCTTAGACCATACTCCCTATTTATAGACCCCCTAAAGAAATACAAACGTTCTCTGGTACCATTAATAAATGCATATCCCTTAATAAATACACTTACAAACCACTTAAAGAGGACCTTTCATGTCTTCTACGTATAATCTGACATATTATATACTGCTGCAAAGCTGACAGTCCATTGAATTCAGCGCACTGCCAGTTTTGCAGGTAGGTGCCATGGTGCCAGAGATATCAGTGCCATTAGTTTCAGTTACCAATGTCACTGCACTGTCAAAGGGGCTGGCCTCATAGCTCAGCGCCATCGCAGGGTGGTGAGGAAAGCCCCCCAACGGTGCACTTCTATAGACTTGTTCAGAAAAGGGAGAGGTTTGTGACACTGAACTGTGAGATTGGCCTCTCTGAGGTTCTTGGTTTTTACACTTTGATCAAACTGTAATTGTAAGCCGATCTGCCATGACACAGTGACAGTGCAGTCATATCGGTAGCTGAAACTAACGACACCAATATCTTTGGCACAAGAGCACTGTCAGAATTTAGAGCACTGTCTACTTTGCAGCAGGATATAATATGTCATATTGTAGAGGACATGAAAGATTCTCTTTAAATAAGCACAGAGCACCCAAAGATCCTAAACTAGATCTCAGACCTCTAAATATAGAATTCCTATAAAATTCAGGCCCCAAAACCCAGAGTAAACCTACTCTAGATTCCGCTTGGGGACCCGAAAAATGGAAGCCCAATCAATTTACAAAGTGGTTACCTGCGGAAGCCCGAGGACCCCATAGATTATAATGGGGTCCACCGAGTTTCCGCCCAGTTTCTGCCCAAAAAATGCGGAGAGAAAAGTCCTGCTTGCATTCTGCATTTTTCAAGCAGATTCGGAGATGGAATCCCGAATGGAATCTAGGCGCTGGTGTGAACCCAGCCTTAAAAAGATTTTTAAACCAGACTGTTCACAAGTAGGGAAAAAACCTTCTCAATATTGTTTCCTATGGATACCATACAGCGGCATATGCAGTGCTACAGCTCTGTTTACATGGGTATAATTATCAAGAGTGAAAAAAGACATACATGCGTAAAGTTCTATCAGGATAAGAGTGAGTGACATAGATGAAATGAAGGAGAGAGGTTAAAGCAAGTTCTGTTGATCCAGGAGCCCTAATACTTACAAAAGGAGAGATTAGTATAGCAGACATTTAGCTGTAAATGCAATTCCTTATATATAAATGGCATTGTTGGTGAACATACAGTTTATTCACTTCTGTTTCTACCTCTCCAGCAGCGCTGTACAGTGGTAACAGCCAAGCAGGCTGGAGTCCACATGTCACTGCAAATTCATAAGCATCAGGCGCAGACCTCGCATTGTGACATGTGACTAATTTCAGAGTGATTTAGTATGTGCTCTTTCTAAAGAGAATATCATTAGCCTAAATAAAGGAAGTGAGGATGTTGCTACCCCTGGGATGTAATGGGGATTCCCTCTCTGCTGAGTCATGTTTCTGCTGATCTCTGTTTTGCTTGAATGGCAATTTATACTCCTAACCGCTGCTACCGTTAAAGGGTTAACCCTTTCTCTAATGGCATACTGCCAGTTTATATGCAGATGGCATCATTTAATCCTTATAATGCAGTATTAACAGGAATGAACTGGCACATGGTACAGGAGGTGCATGCAACTGGCATTATGAACACAAAAGCAGGCACTTAACTGTGAGCACCATATATGCAAACAAACAAAAGATAGGAATGGCTGGCACACAGAGTTTATTGGGTCATTGGTACTTTGCCAGTTACCACTTTATATTATTGCAACATAAGGAGTCAACCAGAAGCTTCTGAGCCTACATCTACCTGCTTATGGCTTCAAAGGGCACCATATGTGATGCACCATATACAAAAACACTTATATATATATATATATATATATATATATATATATATATATATACACAGTGGGGTGAAAAAGTATTTAGTCAGCCACCAATTGTGCAAGTTCTCCCACTTAGAAAGATGAGGCCGGCCTGTAATTGACATCATAGGTAGACCTCAACTATGAGAGATAAAATGAGAAAACATATCTAGAAAATCACATTGTCTGATTTTTAAAGAATTTATTTGCAAATTATGGTGGAAAATAAATATTTGGTCACCTACAAACAAGCAAGATTTCTGACTCTCACAGACCTGTAACTTCTTCTTTAAGAGGCTCCTCTGTCCTCCACTCATTACCTGTAGTAATGGCACCTGTTTGACATTGTTATCAGTATAAAAGACACCTGTCCACAACCTCAAACCGTGAAGACCAAAGAGCTGTGGAAGGACACCTGAAACAAAATTGTAGACCTGCAGCAGGTTGGGAAGACTTAATCTGCAATAGGCAAGTAGCTTGATGTGAAGAAATCAACTGTGGGAGCAATAATTAGAAAATGGAAGACATACAAGACCACTGATAATCTCCCTCGATCAGGGGCTCCACGCAAGAACGGTGAGCAAAAATCCAAGAACCACACGGGTGGACCTAGTGAATGACCTGCAGAAAGCTGGGACAAACGTAACAAAGGCTACCGTCAGTAACACACTACGCCGCCAGGGACTCAGATCCTGCAGTGCCAGACATGTCCAGACATGACCTGCTTAAGCCAGTACATATCCGGGCCCGTCTGAAGTTTGCTAGAGAGCATTTGGATGTTCAGAAGAGTATTGGGAGAATGTCATATGGTCAGATGAAACCAAAGTAGAACTGTTTGGTAGAAACACAACTCATCGTGTTTGGATGCAACTCAGCATTCACTCTCCTCCAAAGAACACCATACCTACTGTGAAGCATCGTGGTGGCAACATCATGCTTTGGGGCTGTTTCTCTGCAAAGAGACCAGAACGACTGATCTGTGTACATGAAAGAATGAATGGGGCCATGTATCGTGAGATTTTGAGTGCAAACCTCCTTCCATCAGCAAGGGCATTGAAGATGAAACGTGGCTGGCTCTTTCAGCATGACAATGATCCCAAGCACACCGCCAGGGCAACGAAGGAGTAGCTTCATAAGAAGCATTTCAAGGTCCTGAAGTGGCCTAGCCAGTCTCCAGATCTCAACCCCATAGAAAACCTTTGGAGGGAGTTGAAAGTCCGTGTTGCCCAGTGACAGCCCCAAAACATCACTGCTCTAGAGGAGATCTGCATGGAGGAATGGGCCAACATACCAGCAACAATGTATGCCAACCTTGTGAAGACTCACAGAAAATGTTTGACCTCTGTCATTGCCAACAAAGGATATATAACAAAGTATTGAGATGAATTTTTGTTATTGACCAAATACTTATTTTCCACCATAATTTGCAAATAAATTCTTTAAAAATCAGACAATGTGATTTTCGAGATATGTTTTCTCATTTTGTCTATCATAGTTGAGGTCTACCTATGATGTCAATTACAGGCCGGCCTCATCTTTTTAAGTGGGAGAACTTGCACAATTGGTGGCTGACTAAATACTTTTTTCCCCCACTGTATATATATATATATATCCTCAAGTCTTTATTTATAGCATATACCAATGATGTATGAAATGGACTGTAGGGGATGCAGAGGTAGTAGTCTCACCTGAGCTCTGGGTACAGAGGGGAAATAAAAACCCCTTGGAAACATAAAAAGAGAGCAAAATTATTAGGTATGGAGTCCTGTTAAGATTTTGCTCTGGGCCCAGAAGCTTCAGATAACACCATAATTGCCCACATTTTGCAATAGCTTTCTAGAAAGTGGGAAACTGTGTCAACACAGATTTTTTTTTCCAGGATATCCTTCCCCCTATCGTCCATACTATGCCCCCTTTTGGGACTCACATCTTCTTTAACATCATGCCTTCCCACCCCCTGAATGTTGGTTAGGGCGCCTGATCTGATGACAACACATCTTGGCTCCATATACATAACATTTAAGTTGAATGCTGTTAGGCTGTGTCTACTGGTTGTGGGATGCGTTGAGAGTCTGGCAAATCTCTACTTTTTCAGGGAGAATTAGCAAATATGAATGACACTTTTCACATACATACATAACAATATCAATTTTTGTGGCTCCTGACAGGTAGGACAGGCAATAGCAGATTATAATATAACCGGGCAGATGCTGGAACCTATGGAGCTCAAGGGAGCCCACTACTCAGTTGAGAGCTGAAAACATCAATTTTATCAACAAAACCCTTGCTAAACTTGCCATCGTTGTCTGCAATGCCCTGTGTCCTAAAGCTTCCCCTCTCCGACCTCTGACCCCTCTGTAGGTGCTGTCTTCTCCAAGTGATGTATAGTACTTCTGTAACAGCTGGTATCTAAGTGAACAATGATAGGTGATAGATAAGCAGTGAAAGTTTTAATCCTGTTAATTTGCTAACTTTTATTAATCTGTTCACTGTACAGTCATGGCCAAAAGTTTTGAGAATGATACAAATATTAATTTTTACAAAGTCTACTGCTTCAGTTTTTCTAATGGCAATTTGCATATACTCCAGAATGTTATAAAGAGTGATCAGCTTAACAGCAATTACTTGCAAAGTCAATATTTGCCTAGAAAATGAACTTTATCCCCCAAAACACATTTCAACATCATTGCAGCCCTGCCTTAAAAGGACCACCTAACATCGTTTCAGTGATTGCTCCATTAACACAGGTGTGGGTGTTGATGAAGACAGGGCTGGAGATCAATCTGTCATGATTAAGTAAGAATGACACCACTGGACACTTTAAAAGGAGGCTGGTGCTTGCCATCATTGTTTCTCTTCTGTTAACCATGGTTATCTCTAAAGAAACACATGCAGTCATCATTGCACTGCACAAAACTGGCCTAACTGGGAAGAGTATTGCAGCTAGAAAGATTGCACCTCAGTCAACAATCTATCGCATCATCAAGAACTTCAAGGAGAGAGGTTCCATTGGTGCCAAAAAGGCTCCAGGGCGCCCAAGAAAGACCAGCAAGCGGCAGGACCGTCTCTTAAAAGTGTTTCAGCTGCGGGATCGGGCTACCAGCAGTGCAGAGCTTGCTGAGGAATGGCAGCAGGCAGGTGTGAGTGCATCTGCACGCACTGTGAGGCGGAGACTCTTGGAGCAAGGCCTGGTCTCAAGGAGGGCAACAAAGAAGCCACTTCTCTCCAGAAAAAACATCAGGGACAGACTGATATTCTGCAAAAGGTACAGGGAGTGGACTGCTGAGGACTGGGGTAAAGTCATTTTCTCTGATGAATCCCCTTTTCGATTGTTTGGAATATCTGGAAAACAGCTTATTCGGAGAAGAAGAGGTGAGCGCTACCACCAGTCTTGTCTCATGCCAACTGTAAAGCATCCTGAAACCATTCATGTGTGGGGTTGCTTCTCAGCCAAGGGAATCGGCTCTCTCACAGTCTTGCCTAAAAACACAGCCATGAATAAAGAATGGTACCAGAATGTCCTCCAAGAGCAACTTCTCCCAACCGTCCAAGAGCAGTTTGGCGCTCAACAATGCCTTTTCCAGCATGATGGAGCACCTTGCCATAAAGTAAAGGTGATAACTAAATGGCTCAGGAAACAAAACATAGAGATTTTGGGTCCATGGCCTGGAAACTCCCCAGATCTTAATCCCATTGAGAACTTGTGGTCAATCATCAAGAGACGGGTGGACAAACAAAAACCAACAAATTCAGACAAAATTAAAGCATTGATTCTGCAAGAATGGACTGCTATCAGTCAGGATTTGGTCCAGAAGTTGATTGAGAGCATGCCAGGGAGAATTGCAGAGGTCCTGAAGAAGAAGGGTCAACACTGCAAATATTGACTTGCTGCATTAACTCATTCTAACTGTCAATATAAGCTTCTGTTACTCATAATATGAATGCAATTATATTTCTGTATGTGATAAAAACATCTGACAAACACACATAAAAACCAGAGGGCAGCAGATCATGTGAAAATATAATATTTGTGTCATTCTCAAAACGTTTGGCCATGACTGTACATTTATTCTGCCCTTGGACTTGCAGTACCTCACCCTTGTTACACAGCTGTCAGTGACTGTGTATATCTATAGTTGTAATGAGGAATCATTACAACAAATGTCCAGTGTCATAAAATGATAAATCTCAACAGACCAGATTGTACGTCAATGGGATCTGTTGGGTAAAGGAGTGTCTGCCATGAGACGAAGCCAACACTATGTCGTTGTTTGCATCTATAACAGAATCCATTACGTAGATTCAGAGGCGTAGCTAGGGGTTCAGCACAGGGGGGGGCGAACATTTCCAAGTGGGCCCCCAACTTGGACATGTTCGTATACCAATACTATGAGTATACGATGAGCGTATAGTGGTATATAGCAGCTCTACACAGGGCTCTGCAGACAATTTAGGTGAATACAGGACAGTAACATTTTGTGACTTACCGGTGACATCTCTGACTAATCCTTCACATTCCCCATCTCTTTCATCCGAACGGCCATGACCACTTCTTCCAGTCTCTGTAAAGTTTGCAACACAGACATCTTTGGCTCCTCACTTTTCCAGGCACCTGACCCACATTATCCTCACCTACACAAAGCCCCCATCCTGCTGCTACCCCTAATTATAAAATATATAATATAACCCCCTATAATGAATAATACCCCCAAGTGCATCTTTAAATTAATAACTTCCCTGTGCATCCCCTTTAAATAGTGCCCCTTATCCATAATGTCCCAGGTATTTCCTAATTGAAAAGGGAAAAAAAAAACATGGGGAAAAAAAATTATTGAATGAACCGTGGTACCTGTGTAAGCGCCGTGACCCCTTCTCTATTTACATAGTGTCATTCTTTTCATAGCGACCATGTAATGTAACTACAGCCTCGTCCTATACACGTCTATGTGACAAGGCTGTAATTACATCACACGGTCACTATAAACAGACAGCGTGTGATATAAACAGGTGCCATAGCCCCTTCATACAGCTGATCAGCGGGGAGTCACTTATCTCTTATTGATGTTTTATTCTGAGGATAGATCATCAATAAAAATGAGCTGGAAAATGCCTTAAGGCCAGGGCTCCACGTGGCGTCCCGCAGCAAAAAACAGCTGTGGGAAAAAACGCGGCAGAGACGCATCGCGGTTTTTCCTGCAGCACTTTCCACAGAAAGTTCACAGAGGTTTCCTCTGCGGACTTTCTGCTTCAATTATATCTATAGGGAAACCACCGGCATTTCAGTAGGTATAATTGACATGCTGCGATTTCCAAAACTGCAACTGTTTTGGAAATCGCAGCGTTTCTGCTGCGCATATTTTACTGCAAAGTGGGGATGGGATGTGGCCCCTTGTGGTGAAAATCCACAGAAAAAAAACGTGGCATTCTAGCAAATCCCATCCACACATTGCGGAAAAATATGTGCAGCAGACACACTGCGATTTCCAAAAACGTTGCGGTTTTGGAAATCGCAGCATGTCAATTATACCTACAGAAACTCTGGCGGTTTCCATATAGGTGTATTGAAAACAGAAAGTCCACAGAGGAAACCTCTGCGGACCTTCTGTGAAAAGCGCTGCGGGAAAAACCACAATGTTACCACCATGGTTTTTCCTGCAGCCCACTACGTGGGGCCTTAGTCTTAATAAAGCCCAAGTGCCACTTTCATTAAATTAAATTGACCCTCATATTATGCCCCTGGTTCCCCCTGACATAAATAATGCACCCCTAATGACCCCTTATATCAATAACCACCCCCTTATGTTCATAAGGCCTCCTGATATAAATGATGCCCCCTAATGGCTCCTTATATAACTAACCTCCCCCTTGTATTAATAATACCCCCCAATAACCCTTATATAAATGACCCCCCCTCGTCATAATGCCTCCTAATGAATCCTCCCTTATAGTTATATTTCCCCCTCCTAACCACCCCTTATACTATTAATATACCCACAAAAAAAAAGTCATACTCACCTACTTGCGATGATGATGAATGGAGCCGCCGGCGCTTCCTCCCTGTCCACGCACAGGACGTCTGTGTCTGAGCGCAGGCGGCGCGATATTGTGACGTCATCGTGCCACCCGTGCTGAGAAGCAGACATCCGTCTGTGGTCTCAGCGTCTTGTAAATCGCAGGCCTGTATTGGCTTGCGGTTTACAAGACAGTTAAGCACCAGGAAGCATTGTAACTAGATCGGTGTCTGCAGACACCGATCTAGTTAGAAATAAAGGATGTATTAATGGCGGCCCCGGGGTGGGCCCCCAAAGATTCAGTGGGCCCACCTATGGAGAGGTCATCAGTATCAAATATCTTCAAAACTAAACAACTCTTTTAAAAGTGCTGAAAAGGGACACTGTTAAGATCACACAAATACAGCCTATTAAACTTAGTACTGACCACTTTTGAAACTGCAGCTTGGCCTAGAAGGACCCTGATGTGGAGGACACCCCGCAGAACGACCTGTTGCTACTTTCTGCAGTATCTGTTAGCACATAGAACACAGGCAGGGACCAGGGGGCGGAGTTTCGGCGCGCTGCGCGTCACGTGCTGACGCTCTGCTCTAATCAGTTGCAGGTATCGTTCCCTGCTCAACCTCAGTCAGCCAGTAAGCAGTGAGCAGGATAAGTAAGCGCCGTAAAAGTCAGCAACGTGCGCTGCTCAGCGCTACACATCTTGGGCTGGTTCCTCACTCGGTTAATATGTCTTCCTCAGCCAGGGAGTGAGGAACCAGTCTAGGATGTGTAGCGCTAAGCAGCTGATGTAGATAGAAATCTTTTGATACCGTTAGTGGGCCCCCACCTTCTCACTGGGCCCGGGGCCATCGCCCCCTCTGCCCCCCTGCTAGCTACGCCTCTGCGTAGATTCAAACAGAGCCTTAATTTGTGGGGTTTTTTGGGTATAAAGTTTGTTAAAAAGTGTATTGAGACTACAATTAATGTTGTATGTGTATGATAGTTGATGTATACATCCAACCATTCAATACAGTACTGTATGAGTAAGGCTAGGTTCACGCTTTTCAGATTGTTGTTCTGAAAGAATGACAGACTCTGCACCCTCAATTTGCACCCTCACCCTTAGCAGCCCCTAACTGCCGCTGAGTTCTGCCCCCCTACAGGATGAAAGACAACTTACTTGCTTGTTCATGTCTATCTTCGGGTTCAGCAAATGCACAGTGAATGCCCGTCACGTTATAGTCCTACCGGAAGTGCTATACTCCTGATGCTGGAGTGTGTTTACTACAAGAAGCTATTAAAAAACTCTGGATTCACTTGCGTAAAATGTTAACATTGCCGACACAGAGAACAGCACTTCAGGTGGTGATAAGTGCCCAGTCTCTCATTATCAGATGTTACATTATGGAAGATGTATACTACAACTATACTCCTGAAGATGGAGTGTGTACTATGACATAGAGGGTACTACCCTATGACGTAAAGCCCTACCAGGTACTGTGTTTAGATTAAGGTTGTATTTTGTGCTGAAAAACTCCCTTTAAAGGGGTTGTCCAGTTTCAGATAAATATTATTAAATGTATTGTTTGTATAATGAAAAGTTCTACAATTTTCCACTATACTTTTGTATCAATTCCTCATTCATTCTGCTTCCTTCCAGTGTATATAATTCAGTCTGTGGTCATCTGATACACAGTCCATCGTGTTACGATAACAAACTGTACACCTGTGTGTTCTTCACATGACCATGGACTGTCCATCACATGACCATGGATTAATTTTTATCACTGGATGTAAACAGAGAATGACAGCAAGTGGCGATCTAGAAAACCATGAGGAATTGATACAGAAAGTATATTGAAAAATTGTAAAACTTTTCATTTATACAAAAAATAACATTTGACTCTTAAGGGGTTTTCCGGGCAAAAAAAATGTTTGTTTGTTTTTTTAAAAAGGTCTGTTAGAGCTATTAATGGGTTAATAAGTGCGCCCAAATACCTATAGCAGTGTTTGGAGTGATTTCTGTGTTTCTCTGGGAGCTCCTGGCATCTTCTGCATTTGTTTACATGGTGTAGCTTCCTGCTGTCTTAGCTAATGCAATGCATAATGGTACTTGTAGGCTGACTTGTAGGCTGACTCACACTACCTCCCTCTCTCTCTCATACCCCCTCCCTCTCTCTCTAGCTATCCTGCCCACTACTAGCCCTTCCCAACTAACTCTCTCCCAACTAGCTCCACACCTGCACAGTAGAGGTGAATTGCCGGCTGTAGCACACCGGCAGAGTCAGAAAAGAGGGAGAAGCCATCCCGCAAAAGGAAGTCTGAAAGGAAGACAGGTAAGTATGATGGGGTGGAGGGGGGGGAGTATTAGTGACGTTCCATTTACGGAAATGGGAAAATGGAATGTCACCGGATAACCAGAAAATGTCCCTGGGATATGGGTAAATATACATTTTTGTTAAATTACATTATGTAATTTAGAAAGTACACGGGAGGAGGGTGTTTAGATTAGTGTAGGAATTACATTTTATCCTGGACAACCCCTTTAATATTTGTCTGAAACTGGACAACCCCTTTAAAGAGAAATAACATGTTATAGTAGTTTAGTACTTCACTGGGTTTTCAAGGGTAAAATTACTGATGACCTATGCTGATTTTAGGCTGGGGTCCCAAGTAGTGAAAACACAGCGTTTTACAGTACCTGCACAGTGGATAAGATTCTGGCTAATTCCATCCACACACTGCAGAAAAAAAATCCACAGCGGAAATGCTGCAGTTTTAGGAATTCTTGCATTTTTGCAAATCGCAGCATTTCAGTTATACCTACGGAAATGCTAGCGTTTTCTGTATAGGTATAATAGAAGCAGAAAGTCCACAGAGGAAATCTCTGCGGTCTTTCTGTGAAAAACGCTGCAGAAAAAAAACACGATGCCTTTTTGCCACGGTCTTTTCCACAGTGTTTTTCAGCTGCTACTCACTACATGGGGCCTTAGTCTTAACTTTTTTTTTTCTTTTTGTGCAAATGCATCAAGATGTTTGTTTTTCCAAAGCTATGTGGCATTGTTTTTGGATATCTAAAAGTGTACATGCCAGGAAGTGAATGTCTGCCTCTGTGATCCCTACTTTATAGATTCCTGAAACATTTACATAAACTTAAATGAATACTATTAATAGCTGTTCATTTTCTAATTTAGTGGCCATTTGGTAAATGATGGAGAGGATGGTTCACACCCAAGTGACTTGCAAGTCAACACACAGCAGCAAATGGTTCAGTTTTCTCTGTTTTTTTTCATGTTGATATGCGTTAACAGAACAGGAAGACAGACTGATGCAAAGAATTCTCAAGATTGACTTTCCTTTAATATGTAAAGGTTATTAGTGCTACAATAGAATACATTTCTATGATGAACATTCATCTTAAAATAATACAATATACATACATTTAGAAAACAAGAAAAAAATGATTACCCTAAACGAGTAGTTGTCAATGTCAGGGCGTTATTCACATGTCAGTGTTTTGCATCAGTGATTGTAAGCCAAAACCAGGTGCAGGTCAAAAATGCAGAACACTTGCAAATCTTTCCATTACACCTTATGTCTATAACAGGAATCAGCAACCTTCAGTACTCCAGCTGTTGAAAAACTACACCTCCCAGCATGCACACTTGCTCGACTGTTCTCAAAACTCCCAAAGAATTGACTGGAGCATGTTGGAAATTGCAGTTTCACAACAACTGGAGTGCTGAAGTTTGCTGATCCCTACACTATGTAATCTCCAATCCCGATTTTGCTTCACAATCACTGATGCAAAATACTGACCAAAACACTGACACGCAGGGCAGATTCCAGCTTTTCTGCTGCCTGAGGCAAAAATTGAAATGACCCCCTGTAGTAAGAAAATTAGGCTTGAGTGCCATTGTGCATGCACACCATTCAGTACTGAAGCTACCTGACTGAGATACATCACTGAACCCCCAGTCATGCACAGTTAATAAAAGAAATATCCAACTTCAGTCCTCATCTCAGGGGTTGTCCAGGAATTGGACAAACTTTGGAGATGCCCAGGACAGGTGTAATATTAAAAAAAAAAAAAAAAAACATACTTAACTGTCCCCAGCGCTCCATTGTCCGCCACCGCAGCCCATTCATTCATGTGCTGTGCCTATTGTGACATCAATGGTTCCTCTCCAGTAACCGCTAAGGCCTCTGATTGGCCTCAGTGGTCACATGTAGTGCACGGGACTAAGGCACGGCGCACTACCAAACAGACTACAGTGATGGACCAGAGCACCGGGGACAACCCCTTTAAGAATAATGTCCCATAATGCACACCGTATAATGTCCCATATTTACCCCTTCACACAGTATAATGTCCCATAATGGCCACTTCACACAGTATAATTTTCCATAGTTCCTCTGACGCAGTGTAATGTCAGCATAATGTTTCACAGTAGCCCCTCCAAACAGTATAGTATACCATAGTGTCCCCTCTACACAGTACAATGTCCCTTAGTTTTTGTTTTGTTTGAATTTTCCAGAAATATTGGGTTCAGACGAACATGAAGTTTTTGGGGTTTGTCACCCATGAACCATTATTATACTCTGGGGTCTCTTCACAGCATAAGTCCATGGGAGGTGATTAACACACCGGAAGAGCCCCAAAGACTATGGGGTCCTGCGCCAGAGCCTAAGAGAGGTAAGTAACACTGTTTTGTTATGTTTAATCACCTACCCAGGGCCTCCATTCATTATACTCTGGGTTCTGAACTCATGTCTCAGTGCCGTCTCAATGTTGCCCCCTCAGAGACTTAGAAATCTGTCGCCTGAGGCGAGATAGTTATCTGCGACTCTGCTGACATGGCCTTAGCTATGTGCTATCAATATTAGGAATATCAGATTTATATAATTTTTGTAAGTTTTACTACTTTTCCCACAATAAAAGCTAATTTTGTTTTTTTTAAAATAGTTTTTGCAGTGTTATTTTCGGAGATCCATAACTTTTAATGAAAACAGTATGAGGACATTCTTTGTTGGGAGGACCTGACAGTTTTATTGGTGCCATTTTAGGGCACATACGAGTTTTTGATAGCTTTTTATAAAGTATTTTGGTGGCAGAAATTCTGCCATTTTTTTCCAGTTTTTTTTTTTATTTGTGCAGGATAAAAACTATGACAGTTCTATACCTTGAGTGATTATAGACTTGGCAATATCTATTATCAAGACACAATATAGAAAAGTCGGCACTGTGTCCTCAAAGAGAAGCCTTATAAAAAGAAAAAGGGCATGTGACTGCCGTCCATTCACTACCATGGTGCTTTGCAGTATGAAATATCCAGTCTCAAAAGTGACGCAATTCTGTGATCTTTCTATGTGAATATTTATTATGTTTTTGTTTGTTTTTAATCTCAATACATTCAGGTGGAATTAATGATTTTCTGTATTTTTTTTTTAATAAATGTGTTTTTCTTACATTACTGGACGTTAATATTTGATAATTTGCTTACTTACATAATACTTACATAATATATTGAGATTGGATTAGCCCTGTTTTTGCCTCCCTAAAGTGGGTGGGAGTTATGGAGATAACTGAATGTGGTTGTTCTATGCTGTTTCAGTAACTTCCATAGAGTTAAATAGGAGTCACAGAAACAACGTAGCAAAGCTACATAACGCCCACAGTCAAGGACACATGGCAACTCACTGTGCTACATTGTTTCCATAACTCCTATTTACCAACTTTTTCCATAACCTCTAAACTGATGGTCGGAGAAAGGGAATACCTCTTTACCTTTTATTATGCCTTATTACATAAGGCTCTTTTCGCATCTGTTACATTATAGTCCATAGGGTCTGTAAAGTGTTGTTGGTATTCGTCATGTTAGGGATCCAGCAGTTTATTCTGCCCCTGTGACAGAGCAGAACAATGGAAACAACAAATGCAGATGTGGACAGAGCCTAAACATTTAGGATCATAGTTGATAAAATAGTCACACTTCATAATCCAACATTACATTCAATGCAACTTATTACGTGCATATTTTTGTGTCCATTTCTGTTGTTTTTATGTAAGGATAAAAACTAGAATTCCTGAATTAGCCCTGTGCATGAAAATCAATAGGTGATGAGAGCACAGCCTGGTTCTTCCTTTTTGAGTATACATAATTCAGTGACAGCCGCTCGCTGCAAGAAGCATTGAACAACACCTGCTTCCTCCCATTCTTATACTCAAGCGCTTCTGTGCTCCAGCAATCAGAGCTGCAAATGCCACATCTTGTGCTGCCAGTATCTGATGTGTGATTAACTGCAGAAACGGAAATACATGCAACAAACCTCTGGAAACATTTAGGAAACTGCATTCTGTGTAGTCCACAAATATCTTGCTATTAACATATGGTAAAAGAAATCCGATTGTGGCAGAGTAAGGGCTGATGGTGGCACACCTGCAGAGCCGGGTGCAGAGGTAGGGTCACATCCCAATATACTATAGAAGAAGGACCTTGTATTACTTCAAGTTTATTAGATAGTTTTGATTAAAACGGTTGTGCAACAACACCAGAAGGACTGTGGACTTGATAGAGGTGGCCAAGCATTCCTCGACTCCCGCTCTCCTCAGCCTTGAAGCTGAAAAAGCATTTGACCGCATTGATTGGTCCTTCATGACGGTTTCCCTTGAGGCTTATGGTTTTCATGGAGCATTCCTTCAGGGCATTATACTCTAATTCAGGAGTAGGCAACCTTTTTTGTTCGGCGTGCTGATTTTAATAAAAAAATCAAAAGATGAGGTACTCGGATTGTAAGTTTGACGACCCCTAAACTAAAGTCATATACCACAAACCGTAATAAAGAAGTGCTGCCACCAGATGCTTTAGGACACATGCGTTTACTGCGATTTCCTGGGATGCTCCTGTACTTTCCAATTAGAAGCAATGAAAGTACATGTACAGCCGCCAATTAGTGGTAAATGTATGTGTCCAGGAGCACCGTATGGCAGCATCCTTATGGTGAAAGCACACTATGTATCTGGATGCAATTATATTCTTAGGCCTCTGGAACTTTTAGCTTGATGTAAATCTGCGTTCACATGGTGCGGCCCCTTCACACCGTATGATGTCCCATAGCGTCCCCTGCACACCGTATTATGTCCCATAGCAGCCCCTGCACACTGTATTATGTCCCAGTAGCGGTCCCCAGGTCTGAGCTTCGAGATTTGCAGAGGACCATTTTCCAGTTTATTTGGAACGCTAAACGGCATCGGATTCCCAGATCTGCTATGTTGGCAAGGGTTGGGGGCTGGGGGCTTGTTGGTTCCACACCTACTTCATTATTATTGGGCCACCCACCTATGGTGCATTCCCTTTTGGGCCACATTGCAAAAGGGAATTTTTTATACTTTTTACTGTCCCACAAGGGGAATTGAACCTGAGATTGCTGATCACCAGTGCAATGTACTGCAATACATAGTATAGCAGCACATCGCACATGTGTAAAGTACAAAGGCCATGGCAAACCCACGGACCCTGCAATCTTATAAGAGGGGTTCCGAGAGGTGGCAGGGGTGCCCCTGGATCACCCTCAATAGTCATCACAGCATCTATGGGGTTAATCCACCGGAGTCAGAGTATCTTCCGACTCCAGCAGCTAGTCCCAGGCCAAGAGTTATGTCGCAGGGACAGCTCCTGTGGCTGCGGCATTACAGCACCGTACTGTTACGGTGTTGAACGTTAAGTATACACTCAGCATGATGTAATAGTGCAGCGCAGAGCGGGAAGGGGTTAACAAGCTGTGCACCTGTGTGTCCATAACATGACCATGGACTGATTTTTATGCAAACAATGAACTACAACAAGCAGACATCAAAAAAATGTAAGGAACTGATGTAAAACGTATATAGGAAAATTGCATATCTTTTCAGCATACAAACAATATCATTTATTTGCTGAAACTAGACAACCCCTTTAAACTCATGCTGATGCCTTATGGTCATTATACTTGTCATAGAAGAGCAATATTATTATTATGTGTCTTCTGCCTTTAATATCTGGTATTCCCAGCCCCCACCATTCCACAGTGTTGTACACAATCCGCAGCACAGGAGTTGTGAGCATGGCTGGATTTTCCCATTCAGAATTAATCTCCTTAAACCAACTTGTGTCTTTTCATAGTGTGTTGCTGGCATTAATATAGTAATGGTTTGTGTAAGCTTCAGAGAGCTGCACACAGGAGAATTATGGATTTTGTGGGTGTGGTTGTAATAAATCACTCACTCTTTGTGCCCTCTGCCCCATCCATAACTGTACTCCAGGTGCCTGTTCTATACTATAACATCTATATTATAATATCAAGAATAGTTTGAATAATATTGTATGGTAGACATAATGTAAAATGGCATTCCATCTTTATTTATCTTCTGACATATAGCACATGATAGATGTGGGTCCCAATCTGTAGAAAGAGCCACCCATCTGTAGAAAGAGCTGTATCCTGCTGCTGCTCCCTGTACATTGGTTGGTCATGGAGGGTGTTGTGCAGCAGTAAAACAGTGAAGTGATGCAGAGCTGCACCAGTGCTGGGCCCCCTTCATTCTCAGGATCAATGGAGGTTCTTAGAGTTTGGACCTCCACTAACCATAAAGTGAAGACTTAGAAATATGTCATAACTTTATGAGACAGGAAAACTCCTTTAACTCGCAGACAGTAAGCCTGACATTCTATATTGTGTATGTTAACCTCAATATTAAGGTTATTGTTACTATGGTTGAGCTTGAAATTTGTGAACAGGGCCAAAAGTGTGTGATCTATAAAGCCCTTACAATCTGGAAATCAGTAGTGATTCAAGATCCCAGATTTCACCAGCGTGATCTTCTCACATGTATGTATTGGAAGATGAAGGTGTCAATGTAGCTATGACCAATAAATACTTCTACAGTGCATCATGTCTTTCACCAAAGCAATCTCACAAGCCTCAGAGCATAGACTATATATCACATGAGAAGGTCTAAAACCCACAGAATGCAGATGGATTACACAGGGATTTTAGGGAAAAAGCAATCGGATTTAATTCTTGGTGAGTATGTTACACTTTTACCTCGAGCTGTGAATGTCTTTTATTCTCCTTTACTTTTTAAATTTTAACATTATTAGGCTGGGTTTACATGGCACTGTTTTACTGAAGAACTACATGCAGAACCTGTATGATAACGGCCATTATTCTGAAAACCTCTGGTCTACTGGTCACTAGCATACAGGTGAGATGTACAGTAACATATGCATCTATGTATATAATTACAGTGGGGAAAAAAGTATTTAGTCAGCCACCAATTGTGCAAGTTCTCCCACTTAAAAAAATGAGAGAGGCCTGTAATTGACATCATAGGTAGACCTCAACTATGAGAGACAAAATGAGAAAACAAATCCAGAAAATCACATTGTCTGATTTTTTAAGAATTTATTTGCAAATTATGGTGGAAAATAAGTATTTGATCACCTACAAACAAGCAAGATTTTTGGCTCTCACAGACCTGTAACTTCTTCTTTAAGAAGCTCCTCTGTCCTCCACTCATTACCTGTAGTAATGGCACCTGTTTGACATTGTTATTAGTATAAAAGACACCTGTCCACAACCTCAAACAGTCACACTCCAAACTCCACTATGGTGAAGACCAAAGAGCTGTGGAAGGACACCAGAAACAAAATTGTAGACCTGCACCAGGCTGGGAAGACTGAATCTGCAATAGACAAGCAGCTTGGTGTGAAGAAATCAACTGTGGGAGCAATAATTAGAAAATGGAAGACATACAAGACCACTGATAATCTCCCTCGATCAGGGGCTCCACGCAAGAACGGTGAGCAAAAATCCCAGAACCACACGGGGGGGACCTAGTGAATGACCTGCAGAAAGCTGGGACTAACGTAACAAAGGCTACTGTCAGTAACACACTACGCCGCCAGGGACTCAGATCCTGCAGTGCCAGACGTGTCCCCCTGCTTAAGCCAGTACATATCTGGGCAAGTCTGAAGTTTGCTAGAGAGCAATTGGATGTTCCTGAAAAGTATTGGGAGAATGTCATATGGTCAGATGAAACCAAAGTAGAACTGTTTGGTAGAAACACAACTCATCGTGTTTGGAGGAGAGTGAATGCTGAGTTGCATACAAAGAACACCGTACCTACTGTGAAGCATGGGGGAGGCAACATCATGCTTTGGGGCTGTTTCTCTGCAAAGGATCCAGGACAACTGATCCGTGTACATGAAAGAATGAATGGGGCCATGTATCGTGAGATTTTGAGTGCAAACCTCCTTCCATCAGCAAGGGCATTGAAGATGAAACGTGGCTGGGTCTTTCAGCATGACAATGATCCCAAACACACCACCAGGACAATGAAGGAGTGGCTTCGTAAGAAGCATTTCAAGGTCCTGGAGTGGCCTAGCCAGTCTCCAGATCTCAACCCCATAGAAAACCTTTGGAGGGAGTTGAAAGTCCATGTTGCCCAGCGACAGCCCCAAAACATCACTGCCCTAGAGGAGATCTGCATGGAGGAATGGGCCAACATACCAGCAACAGTGTGTGCCAACCTTGTGAAGACTTATAGAAAACGTTTGACCTCTGTCATTGCCAACAAAGGATATATAACAAAGTATTGAGATGAACTTTTGTTATTGACCAAATATTTATTTTCCACCATGATTTGCAAATAAATTCTTTAAAAATCAGACAATGTGATTTTCTAGATATGTTTTCTCATTTTGTCTCTCATAGTTGAGGTCTACCTATGATGTCAATTACAGGCCTCTCTCATCTTTTTAAGTGGGAGAACTTGCACAATTGGTGGCTGACTAAATACTTTTTTCCCCACTGTATGTATGGTAAAGTGCTACTCACTACAATTGAAAACGGCATGCAGTAAAAAAAAAGCACCATGTAAACCCAGCCTAATGAAAGGCGTCAATTTAAGAAAGAATCTGCTATGTCACCCACACTACTCCCTTGGTTACTCAATCGAACAATCTTCACACCAAACTTCAGCTGTCTGAATACAGGTAGGCTTGCTTGCAGCAAACCATATGCACAGTTCCTAAAGCTTCATGCTTGCGGATTGTATAGAGCAATAATATGGCTCTATACTGAGATATATATAGAGAGAGCATGATCAAGCAGTGAAGCCTTTCATAGATGCCAAGATTATTGTTAGTGATCTGAGCTCTTTATCATACTTATAATATTTGTAATCTAATCATCTGTATTTTTCTGTCTACTTTTATTCCAAGATCAGGTTTAATATGCAATATCAAACTGGGTTACCTGAGACCACCAGAACAAAATATTCCCTCCAACTGGATACCAGTAAACATTAGCCAATTATGAAGATGCCTTCAAGGGGTTTTCTAGTTGACTATACTCTCAATATCCTCACAATAAGTCAACTTGTAATTGATGGGAGTCTGACTAAGGAAAGCCCAATTATCAAAAAGGATTATTATTTACTTGTTAACCTATCATGCATCACGTTTAAATAGGATTGTCCACAAGTGGACCTCACAGACTATATTGTGGTCCCTTTATCATGGCATCATGTACACCCTATTCAAAGATTATTTTGTGTATCCCTAAACATTTTCATACACTTATTAAGATAAGGAACACAAGGGCAGTCCCTAGATATGTGAGGTGTACACACTATGATGTATGCAAAACAGGTTGAGAACCACTGTGGACCAGCCCAATCCTTCTTATGTTGAACCTTTCTATTACATGAACAATTAGGATTCTTTCTATAAGACTCCTCCATCTAGACCACTTGTCATAGTCATGAAATTCAGCTTTCATAGATTGTGATGCAACTTGTAATTCAGAAGACATCCCCTGCAATGTTGATTGCTAATGATTGGCAATTGTTAGTAAGATCCCTGCTGATATGAACATCTCAGTGGCACTCATATTCTAGCTTCATATCTGCATCACTGAAATCTTTGCATTTCTCTTAATGAGTTATTGAATATTCAATTAGTTTCAGATGCAAATTGGTACTTAGCTATTTCCTGAGAAAGGTTTGCTGATGGCTACCTCTATACACACCACAGTTATTTGCTGTTTATGAAGACTAAACTTCTAAATGGGAGAGAATGTGTCTAACTTAATTTTAAGAGATGCTCAAGAGCCAAATATCCAACCTCTTGTATCCATATTTGCCAGGATTGTTACTGAAAATTTCGGACAACACTGGAAAATTCAATAATTTTGGCAACTATGTTCTTATACCTGAGCAGTCATTCCCATGCATCTCAATAGTCAGCTTCTTGTTAGTATCAAGCCTCCCGTATCCACTCCTTCCTTATTATCATAGGGTGGGTTCACACTTGCGGCAGCACTCCGTCCACTGCGAATCCAACCTGAATGTCGGAAAACTGGATATGCACTGTATAGGGAAATGTTTGCGACGCTCTACTTAAAACCCCATTCACTTGAATGGGTTTTTAAAGCAATGCGCGAGTGTGCGCTTACACCCTTTGCGCTGCGAAGTTGTTTTTTTCGCTGGAAACAAAGTCAGACATGCTGGACTTTGTTTCCGACTAAAAAAAATGGCTTTGCGGCGCAGAGGGTGTAAGCGCATACACGCGCATTGCTTTAAAAACCCATTCAAGTGAATGGGGTTTTAAGCAAAGCATTGTAAACCTTTCCCTATCCAGTTTTCCGACATTTAGGTCGGATTCGTGGCGGACGGAGTGCCGCCGCAAGTGTGAACCCACCCTTAAGCGTATCCTTATCCAAATACATTTGTAGAATACAACTGCGATTCTCCTTATGTCACCTCACCATAAGGCCGCTGTGCACCTTTCCCAATGTCTGTAGCCACTAGTCTTGTTTGTTTATGGTTATTAGATGGAGTCCATTGTCCTGTGAGTGGTTAGTCAAACACTGTAGCTAATGAGCCACTCTACATACACCCAAAACCAACATACATGTAAGTCCCTGTGGTTTCTTCTCTTTGAAGTCTTTTAATATTATATTTAGTTGTTTCTACCTAGTATTTCTGCTGAGAGACACTGATAATATGTGGGGCTGCCACACAATGTATCACAGTGATACCTGTTGATGACAGAAGAAAAGACTGCAAAAATGATTGAATGATCGAATACCAAGGAAAACAAAGAGATAAAAAAAGTAGGAAATAAAGTTATAGGCCTATCAAATCCTACAGTGCTGGCCAAAAGTATTGGCACCCCTGCAATTCTGTCAGATAATACTCATTTTCTTCCAGAAAATGATTGCAATCACAAATGCTTTGGTAATAATATCTTCATTTATTTTGCTTGCAATAAAAAACACAAAAGAGAATGAAAAAAAAAGTCAAATCATTGGTCATTTTACACAAAACTCCAAAAATGGGCCGGACAAAAGTATTGGCACCCTCAGCCTAATACTTGGTAGCACAACCTTTAGACAAAATAACTGCGAACAACCGCTTCCGGTAACCATCAATGAGTTTCTTACAATGCTCTGCTGGAATTTTAGACCATTCTTCTTTGGCAAATTTCTCCAGGTCCCTGAGATTTGAAGGGAGCCTTCTCCAAACTGCCATTTTGAGATCTCTCCACAGGTGTTCTATGGGATTCAGGTCTGGACTCATTGCTGGCCACTTTAGAAGTCTCCAGTGCTTTCTCTCAAACCATTTTCTAGTGCTTTTTGAAGTGTGTTTTGGGTCATTGTCCTGCTGGAAGACCCATGACCTCTGAGGGAGACCCAGCTTTCTCACACTGGGCCCTACATTATGCTGCAAAATTTGTTGGTAGTCTTCAGACTTCATAATGCCATGCACACGGTCAAGCAGTCCAGTGCCAGAGGCAGCAAAGCAACCCCAAAACATCAGGGAACCTCCGCCATGTTTGACTGTAGGGACCGTGTTCTTTTCTTTGAAGGCCTCTTTTTTTTTCCTGTAAACTCTATGTTGATGCCTTTTCCCAAAAAGCTCTACTTTTGTCTCATCTGACCAGAGAACATTGTTCCAAAAAGTTTTTGGCTTTCTCAGGTAAGTTTTGGCAAACTCCAGCCTGGCTTTTTTATGTCTCTGGGTCAGAAGTGGGGTCTTCCTGGGTATCCTACCATGGAGTCCCTTTTCATTCAGACGCCGACGGATAGCACGGGTTGACACTGTTGTACCCTCGGACTGCAGGGCAGCTAGAACTTGTTTGGATGTTAGTCGAGGTTCTTTAGCCACCATCCGCACAATCTTTCGTTGAAATCTCTCGTCAATTTTTCTTTTCCGTCCACATCTAGGGAGGTTAGCCACAGTGCCATGGGCTTTAAACTTCTTGATGACACTGCGCACGGTAGACACAGGAACATTCAGGTCTTTGGAGATGGACTTGTAGCCTTGAGATTGCTCATGCTTCCTCACAATTTTGCTTCTCAAGTCCTCAGACAGTTCTTTGGTCTTCTTTCTTTTCTCCATGCTCAATGTGGTACACACAAGGACACAGGACAGAGGTTGAGTCAACTTTAATCCATTTCAACTGGCTGCAAGTGTGATTTAGTTATTGCCACCACCTGTTATGTGCCACAGGTAAGTAACAGGTGCTGTTAATTACACAAATTAGAGAAGCATCACATGATTTTTCAAAGGGTGCCAATACTTTTGTCCACCTCCTTTTTTATGTTTGGTGTGGAATTATATCCAATTTGGCTTTTTGACAATTCTTTTTGTGGTTTTCCATTGAAGACAAATTAAATGAAGATATTATTACCAAAGCATTTGTGATTGCAATCATTTTCTGGAAGAAATTGAGTATTATCTGACAGAATTGCAGGGGTGCCAATACTTTTGGCCAGCACTGTATATACTATACTGAGAAATGGATTAATAGAAAATGTGCCAAAGAAAACTGTATGACAGGAGCCTGTGTACTTGTGACAACATGATATGCCTGTGTATTCAGCATGTCCCAGCTGGGAAATCGTCACAAAGATATCTGCGTGAAAAAGATTAATTACACAGATCTCTCTGGGGCCAGGCCATTGGCTAATTACTGTGTGATGCAACACGACTAACTGCTGGTCTCCAGTGTACACCAGTAAGGACTGGGTCTACGAATGAAACAGAAACATGTCTATGAACATAACATTCAGTATGTACAGTGATCTGGAAACATACCGTATATGAAATGCGTTAGGTATGTATAAGAAACAATGAGTTAGAAGAGGTTTCAATTTCTATAGAGAAGCCTATGGAAAAATTCCAGAAAAAAACACCCTACCCAAAAAAAACTACAAACCCCAAATCTCAAACAGTGATGTAGACTTTTTAGTAATACTGTATGGACTTTAATGTAACATCTGGCTGCAGAGTTTTTAAGTACAGAGCCATAATATAGCACCGGTAGGACTGTGCAGCCTTATATTATCTCTTCATAAATTAAATTTCATACACAGGCATACAAAGCCTCTAACCTGCTGGATGTGGTATTATGAAGATACTCTCCTCTAAGGGTGGCCATATATGTACTACTGTACCATAAAGACTCTGTATACCTCTGTACAGGATACATGCACATATTTCACCTATGTGTTTCCCTACTCATTTTTGGAAGCCGATCCTGAAATCACTGGAGCCATTTACAGAAATATAGATGTAAATGAAAAAGGGGTAGAAATAACAGAGACATGTCAGCATGAGCAGAGCTTGAATCAACTCTTTCAATTTAAATAAAATATCTCATTCAAGAAAGTTCAACTTTCTTAAATGACATGAGCTCCAATGCCAAGAACTTGTGA
This sequence comes from Leptodactylus fallax, assembly GCA_947044405.1. Taxonomy (NCBI): domain Eukaryota; kingdom Metazoa; phylum Chordata; class Amphibia; order Anura; family Leptodactylidae; genus Leptodactylus; species Leptodactylus fallax. The sequence goes on from CAMRHE010000088.1 coordinate 3,214,479, forward strand.
ACTTGAATACATCCCTAGATTAGATTGTAAACATGAAAGTGTGAGGAAGCTACTTTACACCTGAAACCCTGGGATGAAATTTCCAGTATAATTAAGACTGGCACAAATAAGAAAAACTGGCAATAGACAAAGCAGTATTTCATTTACCTGGGTATCAAGACTGTTTGTCTGAAAGGAAGGAAGGTGATTCACAGAGCTCCTTCAACCCCAAGGGACTTTACACAGGAGATGTTGCAGCCTTCAAGGGAAAAATCTTTCTTGAATTAACCTTTAACTCTTTAACTGATAAACTGAAGAGTGAAAAGGAAATGCTTCTGGTTTGATACTTTTGTCATTACATACTTCAGTGATGTCATCTTACCAAAATGTGTACATGTACCTTCATTTACAATATTTTAGTCTTTATTATTCCACTGGCCATACACTCAGATAGGTGTTGGCTAAACACTTTTGTTTGGCTGATAACTATCATTCTAAATTGCCACCACACATGACCCTTGGCTTGGTTGAGATTGGGTATGTTGAAATACAGTTACCTGGTCCTTATTTCCTCCAGTGTATACCATCAGGAGAGGGTCACGAGGTGCCATACATTATTGTCACAAAGACACAGCTAAATACCAAACTCCTAATATTATGACTGAAGGGCGTGTTATTGGCGTATTTTTTATTTATTTTTTTAAAATTATTTTACTTATTAATTTTTTTTTTTTTTACATTTGTATTTATTTATTTATTTATGTATGTATTTTTTTACATTGTGCCCCCATAAGGTCATAATAGACCTTTGGGGGTATCTGAACACTATTGTTTTTGTGGGGGAGGCTGATTTCCCATGTAACTGGGGCTGATACATTTAGCCCCAGTTACAGGAGGAATGCCACCTCCTTGCCCATGACTGCTGAGCTGATCTGAGTCCTCTAAGACCCAGCAGCCCTAACAGTCTTTGATACATGGTGGATCACATGACCGCCGGATCGGAGGGAAGCCGCATCATTGAGGCTCCCATAGTTGTGTATACAGCTCTTATTGAGCGCTGTAATACACCATCCCTGCCTTCTCTATGGGAGCTCTGGCCCCTAGCTACCACTATCTGGATGTAAAAACCCAATGGGCAGTCCGGAAGTGGTTAAACTGTCTATCACTTAGCAATAGTAATGAAAAGAAAATCAGATATACAGTTCTCCTAGGCAGGAGTCATATGACCACAGACCAACTTGTAAATAGTGGCTCCCAATTAGAAGGCATAAATTTAGGCAGCCTGAAAATGTGTCAGATTTATCATAGTAGCTCAGGCTGTATCATAGACTGCTTGTCTGAAGGTTTACCCCACCCATTAGCTGGTCTAAGTAAGTGCCAAAATTTTACTCCAAACACTTGGTGCAATGTTGGACTGAGGTTCCTTTGGCCCACCATATAAAATGATTCAGGGGCACACCCTCCAACAAGCCCTAGGAAATAGATCATTGTAACCTTCTGCTGAACCATAATCGAGTATCCAATGGCACTGAATGTGGCATTTCAAGCCTCCTTCCCCAATCTCACTGTCATTTTTACACTTAAGAAAGGGCCTGTGTTAGCCCGAAACACGTTGTATGTATGTCAATAGAAGCCAATCATCTGGACCAGTGCTACTGACCCTCGTTTTTTTCTTCCTGGAGAAATTCTCCTTATATTTGGATTCTGACGACGTGTGATCCTTTCATCACGTACCGAAGAGGTGTCCAGCTCCTATCTGAAGTCCAGTCCAACAAAGGATTATACTACATGCATTTATAGTAGTTGTGAGCTATCTTCACAACTACAAAAGTTGAGAATTTCTCCACTTTTTTATTTTCTATTATTTAATTAGTCAAACAGTATTACACTATTTGTTGCTTGACACTTGTTCTGTTTTTTCTTCAAGCCGCTCCCCCTAACTCATGTCCCCTTGTCGAACTAGTCAGAAAAAATAGCACAAAACTAGATGCAACATTCTGCACAAGAAACGCATTAAATGTTGGTGCATTTTATGCCACATTGTAGATGCAAACATGTCATCTCCCCATTATTTCATTACTTTAAGTATTTCCACATAACGTGTTTTTCCACCCAAAGCAAACTTTAAATAATTCTGTAAAAGTACTGCAACAACATTATCTTGCACCTGTTAAGCATCTGTTAAGCTGAGAGGTGCATTACAACACAGACAGGCAACGTGTGCTCATCACTCCATATACAGTACAGATGGAATGTCAAGATCCATTATGATATTAGCAGTAATGGAAGATATATTATTTACAGTGAGAAGAAACCTTATACAACTATGTCCACTTTGTGGGTTTGGGCCGATGCCAGTTATACCGTCCTGGGATTTGAAATCTTAATTTCTTGTAAATGAATTTTATGTGCATAATGTTGTGATATTAAGAGAAAAATAGCTGAATTATCAACCAAGGCACCATGAAAAACATGAAACACTGTCATAAATATGTATCTACATTCACTTCTTAAAGACAATTTATATTTATATGTGTTTTGAAATTTTTTTTTTAATTTAGTGTAGAATAATGTTACATTTTACAAAATGTCATTACTATAAGATTCTTACTGTCTGATCATGTGACCATAATAAAATCCAGCGGCTCTAAAATGGTTCTAGAATTGCCCAAAAGTTCATAACTGTAGACTGGTGTGTGCATCAACCATAGATATTGTAGTATGGTAGCAGTGCAGCTACTGTCTGCTGGCAGGAGACCCAATAATATATGGAAATAACACTAGTGTAGTCAGTATATCACTTCTGCTTCCTCAGCTTCTCCAGAGGAGTTTCTGTAATGGTTTATAAATTAAACATTTTTACTTATACAGTGGACAATGAAAGGAGATTTGTTTTTCTTTACTGCCAAATAGAACATTGAAGGTGCATAAAAAAGCTATAATCTTTATACCTCCTCCATAAACCCAAAGGGATAAATTTCTCTATTTCTCACAATAGTCTGTTCTCAAAGTTATTGTCAGATATTGAATGACTGAATATATAGAGAACTAAATCCTAGCAAAGAAATATTTTTTTCCTACTCAAAAATGTATGGAGCATTCCTTGAATATAATTGTAGGTTTAATATGTTAGGTTAGGTTAAATATTTAACTACCGACATCTTGGATCATTCCCCACCGATTGTAGAAATACAGATAGGAGATGCTACATAGATTAACTACAGAGGTTATAAAGATATTATGAAGAATATAGGAATCTGGCATCTTATTGTTATGGGAGGCAGACAAAATATTCTTATGGGGGTTATACAGTTGGGAATTTGCTAAATACAGGATAAGGGAAGAAAGATCAAAATATTTATGTGAATAGATCCAGAAGTGTTGAATGGATTATACCATGAATCTGGGTCTTGTTGAAAGGAATAGGTGATCTGCAGTACTACACAGTGGATGGTGCTGTATGCTTGGACTCCATTTACTGTTTAAATCTGGCGGCATCTAAGAACAGCTGATCAGTGTGGGTGCCATGTGTTGAATGCACAACTTATTGGACATTTAAGGCCTATCCTGGGGATAGCCCATCAATATAAATTGCACAAAAAACCCCTTTAATGGCCAAAGAGGTAAGAATCATGTAGTAACAATTATTAATGAGAATGTAGAAATAAATGAACGCAAAAAGGAGTTAATCGAGATATCTGTAAATTGTCTGAAGTGTTATCCGAGAGCCCCTTTATAGATCTGGAAGAATGAGGATAAGGTTCACATGACTGTAACAGATGGCTCTGATAATTCAATGTGGAACATACCTATATCATTGGAAGAATTAAGAGGTAGTAGTGCCCTTTACAAATGACAAGGCCCAAGGCAGTGATGCAACTCACTTGAAGGTACAGTATATTAGAGATATAGAGAGGTACAGTATTTCTACCAAATCTTTTGAAAGCATTACAAATACAAAATGTATTAGAAAATTATCCATTTCCATCATCTATCGAAGTGACAGCCATTATTGTTCTTCTGAAGCCTAACTCAGAATACCCTGCTAAATACTAACAAAGTTTTTGGCAGAAGTTTTGGCCAGTAGATTGTCAAAGAACAACCCCTAGAAACAAGCTTCATGATACAAGGAGATTTTTCACTAATTTAAAGTTTCAATACTAGGAATCTGAAGGAGGGTTTTAGTCACTTAATGCCAATTATGTCTTTTGGCTCATTGTACTGCGATTACCCGCCCACACCCCATAAGTGCACTACGGCGAAGGAAATGAGAAGGAGTCAACTTCAAAATTCTCAGAGAGGGCAAAAAGGAGATGGAACAAACAGAGTAGGGAGTAGGGGAAAAGGGAGGATAGGTGAGGGAATGAAAAGCGCATTGTAAGGTATGAACCCCCGACCACCCTGGGGAGATGACAAAAACAGCACCAACTAGCAAAGGACTGAAGGTTCATCCATTAATAAGCAATTTAGGTACCAGAAGGTCAACTGAAAACATTCCCAGTTAACAGATTTCCTAGTTTGTAGGGGCAATATATTAATGAAACTCTCCCAACACTGAAATAATTTTCGTACATGGGTCTCCACCCAATCCATTTTTATGATGTAAGACAACTTTTCCAAAAATAGTTTGGGGGGGTCTGGGTGTATCCAGGTTTGTCAAATAGTTTAAACATTACAGCCGCCATCACATGTAGCAGTCGTCTACTGCCTGGGGTGCATGAGGTTGTCTCTTTGTCAGTATATCCAAATATCACCCAAGTGGGGTTGAATGGAGTTGCAATGGTAAGATGAGTAGGTGAATGTATGAACCCTGGTCCAAAATGTCTGCACCCACACACAGGACCACAGGCAGTGGTACAAGTCTACTCCTCCCAGTTGACAGCAAAAACATGGCACAATAAATTAAATCAAAACCATGTTACTCCCACATTCTTTTTGTATTTCAAAACAGCTAGATATGGTAAAAATAATGGTAAACTGGGTAAATTAAGAGGCTTTGGACACTATACCTTCCAGAGGAATAAGGGTGATTTTCCAACCAAAGCTGAATGATCTATATTTTTTTTAAATAAAAATAAGAGGCACATAAGTTATATAAAGAAATCAATACCTATCAAAGACATGAAAGCAGGTAACTTTTAGGGAATCCACAAAGAAGATATTCACTTTTTTGGCTCAGAATTTATAGGATATGGTGAAACACTAAAACTAGTGTAACGTCTCTGCCTGTTCGGGTCTCGGCGCCACCCTCCGCTCGCACACTGTGGCGAAGGAGGCGTGTTCGGTTTGATTCCTTGCGTAGGTTTCTTGTTGCTCAGTCTGAACATGGTCCTAGTTCCCTTGCTGTGTAAAGCCACACCCGTGTTCTGAGCATTGTTTCTCTTTGGACTGCATAGAGTTAATCTCTTCCTGGCCTGTGTGATTGACAGCCTGTGTACCTATCAGGTCTGGGGCTGGTCCCAGACTTTCTATAAACAGGTTGTCAGCCCTCACATGGTCGCCGGTTATTGCACTGTCTTTGCCTGCTCTCCTTGTTATATCCCTTGCTACCTTGTTACCTGATTCTTTGACCGTTGGCTTGCCTTGTGACTATTCTCTTGGATTTTGATTTTGTATTGCATTGCTTGTTTGTTACCGACCCCTTGGCTTGCTCACTCTGCTTCTGTGTTGTTTTTGTCTTGTCCTGTTCTGTGTGTCACTTACTCAGTATAGGGCTCGTCTTCAGGTTGTCCTTTTACCGTTTAGGGTAACTGAGGCAATAGGAAGGGACAGTGGCTGGGGTGAGATTAGGGCTCACTTGTCTCTGTCCTTCCTCCCAGACCGCTGCAGTAGTGTCAGGGTATTGCTACGGTTGGCAAGACCCTAACAACTAGGTTTTACTTACAATATACAGTATTATGGGGGAAATAAAAAGTATAGTGAATTATAAGTTAAGTATAAGCTTATAAATTAAAAGGCTTTGTAATAAATTTAATGAAAAACTCATCAACTAAGAAAGCATTTATTTCTAAATTTTATAAAATATTATTGCAAAAGCATGTGAAAAAGGTGAATCAACTTAAACTTTAAAATGGACTCAAAAAGTAGGAAAATTAGATCAAGAGTTCTTGTATTATATATTTCATCTAATTAATTTAATATTTTTTGAATAATCCACAAAATGTAAAAACTTTTATTATTTACGCAGAAAGGTCTTTTTACAGAGGTAATTTCTGCCTGGAACAAGCTCCAGTGACTTGACTTAAGCTGATCGGCACTTGTTTCAAGGGCCTTTTAAAAGGTCTAAAGTCAAACTGTGTGGGGACAAATACAAGTAATACAAATGTTTGTCCCCATACAGTTAGCATATTGTCAGTAGTACATCCCCTCTACATGGGACAATGTACTGACAACAGCAAAGATTTTTTGGCCCTCATAAAAGGTGCGATAAACTGACAAATTAGCATTTACTTGTTTGTTGGTTGTTCTCAGTGCCTTTTACACAGACCAATCAAGCTCTTTTATGAAACTTTGTTCAGACAAAAATCACCAAGTATAACTAAAAGGTCCTTAACCCCTTCCCGCCACAGGCATTTTTAAATTTCTGTTTTTGACTCCCAGTCGTCCAAACCTCATAACTTTGTTATTTTTCTGTTTATAGAGACATATGAGGGCTTAATGTTTGCGGGACAAATTGTACTTTGTACTATTTAATATTCCATACAATGGAAGTTACTGGGAAACTGGAAAAAATTCAGAATGGGGTATAATTGGAGAAAAACTGCATTTGTGCGACATTCTTATGGGCTTTTTTACTGCATTCACTGAGCAGACAAAATGACATGTCACCTCTATTGTATGGTTTGGTATGATTTTGGGAATATCAAATTTATGTAGTTTTTTATGTTTTAGCAAATCTTTGCAAATAAAAATATTCTTGGAGTCGCCATATTCTGAGACCCGTAACAGGCTCCTGGCTGTCAAGGAAACAGGTGAGATTGTGGGAGCTGTCCTGCTCTGTTAATGGTACAGAGCCAGTGGGCAAATTCAAGTCTTTGGGGGGTAGCAATGCCTGCGATCAGAGTGAACTGTGACCTCAGGCATTAGCTCCGGGTCTCCTCTGTACAATACAGCGGAGACCCGGTAGTTATGGCAGCCACTCTGCAGAAAAAGTGAGAAGTGAAATTAGAAATATTTAAAAGCATAAAAATTCATATGTAATTAACTTACATAGTCACACTGGGCGGGGAGCAGCTTAGCCATGCTAATCATGCCTCCTGGGTGTGATTGACATCTTCCTCAGAGTCCCCTCACTTCCTCACATCACAAGGAGGATGTCAGTCACACCTAGGAAGCATGATTAGCAAGGGGACAGCATGACTAGGCTGAAGCAACTCACTGCCAACCTTGACTACTTAGGTTTATTTACATATGACGTTTTTTTGCTGTCAAAAATTTTTGGCTTCACTGTTTCAGGTTTGTTTTTTAGCCTTCAAGTACAACTACTTTTTGGCACCCACTTAGTTCTGGGTTCTCACCTTGCCGCCCACCACTCACCTTGCAACATGGGTTCCGTGTAGCCAAGTCCTTCTTGCCTTGTGGAAAACTCTAGTCAATACTTAAGGGTGACCTTAAACTCTGTAATCCAGTACAGTGTAGGATTATAGGTAGTTTGTTTACTTGCTGTCAACTGGTCCTGTCAGTTACCTGCTCTGTATTTGGAAATTGCTTGGATAACAATTCCATTACCTTTTGCGAATTCTTTACAAAGTAACTTCATAACAGCAATCTTGTTAAGATGTACGGTGATGTATTGTTATAGTTGTATTTTATGTCTGCTGTGTACAAATTATGTTATAAAAAAGAAAAAAAAAGAGAACTAACCTTGGTTTTTCTCATAAATTTCTTGTTTTGAATAATACAACTTTCTAGGCAAACTTCCCTAGATTTCAATGTTGTATCAAATTTCTAAGCAGCACCACAGTGTTATAAAGCATACCTGTGGTTTCAGGTGACTGCTCAGAACAAGCTGTTGTGCTTGGGCATATGAGAAATAACATTATATGACATTTATAACATGTATATGGCATGTTCACCTCTGCAGGCTCCATCTCTGTTAGTTTTACCAGAGATAGTGGGCAGACTAGCTATTATGTCTCCAATACACTACAAAGAGATAACAAAGATATCCTGCTCTCCTAACTCTTTGTAGCTCACCCTTAGCAGCAGCATGGAACACATTACACAGCAGTACTGTATACAGTTGTATATCTGTGAATACAGCACTGGGGTGGAAATCAGGAGTGGTCTGATATAGAATTTACCAATATAATCTTTACATGTATCTGTGGCACAGTACGTGATTTGTAACTAAATTTCTTCTTTATTGATACAGAATTGGCTCTAAATAAAAGGTGTTCTGCCATTATAGGTTAGCTATTAATAGCCATCATTATGTGTATAGTACAAGTACATTTGTTGAGCATGCTCCTAAATATTTCTCAGCCACTAGAAACTAAAGGAAGGGTCTGATAGAATGGGTTTGACAAAAGTATTTAAAGACACACAAAACACTGACAAAAGAGAATCCCTATGTCAACATCTGACCCCTCTGCATTAAACTAGGCATAACACAGTTTTACCTGAATTTTTTTTTTTATATACCAAGTGGACTGCCAGATTAAAATTATATATACATTTTCCATGGATAATAATGTCATGTACGCCCTTTCTCATACAGTGTATAATAATTAAAAATATTGGACTGCCCTTAGCATAAGGGAGGTGTGTTTACCTCTAGGTCCCATATTAAATTGTACAGCCTACCCAATTCAATTGTCTTCTCTCTGTTATGTAATTATTCTATCACTGTCTGTCATCACTAGAGATGAGCGAATTTCTCAAAAGTTCGAATCTGCAGTTCGATTCGAATTTCCAAAAATTTTTGCTTCGATACTGATTAATTTGCGGCGAATCGCATTAAAAAACACCTATTTCCTGGCATCAGAGAGCCTGTATAGTGGTGTAGAACACTATGCCTTGCAGTAACAGGCATAGGGAGCCTACTGTGGTAGTGAAACAATACTGTGAGTCAGTATGACACGCACATAACAGGCGTCGCTCTTAGAATCACTGCAGGCTTCACTTATTTGGCCAGTTATGGGGCCAAAACTGACCAACTAACTCAAGTGTGAACTCAGCCTTACAGGTCCATGTTAGTGCCAGATAGAAAGAACCGTGCAGAGGCCCAACATCCTACTGTAGCGTGAAAGAGCGCACTCCTTTTACACTGTCGTCTGCTGATTCCACATACTTGAAGATGTCTAGAGAGTGGCAAGGCCACATAATGTGGAGGTGGCAGCAGCATGAGGAGGCCACAGAGTGGCAAGGCGACATAATGTGGATGTGGCAGCAGCATGAGGAGGCCATACAGCGACCCAGTGGCAGCAGCATGAAGAGGCCATACAATGACCCAGTGGGAGCAGCATGAGGAGGCCATACAGTGACCCAGTGGCAGCAGCATGAGGAGGCCATACACTGACCCAGTGTGGAGTGCGGAGGTGGTAGCAGCGTGAGTAGGCCACAGAATGGCAAGGTGATATAATGTGGAGGTAGCAACAGCCTTAGGAGGCCATACACTGACCCAGTGTGGAGTGCGGAGGTGGTAGCAGCGTGAGTAGGCCACAGAATGGCAAGGTGATATAATGTGGAGGTAGCAACAGCCTTAGGAGGCCATACAGTGACCCACTGGCAGAGTGAGGAGGTGGCAGCAGCGTGAGGAAGTCATACAGTGACGCAGGGCTGTGGTGCCAACATTGGCACCCTGGTCACGATTCACCTTCTGCCCACAGATTGAACATATGGCCATGTTCACCTCCCCCGGCGGCTTAACAAAAAACTGCCACATTGCCGAGTAAGTGATTTTACCCCCAACACTCCGCAGCAACTGACTGCTACCACCACTGCCTCCATGAACCCCTGCACCACTGCTTTCTGGGCAGGTAGGCTGCTGCGCAGCGGGTGGTTTACCCCGGGCACGTTTGACTCCCCGACCTCCCACTGCTGCCACCCTGCTGACTCAGCCGCTGCCTCATGTGCAAGCTGCCACCCTCTTCTCCTGATGACGATGAAGCCCCTTTGTCACCCAGCTCTCAAGTATGATCGGCTACATCATCATCCACTACTGTCTGCAGGTCACTGATGTCCTCCTCATCACTATTTACCCGCCTACTGGAGGAAGTGACTGATGTCTCCTCCAGATCTTGGCTGAGCAGTAGCTGCTGACTGTCCTTTAGTACCTCCTCCTCACTGTATAGTGGATCTGAGCCCACAGCATAGAGTACTTCTCTAGCTGAGGGAACAGAAAAGGACAGAGGCAGGTTGAGGACAGGTGAGGGCACAGGGCCTGCTGCCGGGCCATGCCAACTAAGGGTTGTGTCTGACGAACCCACCGACTCTTGGCTGGGGGTGTCTGGTGTGACTTGGGATGAAGTGGATGACTGAGTCAACCAGTCTACAACAGTTGTCTTGCTGGTCAAGACATGACCACTACTTGACACTGGGAGCTCAGGCCTCTGTAAGTGACCCCTGCTGCCACGGCCCCTTACTCTACTGTGACCTATGCCTGCGCCAGAAACATTTAGGCCTGTGGCCCTCCCCTGTATGACATACTGTTCGATGAAAAAATGTAATTGCAAAGGAAATAAATACAGGGCAAAAAGACCTGTAATTTTCTACTCTGAAGAGTACGGCTAATATGCCCCTTTTTTCTTTCCCCACTAATGAACACCTTTAAAAAAAGCGTCATAAATACAGAGATTAGTGGCTAAGAATTATTGATTTTTGCCAATACTGTATTGAGAAATGGTCTGCAACTTTATACTGGGAACAAAATGGCGAATATGGTCCTTATGTGTTTCCACACTAATAAACACCTTTAAATAAGTGTTAGGATAACCGCTAAGAATTATTGATTTTTGCCAATACTGTATTGAGAAATGGCCTGTAACTTAATACTGGGAAAAATGGTGAATATGGTCCTTATGTCTTTCCACACTAATAAACGCCTTGAAAAGGCATTAGAACTAATATGTGCAGATATTAGTAGATGATAATTCACTTTTTTTTTTGCTGTACTGCACTGCAAAAGGCTTGTTGTGTTCCACCTTGAACACACAGGTATGCGTAATGAGCAGCAGTATGATGGCAGTGAGTGCTGCAATATGTATTACAATTCTTGCTGTTAATGACCCTGCAACCACCCCAAATTCTTCTTTCAATTCCTCCCTATGCTTTCCCTGCAGTTCTAAGGCTCTTTCCCTGAACCTATCTGTTTTCTAAGTCTTTCTCTAGCTCCTGCTGACATCTGTCCCTACAGTAAGAGCGATGTGAAATGACTGTACCTAAAATGGCTGAGGGTTTTTATATGGCTGTGACATCACAGGGCCGGCTGGCGCTGATTAGCTGCACGCTTGGCATTGTGGGTGAACCCGCATTCCCAGATTCCCTTGCACCTTGTCCTAACATGTGCAGCAACCATTTTATAAAAAAATGCGATTCGATGCATCGAAGCATGAGGAAATCTGGAATCGAGGCGAATCAAAGATTTCCTGAAATTCGGATCAAATTCCACTTCTGCAGCTTTGATTCGCTCATCTCTAGTCATCACAGTGGAAGATATAATGCTGCAGTCCTGATCTCTCTGGCTGCCTTGCTTTTGTATTGGGATCTAAATAACAATGTTATATAAAAAAAAACCTGTTATCTGATATTGTAATTCAGGCAGTCAGAATTGGTGGAGTTAAACAGCTTGAATGCACATTGGAAACAAAGCAATCATACACAGAATATAAATATATGTACAGATGTAGCAAAGGTTAACACGACTCATAACGCATTGACAACACTGCGGCACAGAGCGTTAAATCTTTCAATGGATTTTCAATGACTTTTGTTGCCTCCTATCATATGATAGGAGCAGAAAGGAGCTGATACACTATGTGAAATTTTCTCTGCAGCCCAGTTCTCAAAGAGATTTAGTAAAAGACAAGGATTATGACATGTCGCATAGATGGGTCTGTGTGACAGTCTGTGATCAGTATTGGGCCACACATAAAACACTAAGTGACCTTCTAGGGTTAGCAGATGGCCTGCGGGTTGTCAGGCAGAGATGAGCTTGTTATCGTTTTTAATCCAGGCCTTTTGATTCCTCGGTCATTTAAAACGGTGATATAATTTTCACAATGTCACTCTCTATCATGAGTTTCATTGACAGTAAAATAAACTATATGCCTTTATAACCATGAAGCACCAAGCCTGAATAAGAAGAGATGGTTACTTACTGTAAAAACACTAAAATTGTGAATGTTTCTATGAATTTTATTAATTCGTAATTTGCAATTTGGTATCTATTTAGGGACATCTCCTTTCCACATATGTTATCATTGCATATGACCATCATGTGGTGAAAAGACTAACACTAACCCCCAATTATTACATCGGTACCTACCGCCATATGGGGTGCCAGGAAGAGCTGGATACTGTCCAATACTCAAGTGAAGGTATTGGGCTGGCCACAAACTGCTATTATTGGGCTCGGAAGGGTCAAAAACCGTGTCTCTTCCCACTCTGTTAATGCCAAGCTGCTGCTTGTTGTGATGGTGGGTACTGGGATAATAATTGGGGGTTAGCTTTAGCCTTTTCACTGGCTAACACAAAGCCCCGCCTTAGTAATGGACACTGTCAATCAGATAGCGACCATTACTAAGGCAGTAATAAATTAAAAAAAGGACATGAGAACATTTTTTGTATTGAAATAAATCTCCACACTGAGGACAGGTGAATATAATTTATTTTTATTTTTCACGTACCCTGGACTCCTTTGTGATTTGTCCAATTCCTGGACAACCACTTTGATACAAAGAGTTTTTAATAGGCATTATTAATATAATCTATACAAGGAGACATAATAGGGTACAATTAATAAGAGGGGAATTGGGCAATATTAATTTTAGGTGGCACTCAGGGGCATTATTGATTTAAGGGGGTACACAGGAAATGATTAATTAGGGAATATTTTTCATTGAAAGGCACTATTAATTAAAGGGGTCACATAGGAGCATTATTACATTAAAAGGGGGTATTAATCATTTCCAGGAGATTTTTATATAATATATTTTATAAGTTATTAGCAGCAAGATGGGGATTTTGTGTAGGTGAAGAAAATGGGAGTCGGGTGCTAGGAAAAGCAAGGAGCCAAAGATGTCTATGTTACCACCTGAATTAGGGGCCCACTTAGATGTGTTAGCCCGCCCCCCTCGTGCTGATCCCTTAGCTATGCCTCTGTCTCCAGGTATTTCAGTAGTCAGACCTACTGCCATTAGTTTATTAGTGCAATGGTTTTTTACTTAAAATATATATTTACAAATATTCAGATTTTGTTCAAGTTTTGCCTGGCTTTTTTTTGGAGCACCTATAGAAAAAGCTATGGATGTGCAGCCATGACACCATTCATAGCAGCTGTAGCATCGGTCAAGAACAAAGGGTCAGGGGATTGCCATTCTGGAGAAAAGAGTGATTCCAAGAGGTGGAATCCACATCTATCAGACATTTATGGCATATCCTGTAGATGTGCTATAAATGTCTAAAATAATTATATACAACATTTTTTCTGCAAGTGGTTGTTTATTGACTCTGCATTGATGACATGCAGGTTTTGCAGCAAATTTCATAAGAATATACAGTAAAGACCAAAAGTTTGGACACACCTTCTCATTCCAAGAGTTTTCTGTATTTTCATGACTATAAAAATTGTAGATTCACACTGAAGGCATCAAAACTATGAATTAACACATGTGGAATTATATACTTAACAAAAAAGTGTGAAACAACTGAAAATATGTCTTATATTCTAGGTTCTTCAAAGTAGCCACCTTTTGCTTTGATTACTGCTTTGCACACTCTTGGCATTCTCTTGATGAGCTTCAAGAGGTAGTCACCTGAAATGGTCTTCCAACAGTCTTGAAGGAGTTCCCAGAGATCTGTGGAGGCCAGGTCATCTGGCGTAGCACCCCATCACTCTCCTGCTTGGTCAAATAGCCCTTACACAGTCTGGAGGTGTGTTTGGGGTCATTGTCCTGTTGAAAAATAAATGATGGTCCAACTAAAAGCAAACCGGATGGAATAGCATGCCGCTGCAAGATGCTGTGGTAACCGTGCTGATTCAGTATTCCTTCAATTTTGAATAAATCCCTAACAGTGTCACCAGCAAAGCACCCCCACACCATCACACCTCCTCCTCCATGCTTCACAGTGGGAACCAGGCATGTAGAGTCCATTCATTCACCTTTTCTGCGTCACACAAAGACACGGTGGTTGGAACCAAAGATCTCAAATTTGGACTCATCAGACCAAAGCACAGATTTCCACAGGTCTAATGTCCATTCCTTGTGTTCTTTAGCCCAAACAAGTCTCTTCTGCTTGTTGCCTGTCCTTAGCAGTGGTTTCCTAGCAGCTATTTTACCATGAAGGCCTGCTGCACACAGTCTCCTCTTAACAGTTGTTGTAGAGATGTGTCTGCTGCTAGAACTCTGTGTGGCATTGACCTGGTCTCTAATCTGAGCTGCTGTTAACCTGCGATTTCTGAGGCTGGTGACTCCGCAGCAGAGGTGACTCTTGGTCTTCCTTTCCTGGGGGGGTCCTCATTTCTTTGTAGTGCTTGATGGTTTTGGCCACTGCACTTTTGGACGCTTTCAAAGTTTTCCCAATTTTTCGGACTGACTGACCTTCATTTCTTAAAGTAATGATGGCCACTCGTTTTTCTTTACTTAGCTGATTTTTTCTTGCCATAATACAAATTCTAACACTCCATTCAGTAGGACTATCAGCTGTGTATCCACCTGACTTCTGAACAACACAACTGATGGTCCCAACCCCATTTATAAGGCAAGAAATCCCACTTATTAAACCTGACAGGGCACACCTGTGAAGTGAAAACCATTTCAGGTGACTACCTCTTGAAGCTCATCAAGAGAATGCCAAGAGTGTGCAAAGCAGTAATCAAAGCAAAAGATTGCTACTTTGAAGAACCTAGAATATAAGACATATTTTCAGTTGTTTCACACTTTTTTTGTTAAGTATATAATTCCACATGTGTTAATTCATAGTTTTGATGCCTTCAGTGTGAATCTACAATTTTTATAGTCATGAAAATACAGAAAACTCTTGGAATGAGAAGGTGTGTCCAAACTTTTGGTCTGTACTGTATATGTAAGCCTGTAGAAGTTTACAATATAAGAACAGACAAAGTTTTTATGCCAACCATCCATTAGAAAGTATACAACTAATTCCTATTCCCCCACAATTCCCAATGATCGCCTCAAACACTGTATGTTACTCTGCCTTGAACCTTTGTAGACACCTGCAATAATGAAGTCCAACTGTTGTGGAATTAGAGATCCCAGTGTTACAGGCGGGCTCAGATTCGTAGTTCCCCAGCAGCTGTAGAGATGCTAATCCTAGTCTACATAAGCAACAGTGTTAGGAGACTTAGCTTCACCCCAGAGATTCTGTTCCTATCAAACTAATGGCATGATTTGGGTAGACTTTGAGCAATCCCTTGGAACATTTAGACAAGGATTATGCTTGTTCTATTGACCTCATCTCCGTGATAAAGAGGAGTTATGTTTATCAACGCATTGGACAGGCCCATTTAGAAGATTACCACATTTTCAATCCCATTTGTGGGGAAAGAGGATTGCAGACAATTTATTTTATCTGCTGCGGGTGTTTATGAAGTTATAGAGAACAGAGATGTGTCTAAACGCTGTCTTTATATCACTGTAACATGGGCTCGGATAATTCTTCTGTTTGAAAATAGAGTTTCAGAGATAGATCCGCTGTGTCCTTCTTAGCAGGGACGGAATAAACTTCACCCTGTGTCTAACTAACAACATTACATTTTGTGCTATTTATACACTGACATTGACTTATGTTTACCAGTGGCAAATATACAGATGTTCTATATGTGGAATCCAAGCCAAAATGTAATCACTCAGATGAAGCAATGTGATACAAATGATGAATATCTTCCTTTTGTATTGCATGTACAATCTTATCACTGTATTTTAAGCCCCTAGACCAGTATTTGTCAACCTTTTCAAGCTAAGTACCCTCTAGTGAGAAAAAGTCCCAACTGAGTACCCCCAAAGAAGCGATCACTTATAAATGTTAACAAAATAAGGCTTTGTTTGGAGCATCCATCAACAGTTATATAATGGCGTCTTCAGTGCCCCCAAATGGAGTATAATGGTTCCCTCAGTACTGCCATATGTAGTACAATTGTCCCCTCAGTGATCCAACATGTAGTATAATGATCCCCTCAGTTCCCCCACATGTAGTAAGATGCTCCCCTCAGTGTTCTCACATGAAATATAATGGCCTCCACACTCAGTATAATGCCCCCACCTATTGTATAAAAGCCCCTTCATTTCCCCCGTATGTAGTATAATGGCCCTTACACTCAGCAGCATGGTCCCTTCAGTACCTCAATATGTGACGCATACCCCCAGGGACTGTGGGGCGTACCCACAAGTTGAGAACTACTACCCTAGAACATTCTATAGCATTTTACCCATGGTAATTGTTTTTAAAAGATGCCACTATCTGAATCTCCCCTTGCTGATTAAAGGTAAAATGAAATGATAAGGTAGTGCACACTACCTGTGAAGTGTCATGTGGGTGGTCCCAGTTTTCTGCGGAGTCATGTAGTTCTACACACCTCCTGATTTAATCAATGTATCCCCAGCTGGGATACGTCAAAATAAGTTAACTCCAGCGGCATCCGTTGCATGAACAGTGAAGCATACTGGCCTTGACTTCTACCATGCACTGCTACTAGAGCTAGTGTGATAGAGGCATCTTTGCCATCTTTACCATCATGTATAACGTTAAGTGGAGATTTACAAGTTAAAAATATAATGACAGGTTTCCTGAAATCTACGCATATACCTTTAACTATGATATTCTGCCCTACAGGTATGCCATTCTGTAGATATAATAATACAAGAAACTGGCACAGACATCAGTGCTAGGCTTAATAGATGTGAAGCTGTAATAGTACATGGGAGAATGATGCGCAGTACAAGGGCACTATTACACCATAATATAAGTAGAATGACATCATTAGTGGTTAGGTTGTGTAACTTTTGCAGAAATCCTTGAAACATCCAGAGCCGCAGATTATAAGGTTATGCTGGGAATTGTAGTTTTGCATTTGCTGAAAAGACACGTTTTAGAACATAGATCTACTGTATAGTATGCAGGCTAAGGTAGGGCTTAGGGATGGTTGCCTAAAATAAAATATCAATTCTTTTCAAACTTATAGGCAATTCTTGATTTTAACCTCGATTTTCATGTTTTGTTTTGTACAGAAATTAAGAAAGTTCAGTGAACTAGCACAGGGAGAAGACATCAGATAAATTCCATGACGGCTTCCTCATCCTAGCACCCAACTTTTGACTACATTGAAGGAGCTGTTGATCATAGACTGCAGCAGAGAGGGAATCTTGCATGAAATACTATCAGGCTCCATGGCAGGGCTAACAACCATTTCAAGATTTTGAGGAAAATCAGAATAGAGATTTTTTTTTTTTTTTAAACGGCAAATTAATAAATTAATTTAATTACTTGTACAGCCCTAGCCTAAGGTGAAGTTACTTTTATTGTGGCTTCCCCCTGATCACTAGATATGGTATACTGGTGTAAATCTGTGTTTTGGGATTGGTATAGATTGTTACCTTTTGTTCTATAGATTTTTATAGACTTTGAGCTCAGTGATAAAAGGCATGTCTAAGGGAAAGGATATATACTTTTAAATTTAACCAGGTGTGTAGATGTGTACTGGCACTGTATTATATAATACAATCCACGAAACTAAGCAAACTACCAGTTCTGCCTATGAGTAAATATCATTACTTGGATATGGAACATCCACACTGCCCCATGATTACCTGGAATCTTAGTTCCAAGAAAAGCTTCACAGTAGTACATTTCCTTGTGTGCTACGCACTATGTCCAGTGTATAGCATCATCCTAGAAAGTAATTATCACAGTCTGCTAGAATGTAAAATCCCCATGAACAAGAGGAGCTGTGATCTTCAGAGCTTGCAACCGGGATGATGACAAAAACCCTTAATAAAATTCCTAATCATTAGAGCAGACAGGCCTACAGCAGAACTCAGAACGAGAGCATCATTAAGCTCTATGCTATTTCTGTCCTGTGCCCAGGCTGGTCTATGTATCTGCTGACGGCAGCTGCTCAACCAGAATAAAAAGAAAAAAAAAAAAAGACCTGTTCTGGTTGAAAGATCCAAAATGGCAAATATTGACGCTGACACATAATAGTGTACGAGGTGTTAAATGCAATTGTCACAGGTTCCAGACTCAGGCTCATTCAGGCCTTCGTCACCTCTGTTAGGCTCTTAACTTTTATTATGCAATAATGACACATCACTCATGAGTGTAAGCTTTGGCTTCACCTTTTCACAAATGCAATCTCACATGTATTCTTTGTGTCGTACAGGACAATCCAGTAAACCAACGAAAGGATTCAGGTACATCAGTTCCCGACCTAAGAAATGGTTCCAAGACTGGAAGTAAATAGAGGAGCAGAGATCACATAGAAAAATTCACCATTCTTGGTAATGGTTCATGCCAACAAACTGTGGGCATCGGGAGACTAGATCTTGCTTGACAAATCATCTAAGAGCTGCTTTAACCCCTTCAAGTATTTTTGCATTTTTACTTTTTACTCCATTCCTTCCAAAAGGAACAAATTGTACTTCACGAAGGCACTAGTTAGTATTCTGTACAATGTACTAGGAAGCTGGAAGAAAATTCAGAATAGGGTGGAGTTGGGGAAAAACGCAATTGTCTCATTTTTTTTTAATTTTTACGTCATTCACCTTGTGGTACGATGATTGAGCCATTTTGATTTTTTTTTCTGCCACAGTATCCACCATATGGGCTAAATATTTTTATGATGAGGAGAACCATAATATTTCATGTGAGTAATTGGGGTGATTTCTTTTTTCATTTTTCTTTTTTTTTAATTTAAAAACTTTTTTATTACTTTGGCAGTGTCCATGGCTACAATAATATCAGAAGATGGTGGAGCAGCAGAGAAGAGAGAGGTTGTGCTGCTCTATCATCTTCTGGTATAGTAAATAAATATCTAAAGATATCATTCTATATGTATAAATTGGGAGAAGAGACTAACCCTTCTACCTCAGGGGTGAGCATATTAAAATGCCTATTGAGGAGTATATTCATTAACACAGAAATTATCTAGTTGCGATCTGATTTCATGACAAAGGACTAAGCTTTTCTTCCAAGAGTGTACAATTGTCTTTTCAGCAGCTAAAAAAGTAAGTGAGTAGTTTCAATTGTAAATATGTTTGGGAAGGAGTTTTAATAAGTAGGAGGGCACCTTGGGATCTTTCTGTATGATACAAGCCATATCAGTTCTGCAGAAGGACAAACACATGACTCTAGAACCTAGCCAATTGATCACCTCGTGTGTTTTACATCCCCAATTGAGGAGCAGTCTTGAAAGCATGCGAAGGATAGTTTGGCACTACATGACCTATGAATCTAGCGAATAGGTACCGATGCATAAGAATTTTCTAAGCTATTTCCACAATGTTGACATTGATAGAACTGTAGGAGAACAAATCCCAACAGTTGGCCACATCAAAGGTGGTACTTAAAGGAGCTATACCATGAAAAGTATTTATTCTCTATCTATAGGATAGAGGATAAATGCCTGATCGATGAGGGTCTGACTGATCCCGAGAATGGGGATCCTTTGCCCCCATTGCGCATTCAGCCTGATTGCAGCTAAACCTTCTGCAACTGCAGTGGGGAAAAAAAGTATTTAGTCAGCCACCAATTATGCAAGTTCTCCCACTTAAAAAGATGAGGCCGACCTGTAATTGTCGTCATAGGTAGACCTCAACTATGAGAGACAAAATTAGAAAACAAATCCAGAAAATCACATTGTCTGATTTTTAAAGAATTTATTTGCAAATTATGGTGGAAAATAAGTATTTGGTCAATAACAAAAGTTCATCTCAATACTTTGTTTTATATCCTTTGTTGGAAATGACAGAGGTCAAACGTTTTCTGTAAGTCTTCACAAGGTTGGCACACACTGTTGCTGATATGTTGTCCCATTCCTCCATGCAGATCTCCTCTAGAGCAGTGATGTTTTGGGGCTGTCGCTGGGCAGTACGGACTTTCAACTCCCTCCAAAGGTTTTCTATGGGGTTGAGATCTGGAGACTGGCTAGGCCACTCCAGGACCTTGAAATGCTTCTTACGAAGCCACTCCTTCATTGCCCAGGCGGTGTGCTTGGGATCATTGTCATGCTGAAAGACCCAGCCACGTTTCATCTTCAATGCCCTTGCTGATGGAAGCAGGTTTGCACTCAAAAACTCATGATACATGGCCCCATTCATTCTTTCATGTACATGGATCAGTCATCCTGGTCCCTTTGCAGAGAAAAAGCCCCAAAGCATGATGGTGTTCTTTGGATGCAACTCAGCATTCACTCTCCTCCAAACATGATGTGTTGTGTTTCTACCAAACAGTTCTACTTTGGTTTCATCTGACCATATGATATTCTCCCAATACTCTTCTGGAACATCCAAATGCTCTCTAGCAAACTTCAGATGGGCCCAGATATGTACTGGCTTAAGCAGGGGGATACATCTGGCACTGCCGGATCTGAGTACATGGCGGCGTAGTGTGTAACTGACGGTACCCTTTGTTACGTTAGTCCCAGCTTTCAGCAGGTCATACACTAGGTCCCCCCGTGTGGTTCTGGGATTTTTGCTCACCGTTCTTGTGATCATTTTGACCCCACGGGGTGAGATCTTGTGTGGAGCCCCTGATCGAGGGAGATTATCAGTGGTCTCGTATGTGTTCCATTTTCTAATTATTGCTCCCACAGTTGACTTCTTCACACCAAGCTGCTTGCTTATTGCAGATTCAGTCTTCCCAGCCTGGTGCAGGTCTACAAATTTGTTTCTGGTGTCCTTCCACAGCTCTTTGGTCTTCACCATAGTGGAGTTTGGAGTGTGACTGTTTGAGGTTGTGGACAGGTGTCTTTTATACTGATAATGTCAAACAGGTGCCATTACTACAGGTAATGAGTGGAGGACAGAGGAGCCTCTTAAAGAAGAAGTTACAGGTCTGTGAGAGCCAGAAATCTTGCTTGTTTGTAGGTGACCAAATACTTATTTTCCACCATAATTTGTAAATAAATTCTTAAAAAAATCAGACAATGTGATTTTCTGGATTTGTTTTCTAATTTTGTCTCTCATAGTTGAGGTCTACCTATGATGTCAATTACAGGCCTCTCTCAACTTTTTAAGTGGGAGAACTTGCACAATTGGTGGCTGACTAAATACTTTTTTTTCCCCACTGTAAAATGAACATGCAGTGTTTTGGAAATCTCTTTCACTTTTATTGCACTGTAAAATGCATTCAAAAACGCTGGATTTCCACAAAATTGGGCCTTAGCCTTAAGATGACCAAAAGAGAAACAATAGCACAATAATTCACGATTGGTGGAATTCTTAGCTTCTTATATCTCTTCTAAAGAGAGGATCCGTGAGTGAGGGGGGTAAGTAGGTGACATATGTTGTAGAATCAGTAAAAGACTGCATAATCATCAGAACCAGGAGGAAAAAGGGGAGTTATGCCACAGAGAAAGTATGTGATGTTTGTTACAAGAGAAATACACGCCAGATTTTCAGCATTTTGTTTTACTTTTTTACCAGATGAATTTTTGAATGCCTCCATGAGTGCATGAAAAGCTCTGACGCAGGCGAAAATATGCATTGTATGAACTAAGAAAATCAATGGGAGACTGCTTGGGAGCAAGTGTACTTCACGTGTATTTAGGTGCATTTGAGTCTTTTTATGTACCAAAATGCGAATGAAAAAAATTACATGTGAACAAACCCTTATGGTTGCTGAAATACTTGAGGCTCTGTGTATCTAGTTAGGATACATTTAGTTTATTTTCATTCTAGATCTACATGATATATTTTTGTACAATGAAACATGTTTTCCTGCAGAAAGTTCTATATTTATATGCATATGTAAGTCTATTTTTCTATCATAATCACTGGCAATAGGTATAATTTGCAAAGAGCTCTTTGAATCACATTCTCTTGACAAAGGAACATATGGTTTCCAGTCAGACGTTAAGCTAGGATTCTTTTCTGATTCATGGCTTTAAGAAAAACGGCAAAAGTGGCAAACAGCAGAACATAAGGCAGAGGCAAAGATGCAGACTTTCTCTGAGCCATTAAGCAAAGTTGAAGACATTAGATTTACACATTCATTAATAACTGGTGACGAGAGAAATGACAGGAGAAGAAAGGAGGAAAAAATATGACAGGGGAAGAAAAAAGAAAAAGAAAACTGCTACGCTTCCCTGCGTTATCTCTGGCCCCAGAACACTGCTCCTTAAGGCTTGAACTTAAATGGCTACTACCTTTACGCTAAACTTGCATAAATCAATTTTACAAGCAAATATAAAACACTTTATTCCCTGTCGTCCCACAGCAGCACAATATTGGGGTATTTCTGCCCCTGTGTGCTGGTAGGACAGAATGGAATTTTTAATGAACAACAAATAATTAACTGGAACCCCTCCCCCTCTTCAATATAAGAAAGGAAGTACCAACCCCCCCAGGGTGTTTTTTTCTGTCCTGTGTTGGTGGGACTGTTGGAGGGAAGGTTATACCTTCCCTATAGTGAGGTTATTCAGATTTCTGTCTGAATTTCCCCTCCTCTCCTGTTTGAGTTTTGTCTATCCTCCTGTGAGGACTCTTTTTCTGCCTTTGGTTCCTGTTGGAACAAAATTCAAAGGTTAAAACTCCTTGTCTGTCTTTCCTGCCTCTGCTGCTTAGTCTGCTTAGCTGCAGTGAAAGGCCTTTTTTTCAGCTGTTGCTTATAATTGGCCTGGACAGACAGGTCTGCTGCCTTTGAGTGTCCACGCTGAACCCTTTGTGGCTATGTAAGCCTTGCATTACTTGTTTTATTGCGATGCTCAGCGTTTCCTGCTACTTCTCTCCAGCTCTCGTGTGTGTGGGCGCCGGAGTCCAGAGTACGCTGGCTTGCGTACGTGATGACATCTTTGAACCTCCTTCAGGTGAGCTACTGGGTAATGTTTTTTATCTTAACTTCCGCCATTTTTTTATAAAATTTGTGCGGGGCAGCTTTTTTCTTTCAAAGAGAAATAAAGGGCTTTTATTTTCTGTGTAACCTGTCATAGGTATTGGGAGAGTCTTTGCTCTCCATTTCTTCTATATAAGTCTGCTGCTTCCTTTCTTCTGCCTCTTTGTTGTTTGGCAGAGAGTGTGCATGCTGGGCATTCTAGTTCAACAGACTTGTACTGTTGTGGTTTTTTCTGGCTTTCTTGCTATTTAACCTTACACTTGCGGTAAGATATCTTCCTCTGCGTCTGGTGGTGATGAATCCTCCATTAAAGTCTGCGGTTACAAATTCAATACATGCCACCAGTGCTGCTTGGGCAGCCCAGTGGCTCAGTGGTTGACACTGCAGCCTCACAGAGCTGGAGTCCTGAGTTTGAATCCTGCCAGGGGTGACATCAGCGCGGAGTTTGTGACCATATATGGGACAGTGACTCTGTGTCTGTGGAGCGCTGTGGAATATGATGGCGCATCTGTCATACGATCTGATGAGGTATTCAAGATCATAGAGGAAGCTAATTCTTCATCTGAGGATTCAGATACGGATACAGAAAAAACGCTTTTTCCTCTGGAGAAAATTCAGAAATTACTGAAGTTCATAAGGTCAAGGGACCATGATGTTGACCTTGGGGAAGCCTCTAGTTCCACCTCTAGGGGGCCTAGGGCCTTCAATGTGGACGACATGCTTAAAACAGCTATGTCCACCGAGTGAAAACAACCAGAGAAGAGCTGCATGTTATCCAAGAGGTTCAAGACACTCTTCCCAATAGCTGAGGACCAGTTGGGACTTGGGTCCACCACCAAAGCTTGTCATGGCAGTCACCAAATTGTCCAGGCGAACACTTATACCCTCTGAGGACAGATCTAGCCTTCAGGACCCCATGGACCACCGGGCAGAGTGCTCCCTAAGGAAAGGGTGTACGGCTTTCTCTGCACAGTGTTTGATTGGTATCGCTACTAGTGAGGTAGCTAAGAAGCTGTGCTCTGGCCTCTCTTCATTAAAAAGAGATATTGATTTGGGGATCTCCAGGGATTAATTATTGTCCTCTTTGAAGGGTGTAGCCCTTGAGGCGGATTACCTCAATGAAACCTCTTCTCCAGGTGAAGTTGGCTGTTAAGTCTAGGGCCTTGACTTTGGCTGCCCGTCGCCCCCTATGGTTAAAACCTTGGAGGGCGGATTATGCCTCAAAATTTAATATTTGCGGGCAGAACACGATAAAAGGACTAGTGGGAAAGGAAGGAAAGTCCTTCCACAGTCAGTCCATGGACAGGGCAGACAGCATAGTAGAGAACAGTCTCCTCAAAGACCGCCACCTGCAAGAGGTCACGTGTGGACATTCTAGGTTCCTGAGTGGGAACTCCAACCGTCTTTTTTTCCATGATGACAGGAAAATCAGAAAGCCAAATTTCTGACTATTACCTTCTCTCTCCTCCAAAACATTAAGTTCCTGTGGGGGTAACAGATCATGGGTCTTGGAGATAATCAGGTCCAGTTTTTTCTGTGCCTCCCCAGGACAGAATTATACAGACCTCTCGCCTCCCTGCTGTCCATCACAATGTCAAGGGGCTGGACTTTATTATTCAGTGTTTCTGGTTCCAAAACCTTCACGAGACTGGTTGATGATAATAGACCTACGATACCTTAGCAGAGCTATCTCAGAAAAAATTTCCGTATGGAAACGTCTGTGATATCCATTCTCCAGCAAGGAGATTTCATGGCCACTCTGAACCTAAAGGACGTGCACCTCCATGTCCCTATTCTTCCTGCTCACAGGAAATACTTAAGAATTGCTGTGGTTGTAGAGAGTCGGCTGAGACACCTCCAATTCACCGCACTTCCAGTCGAGATAACATCAGCAACCTACGTATTCACCAAGGTGGTATCCACGGTAGCTGAGTCACCGAAAATCCAGAGGTTCACATGTGTTCCTTATCTGAAAGACTGGCGGTTAAAAGTCTCTCAAGAGAAGGCCTACTACAGCATCTATTCATCACGATGAATTTCATCCAACAATTGGGGTGGATTATAAATTAGGGAAAGTCCCAAATATTACCAGCAACCCAGAAAACATTTCTAGGATTCATGCTTGATTCAGGCCTAATGAAAATATCTCTTCCTCCCTCCAGAAGGGAAAGAATCATCAAGGCCGCAAAATTCCTGCTGGTTCCTCGGCCAATCAACATCAGGATAGGCATAAAGTTTTGGGATTGATGTCATTTGGGATTGATTGGAATTCCCTTGAGAAGATGATGTCATCCAATTGGAGAGAACTCCGAGCAGTACGACTGGCACTGCTTCACTTTGCCGACCAGTTCAAGGACAAGGCAGTCCGTGTAAGATCAGACAATATGACGACCGTCCTTTATTTAAACAAGCAGGGAGGAACTCGGTCACAACCTCGTCTAAGTGAAGTGGGGAAGATCTTGAGTTGGGCAGAGAAGAACTTAACCATTTTTCTGCCGTACATATCCGAGTGTCACTCAATGTAGTGGCGGATCAATTGAGTCATGGCATCACTGTTCCATGGGAATGGTCTCTCCATCCAGAAGTCTTTCAAGCAATCACCCTGAAATGGGGTCATCCAGAGATAGACCTGATGGCAAGCAGACTCAATGCCAAGGTAGAGAAGTTCTGCTCTCTATACAAGGTGGACAATCCCTTGGCTGTGGATGCCCTGTCCATCCCTTGGAGGTTCAGGCTGGCATACATATTCCCTCCAATCTCCATGACACCAAGGGGTATTGGTGAGAATCAGACAGGACCAAGTCTCTGTAATCGCCATCATTCCATTCTGGCCAAAGAGAACTTGGTTTTCCCATCTCATTCAAATGAGTCACAGGATATATTGGAGGCTTCCCCCGATTCAGAAGCTGGTGTCTCAAGGGCCCAGGCTCTGCCAGGATCTGAAATCCTTCAATCTGACAGCCTGAAGATTGACCAGTCCCTATTACGATCTAAGGGATTCTCAGGAGCCGTCTTAAGCACGCTCTCTCTCTCGCTAGAGCAGAGTCTACAAATAAAAATTATGCCTGGATCCGAATCATCGTCATCTCCTGGGCATCAGGTAGAGGAATTGAGAACTTGGATCCTTCCATTCCAGAGATTCTGGAATTCCTTCAGGACGGCTTGAACAAGGGCCTTAGCCCTTTCACTGGAAAGCTTAGGTTGCTGCCCTGTCAGCCTGCTTAGATAAGCAGCTATCTGCAGACCCGCTGGTTAAAAGATATTTTAAGGGTGCATTCAGGCTTAGTCCGCCTTTTACCTACCCAATGCCTCAATGGGATTTATCTACTGTTTTAAAGGGGTTATGTGATTCCCCCCTTGGAGCCTCTAGAAAAGGTTGAGATTAAATTTCTCACACTTACGACAGTGTTCCTTTTGGCCATAACCTCAGCTCAGAGAGTTGGTGAGTACAACTAAAGATTTATGCCAGGTGTGAAAGATCCTCCGTGTGCCAAACCGCTTTGGCCACACCCTGAGTCTTCTTTCATATAAAAACCACACTCACCGCCAGTGAGTGCTGGGTTCACCAGATAAATACAAGACAAGCCTTCTAAATTTTATATATTTATTAACCCCTAAATGGGTCGGTATTAAAATCTAACACATGCAGTTCAGAACAGATACAGTACAAATAAAATAAAAGGGATTAAAGGTGAAATAATTACTTTACCACACATGTCCTTGATGTGGTTCTATAGTCCAATGCTCACACATGGCATGTGTGAGTCACCAGTGGAGGCTTTTCAGCATGTGGCATTAAAACGATAATCCAGCCTGCATGCTCTCATAACAGTCTCTCAGCATTAGTCCAATAGTCTCAACAGAATCTCATCACAGCAGCCTCTCCTCATGGTCCGACTGTGTCAACTCTCTAGTCTGTAATGGTCTCAGCCCAAAACTCCATAGCATAATCTCCATAGTGTAATCTCCTCCCACAGACCTCTTACCTCATCTTTTATACCCTTTATGCCACCTCCCAGAATGAGGTCACCGGCGACAGTACGTCTGATGAGTTAATTCAATCAAATCCAGATCTTTTGTATAGAGCTGAGACAAAGTGAATTGATACACTGTTATCAGTCATATCTGATCAACCAGTACAGCTGGACAATGCATGTTTGTTTGATCAGCCAGGACTGTGTATGAATTCAATGGAGCCCTATTGTTCCAGCCTGGCCACTACTGCCAATATACCTATTAGTAGGCTGTGCCCCTTATGAATGAGTGCAAGCAAGAAGGGAGACACTATACCCAGAGATCAAAATACATCTGAGTTATAGCCACACTTAAGCAGAATCATCACACCAGGATTCCTCCCTAAGGTACCCTCATATTCTATCCTAAACCAGGTTATCTCATTACCAGTTTTCTATCCCAGTCCGTCATCTCCGCAGGAAGTTAAACTTCACTCCTTGGATGTGGCCAGATGCTTTGGAATTTATATTCAGAGAGCTCGGCCTTTTAGATGGTCAGATAATTTTTTTCTACCATTTGCTGGGAAAAATAATGGGCTCAAGGCCTCTAAAGCCTCCTTGGCACAATGAAGCCATAAAATTGGCTTTCACTTCACAGGGGTTAGACCCCCCTGAGTTTGTTCGAGCTCATTCTACAAGAGCCATTTCTACCTTTTGGGTGGAAAGAAGCTCTGTTCCTTGGAAACAAATTTGTTTGTCAGCTTCTTGCAGCTCTCTCCATACCTTTGTTAATCATTACAGATTTAACACCCGGGGTACGGAGGCCACTTCTTTTGGCCATTCCATGTTAAAATCAATTCTGCAAGAGGGCCCTCCCTAGGGATTTTCTTGCTAGATCCCCAGTACTGTGCTGCTGTGGGACGACAGGGAAGTGTAGATTATGATGTTAATCTGTTTTCCCTTAGTCCCAACAGCAGCACAAGGCTCCCTCCCTATGTGTTCTGTATTTGTCTTTATAATTACATGCAGGGGGGTTGGTACTTCCTTCGTTATATTGAGGAGGGGGAGGGGTTACAGTTAACTATTTGCTGTTCATTAAAAATTCCATTCTGTCCTACCAGCAGACAGGGACAGAAATACCCCAATATTGTGCTGCTGTTGGGACTAAGGGAAAACAGATTAACATCATAATCAACACATATATAACACTTTAATATATCTTATCCAAGAAAAAGTATTCTTCAACTACTTACCTGGTTTTTTCTTTCCTCTCATCCCTCCTAAACTGAAATTTGTGCTGAAATCTCATTGAATACGTATTGGTTTCCCAAGGCAGTCTGTCATCTCTCTGAAGTATCAAATTACATATGATCATTGATATCTACATGGTGAGGACGGAAGAGGAGCTGAATGAGAAAATAATGGCAGACCATCTCTCAAAAGCAATGCCACACTTGGTCATAAAGGGACAAGTGGCGGTGACTAGAGATGAGCGAATTTTTAAAAAATTCGATTTGGCTGATTCGCCGAATTTTCAGAAACGATTCGATTCAATCTGAATTAATGTGCGTCGAATTGCGTTAAAAAACAGCTATTTCCTATATAGTGGTGTAGAACACTGTGCCTTGCAGTAACACGCATAGGGAGTCTGCTATGGTAGTGAAACAATAAAGAAAAGGCTTTACAACATATAACTGCACCGCACAAGGACTAATAAGACCCCAATAATTTGAATTACACAGGTATGAACTATTGCAAACCTGCAATGAGCAGCAGTATAATGGCAGTCAGTGCAGCACAGTGTAGTAGGATTGTTCCTATTACCCAGGCTGCAAACACCCCAAATGAACCATGTTCTACTTCAATACTCTGTATAAATTCCTCCCTATCCTTTCCCTACACTTCTAATGCTCTTTCCCTGAACTTTGCTTCTCTGTCTGACATACTATTAGATCAAATAAGTAAATGAAAAGGAAATTAATACAGGGCAAAAAGGCCTATAATTTTCTTCCTTTAACACACAACAGCGAATAAGCCACTTATTTCACTTATTCAAGTCTTTTCTACCACTTTCCCTAGCGCCTGCTGACGTCTCTCCCTGCACTAAGTACACTGAAAAATGCCTGAATCCAAGATGGCGGAGGGTATTTATAGGTCTGTGACATCACAGGGCTGGCTGGCTGCTGATTGGCTGCACGAAAGGCATTGTGGGTGATCCTGCATTCCCAGAGTTCCTTGTCCCATGTCCTAACGTGCAGCAGCCATTTTAGGAAAAAATGCGATTCGTTATCATGAAGCGTGAGGAAATCCGGATTCAATTCGCTCATGTCTAGTGGTGACCAATGTCCGCAAAGTGCTGGTGGCTTTGGACGCAGTCAAGACTCAGTCACTGCCAGTGGGCAAGAGGGCTCTAGTAGCAATAGAATAGGTTTCAGAATGCATAAAAGGGTTTCGACATTGTCCACTGGCAGTGGCTGAATACTGTTCTAAATAAATTCAGCATCCAAGGCAAATTTTGTACTTTCCTGTCTGCACTATATTTAGCCCCTAAGGTCTCAGTCTACACCCTGGGCTTTCAGTCTAAACCATTCATCTTGCAAAAAGGTACTAGGCAGGGATGCCCACTATTGCCACTTCTGTTCGACCTTGCGATCGAATCTCCTAGCACACTGCCTTAGAAAAATTAACTATTTTAAGGTATCCCTAAAGTGGGACCTTATGGTCAAAGTGACTCTCTTTGCTGACAATATTTTGTTATTCATTATGGACCTGGTGGTGGCCTTGCCTGGAATATTTAGCCACAGAGATGATTTTGGGAAGGTCTCAGGGTTTTGAATTAATCCAGCTAAATGTGAATTGCTGAGCCTAGACCCGCTTGCCCCAGCAGACGCGAGTACTATCTAGACACTGGGTCTGACAATAGACACAACATACATCAAATACTGGGGTATCCACATAGGCAAAACAGCAGCATCAATGTGCACTCCTTAATATCCACCACTTATAGGCAAGATACTAGGGGAATTGAAGTAGTGGGAAAATCTGCCCATCAATTTAATGAGTAGAGTCCACTTAATTAAGATTTTGAGTTTCTCCAAGTTGCTATACCCACTAGTACACTCTCATTACTGCTCAAACATAAAGACGTTAAGACACTACAGGGTGCCTTCACCTACTTCTTATGGCGACTCTGTAATCTAGCAGGTTAGATCTCAAACAACGCTTTTGCCAAACTCATCAAAACCACCCCAGTGAGAGAATAGCTTTCTAAGTTAAACCGAGAAATAAGGGAGGGTGGAGATCTCATAGGATGATCGCCACAATTCCCATATAGGGAGAAATCATTGCGAGCTAACAATGTCCCACAATGCATTCTGGAGGGATGGAGGGGGATATCACATTTCCACATGATGTACGCAGCCATATATGCTTTCACCTTCCCATGCCTGCCCAAAGTGCCAAGAACCCCGGGCTGACCTATAGCACTGCATATGGGGGTGTCCCATTGTACAAAAGTACTGGGAAATTGTCCAAATTTATATACAGTCCTCTTATAAAGAGACCCTGCCTCATTGCACTCCCTTTACACTTTTTTCATATCAGGACCCTTCAGTTATGACACTCACGTAAAGTTTCCTAAATAGTACATATCACGCTGCTAGTCATGAGGAGATGACTATTGGCACATTGGATATAATGTACACTCCCAAAACTGCCTGAGATTATTAATGGCATGAAAAGATATGGAATAGATATGATGGAAGCAGAAAAGCATCAAAATATGAGAACACCACAATTCTTTAGGAAATGATGAAAATTTGTGACTCAACATCTTACACATGAGGAGATAATGCTCAAATTTCAACACACATCTTAGTGCCACACATGAAAATCTTAAAGGCACATTGGGGTTACTAAAACAAGCATGTACGCTATCGCCCTCCACCTGATCACAACACTTTACCACTGTGAAACGTTTTCCATCGAGAACTACTAGTTTAGCTGATCTTTGGGTGACATTGACCACTATGACCAAAAAGACTGAGAGACAATACTTTGGATTGTATAGAAAAAAAAATACTTAAAGTGTAACTTCCCTTTATTTTCTTCGCTATTGTGTCCGGGTTGATTTATGAACATTTTTGTAATATATTTTATCTAAATTCCTTTTTATTATAAAACAGGCTATAACACTCTCCTTTGCAATACTCTAACTGAGCTGTTACTAGGGAAAGTCATTACATTTGTATTGTGAATATGCAGAGCTGAAGCACTTATTAAAGGAGGGGACAGTCACTTCAAATGGCCATATCTCCGGGTTTATACCACCTAGAAAAATGGTTCTGGTATCCCAATTCTCAGCTTTCACATGATGTCAATTTTGAAGCAGTAGCTATAAAAGAATTAGAGATATCAGTAGATAAAAACACAGTCAGAAATTTCAACTTAATTTGCTGTAGTTCATGCTGCAAATAAAATCACATTCCCAGCTGTGTTTTAACTAGTGATATCTCAGGTTCTGTTATAGCTAGTACTTTAATCTTGGCAGCATATGAGAATCTCAGTTTCTTGTGATACCAGAACTATTTTTCTAGGATGTATAAAACCAGATATACAGCATTTGAAATGACTGTCCCCCTAAATGCTTCAGCCCTACATATTGACTACATGTGTACGGACAGTCTCCCTGGCAATGCTTAGTTAGATCATTGCTAATGGGAACAGCCTGTTTTCTATTAAAAAGACAGGTATAAGACTTGACCTGAGGTTTGCCCTGGGCTTACTGCTGCGTACAAGGGCCCGTAATAATACATGGTTGTGTGTATGGGGCCATAGAGACGAATGGGTCAGTGCGTTAGCCATGACAATGGACATGGTCGTGTGCATGCAGCCTTAATCTGAATTACTGAACCAGGAGTTTCTAAATGTCTTATACCAGTACTTCCCAGTTGTTTTGTACTGAACATACTCTACTTATCTTGCTTTAAATTCCATTTGTATTACATCTTTATCACTAGTGACTTGTAATGCTGCAGTTTCCTGACTTCACATCTCCCTGTAGCCTCTAGTGGTTCAGTGTCTACACATTGCATGATCTGCACTAGTATGTTGTGTGAAATGCAGAATTTAGTGTATACCAGAAATTGTGTAGCACTCTTGAAAAACAACAATTAGCTCTTCCACTTTCATGACAGAACTCAGCATAATGCAATATTACTGAAGAATACATAATCATAGAAAGAATATGCATTACCGTATTCTGAGTCATCTACCTTTAGCTATGATGATGCCATGCACTGAACTTAATCTTTTTGTAGGATCAGTGCCCCTCTAATAGGTTCTGCTAAAACTTTGGTCACTATGTACTAGTGGCCACTCATACATATGCACTTCTGACTAAAAGTCCTAGCATGTTCATCCCTATGAAGTGCAGTCAATTTTATAGTACAATACCTGGAGCTATATTTGGAAAGACTGCTTCAGAGTTGGATCTGCCTGGGGATTTCATAGCGACGTAAAACACTGGTAAACAGGTCAAGGGAAATTGTACTGGTAGCTTTGGTCTCATGTTCATCTGTCCTTTTCCTGTGATGACAAACAAAGATATTGCTATTACCTAACCTAAGTCCCTATAACAGGCCTTTGTTGACTGGAGCAGCATTTTGTAGAGCTTATATTTCTACTAACAATTATAAGATAAAGGGTAATTTTATTGTAACATTTCCTCAGCTCTTAACATTTCTTTTGTTATATTCACTAATCTCTGCTCCTAGATATTTACTTTACCCGTACAATGAAGACGATATGCTAGAACAGGGGTCGGCAACCCCCGGCACGTGTGCCAAGAGTGGCACGCGAGGCTTATTTCCCTGGCACAGTAGTGGAGTCCTCACCCAGCAGCTTTGACCGGACCAAACATGGCCGAAACGAAACTGCTATTATACTGTGGTGTCTCTTCAGACCCCCGAGTATAATAAGCGGAGATTTAGAAGTGATGAAACATAAAAAACAATGATACTCACCTTGCTCCCTGCGCTACGCGGCGGCTGTGCGATCTGCAGGCGCTTCTGACAGCAGACAGGGCCTCAGGGGTGACATCCGACGTCATTACGCATAATGACGCGACGTGACCCCAGAGACCCAATCAGTGGTCGCTGACTACAGGCAGAAGCGCTAAAGAGCACAGAGCAGCTGCGGAGCGCAGAAAAAGGTGAGTAGCATTGTTTTTTTTTATAGTTGTCATCTCTCTTGGCCCTGCGTTTATTATAGTTGGGGGTCTGAAGAGAGCTATGGAACATAATACCGTCTGCAGGGACCGCTATGGGACCTAATACCATGTGCAGGGACCACTATGGGACCTAATACCGTGTGCAGGGACCGCTATGGGACCTAACACCGTGTGCAGGGACCGCTATGGGACCTAATACTGTGTGCTGGGGCCACTATATGACATAATACCATGTGCTGGGGTCACTATGTGACATAATACGGTGTGCAGAGGCCACTATGTGACATAATACGGTGTGCAGGGGCCATTATATGACATAATGCCGTGTGTTGGGGCCACTATATGACATAATACGGTGTGCAGGGTCCACTATGTGACATAATAAGGTGTGCAGGGGTCACTATGTGACAAAATACCGTGTGCTGGGGCCACTATACAGTGTCGGACTGGGATGTCTAGGGTCCACCAGTGGAATTGCTTCTAGGGGCCCACCATCAGGACCCCTGCAGATCAGTGGTACTGAGACAGGGCGGCAAAAGGTAATAACATGTTGGGAGCCATGTTGCTCACCCGCCATACCATGTGCACCACTGCACTACCTAAACCCACTGCTACACCCTGTATGGCAAGTGAACAGCATGGCTCTTAGAATTGTTACCTGTAGCCGCACTGTCCTGTAAAAGCTGATCTGCAGAGGTCCTGGCTGTTGTATCATCGCAGATGTAATATTGCTGGCCTATCCTAAGGACAGGCCATCAATATTAGAAAGATGGATAAATCCTTTTAAGATGTTGTCCAGGAATTGGCACAACCCATGTCCCTTGCGGGAGGTGTAAAATAAAAAAATAAAAAAATAAAAAATCATACTCACCTGTCCCTGCCGTTCCGTTGTCCGCTGCCAGTGTCCATTCAGTCTCATGCCGGCGACTCCTTGCATACTCCTGCCGGCGAGTATGCTTTTTTTGAAATTTTTTTTATTTTTACACCTCCCTGGCAGCCACCACAGTGGTCGCTCTAGTTTATGGACAACCTCTTTTAAGGGGTTGTCTGGGCCAAATTTTTTTATGGCCACTTCACTGGTCCCCCCATACGGTGGGGAACTGATGGAGCCATTATATTGTGTGGGAGCAGTGATGGGGGCTAACATCCTGTGGGGGGGACATTAAACTGTGTGGGGCATATTAAAGGGGCTGTCCAGGGTTAATCTTTTTTATGGCCTATGGTCAGGATAGGCCATAAATACCTGATCAGTATGGGGCTGACACACGGCCCTATCAGCTGTTCGGAGCCACTTCCGGCACCCGTTCTGTACACAACACAGGGCCGGAAGCAGAAAATCCATCCGCTGTTTAGTTTCCCGGCGCCTTCACTGCAGCTCAGTTCCTACTGACTTCAATAAGTGCTAAGATGCAGTGAAGGTACCCGGCTAATACACAGTGGACAGAGCTTTCTGCTTCTGGCCCCGTATTGTGTACAGGACGGGCGCCAGAAGTGGCTCCGTACAGCTGATCGGTCCGGGGTCAGCCCCGTACAGATCAGATATCTATGGCCTATCCTGAGGATAAACCATAACAAATTATGCCTGGACAACCCCTTTAATATACCCCCTAATGAGCCACACTTTAAAGAGGTTGTCCAGTATAATTTTTGTCTTTTTTCTAATTAATCCGGGAGAAGTTAATCCCCCCCCCCCCAAAAAAAAAAAAACCCAAAAACATACTAAACATACTCACCTGTCCCCGGTGCTCCGGTGTCAGCAGGTCCCAGCACGGTCCGGTCCTGCTGCTGTCTTCTTTTGCCGGAAGTCCTCACTGGCTGTGATGTCCCAGGTCCCTTCCTTTAGGCCGCTGATTGGCTTCAGGGGTCATGTGACGTCACAGGTAGTCACGTGCAGGGGGAACTTGCGCTGGAAGAAAACAGAGCTGCGGGCCGAACCGCGCTGGGAGACACTGGGAACAGGAGAGAAAGTTGTTTTTTTTGTTTTTTACCTGCCCCAGTGTAATTAAATTTTTTTTTTTTTTATCCTGCACAACCCCTTCAATGTCCCCCAGGCTATGGGCCTCCATCACTGCCCCTCCAATGACCCCATTAATGGTCCCATACAGTATAGGGGACAAAGTGAAGGGGCCACTGTACAGGAAGGAATATTGATGTATATATGCCCATACAGTGGCCCCTTCACTGGTCTCCCCTATAGCAGTATTGGAGTCTCTGCGACTTAGGTATTGTTATGCTGGAGCCCTAGAGCAGGCACCAGCATAACAATACAGTGAGAAATTAGCTGGGGTGGGAGGGGGGGAATTACAACTCTCAACAGACCCAGAGCATCTGGAGTTGTTAGGGGTTGTAGTTATCAGAGTTGTCAGTGAAGTTGAAAGATTTGGGGGCAAAATAGGGGGAAAAGTTGTTTTTTTGTTTGCGTGGTTAAGTTGTACTTACTTTTCACACTGCTGGTCTGGGCTCCTATGCAGAAACCCGCCGCCGCGCACAGCGTCAGTACGTCAGTGACGCTTGCAGCAACAAGCTGCAACTGGATTGGTTCCAATGGCTGCCCATCAGGATCCCCCCTACCCCCTCCCTAGAGTAAATTTTTGATAGTGACGGTTATGGGTGCTGCAGCGATATCTCAGATACTTGAAAGAGATACAGCTTTAGTATCCACAACCGCAGTTGTCAAGAACATGGTGAATGAGAAGCACAGTACCCAGCATGTAAACAATACTGGGACAGTATAATATGCTCCGCAGTGTCCCCAACACAGCATTATATGCTCCGCAGTGGCCCCAACACAGCATTATATGCTCCGCAGTGGCCCCAACACAGCATTATATGCTCTGCAGTGGCCCCAACACAGCAGTATATGCTCCGCAGTGGCCCCAACACAGCATTATATGCTCCGCATTGGCCCCAACACTGCATTATATGCTCCGCAGTGGCCCCAACACTGCATTATATGCTCCGCAGTGTCCCCAACACAGAATTATATGCTCCGCAGTGGCCCCCACACAGTATTATATGCCCACAGTGGCCCCCACCCAGTATTATATGCCCACAGTGGCCCCCACCCAGTAGTATATGCCCACAGTGGCCCCCACCCAGTAGTATATGCCCACAGTGGCCCCCACACAGTATTATATGCTCACAGTGGCCCCCACACAGTATTATATGGCCCCGCACAGCATTATATGCCCACAGTGGCCCCCACACAGTATTATATGCTCACAGTGGCCCCCACACAGTATTATATGGCCCCGCACAGTATTATATGCTCACAGTGGCCCCCACACAGTATTATATGCCCCAACGTGGCCTCCCCACTGTATTATATGCCCAAAGTGACCCCCAAACACTATTAGGTGCTCCACAGTGGCCCCCCACCCCCACCCCCAGAGCCGGTGCTATTGATTTAAGTGATTAAAAATAACAAACACTTATACTCACCTTGTCTTACCTCTCCGGGGCATCCTCACTTCGTCCTTCCGTCTTTCCCATCTTCCTTGGTTCCTCGGTCCCCTGGTCTCCACGTCCTGTGTCCCAGACATCACCGCTGGGGCCTGTGATTGCACCTCAGCGGTCACGTGGGACGCGATGACGTCATTACGCTTGTGCGCACCATGTCACCGCTGGGGCCTAATCACAGGCCCCTGCAGTGAGGCCGGATTAGTGCCGGAGACGATGCTGAGCCCAGGACAGCCAGGTGAGTATTTTTTTTTTGTCACTTCCCCTGGGCTGGCATCTAATGGAAAGGGGCCCGGCCCCTTTCCATTAACAATAGGTATAGCGGTCGGGGAACCAGACCTTCCCCGACCACTATCATGATAGTCCGGGGCCCCGGCCATTTCCAACTGGCCGCGGGCCCCGCACCCCCTCCGGTCGCAGTCGCAGCTCTTGCGACCACGATCATTACGCCACTGTCCATTGGGTCAGGGGCCCAATCGGGATGGTCAGGAGCCGGTCAGGCCCCTGACCGTCCCGATCAGACCTTTGACCTTTGCATTGGCAAAATGAGTACTAATAGTCGGGGCTCGGGGCCCACCGGGGGATTCACCGATTCCCCGGTGGGCCAGTCTGACCCTGCCACTATATGACATAGAACCGTGTGCTGGGGCCACTATATGACATAATACCGTGTGCAGGTGCTACTATGTGACATAATACGGTGTTCAGAGGCTGTTATGGGATATAATACCTTGTGCAGGGGCCGCTATGGGACATAATACCGTGTGCAGGGGCCGCTATGGGACATTATTCTGTATAACGGTGTGTTTTCCGCATAAGGATATGTTTTTGCATAGAATACAAAGGCATAGAATACACAGGCATCCAGATACATAGTGTGTATTCACCATAAGGATGCCGCCATATGGTGCTCCTGGACATATACATTTACCACTAATTGTGGGATGCACATGGACTTTCATTGCTTCTAATCGGAAAGTACAGGAGCGTCCCAGGAAATAGCAGTAAACGCATGCGTCCTAAAGCATCTTGTGGCAGCACGTCTGTGTTATGGTTTGTGATATATGACTTTAGTTTAGGGGTCGTCAGACTTACAATTATTGACCGGCACTCCGAGTACCTCATCTTTGATTTTTTAATTAAAATCGGCACGCCGAACAAAAAAAGGTTGCCTACCCCTGTGCTAGATCAATGTATGTAGTTTATAGAAGGAAATTCAGTGCTATAGAAAATTATTTGCCCCCCTCCCCTTCCTTTCAGATGTCACCTATAATTACATTTTGTCACATTCAATGGTCTACAATCTTTACACACAGTATAATATATGGCAAATGGAACCTGAGTCATTTTTATTATTGTAAAGCTATTAACACCCAACACTTATATCACGACTGTAGTTGCACAACTTTTGGCAGCAAGATGAAATATGCAATAATGGAGATGTTTGAAGGGGGGAAATGCCATCTTAATACACTATAAGGGATATGTTACAAACACTGTTCATCCCCGAACTGCATTCTCCAAGATCTTGTTTAATAAAACAGATTATAGGCATGTTTATAAGTTACAGATGTCTGAAAAATATTCCTACAGAAAGCGCATCGCAAACCTGCCATTTGCTCATGTAGGTTTACAGCTGGAACTGCATATGGAGTGTCATTCAAGAATGAATAAAATCTGCAGATAGTTTGTATCATATAGTCCAGCTAGATTTTTTTTCCACAGCATATAAATAGCATTTATTGAAAATGAGACCATTTTAGGCCCAAGGCAAGCATGAAATGTATGGGAATTACAGAGACTGCCAAGTGCTTCACTCAAGATGACAGAAAACCATCTACCTTCCAACTTTGTCATGGCTTGTGCCTCAGTCTATACTATAGAGTAAGATGTGTTAAGGGGGTTGTGCAGGATCAGAAGACATGGCCGTTTTCTTCTTCTCAGTCCATTGGTCATATGGAAATGCTGCAGCGCTAGGTGACCAACAGACATGAGGTCACTTCCAGAGAAGAACAAAACAGCCATGTTTTCTAATCCTGCACAACCCCTTTAAGCTGGCCCTACATATACTGTAAGATATCTGTTGTTGAGGTGGGTCATTCACTTGGGAACCCTTTTATGAGCTAGAACAAAGAATCTCTGAATGAGCAGCTTCTATTTTGCTCTGTGGTACAAACATGACCACTCATCTAAATGGCTGTTAGCCTGGTTTAGGTTTCCTCCAGCAAAATAAGCTGAAGTGGGAGCTGGGGCAGTCACCCAATTGCCTCAGGGGTAGTATTCTGAAAGGGGTTGTCTCTGAGAGGCAATACCCAATAGACCAAACTATCAGGGATCCTGTGCATGATAGTTACGCTTCCTTTTTTACATAGAGGCTAAAAGGATACAAGCTGAAAAACAATGAATAAAGTTGTAATGACCAACCTTTTCTAAGACACTGTAGCCATAAATGTTCCATTATTTGAAGCCCCAAATACGCATAGGAAATATGCAGCCCCATGAATTAATATTATATTAGTACATTTTGCAAAAGGACTGTGATAAAACTGTAAAAATCATATGGACATATAGTACATTTAAAGATAAACAGTGAACAACCCAATAACATAAAAGGAGGATTCTGTTCTATAGGCAGAGGTATACTTGAAGTACAGTATAAACCTGAACTGTACTAAGCTATAATGATATGACATATACATAAAGAGTATTAGATAAAATGACCTTACAAGGATATATGGGGCAGCTGATTAAGTAGTAAGTCCATAATTATAGTTATTATAGGAAACTGTCAGTGACGTTTGATAACACACGGGCAGAGCAGCGGAGACCTTCTATATAATTATTGGTCTTACTTGTTTCGCTCGGTTTACACTAATAAACACTAAAATCTGGACACTTCAGTTATTGACTGCACTTCTATTTATGTTGCTATGATTGGTATAATCCATCATAACTGACCTTTATGTGTTTTATAGCGAGTTGGGCTTATTTATGTACAAGTATTACATGCATCAAGTATGTGTATGTCAAAAAGAATATACTAATACATGTGAACACCGCCTGGAAAATTTGTCTTTCCATAAATTATTGACTTCATTTCTCTCTCTTTTACTTTTATAGTATCAATTCTTATGCGCTGCAATTTACATTTATTGTCATCACTCACTGTCCCTAGCAGGGCTCACAATCTACAGGGGGGTACTCAGGGGTGGCTTATAATAAGGGTGAATTATATGGTTCACCCGGGACATATAACTGCACATTTGCCCCATTATAATCCAACCTTGTAACCAACTTTATTGGCATCCGCAGATACAGATGATTACTATAGTGGGGGATGGGCGTCTACTGGAGGTGAGTATATGCAGGGCATACCAAACACTGGAACTGTCATTATTATACTTTGGGGTCTCTTCAAACTCCAGGGTATAATAAGCGGAAGCCCAGGCAAGGTGAGTAAATTCCTTTTCTGAATTACATCAGGGACAACTGA
The DNA here is from genome assembly GCA_947044405.1 of Leptodactylus fallax. Classification (NCBI taxonomy): domain Eukaryota; kingdom Metazoa; phylum Chordata; class Amphibia; order Anura; family Leptodactylidae; genus Leptodactylus; species Leptodactylus fallax. The sequence goes on from CAMRHE010000088.1 coordinate 3,254,821, forward strand.
GGCCTGTGGTTAGGCCTCAGCAGTCATGTGGGTTACACCAGCATAACAATGCATGTATCTATGCATTATTACGCTGGTGTGACCCATGTGACCACTGAGGCCCAATCACAGGCCTCAGGGGTCCCTGACGTCATTCAGGATGCCGGAAAAGGATGGGAACCTGTGTACCAGAGCCCAGGAGAGTTGAATAATACTGTTTGTTATGTTTACATGCCTCCCCTGGGCATCCACTTATTATACACTGGGGTCTGAAGAGTATAATACTCAACTCTATATACGGTATGTGCCATTATGGCACATTATACTGTGTGGATTGGCCATTATTGGACATTATACTGTGTGGATGGGCCACTATGAGACATTATTTGGTCACAAGGATCTTTGGTATGAATGGGGGGAAGGCCTGAGCTTTGTGAACAGCATGGGGCCCATGGTACCCTTAATTCACCACTATATTTACTACATACTTTTCAGGACCCTGATTACTGCATCACGATGGTCAAATTTTGGGGCATAGTATTAAATTTGAGTCCACTGAAGAAACAGAGACTATTAGAGCATGGATATTTTATATCATGCCCCGATGTTTCGCAAGGCCATGGGCAGGATGTACTTTGAAGCAATCCTTAAATTTTTATATTATTGTGATACCCCAAGATGGCCGACTGTATAAAATTATGCCCGTCATAGATCATTTAGTGGTCAAGCATACATCGCCGAGAGGAAAACTCCAAAAGATGAATTCCTGGTTCATTTTACAGGTAGAATTCAATTCTGTCAGTACTTGCCAAGTAAGAGGGCAAGGTATGGCATGAAGATGTCTAAGCGGTGCAGGAGCACATCAGTGTACATGCACAGGTTTAGAATAAATATAAAGGACAGAACACCCAGAATGCACCCCTTGTTAGAAGTTACTGGAAATTAGTATGGAATTTGGTTTACCCACTGCTGGATCAGGGATACCACCTCTACCTGGACAATTTTTATACTAGCATACTACTATTTAAGTGTCTCACATCCAGACGTACTGTGGCATGCAGCACCAAAATAAAAAAAATAAAAAAATCACAGAAGCCTCCCTAGGTCGCTGCTTGGGCAATGAGTGGCAGGGCATTATGCAGCGACAAAGAATTGTGCGTCAAGCACAAGAACAACAGAAATGCCCTTGTACTGTCAACAATATAAAGTCACACCAGCACCATCACGTAGTACTGGTACAGATATTCCCAAAACAGATGTCATCATAGACTATAAGAGGTACATGGGAGGATTTGGTATAAAAAAAACCTTGATTACTCAGCAGTTCCACAAGTGGTGTATTACCACCTGTGTTTACACCACCCGAGAAATAATAATTCAGCAGTGATGCAACAAATAAATAAAATTTTACTTTTAATTAAAAATACTTAAACCAAATCTAGCACAGACCCAATACACGAATCAGCATATCAAAAAGACCCTTAGTAAAAGGCCAAGTAGACAATAAATATACAAAAACCACAACTGATAGGGTAATGGTTCAATCTTAGCCACGCATAGATCATCATAAGGAAGTCGAGAGTAAGAGCAAAGGTCCATCCATGGCATCACATAGTCCCTGCAGTGCTCCTTTATAGATTGTCCTTGACCCCAACAAGACACCACAGAACTCTCCCTCAAAATGCTGTCCCTTAGTGTCCCTACACGTTTCATGGCTGTCAAGACTAATCTTCAGGGGACCTTTGTCCTGACTTTTAGACCATAGATAAGGGCTAAGTACTGGCTCCAACCCTGTAGGGTCTTATTCAGGCCTCAGTGTGAGCACTCTTCACAGCGATTGAGGCAGGAGGTTCTCCACCACTGTGGGTTGGAACCAGTTCTTAGCCCTTATGTATGGCCTATAACTCAGGACAAAGGTCCCCTGAAGATTGGTCTTGACAGCCATGAAATGTGTAGGCACACTAAGAGACAGCATTTTGGAGGGAGAGTTCTGTGGAACTGAAAAAAAAAAAATCAGTCCATGCGATATACATTTCATGGTCATGGGATATATGGTCTATGGTCATGTGATGGACACACAGGTGCACAGCTTGTTATAGCCATAGCACAGCAATCAGACATCTGCCTGCTAATGTGCTGTGCATCTGTGTGTTCATCACATGACCATGGACTGATTTTTATCCATTGGAAGTAAGCTGCATGAAGGACAGCAAGCAGAGATCTAGAAAACTGTGAGGAATTGATACAGAAAGTATATTGGAAAATGATATGACTTTTAATTATACAAGCAATAACATTTGTCTCTCAATATTAAAAACAATAAATCAAAATTCAAATCATCCCCCTTTCCCTACAACACGTATAAAAGTACATTAAAAAAGTGAAACACATATGTATTAGGTATCCCTGTGTCTGAAAACACCTGGTCTATAAACTTATAAAGATATTTTTGCTATACTGTGAATGCTGTATCAGGTAAAAAAATTAACCGCCATTTTTCTTCTGTTTTGCCTACCTAAAAACTTGGATAAAAAGTGATCAAAGAAATAGTCATTCCCCAAATTGGCATAAATAACAGTACATCTGGCCCCACACACAAAAAAAGAGTCCTTATGCATCCCCATGTCTTGGATTTTTTTAAAGGGGTTAAAATGTAAAAAAGATATATATAAATTTGGTATGACTGGAATCATACCAACCCATAGAATACAGGTGACATGTCATTTTAGTTGCACAGTGAACGCTGTAAAACAAAGTCCGTAAGAAAGTTGCACAAATGCAATTTTTCTCAAATTCCACCCCATTCTGAATTTTTTTTAATTAAGTGGTACCACAATGAAGTACAAATTGTCCTGCAAAAATTAAGCCCTCATACAGATACATACAAATAAAAAAGTTATGGCTTTTGGAGGGCGCGGAGTAAAAAACAAAAACTGAAAAATTTGAGGAAGTTCAGTGTCGCTCCTATTACTTGAATAGGAACCTGCACGCACGCCCTGTCCACTATTGTAACTTCTGGCGCCCAGAGGCTGCTGGAACAGCTGATCTGTGGGGGGTCCAGGTGTCAAACCCTCACAGATCACATACTGATGGCCTATCCTGTGGGGCCACTCAACCTCTCTAAAGCACAACCAAGTTTATGGATTAAAATACCCGTCTAAAATTATAAACATAGTATTACATTTAACATAGCTTATTTTATTATTTTTTTATAATAATTTTTTTTTAATAAATGCAAAGCATGATGACCAAAATTTACCACTAACATAAAATACAATGTGACAGGAAAAAACAAACAGTCTCAGAATCACTTGTCACAAGGCATTATGGGAAAGGAGATGGGGAGCTCATGCGCCCTCTGTTGGATGTAACAGATCCTCAATTTGCTTTTGACTCACCGATCCTTGAGACAGCAAAAGGGATTTTAGCCAAGCCAATTTCACTTATCTGCATACAGCGCTGTTTCCGGATTGTTGTCCTTCATCAGTACAGAGCAAAGTGAATTGGCTGGCTTAGTGGGAGGCAATGAGTGGGTTAGGGACAAGAATCTCTCACACTGAGGAGAGCACCAGTGAAGGTGTGTAGAGATTTAATTTGGACAGGTACATGCATTATGAAGTTATTCTCACATAAAGCAAAAGATTTCAAAGTTATAAAATGAGGTCTAAGCATTAAAGCCCAAACTAGGCTGCATTTTTAAGGGGTTAAGAAGTCAGATAAACCCTTTAAATTTCATAGTTTTCCGCTACCCTCCTAAAAAAAGAGGAAAATGAGATCAATGTGCAACTAGACCAGCGTGTACCCTGAACGTTCCTACTGTATAATACATCCATCCGTTGTGAGGGCTCCCTAATTTGTATGCAGATGGTAGTAAAGCCGGCAAGCAGGTGTTTAATTGGTACAAGGGTGTAAAAGGTCAGGCCTGAGCTCCCATCTTTCATTAAAGGTATGTTTACCATGGAGAAAGCAGCAAGCCAGCATCAGTAGTTCCTGGCTGGTGTGAGCTTTTGCTAGTTGAGGTCCCCAGAGAGATGATGCTTTTAGAGGCTGACTGTAAGAGTATTGTGCAGCTCCATCCTCACGTGACGTGAAGGAACGTCTCCTCATGTCCCCCATTGATTTGAGGACTATTGTTTGAGCTGTATGATAAATGGAAAGCTCGTGCTCATACATTGTGAATCCAATTAAACTGTCAGTTTAGCAGCACTGTCTTCCAGCACTTCCCCACACACAGACATCAACAAGAGCCTGATTCTTACAGCTGTTGGGATGTGTTTTATCTACCAGATTCTGGTTCAATGTGGGCAGAAAATACGCCTGCCAAGTGAAATCCAAGCAAGCTTATGTCAGGGTGCTTTAGGAGATATCCCATTCTTTAAAGAAAAGCAGATAGCATTCAGGCTATGCTGCTTCAGATCCGGAAAGATGACCCCTCTACTGTAAACCAGGCAGATATTTGGTACATGAGCCCATACACAATATGCAATAGTAACCACAAAGGCATTGTAGGTAGTCTAACAATAGAGATACATCTCCAGCATCTATGTCTATATGGGAGAATACAAATACATGAGCATTATATTTTTACTGTTTGAGTTGCCTGTTATTTCATTCTTATACCTCTTCCCCCCTTACCCCTTCATATATAGTATATACTGTCATGAGAAAATCATATACTTTTACATGTCAGGACATAATAAAAGAACATTTGGTCCTTAGAAAGTCTAAAGACTAGATAAATGCAACCTCAGATAAACAACAATACATACCATATTCTAACATTTCATTATTTATTCAACATTGCCGCCACTATTTATTCACTGCTGCCTTAGCCCTACTCCTGCAATCATCTGGGTTCCCCACCAGGGACACCTCTCATGGGCCCAATTTTCTATCCCTTACTCAACACTGGCAGTTGTCCTGTAACTCACGTCTACATGCCTGAGGAAAGGCTACTAAGCCCGAAACGTTATCTGAATTCTATTTCATTATGACAACTTGTATATTTATGCGGCTTTAACGTAATGTAAAATCATGGAATGTTTATATGATTGTTTTTAATCAATCCGGAGTTGTCTGGAGGAGTTCGGTCAGCCCCCTATGGAAATTGTGCACCCATCTGCATCCTCTGGAGAGTTCTGCTCCCACACACAATAGAATTATTTATTCAACAAAAATGACACCAAAATGGAGTAGCCATGTATGAAAAACAAAGTCCACCCTATGAATCATATATTAAAGAAAATGAGGATCATATTAAAACATAACTTTTAATTTTAAATGTTAAGGTATCCCCCATCCCTTACCAATGGACAGCAATTTGTTTGAATTTGTGTTATTTTCTTGTTGTACGACTCTGCTGCGACAAATTCTTTTGTTTACCTTCCTAACCTCCCTCCCCCAAGCCTATCTTTGCTCTCCAAATGTTGTCTTCCCCTATGCTGCCTTCCCTCTCCCTTCTTCCTGCTCCCCAACCTGGTTTCTGATACGCTATTTTACTTTGGTCCATTTTTGTTACTTTTATTATGAAAACCTAATAAAATTCTTAATGATAAAAAAAAATCATGCTCATTAATGACAAAAAAATAACTTAAAAGATATCTCAATACTGTAAATATCAAACATGTATAAAAATTAGAACAGCGTCCATAAAGATTTTTCAAGGGCATCACTTAGGCTTCGATCACATCTGCATTGGACTCTCCAGTGGAGAGAAAAATCTTGCATGGAGAACTTTTCTCTCTGCTGGTTTCAGTGTACACATTATAGTCTATGGGGTCCATGGGTATCCGCGGGTAACCGCTGTTTTAGCGGGCGGGCTCTCTGTCGTTCGGGATACAAACAACAGAGAGCAGGCGCAAGCGTGAACATAACCTTAGGGATTCTTCAAGTTTAAGGCAGTTTGTGCCAAGTGTGGAAGGATGTTCTCTCTTCACTTATATATCAATCCCTATGCCCCTTGTATATAACTCTCGCCCTAACAAGTGCGGTCCCAAGTACTATCCCTATTAATGCCCTAATGCACTCAAACACTTCATCCCAACACGTTTCTTGCCCATTTAATAAAACAGGCATTCATGAGAGGATCAGTTCAATCAGTTGTCCCAGGATACAGTAAAATAGTATTGGATCAAAGTAAAGGTAGCTCACCCCTGTCTAGGGGATCCTGGACGTCAGCACTGTGGTGAGACGCCAACGTTCTAATTTTTATACACATCTGATATTTATTGAGATATCTTTTGAGTTATTTTTTGTCATTAACGGGCCTGATTTTTAACATTTAAAATTAAACTTTATGTTTTAATATGATCCTCATCTGCTTTAATATATGGTCTAATTAGGAGGATTTCTTGGGGTATGATTATTAAGATAAGATAATCCTTTAATAGTCCCACCATGGGGAAATTCAGTTTGTTACAGCAGCAAAGATATACAATACAAATACAATATATACAAAACGCTCCAAGGTAGATGCATTACAGTGACAGTAGGTACAGCTAGGTACAGTAAAAAAAAAAAGTAGCAGAGGGGATATCACAACTTAAAGATCTTTCAGTTCTCTGTATGGAGTGATCTCCGCTTAGGTCGGTGTTGGTTGTACAGCCTAACAGCAGCAGGGAGGAAAGACTTCCCATAGCGTTCTCACACTTTGGGTGAATTAGTCGATCACTGACAGTACTGCCCAGCGCTATCACGGTCTCATGCATGGGATGGGAGTTATTCTCCCGCATGGAGCTCACCATGGACAGTATCTTTCTGTCACCTATTACCTGCGCAGGGTCCAGGGGACCTCCCAGGATAGAGCTGGCCCTTCTAATCAGCTTGTCGAGTCTATTCTTATCCCTGGTTGATATGCTGCTCCCCCAGCAGGCCACTCCGAAGAAGATGGCTGATGCCACTACTGAGTTGAAAAAGGCCCTAAGAAGTGCCCCCTTGACTCCAAAGGCTCTCAGCCTCCTAAGCAGGTAGAGCCTGCTGTGGCCCTTCCTGTACAATACATCCAGGTGATCTGCCCAGTCCTGCACTAATGTCTTTTCTTTTCATTTGTTGTTCCATTTTTGTCTTATAATTGGCTTTTTCCTCCCTGATGTTACGCCTCAGTTCTTTTTGTACACCTCTTAGCCTTGAATGCCATCTTTTTCTCCTTGAGTAGTGCTTTTATATCAGAATTAATCCATGGTTTGTTGTTAGAGAAGCACATCACAACTTTTGTGGGTACCATGGTGTCCACACAAAAATTTGTGTAGTCCGTTATGCAGTGTGTGAGTCCTATGTCTTCCCCATAGGAATCCTGCAACACTTCCCATGCGTTTGTGTCAAAACAGTCCCTCAGAGCCTCATCACTCTCCTCGGACCATATCCTCACTGTGCGGGTGACAGCTGGTTCTCTACGTACAAGTGGCTTGTACATAGGTCGAAGATGCACCAGGTTGTGATCCGATCTTCCCAGGGGTGGTAGGGCTGATGAGTTACATGCCTCCCTCGCATAGGCAAAGAACAGGTCCAATGTTTTGGTTATGTCTTGTATGGCAAGTTACATACTGTGTGAACCTGGGCAGTGTGGATGATGGAGAGACATGGTTGAAATCTACAGACACAAGAAGGAGGGCCTAAGGGTGTTGCGACTGCAACTGGCTCACCATGGCTTTTAGGACCTCACAGGCAGCCTCAGCTTTCGCAGAGGGGGGGACATATGCAGCTATCACAATGATAGTTCCCTCGGTAAATAGAAAGGTCTCATGCTCACAGCTAATAGTTCAATGTCCTTACAGCAAGTTTTCTCCTTAATCACAATGTGCCTAGAGTTACACCATTTATCATTCACAAATATCGCCAGCCCTCCTTTCCTCTTACCGCTCTCCCTTGTCCTGTCCACCTGAAGTAGTTTAAAGCCATCCAAGGAGACAAGAGTGCCCGGAGTAACTTCGGTGAGCCAAGTCTCTGTAAACAGCATCATGCTGCACTCCCAAAACTCCTGATGATGCCTGGTCAGCGCTGCAAGTTCGTCCATCTTATTTGCAAGAGATCTCACCTTGCCCATAATGATGGAAGGGAGAGCAGGTCTAAAACATCTCCTCCTAGTCCTCCGAAGGACACCAGCTCTACACCCTCTTCTCTTCTTCCTTAGTTCCTGGGGGGGAAGTCTGATCTAGTAGCATGCAGCTCTGCTGTGTCCCTAAGCTGCAGCAGCTCGTCCCTGGAGTATACAATAGAATCCTGGCCACAAGTAGAATCTCCCGACACAATAGTTCCAAGTGAAAGCACAACAAAAAGTATTACAAAAGTCCAAGTCCTCATATGGGTCTTCATAGTACAATGCCCCTTAAGTAGAGTAATAAGACAAAACAAAGAAAGGAAAAGAAGAGAAAGCTCGAGGTGAACAGGAGCTGTTGTAACAGGCTGCCACTCCAGCGGCGCCATCTTGAAAAAAAAAAAAAAAAACAAAAAAAAAACTCAACATTGTCCCTATCTGTATAATTTATCACCCTATGATTCAATAACTTGTAGACATCAGCTGTAGTAGTAAGAACTTGAAGTAATGTTTTTTTTGTATAACTTTCTCACATCATTCTGGAGGAATTTCGGCCTACTCTTCTTTACGTTGCTTCAGTTTATTGAGGTTTGTGGGTATTTGTTTATACATAACTTCCTTAAGGTCCTACCACAGCACTGGGTTGAGGTCTGGACTGGGCCATTGCAACACCTTGGGTTTTTTTCAGCCATTTTGTTGTAAATTTGCTGGTGTACTTGGGATCATAGTCCTGTTACATGACCCAGTTTTGGCCAAGCTTTAACTGTTGGATAGATGACCTCATATTTGACTCAAGAATACTTTGGTCATGGGTCAACTCATTGACTGCAAGGTGCCCAGGTCCAGGTAGCTGCAAGACAAGCCCAAATAATCACCACTCTACCACTGTGCTTGTCAGTTGGTATGAGGTGTTTGTGCTGATATGTTGTTTACTTTTTTGCCAAACATGGAGAAACATGCCTGTCCAAAAGAAACTGTTCCAGAAGTCTTTTGGCTTGTTCATATGCTACGTTGCAAACTTAAGCCATGCTGACATGTGTTTTTATAAAGAAGAGACTTTCTCACTGTAGAATGATTGACTTCAAATTATTTGGAAATGGCTTATAATCCTTACCAGATTGCAAACTCTAAACCAGCAAACTGCCAAAACTTATACTTGTATAGAGGTGGTCACACTTGCCATTAATCAAGTAAGCAAGGGCATTTCATTAGCAGCATCTGAGTGCTACTTACCCTCTAAGTAAGGCTGGGTTCACAACAGCATAGCTTCCGTTCGGGGATTCCGTTGCTGAATCCGCTTGAAAAATACGAGGACTTTTCTCTTTGCATTTTTTGGACTTAAACCAGGCAGAAACCAGACAGACCCCATTAAAGTCTATGGGGTCCCCGGATAATAGCTTTTTTTTTTTTCCAATTCAAAGTTTATTGATTTTCAAAAAGACACAAAATACAGAATACAGAAAATACAGTGAAAACATATAACTGCAACGACAGCAGCAACATTCCACACTGTTAACAGCGGGGAGATCCACGAGTAGAGGCCAAAGGACAAGAAGAGGGGGAAGAGAAAAAAAAAAAAGAAGAATAAGGGAAGGGGAAGGCGAGGCAACAAGAACAGACACAGAACGAGAGGGAGGAGAAGAGGAAAAGAAAAGAGAAGAAAAAAAAATAAATTTTTTTTTTTGGAAGAGGGGGATGGGGACTATACAGCAACAGTATCTGGGTCCAAGGGAGGACCCCAGGGGTGTAAACAATCAAAAATTCTTCCTCAAAAAGAGTAGTAAAACTCACAGGGAGCGAGGCCAGAGGGTCAAGAATAGTCCGGAAGAAGTAACCCATCAGTTAGCTATAAAAACCAGAGCATCCCACTGTAGGTCTACGGGGGAGGCACAGGCCCGAGAAGAGTCTGATATTCACTGGTACGTTGGAATTCCATCCAGTAGAACCAGGTCTTGTTAAAAGTTTGAACAGTGTCATGCAGGAAAGAGGTGAGGTTCTCCATACGCATAATCTCAGTGACCTTCAAAACCCAAAGGGAGAGAGGGGGAGGTTCAGTTTGCTTCCAAAATTGCGGGATACACGCTCGAGCTGCGAGGACTAAAAATCGAAGTAGGGAGCACTTATAGATATGCATCGGGGACTCGCAATGATGGAGGAGGAACAGAGCAGGGCCAAATGGAGGGAAGTCTCAGTTACTTGAGAAATAATACTCTTAACCCCGTCCCAGAAGGGGGATAGAGCGCTACAAGACCAAAAAATGTGTAACATGGTGCCCTCCTCCACCCCACACCTCCAGCACATTGATGGGACCTGTGGGATAAGAGCATGCAATCTCGACGGGACACGATACCACGGGTACATGAGTTTAAAACTGGCCTCCTGATAACGAGAGCTGATCAATGATTCGTATGTGAGACGGAATATGCGCTCTCTTTGGGCAAGTGTGAGAGACAGGTTAAGATCAGTCTCCCATTTCAATATGAAGTGAGGGACAGCATCAGGCGGGGGGTTCTATCAAGAGTTTGTAAATAATCGCCAAGGAGTGCCGAAAGGGTCCGGTACCCACACACAGCTGTTCTAGAGATGTATACTCTGTTATTCCATAGGAGGGGGGAGAGATCGTACGAAGTGGCGGATCTGCAATCCATGCCATGTGTCCAGGGGAGGAAGATCGCTGGAGGGGGAAACCCCTGGGCCCACTCGCCATCCTAAATCGTTCTGGAGATGACCCACCCTAAAGAAACCATGGCGACGCCAGTTGCGGAACACTCTATCAGAGACACCAGAAGGAAACTTAGGGTAGCCCAAAAGGGGGTAACATATAGAGTCAAGCGGGAGTGAATGAGAGCGAACCAAGCGCTGGGCACAAATTCTAAGTGTTGGGCCAATTGTGGGGTGGGAGCGGAGAGATGACACTAGAGGAGATTCAAGCCACGGGATCGCCTGCAGTGGCAGTGAGGAGAAGGCTTGTTCGATGTAGACCCATGATTTAAGCGAACCATGTCTACACCAGTCTACTATCATAGCCAAGTGAGCAGCAAAATAGTATAATTTGAGATCTGGGAGGGCCAAGCCACCACTACGTTTAGGGCGGGAAAAAAGGGCTCTGCTAACTCTCGCAGACTTACCCGACCATATGAAATCCAACTGAATGGAGGACAAGGCCCGAAAGAAGGAAAGGGGAACGTGGATAGGCAGTGTTTATAAAAGGTATAGGAGTCGCAGGATATTCATTTTAAAAATGGTGCACCTCCCAAACCAGGTGAACGTACCCTGTTTCCATCGGTGACAGTCTGAACGAATAGATGATAGCATAGGCGGAAAGTTGGCGTGGAAAAGGTTGGTCAGGTCAGGAGTAATGGTGACTCCCAGATATTTCAAGGCCCAGCGGAAGGGAAAAGATTGACTCAAGGTGGGGTAATTGCTTTTTAAGCGGATTGGGTTTTTTGTTTTTCGGGTCCCCATGCGGACCTGAAGAACGGAAACCCAAGCACACGTGTGAACCTAGAGTAAATGATGGTGTAATTTGTCACATATTCTTGTTCATTTGCGGTTGTACTTTCCAAATTTTTACTTTCTAAGGACCAGATTTTTTTCATTTTATTTTGTCCTAATACATAAATCTATAGAATTCAAAGAGGGTGTACTTTGCTTTTCTGATGACTGTACGTCAATGTTGAATAGGTTTCTGTTTCTATTATAGTTCATAGTTACATTCTACGCTGAGATAGAAAAACATGACAGCCATGATTCATGACCACCGCTTAGTTGCATTATATATCGGACTCAGAAAAAGAATAGTAAATCTTGTCTCACCAGTCTCATGCTGTTGTCTCCTTCCCTCATGCTTTGAACTCCAGCTCTGTTTTCAGCTTGGATCCTGTATATAAACACAAGCCCATCACTACCAGTGATGATTTCCAATAGAGTGAGTGTAAAAAGAATATATATTGAAACTGTTGCATATAAATGGCTTCATAGCCATGGAGTCTGGTGTTTTTCTTTAAGAATATGTATATTGCAAATAATACTGCCACCAGGTTAGCCAGATGTTTGCACTATTGTACTTGTACTAAGACAGAAACCTGGCTTACAAGGCATAATAAATCTGCCCCATTGCTCTGAATTTATTAAATGAAGTACGCCAGTTTGTCCATTTTCTGACTTGCTCACCACTTTTGAGAAAAGTGGGCAGAGTGTGGTGGGGCTGGTGTGGGAACTCCTATAGATTTATAATAACTCGCACCACAATAAAAGGCTGGTCTAAATTTCAATTCTGACACATGGGACCTTCTGAACTGTGCCAGGACTATCAAGAGACCAAAGAAGGAAATGTCAGTTTTAATAAATTTCCCCAATTCTCTTTTAGTAATGAAGGACTATACCCATACTAAAATGTAACTACATGATCACTAAATGTCGCCATGACCTACAGCAATATTAACTTCTGTCATTTAGACATAACATTATGAAAATGTTATGCCTCATGCAAATCAATTCATAAATCCAGATTTGATACATAGCAATGACATAGCTATAGGGGTTGTTGAGGTAGCAATTGCAAGATGACCCTTAAATACCTAATGTTATAGTAGAACTGTATCCAGGGGTTGTATGTGACTACATACAGGGGAGGATTGGCCATGTATATCACCGGGAAAATTCCCGGTAGGCCGACTGGAACATGGGCCGCTGGGCTGGCAGGCTACATGTTCCTAGGCTCGGCCCTTACCCTGACTATTTCTGCAGGGAGCAGCCGGCGGCCCCTACAATATACCTTCAGAGTGGAGGCCGCCGGGCAACACTGAAATTATGTGTTGGATGAACCTCACGAGGTTCATCGCGCCAGCTTAGCCCACCAGTTTCGTTCAGACCACATAGGTCCGAACAAAAACTGCTATTATAGACCCCAGAGTATAATATGCTGAGGCCCAGGGCTCATGCCACTATGAGGCTGATGCCCCTATGAGGCTCATGCCCCTATGAGGCTCATGCCTCTATGAGGCTCATGCCACTATGAGGCTCATGCCACTATGAGGCTCATGCCACTATGAGACACTGTACTGTGTGGAGGGACCACTATGAGACACTATACTGTGTGGAGGGGCCAATATGGAACATCATAATACACGTCCCAATTACTCCCTTAATTATATATTTAACTTGAAATTATAAAATAAAACACTCACCCTTTTAATTGGGATAAATTAGGCCACGATGCATTTATTATGTATTACCAAATAGAATAATAATAATATTATAATAATAAATATATAATAAATTAACAATGATTTTTAATTATTATTATTAATAATAATAATAATAATAATAATATATAAACCATAAATAAATAACATGAATAAATAATTAAAAATCCACCAATTCATTAGATCATATGTATAAACAAGTCCACCCAGCATTAGCTGGGAGACTAAAATACCCCACTAATAAAGCATCATGACAAGTCCATATTTTTCCATACTAAGGGAGGGGAGGCAGACCCTGAGGGCAGATTTGTTTTTCTTAAATTGCACATCGCGGGTACGGTTCTCACCATAGCGGGTTGCTACCTCCCTAATCAGGGACAATTGCGGTATTGTAGGGACCTGGTCGGCAAACTTTCTGATTTTGGCGAGGGGGTCATGATTCTCGCGGGTGACTTTAACTTTGTATTGGATCCTTTGATTGACTCTACCCCATCCCCCCCCCCCCATCCTCAGTCTCATCTGCGTAGCCTTAAGACTGCCCTCCATAACTCCCAGTTGGTCGACGTGTGGCGCATCCTGCATCCTAATGAGTGAGACTATACGTATCACTCCCCTGCGCACAACTCCTATAGCCGCATTGACTTTTTCTTGATCAGCCATCATGCCCTCTCTTGGGCCCCCACAGGGCAGATTGGTTCCGCCCTTTGGTCGGACCATTCGCCCGTATTTTTGTCACTGGAGATTCCGGGACTCGCACGCCGTCCTTTTACCTGGCGTCTAAACGATAGCCTTTTAAAAGATACCACATGCCGGGAGGACGTCGGCGCTGCGATCAGGAACTTTGGCCTTGATCATGCCCGGGACTCTACATCACCCCCTCTTCAATGGGAAGCGTTAAAATGCGTGGTCTGGGGAGTCTTGATTAAACATGGTGCGCGCCTTAAAAAGGAGCGGGCGGCCTGGGTTTCTGCGCAGTTAGCCAAGATCCATTCCCTTGAAGTGCTGCATAAACGGTCTTGCTCTCAGGCAGACTTCACGGTGCTCCTCAATGCTAGAGAGGAGCTCCGAGCCCACCTGGACAAGGTGTCCATGCTTTTCCGTGACCGTGTTGGGAAACATTACTATGAGTTGGCGGATAAGTGCAGTCGTCTCCTCGCGCGTCGCCTACATCCTCGCAACACCTCCACGTACATTCCTCGGATTAATAAAGGCACTGGAAGATCGGTCCATAACCCAGCAGACATAGCAGAGGCATTCCGCTCCTTTTACCACAACTTCTATAATATTCGGGGACAATATGCTGATCTTCCCCCGGACTCTCTTTATGAGAAAATCAGGGAATACATTGACGAGACCTCTCTCCCCACCATCGCTCCCTCAGATAGAGCGCGTCTCGAGGACCATTTTTCCGAAGAGGAGGTCTCCCTTGTCATTCAATCTTCCCCCTCGGGCAAATCCCCAGGCCCTGACGGGTTTACCCCCAGATTTTATAAGTCCTTCCGAGACCTCCCCTCTCCAATAATGGCCCGTGTCTTTAACAGTATTGATGACACCACTCCGTTTGCCTCCCAATCCCTATCAGCCCTTATCACAGTCCTCCCCAAACCTGGGAAAGATCCGTCCAGTTGCGCCAGCTATCGCCCGATTTCCCTGCTCAACATGACATTAAGCTATTTGCCAAATTGCTGGCTAACCGACTGTCCCCTTTGATGCCGGGCCTGGTACACACTGACCAGGTTGGCTTTATCTCAGGCCGCGAGGCCAGGGATAATATTTGCAAGACGCTCTTGGTGATCTCCGCGGCCCGCATTACTGATACCCCCATGTGCTTGCTCTCGGTGGACGCTGAAAAAGTGTTCGACCGTGTACATTGGGGCTTCCTGCGGGCCACACTCCAGCAAATTGGAGTTGGCTCGGGGTACCTGAGTAAGGTGCTTTCTCTCTATGGCGACGCGTCGGCACGGGTGCGGGTTAACGGGCTCCTCTCCAACTCCTTTCCGGTCCGGAATGGCACGCGACAGGGTTGTCCCCTGTCTCCTCTTTTATATGCACTGGTCATGGAACATCTAGCGACTGCCTTACGGAACTGTCCTAGTGTCCATGGCATTCAGCTGGGCAACCGCCAGGTCAAAACGGCTTTATACGCCGACGACCTCCTCTTATACATCTCTCAGCCGCGCGTTTCCTTTCCGGCCATCCTGCGTGAGTTCCGTCGCTTTGGCCACCTGAGTAATTTCAAGGTAAATCTCTCTAAGAGTGAGGCCCTCAATATCACCTTGCCCCCAGCAGAAGCAGCCCTCCTTGCGAACGAATTCCCCTTCAAATGGCAACGCACTTCCATTAAATACCTCGGGATTCACATCCCTTCAGACCTCTCCCTTCTCTACTGCCTTAATTACTTACCGTTCCTTGAATCCCTTTCGACAGATCTGCGGAAATATGGTTCCCTCATGCTCTCATGGTTTGGTCGCATCAACGTGCTAAAAATGGATGTCATGCCCCGGTTATTATATGTGTTTCAAGCTCTGCCCATTCCAATACCACGCTCCTTTTTTGTTCGCGGCCAGACTTTGTTTGGGAGATTTGTGTGGGGAGCGTCACGAAGCAGGTTACGCTTCCGGACATTGACACGCCGTAGACATCGCGGTGGTGCGGGCCTGCCCGACCCTAGAATATACTATTGCGCAACAGTACTGTTGCGCCTTTTTGACTGGCGCTATCGCGGGGCGGACAAGCAGTGGGTCTCTATAGAGGCTGACTTGCTGTCAGCTCATCTCCCCTCCTTGCCCTGGGTTCCATCTCACTTTCGCCCCAGTATTATCAGACACTCCATTTTATCCTCTCATTTCCTCAAGACCTGGGATTCCATAAGCGCGGGTGGTCGCATAGCCAGGGTCCCGGGTCCTCTCAGCCCTCTGTTCCGAAATCCCATGTTCCCACCGGGTTGCTCTGCTGACAGATTTCTTTGCTGGTTGGCTAGGGATGATGTTCGTTTGCATCAGGTCATGGATAGCACTTCTCTTCCTTCTCTGTTACAATTGCAAGCCTCTCATCCCAATCTCCGTTTGTCCTGGTTGGAACATGGCCAGCTCACTACCTTCATCCGCAGGTTCTCCCTGCTTCCCACGCTCTCTTCCTCTTTAACTAACCTGGAGCTTGCCCTTTCCCAGACTGACACCACTCTGCGCGCCCTCTCTGTTCTTTACAGCATTCTCCTCCAAGACGCTACACCTGGGCCCCCCTCCTACATTGGCCCCTGGGAGTCTGACCTCGGTACTCGCCTCTCTACTGCCGACTGGGATAAATCCTACCTGTACACACACAAACTCCCGCTGTCCTGTAGTGCGCAGGAAAAGAATTACAAAATACTGACCCGCTGGTACCGCTGTCCTGACCTCTTACATAGGATCTACCCTGGCGTCTCTGACCTGTGTTGGCGCTGTGGTTTCGAAAAAGGTACCTTATACCATATCTGGTGGGAATGCGTGGCCCTTAAACCCTTTTGGGATGCCGTCTTTGAGCTTTATGCTAAAGTGAGTGGCACATCTGTCACGCCTTCACCCCAGCTCGCACTTCTCTCTATTATACCGGGGAGGGTCTCTGCCGTTAAAAGGGACCTTTTGCGACACTTCCTCACCGCCGCCAGAACAGTTATCCCCAGGCATTGGCGTAGCACTGCTGTGCCTACCCTGGTGGAGTTCCTTCAGGAGCTTCTCCTTATTAGGAGAATGGAGGCCCTGGTGGCTGAGGACTCGCCCGACCCCTCCAAATTTGAGTCCCTCTGGCGGCCGTGGGTGGTGTTCAGGAGTCCTCTGAGTTTCTCTCTTTTTTTTTCTTGACTTGGGGTTGTTCTGTTTTTCTGTTGGTGCAGTGTCTGGCTGCTCTCCATTTCTAAATTTCCCCTTCTGTTCCATCTCCTACCTCCTCCCTCCTGTGTCCCTCCCCTGCCCTTGTCGTGTCCTAGGCCTCATATGTCTTGTACACCTGTGTTCCCCTTTTGGTCCCCTTCCTATTGATGTTTGTTTTAATTTACTGTTAGGTGGGTGGCCCTGCGGTAGCTTTTTACAGTTGACCTTTTAGTTTTTTTGGGGTTTTTTTTTAGCTATCACCCACCTAAAGTTATAGTCATTTTAGTTGTCATTGTGTCAATTATTTCTGATCCTGTTGTGGCGGGCTTCGTTGGCCTTTTTACCCAAACTTTCATTACTGTGCCTTATCCATAAATAAGGTGGCCTGCGTGCCCCCCCCCCCTGTTATTGTTTTAACTGATATTGATGTTATAGCATTGTACCCCTTTCCCTTTTCTTTTTTCTGTTTTTATTATAAAACTTTAATAAATTTGATTAAACATAAGGGAGGGGAGGTAGGTGCTGCTCCATGCCTGACCACAGCGAACTGACAATCAGCTGTGGACCAGATCTCCTTTTTAAATGCTGGGTTTCCCGCCACTAGCACCTGCTGTCCAATCAGCTGGTGACCTTGCTACTGGGCAGATTAGCCAAAGCTTACAGAACTTGCTTGTGTCAGAGACACAACTGACCTGCACTTGACCTTTAAGGTAAGAACCACTGGGGAAAGCAATAGTTAGAAAAAAGGGGGGGGGGGAGACCATACATAGAATAGACTGTACCAACTTATAATTAATTTACTTCTAAATAAATTTATTATTAACTAGCTACAGGAGCTGGATCGGTATTCCCATGGGCCCTCATCTGTTAAGTACTCTGGGGGCTCATTCATTTTACTGCGTGGAGGGGCCACTATAGGAAATCATACTATGTAAATGGGGCCACCATGGGACATTATACTGTGTGAGGGACAATCTTGGACATTATACTGTGTGAGGGACAGTCTGGGACATTATACTGTGTGCACTATGGTACATTATTCTTAAAGAGGTGAAGCATTAATGAAAAAAACATACTCACCTGTCCCCAGCATTCCAGTGTCTGACACCGCAGCCCATTCGGTCGAACACCGTGCCTCATTGCCCCTGCATCCCAAGTGACCACTGAGGCCAATTAGGCTGTCGCTGGCAAGGGACCAGTGATGTCACTCACATATGTCACCAGTCCCTCTCCAGCAGCAGCTTCAGCGGTCACATGGAGTGCATGGGTACCGAGGACCAGAACATGGCAAACGACCAAACAGGCTGCAGCAGGGGACATAAGAACGCCAGGGAATATATTTGTTTTTTATGCTACACCTGCCCCAGGCCCTTCTGGAGTTTGGGCAAATCCTGAGAGCCTCGAATTTGAAGAGTCAGTGAACTGTGAGTGTGATGGCGTCTGCTGCTGCACCTACCGTTCAATTGCTACCCTGATCTTGCTGCCTTTAACTTTTCCTACATAGGACTGCTGCCTTTACAAATAAAGCAGGCCGCCCTGTGTAATAATGTCTGCTTTACATGGAGTGAGAGGCAGCAGTCCTGTGTAAGTTACTGTTTCAGTCTGACATGGTAACTTACATAGGACTGCTGCCTCTTCTGCCATGTAAAGCAGTTCTGTGCAAAATTACTTTACACAGGACTGCCTTACATGCAGGGACTACTTGCACTGGCCCTGTCTACTATTGACTCCACCTACTTGCACTCAGCCTGCCTATAAAATGACTGTGACATTTTTTCCAGGGCCACTTTCAGGTCCCATCCACCCTGACTATATATCATGCTATACAAAACCTACTCAGATTATTTTTGTTGTTTTCAGTTGTATAAATAACCTAGGCAACATATACTACTGTAGGGGGGACACTTTGAAGCATCTAATACTTCATGGGGGACATTGAAGCATGTACTACTGTATGGGGGACACCGTGAGCATAAAAAACTGTGTGGGACCCACTGTGAAGCATATACTACTGTGTGGGGGCCCACTGTGAAGCATACACTACTGTGTGGGGGGGCTTTATTGTGAAGCATATAATGTGGGTGGGGGCTCAAAGTGGAGCATACAGTGCTGGCCAAAAGTATTGGCACCCCTGCAATTCTGTCAGATAATACTCAATTTCTTCCAGAAAATGATTGCAATCACAAATGCTTTGGTAATAATATCTTTATTTATTTTGCTTGCAATGAAAAAACACAAAAGAGAATGAAAAAAAAAGTCAAATCATTGATCATTTTACACAAAACTCCAAAAATGGGCCGGACAAAAGTATTGGCACCCTCAGCCTAATACTTGGTAGCACAACCTTTAGACAAAATAACTGCGAACAACCGCTTCCAGTAACCATCAATGAGTTTCTTACAATGCTCTGCTGGAATTTTAGACCATTCTTCTTTGGCAAATTTCTCCAGGTCCCTGAAATTTGAAGGGTGCCTTCTCCAAACTGCCATTTTGAGATCTCTCCACAGGTGTTCTATGGGATTCAGGTCTGGACTCATTGCTGGCCACTTTAGAAGTCTCCAGTGCTTTCTCTCAAACCATTTTCTAGTGCTTTTTGAAGTGTGTTTTGGGTCATTGTCCTGCTGGAAGACCCATGACCTCTGAGGGAGACCCAGCTTTCTCACACTGGGCCCTACATTATGCTGCAAAATTTGTTGGTAGTCTTCAGACTTCATAATGCCATGCACACGGTCAAGCAGTCCAGTGCCAGAGGCAGCAAAGCAACCCCAAAACATCAGGGAACCTCCGCCATGTTTGACTGTAGGGACCGTGTTCTTTTCTTTGAAGGCCTCTTTTTTTTTCCCTGTAAACTCTATGTTGATGCCTTTTCCCAAAAAGCTCTACTTTTGTCTCATCTGACCAGAGAACATTCTTCCAAAAAGTTTTTGGCTTTCTCAGGTAAGTTTTGGCAAACTCCAGCCTGGCTTTTTTGTGTCTCTGGGTCAGAAGTGGGGTCTTTCTGGGTATCCTACCATAGAGTCCCTTTTCATTCAGACGCCGACGGATAGCACGGGTTGACATTGTTGTACCCTCGGACTGCAGGGCAGCTAGAACTTGTTTGGATGTTAGTCGAGGTTCTTTAGCCACCATCCGCACAATCTTTTGTTGAAATCTCTCGTCAATTTTTCTTTTCCGTCCACATCTAGGGAGGTTAGCCACAGTGCCATGGGCTTTAAACTTCTTGATGACACTGCGAACAGTAGACACAGGAACATTCAGGTCTTTGGAGATGGACTTGTAGCCTTGAGATTGCTCATGCTTCCTCACAATTTTGCTTCTCAAGTCCTCAGACAGTTCTTTAGTCTTCTTTCTTTTCTCCATGCTCAATGTGGTACACAGAAGGACACAGGACAGAGGTTGAGTCAACTTTAATCCATTTCAACTGGCTGCAAGTGTGATTTAGTTATTGCCACCACCTGTTATGTGCCACAGGTAAGTAACAGGTGCTGTTAATTACACAAATTAGAGAAACATCACATGATTTTTAAAAGGGTGCCAATACTTTTGTCCACCCCCTTTTTTATGTTTGGTGTGGAATTATATCCAATTTGGCTTTTTGACAATTCTTTTTGTGGTTTTCCATTGACGACAAATTAAATGAAGATATTATTACCAAAGCATTTGTGATTGCAATCATTTTCTGGAAGAAATTGAGTATTATCTGACGGAATTGCAGGGGTGCCAATACTTTTGGCCAGCACTGTATAATACTGTGCGGGGGCCTCTGTGGAGCATATAATACTGTGCGGGGGCCTTTGTGGAGCATATAATACTGAGTGGGGGCCACTCTGGAGCATATAATACTGTGTGGGGGCCATTCTGAAGCATATAATATTGTCTAGAGGCCACTTCAGAGCGAAATGTACTGTCTGGGGCTCACTTCGGAGCGCATTGTATTGTCTGGGGCCCTTCACTATTTATATCACACAGTATCTGTTTTATAGCAGACGTGATATTATTACAGGCTGTAATAACATTGCACGGTCACTATAAAACAGATCCTGGTTAATTTAAGGTTAAATTGCCGTGTTGGCACTTTGCGATAATTTAGTGGGTTTTGGGTTGCAGTTTGGGCACTCGGTCTCTAAAAGGTTCGCCATCACTGTCCTAGAGTAATGACATTCTATAAAATGTCGGAAGGAATCTCAAGTTTAACACAAAGGCTTCATTCTGCTGCCGGCTAAAATCATTGTCTGTATACAGATAATAACATTCACTTGTTGCCTTCATAATGGCAGATCTCACATCCGGAAATGCTGACCACTGTTTATTTTCTGGGTTTTTCTTATAGCAAGTGCATTGATTTTGCAGGTGTTTAAGTGAATATGATTTCCTACCAGGCAATGATTTCCATCTCACATAAATCTGTGATATATCAGCTGTTGTAAAATTGCCTGGGAGGCGAGAAAGGGAAGCAATTCATAGGGTTTCTATCTTGTAATAACATCCACACAATCAGGCAGGAATTCATAAAAGTGCTAATAGTAGAAACACAAGAGGGAGTCATGTGTAGCATAGCAAAGCTGTTAATATGTTTTTAATAAAAAAATTATTTGGAATGAAATCATAGAAAACATGCAGCGTCCAAATGCCTGGTAACTCAGGGGACTTAAAAATCCTCCTTACTACATATGCAGATTATAGTCTGCCTTTGAGGCACAGCCAGTTGATCAATTACATTACACATTTAGTGATGTCAATGTGCAGTGGTTGCTTATACTACTAGCTCCAATGTGAAGGCCCAGGTTATATCTACCAGGGAAGCAACCAAATCAACAGAAGTAGCCAGAGACTGAAGACATAGGGGGAATTTACCCAAATAAGCACACAAGTTTACTGACACAAAGGTGGTACATTTTTGGTACATGGAAGTTTGCCCTAAAAATGCACTACTTTCTCCATTTTTCCAAACACTTTTTATTCCATTTTTTTGCTGCATTTTTTGTCCCATACGGTAAACGCCATAGCAGGAAAAAAAATCAAAATGGCTGATTTGGCATTTTTTCACCAATTTGCCTACCTAAAAAAATGGAATAAAAAGTGATCAAAACATCATACATTCCCCAACATGGTATTAATAAAAACTACATATTGTCCTGCAAAAAAAAGACACCTTACACAGCTCCGTACACTGAAATATTAAAAAGTTACAGGTGTCAGAATATGGTGATTGAATGAATTTTTTTTTTTCAAAATGTAGAATTTTTGTAAAGTTATTAAATAAATGAAAAAAACTATATACATTTGGAATCACCACAATCGTACAAACCCGGGGAATAAACCTAATATAGCATTTTTAGCACACAGTGGAAGCTATAAAAACAAAACCCGTAAGAAAATGGCGTTACTGCATTTTTTTTTGGTACCATTGGTATCATTGGTACCATTTGATACAACTTGTCACTACGTAAATGGGAAAATTTGAAAATTATGGCTTTTGGAATGCAGGAGTAAAAAGCGAAAACACAAAAATGAAAAATATCTAGGACAGGTAAGGGTTAATGTCCATTGCTCTCACCTGTCACAGGATTAGAGCAATAGACATTAAATGATAGATACAGATGGATCGCCCTGTCGGGGGTTCATATGCATTCACCCCAATGTAAAAACATGATGAAAGTTATGTTATGTTTTTTACTTTTCTGACGGAATAAAAAGTCGTATATGAATGACTTTTCCTTCTGCTACCAAACTAAACAAACATGACAGAAGACAGTGTCTGTCATGTCGTTTACATTAGAGTCAATAGGAACGGACACAGACAGAGGGAGCTCCGTCTGTGTCCGTTACTCTAATACAGTAAATGTTCATTGCTATTATCCTTTTACATTAACAGTAGTGTGAACATAGCCAAAGTCTAAAATAGTTAATAAATGTAGTGTAAAGCAATTATTTCAATGTACCTGAATTCTTCTGCATTTTCAATAAGAAATCTGTCCCAATCTTCATTATTATAATAAGGGCTACATAACACTGAGTTGCCTCCAGGTTGTTTGTGCTTTTTTAATGAAGCTTTAACATTGCCACAGCTCATATACAACATATGTACCCATTCTGAGTGAAAAAATATGCAAGGGCACCAAATGTTGCTATGGAGTCCTAACGTAAAGAAGAAATCTGAGCAATGGAGGGGGCAGTGGATAAATGACAGCAGACTACTGAGACACCAGGAATATTGGGGAAACAAATACAGCAATATTCATAGCCTTGCCATTTCTTTCCAGATGCTGGCTATAATGACACCGACCTCTCCTATGTTCGCTGTGAAGTCTCCATCCATAGTCTGCAATATCTGCCCCATGGTGTCATTATCAGAAAACAATCACACTCATTTTTCAAAACAGAAAACTTGACCTTGTTTGCCATAGCAACAGATTCTAGCTATAAATATACTGAAAAGGAGTATATCCACATAGACACTGCAGTATGAAGTGTGGCAGACTTGTGTATGGCTGTAACTCTGGGTAAGTGGCCAAGAGTGACATCATATTTCCAACTTAGCTATGACTGGCAATCAGGCTGGGGCCCCACATGGCATAAATACCGCGGTTTGGCTGCGCCGGAAACGCTGCAGCAAAAACCATGGCATTTTACAGTCCCTGCAAAGTGAACGGGATTCTGGCAAATCCCATCCACACATTGCAGAAAAATACCTGCAGCGGAAATGCTGCGATTTACAAAACTATTGCGTTTTTGGAAATCGCAGCATGTCAATTATACCTACAGAAACGCTGGCAGTTTCCATATACTGTAGGTATAATTGAAGCAGAAAGTCTGCAGAGAAAAAGTCTGCTTTTTCGATGCGGCTCACTACGTGGAGCCTTAGCCTTAAACAGTATTTTCCCATACATTATAATGGAAAGGAAAGCAGGAGACTGGGCACCATTAGGGCCCAGTCACATGCAAGGTGGAATCTGCTGCTGATTTTGAGGTGGATTCCATCCCAAAATTCCCAGCAGATTCTGCACTGATTCTTCCTCCAATGAAAAGGAATCTGGAGTAGATATTCATGTATGTATGTATGTATGTATCTATGTGTAATATACTATGCATATGTATAACTTGTGTACGCATTAGTAATATGTATATTTGTGTTTAATGTGTAATGCATATGCATCTGTATGTTTATATTTTCCATGTATATAATTTTGTATGTGTGTAATATGCATATGTGTAAGATTGTGTTCACATTAGTGTACGGCTAGGTTCACATCACCCTTTTCCTATATGGCTTATGCATCTGTTTAAAAACAAAAACATTGACTGCTATTTAAAACAGAAATCTTTTCCATGGCATTGTCTGCATCCGTTTTTTTTTTTTGCCATGCTTTTTTTTAAAAAAAAAAAAACTGCTGCATGAGCGGTATAGTGAAAACAAGCTGTGAAGCTAGCCATAGTCAATTACAATGAAAATGGTGTCCATACTGGTTTTCATTATAGTGTCATTTAACTGAAATTCAGATTCTCAATGCAATCCTATGAGAGCCTTGTTCTGACTTCCATAGAAATGCAAAGATAGTCTTGAGTTCTGGTTCATTGCAAAACACAGTTAGAATAGGTAGGGACAATCACAGATATCATAGTGCCCCATAGCGAAATGTAGTTTTCCTCTCCCCCATGATGTTTCTGTCAAGGAATCTTGTAATAAAAATAATTAACACTCAGTATCATATTTATTAATATGGCACTCATTCTGATCACCATGCTGCCAATTTACTAAGACTGGCGTAAAGAACGTCAGGCTTAATGAACAGCTATGTCAGAGTGAAACGTGCTAAAAGTATTAAGATTAGTACACTTGTAAATAATTTTGGTGCATCGAAGGTGGTCTATGCACTAGAAATTGAAATTTACACCAGCAAGAAGCAGGCATGGATTTCAACCATTATTTGGACCAGTAAATTTCTTGAGGTACGAAGCACCACTTGCTCGATTTTAAGAACGATGACAAGTGTGGTGCAAACAGAAGAAAAGTCACAATTTTATGACCATGAGCCACAAATTACTACTTAAGACATTTGTACAAATCATATTTTTAATTGTATTTATACCAGACAACTGATATAAATACATTAATAAATGTCCTCTTAACACCTCTGATAAAACTTGCTGTCTGCAGCCACCACTAGGGGGAGCTCAGTGCATAGGAATGAATACAACTACCACTGAAATTAATGGACGTTGTAAAAATTGCCACACATTATTCTCCCCATAGTGGCGGCTGCATAAATCAGTGTCGAGAAGCAGAAAAAGATCAGCGCAGGGCCCACAACACCCATGGACCCCATAGCAGGCTTGTTATTACTATAGTTTTATTACAGCAGCCTGTAATAGACGTAAATGGACTTTACAATATACTGCAATCAGATGCCCTAGGATTCTAAAAAAATAAAAAAAAAAAAAAAAAAAAAAAATGTTGGACAGTCTCCAAAATGGTATCAATAAAAAAAGAGAACTTGCCATGCGAAAAAAGATGCCTTACGCAGTTTGTACAAAGAATATGGTGACTCCGAGAAAGTTTTAGATTTTTGTAAATATATTAAAACATAACAAAAACTATATAAATTTGGGATCGCCGTGATCATATAGAATATAGGTAACCTTTCATTCTGGCTACATAATGAACACCGTAAAAGCAAAACCCATGAGAAAATTCTTATTTCACCCCCATTCTGGATTCTTCTCCAGCTTCCCAGTACTCTGGACAGAATATTAAATGGTACCAGTATGAAGTACAATCTGTCTTACAAAAATAAGCCTTCATACAGCTCCATGAATGGAAAAAAAAAAAGTTATGAGTAGTAAAAAATAAAAATAGTTATGGTAGGAAATGGTTAAGCCCCTGTGACCATGCATAATGGTTTAGGTGGGTAGGTAGGTCTCATTCCCTACAACATGTACTCCTTTTGTACATCAGGTACCTGCTTGCTTTATATATTACATGATATTCCAGGTACAGACCATTTCTTCCTGGTACTTCACATTCATGTCTCTCGTGAGATGGACGTCACATTCTGTCATTGTATCCGATAGTGGGACGAGTATTAGCGGATGTGTACCACTGTACGCAATACATATATTTCCCTGTTTACTCAGAGACCTAGGGCTTCTACCATTCGTACAGTCAGTTTCCCTGGAAACAAAGCACAGAAACATCTTCTTGACAAAGAAAATACTGAATAAAATCCGCGTACATGAGTGTGCATAGTCACACTGAGATACAGTCTCTATTATTCCTGAAGTTACATTGTGTCACTATTACATTAGATCTGCACAGCATCTCAACAATAGACAGTTTTATGTGAGTCTGGTCAGCTAAGCCAAGCATGAAAGAGCATGGAGGAATCAGCCAAAATAACTGTTCAGCCGACAGCTTAAAGGGGTTGTCCAGGATAACTCATTTTTGGCAAGGAGTCTGGGGAAGGTGAAAAAAAAAAAAATACTCACCTCTCCCCGGTGCTTGGGTGTGTCTTCAGTGTCCTGCTGCTTCCGGGGTCTTATTTTGATGGAAGTCCTCGCCGCATGTGACCGCTAAGGCCAATCAGTGGCCTCTGCGGCCTAAGGAAAAAGGAACCAAGACATCACTCGCATACTTCACTGGGGACAGGTGAGTATGTTTATTCTTTTTTCACATTCCCCAGCCTCATTGCCAAAAACAGGTTATTCTGGACAACCCCTTTAAGGGTACATTCTCAATTGGCAGATTTGGTGCAGATACTGAAAATGTGTTGTATAGATCTGAGTGCAGTTGTTTCTGTGGTATCTGCATGGATTTCTGCACCAAACATGCAGCCTGTGAACATATAAAGTTTGGCTATCCCCCTGTTTTACTAGTGTAACATAAACAGTTTACTTTCTACTCCCATATACTAGTGTATATATGGCGACAGCACAAATTACAATGTATTAATTCGCAAGTACAAGTCTAAGTACAATGATCAATAACAATACAATAATAATGGGTTGTAAAAAAATTAAAAAGGACCTGCCAACCACTATTTCTTGTCCAGAATGTCAAGAACCTCGTCAAACAAGACGGACTCTATTATCTTGCTAGATGATATGATTGGTAGTGATGAGGGTTGATGTCAGTCATCATGATCTGTGGGAGTTTGATGGTCATGTAAACCTCTGCCCAGTATGCTGGAAAACTTGCTTTCCTGAACACCAGTTTGAGGTGTGTATGTATCCTGAATACCTGATCATATGCATGGAGTATAAAAAAAAAAAAAAAAAACAAAATCTAGTCATATATTAGACATATCCCAATGCCATGTTGTAGCAAAACCCCTATTTTATCATTTAACTCCAATAGCCAAATTAAAATGGCAAAAACCCTCCTGAAAATGTCACTTTTTTATTACAGAATTATGACAGAATTATTATTAGAAATTATGGCTAAAATAATTATTGCTAGCACTTATATCTGGTGCTTTATGTATATTTTAACCCTTTAGCGATCTAATGGATCTTAGGCTCAAACCAGTAATATTTTATGCCTGTCTGCGTTTCAGCTTTCATAACTTTTTACATTTTCCATGTAGCTTTACAAGATCTTTATCTTATGGGTACATATGACTTTTTGGCCAGTTTTTATTACTGTTTGAGAGGTGAGATGCACAGAAAACATCAATTCTGACATCTGAATTTTAAGGTTTATTGCATTTACCATGCTGAAGAAATAACATACTAATTTTATATAGGAGGTTGTTATGAATGTGGCAATACCAATTGAGAGGGTTTTGTTTTTTTTTTTTAATATATATTTTGTGAACAAGAGGGGAAACAAAAGTCTATTTTTACTTTTTATCTGTAAAACTACTTAGCATTGACCCCAGCATATAAGGGGTTAAATGGAAAGTATGCTTTCTGATTGATAATGGGCAGAGGTGACATCATGAACAAACGTCCATGGTACCCCCTTCCCTGGGGATATCTGAAGTGACAGGGGCAGGAGTATCAAAAATCCTTCTCCTCTCCCTACACACTGGTTGAAGTGAAGTATGATGGCTCAGTGGTAAGCATGGTTCAAATCCAGCCAAGGACAACATCTGCATGGAGTTTGTATGTTCTCCCCGTGTTTGCGTGGGTCATGCAGGAAAGATTCTTGGCTTTGAAACTACACCAAGATCGCAGCTCCAGAGTTAGAGCTGTTTAAAATGACAGCTCCTTCTGCAGTCTTCCTGGAGGTAATCCTGCTCAGGGTAAACTGCAATGTACAGTAAATGTACAGTACTTTTCTCAGACCCTATGTAGGATTCCTTCACAACTTTAGGGGGGTTAAAGGGCATGCTGGGCATTCTGGTCTGCTAGGCAGCAACAGCTATTGTAACAATGGCGATCAGCCTATCATACTATTATTATGCCATACTATAGCAACATACGGCCATCATAGTACTATTCCCAGTTGGTTGGTTGGTTCCCCTGGTTACTTATTTCTTCCTTGCCATGCAACCCATGCTTTTCCATGTAGTTATCCTCCTACTGGTGATGCATCTGGGCCTTCCAGTCAATCCCAGAATGCTCTGGTATATTTATACTAGCTTATCTTTCTGTGTGGCGCCTAAGCAATATAGCTTCTCGGTTACCTAGTTAATGCAAGGGTTTCATGTTTGTGTTCCTGCTTGATCTTCCGTTTCTGTGACCTCGGCATGATTTCTGACTCTGCTTCTGATACTGGCCCTGATCTGCAGATACTCAGTGTATGTGTAGGACCTTTGAACTCTGCATCTCTGATGCCTGCTCCTTACCTTCGGATCATACTCAACCACTCTTTTGCCTGACCCTCTGATGCTTCGCATCAGTATCTCTCTGGCTTTTGGGTTAGCTGCCAGGAGGAACTACCACTAGAGATAGCAACCTGTTGGTCCCCTGCAGTGAAGACCAAGTCCCTATATAGGGGTTAAATGGAGAATATCAGGGACTATTTAGACCAGTGTTTCTCAACCTTTTGAAGAGAAGTATCCTCTAGCGAGAAAATGTCTGAACCGAATAGCGATCACAAAATAAGACTGTTTTGAGCCTCTGCCAACAGTTATGTAATGACCCTTTCAGAGCCCCACATGTAGTATAATGGACCCTACAGTGCCCCCACATGTAAATTAATGTAACTGAAATGAGCATCTCCATCAGTACTGATGGAACCACTCATTGCACTAGTAAAGTAAGAATGGCACACTCAGGAGTAGCCCAAAGTCATACCAGTTAGGTGGCACAGTGGGTCCACGATCCGCTGTCTGTTGCAGCTATGCCCTCAAGTAGCGGCCATTAGTGGGCATCCTGGGATCCCTGCTGAAGTAGCAGCCAATCTTGGGATGTAAGCAAACTTTCATAACTGACTGGTTACTAAAAACTGCTGGAGGCTTCTTCTGCTGTGGATGATCACAAGATTCTACCTGCAGGTTCCTCTTGCATTTCAGTTTACAGTTGGAGTCCTGGTTCATAGTAGGGTGAGTCTCCTAAACAGCAATTATCCTCCCTTCTGCATTTCATATTGATTTTAGCTCCTTAAAAAAGGTTAATGTTCTGCAGCACATCTGGACATAGCAACATAAAACTGATTATTTCCAGATCCAGCAGACAGTTCATTGTGTTAATAAACTCCTTCATCGTTGTCCTTTCTCATCCAAACAATGTTGTGCTGTTAGTTTTAGCACCATATAGAGTACCTACGCCACAGCAATCTTACAGGATAAGTAGTAGTGAAAACCTAACCCAACACAAAGAAAAATGGGGATAAAATAATAAATATGTCCGGTTTAATGAAGCTGTAAGGTTTCTCCAATGAGTTTCCAAATCCAGGCATGTAACAAGTCAACCTGTTGTACATTACAACTAGGGCAGCCTGGCACCATTTAAAGTGTACCTCCAGTCATAAAAAAAAAAAAAACTTTTCAGAAATTAATAGTACAGGTTAATATATGAAGCATTATAGTATATCTTATTAAAGAAATATGTTTTTTTTCTCCACTTTTCAGGCAGTTACTTTCCACATATTAGTCCATGAAGAGGGGAGGGCGATAGAAAAGACACTCAAATAATTGCTTCTGGTTTCTTCACTCTGCTATACTGAACTCAGTGCTGGTGTAATGTCTCAGCCTGTTCGGGTGTCTGCACCACCCTCCGCTCGCATGCTGTGGCACAGGAGGCGTGTTTGATTCCTTGCTTAGGGTTCTTGTTGCTCTGTCTGAACACTGCTCTATTACCTCTTTTCTGTAATTGAATTTTCACCACACCCATCTCCTGTACCTTTGTTTCCCTCTGCTCCTCAAAGAGTTAATCTTAGCCTTGCCTGTGTGATTGACAGCCTGCCTACCAATCAAGTCTGGGACAGATTCTGGACTTCCTATAAACAGGTCCTCTGCCCACACAGAGTTGCTGGCTATTAAGGCTTGTCCTTGCTAAGCTCTTCTTTCTGCTATTATTGTATTACTGACTTCTGACATCTACTTACCCTTTGACTATTCTCTCGGATTTCGATTCTGTAATGCGTTGCTCGACTGTTACCGACCCTTGGCTTGCTGACTCTGATTCTGTGTTGTTTGTCTTGTCCTGTTCTGTGTAACACTTATTCAGAGAAGGAATTGCCGCCCAGTTGCTCCTGTCATTAGGACAGTTGTGCCAATTAGGTAGGGACAGGGGCTGGGTCGAGTTTAGGACTTTCCCTTCTTCCCTTGTTTCAGCAGTAGCCCTAGGGAATTGCACAACTAGTAATTCCCTTACAGCTGGGTTATAGTGCACAGAATGAAGCAATAAGTTAATTAATTAGCTATATATCAACTATATATCAATATAACTAATATATCAATTAGCTAATATAATGTAAACAAGCAGTCAGACTGAAGATAAAGAGGCAGGAGAACAGCTTAAAAAGTGGTGAATGAAACAGATCTCCTTCAAGAAGACCTTTCATCACTTAGAATTTTTTTCTCTAGCCTCCACCATTTCTGAGCAATCAATGTACTTAGCTTTGGTGCCTGATATGCTTTTTATGCTCTGTACTCTCAGGAGGGCAGTGTCAGGCAGGAGCAGACAAGGGGTGTGATTCTGATCTCTGACACTGGCTGCCTCTGATTGGAGTTCTGAATCATGTTCCCTACCTGACACTGCCCTTCTGACATTACAGAGCTGAAATAGTTCATCAGACATCAAAACTAACTGTGCTTGTTGCTCAGAAATGGTGGGAGCTAGAGAGAAAAATTTCAACTGTGCTGGAATCAGTGGAGCGGCAGCTATTATCAGATGCTAAGAACTTGAGGTGGTGAAAGGTGCTCTTTAATAAGCTTTATCACTAAGTTTCTTATATTCAAATGCAATATTCATTTATGAAAAGTTGTTTATAACTGGAGGTATACTTTTAGAAATCAAAAATAATGCCAAACTTGACAAACCATCTGGAGGTGTTGCTCGGCCCTGCATGGCACAGGCTACTGAATGTTCTCCCCTTTTCTTTTGCTCTTGAAGCTAGCAGTGCTGGTCATTCTAAGAGCCATCACTAAATGCTGAATAGTGCTAACAGTAAAAAACTGGGCATTCTCCAAATGGACTTTGCTTTTCTTAGAGCCGATGTATATAACATCTGTGAGAAGGTTTGTACTGTAAATATGAGCACTGCACTTCTGATCTGGAGGATTAAGTCAATAATCGAAATTTTCAGCAATCTACATAGTGACGATATGGTAGATTGTTCAGAAGGTGCAATCTTCACTTTGTAGTATTATCGGAAGTAGTGAAACAGCCTGGAAACTTGATTTAGGCTGTTACAGTCTCTGCAAAGTGGATGAGATTCTAGTGAATTCTTGCAAAACAATACATGCAGTGGACACACTCCGATTTCCAAAACCGTTGTGGTTTTGAAAATTGCAGCATGTCAATTATACCTAAGGAAAAGCCGGGGGTATCCCTATAGGTATAATGGAAGCAGAAAGTCCTGCAGCCCGCTACATGGGGCCTTAGCCTTAAACTTAATCATCATATATAAACGGTATTACATACCGCTAGAAAGCCAGTGCTCTGAATTCAGGCACCAATATCTCTCCACTGTCAGAAGGGTGGGCCTTAGAGCCTAGCATCATTGCATGGCTGTGAGAAACGCCCCACCTGAAACTACTCTTCCATAGACTTGTACTGTCGAGGGGGGTAAAAAGTTAAAAAGCTGCAAATTTTTTTGCAACAGCAGGTTGATGTAGGAGAATTATGAATTCCCCTTTATTTCCCCCCATTTTTATTCTGAAACACAGCAACTTTTCAGCATAAGACATTCTGTTCGTAGTTAGGGAATCCTAGCCTCTTCTAAATCAATTACATTATAATTTTTAATTGTTCTTATGGCTTGGAAGGGGGCGCAATTTTTCTTACCTGCCTATGGCACTAAAATGTCCACCTATTATTAGCATGTGATTTGGCATTGATAACAGTGTTTTTTATAATATATCACTATAATAGTTGGAGCTCTATTATTCTGAAAAGGGGCTTGTAGCATGTAGGATGTCTTGCAGTCACCACTAGGGGGAGCTTGGAAGTTTACTGCATACATATAAGTTCCCTCTAGTAGTGGCTAGCGTTTACATACATTATGCTTTAAAGGGACAGTGCATTTTGATCTACAGAACTTATTAACACTGCTGCATAAATGACATAAAACAAGTCTATGCATACAATATAAGTTTCCATTCATTGCAGAAAACATGAACTTCAAGGGTATGCCCTTGTGTACAAACAAATCCACAAGAAAATCTGTGAGAAATCTGTGGCAACACCTGTATGTATTGCATGCAGATTTATTGCTGAATTTGCTACGAATTTCTGAAATCCACATAGATTATACGCCACATGTGTGCAATTTTAATACCACTAACATAGATATAAAGGAATGCTAGACCTCTAAATCAACATGACAAGAAGCCCATGGACAAGAAGAGTGTTTTTTCGGAAAATACCACTTTGTGCTAATCTTAGACAACTCCTTGAGGCTAAGGCCCTATGTAGCTAAAAAAACGCTATGGAAAAAAAACGCAGTGGAAATGCTTTGCAGCTTTATCCACAGTATTTTTTATGGCTTTTTTGCTGAGTTTTTCTCAGCGGATTTTCTTCCTTTATTTAACCTATAGGGAAAACGCTGGCATTTCCACTGGTATAATTTACACGTTTTTGAAAACGCAATTTTTCCGTTTTTTATTTTTTTCTGCGTTTTCACAGGGTGGGGCTTTGGCCTTAGTCTTTGGTTGACAGCATTTTATGCAACACAGACAACCAGTAACTCTGGGTAGCATGAATTTAGGTTTCTCCTTGGTTTGTGTCAACACTTTGTATCATTTACACAAAAACTGCAGGTGCTCCCTGGACCTAATGTATTTCCACTAAGTTGGCAAACACAGCATCCGGCTTATCACATCTCTGAGCTATGAATACAGGCCTGTCTGTTGCCTTGTGTGAGCCGCTGTGTGCATTGTACTCTGGGGGAGATAAGAGGAGACACTCTTGGTACACACAGGAGACTAATGATAAAACAATATGTAAAACTAAACATGTTTACATCATGCTCTGGGTCACTGGCACCCGCACACCTGCTATTTAATGATATAGGGTGTAGCACTTGGTTCCAGCTGACATCCTGGAATCCCCATAATTAGAAAACAAAATCCATCGGGAAGATTACACTGAGACCATTTACCAATATTGTTTTCAGTTGCAAGATTTGTGTTGAATTATGTGACCAGATACTTCTAGAAATTGCTGTAGACACAAATGTATGATCTATTGGTGTCTGTGGCCCAATGCAGATCAGATGGGACTTTAAAATACATTTTATTTGTATGCCATTTAGTTCCACCTACAAATGTAGGCTGCCAAACACCCTTTGGAGTATTATTTATTTTGCTTACTTGTACACCAACATATTCCGCAGCACTTTACAGACATTCTCAATCACTATCTTTGGAGTGTGGAAGGAAACCCACGCAAACACGGGGAGAACTTACAAAGTCCATGCAGATGTTGTCCTTGGTTGGATAGTCAGATTTTGTTTTTACATTTACTATATTTGCCATCACTGTTACAGTACATTCTACAAAAATTGTTGATAATCACCATAAAAGGGTAATATAGTTTTTAGTATTTAATGTATTATCCCATGAACATAACCATATTTATATTTGTAGACAATTAAATTCGCAAACATAAGTAATTAAAATTTTTTAAAGATTTTCTCTAACTACATTAGTAGTTACAGTCTTTTGTCTTGATCGGTTGCCAATGGATACGACCATGAATGCAGGAACTTTCTATGCTCTGGCACTTAGCCTAACCTAGCCATGATTTTCTCATTGTGGCCGGGTTATCAGGCAAGGACAGTGCATGTGTGAGAGGATAACTGGTCATAATAAGGAAATCATGGCTGGGTTTCTGACAAGTAACAGATTATAGAAAGTTCCTGCATTCATGGTCGTATCTATTGGCAACCAGTCAAGACATAAGACACTAAGATGGTTTGAGAAAATCTTTAAAATGTTGCAAAATTTTTAAGTGCTTATATTTGCAAAACTCTAACTTTTAATTGTCTAGACATTTAAATATGGTTATGTTCATGGGAAAACCTCTCTAAGGCTGAAGCCCCACATTGCAAAATCTGCAGAAACGAGGCACCAAAAAAAGCTGTGTTTTACAGTACCTGTAAAGTGAATGAGATTCTGGCTAATCCCATCCCACACATTGCAGAAAAGCTGCGTTTTCAAAAATGTTTTCTTTTATACTCCAGGCTTCTATCAAGTGCACTGCACTCATACTCCTTCAATCCATCTTCTCTGCAGATCCTAATCAGACACCATTTTGGATTTAATATTTTTATTTCTCTTTGTCCTGCTATCATTCCCAGGATGTATAGATATAGCATCACATGGGCAGCCAGAGGAGTATACATACTCGAGGAGGACAATGCAGTTAGCCTTCTCTCTATATTCTCCTAACTAATCTAAGGGACTATAAGTATATAGTTAGGCTATATTCACATGACCAAAGTACAAAACGGTCGTGAAAAAAGGTCAATTTTCCCAAGACCATCTTGCTCCCGAGAGGCACTCATTTTCATAGTTCTTCATATATTTCAGTGTATGAAGAGATCCATGAAAACAGCCAAAAATAGGACATGACCTATATTTTGACGGTCCGTGACAACAGACTGTCAAAATAAAGGTCATGTGACTAGCCCCTATTCACAAAGACTTGCCATAAACTAGGAAAATTCCTTCCAGGCACCTGATAACAATCAGAACAATCCCTGAATCAACATTTTACAATAAGATCAGTAAGATTGGTTTTACATATGGGTTGGAGACTCCATTCGAAATCTCCATCTAAAATCGCTGGATTAAAAAGTCCTGCAAGTCAGAACTTTTCAGCCAGCGATTTCATTTAAAAAGGATGGACACATGACAGACACTGGAAGGACCCCATTATAGTCAATGGGGTCCCTTGTGCTCCACTGTTGTCTGCTTTTGACACTGAAGATAACTCATTATTTCCAAATCTATTCACTTGTGAAATACATACATATATATATATATATATATATATATATATATACACAGTACAGACCAAAAGTTTGGACACACCTTCTCATTCCAAGAGTTTTCTGTATTTTCATGACTATAAAAATTGTACATTCACACTGAAGACATCAAAACTATGAATTAACACATGTGGAATTATATACTTAACAAAAAAGTGTGAAACAACTGAAAATATGTCTTATATTCTAGGTTCTTCAAAGTAGCCACCTTTTGCTTTGATTACTGCTTTGCACACTCTTGGCATTCTCTTGATGAGCTTCAAGAGGTAGTCACCTGAAATGGTCTTCCAACAGTCTTGAAGGGAGTTCCCAGAGATGCTTAGCACTTGTTGGCCCTTTTGCCTTCACTCTGCGGTCCAGCTCACCCCAAACCATCTCGATTGGGTTCAGGTCTGGTGACTGTGGAGGCCAGGTCATCTGGCGTAGCACCCCATCACTCTCCTTCTTGGTCAAATAGCCCTTACACAGTCTGGAGGTGTGTTTGGGGTCATTGTCCTGTTGAAAAATAAATGATGGTCCAACTAAACGCAAACTGGATGGAATAGCATGTCGCTGCAAGATGCTGTGGTAACCATGCTGGTTGAGTATTCCTTCAATTTTGAATAAATCCCCAACAGTGTCACCAGCAAAGCACCCCCACACCATCACACCTCCTCCTCCATGCTTCACGGTGGGAACCAGGCATGTAGAGTGCATTCGTTCACCTTTTCTGCGTCGCACAAAGACACGGTGGTTGGAACCAAAGATCTCAAATTTGGACTCATCAGACCAAAGCACAGATTTCCACAGGTCTAATGTCCATTCCTTGTGTTCTGTGGCCCAAACAAGTCTCTTCTGCTTGTTGCCTGTCCTTAGCAGTGGTTTCCTAGCAGCTATTTTACCATGAAGGCCTGCTGCACACAGTCTCCTCTTAACAGTTGTTGTAGAGATGTGTCTGCTGCTAGAACTCTGTGTGGCATTGACCTGGTCTCTAATCTGAGCTGCTGTTAACCTGCGATTTCTGAGGCTGGTGACTCGGATGAACTTATCCTCCGCAGCAGAGGTGACTCTTGGTTTTCCTTTCCTGGGGCGGTCCTCATGTGAGCCAGTTTCTTTGTAGCGCTTGATGGTTTTGGCCACTGCACTTGGGGACACTTTCAAAGTTTTCCCAATTTTTCGTACTGACTGACCTTCATTTCTTAAAGTAATGATGGCCACTCGTTTTTTACTTAGCTGCTTTTTTCTTGCCATAATACAAATTCTAACACTCCATTCAGTAGGACTATCAGCTGTGTATCCACCTGACTTCTGAACAACACAACTGATGGTCCCAACCCCATTTATAAGGCAAGAAAT
Source organism: Leptodactylus fallax (assembly GCA_947044405.1). Taxonomy (NCBI): domain Eukaryota; kingdom Metazoa; phylum Chordata; class Amphibia; order Anura; family Leptodactylidae; genus Leptodactylus; species Leptodactylus fallax. The sequence goes on from CAMRHE010000088.1 coordinate 3,291,826, forward strand.
CCCACTTATTAAACCTGACAGGGCACACCTGTGAAGTGAAAACCATTTCAGGTGACTACCTCTTGAAGCTCATCAAGAAAATGCCAAGAGTGTGCAAAGCAGTAATCAAAGCAAAAGATGGCTACTTTGAAGAACCTAGAATATAAGACATATTTTCAGTTGTTTCACACTTTTTTGTTAAGTATATAATTCCACATGTGTTAATTCATAGTTTTGATGCCTTCAGTGTGAATCTACAATTTTTATATTCATGAAAATACAGAAAACTCTTGGAATGAGAAGGTGTGTCCAAACTTTTGGTCTGTACTGTGTTATATATATATATATATATATATATATATATATATATATATTATCAGGATCTGGAGTGCTGGGTGGGCTGACATGAACACAGACTCCAAGCAGTTAGTCCAAGTGTTGAGTTTTTTATTCATTCAAAAGCGCTCTTTGGTACAGGCAACATACAGAAACACAAAATAAACACCAGCCCGTCTGGGCTCTAACTAACAGAAGTGGTTACCTCACCTAGAATAAGACAGGTTTGGATAGTCAGGTTTGTCTCCAGTAGTGCCACCTTCCTTGTGGCTTTCCAGCCAAGTTCTGCCAAAGTCTGCTCTCCCAGCAGACTTCTTATATCCCCTTGATGAGGACAATCCCAGTCAGCTGGGTTTCTCCAGGACAGTCCAGAAGGTGTGGACTGGAGAGGATGGGAATGGCAGGTCCCACTACCAACCTACTTGCCATTCCATAAAAATCCAGCCCAGTAAACGGCACTTAAATAATGCCCAGCAAAAAAAGTTGTCTGCTGAGAAGCAAACTTTTCTGGATTTCCTCATCTCACCCATCTGAGCAACCTGGGTGAGATGTACATCCCTTCCAATACTTTTCCAGCCATCAGCTTACATTATATATATATATATATATATATATATATATATATATATATATTTATTCAGCCTTCTCTTCAAGATGTTATCAAAATATAGTACCCTGTTTAAGTACAGATTATTCTTATGACAGACCCACTTGATAGCCCCCCCAAACTAAAAAAATATCCTACTGTTTAGATAACAGTTGCTATAGTTAATAGCCCGCTGTATTCATGAGCCTGGTGCTCAGGGCTGTGGAGTCGAAGGTAGAGTAATGGAATCACAGTCAGGCAGAAATATACCGCCTCCTACTCAGGCTTTAATATACAGATATTAATTATTATACTGTATATAGTTAATATGGTATAATTGTATAATTATTTAATGCATGCATGATATATAAGTAGCCAGATTATTTGCATGCTGGTGATGCTGGGTTCTTCCTTCCTATTTATTGTTTGCTCACAGTCACCTTGGTGCTTGCTATTGCCTTGTGCATGTTGGCTATTTACTCTTTGCTGTTTATTATCTCTATTCATATTCCTGACCTCTGGCTTTACTTTTGACTATTCTCTTGGATTTTGACTCTGTACTGCGCTGCTCGATTGGTAACAACCCCTTGGCTAGCTGACCTCCCTTTTGTTGTTGTTTATCTTGTCTGTGTTCTGTGTCATCACTTATATCTAAGAAGGGACTGTCGCCCAGTTGTCTTCTGTTGCCTAGGGCAGTTTAGACAAGTAGGCAGGGGGGGGGGTTTCAGCTTAAGGATCACTGTCTTGTCATGCCCCTCCCCCCAGGGTTTGCCAGCAGCTACTGGGGAATTGCTCTTCTAGCAATTCCTTTACACAAAGGCTTCAGAGATTTATTGTTAGTCATAGAAATCAGTCCTGTCTCTATTTATGAACAACTATGTCCTTTCAATGGAGTGACTTGTTGCAAATAGAAATTTGACTAGTTAGGAAAAATCTATTTGACCTGGTTGCTCAGAACATTATGCAATCTTAATGAAACCTTGAAGTACAATCCTCCTGAGACCAAGCCTCCAACTCTTCAATAATTTCACAGAAGTACAATCGTGGACTGACAGAACTTGAACGTGTCAAAAACACAAATGTAAATACACAACTATAGGAAAGGATTGGGTACCTATATGCAGTGGATGTAGTCTTTTCATATGCTGTCTTCTTTGAACAATCTTCTTTTTGTTAGTAGAGTACTCTGACCAAAGGGTGATAGGTGGGCTTCCCACTGCTGAGACTGGACCTCAACAATCTGCTGTAAACTGTGGGTATATTTGGAGACAAGTTTTCAATTCCCTGGCAGCGCCAACACAAGGAAATTAGGCATTACACAATTCCCCCCCGCAATCAATGAACTGTCAGTGTTATATATGTGCAGACATGCTGAGTGCTGCGGAGAGAGAGATGTTTATGCTCTACTCAGGCTAATAAATGAGGATCCAAAATGGGGTAACTCCTGGCATTAACTCTGAATAATAATAGGATGGTAATAATAGGATATCCGACCAATGGGGCAGATTTATTAAGACTGGCGTATTGTATTCTGACAACCCAATGTATACAGGCAATCAAAGATGATAGTTAAAGCAGATGTCTAGAGTCAAAATGGGTTATCTGGCATAACATATACTGAACATTTATAGTGCTCCTGTTTCAGTCCCTCTGCAATGTATAGAACTTTCCAGATGCTACTTGTACGCATGTCTGATGATCTCTGGTTTGGAATTTTACCTCCATGTTGCAGAGCATCAATACTAAGTACAGATCCTCCATGCTAGATCACAATATTGTCAAAACTGAAGATGTGTAGCAAGAAATACACTGGCCAAAAGTTTCCTTAGCTTGACAAAGTAACATCTCATATGAAGGAGGCGTTCTACGTATTGCATTTCTAACAATATGTAGCATATCAGCCTCTGTTTGTTTTCTTACTCGGATATAGAAGAGATAGAATATTATATTTTTTACATTACATTATTTCTGGGAGCTGCATGTATTTCCCTATCTACTCTGGACTGCTTCTTTCTACGATCTTAATTGATAATATAATTGTCGCCCCCTGTCACACACATTGGGTAAAATGCACACGGCTCTTATTAAATTTGTCTGTGTGGCAGAAATGTAAATATACTCCTGCTATGAGCAAGCACAGATTCCTGCTATAATTTATGCTAATTTCTGGCATTAAATTATAGTAAATCTGTCGAGCACTGGAAGCCCCACCCCCTCCACCTAAATCTTCCCAAATTATAGCACAAAAATGGTGTGATGAAATTTTATGACATTTTTTCATGCCATAAGTAAATTGTTTAGTAACCCCCCCCCCCCATCCCCCTTTTATTCTGAATATTAGGCCACTTCCTTTGACTTCCATATTCCTTTAGTATTTGTACATCATATTCCCAGCTGGGGTTACTGAGTATCAGTATTTGCAAGGGGTTTAGAGGCAGGATTGCCAGATTTACGTAATTTACTCTCAGTGTTTGTAATGTCTGGAACAAACATCTACTTGTCAAGGCTTCAAAAATAGGGGTGAACTCCCAGAGTCCTGGAAGAGCAGACAAATCGAAATACTAGCAGTCATTTTATAAAGGGGGGCGTGCTGTGTTGAATGTGCTGGGGTCATGGCCTGCCTAAAAATTTTCACTGTGCACCTTGCTCCCAGGTACTAAACTTACAGTGTTGGCAAGTATGAATAGATATGACTATTTTATGAGCTGGGGTGCATCTTCTGAGCTACAGTATACAATGTGGTTTGTTGTGGAGGGGACTTTTTCTGCACTTTGGAAAGTGGTAAAAGTGGCAATATTTTACTGGGACTATGTCTGGTATTGGCACTATTATACTTTCATGCTAACTACATTGGTACAATGTCTAGTGCTAGATTATATTGGTGCTATTGTTTACCACTATATACTAATGCTAGAAAAAACATGCAGTCAGTGTTATTAGGAATGTAAATAACATAAATTACATGTTACTTAATATGCTCACGATTAATATTTGTTTTTTTTAATATGTTGATAGTAAATGTTATCTGTCTGTTAATTTTAGTTAAATTGCCTGGAATTATTTTTACCTATGCCAGTGACCCCACATCTCCTAGGAGCCATATGCTTGATATTTTCCCACACAAGTGACCTATGTGGTCAAGAGTGAACTGTAACTGAATAAGCACTAGAGCTGATCATGCAGTAGACAGAGGATCCACACACGGAATAGTCAGCCCACATCCGGCTAATGGTGCCCATCAGAGGCATAGCTAGCGGGGGGGGGGGGGGGCGGAGGGGGCAGTATAATAGTATAAGGGGTGGATAGGAGGGGGAAATATAACTATAAGGGAGGATTCATTAAGGGGCATTATCATTATGATGATGGTGGGGTCATTTATATAAGGGTTATTAGGAGGTATTATTAATACAAGGGGGAGGTTATTTATATAAGGGGCCATTAAGGGGCATCATTTATATTAGGAGGCATTATGAACATAAGGAGGTGGTCATTAATATAAGGAGCCATTAGAGGTGCAGTATTTATGTCAGGGTGAATCAGGGGCATAATATGAGGGTCAATTAATTTAATTAAGGTGGCACTTGGGTTTTAATAAGACTAAGGCCCCACATAGTGGGCTGCAAAAAAAAAGCGCTGCAGGAAAAACCGCAGAAGGTCTGCAGAGGATTCCTCTGTGGACTTTCTGATTTCAATACACCTATATGGAAACCGCCAGTGTTTCTGTAGGTATAATTGAAATGCTTCAATTTCCAAAACCGCAACGGTTTTGGAAATCGCACTGCATCTGCTGCACATATTTTTCCGCAATGTGTGGATGGGACACAGTTTTGGAAATCACAGCATGTCAATTAAACCTACGGAAATGCTGGCGGTTTTCCTGTAGATATAATTGAAGCAGAAAGTCTGCAGAGGAAACCTATGCGAACATTCTGTGCAAAGTGCTGCAGGAAAAACTCTTTTTTGCTGCAGGACACCACGTGGGGCCTTAGCCTTAAAGAGGACCTTTCACATCCTCATGTATATGCTGTTTTACATACCGCTAGAAAGCCGATAGCACGCTGAATTCAGCGCACTGCCGGTTTACCCGGTATGTGCCCCGGGGCTGAAGATATCGGGGGTCTTAGTTTCACGGTTTACTGTCAGAAAGGCGTTCCTGACAGTCTAGCTGCGCTGTGAGGAACACCCTCCTTGACAGTTCTCGTTCATAGACTTGTACTGGGGAGGAGGGGCGTTCCTTACAGCTGAGCGTCATCGCTGGGCTATAAGGAACGCCCCCTCTCTGTACTCGCCCATAGCTCTGTACTGTCAGAGGGGGTGTTCCTTACTGCCCGGCGATGACGCTGAGCTGTGAGGAACGCCCCCTCAGTACAAGTCTATGAACGAGAACTGTCAGAGAGGGCGTTCCTCACAGCGTAGCTAGACTGTCAGGAACGCCTTTCTGACAGTAAACCGTGAAACTAAGACCGCCGATATCTCCAGCCCCGGGGCACATACCGGGAAAACCGGCAGTGTGCTGAATTCAGCGTGCTGTTGGCTTTCTAGCAGTATGTAAAACAGCATATACATGAGGACGTCAAAGGTCCTCTTTAAGGAGTTTTCCAGCTCATTTTTATTGATGGTCTATACTCAGAATAAAACATCAATAAGAGATAAGTGATTCCCCACTGATCAGCTGTATGAAGGGGCTATGGCGCCTGTTTATATCACACGCTGTCTGTTTATAGTGACCGTGTGATGTAATTCCAGCCTTGTCACATAGACATGTATAGGACGAGGCTGTAGTTACATTACATGGCCGCTATGAAATGAATGACACTCTGTAAACAGAGAAGGGGTCACGGCGCTTACACAGGTACCGCGGTTCATTCAAACAGCTGATTCTGGGGTCCGGGGTATTGGAACCCCAATAATTTTTTTTTCCTTTTTTTTTCCTTTTTAATTAGGAAACATCTGGGGCATTAATAATAAGGGGCACTATTTAAAGGGGTGCACAGGGAAGTTAGTAACTTAAAGATACACTTGGGGGTATTATTCATTATAAGGGGTTATATTATATATTTTATAATTGGGGGTAGCAGCAGGATGGGTGTGCAGATGTGGGTCAGGTGCCTGGAAAAGTGAGGAGCCAAAGATGTCTGTGTTGCAAACTTTACAGAGACTGGAAGAAGTGGTCATGGCCATCCAGATGAAAGAGATGGGAAATGTGAAGGATTGGTCAGAGACGTCATCGGTAAGTCACTAAATGTTAGTTGGGGGCCCACTTGGACATGTTCGCCCCCCCCCTGTGCTGAACCCCTAGCTACGGATAATGGATGTATTAAAAAAAACAAAAAACTGAACATACATGATATTATGTATTTTCTGTAGATGAATCTGGGGAAAAAAAGTAAATGAAACTGGTATGAGCATGCATGCACTGAGTAAATTATCCATGACAAATCTGCTCTTATTTCTGCTGCTTATTTCTTTGGTATGTTACATCTCAGATATTAGCCCACCAATGTAAATTGATGACTACTGCCAGTCTGTGACAGCCTGGCTTCTTATAACATCATCTTATTTCCCACCCTCATCAGACCAAGCCGGCCTCGTGCATTGCTTTTATCTATGTGGTCTGTGAATTCCACTCCCTTTAATTATGATTTGCTTACTGATGTGTACTTTAGTCTCTCTAGTAACTGCTCTGCACTACCAGATGACTTTCCTCTTCTCAGTCCTGCAGTTTTTTTAGTCATGAATGATCATTTGCAAGTAGCATCGATAATTTCTAACATTAAAGGGCTTCTAAACCCCCAATACAAAATATAGCTCAATGACGTTTTGCTAGAATATGTTAGGAAAGCATTTTTTTAAAGGATTTGTCCAGGATTTTGGCTGGGGACTTCTGCCTCAAAATCTGCGGTTATACTGAATTTTGTCCCACAAAACTATCCTCCTGCTTTATACTATGCTGCCTGCAGACCTAGCTTAAAAGGGGTATGGCTCATCTTTTTCCACCACTGGGTCCCCCAGCAATTGGGAGACTTGCCCAAGTAATTATGTTAAAATATAAATTGCAAGGGAAAGTGGCAGATACATGCACAGCCATCTTACCCCGGGTATCTTCCCCTTTACATCCTTTTTCGTGGACATGCAAATGTATGGTGTAGAACTTGTATGATATCATATACTTTTTTTTGTCGGTGCCAAATACCATAGCCAGCTAGAAAAAAAGGCATCCAGATCTGGGGCATTTTCTCTTATTTGTAAGTTTGTTATATAATCTTTCATTTCAGAATAGCAGCAGTCTATATATAGGCTCAGGAAAAAAAAAAACATTGTCAAAAATGTCAAAGGGGACCTGTCACCTATGCTCAGTGGTGAACCTAGCCTCTTTGCTGCCTGAAGCGGACTATAGAAAGGTGCCCACCCCCCCAAAAAAAAACAAAAAAACAAAACAAAACTGAGTTTCCATGCTACTAGTTTAACACACTGTTATCGTCGCACAATATACACAATACACAAAGTTATAAAATAGTTTTTAAGGATTCTTCTTCCTGTATTACTTCAGTATCAGATCAACAACACGGCATTAACAATGACAATAACTTCACATATCTTCTGCTTGGTGGATGGACGAGCCCATGTGGCCCCCATTCTCTATAATAGGAGCCCCGCAGATAGCTGAGTACTGGACTTCGGCTATCTTTGGCACTCCCATTGAAGTGAATGAGAGCCCCGCGGGTTCGTCCATCCACCAAGTAACACACCTATATATATGGCTGCGGTCAGGCTGAATTCCCACCCAGTGGGGGGAAAAACCCAATTCTCAGGCTCAGTGGGGGTCTCAGCAGACAGACCCCCATCACTCAGGTATTTATCCTCTATCATTTAGGTGAATACAGGGCAGTAACATTCTGTGACTTACAGGTGACGTCTCTGACTAATCCTTCACATTTCCCTTCTCTTCCCTTTGGACCGCCATGACCACTTCTTCCAGCTGTGACTTGTCTCTGTAAAGGTTGCACATTGTCCTCACCTACACAAAGCCCCCATTCTGCTGCTACCCCCAATTATAAAATATATGATATAACCCCCCCATAATGAATAATACCCCCAAGTGCATCTTTATATTAATAATGTCCATGTGTACCCTGTATAAATAGTGCCCCTTATTAATAATACCCCAGGTGTTAACTAATTAAAAGGTTTTCCAGGTCATTAATAAACTAATCAGTGGGATTCAAAAATCCAGGACCCCCACTGACCAGCTGTTTGAATGGTACCTGTGTAAGCGCCGTGACTGCTTCTCTGTTTACATAGTGTAATTCATCTCATAGCGGCCATGTAATGTAACTGCAGCCTCGTCCTGTACATGTCTACAGTATGTGACAAGGCTACAAGTACATCACACGGTCACTATAAACAGACAGCGTATAATATAAACAGGTGCCATAGCCCATGTTTATAGCGAACCATTTACACACACTATAATGTTCCACAGCAGCCCCTGCACACAGTATTACACAGTGTTATGGCCCGCAGCGGCCCCTGCACACTGTATTATGCCTCTCAGCGGCCCCTGCACACGGTATTATGCTCCATAGTGGCCCCTGCTCACGGTATTATGCCCCGCATTGGCCACTGCACACGGTATTATGTTCCATAGCAACTCCTGCACACAGTTTTATGCCCCATATTGGCCCCTGCACACGGTATTATGCTCCATATTGGCCCCTGCACACGGTATTATGCTCCACAGTGGCCCCAGCACACGGTATTATGCTCCATAGTGGCCCCTGCACTGGTATTATGCTCCAGAGTGGCCCCTGCACAGGGTATTATGCTCTACAGTGGTCCCTGCACAGGGTATTATGCCCCATAGTGGCCCACCCATGAACTATTATTATACTCTGGGGTCTTTTCAGATCCCAGAGTATAATGATTGGAGACCCAGGGGAGAATACAAACATAAAAACCAGAGTTACTTACCTATTCTGGACACCGGTGCACTCCTTGCAGCTTTCGGCCCTGTTTAATTGCGCACACACGTCACGTGATCAGGCCGGCGACGCGACCTGATGACGTCACCAGAGGCCCCAAGCCTGCTCGGAGTTACATCGGATCGCAGGAGGTGAGTAACACTGCTTTTTATGTTCCCTCACCAACCCTAGGCCTCCGATTATTATACTCTGGGGTCTGAATAGATCCCGGAGTATAATAATAGTAATATTTGCAGCCCGCGGCCTAACTTACCGATCCCCGCGACCGCTCACAGTGGCATCCACTTCCCTTACTGCGGCCCATAGCAGAAGGAGAAGCGGGGGCGGCCACGAGCAGACGCGGGGTAGGTAAATAAATAGGCCCTGACCTGCCGGGGATGCTCCAACAGGTTATGGCCTATTTATATATATAAAAAAAAAGTTATACTCACCTGCGATGCCTTGATGCAGCCGCCGCCGCCTCCTCTTCTTGTCCGCGACGTCTGTGTCTCAGCGTAGGCGGCGTGATGACGTCATTGTATCGCCGCCTGCGCTGAGATGCGATGTCTTGTAAACCAGCCCAGGACAGGCCCCGCTCAGCTCTGTTTTTTTTTTTTTTTTTTTTTTAAAGCGGCCTGTCCTGGGCTGGTTTACATTAAATAGTAAAAATGCCGCCCCCCGGACAGTGCCTCCCGAGGCGGCCGCCTCACTTCGCCTCATTAGCGGTGCGCCCCTGCCTATGCTTTAGTAAAGAATTGTATTCCCTACACTATGATGTCCCTCTGTTATTCCCACTAGAAATTTAGTAATAAATTGACAATTATGTTTGTGACTTTCACATGGTGGAAACTTCCACCTCAAATTCTCCCTACATTTCAACCTGTCTGGCTCCCCACAGCAGAAAGCTGAAGCAGATAAATGATAAATGAATCCGGAATCCGTGGCGAGAGCAAGCAGGATACTTATTTTTTCAGTGTCCTATTTTGATCTGTGTCTCCCTTTGAAAACAATGAGATGTAGATTGATGGAAGAATTTGGCGCTAATTTTGAGGCAGAATGTGAATGTGTGAATATACCCCAACGCTGTCCAATCGGAACTGCCAGTAGCTGCTAGCATATGACTCAGTACAGATGCTCCAGAGATCACAATAACACTTCTACAGATGTCATAAAAACCTTTACAGACAATTTTGCTTTTTGAAAAAGGTCTTATTCATATTAATATGCATGAGACTTTTTCTTACAGAAGACTTTTCATTATATGAGACTTTTTCTTACGTTGCAGATACTGCTGCTTGATCTCTGCCATATTCGGGCAGGCATCTGCTGTACATGTACAGCACTTGCCAACATGTGCTGTATATGTACGGCAGATGGCGGGACTCCATTTAAAAAAGGCAGAGACCTGGCGCAAAGACATCACTAATCTCAGGCCCCATTGGTGAATGGCTCATACACGGTGAGATCCGATGAGAACCGGTTTGGTTGCTATGGCAGCTGAGACCCTTCTGAAGGTTCCCAGGCCTTTCATAGCAGACCTAAATAGCAATACAGGGATTTTACAGTAGAATTGCAGTCTATGGAATAATAGATCTAACGATTACAGGTTAAACAATTAAAAAAAAAATATTTTACATACCAGAATGCATTAGGCATCCCCACATCACAAAATGCCCAAATTATAAAAATATAAATGCATTTATCCCATATGGGAAACACTGTAATGGGAAAGAAAATGAAATGTCCAAAACTGCCGTTTTCTTGCTATTCTCGCTATCACCTTCCCAAAACAATTGTGAATTAAAAAAAAAAAAAAAAAAAAGACATCTTACACACCTCCATACACAAAAATATAAAAACAATGCAGATGCCCTCGGAAGAAGCCTTATAGGCAAAACACGAAGCCAGGTTCGGGTATTCTTTGGTCTGTATTTACAGCGGGTAAAAAAAGTATTTAGTCAGCCACCAATTGTGCAAGTTCTCCCACTTAAAAAGATGAGGCCGGACTGTAATTGTCATCATAGGTAGACCTCAACTATGAGAGACAAAATGAGAAAACAAATCCAGAAAATCACATTGTCTGATTTTTAAAGATTTTATTTGCAAATTATGGTGAAAATAAGTATTTGGTCAATAACAAAAGTTCATCTCAATACTTTGTTATATATCCTTTGTTGGCAATGACAGAGGTCAAACGTTTTCTGTAAGTCTTCACAAGGTTGGCACACACTGTTGCTGGTATGTTGGCCCATTCCTCCATGCAGATCTCCTCTAGAGCAGTGATGTTTTGGGGCTGTCGCTGGGCAACACGGACTTTCAACTCCCTCCAAAGGTTTTCTATGGGGTTGAGATCTGGAGACTGGCTAGGCCACTCCAGGACCTTGAAATGCTTCTTACGAAGCCACTCCTTCGTTGCCTTGGCGGTGTGCTTGGGATCATTCTCATGCTGAAAGACCCAGCCATGTTTCATCTTCAATGCCCTTGCACTTAAAATCTCACTATACATGGCCCCATTCATTCTTTCATGTACACGGATCAGTCGTCCCGGTCCCTTTGCAGAGAAACAGCCCCAAAGCATGATGTTGCCACCCCCATGCTTCACAGTAAGCATGGTGTTCTTTGGATGCAACTCAACATTCACTATCCTCCAAACACAACGAGTTGTGTTTCTACCAAACAGTTCTACTTTGGTTTCATCTGAACATATGACATTCTCCCAATACTCTTCTGGAACATCCAAATGCTCTCTAGCAAACTTCAGACGGGCGTGGATATGTATTTGGCTTAAGCAGGGGGACACGTCTGGCACTGCAGGATCTGAGTCCCTGGCGGCGTAGTGTGTTACTGACGGTAGCCTTTGTTATGTTAGTCCCAGCTTTCTGCAGGTCATTCACTAGGTCCCCCCCTGTGGTTTTGGGATTTTTGCTCACTGTTCTTGTGATCATTTTGACCCCACGGGGTGAGATCTTGCGTGGAGCCCCTGATCGAGGCAGATTATCAGTGGTCTTGTATGTCTTCCATTTTCTAATTATTGCTCCCACAGTTGATTTCTTCACACCAAGCTGCTTGCCTATTGCAGATTCAGTCTTCCCAGCTTGGTGCAGGTCTACAATTTTGTTTCTGGTGTCCTTCCATAGCTCTTTGGTCTTCACCATAGTGGAGTTTGGAGTGTGACTGTTTGAGGTTGTGGACAGGTGTCTTTTATACTGATAACAATTTCAAACAGGAGCCATTACTACAGGTAATGAGTGGAGGACAGAGGAGCCTCGTAAAGAAGAAGATACAGGTCTTTGAGAGCCAGAAATCGTGCTTGTTTGTAGGTGACCAACTACTTATTTTCCACCATAATTTGCAAATAAATTCTTAAAATATCAGACAATGTGATTTTCTAGATATGTTTTCTCATCTTGTCTCTCATAGTAGAGGTCTACCTATGATGACAATTACAGGCCGTCCTCATCTATTTAAGTGGGAGAACTTGCACAATTGGTGGCTGACTAAATACTTTTTTTCCCCACTGTATATGTATATGTTACTCTTACGTGTAAGATATATTGTTAGGGTATTACTCATGCACTAGAATGTAATGTTAATATATTTTATGATCTTGATGTTTTTTAGTACTATACATAATAAAGATGTTTGATAAGCTTTTATGCATATGTTCCAGGATATTTTTTTGACATCTATTATCGTAATTATGCATAGGTGATGTATAGTATATACAAGCCCTGTTATTTGATGTATAGAAATAGAAAAACATTACGGGTCTGATAGTATATATGTTTCTTTCAAAGATTTTTATTTTCTTAAATGTAATAAAACAGAAAAATAAACCCTAAATTTGGTATCACCATTATTGCACTGACCAGGAGAAAATAGGAAATTTGTCATTTAGGTATCACCATCTCTGAAAATCTGAAAATGCCCAGAATATTAAAATATAAAATATCTGTCCCATATGGTGAATGCTGTAGCATAAAAAGTCAAAATGCCTGAATTGCCATTTTTAGAATTGCCCAAATACATTTGCTATTCATGTATCGAAGACAGTTATAGTAATGTCTTCCGTGCATAAATACCATCCTCTTAACATTATGTACAGTGCTGGCCAAAAGTATTGGCACCCCTGCAATTCTGTCAGATAATACTCAATTTCTTCCAGAAAATGATTACAATCACAAATGCTTTGGTAATAATATCTTCATTTAATTTGTCGTCAATGGAAAACCACAAAAAGAATTGTCAAAAAGCCAAATTGGATATAATTCCACACCAAACATAAAAAAGGGGGTGGACAAAAGTATTGGCACCCTTTGAAAAATCATGTGATGCTTCTATAATTTGTGTAATTAACAGCACCTGTTACTTACCTGTGGCACATAACAGGTGGTGGCAATAACTAAATCACACTTGCAGCCAGTTGAAATGGATTAAAGTTGACTCAACCTCTGTCCTGTGTCCTTGTGTGTACCACATTGAGCATGGAGAAAAGAAAGAAGACCAAAGAACTGTCTGAGGACTTGAGAAGCAAAATTGTGAGGAAGCATGAGCAATCTCAAGGCTACAAGTCCATCTCCAAAGACCTGAATGTTCCTGTGTCTACCGTGCGCAGTGTCATCAAGAAGTTTAAAGCCCATGGCACTGTGGCTAACCTCCCTAGATGTGGACGGAACAGAAAAATTGACGAGAGATTTCAACGAAAGATTGTGCGGATGGTGGCTAAAGAAACTCGACTAACATCCAAACAAGTTCTAGCTGCCCTGCAGTCCGAGGGTACAACAGTGTCAACCCGTACTATCCGTCAGCGTCTGAATGAAAAGGGACTCTATGGTAGGATACCCAGGAAGACCCCACTTCTGACCCAGAGACATAAAAAAGCCAGGCTGGAGTTTGCCAAAACTTACCTGAGAAAGCCAAAAACTTTTTGGAAGAATGTTCTCTGGTCAGATGAGACAAAAGTAGAGCTTTTTGGGAAAAGGCATCAACATAGAGTTTACAGGAATAAAAAAGAGGCCTTCAAAGAAAAGAACACGGTCCCTACAGTCAAACATGGCGGAGGTTCCCTGATGTTTTGGGGTTGCTTTGCTGCCTCTGGCACTGGACTGCTTGACCGTGTGCATGGCATTATGAAGTCTGAAGACTACCAACAAATTTTGCAGCATAATGTAGGGCCCAGTGTGAGAAAGCTGGGTCTCCCTCAGAGGTCATGGGTCTTCCAGCAGGACAATGACCCAAAACACACTTCAAAAAGCACTAGAAAATGGTTTGAGAGAAAGCACTGGAGACTTCTAAAGTGGCCAGCAATGAGTCCAGACCTGAATCCCATAGAACACCTGTGGAGAGATCTCAAAATGGCAGTTTGGAGAAGGCACCCTTCAAATCTCAGGGACCTGGAGAAATTTGCCAAAGAAGAATGGTCTAAAATTCCAGCAGAGCATTGTAAGAAACTCATTGATGGTTACCGGAAGCGGTTGTTCGCAGTTATTTTGTCTAAAGGTTGTGCTACCAAGTATTAGGCTGAGGGTGCCAATACTTTTGTCCGGCCCATTTTTGGAGTTTTGTGTAAAATGATCAATGATTTGACTTTTTTTTTCATTCTCTTTTGTGTTTTTTCATTGCAAGCAAAATAAATGAAGATATTATTACCAAAGCATTTGTGATTGCAATCATTTTCTGGAAGAAATTGAGTATTATCTGACAGAATTGCAGGGGTGCCAATACTTTTGGCCAGCACTGTATGTATACATATATTTAAATATGAAATATATACGGCAGTGCGGTATAGGTGATCTGTGGGGTTCCCAGGTGTTGGACCCCTGCAGATCTAATATTGATGGCCTATCATATAGGCCATCAATGTCAGAAATCGGTTAACCCCTTTAATACAATTTTTGTACTTCTCCTTGGTTAAAAATAGTTCTTTAAAAATGCTTGGAGTAGTTTTTTACTTTTCTAAAAGTAAATAAAAAAACAATGAAGTGCGACCTTTGGAAGTACTCCTTTGTCAAGAGAAATGGTAATACCCAGTTGTCAGATGTATTCATACATCTTTAGTATGAATAACAGATGAACGGCATATCACAGTGTTATAAGAAAAGATTCTACAGAATTGTTAATTTCAAGGGAATACAAGTATTTATACTAAGACACACGTTAGGAGAACTGAAATCTTACAGATTACCATGAGTATATGGATAGACTATGGTGGCATAGTCACCAGTGCCAGGTCAGTGAAAATATGGCAGCTCCGCAAATCACCTGAAGTCACTCATCAGTGGTAAAGAACACACAGACACTCGCTCCTCACCTCCTCAAGTTTGCTTTTCTGTGGTAGAAGTTGAAGACACAGAAAAAACAGCAAATAGACAGTGGCGTAACTAAAGGTTCACGGGCCCTAGTGCAAAAGCCCAGCATGGGCCCCCCACAGCAATTTGACCCCCATTTGTGCAATAACCTCCTCCACAGAATCCTTCCTTAGCTATATTTTGACGTTTTGCTATTTTGCCATGAAAAGGTTAATTTTTTTTTCTCCTTTTTGACATTGGATGGCTAAGTGTCTTCTCATTCTCAGTCCAGCTCACCAAAGGGTAGGGGTAATAAATTTACAATGCACAAACTGCCAGCTATCATAGGGATTCAGAATGGAGGTGAAATGTAATCATCCTTCATGTGGTGAGGGTGACCTATGGACCCCCTGGTTTATGGACCAAGAAGCAGGTGAGACCAGTGCAAATCCTTTAGGTTATGTCAGTACTTATGGGCCCCTAAAGCTCCTGGGCCCGGATTGCACCCTCTGCACCCCCTAGAGTTACACCCCTGCAGATAGAATAGTTCAGAGGAGGGCAGATGAATAAACAGTAGAATGCAAGGCCTTGTGTGCAAAATTACAGGTTGTGGTATCAAACAGCAGGCTGTCATGGGAATGCACTGCCCACCATCGGAAAACCTTCTCTTCTTCTCAGAAGCGCCTCTAGGGTGCGTTGGTTCTGGGAACCGATTGGCATGTCTTTAGCTCTGATGTGGCTCCACTCCTCAAGCCATTCAACAAGCTTTCAAACTTGTCATGTTCCAAGCTGACCTCATTGCCTATTAGCAGTCCCGCTCTCAAGTTGACCTCCAAGCAAGTCCATTCACCGAGAGCACTGAGCTGGCCCCAAAATACATAGCCATTTCCTCCCTGGGTAACCTAGCCAACACCTGACATCAATAGGTTTCACCACGAAGGAGAGCAGCAACAAACAACTTCTTCTATGGAACAACTTCTCAAAAGAGTCAGTGTGTCATACAGCTTCTAGAAAAACACTAGAACACTGACCACACAATGACCTACACCATTTAACGTGACATAAGCATATAGTACAACACAAGATGTAATACAATTATAAACCATCCTGCACCACTCTGCTTGTGTGGCGCCTGGCTATCACTTTGTGGGCAATCTAGTCAGGGAATTAACCTTTTCTATGCAGTTAGCCAAAAGTTCAATGTGTGTATAATGCACTACCTTTTAATTATAACATGGGTAAAGAAGCAATTGCCCTGAGGCGTTTAGTATTTAGTTAGTATTAAGTAAGCTGTGTACATCCATTTTTTGGATATAGTGTGATATTTTGTGGGCCTTTCACTGTGGCAAGTATTTCACATTAAGTGTTTACTCATATTAACTTTCTTAAAAAAAAAGGTTATGGGCTGGAAACTCCTTTAATTCATCTTTGGAAATTTTACTCAAGGTCATTTCTGCAGATATTTCCCCGGATACACACCTTGCTTATAGTGTTTGATGCATTTACGATTAAGTAGCAGAGAATTTCATTAGAAGCACATGCACTACATTTCACATTGTGAAGGAAAACTGGAATTAAACATGTGAATTTTATATTGCAAGATCCGGGTCCTCATGTTCAGCTGACACAGCAGATACTTGACAGCCTTAGAGAGCTCAGCAAAAACATTCCGGCTCTGCACACTGTGGCGTAACAGGAACCTTCTGCAAAATTTACAGTTGGCCCATTGCCTGTTCTTGCATGGTGTCATAGGATATCACAGTATAGCGTGTTCTATTAGGCATGGCAAATTTGCCCAAAGGATAATAAGCATCGCAGGATTAAGCGCGATACCATCCTCAGTTATGTCTGCTGCATCCTCAGTTAAGTGTACTGAGTTATGGAGATCAACTCCATTTTCTGAGATAGCTTTATAATGCCATATAATTATTTCTCCCCTAAAATGCTTCACTGAAATATCATTTTTCAGGTCCTATTTGGTTTACGGAGCACTTTGTCTCTTATGTGTGTTGAATCTAGATATGAATCCTTTAAGTGTCAATAGAATTCAGGCTAGATATATAAGATGCAGAGCGAAGGTAACATCCTGGATCTCTCGCTAACAGGGAATACGGGACAGATGTCCCAGATCACCTGGTGAGCGAGCGTGCTCTTCTTTCAGGTGTATGTGCAAATACACATACACCTGAAAACTGTCCGTGTTGGCTGCGGAACCATGGCTTACACTGACAAAAGATTTTAACGTTTGCCCCAATGAAGGCACAATGACGTCATTCATCAGTGCCTGCTTTGCGGCGGAAGGAGGCCGCACGGCTGCTCTTTGTGGGAGTGCAGGTGAGTACAGGAGAATGTTATACTGTGTGGGGGTCACTGTTGAGTCTATTATGTTCCACAGTGGCCCACATACAGTATATTATATTGTGTAGGGGCCACTGTTGAGTAAATTGTACCGCGTGGGGGCCACTGTGGAGTATATTACACTGTGTGACAGCCACTGTGGAACATATAATACTGTGTGGGGGCCACTGTGGAGTATATTACACTGTGGGGGCCACTGTAGTGCATATTATACTGTGTGGGAACCAATGTGGAATATATTATACTGTGTGGTGGTCACTGTGGAGCTCAATATACTGTGTGGGGGCCACAGTGAAGCACATTATACTGTGTGGAGGCCACTATGGAACACATTGTACTCTGCGGGGGCCACTGTGGAGCAGATTGTACTGCTGGGGGCCACTCTGGATCTGATTGTACTGCCTGGGGGCCACTGTGGACCAAATTGTACTGTCTGGGGGCAACTGTGGAGCAAATCATATTGTCTGGGAGCCACTGTGGAGCAGATTGTACTGTGTGGGGGTCCTTCACTATTTATATCACACAGTATCTGTTTTATAGCAGGCTGTAGTATATATATATATTATTACAGGCTGTAGTAACATTGCACGGTCACTATAAAACAGATCTTGTGCAATGTAAATAGTGAACATTAATTGTTCAAAAGTATACCAAATGCAAACTTTTACCTTTCAGTCCAAAGTTGTTTGTATTATTGAAAGCTCTGTAAAGCCCCATTCACACGACCGTATTTTGCGGGTCTGTAACTGTCCACAATTGTGGATCCGCACAGTATTAAGGTTAAATTGCCATGTTGGTACTTTGCAATAAATTAGTGGGTATTCGGTTGCAGTTTGGGCACTTGGTCACTGATTTAGGGCAGCATAGGAAATGTCATTGCTTGATGTTACCAGTTGGGGCCAGTTGAAAAACCACCAGACAAGTTCTCTTTAAAGGGAGTCTATCATTCGCAAATACACTTTTAAGCTAATGGCACGTTGGAATGGCCTTTAAAAAGGCCATTCTTCTCCTACCTTTCCTTGTTTTCTTCTCCCAGCAGATTCCAAGATAATTTGTTTCTTCATGTATGTAAATGAGCACCACTGAGCACCTGGGGCGTACCTTCTCTTCTGCGAGCACCCATCGCATCATCGCTTCTCACTGCCCCTTCGGCCATTGCGGTGACTCCCCTCTTGGTCTTCTTTCTTCTCAGTTCTCACTGGCAGCGAATTATCGCGACTGCGCATGCGCAATCGGGCCGCCATTTTCCGGTGGTCTGTCACAAGAGTGTGGCAGAGCCAATTGCGCATGCGCACAGCGCTGCATACAAGGACTTTGAAGAAAGAAGATACAGAGAAGACCAAGAGGAGATTCATCGCAACGGCCGAATGGGCGGTGAGAAGTGATGACGCGATGGGTGCTCGCAGCAAAGAAAGTGCGCCCTGGGTGCTCTGTGGTGCTCATTTACATACATGAAGAAACAAATTATCTTGGAATCTGCTGGGAAAAGAAAACAAGGAAAGGTAGGAGAAGAACGGCCTTTTTAAAGGCCATTCCAGCGTGCCATTAGCTTAAAAGTGTTTTTGCAAATGATAGACTCCCTTTAACGTAGAAATCACAGACGGTGAGAGGAAACCACTTAAATTTAAAGTATCACAGACAAAGGTCCCAAAATCAATGAATAAAATAAAATATAACTTTTATTCTGAACTATTAAAATATACCCTACACCTAGGGATGACGTCGACACATAAGATAAAAAGCCAAATAGAAACTAATCCTACAATACTTCTATAAGGATAGCTGTCTGATAATAGCTGCCTATATCCCCCAACAGTGGGGTTTATTAGAGTGAGACTCTACAATGTAAGTATAAAGTTATTCTCAACTCCCGCTATGTCTCCACCCTTTAATAAAGGGGTTGGTTCCTCTCTTTTGGTGTAGAGTTCCTTTTGTCCTTAGAGCGTATTTGATAGGCTAGAGCCCATGGGATCCATATTGGGGTATATGATATAACTTACTATTATGAACCGCAAATACATCTGGTTCAGTATGGGGTGAATATGAAGTAATAGTGAGGGTATAGCACTATAGTTGTTGATCCTTCTTTGGTTTCTGATTGATACCATTATGTAGATATATTTTACATTACTAGCTTTGCTATATCATTTCCTTCCCCCCCCCCCCTATATATTATAATTTTTTTTTTTTTTTTTTGGGGGGGGTTTGGACTTGTGTAGTGCATGGGTGCCCCATGTGACTGCCTTGGATGGGAGGGATTCTATCTGTCACGAGGGGCAGCACTACGTCCTCCCGAATAGAAGACATACACCAAGGATTGTTTTGCATTGTCATATACTCTTAATTCGCTCTTTAGCTAATATAATGATTAATATACAGATTGAGCTATACTTACCTTTCCGGATCATCCTGTATTTTTCCAACAGCTGATCGCCGCTCTGTTTACATCGATTGACTCCGCCCTTTTACACACGCCCCTCATGATCCACCTATGAGTGAGCGGTTTGTCAGAGGACAGCTCTGATAGGTAGGGGCGTGTGAGGGGGCATGGCTACAGGCCTGCAGTCCTATAATAGACACTGCAGTGCCAGCAGTCAGCGTCGGCCTTGCTATAGTACTGGAGCTCACCATCACAGCTCTGGAAATTGTGGTTTTTACTGCAAACTTTTTTTATTTTGGATCATTATATCTATTTCCATTATATCTCTCCTGATGAACCTTATTGATATAGGGGAAACGCGTTGAGAAATACTTACTAAGAAAAATGTATCAACCTCTGCTATGTGTTTACTTATGAGCACTTACCTATGAGTACAGGTATTCACAATAGTGTCATTTGGGGCAGGAAACCATATTTGTGGACATTGGGTTGAGGGGGTTGCTGATGATCATTATGCCTGCAACTCGCCCATTAGTATGAGTCTATGTGATAGTGGTATCTGGAACGATGAGTTTTCTCATGAATCTTTAGTAAACACATTTAGCAGAGATCTGTTTGTCTATAAGGGATATACCTGTAGATATAAGAACAGTCCTATTACCGAAACCCTGCTGTGGGGCTGAAAGGAATTGAGCCCGTTAGTGAGCAGTCTTTTGTTTGAGACTAACTTTATACTTACATTGCAGAGTCTCACTCTAATAAACCCCACTGTTGGGGGATATAGGCAGCTATTATCAGACAGCTATCCTTATAGAAGTATTGGAGGATTAGTTTCTATTTGGCTTTTTATCTTATGTGTCTCGTCGTCATCCCTAGGTATAGGGTATATTTTAATAGTTCAGAATAAAAGTTATATTTTATTTTATTCATTGATTTTGGGACCTTTGTCTGTGATACTCCCTTTAACGTACTTTATTAATTGAGTCCTGTTCAGGATATGACATGATCCTGGTAGATTGAGCTAAGATACTTTTTAAAGATGGAGCACCATCTCAAACAAAACATAACTCTTACCCTACTTAAGGTGCCCATACAGTTTAGATTAACGTTGGCCGAACACAGATAACTATCTAATGTGTAAGAGGGTAGGTTGACTCTCCCCTACAGATGATGTCAGAGAAAGAATGATTGGGCATCTTGAGTATTGAATATGCCTTATCCTTTTGTTACAGAAATGAACCTCCAGCGCTCCAGGGCAACTTCTACCATACCATGAATACTCTATGTCTTTTTTTATAGCATTAATAAAATAGAAGATGTCTTGTTTACAAGACATTTGTATATGTGCTTGATCACACATCCACATTCATGTCGTGAGCTGGATTTTTGGTTGCTATCTCATTGTTACCTTTTGTTCTCAGGTGAGATAAGCCACCACCAGAGGTGACAGACAGAGGTTTATTCCCCTCTTCCTATTCAGAGCACAGGTAGCTATAAAAAGTGTGTGGCCACATTTACTGTCAACATAAGCGACTACAAAGACTACAAATAGGTTTTTCAATCTTCTAATTGAGGAATAACTGTAAGGGAATTGCTATAGGACCGATTCCCCAGTAGCTGCTGGTGAACCCTAGGTGGAGGGGCCCAACAAGATAGTGAACCCTAAGCTGAACCCTCCCCCCCACTGTCCCTGGCTAACTTGCCTGGTCTGTCCTAGGCGACAGCCAGCAACTGGTCAACAATGCCTTCTCAATATAAGTGAAAACACAGAATGCCGCAGACAGGACAAACAAGAAAGGGAGGTCAGCTAGCCAAGGGGTCGGTAACAGTCGAGCAATGCAGTACAGAATCAAAATCCAAGATAATAGTCAAAGTCAAAGCCAGAGGTCAGGAATAAGAATACAAGTAATTAAACAGCAAGAGTAATAGCCAGTATGCACGAGGTAATAGCAAGCACCAATGTGAATGTGAGCAAACAATAAATAGGAAGGAAGAACCCACCCCAAACTTGATAGGACGATAGGCTGTGCAGGAGACGGGTGTGGCTGAAATTCAATTACATAGTAGTAGTACTAGGACAGTGTCCAGACTGAGCAACAAGAACCTTAAGCAAAGAATCAAACTGAACACGCCTCCTCCGCCGCAGCATGTGAGAGGAGGATGGTGCGGAGACCCGGACAGGCAGAGACGTTACAACAACTAATTGCATCTAAATTCTCTATAAGTCTAGTGAATGATATCCCATATCTTCTGTACATGGTTCCTGGGAAAAAGGGGGCAAAGCTATTTCCTCATTTATAGTATCAAAGAAAAAACTTCTGGCAGATATATTTGGCAGTCTTCAGAGAATGTGTTTGTTAATGTCTATAATTCACTTTACTTGCCTTGTTGATATGATAATAACCAGAAACAGCTTCCTGCAATGACTTAAAGGAATGACCTTTTAGTCACTTAAGAACCAAAGAAAGTTCACACTTCAAGAGTATGCAACCACATAACCTAGCAGATTCCAAGAAGTTCACACTAGAGCCAGCAGCTAGGTTTCAGCATAAATGGATGGTAGGCACAGCAACCTACCACACCTAGCAGATAGTACTAAAATAATATAAAGGGGTTGGCCGCTCTAGAAAAGTTAACTTCTAATAACCTATTAGGGTAATCTGAAACAAATCAAAGGGAGGAAATTGCATCAAATAAGGAACAACTCAATATTTATGGTGGAGCAGTGGGGGATTCAACAGGTAAATATACATGTGCATCTCAATAAATTAGAATATCTTTGAAACGTTTATTTCAGTAATTAAATAAAAAAAGTGACCTCTTATATTTTCTAGATTCTTTACACACAGAGTGTTCTATTTCAAGTGTTTTATTTCTGTAAATGTTGATTATGGATTACAGGTAAAGAAAATTAGAATATTGTAAAAAGTTCAGTATTGTAAATTCAGTTTGTCACCTGCCAAGGTTTCCTAAGCCTTTAAATGGTCCCTCAGTCTGGTTCAGTAGGACACACAATCATGGAAGACGCTGATTATGAATTGTATTACTGAAATACTGAAATGAATGAACGTTTCAAAGATATTCTAATTTACTGAGATGCACCTGTAAGTTAGCTTGCTACATTAACCTTCCCGTTGCAGGCATTTTTCAATTTTCGATTTTGTTTTTGGCTCCCTGCCTTCCAAATCCCATAACTTTGTTATTTTTCCATTTACAGAGCCATATGTGGGCTTAATGTTCACAGGACAAGTTTTACTTTGTATTTGTACCATTTAATATTCTGTACGATGTACTAGGAAGCTGGAAAAAAATAAAAAATGGGGTGGAATTGGAGAAAAGCTGCGTTTGTGCGACTTTCTTATGAGCTTTGTTTTTACGGTGTTCACTGTGCAGCCAAAATGACATGTCACCTGTATTCTGTTGGTCAGTGCAATTCCAGGGATACAAAGTTACATAGTTGTCTTAACCCCTTAAAATCCAAAACAAAAAATGTTGGAGTCGCCATAACTTTTTTATGTTTTTTTTGTTTTTTTTTTTAATAATTTTTTACATTTTGCTTACTTATATAGCGCCATCATATTCCACAGCGCTTTACAGATGTCAACCACATAGGGCAGTATGTTTTTGGAGCATGGGGGGAAACCCACTATGGCAATTGCCATATGGGGAAAATATTTTTATATGTTTGTAGACTGGGCATTTTTTGAATATGAGGATGTATAATATGTTTATGTTTACTTTTATTTCACATCTAGGGAAAAAAGGATGATTTGATTTTTTTTTATATTTTAAATAACTTTATTATTTTAACATAGCGATTTTTTGCATTTCTGCATTTGCCATGGATTTTTTATGTACATCTTTCATGCTCTAATTAAAGATTAAGTTTTATTTTTTTTACCTTATGACTCCTTTTTGGATGCTGGCTACACAGTGACTACTTTTGGACTCATCTTTACCTCTAACCAAGAGACTTGATTCATGTGCACCAGGAGTCGTGGGAGGATTTTTCCTGGATCTACAAATATGTGAGTGGGCTGTGTGCTATAGGTTTTTCTGTTTTGTGTTTCTCTAAAGAAATTTCCAAGCTCCTTTAACTGCACTGTTTCCCTCAATCTGCCTCTAGCCAAAGTTGGAGCAGATTAGCGGAAGATCCCTGTGTTCTCTGCAGGATTTCTACTGTTTGTTTCAGAATTGTGCAGAAAATGCCAGAGACTGACAAAAAGGAGGACCAGTGGGCGTGATTAAAAGCTCCAGTCATAGGCAGTGTCTCAAAATCACACTCCTTCACTGCTCCTGCCTGACACCTCCCTCATGACAGTATGGAGCCTAAATTACAAACATCTGAGGCACCAAAATTAACTGTACCATTTGCTCAGGAATGGTGAAAGCTAAACAAAAGTTCCAACTGCACTGGAATCAGTGACGCAGTGACTAATAATAGGTTCTAAGAACTGGAGTTGGTGGAGGTGATAAAAGGTCCTCTTCAAAGCCCTGTTAACCATAGGTAACATCCAGGCATGTGCTCTTTGTACATTATTAAAGACTGTCATTTGCTCAATTTATCTATATTAGATAATTCAAATGCAGGGAGATTCACTAGAAAGAGGCCCTGAATATTTTGTAATAACTGCATGTTGTTTCGTTCAGATTACTTCATCTTAGTGACAATTTGCTAATAGTATACAGAGCCTTGAACATGCCAGCATACCCTTGTGTCGGACAGCTTTACCCTGGGTGCGTATTCCTGTAACCCTTCACTTGACTTCTCATCAGGATGGTGGTGTACAGCACAGAGCATCGCATCTTCATGCTGTGAACCGATTGGGTCACCAATTTGTTTAAGTGATATCAGATGGTGTTCATTACAAACCCTCAAAGAGTGTTATTCTGAAGATGGTACAGAAACTAGTACAGATGGTACAGGGGTCAGTGATCAGTGCCTAGTCATATGCCACACAAATGCTAGGTGACCTGGAAGATGGCTATTGCCAATTCTGCAATCGGGGGATGGGAATGGTTTTTAGGCTGAACACCAACTCCCTTTATTTCAGGATCTGAAGCACTGCTTGTGCTGTGTAGCATCACAATAGTATTGCTGCCTACCTCAGTGAAGCATCTCCCATCTAGAGTCATATAAAGAGGGGTTATACTGTTAGCATAGGGAGACAATTTTGATTTTGCTATGTAGCTGCCACACCACCATCTTTTTGATAAATGGTTCTATCACCGCAAACTATTAGCATGCATACCCCAACCTCATATTAGAGAAACATTACATTCTCAATGGTCAAGTATGACATTTTCACATCCTGCAAGTAAAAGTTAAGATTCCCTCCTCCCTCTCTCTTAAGTTCCTGTATATATTCTTGGAAATCTAGTTGTTAACATTTAGTAAATGCACTTTTCATTGTGCCTGTCTCTGCTGTAGATGAATATTTCATGCTATTTGCTTTATTACCAGCTCCGAGAAAAGTAAACGTATAAAAAAGGTTCTGCTGAGACCCCGTGAAAGGTTAAAGACATGAAGCATCATAAGTGCAGTGTAGTCAGACGCTGTCAAGTTCCTTTATATATAATCTATGAATAAATCCTCATTCAACAAACTGGTTTTGTCTATGTCTTTGATAATTTAGAAGCACATACTGTAACATAGTGGAAAAGACTGGATAAAGACACAAGTCTATCAAGTTCAATCTATAAACCTACCAAGGTGATCCAGGGGAAGGCAAGAAAATCCACAAGACTGATGCCAATTGCCCCATCAGAGGAAAAAATTTCTCTAATCTCCAAATATGACAATGGGACTAAGTCCCTGGATCAACATCCTATCCCAAAAATTTCTAGCTCCCATAACCTATGATATTCTTACTTTCAAGAAACGCATCCAGGCCCATCTTGAACATGTATCAGTTATCACCACATCATTTGGAAGTGAGTTCCATAGTCTCGGCGCTCTTACCATAAAAAAGCCCCACCTATGACTTTTGCTAAAACTTTTTTTTTATCCTGCAGAGGATGCCCCCTTGTCACTGTTACAGGCCTCAGTATAAAGAGATCAATGGAAAAAACTCTGTACTGTCCATTCATATATTGTTATTGTAAACACTGGTGAACATGTAACAATTCGGACATATACAAACAGAACATGTTGCATGTGTGAACATAACAGACAAGGATTGGCCCATTTTACTTACTTGTATAGTGCCTACATATTCCACAGCACTTTACAAGTTTTACAAGCAAGATGTTACAGAGCTCTACAAACAGTTGCAGCAACTTTGCCTGCAAAGTGCTGAAGTCAATTACAAGAAATACAAACACATTATTTGTACGTCCAATTGTCTTGATTCCAACACACAACTAGACCAATTGGGGGTCAGTAACAACTATGCACATTCCTGATATTACAATTTATCTCTTAAAGATGATAGCAATGGAGTCTTCACTCTACAGTACAAAGAACTCACCTACACATACTGTGTGAACAATCATTCTCAGAAATAATCAAATAGACTGCAATTGCCTGGGGGTAGCGGTAACTGCTGTTCCTGCACGCCCTCATTATGACAGCCCATTTCCGGTTCTGGACACCCACAAATGAGGGTCAATATCCAATCATCTCCCCCTTTCCTAGTTTTGCCATATTCCGTCTAAAAAGCATCATAATCACATCTCATGCACTTGACAGCAAACACATTACTGTAGGTTCTAAGGGTAGTGGGAATCAAGAATTTGACACATTACTGATGTAAAAGATTTAATAAATAAGCAAGCAAGTACAATCAAGCAAGTAAACGGCATTAAATAAGAATATTAGCAAACTTATGTGATCCTGGGGTAAGCCCAATGTCAACTAGCTGACACCCCAAGTTATACAGGTAAATCACAGATTTACCTCCAAGCAGACGTCTGAAATTAATGGGTTGGTTGGCATACCATGTTCAACATTTTATACTGTTCAACCAAGCCCACCTTTTATGTGGTATTGTATTAAAAGCCTTTGAAAACTCCAGATATACAACCTCAATTCCAATGAAGTTGGGATTTTGTGTAAAACATAAATAAAAACAGAATATGATGATTTTCAAATCCTTTTCAACCTATATTCGATTGAATACACTATAAAGACAAGATATTTAATGTTCAAAGAGATAAACTTTATTTTTTTGCAAATATTCACTCATTTGAATTTGATGCCTGCAACACTTTCCAAAAAAACAGGGATAGGGGCAACAAAAGACTGAGACAGGGGCATGTTTACATCACCGTTCCTTTTAACAACACTCAATAAGCGTTTGGGAACTAAGGACACCAATTGTTGAAGCTTTGTAGGTGGAATTCTTTCCCATTCTTGCTTGATGTCCAACAGTCCGGGGTCTCCGTTGTCATATTTTGCGCTTCATAATGTGCCACATATTTTCAAAGGGAGACATGTCTGAACTGCAGGCAGGCCAGTCTAGTACCTACACTCTGTTGTAACACGTGCAATATGTGGCTTGGCATTGTCTTGCTGAAATAAGCAGGGACATTCCTGAAAAAGACGTCACTTTGAATGTTGCTCCAGAACCTGTATGCACCTTTCAGCATTAATGGTGTCTTCACAGATGTGCAAGTTACCCATGCCATGGGCACTAACACACCCATATACCATCAGAGATGCTGGCTTTTGAACTTTGAGCTGATAACAATCCGGACCGTCCTTTTCCTCTTTGGCCCGGAGGACACGACATCCATGATTTCCTAAAACAATATGAAATGTGGACTCTTCAGACCACAGGACACTTTTCCACTTTGCGTCAGTCCATCACAGATGAGCTCGGGCCCAGAGAAGCCGGCGATGTTTCTGGGTGTTGTTGATATATGACTTTCGCTTTGCATGGTAGAGTTTTAACTTGCACTTGTAGATATAGCGACCAACTCTGTTCACTGACAATGGTTTTCTGAAGTGTTCCTGAGCCCATGTGGTAATATCCATTACAGAATGATGTCGGCTTTTAATGCAGTGCCGCCTGAGGGATCGAAGGTCACGGGCACTCTATGTTGGTTTTCGGCCTTGCCGCATACTTGCAGAGATTTGTTCAGATTCTCTGAATCTTTTGATGATATTATGGACTGTAGATGATGAAATCCCTTGCAATTGTACGTTGAGAAACGTTGTTCTTAAACTGTTGGACTATTTGCTCATGCAGTTGTTCACAAAGTGGTGAACCCCACCCCATCCTTGCTTGTGAACAACTGAGCCTTTCGGGGATGCTCCCTTTATACCCAATCATGAAACTCATCTGTTTCCAATTAACCTGTTCACCTTTGGAATGCTCCAAACAGGGTTTTTTTGAGCATTCCTCAACTTTCCCAGTCTTTTGTTGCCCCTGTCCCAACTTTTTTGGAACATGTTGTAGACATCAAATTCAAAATGAGTGAATGTTTGCAAAAAAACAATAACGTTTATCCGTTTGAACATTAAATATCTTGTCTTTGTAGTGTATCCTAATTGAATACAGGTTGAAAAGGATTTGCAAATCATCGTATTCTATTTTTATTTATGTTTTACACAACGTCCCAACTTCATTGGAATTGGGGTTGTACTACATCTACAGCCTCCTCCATGTCCAGTCTAGCACCTCCTCATAAAAGCTTAGTCTGACAAGATTGAACAATCATAAACCCATGCTGGTACTGTGTTATAAATTTATTAAGATTGAGATACTCCAGGATAGCATCTCTTAGAAACTCTTCAAGTAATTTTTCCACAACAGAGGTAAAACTTGCAGGTCTATAGTTTCCAGGCTCACTTTTAGACCCCTTTTTGAATATTGGAACCACATTTGCTATTTGACAATCCAGTGGAAAACACCCAGTCATCACTGAATCCTTATGACATCTGCGCAAGGTGATTTGTCTATTTTAGTATTTTGAAGGTGATTTGTCTATTTTAGTATTTAGTGTTTATGTACCCCTGTACTAAACATCTTAACGTGTACAAAAACAATTATGTTGTGGTCACTATTACCTAGATCACCTCCGACCTCTACTTTTGACAATCTGTCAGGTCTGTTTGTAAAAATTAGGTCTAACAGTGCCTCGCATCTTGTTGGGTTCTGCACTAGTTATGAAAAGTAAATGTCTTTTATTACTGACAGAATCCTGTTATTTTTGTTGTTTTATTTCAGTCTTTGTGACAGATTTTTGTTTCCCTAATAATTGAATGCCCCTGTAAGTTCTTTGCCCATTCGGGCCTCTGCGCCATCTTCCTGGTCGCATGCTACGGCATAGCAGGTGTCTTCATTTGTGATTCTTTGCTCCTGTTGTTTTAGCACAGCTGAGTATTCGTTGCTGTGTGTTAGTCCAGCCAGTGCTATTAGTTCCTTTGGTTTCTAAGGAGTTAAAGTTAGAAGCTATTTGACTGACATTCCTCCTTGCCAATCGAGCCTAGGGCGGATTCCCTTTATATAGTTTTCCAGCCCTCTCTTTGATGCTTGCTATTTGCTTCTCTGTGCGTGCTGGCTATTATCTGTTTACTGATATTATATTTCTGACCTTGGCTTCTCCTTTTGACTCTTCTTCTGGTTCCAATTTTGTACTGCGCTGCCAGATTGGTTCTGACCCTTGTCTCTCTCGATTCCCCGTATCTGTTTGTTTTCTTGGCTGAGTTTTGTGTATACACTCATATTGTAGGAAGGGACTGTCGCTCAGTTGTCCTCTACCGCCTAGGGTAGTTGAGGCAAGTAGGTAGGGATTGGGGCTGGGTCGAGCAATAGGACTCACCGTCTCTGTCATTCCCTTCCTCCCAAGTTTTAGCAGCAGCAACTGGGGAATTGCTTAACTAGCAATTCCCTAGCAGCCCCACTACCAGCATTTGTCTGGCCTGCCCTGTACTTCTATTTACCTTCTATTTACCTTCTTACTGGAGCAGACATTCCCTTGGTGTCAGAGGAAGTGTCATAATGCAGCAGTGTTACACCTGTACTAACATCCCCCTCATTTGCCAACTTACCAAACTTGTTGGGGTGTGCCAGTTCAGAACTAATGTCCCTGGCACTCTTCCCTCTACCCTGCAGCTTTCTGTCACTCAGCAAGCTGCCTCCTGTTCCTGCATTTCCATGCTACTATCCCCTTCTGCGCTTACCCCAGTGAGTTCCTGCTCTGTGAGCAACAAACTCCTTTCAAAGTTATCAATGGATCTCAGTCTTGAAATTTGCTCATTTAGATTCATGATCTGAGCTTCCAAATGCGCAATGTGTACATCTGTACAGCAGTATGGTGCAATATGTATACTGGACCACATTGCTAAGCACTGAGCACATTTTACACAAGTAAAGTAAATTACCCATTTTTAGAAATATAAAATGTATTCAATATTTTTGTACATAGTATAAATAAAAAAGTAACTTAATCTTTACCACCCACTACTGTATTGCCCCAAATTTTTACAATGTGAGCATCTGAATGTAAGGGACTGCATTGTCATAGATAATGTTATTCTCATGCCCTGGGTCAGTAGGGGGTGTTATGTCTCCTTAAGGACACTGTCATTGCATGTCATCTCTTAGGCTTACAGACCATACATGCTCTGCTAAGGATTCTGGGAAAATATTTATGCAAATAAGTGGAAAAAGGAAAACTTGCTATAGAGCCACCTTGAATGGTTTTTCAGAAACCCAGTAGCCTGATCTGGGACTAAAAAGCCAAGCCAGAATATTTCCTACAAAGGGAGGAGAGACCCATCCACAGACAGCTGTTTCAGAGTTATTGTTCCTCATCAGGATGAAGCAAGGTACTTTCCTGTCCTGTGTTGGAAAAGAAATGCGCCTTTGGCACTGCAGAACAAACATGAAGAAACCAAGCAGATTGAGGACACAATGTACACAATGTATGTTTTTTGTCTTTCAAAGCTTACTTAGTAGAACAACCTACCTATCCTATTATGGAATATCATTATGAGCAATTCCATAAAATATTGTTATTATTAAATTATCCACTGCTTTTCTGCAAGCACTGTCAGCAGGTATGTTCTTCTGCTACCGATGCTGTTAGGGATGATGTGGAGAATTACATTTTCCTGCGGCCCTGCAGCTTATTATGGGAATTGCTCCGGCTTATAATGGAAGCTATTCCAAAAATAACGTTATATTTCAACATTTCTTGCAATGTCGTTTACTGAATAATAGCTACGTGGCTGAGACCTCTATAGTAACCTCTGCCTGCGATATGGTTATGTACTTATAGATGGCCTGCTTCTGACAGTTTTTGCATTGCTTTTGATTTGAGACATCTCCCAATGACCCTCTAGAAGTTCAGAGACCCTCCTTCTTATTCTCCTAGACATACTTCTGAAAATAACTCCATTATTTTAACATACAGGCACAGATATCATTAGTCTCAGAAAACAGAAACCAAGCCACCTGCTGGGAACACTTCAGTATAGCATACAGTTTAATCTCTTCCTGACAACACAGCCATCCCAGACCTGCTATTCTTATCCAGCCCTAAAATGCTCATAAATTTAAGGCTGGTGTCCAAGCATCTCACTCTTCAGATGTCTACATTCCTCTGCTGATCGTGGTATATAACTAATAGCTAACTAGTACCCTGCAATGCTTCTAGTAGAGGATGCCTACATTACATTCAGTGTTATATGGAGCATCATACAGTCACACACATTGTCTATGGCTCCCTAGTATGAAGTCACAGGGGACTCCATGTACTGCAGTACAGCTTCTTGTGCACAGTTCTGCCATTTTCAAGAGACCAAAATATAAACTGAAATGTCTTAGCATGGTTCAGTATCACTGGTATTTTATCACTTATTACAAAAATGTTTATTTTCAGCAGTTCTGGATGTCATGACCTAGAAGTTTGATTATATTGTTACCCCATTCCTTGTACCTGGCTGCCTGACCTACATTTCCCCGAAAAATAATGGGTGCTCATACACAGTGTGTCCCAGTCTTTGTAAGTGCATTCAAATAAGATCCCCAGGCCTGTCCTAAGATAATCCCTGTTGAAGCATATCTGCATCTACCTTCCAGCTTTCCTGACCCACTGTACACAAATATAGAGAAACTGGGCAGAAGAAACTGTAGGAGAGCCAACTATAGTTAGGGCAACATGATGTTGGTGATCTTTACTTGACCAGGAAATATTGCTAGATAGTTGCTACATCTACACTATGCTCCGATCTGTCGGCCTCACGGACACCGCGCTCCTGGTTCTCCTCTTATCTCTCTGACCTCACTTTCTGTGTATCATTTGCGGGCTCTGTTTCTTCCCCTCTTCCTCTTGCCGTTGTGGCTCCTCAGGGCTCGGTCTTAGGCCCCCTGCTCTTCTCTCTCTACACAGCCCACACTGGACAAACCATCACCAGATTTGGCTTCCGGTACCATCTTTATGCTGATGACACCCAATTATATACGTCATCCTGTGACATCACCCCTGCACTAATACAGAACACCAGTGACGGTCTCTCTGCTGTCTCAAATATCATGTCTTCGCTCTATCTGAAACTGAATCTCTCAAAGACTGAACTACTGCTGTTTCCACCATCTAATAGATATGTCCCTGATATCTCCATTGCAGTCTCCGGCCTTACCTTAACGCCTAGGTAGTATGCCCACTGCCTCGGGGTTCTGTTTGACTCAGACCTTTCCTTCACCATCCATATCCAATCACTCGCACGCTCATGTCATCTCCACCTCAAAAACATCTCCAGAATCCGCCCTTTCCTTACCAGAGATACACTAAAGACACTTATTGTTGCCCTGATCAGTGGTGAACCTAGCCTCTTTGCTGCCTGAGGCGGACTATAGAAAGACGCCCCCCCCCCCAAAAAAAAAAAAACAAAAACTGAGTTTCCATGCTACTAGTTTAACACACTGTTATCGTCGCACAATATACACAATACACAAAGTTATAAAACAGTTTTTAAGAATTCTTCTTCCTGTATTACTTCAGTATCAGATCAACAACACGGCATTAACAATGAAAGTAACTTCACACATCTTCTGCTTGGTGGATGGACGAGCCCACGTGGCCCCCATTCTCTATAATAGGAGCCCCGCAGATAGCTGAGTACTGGACTTCGGCTATCTTTGGCACTCCCATTGAAGTGAATGAGAGCCACGCGGGTTCGTCCATCCACCAAGTGACACACCATATATATATGGCTGCAGCCAGGCTGGATTCCCACCTAGTGGGGGGAAAAACCCAATTCTCAGGCTCAGTGGGGGTCTCAGCAGACAGACCCCCATCAATCAGGTATTTATCCTCTATCATTTAGGTGAATACAGTGCAGTAACATTCTGTGACTTACAGGTGACGTCTCTGACTAATCCTTCACATTTCTCTTCTCTTCCCTTTGGGCCGCCATGACCACTTCTTCCAGCTGTGACTTGTCTCTGTAAAGGTTGCAACACAGACATCTTTGGCTCCTCACTTTTCCAGGCATCCAACCCACATTGTCCTCACCTACACAAAGCCCCCATTCTGCTGCTACCCCAATTATATAATATATGATATAACCCCCCATAATGAATAATACCCCCAAGTGCATCTTTATATTAATAATGTCCGTGTGTACCCTGTATAAATAGTGCCCCTTATTAATAATACCCCAGGTGTTAACTAATTAAAAGGTTTTCGAGGTCATTAATAAACTAATCAGTGGGGTTCAAAAAGCCAGGACCCCCACTGACCAGCTGTTTGAATGGTACCTGTGTAAGCGCCGTGACCGCTTCTCTGTTTACATAGTGTAATTCATCTCATAGCGGCCATGTAATGTAACTGCAGCCTCGTCCTGTACATGTCTACAGTATGTGACAAGGCTACAAGTACATCACACGGTCACTATAAACAGACAGCGTATAATATAAACAGGTGCCATAGCCCATGTTTATAGCACCCCATTTACACACACTATAATGTTCCACAGCAGCCCCTGCACACAGTATTACACAGTGTTATGGCCCGCAGCGGCCCCTGCACACTGTATTATGCCTCTCAGCGGCCCCTGCACATGGTATTATGCTTCATAGTGGCCCCTGCTCACGGTATTAAGCCCCGCATTGGCCACTGCACACGGTATTATGTTCCACAGCAACTCCTGCACACAGTTTTATGCCCCATATTGGCCCCTGCACACGGTATTATGCTCCATATTGCCCCCTGCACATGGTATTATGCTCCACAGTGGCCCCAGCACACGGTATTATGCTCCATAGTGGCCCCTGCACTGGTATTATGCTCTGTAGTGGCCCTTGCTCTGGTATTATGCTCCATAGTGGCCCCTGCACTGGTATTATCCTCCATAGTGGCCTTTGCACTGGTATTATGCTCCATAGTGGCCCCTGCACTTGTATTATGCTCCATAGTGACCCCTGCACCCGGTATTATGCTCTATAGTGGCCCCTGCACTCGGTATTATGCTCTATAGTGGCCCCTGCACTTGTATTATGCTCCAGAGTGGCCCTTGCACTGGTATTATGCTCTACAGTGGTCCCTGCACAGGGTATTATGCTCTATAGTGGCCCCTGCACTTGTATTATGCTCTACAGTGGCCCCTGCACAGGGTATTATGCCCCATAGTGGCCGACCCATGAACTATTATTATACTCTAGGCCTCCGATTATTATACTCCAGGGTCTGAATAGGCCCCGGAGTATAATAATAGTAGTATTTGCGGCCCGCGGCCTAACTTACCGATCCCCGCAGCCGCTCACAGCGGCATCCACTTCCCTTTCTGCGGCCCATAGCAGAAGGGGAAGCGGGGGCGGCCACGAGCAGACGCGGGGTAGGTAAATAAATAGGCCCTGACCTGCCGGGGATACGCCAACAGGTTACGGCCTATTTATATATATAAAAAAAAAGCTATACTCACCTGTGATGCCTTGATGCAGCCGCCGCCGCCTCCTCTTCTTGTCCGCGACGTCTGTGTCTCAGCGTAGGCGGCGTGATGACGTCATTGTATCGCCGCCTGCGCTGAGATGCGACGTCTTGTAAACCAGCCCAGGACAGGCCCCGCTCAGCTGTTTTTTTTTTTTTTTTTTTTTTAAAGCGGCCTGTCCTGGGCTGGTTTACATTAAATAGTAAAAATGCCGCCCCTCGGACAGTGCTGCCCGAGGCGGCCGCCTCACTTCGCCTCATTAGCGGTGCGCCCCTGGCCCTGATTCACTCTTGCCTTGAATACTGTAACTCCTTACTAATCGGTCTTCCCCTTACTAAACTCTCCCCTCTACAATCTATTCTGAGTGTGGCAGCCAGGCTCATCTATTAGTCTAGACGCTACAGCGATGCCTCCGGTCTGTGTTGGTCACTACATTGGCTGCCTATTCAATACAGAATACAATATAAATGTATCATTCTCATCCACAAGGCTCTCCATAATGCTGCACCTCCCTACATTTCCTCCCTCATCTCTGTCTATCGCTCAACCTGTGCTCTCCGTTCACTAAATGACCTAAGACTAACATCCCCTATTATCAGAACCTCCCACTCCCGTATCCAAGACTTCTCCCGAGTTGCACCACTTCTCTGGAATGCTCTATCCTAGACTATCAGATTAACCCACAATTTCCACAGCTTCAAGCACAAACTAAAGACATTTCTTTTCAGACAGGCCTATCACAACTCCTAATGTAAACCCTTTCATAGTTAGAATCCCTAAAATGTACCCTCCTCTGTTCACGCTCCTACATTACCTCACAGTATATGATGCCGTGTCAGACTAACTTTATATGTCCAGGCACCATCTGCACATTAAAAGACATGACTGGTGACGGCTCATACAGCTTTATATATGTGTAATGACAGTAACCTCTATTACAAAATTGTCTGACCACTGTATAAGCAATGCTAGCTCCGATGCCACCCCTGCTACCTCTTGTGTCTCCCCCTCTACCTCATAGATTGTAAGCTCTTGTGAGCAGGGCCCTCAGTCCCATCGTTTGAATTGACTATTTCTTTGTAATGTATCTTTTTTGTCTGTACTTGAACCCTACAAATTGTACAGTGCTGCGGAATATGTTGGCTCTATATAAATAAAATGTATTATTATATTATTATTATTACAGTCCTACATCCTATAGTAGGTGCTATATAGCATGTTTTGGTGCAGTCAACTTTGGGGTATATGTCAGTTTGCATCAAGAGTACTGTATATGGAGTTGGCCAGGATATAGGTTTTTATGACCTATCCTCAACCCCCAGACCGATCAGCTGTATGGGGCCGCTTCCAGTGCCCATACTTTATACAACACAGGGCCAGATATAGATACCTCTAGGAGCCGGTACTGCAGCTAAGCTTTCATTGAAGTTAATGGGAGATGAACTGAAGAACTCTCGCCCAGCAACTATATGGGGTACAGAGCAAACTGCTTCCGGCCCCACGTTGTGTATTGTATGGGCACAGGAAGTCCACCTGTTGGCCCCACCAATCAGATATTTATGGCCTTTCCTTAGGAAACCGTATATCTTGGACAAACCCTTTAAAGATGAAAACTACTGTTAAGGTTAAGCATTGCTTTAAAGGTAGTTTGACAACTGCATTTTAAAACAATTTACTCTGTGAAATGTATGATCTGATACTTCACACTTTAAGTAATGCTTAAAACACTGTAAAAAGGCGATAATTGACTTTTGATAGGCCAACTAACATAAAACAAACTAACTAACAAAAAATCAAATCTGAAAGATTCAATTCCCACTGGGAATAATCGGACTGCTTATTATCTCCTCACACACACATATACAGGTCTAGACTGGCCATTCACCTGGAATGGGCTGATTATGTAATAATACGACAAGACCATCACTGAAGGATACAGAGACTGGAACACATATAGACTTCAGTAAAGAAATGAACACTGAGAGCCACAAATAACTGGATATTCCTCTATATGCTTGCAATTGGATTAGTAAAAAGTCACACCGATTACTAGACATGTCAATGGGGTGTAGGTGTAGATCTCAGACTTGGGCCGACTGGACAGGTTGTGTAGGACTCAGTTAGGTTTGGCCATCCTGACTTTTTATCCCATATAATCTAAATTTACATGATATTATGTTATTTTACAATGAGTGCCCTCTCTGTTAGACCACATAAAACAGGACAATTTGTCAAGTAAAATTATTTACAATGGACTGTCAAAATATTGGTCATGTGAATAGCCCCCTTTCACACGAATGAATATTAATGCAGCAGTGTGACGCCTGGTAAAAAATAAACAGCCATCACACAGACAATTATGACGTTTGTGTGAATATAGGGTAATTCTTATTCACTGTGTCCAAGAGGATCTGAGTTTCAGGGAGCCAGTGATTTATTAAGAGACTCTGGCCTCTTAATAAATTAGGCATACCCCCGTGGCACAGGATTCCTGTATAACTCATGGCAGAAAACTGGCATGAGTTATAATATATATGTTGGCCCGACGCATCTCCAACTTGGCCCTGCCCACAGTGGCAAGTGAGGCAAAGAATGAGGAATTTGGCGCTTCTTTGGTGCAAGAAAGTGCCTTGAACCAAAGATGGCCATATTATCACAAATCTACACCAGAAAACTGGCATAGATGCATTGATAAATTGCTCCCAATGTGTACTTGGCACTATAAAAAATGAGTAGATATGCATTGATCATGTAAATCCACAAGAAGAGGTGAATACTTTACCAGTTCCATAAAAAAAATTCTTTAATTAACATTATGCCCTATTTAGTGCCAACATATTCCATAATGCTTTATTCAATGCGTTATTCTATATGGCTGATATTTGAAGGTGTACATGCACTTGGGTAAAGTGTCCCTATAGGATAACATGGCTATAAGTGATGTTTTTGTCACATCAGAAGAAATTACACAATTTGTGAAAATCTAGGCCGTAGTTATTTATGAATTTATAATTTACATCTCTTGCCTGCTCAATATGCACCCTATATACGGGAAATCTTTCTTCATAATGACCTAGATTTATCAATGGATGCTAAGAGCTCCATGAAATTAAAAGCTAAGCATCCTGGGAAAAATCCTTTTTGGAGCTCATCAGTCATATTTAGTAAAGATATAACATGAAAACATGTAACATGTTTTATCCAGAGCTACTCCTGGTCAAGGAATGCATACATTGGGTTGTATAACGTACATATTTCTCATACGGTTATGGCCTTTGTCCCAAAGAGTAGACTGCACAAATGCTAACAGGGCTATCTTCAATCAACTTTATCAAGTAGTAGTATCATTCACAAGTAGAGTTAGTTGAATAGAAAAAATATCTGCTGCAGATTTGCCGTCGAAGTTGTACTAAAATTTGCTAAAAATAAAATCAGCATGCTTTAGATGCTGATTTTAACTCCTTCGCGCTGCAGGCATTTTCAATTTTTGACTTCCCGCCTTCCAAACCCCATAACTTTTTAAATTTTTCCCAAAGAACCATATGAGAACTTAATGTTTGTTGAACAAATTGTGCTTCCTAATGGTAACATTTAATATTAAGTACGATGTGTTGGGAAGCTGTAAAAAAAAAATCAGAATGGGGTGAAACTGGAGAAAAAGTGAATTTTTGTGACTTTCTTAAAGGTTTCGTTTATTTATGGCGTTCACTGTGCAGCCAAAATGACATGTCACCTGTATGTTATGGGTCATTACGATTCCAGGAATACCAAATTTATATTGTTTTTGTTACGTTTTATTCCCTTAAAAAAAATCTAAACTTTGCAAAAAAAAATGTATATTTTAGAGTTTCCATATTCTGACACCTGTAACTTTTTTATATTTCCATGTACGTGATGCATAAGACATTTTTTTTCTTTTTTTTTTAGTGGGACCAGATGTACTTTTTATTTATACCATTTTGGGAAATGTCTGATGTTTTGATTGCTTTTTATGGGAGGCTAAACAATAGTGGCTTGGCTCTTCATTTTTTTTTTCCTGCTACATTGTTTGCCCTACGGGAAAAATATTTTTATATGTTTGTAGACCGTCTCAATAACTATATTCTTAAGGCAGGCCTGGGAGCCTACATTAGACTTCTTGGTGTCATAGGAACAGGACAGCTCCAGCGATCCTGCTGCCTGGGAGTCGTCCTGCAACATTAAAGGTACTGGACCGGTGGGGACGGACTGTGGAGGCTCTTTGAGGGGGCATAACATAAAGCAATGTCCATGATAAAATTTCTCTCTGATCGTGGGCATTAGCTCTGCCGTATTACAGTGAAAGACCCAGCAACCGTGGTACTATTACAGTGGATGTTGGGAAAGGGTTAAAGGGAGTTTGTCATCAGAATCTGTCATGTTGTTTACATTAGTGTCAAAGGGAATGGACACAAACTCAGTCTGTGTCAGTTCTCTGCAACTGTTAATGTCAGTTGCTGTCATCCTATGACGGATGACTGCAATGGACATTAACAATGGTAGTGTGAACCCACCCTAGGCTTACATATCTAGAGTTAGTGGCCACCGTCATGCCTCCCATGGTCGTTCCTGCTAAGTAATTAATACAATAACCACAACTCACCAAAGGATGGAAGTAAATATGAGATGATAGGCAATTGTAGAACAAGGTCAGACATGAGAGATATTACTGTTAGTAGAGGGCTTACAATGACGATAAAATACTGTTATTATTGACAACACAGCTGTCTTCCATTCAATAACTTCATGTTTAGACTTTAAAGAACAGTATGTGGCTCCAACAATTCTTATATTGTGCTAGGAAATGTTGACACAACCTTCAAACAGGTGGATGATGGAAAATTTAGAAATTGCAGATGAGCAGGGTCACTGAGGCAGTAAATCTGAATACATGCCCATAACATCTCAGATCACAGATCTCAGAGATTTCCATATATACTTGTGACAAAAAGGCATACTTAATGTAGGTCAAAAAAACAGGACTGTGCCCTCATGGTAGGGACGACCATGTGATTTCACCTGAGAATAGAATTTTTCCAGTGCAACCAGTGACTAAACACTGCCTATATCAACTTTCAGACGGCCATATGTATATTGTCCATATTAAAGGCACAGTGCTTGGATTTCATGCAGTTCTAGTGAACACAAAATAATCTGGGATTAGACTGACTCTTCATCGTCATATCACATAGCTTCAATACTGAGAACTTTCAGATACATTTACATATATTGGTGAATCATATTAACAAATTATTCTATAAGCTTTAGGTTTAATACTACTTCATATATGCTTCCCATAATGCATTGCAGGCAGTATGCAAGGAGGAGTACTCAGGAGGTCCTCGCCATTCTCTTCATGGTTTCATGTCCTTTAGATGACTTTAGGAGAAGATTCAGTTTCTTTGTTTCCAAACTCCTGCTAAATATATGTAAAATGCTACACTTTGATGAGCTTGCTAAATGGAGTTGTAATGAACACCTAGCTTCCTGGATGAAAGGAACGAAGGGGTTCCTGCAGGCTTGATTCATCCTGTGAAAGCTCACAACTGGGAGACTCCTGACCGCATCACCTCCATGAAGATGCAAACTGATCATCTCCTACATTACTAGATCTTCAGTGAAGGTGACAAGAGGACAGACAGAGTGGCAGCTCAGCAAAGCACTTCAGCCTGGCTTTTGCCAAGAAAGTACTATTATTTAAGTAAAGAAAATATTATTATTATTATTATTATTAAAGTAAAAGGAAAACAATATAGACACACACACATCTTCTATCTATCTATCTATCTATCTATCTATCTATCTATCTATCTATCTATCTATCCAGACACACACACACAAAATTTCTTATGATGACTATACACCTACTAACTACATCAATAGTTGGAAATTAACCTAACAGACCTAAGACCTATATAATAATAATAAAGGGTTAAAGGAGTTCCCTTGTATTTACTTTTCCCCCCTATATGGTGATCTGGACTTCACTGAAGAGAATCCCCAGTTTGCTCCCACGGCGTAGTCTCCATTAGCATCAGTTTACTTGTGACTAAGCAAATCATAGTCAAGCGTAGAATGGGAGAGGGAGATAGGCAGAGGTCAGTGCAGATAGCAGATTAGTATATATAGTAAATATCAGGTAGGTGATGTATAAACAGTTAATATATACCACAGCAGAGCACTGCAAACTAATGGACATTGTTGCTTAAAGGGGTTTTCTGGGCTAATAATATTGACGACCTACCCTAAGGATTGTCTCCTCCCTCCTCCACATTCTGGTTTTCAGCTCAGTCCAGCGGTGTACTATGTGCTTGTTGTAAATTGCAGTTATTTCTGGATTTGCATACAGAGATACTGATCAAGAAACATTTCTAGCACTTGTCAGGGCTCAGCAACTGAAAGTAATATGTAGCGAGAGGAAGAGAATATATATATATATATATATATATATATATATCTATATCTCTATATCTATACAGTGCCTTGTGAAAGTATTCGGCCCCCTTGAACTTTTCAACCTTTTGACATTTCAGGCTTCAAACATAATGATATAAAATTTTAATTTTTTGTTGACGAATCAACAATAAGTGGAACACAATTGTGAAGTGGAACGAAATTTATTGGTTATTTTAAACGTTTGTAAAAAATAAAAAACTGAAAAGTGGGGCGTGCAATATTATTCGGCCCCTTTACTTTCAGTGCAGCAAACTCACTCCAGAAGTTCAGTGAGGATCTCTGAATGATCCAATGTTGTCCTAAATGACTGATGATGATAAATATAATCCACCTGTGTGTAATCAAGTCTCCGTATAAATGCACCTGCTCTGTGATAGTCTCAGGGTTCTGTTTAAAGAGCAGAGAGCATCATGAAGACCAAGGAACACAGCAGGCAGGTCCGTGATACTGTTGTGGAGAAGTTTAAAGCCGGATTTAGATACAAAAAGATTTCCCAAACTTTAAACATCCCAAGGAGCACTGTGCAAGCGATCACATTGAAATGGAAGGAGTATCAGACCACTGCAAATCTACCAAGACCCGGCCGTCCCTCTAAACTTTCATCTCAAACAAGGAGAAGACTGATCAGAGATGCAGCTAAGAGAGCCATGATCACTCTGGATGAACTGCAGAGATCTACAGCTGAGGTGGGAGAGTCTGTCCATAGGACAACAATCAGTCATACACTGCACAAATCTGGCCTTTATGGAAGAGTGGCAAGAAGAAAGCCATTTCTCAAAGATATCCATAAAAAGTCTCGTTTAAAGTTTGCCACAAGCCACCTGGGAGGCACACCAAACATGTGGAAGAAGGTGCTCTGATCAGATGAAACCAAAATCGAACTTTTTGGCCACAATGCAAAACGATATGTTTGGCATAAAAGCAACACAGCTCATCACCCTGAACACACCATCCCCACTGTCAAACATGGTGGTGGCAGCATCATGGTTTGGGCCTGCTTTTCTTCAGCAGGGACAGGGAAGATGGTTAAAATTGATGGGGAGATGGATGGAGCCAAATACAGGACCATTCTGGAAGAAAACCTGTTGGAGTCTGCAAAAGACCTGAGACTGGAACGGAGATTTATCTTCCAACAAGACAATGATCCCAAACATAAAGCAAAATCTACAATGGAATGGTTCACAAATAAACGTATCCAGGTGTTAGAATGGCCAAGTCAAAGTCCAGACCTGAATCCAATCGAGAATCTGTGGAAAGAGCTGAAAACTGCTGTTCACAAACGCTCTCCATCCAACCTCACTGAGCTCCAGCTGTT
The DNA here is from genome assembly GCA_947044405.1 of Leptodactylus fallax. Lineage (NCBI taxonomy): Eukaryota > Metazoa > Chordata > Amphibia > Anura > Leptodactylidae > Leptodactylus > Leptodactylus fallax. Next base: position 3,334,383 of record CAMRHE010000088.1, read on the forward strand.
TTCCAAGGAAGAATGGGCAAGAATTTCAGTCTCTCGATGTGCAAAACTGATAGAGACATACCCCAAGTGACTTGCAGCTGTAATCGCAGCAAAAGGTGGCGCTACAAAGTATTAACTTAAGGGGGCCGAATAATTTGGCACGCCCCACTTTTCAGTTTTTTTTTATTTTTTACAAAAGTTTAAAATATCCAATAAATTTTGTTCCACTTCACGATTGTGTCCCACTTGTTGTTGATTCTTCACCAAAAAATAAAAATTTTATATCCTTATGTTTGAAGCCTGAAATGTGGCAAAAGGTTGAAAAGTTCAAGGGGGCCGAATACTTTCGCAAGGCACTGTATTCATCAGGTTTTGCAAACAGAGCAAGATAGATAAAGCAATGTATTGGGTAAAACACTTCAGTTAACTTAAGTTACAACTTTGAATATGGGAATACCCCTGAAGATGGGAATACCCCTTTAAGAAGTGGAAGACAGTGACCTCATCTGGAACAGAGCAGTTAGTTTGAGCTGGAAATCACTCCTCCTGGAGACCTAATATACCGGTAAAATTGTCCTGTTTTCCAATGCTGACATGTGTTCCACAAGTTCTCTCCCTATAACTACATCCTGCCACTTCAGATCTGAGAACATGTGCACTTTAAATGTTTAGCTTATTTTAACCTCAATCTGTGAGAACCAATATACCGTACATAATTCATATTTCCAAATCAATCACCATACATTATTTATAGGAGCGGAGTTATTTTACATAATTCTATGTATAATTTATATATCAATGCCATAGGAAAGAATGCTTATCTGTGACAAACTGTTTCTAACTAGCATATGCTGTTTACTTAAAAAAGTATTTGTATTTACTCCTGAACAGAAGCAGTTATAAGTAGACTCACATGGCTCATGACGACTGATACATGTAAATCGGAGGAACACTCCCTGCCACCATAACCTATAACACCCCATGCACATGATCAAATGTGCTTCCGATTTGTGGGGCCGAGATTGCATCGCAATGCAGTCGGATGACACTCGGAGTGACATCCGAGTGCATCTCGTGATGCATTCACATCTATGGGGGCTTCCAATCCATTCAGTTCTGATGACACAGATTATTAAAGAGCAGGTCTGGAACGGATTGGAAGCCCCTATAGATGTGAATGCATCATGGAATGCACTCGGATGACACTCCGAGTGTCATCCAACTGCTCTGTACTGCAAACTCGGCCCCACATTGGAAGCACATTTGGTCGTGGCATTACAACACCAGATGTAGCGTCGCTTTATAGGTCATGCAAGCCATGCAAGTCATTGCATCATTGGCATTGTTAAAAAGGATCCGAAATGGATGTGAAAAAAATGGACTGCTTGTAACATTCTTTCCAACATTATGTGAATGCAGCCTAAAGGGAGTCTGTTATTAGATATCAGCCCTGCAGATAGATAGGTTAGGGTCACCTAAATCAAAGTGTTTCCTTCTTGTGAATCTGTGCTTTTGTTGCTGAGATATTTCTGGTTTTGTCAGTATGCAAATGAGCTCTTTGGCACAATGATGTTGTTTCCCAGGGCCGGTTCCAGGTTTTAGTAATCCCTTGGGCGACCGAGTTTCAGCAGTCATGGTAAGAGGCCCAATCAAAAATCCAGTGTGCTGAGATTCATAAAGAACATCTGCTTTTTCTGTAGGGACTTTACTGTTTAAATGAATAACAAACAAGATGGAGGAAAGTTTCTGTATTGTTTTAAAGGGAATCTATCATTAAAAAAAACACTTTTAAGCTAATGGCACATTGGAATGGCCTTTAAAAAGGCCATTCTTCTCCTACCTTTCATTGTTGTCTTCTTCCAGCCGTTTCTGTAAAAATCCGTTTCTTCAATTATGGAAATGATCCTCACGGAACACCCGGGGCTTTCCTCCTCTTCTGCAAGTACCCACCTCGTTATTGCTTGTCACCGCCCATTAATCTGCTGAGGTGACTCCCATCTTGGTCTTCTTTGTATCTTCTTTCTTCTACTTCCTCTGACGCAGCACTGGACCGCCGCCATTTTCCAGCGGTCTTTCACAAGAGGCGCAGTATGGACCACTGGAAATGGCAGCCCGTCATGCGCAGTGGCTGCTGTCCTGTGCTGCGTCAGAGGAAGTAGAAGAAAGGAGTCACCACAATAGACTAATGGGCGGTGACAAGCGATAGGTGCTCACTGCCAAGGAGGAACACCTCGGGTACTCCGTGAGGATCATTTCCATAATTGAAGAAACGGATTTTTACATTAGCTTAAAAGTGTTTTTTTTAATGATTCCCTTTAACACTGTAGTGAATGGTGGTGGATGCAAACAAAGGTGCCCTATCTGCATTGTCATTCTGTAAGAACAACCAACTTACTCTAGGTTCACACTTGCGCTTGGGTTTCTGTTCTTCAGGTCCGCTTGGGGACCCAAAAAACGGAAACCCAATCCGCTTACAAAGCGGTCACCCGCGGACCCCATAGACTATAATGGTGTCCGCCGGGTTTCCACCCTGCTTCTGTCTAAAAAATTAGAGAAAAGTCCTGCTTGCAGGACTTTTCTCTCCGTATTTTTCAAGCGGATTCAGGGACAGAATTCCCGAACGGAATTCAAGTGCTGGTGTGAACCCATCCTTAAACGTGTAAACTTAGTTTTACTTGTCGATTTCCAATGGTAAAAACACCAGCATCTCTCGGCAAATATTTGTATAAATAAAATGTAACCTTTATTCACATGTTAAAAACAGGAAAAAGATAGCATAACAACCATCCTATACAGACATGATGACTTACGCATTTCAGAGCGCATGGCTCCTTAGTGCATGGCGCTGTGGAAAATTTGAATCAACTCTGTATCTATGGGTGAGCTGTGGAGAGACTTTTTTGTTTAAATTCTTACTTGTACAGTACTGTAAGCACTGGTTGAATGTATACCTCAATACAATTATTAAACATACAAAACATTATTTGTAGTCTCAATAGACTTTTTGAAAAACCATTAATGTGCACATCTACATTGTGGCTTCTGTTATAAATGCAAACCAGGTTATCGTGTAGGTTTTGTCTCATGGCAGACAACACCTTTACCCAACAGATCCTACTGACTTATAATGGATTGCATAGAAATTTATCATTTCATATTGTGACACTGGACATTTGTTGTAACGAATCTTTATGATACAGATATACACACTCACAAAAATTACAAGTACTACAAGTCCCAGGGCAGAACAAAAGCACAGTGGACTGACTTAAACTTTAACAAATTAACATACTTAAAACTTTCCCTGCTTATCTATCACTTACATACCAGCTGTTACAGAAGCACTATATATCACTTGGAGAAGACAGCAGCTATAGAGGGGTCAGAGAGGAGAAACAATGGGCTGACAGGGGTTCTGGACGGATGACAGCAAGTTTAGTAAAGTAAAACACTGAACAATGCTCTTATTGTTAGGGTTTGCTCACACGGAGGAATTTGCTGTGGAATCTGCCCCCCGAATGCAGGGCAGTTATACCCGGATCTGCCTCCCATTGTTTTCAATGGGAGGCAGAGATCGCAGCAGGACGCAGTAAAAAAAAAGCATCCTGCTCAATCTTGCTGCGGATTCTGTGGCTGATTCAGCCACGGAGTCTGCGGCTTGAGACTCCGTGCATTCATCTTGGCCTAATCAGGAGTGGGAAGCCGCGACGGAATGCCAATGCCCTGGACAAAATTAAAAGCGGGGCCCCAAATGCTGATATACCAATAACGCCATCATATTTCCAGTGGTAGTCCCTTTAATAACACACACTTTCTGCCCCCAGATCAGTAACAACCACCCCCTCTTATGCCCACACACAATTTAAATAACCACCTTTGTATCGCCTAATAGATTTTTGTATCCCCTCCTTATTTTAGTGCCTCCTTATAAATAATAGTCCCTGCTTATAAACAGTGCCCCATATCAGTAATAGTTCCCCCTTATCAGTAATATCCCCCTCATAAATAATAGCGCTCCTTTATAAATAGTCCCCCTTATTAATAATAGCCCTCTCATAAATAATAGTTCACCTTATAAATAATAGCCTCTTTACCAATACCCTCCTTATAAAGTCTCCCTCTTATAAATAAAAGCGACCACATTATAATAGCCGCCTCCATATATAAATAATGTCCTCCCTTATTATAGGCCTATTATAAATAGTTCTTCCCTTATAAATAGCCCTCCTTATATATAATAATTTCCTATTATAATAGTCCCCTTATATTTAATAGTTTCCTCCCTGATACATAATAGCCCCCTTATATATAACAGTCTCCCCATTATAACAATACACCTTATATATAATAGTTCCTCTCCTATAATAGCCTCCTTATATATAATAGTTCCTCCTTTATACATAATAGCCCCCTTATAACAGCCAACCTTATAATAGTTCCTCCTTATAATAACCCCCCTTATATATAATAGTTCATCTCCTATAACAGTCCCCCCTTATATATAACAGTCCCCTTATAAATATGTCATCTCTTATAATAACCCCCTTACATATAACGATCTCCCCATTATAATAGCCCCCTTAAAAATAATAGTTTCCACCTTATAATAGCCTCACTTATTTGTAATAGTTCTCACCTTTTAAGGGGGACTATTATAAGGGGGTACAATTATACTATTATTTATAATGGGGTCTATTATAAGGGGAGTACAATTATACTATTATTTATAATGGGGGCTATTATAAGGGGGGTACAATTATACTTTTATTTATAATGGTTCTGTTATAAGGAAGGAACTATAATATATAAAGAGACTAATATAAGGTGGGTACAATTATATACAATAGCCAACCCTTATATATAATATGTAATCTCTTATAATAACCCCCTTATATATAACAGTTTCCCCTTATATATAGTATCCCCCTTATATATAACAGTTACACCTTATAAATAATACTTCACCCTTACAATAGCCCCCCTTATGTTTAATAGTTCCCCCACTATAAATATTAGCTCCCCTATAAATAATAGTTTGCCCCCTAAGCAGGGAATCCCTTTCTCTTACCAGAAAACAATAAATCCTGTACTCACCTTACCGCGCTCCCACGATGAGCAGAGCTACCAAAGTCTCACCCTGTAGTAGTGGCGACATCCTGTGCGTTTCCGTAGGTCCTCAATGGCATAGCAGGGACTTTTCAGCTCCCTGTTCTATCATAGGATTAAACTGTACCGGCGTGCACAGTACAGCATGTCGATACAGCTGTGGGGCACCCGGGATTCAAGACATCATGTTAAAAACTTGATGCTCCGGACCCTGGGGGGCCCCTTTGGGGACGGGGGCCCTAGGCAATTGCCCAGCTTGCCCCCCCCTAACGCCTGCCCTGACCGGGTGCTGACGCTGGCCCTGGCATATCTCTTCACAGCCTAGCCTAAGTTTATACCACCTATTAGTTGGCTTAGTTTTCAGAACTTCACACCATTTTAAAGCATGTTGTTGCATCTTAATCCATGCCCCCTTTTCTGGCAAAACCATGCCTACTTGTATAGCAAGTTGGTAAAATTTTGTTAGATGTGCCAAAATGTGCCACATTTTGATGCATTTTACACCAGAGTCCGATTGGAACTGTAATAGTAAATCTACCCCATATTTTCATCCCTTGTGGCAGGCCTCTATAGTTATACAGTAACTTTCCTATAGACTGAAATACAGTTGTATTGCAGTCTATGGGACAAGTGATTTAATGATTGCAGGTTCAAGTTCCCTGGGGTGGGAAAAAACCCCCCAGTAAAAATAAATAAAAAAAATGTGAAATATTTTTTTAATTAAAAAAATAAATAAAAATTCAAAATCACCCCCTTTCCCTAGATCTCAAATAAAAATGAACAAGACCAAACAAACAAATAAGATACACTTAAAAATGCCTGAATACAAAAATAGAAATCAAAATGGCTGATCTGCCGTGATTTCGCCCTCCAAAAAAATGTGAATAAAAAGCAACGAAAACATTAGACATTCTCCAAAATGGTATTTTAAAGAAGTACATCTGGCCTTGCAAAAAAAGACGCCTAAGATTAGGGTCACACCTGCATCTTTTTTTTTTGCGTGTTTCTGTTCTTCTCATCCATCGAAGGACCAGAAAAGTGGAAAAAGGAATACATTCTATGACGGACACAAATGGAGCCTGAGGGACCCCATTGACTATAATGGGATAAGTCAGGTGCCCACTGAATGTCCTTCCTTCTTCATTGAAATCATCAGACAAAAATGTTGGCTTCTAGGACTTTTTTATCTGTCAAATTTATATGGATCTGCGCCAGAGACTCTAAATGGAGACACTGACACAGATGAGAACACAGCCTTACAAAGCCCCATATACGAAAATATAAAAAAAAGGTACAGGTGTATGAATATGGTGACTCCAAGAAATTTTATTTCCAAAGTTTAGTTTTTTTGTTAAGGTATTAAAACATAACAAAAACTATATACATCAGTTATCACTGTAATCGTTAGAATATAGATAACACGTTATTTTGGCAGCACAGTGAACAGTAAAAATAAAACCCATAAAAAAAGGTGCATAAAATTCAGAAATTTTTTGCAGCTTCCCAGTACATCGTATAGAATATTAAATGAAACCACTATGAAGTATCATCTATCCCACAAAAAATAAGTCCTCATACAGCTCTGCGAATGGAAAAAATCAAACATTTATGGCTTATGGAAGGGAGGTAATAAAAAATTTAAAATGCGTGCGGTGGAAAAGGGTTAAAAACCACATCCATTTCTCAAAAATACAGCTGATATCGATCAATTTTTCACTTTCTGAAGTGAAATCACCAGTGGCTTGGCCCAGAGTGCAGCCAAAAAAGCATTGTTTGGCAGCACCCGAAAAGGACCATCTTAAAACATTGCTGTAAATGATATGGGTGATGATTCACAATCCCCAGGCTGTCAATTAGTAAGTGTCCAGAATAGTACCCATATATATATATATATGTATATATATGGTATACACAATACAGGTAATATATTCTCTGGCCACATTCTCCTGGTATGTTCTGTAGAGCAGCTAGTTACTGTCTGTGTATTAATATTTCATATCTGTGAGTCTAATGATAAGAGAACATTTTAGACTCATAAATAATGTTGTGTGAAGTGCTGAGGCATTAATGGTTAATGAACATTAGCACAGGTCACGTGATGGGAGCAACTGACCACAACCTGCAGATCCTGACATTTTACAAGAGAAAATTTCCCCTTAATTAGACCCAGAGCTCTCTGCAGGTGCAATACAGGCAGGGAACAGCTCCATCCCCCTCCACGACATAATACAGACATCCCTATGGTATCAGCGGTCCATAAGCATGTTAAGTAATTCGCGGTTGCAAGGTCAGCCTTTGAAAACTAGAGATTTACAAAAGAAAGGTTTGGTTGTTATAATGTGGAGATGTACAGTATATATCTGCATACACTTGCACAAAAGAATACATATACATACAAACACATACAGGCATACACACGCACATATACAGTACAGACCAAAAGTTTGGACACACCTTCTCATTCCAAGAGTTTTCTGTATTTTCATGACTATAAAAATTGTAGATTCACACTGAAGGCATCAAAACTATGAATTAACACATGTGGAATTATATACTTAACAAAAAAGTGTGAAACAACTGAAAATATGTCTTATATTCTAGGTTCTTCAAAGTAGCCACCTTTTGCTTTGATTACTGCTTTGCACACTCTTGGCATTCTCTTGATGAGCTTCAAGAGGTAGTCACCTGAAATGGTCTTCCAACAGTCTTGAAGGAGTTCCCAGTGATGCTTAGCACTTGTTGGCCCTTTTGCCTTCACTCTGCGGTCCAGCTCACCCCAAACCATCTCGATTGGGTTCAGGTCTGGTGACTGTGGAGGCCAGGTCATCTGGCGTAGCACCCCATCACTCTCCTTCTTGGTCAAATAGCCCTTACACAGTCTGGAGGTGTGTTTGGGGTCATTGTCCTGTTGAAAAATAAATGATGGTCCAACTAAACGCAAACCGGATGGAATAGCATGCCGCTGCAAGATGCTGTGGTAACCATGCTGGTTCAGTATTCCTTCAATTTTGAATAAATCCCCAACAGTGTCACCAGCAAAGCACCCCCACACCATCACACCTCCTCCTCCATGCTTCACGGTGGGAACCAGGCATGTAGAGTCCATTCGTTCACCTTTTCTGCGTCACACAAAGACACGGTGGTTGGAACCAAAGATCTCAAATTTGGACTCATCAGACCAAAGCACAGATTTCCACAGGTCTAATGTCCATTCCTTGTGTTCTTTAGCCCAAACAAGTCTCTTCTGCTTGTTGCCTGTCCTTAGCAGTGGTTTCCTAGCAGCTATTTTACCATGAAGGCCTGCTGCACACAGTCTCCTCTTAACAGTTGTTGTAGAGATGTGTCTGCTGCTAGAACTCTGTGTGGCACTGACCTGGTCTCTAATCTGAGCTGCTGTTAACCTGCGATTTCTGAGGCTGGTGACTCGGATGAACTTATCCTCTGCAGCAGAGGTGACTCTTGATAAACTACCCATTTTATTTTTATATACTGCAAATGCACTGGACAGTTGAGAAGACATCTAGGTGCAGACTCAGGCCAGTCAGTATCCTTGATTCCTGGGCCCCATCTTCTCAATCACACTGTCTGGCCCCAGTTGTCCTGCAGCATCTTACAGACAGAATTCTAAGATAGATACAGTCAGAAGCAAACTAGGCAGCAAGTTACTTCTGGAAAAAATATGTTAGAAACATTTTAGGAATCTGCAAACAAATGTCAGGTAATATTTGCATGTAGCTGTATAGCGCATCCCAAGCATTAATATTACTGGTGGAAACCAGTAGCCACCTCAGTCCAACACTGTATATACATGTTTTGTGACAATTGAGGAAAAAGCCTTCTGCTGTGGGCATACTGTAGGAATGTACATGTGGATTTTATTGCAGATTTCAACCTATGCATTGCAAATTCTGAAATACATAGTGAAAATCCATGGCAATTCTGAAATATGAACATGCTATGGATTTCAAAACACTCTGATTTGGAGAGACTTTTTTAAAGTATGGGTGAGATTTTAAAATACTATGTAAAAAAGTCTGCAAAAGTAGTAAAGCATAAAAAAATATGAATTAGATATTGCTGTAATCGTACTGACACAGAGAATAAAAAGTAATGTTTGTTATGCTGTACGGTGAAACGCAAAAAATATAAAAAGAAGCAATGCTAGAATTAATTTTTTATCCCCCCCCAGAAAGAGTTAATAAAATTTTGCCAATATGTACCCCAAACTGGTTCTTTGAAATGCATCCCATCCCACAAAAAAATAAGATCGCAAAAGGCTACATAAATAAAAAAAATCACCACATCCTTTAGGCTAAGGCCCCACAACGTTTTTTGTTGCAGATTTTGCTGGGGTTTTTTGAGTCAGGAATGGCTGCAAAAGGATTGGAAAATATAAAGGAAGCATTTAGGTTTTTCCCTTCTGTTTTATCCACTCCTGACTTTGGCTCAAAAAAACGCAGTAAAATCTACAACAAAAGATGCTGTGTTTCCGCAACATGGGGCTTTATCCTTAGGGCAAAACTGGCTGCTGGATATTATTCAGAACTGAATTACGCCCTAAAATAATTGGTTTTGGCTACTTTCTTAAAAAAGTGGAAATTGCAATTGGATTTGTAATCCTTGTAACAACCTAGAAACATGGAAAGGCTTTTAGAAAATTATGTCAACATAAAGCAGAGATATGGTAAATAATGATTATCAACTAATTTGAGTGCTATTACTACCTGTCTGAAAGGCAGAGCATTTTTAAAAAAATTTTAAATTGGGACTTTTTCCTATTTTTTTACCAAATAACACAAAACATATAGCTCGACATAAGGCAGATTTATTAATAGTATTTCAGTTTTAGACAAATTAGACAAGACAGTCCTAACGTTAGGGTTGTCACATCTGCTGTGGCCCCTTTAAGACTGCCAGGTCCACAGAGACGAATTCCTCTTTAAGAAATTGTGCTTTAATTTATTGGCCGGTCCAGGTCTTTATAATCCCCTCCATTTCTCTCCTCCATGCTGGCTACTGGTTTCACCTTGGTTTTGGCTCCCGTCCCTTTTGCTTCCTGTTCCTGCTGCTGTGTGCGTTTCTCTGGCTCTGACCTTCGGACTGTGTGCTTGGACTTCTCTTTGGATTACAACTCTGCTGTACTTACCCTCTCTGGCATTTGATTCTGGCTACGTACCTCGACTTCTCCTTCCGTCACTCAACTCTGTGCTGCAAATTCCAGTCTGGGATTCTGCCAAGTCCATCTCCACCATGAGGATCTCTGGTGAAGACGTCCTGAGATTGGCTTTGGCTCATACTAGGTGTGTAGCCGTTTGGTTACGTTTTTTTCCGCTAGCGGTTCAGTTCTGCTGCTTCTCTCTGATTTATCAAAGTGGCTTCCAAACATTGATGGAAAACACTAATGTGTGTAAAAGACTGGGTCCCAGCGGGAGAAATTCCACTGCAACAAAAACCGCCAAAAATTGTGTGGCTTTGTGGCAGAATTCACAGGGTGGGGGCTGGCTGTAGCCCCCAACCTGTGCTTTTTCTTTCCACTGAAGCATAAATTGACATGCAGTGGCTTCAACACCCACAGCGCTGGTCAGTCCGTGCTTTGGGTGTTTCTAGCAGCATGTGGATGAGATTTGTTTAAATTTCATTCACTTTACTGTTACTGTGCATCACGTCGGATTAGCCGCCGGCAGGTCTGCACAAGCTAATCCGCTGCGAGAACGTCCCATGTGGACCCAGCCTGACAAAGCACTGTTGTATTATTTTCAGACTGGTGATCACAGTACATCTCTTTTCTCAGTATGGGGTCAGTAACTCGCGCTTTATTATCGAACTCTCTCACCTCTGCTTCAAACCTTAACACAGCTCATGAAAATAACAATGTTCCATAAAATTCTGGTCCACTGGAATGCTGCATGGGTTTAGTACCCTAACATTTTGTAAACTGAGACGTCCAAGGATGTAACACTTATTTTGTGTCCAGTCATTGATGGTATATTTGGGCTTCGTGCATAAAATAATAATTTTTTTAAAACAAATTCCAAGGCTGAAAGTATAAATCCTGGTATCTCTGGATCACTCCTGAAATAGTCTCCTATATATATTGGAATACAATAATGTAACATCCAATGTAATAAAAACGTACACATCTCTCCAGATGATGTCCTGTATTTCTGTGATCAAGTGATCAGAGTTCTTAAGATATCTGTCCAATTTTGTTATATACTCCTGGAGATTCTAATCCAGGGAATGTGACAAATCACTAGTAGCTGATCCAATACCTGAAATTATCTGCCTGCTGAGAGGATCCACAAGTCCTTTGTGTATCTTCAGCAGGATAAGAATATGGTTAAAGAAAAGATTCCTCTTTTGTCTATTATATACAGAGTGACATTAGATTCACACCTGTGCTCGGCTTTCCATTCTTCCGGTCCGCTTGGGGTCCCGAAAAACAGAAACCCAAACTGCTTAAAAAGCAGTTATCTGTGGAAACCTGCAGACCCCATAGACTATAAAGCGAGCGCTGGTGTCAATCCAGCCTGACAGTGATACAGTTGCCTACTGCAACTGGGACTCACCATTTGCAATTTCTCTACATGAGCGACTCGAAGCTACAGAAGTGGAATTCGATCCAAATTTCAGGAAATATTCGATTCGCATCGAATCTGAATTTCCTCACGCTTCGTGGTAACGATTCGCATTTAGTTCAAAATGGCTGTTGTACATATTATAACCGCGGCATCCAAGGGGTTCCGCAATTTTGACGCCCACCCCGGCTCTCTGCAGCCAATAAATAGCTGTTTGTGTTACGCGATTTCATTCGGATCGAACAGAATCATATCGCGAAATTCGTCGAAGTTGACGAATCAAATTTTTGAATATTTCACTCATCTCTAATTACTACACATGATGCACATTTCCCTATATTGTTCTGGAGACTGCCTTCCTTGGACTGTGACCTGTGCAAATCTTATCTTTATTTATTTTCCATTCCAGATAGTTACATCTGCATCAGGGTAAACTAGGTGACAAGCTACATCAACATTATAGTTACTAAAGGGATTTAGCCTTGTAAACCTCCTACCTCAATGTACATAGGTACAGCAATGGAAGATATGTTTGTCCTTCTTAATATGTCCCCTACAGTATCATGCCCCTCACTTTAATATCTCCTGGTGCCCCCACAGTAAAATGCATCAAACAAAAAATAAATAAAACTTATACTCACCTCCCTCAATCCCTCAAAGTCCTCTCATGTAGAATCATTTCTACATGGTACTGTGAATAGCTTTATAAGTATAATGTTGTACTGTGTTAGCCATAGAAAGTAGTGGAAGAGTGAAGAAATCAGGCGATACCTTTTAGAGGCTGAGTATATTTGATAGTAAGCTTTCGAGAGTGCTAGATCTCTTCTTCAGACATGGTGTAATACTAGAAACTGAAAATTCACACTATTTATACACACACAAGACATGGATCTTCAAAAGGATCTTGGAATAACAATAAACAGTGTGGAAAATTTGTGGTGCTGTTTATTTCCTGACCTGTTGTAAATAACTTCTCTACGTATATTGCATTTTGTTATTCCAAGATCCTTTTGAAGATCCATGTCTTGTGTGTGTATAAATACCATAGCTTTATAACAAATTTACTGCTGACAAACTCCCCTTTAAGAAAAAGGAGTTCTCATAGAGGAAACCAGGTGGGTATGTCTGCTGGAAAAGGTAGTACGCAGGTGTTACAAAACCTACGCCCCCCCCCCCCCCGCCTCTTTGTTCTCTCTTCTTCAGTCTGAAGAAAAATAGCTGAGGCTAAGACATCTTCAGGTTCAGGTTTGTTAGCGAGGTCTATAGGCTCTGTAAACTGTAATGGGTACCAAACCGGTTTGACTTAGAGCCACCTCTAAGCAGACTCCCTGGTATGCACCCTTTAACCCCCCATATGGGGATTTGGACTTTAGTAAGGATAGTCTGGTAGATCACTATATATCTAAATTACTATCACTATTATATTATATTATATTTATATTATATTTGTTTTGTATATTTTGTGTACTGTATGTAAACCCTCAAACGTAAAGCACCATGGAATTAATGGTGCTATATAAATAATCAATAATAATAATAATAATAATCACTACCTTCTGAGGTGGACCTAGTGTTTGTTGCACTTTACAAGGAATGTCAAGGATTTTGTGGTGCAGCCAGCGAAGGCAAAACACATAGTGTGAACACGGTCTAAAATCAGAGAAGACAGAATACATGCACACAATAAAAACAGACAGGAATTCAGGACTGATAACAGAGGTACTAAATAAAAAGAGACCAGAACATCCAGAGTACAGAGGCCAGATGTAAAACAGGACATTAGGACATGCAGCATATGTATACATAACCAAGGCCTGTAGGTCTCCTGAGAAAGCCAGTAATCTGGTGTGCAGAGAACTGCCGTTACATACCTACAGGGATTTTATGACATCCCATGGGCACTAATTTTGCAGCTAATGCTAGGTTCACACTGGAGTGTGGGGACTCTGTCCGTCATTCCACTTAAAATAGGCAGAGCAAGCAGGACTTTTCTCTGCGCCAATTTCATACTGAAACCAGGCGAAAACCTGGCGGACTCCATTATAGCAACTGCTTTTTAAGCAGATAGGGTATCCGTTTTTAGTGTGAACTTAGCATAACACAGATTCCAGCCTTTAGGAAAGGGTTTCTACAAGATTTTGGAGTGTCTGGGATTTTTTTTTCCCATTCATCCAGAGGAACATTTGTGAGGTCAGACACTTTTGCTGGATGAGATGACTCACAATCTCCATTCTCGTTCATCCTAACAGCATTCGATGCAGTTGAGGTCAGGGCTCTGGGTGGGCCAGTCAAGTTCTTCAGCACCAAACTCCCCCATCTATGTCTTTATGGACCTTGCTTTGTGCACTGGGGCAGTCATGCTGAAACAGAAAAGGCCATCCCCAAGCGCTCTTGGAAAGCTAAAACATTACGATTTCCTTTCACTGAAACTAAGTGGCCTTGGCCAATCCATAAAATCAACAATATAGCATGATTCCTCTCTACCAAACTTTACATTTGTCACAATGCAAGTAACAATCTCCTGGTATTTACTAAACCCAGTCTTGAACATCAGACTGTCAGACAGAGAAGCGTGATTCACTCCAAAGAACACATTTCCTCTGCTCTGGAGTTCAATGGCGATGTACTTTCACCACTCCGGCCAAGGCATTGTGCTTGTAGATATAAAGCTTATTTGCACCTGTTTGGCTATAACAACTCATGCCATGATGTTCCAGGTGGGGCACAGCTGTATACCAGAGGAAGTTTGGAACTCATCGGTCCATATTTATGAAGACTGGCGTAACTGATCTTAAATGTAGCGCCACTTTCCCTTTGATGAATATGGCGTGGGAGGCACAAAAACACAAGTTGCCACAATTATTGTTACAACTGGCATCTAGAAGTTGCAAACCTGATATCTTGTGTAAATTTAATAATAGATATGCCCCACTGCATCAGTAGAGCACGGGTGATTTTTTTTTTTTTTTTCTGCCCTACGCACTCTACCTGGTCTGGCACTTCATGGCTTAGTTGCTAAACTCCTCCACTTTTCGGTAATATCACTCACAGTTGATTGTGGAATATTTAGAAGGAAAGAAATTTCTAGAACTGACTTGTTATAAAGGTGGCATCCTATTAGTGTACCATGCTGGAATTACATGAGCTCTTTGTAAAGGCATTTTATACCTGTAGTAATAGGACCGAATGAAACACCTAAAATCAATGATTAAGAGTTGTGTCCTAATATTTCTATATATATAGTTATATGTATGTTACAGTTGAAACCAGAAGTTTACATACACTATATAAAAAGACACATATGCATGTTTTCTAACTATCTGACATGAAATCAGAATAAACCTTTCCCATTTTAGGTCAATTGGGATTACCAAAATTATTTATATTTGCCAAATACCGGAATAATGAGAGAGAGAGAATTTTTTAAGGCATTTTTATTACTTTCTGCAAAGTCAAAAGTTTACATACATTTCATTAGTATTTGGTACCATTGCCCTTAAACTGTATGACTTGGGTCAAAAGTTTGGGATATCTTTCCACAAGCTTCTCACAATAGTTGTGTGAATTTGGGCCCGTTCCTCCTGACAGAACTGGTGTAACTGAGCCATGTTTGTAGGCCGCCTTGCTCGCACCTGCCTTTTCAGCTTTGCCCATAAATTTTCAATAGGATTGTGATCAGGGCTTTGTGATTCCCACTCCAAAACATTAACTTTGTTATCCTTAAGACACTTTGTAACCAGTTTGGCAGTATGCTTCGGGTCATTGTCCATTTGGAAGACCCATTTGCGCCCAAGCTTTAACTTCCTGGCTGATGTCTTGAGATGTTACTTCAGTATTGCCACATAATGTTCTTTCCTCATGATGCCATCTATTTTGTGAAGTGCACCAGTCCCTCCTGCAGCAAAACAACCCCACAATATGATGCTGCCACCCCCGTGTTTCACAGTTGGGATGGAGTTCTCATGCTTGGCCTTAATGACTATTGTTATGTATGGAGGAAAAAGGGAGAAGCTTGCAAGCCTAAGAACACTATCCCAACTGTGCCCAAATTTATGGGCAAAGCTGAAAAGGCAGGTGCGAGCAAGGCGGCCTACAAACATGGCTCAGTTACACCAGTTCTGTCAGGAGGAATGGCCCAAGTTCCTACCAACTATTGTGAGAAGCTTGTGGAAAGATATCCCAAACTTTTGACCCAAGTCATACAGTTTAAGGGCAAGGGAACCGAATACTAATGAAATGTATGTAAACTTTTGACTTTGCAGAAAATAATAAAAATGCCTTAAATTCTCTCTCTCATATTATTCTGGCATTTGGCAAATATAAATAATTTTGGTAATCCTAATTGACCTAAACTGGAAGGGTTTATTCTGATTTCATGTCAGATAGTGAGAAAAACATGCATATGTGTCTTTTTATATATTGTATGTAAACTTCTGGTTTCAACTGTGTGTGTGTGTGTGTGTGTGTTTTTTTTATATATATATATATATATATATATATATATATATATATATAATTAATTATAGTGGCAATTTGGGGGGATTTAGCCTCAAAGGCGGCAGCCTCCTGGACTCAACAGCGGTGTAGGTGGTACTGGGTGCCGGAGAAGCAGCATTCAGACGGTGCTAATCCAAAGGAAAATGGCTTTTATTCAGCTTACAAATGGAACAAAAAACATTCTACATTTTACATTGAAACAATAACGACCAATAAAATTATAATTATAACTGAGGAAACGATATTTAATGCATTAGAAGCTGGACCTTCCATTAGGCACAGTAGTCCTCAGCCTAAGGCCTCAGGCACACGACTGTGTGCAGTCTGGGGGCTAGTGAAACCAGCACAGATGACACCTAGATTGGTGTCATCGGTGGTTTTCACTGACCTATCCATTCTATTGAATGGGCCGAGCCGCAAATGCGGTCAGGTATAGGACCTGCTCCGTAATTTGTGGCTCTTAAATGCAGTCTGGACACACAGCCGCAAAAACTACAGCTGTGTGTATAGGTCCTTTAAAATGTATGGGTCTGTACTTTTATCTGTAATTGCAGACCGCTGTTTTAGTCGTGTACATGAGGCATAAGTGTGGTACTGTAGGTATGGGAGTCAAGCCTTCAAGGTTAGTGGGTAAGTTAGTAGTAAAAGGTGCAGGCCCCAAAGATATACAGTATATGTGGTACTAGTTAACTGTTCATTTTAGTAACATAAACCTAATAATAAATGTTAATATTTTTTTCAGCTCACAGTACATTTGTGACCAGATTACCAAACTAGTGATTTACACATAAAAGCTAAATCGATATATTACAGTAGCAATAGGCATAGGAGGCATATCTGCCCCATTATTCTGCAGTTCTGTATTGCATAACTACTGTTATCAAAAGCTTTATCATTTGCAGCACATGGTTCAATGCCAGGCAACCTGCAGCTAAATGGCTCATCTTTACAAAATGTGAGAGTAGAGAAGCTTTCAGTTACCATTTGTCTGAACGTGACTGCCATCTAGTGGTGAAGCAATACTAATATGTGGCTAAAATGAAATCCAAGTAGGTGCTGCTGCCATATTCTGTAAGGGCTGTTTTGAACGTAACCTTCTTGTTGGATTCCAAACAAGCAGCAATATAGTACTTTGAGATGGCACATAAAGGGATAAAACAAACATGGCTGAGATTGGAATATACGTCTTCTTTTCCCAACCACAAGGTTGGGAGTTACAGACACAGCCGAATGTGGTTGAATGTGAGGTTTCTGTAACTCCTTTAACTTTAACAGTGTAGCAGTGGTGGAGAGAGAGCTTTTCCCATCTCAGCCATGAAAGGCTGAGATGGAAATAACCCTTTATCTTAGCCAGAGGGGACAGAATGTAAGAAACAGGCAAATATGAATGAACGTGAAGTGTAGCTACATGAGCTGGATTGTGAATGCTTATTGGGGGCATCATTGGTGGTATCGCACAATTATTTTGATTTTTTTTAGACATATAAGCACAGAGTGCCCAAGGATACTCCACTGGGCCACAAAGGTCTAGCAGAAGACAACACTAAAGCCAGCTTCAGAATAATATACAAATAACCTCTTAGTTCTTATTGTTGAAAGATTGTGTGTGTGCAGTGATATTTTACACAAAAGTGGCAATGTAATTTGTAAATGGAAAGTGGGCCTAAGAGACCAAACCCTAGGCCAACACTGCAGTTTGTCATCTGAAGTCTGCTGCAAAGAGATGAAAGAACAACATGGGTGATTTAAAGGGAGTCTATCCCAGAATATCAACCCAGCCCTGCATACAGATAGGTTAGGGTCCTCCGAATCAAACAGTGCTTTCCCCTTGTGAATCGCTGCCAGCATTGCTGAGATATCGCTGTTTTGTCAATATGCAAATGAGCATTTTTCACAGTTATGTCATTGTATTTTTCATTTTTGCTTCCCCTTTCATATGTCTATAGGGAAAAATGTAGCCTTTCTATAGGGATTGTAGCATTTTTTTTTTCAGCTGCATTTCTGCAACAGACAACAAAGCAGCTTTTCTGCAATGTGTGGCCTCATCTTAATATTTTCTCTTCCAGTTCATTCATGTAATTCCAGTAGCCATGTAGTAGCAGCTGTGAGTCTACCACCACTAAAATCACTTCTAAACCACAGTTGCCTATACTGGTATTATGAACATATGCAAATATGTATGCAAATGAGCTTTTCAATACACCTATGGTGTGACTATGCCTGTCAGAGCTGCCACTGCATTCTGTTGTCACCAGACAGCGCTGCCGCCAACATAGAGACTGACAGGTCCCCATGTGCAGCATCCACAGGCGAAAACTGATGCTCTGGCAGACGCAGCCACTGCCCGATTCAGAAAACAGTGTTAGTAGACTACATTTAACAACTGGAGGCAAATGAAGCTCCAGAGTGAACGTGCACTTTAAAAACTATAAGTATTGGCAGATAATAAAGTCCTTGAGATGGTCGCCTCACCTGAATTATGGGAGTAACCTATCTGCCACTTTATTCTTATCATTTCCAGCTTTCTGTATGCTGAGTATTAAAGTCATTTATTCACTTGGCCCATTAAAGTGGTAAATAAATAATGACAGTTCAGTGTTATATTTCACTAGAGTGTGGTAAAAAGCAGGAAAAGGAATCCAGTTTTACAGAAAAGAGCTGAAATATTCATGTCACATGAGGAGATTGCTCAGGACGGAAATATTAAACTTTCACAGATCTCTCAATAATGTCTAGTTTACACTGAATGCAATGAAGGTTATGTGACTATAACAGTTCCCGACTGCTAATAAATGACTCAGTCTCACTGGTCATTGACATAATAGAGGGAATTTACTATGATATGTATGCCAGAAAAGTGGTGCATTGCCCTCATATGCACCACCATATTTCTGTCCCACTCAACACTTTTTAAGACAGAAGGAGGAGCAAGGATCAAGGCAGGCTCTCAACATTTCAGTTGGTTTGCTATACTCCTGACCTTGGCTTGTTTACTGGATATCAGCTTGATTACTGATTTGGCTTTGGCTGTTAACTCTTAGACTTGACCTCGGCTTGAACACGTTTATTCTTTTGGTTCTGATTTGGATAATACTTTGATCTCCTGGTTTAACTTTAGATGCAACACCAAACCAGAATCAAACCAATAAACTAAAGAAAAATTCACAACCCATTTTTTACATTTGCTACTTCCTCATAACTTGAGTCTAGATCCAGCGAAGACTATCCGGTCTTGTGATGGGCTCTGATGAACATGTCTGGGTAGCCTTAGACTCTCTCTGCTAGGGCAGTTTGAGATTTAAGTAGATTTTCTACTACTCTCTGACAGTTTTTGCACATTTTGGGGAATTCCATAACAGTTAACCAACAAAAATCACACCAAGAACAAGGAATATAATAGTATGTAAGATTGCAAAAAAAACCCAAGTTAACATTTAAGGAAATAAAGGACTTTCTCACACTGGTTAACGCTAATGCTCATGAGTTAGGAGGGCACTGGACACTGCAACAATGGGTGTGTATGGCAGGTTTGCAAGGAGAAAGCATCTTCAAAAAGAACATTACTGCCTACCTGCAGTTTGTTCCAATTGCCTTCTGGTTTGTCCAGTTGATATTTAACAATGTTTTGTGGATGGATGAAGACAACATAGGACTTTTTGGTTTAAAAGAAGCGTTATTTTTGGAGAAAGGAAAACTACATTCTGTGAAACATGGTGGTGGTATCACAGTATCATGGTTTGGGCCTGTTTTGCATCTTGGCTAGCTTGCTATCATTGATGGAACAATGAATTCTGAATTATACCAGCAAACTGTAAAGGAAAATGTCAGCACATCTATCTATCAGCTAAATCTCAAGAGAATGTAGATCATGCAAGACAACGACCCTAAGCACAAATGTCATTCTACCAAAGAAGAATAGAGGTAAAGTTTCATAATGGCAGGTCAAAGTCCTGACCTTAAAGGGGTTTTCCGGGCAAAAATTTTTTTTTTTTTTTTTTAAAAGGTCTGCTAGAGATATTAATGGGTTAATAAGTGCACAAAATAGGTGCCCAAATACCTTTAGCAGTGTTTTCAGTTATTTCTGGGATCTCCTGGCATCTTCTGCATTTGTTCACATGGTTTAGCTTACAACTACCATGCTGCATTGCGCCTCACTTAGATCCCCCTCTCACTCTCTCACCCTCCCTGACACCCCCTCCCTGATTCCCTAGCTAGCCCACCCACTACTAGCCCTTCCCAACTAACTAACTCAGCCCCCCCACCCCATCATACTTACCTGTCTTCCTGTCTCCTCCTCTTCTTGACATCCGCTTGGAGTGGAGGTGATGCTGGCTCTGCGCTGCAAGCCTCCCATGCTGCCTGGAGCTGGGCCCGACTTCACTTCCGGAAGTGACGTCATGGCTCAGCTCCGGACCGGAAGCAAGAGAAGTCAGGTAGGTATTGTGAGCCAGCTTCCTAGGCACAATTGTGCATGTGTGGGGAGCTGGAACACAGAAGAAGAGAAGGCGGCCTTCCCTGGATGACGCATCTGGCCCGGATCCAGAGGAGATGGTAAATACAATGGAGCCAGAGGGAGCGAGGTCTTTACATTGACGTAACAGGTCAGGATATGGATTAGACCAAAGACCCGTTACATCAGCGGAACGGTAAAAAATATAATATATATGTAGGTCACATGACCTACATATATTACTGAAAAACTATAGAATATGGAAAAAAAAAGATATATTAGAAATGTTTTGGAAAGACCTGAAGCACTCAGTTTATGTGAGGAAACCCACCAACATAACAGTAGAAGCTGTACAGAGGAGTTGGCTACAAATTATCCAAGCCAATGTACAGGATCAACAATTACTGCAAAGGTTTAGATACAGTTATTACTACACAAAGGGGCACACCAGATACTGAAATCAAAGGTTCACATACTTTTGCCACTCAGAGATATGTGATATTGGATCACATTCTTCATATATGATAAGTCTAATATTTTAACTCTTTTCTTTGATTAGGTCCTCTCTTTTAGTACAAAAATCTGATGTCGTTTTATGTCAAATTTAAAGCAGAGGTATAGAGAATTCTGAAGGTTTCACAAACTTTCAAGCACCATTGAAGATGAAATCTATGCCAGCTCCTTGCTGACGTAAATTTCAAAACTGACTCTTAGGATCTCCAAAGGTGCACCACATTTATTAAGTATCTCACGCCAATGTGGGAATCAAATAATACTGGTGTACCACTCTGAACAAACCACAGTGCTCCACTGCTCCTTTTTAGTGTCAATCGGTGGGTCTCAGGGGGTGTGACCATGACCGAACATACATTGGTGGCATATTCCAAGGATAGTCCATCATTTGTAAACTCAATTAATATACAGACCTAGGTCTAACAAAGGCCTGCAGGACTGACCTCGGAATAGTTATCTTAAGGTATGGACACACATCTTGGCAACTGCACGTGGTCGAGGCTCCACCCATCCAATGCCCATGTGCATTTGCTGAAACAGGTTTCTGTCTCTTAATCTAAAACCTATATATAAAAAAAACAAATGAATAGGGTTGAGCTGCAGTACCTATGAAAAGGGCTGCAGTGTTCCAGGGAGTATTGTGGCACTTTCACATTGCCTATCCCTGGGTGTCAGATCCCCACAAACTGCATATTAATGCCTGTCCTAAGGATAGACTCCATTAAGGGAAAGAGTGCATGTACAATGGAGTTGCAGCCAATGAAATAGTTGGAGTCTAACAGTACAAGAGACATGCTTATCAATTCCTGTAGCGTTTGACATGTGCTATAATAATAAAGGATGAATCATTTGACAAACTGAAGTTTCGCACTGTGTCAATTCTCACTCCAGAATAGATGAAAGCTGCTTCAGAAACAGGTTTCAGGAATGTAATGGAAGGGATAAAAGATGAGAAGATTTGATCCTATAAAGGGACAGGTTGAAGCTATACGCAGTGACAGCTGTGATTGATGCTGTGAATTGTCTGAAACGCTGCATGCTGACTCTAAAGCACCATTACAGCAACAACAAAAAAAAAAACATAAATGAAGATTGAAATCCATAAATCTGCAAGAGTTAAGAGACAAGGTAAAGATTAAAAGCCTATCTCGCCAGGAACTAGAGTGCAGAATAACATGCCTCCTCCTCCACTGCCATTAGGACAAGTAGGCTTATTATCCCTGGGGTTTCTTGCAACTGCATCATTTTTTTATTACCATTAATACTTTTATACATGCATATTACATTACGGTGTATGATCGCATTCCTAACCCACATTTTTTTATTACCATTAATACTTTTATATATGCATATTACATGACGGGGTATGATAGCATTCCTAACCCACATGATAATGATATTACATGCAGGCTAATTTCTGCATAATTTAGGATACACAATAATATTAATACAGAGCAGTTTCCTATAAGACACACAGTAATATCTTATCATAATGAGGGCAAAGCAGAAATCTCTGTGATTAAAGGGGTTGTCTCATCATCAGGGTTATAGCTGTTATTGCCAGAAGAAGAAGCAACTAAGGCTAGGTTCACACATGCGCCGGGTTCTCCGACATTCGGGTCTGTCTAGGGACTCAAATGACGGAGAGCCCGTCTGCTAAAAGAGCAGTTACCTGCAGACACGATAGACTATAGGGTTTGTTGAGTTTCCGCCATTTTTATACTGAAATGTGTGTAGAGAAAAGTCCTCCATACAATTTCTGGCGGAATCTGCAAGACTCCGACGCAGATATGAATCTAGCCTTAGCTGTCATCTGTGCAGCTACTGCAAAGGAAATGTAGAGTTTGATAACATGGCGGTTCCTGTAATACAAGAACAACTTGAATCCCTCAGAACAGTTTTATGGAGCTCACTATAGGGATCTTGAGTGGGGGGGAACCTCCTCTATATGCCCAAGTAGAGCAAATGGACAGAGGCCGTCTTCATATGAGCAGCAACAGATCAGGGAATGGGGAGCTGCTAAGCAACAGCGCCTCTCACTTTTACTTGGCTGCGTATTCATTTGTATGACCAGCATGTAGTGCCATATTTCCACTGCAGGGAGATATATGGCTGACTGAACCTTACTCTGGCAATAGTGAGGATTCAGAAGTTACAGAGACGGAGATCAGATGATTGGTGTGCTAAAGCTGAGACAGGGTATATGGGCACTAGGAAAAGTGACATTGTATAACCATATTATTCAATGGCTCTACACTTTGTTAAATGTAACAATAACTTGACCCATGGGCCTTGCCAAGAAAGATAATCCAGGAGGGTGGCACTTCAAGCAGCCAATGATAGAGTGTGCAGTATACAGAAAATATGGTATGTATATATATATATATATATATATATTTAATTATGTAGGGGATTGCAAAAACACAATAAGTAGCAGCCGATTAAAAAAAACCATAAAATGCTGTCCCCCAGTTTATTCCATGAGGCGCCGCCTGAGACCATTGCCTCATGGAAGGTGCACCCCTGCCTAACATGTAACTTGGCCTGTTAAGATGTTTTTATATTTCAGTAAATGTGACCTCTTAATGCTCAAATTTAACAAATAACAATTTTCAGTTCTTTACAACCTATAAAATGTTTAGAAACTCTGTTGTGCATAATAATTTGGAACATAAAATGTTATCATTGGGAGGTTTGTCCAATAAAATGTGATTTATGCTCTAATGGTTGAAGATCTGAACATTATAATGATAGTCATCTGCATCTGCTATTTAGGACAATCAGAGAAAAATATAATTTGCATAATAACTTGGAAGTGATGTCGTCCAATCTTCCTGGACTGGAATATCCGTTGCTGAATACCAGTGTAGCTGCTGACTTATGAAAGTCATAGAGATGGGTGTCACCCTCTAATAGCCAGAGCTGCCGTTGCTTTTGTACGGTGTTCCATTGAACTGCTATTTTGCGATTATCCACTAGGAGCCCTCATAATACAGCAGGTCAATATCCTAGTTCTCTTGGTCTTGTGTCTATCCTTCAATGACCTCAGAATTTCCCACTTCCCATAGTAAAATGTGCAGATAGCCTTGCTTGACCTGTTAAGTCTGCATGTTATTAACATGGAGGAAAGTATTATCACAGCATCACATACAAAACCTGGCAGCTTTCTGAGATTTTTCCAGAATGCAGTATAAACAGTTAAATAGCATTTACTCCTCACACATAACCAGAAAATATCATTCCCAGAATTAAATTCTTTTCCAAGTTTTTTTTAAAGTAATTTCTTAGCTAAATATGTTTCTGGCACAGTTTAAGGTGTTACAAGTGGATATTGCCATGAGTTTCACCCACTGAAAGGGTAAATCTGTAGGGGTGTAACTAGCAAAGACTGGACACCCCCACACAGCATAACACCCCCATTTACACACACTATAATGTCCCATGGCAGCTCCTCCACACATTATAATGTCCCACAGTGGCCCCTTCACACAGTATTATATCCCATAGTGGCCCCTACAGTGTTCATTATTGATATTGCAAAATTTTCAGGTTTGGCAGAACCCCACATTTTTGTGGTACACCACCCACAAACTATTATTATACTTGCGGGTCTAAAAAGACCCCCGATTATAATGATAGCAGTTTCAGTTTGGACATATTTGGCCCAAACGGAACCGCCAGGCAGACCTCGCAAGATGAATTTCGTGGGGTACACCCAACAAATACTCGTGCTTTGGGCCCACGGTCTTATTCACTGATCCCCATCCTGACGCTGTTCAGCATCAGTGATATAATATAGGGCAAATGGGGCCTCCTGGAGTGCAGAAGGGGAAGTGGATACAGCCGTGAGCAGGAACGGGGATCAGTAAGTAAATAGGGCCCTGTTACCTGCTGGAGTTACTCCACCAGGTAATGGACTATTATTTAAAAAAAAAAAAAAAAAAAAAAAGGCCCCCAAGCAGAGGCTATGGCAGTAATTACACCCTTGTTTGTAACAATACATCTATAGCAAAGTCTGCAGCATGTGTTTTTGTGCCTTCCCACCATAGGCATTTTTTGTTTTTTTACTAGCCGCAGAAAAATTTTTGCAAGGCAAACTGTACTTTGTAATTATACCATTTAATACTCCATACAATGAACTGGGAAGCTAAAAAAATCAGAATGAGGTGGAATTAGAGAAATACTGCATTTGCGCCACTTTCTTATGGGTTTTGTTTTTATGGCATTCTTTATGCAGCCTGTCATACAAATGCCGATATTTTGCAATGCATTGCAATGCATTAGCATTTTAATGCATTGCATTAGTGATCAGACCCCCAGGGTTCAAAACCCCTAGGGAGTCTAATAAATGCAAATATATATATATAAAAATATATATATATATATATATATATACACACACATGGACAAAATTGTTGGTTCCCCTCGTTTAATGAAAGAAAAACACACAATGGTCACAGAAATAACTTGAATCTGACAAAAGTAATTATATATAAAAATTCTATGAAAATGAACAAATGAAAGTCAGAAATTGCTTTTCAACCATGTTTCAACAGAATTTTTTAAAAAAGAAAACTCATGAAACAGGCCTGGACAGAAATGATGATACCCTTAACTTAATATTTTGCTGCACAACCTTTTGAGGCAATCACTGCAATCAAACAATTCCTGTAACTGTCAATGAGACTTCTGCACCTCTCAACAGGTATTTTGGCCCTCTCATGAGCAAACTGCTCCAGTTGTCTTGGGTTTGAAGGGTGCCTTTTCCAGACGGTATGTTTCAGCTCCTTCCAAAGATGTTCAATAGGATTTAGGTCAGGGCTCATAGAAGGCCACTTCAGAATAGTCCAATGTTTTCCTCTTAGCCATTCTTGGGTGTTTTTAGCTGTGTGTTTTGGGTCATTATCCTGTTGCAAGACCCATGACCTGCGACTGAGACCAAGCTTTCTGACACTGGGCAGCACATTTCTCTCTAGAATCCCTTGATAGTCTTGAGATTTCATTGTACCCTGCACAGATTCAAGACACCCTGTGCCAGATGCAGCAAAGCAGCCCCAGAACATAACAGAACCTCCGCCATGTTTCACAGTAGGGACAGTGTTCTTTTCAAGATATGCTTCATTTTTCCGTCTGTGAACATAGAGCTGATGTGCCTTGCCAAAAATTTAGATTTTTGTCTCATCTGTCCATAGGACATTCTCCCAGAAGCTTTGTAGCTTGTCATAGAATTTTTATATATTATTACTTTTGTCAGATTCAAGTTATTTCTGTGACCATTGTAGGTTTTTCTTTCATTAAACGAGGGGTAACAACAATTTTGTCCGTGTGTGTGTGTGTGTATATATATATATATATATATATATATATATATATATAGATATATACACAGTACAGACCAAAAGTTTGGACACACCTTCTCATTCCAAGAGTTTTCTGTATTTTCATGACTATAAAAATGGTAGATTCACACTGAAGGCATCAAAACTATGAATTAACACATGTGGAATTATATACTTAACAAAAAAGTGTGAAACAACTGAAAATATGTCTTATATTCTAGGTTCTTCAAAGTAGCCACCTTTTGCTTTGATTACTGCTTTGCACACTCTTGGCATTCTCTTGATGAGCTTCAAGAGGTAGTCACCTGAAATGGTCTTCACTTCACAGGTGTGCCCTGTCAGGTTTAATAAGTGGGATTTCTTGCCTTATAAATGGGGTTGGGACCATCAGTTGTGTTGTTCAGAAGTCAGGTGGATACACAGCTGATAGTCCTACTGAATGGAGTGTTAGAATTTGTATTATGGCAAGAAAAAAGCAGCTAAGTAAAGAAAAATGAGTGGCCATCATTACTTTAAGAAATGAAGGTCAGTCAGTCCGAAAAATTGGGAAAACTTTGAAAGTGTCCCCAAGTGCAGTAGCCAAAACCATCAAGCGCTACAAAGAAACTGGCTCACATGAGGACCGCCCCAGGAAAGGAAGACCAAGAGTCACCTCTGCTGCGGAGGATAAGTTCATCCGAGTCACCAGCCTCAGAAATCGCAGGTTAACAGCAGTTCAGATTAGAGACCAGGTCAATGCCACACAGAGTTCTAGCAGCAGACACATCTCTACAACAACTGTTAAGAGGAGACTGTGTGCAGCAGGCCTTCATGGTAAAATAGCTGCTAGGAAACCACTGCTAAGGACAGGCAACAAGCAGAAGAGACTTGTTTGGGCTAAAGAACACAAGGAATGGACATTAGACCTGTGGAAATCTGTGCTTTGGTCTGATGAGTCCAAATTTGAGATCTTTGGTTCCAACCACCGTGACTTTATGCGACGCTGAAAAGGTGAATGAATGGCTGGTTCCCATCATGAAGCATGGAGGAGGAGGTGTGATGGTGTGGGGGTGCTTTGCTGGTGACACTGTTGGGGATTTATTCAAAATTGAAGGAATACTGAACCAGCATGGTTACCACAGCATCTTGCAGCGACATGCTATTCCATCCGGTTTGTGTTTAGTTGGACCATCATTTATTTTTCAACAGGACAATGACCCCAAACACACCTCCAGACTGCGTAAGGGCTATTTGACCAAGAAGGAGAGTGATGGGGTGCTACGCCAGATGACCTGGCCTCCACAGTCACCAGACCTTAACCCAATCGAGATGGTTTGGGGTGAGCTGGACCACAGAGTGAAGGCAAAAGGGCCAACAAGTGCTAAGCATCTCTGGGAACTCCTTCAAGACTGTTGGAAGACCATTTCAGGTGACTACCTCTTGAAGCTCATCAAGAGAATGCCAAAAGTGTGCAAAGCAGTAATCAAAGCAAAAGGTGGCTACTTTGAAGAACCTAGAATATAAGACATATTTTCAGTTGTTTCACACTTTTTTGTTAAGTATATAATTCCACATGTGTTAATTCATAGTTTTCATGCCTTCAATGTGAATCTACAATTTTTATAGTCATGAAAATACAGAAAACTCTTGGAATGAGAAGGTGTGTCCAAACTTTTGGTCTGTACTGTATATATGTATAAAAGTTACAAATGATTGTGAAAAACACACACATAAACACCCAGTCTACAAACCTATAAAAATATTTTTTTTTCCTTCTTCTCAAAAGTGGTGGCAATGAGACTGGCCCCCCTCCTGCTTGACCTGGTGCATGCTGACCAATTTGGTTTTATTCCAACCCGAGAGGCTAGGGACAATACCGTGAAAGGCTCCCTCCACTATGCCCACACACAAAGGCTTCCATTATGTCTCCTCTCTACAGATGCAGAGAAGGCATTTGATAGGGTGGGGTGGCCTTTCTTATTTGCGGTCTTGGACCACATTGGCCTAGGCCCTGTAATGGGTCCTGGATCTCATCCCTCTATTCCAGCCCGTCATCTTCCACAAGAGTCAATGCAGGGTTGTCTTCCCACTTCCCAATCAGGAATGGCACGTGCCAGGGGTGTCCCTTCTCTCTCCTGATCTTTGTTCTGACCCTAGAGCCCTTACTTAGGTAGATTAGATCTAATCCGGCCATCAGGGGTTTGCGAGTTGGTGGTAGACATGTGCAGATTGCGGCTTATGCGGACGATCTATTATTTTTTTCTGCCGGACCCTATTGTACAGACCCTCCCGATTCATATCCTCCCTAGTTTCTTTAAATTGCTGTACAGCGACCTCATTAATTTTGTTTGGCAGGGTACACCGGCTAGACTGGCCCGATCGACCCTCACCTTACCAAAACAGCGGGGTGGCTTGGGGCTCCCTGACCCTCGAAGGTAATATGCAGCCTCTATGCTCCAAAGGGTGTTGGACTGGTGCAGTCACCTCCCCTTCAAGCAATGGGTCACCTTGGAACGTGCCTTCTCTAGCACCCCCCTTAACGTGCTCCCCTGGGCTGGACTCACAACATACCACGGCTCTGAAATCCTACCCCACCATCGGACCTGATTATGTAGGACGCTCTTCCCCAAGGAGCAGATCTCTCCCTCTCCATCTCTGATGTTCCCTATACTGGCCTTCCCTGCAGGCCTGTCTCCTGGCCCTTTCAAATAGGGGCGTGAGGCAGGTTTGAAGAGAGCCGTGTACTTTTGATCTGGCGGTCACTGGCTGTCCCACCAGACCTTATTCTCGGAGCCGGAGCTTCCTTCATTGGGCCAATGGAGAATTCTTCACCTCACTCACTTCCTCATTTCATTACCCAAGTCTCCGGGCTATAATAGACCTTTCTCACAGTTTGAAAAGGTCTGTTCTGGGTCTGGCCCGGTCAGACACTCCCTCTGATTTTTACATGCTACTGGTCTCCGCTTTTCCGGGCCACAGGCCTGCCTACCTGGCAAAGTTGAAAGCTGACTTCAACATTGTCTTCTCCAACTCACAGTGCTCTAGGATTCTTGAATTTGCCTACAAGAGTTCAATTGCGAGCAAGTACCAGGAGTCGGGTACAAACTTTTGACCAGATGGTACCATGTCCCCACCAAATTGCACAAATTCTTCCCGTCCGCCTCTTCAAGGTGTTGGCGCTGTGGCACGGAGGAGGGGACGCTACTGCATATCTTCTGGAGGTGTGTAGAGCTGAGAGACTTTTGGGAGGGGGTTCACTGGGTGATTTGCAAGGAATATCAGGTTAGCCCTCACACGACGGCTTTTTTCCTGCTTTACCTCTCCGACTATTCCCTCCGCGCTTATCACAGATCCTGTACTGTATACTAATTCATTTGCTGCCATTTTCTTTTCCACTCACAGTTAAATGAAACCAGGTACAGGGTGCTGTACTGTACGTAACGAATGGGATGCTACTACCCAATAGCAAAGGTTTCTTTTTTTTTTTAATTTCGCAGTCACTGATTAAAACCCCTTAGATGCCGCATTTCTATTGACCAGGGGTCTATACCATCATATTTCTGTCAATGTACAATGTGTGCAGAAAGGGTTTTAAGGGGTTTCCTCAATATTACATATATCTGTAAGATTATTCAATTAATATTTTTTGGAGAGCCACAGAATGGAAAACACTCTGGAAATTGCAGTTATATACTTGGTATGGCGCCCTCATGGTGTTCTTTTTGACACCCTCTTAGAAAGTCTACCAAATGTGTTCATAGCTGGTTAGACTAAGCCAATTTTACAGTTGTGATTCATACAGAATGAGCTATATAATAGCAGGAATCTCCACTGTACCTGTACGCAGCAATAGGAGCAGCGAGTCCAGATTGCTAGACAAGTGAGTCCAGCAGAACTAGACCTACCAGCTGTCTATTCTGAGAAGATATCAACAGAACACCAGAGAGCGCCATAACAAGAATTTAACAGTAATACTGTGCCTAGACAATGGAGCATTTTAATTATTGCAATTGTAAATTTATTTTGTTTTCAATGATAACTTGGAAATAGAAAATGTCATCGTGGGACAACCCTTTAAACACTTACAGTTTCCTCACTAGAAGGCATAGAAAATAAATATTAGCACACACCCTAATGAAACAATGACATTGTTGTACTCTGTATGACAGCATTTAGTTACGTAAAGATAATATTTCAACATATTATAGCTGAAGCTAAACAAATATTTGGGGGAAAGAGCACAAATAGAAAATTCTGAATGTTCTGTTGGCAGTGGTCATACTGCAGGGTACTCTCAAATTCATTACAAGCTCCATGTAGGCTCTTTAGCAAGCTTCACACTGTTATTGGCTAAGGCCCCACATAGCAAACCGCAGCTAAAAAATGCTGCAGAAGATCAGTTTTTTCCATTGAATTTTTGCTCCGTTTTAGCTTCTTTTTTTCCTCCCCTATTTAATATAGTTGTGCTAAAAAGTTTACATACCCCAGCAGATTTTTTTTTTTTGGCCTTTTTTCAGAGAATATGAATGATAACACAAAATCTTTTTCTCCACTCATGGTTAGTGGTTGGTTGAAGCCATTTATTGTCAAACGTCTGTGTTTTCTCTTTTTAAATCATAATGACAACCAAAAACATCAAAATGATCCTGTTCAAAAGTTCACATACCCCAGTTCTTAATACCGTGTATTGCCCCCTCTAACATCAATGACAGCTTGAAGTCTTTTATGGTAGTTGTGGATGAGGTGCTTTATTTTCTCAGATGGTAAAACTGCCCATTCTTCTTGGCAAAAAGTCTCCAGTTCCTGTAAATTCCTGGGTTGTCTTGCATGTACTGCGCGCTTGAGATCTCTCCAGAGTGGCTCAATGATATTGAGGTCAGGAGACTGAGATGGCCACTCCAGAACCTTCACTTTCTTCTGCTGTAGCCAATGACAGGTCGGCTTGGCCTTGTGTTTTGGATCATTGTCATGTTGGAACGTCCAAGTACGTCCCATGCGCAGCTTCCTGGCTGATGAATGCAAATTTGCCTCCAGTATTTGCTGATAACGGGCTGCATTCATCTTTCCTTCAACTTTGACCAAGTTTCCTGTGCCTTTGAAGCTCACACATCCCCACATCATCAGTGATCCACCTCCGTGCTTTACAGTAGGAATGGTGTTCCTTTCATCATAGGCCTTGTTGACAACTCTCCAAATGTAACGTTTATGGTTGTGACCAAAAAGTTCGATTTTTGTCTCATCACTCCAAATTACCTTGTTCCAGAAGTTTTGAGGCTTGTCTCTGTGCTGTTTGGCGTATTGAAGGCGAGATTCTTTGTGGCATTTGCGCAATAATGGCTTTCTTCTGGCAACTCGACCATGCAGCCCATTTTTCTTCAAGTGCCTCCCTATTGTGCATCTTGAAACAGCCACACCGATAGTTTTCAGAGAGTCCTGTATTTCAGATGATGTTATGTGTGGGCTTTTCTTTGTATCCCGAACAATTTTCCGGGCAGTTGTGGCCGAAATTTTGGTTGGTCTATCGGATCGTGGTTTGGTTTCTGGGTATGTTATCAGGCCAAAATCACCAGGGTATGTGAACTTTTGAACAGGGTCATTTTGATGTTTTTGGTTGTCAATATGATTTTAAAAAGAGAAAACAGAAGTTTGACAATAAATGGCTTCAACCAACCACTAACCATGAGTGGAGAAAAAGTTTTTGTGTTATCATTCATATTTTCTGAAAAAAAAAAAAAAAAATCTGCCGGGCATGTAAACTTTTTAGCACAACTGTATATATGGTGAAAACGTTTGGGATTCCGAAGCTAAAATTAACATACTGCGATTTTTGAAAACGCGCGTTTTTGAAAATGCAGCTTTTCTGCAGCTTTTTTTTTTTTTCTGCTATGTGTGGATGGGATTAATGAATTCTCATTCACTTTGCCAATACTGTAAAAAAACAGATTTTTTTTCTGCTGCGTTTTTTGGGAAAACACTTCTGCAACTTTTTGAGCCAGAAGTTTATCCTGCAAAAGATGGCTGTGTTGCCCTGCAACTTTCCAAGTTATGTGAGTGAATACATTAACCTTGCGATTTCAATGTGACCCACTTCACTTACATTACTTGTGATGTTACGCGGTGTCAAAGCAAAAGTTAGTCACACAATGGTTTCACAGCAACAAATGCCATGTAGCCCCTACCTTATATTACACCTTTGCAATATCTTGTATTTTGCGGTTAGAGACAGGGTAATATGAATTCCAAGCAGCTCTGAATGTGGTTGGGAGTGTCAGGATTTAAACATAGATTCTGCCCCTAAACCCTGATAGAACAGGTTATTGAGTCCCAGAATAACCCTTTAACAGATGCTGAAGTTCTGCCGAAACCCAGAAGTTTCAATTCACCTGAACGAGAGCTAAGCTGCTGTGACGCAGCCTGGCGGATACCCAGAAAACAGAGCTATGCCTCCAGCTACATTCGCTGTGCTACTCCCGGCTCTGGCAGCCCCACACTGAACCAAAACGGATGACCTATTCTAAGGATAATGGCTGTTTTACACAGCAGAGATCCAGCAGTAGAATCTACAATCAGAGATATCTCTCATAGCAAGCACTTAACCTCTTAGATGCTGTGGTCAGATTGTCACTATCCTTTACCTAACGGCTCCTGTATAGTGAGATCATAGAAGCCGTTCAGTTGCTATGGCAGCTGGGAGTCTTCTGAAGGCTCCCAGGCCTGCTATAGCAATATGATTATTGAGGCTTGTCTGTGGCCCATATACAGTATTATTATGAAATCCACAAAGCAATTATTATTGTGCAGATTCAGACCCTTGAACAATCTCAAAAGATGGAACGTTGAGTAGGGTCTTTTGGGAGTCATAGAGAGCCTATAGGGACAATGCTATAGGGTAAGCCAGTTACCTCATAGTTACATAGTAGGTGAGGTTGGATAAAAGACATCAATCCATCAATTCCAACCTATAACCCTACAGTCCCCTACAGTGTTGATCCAGAGGAAGGCAAAAAAACCCTATGAGGCTTATGCTAATTGCCCCATTTCAGGGAAAAAAAATTCCTTCCCGACTCCAATCTGGCAATCAGTGTAAAACCCTGTATCAACGTGCTCTTAAAATCTAGAGCCCATAACCTGTAATATTGTTCTGTTCGAGAAAGGCATCCTGGCCCTCTTTGAACTCGTTCAATGAATCCACCATCACCACTTCCTGAGGCAGAGAGATCTATAGCCTCACTGTTCTTACAGTAAAGAATCCCCTTCTATGTTGCTGGTGAAACTTTCTCTTCTCCAGATGTAGAGGATGTCCCCTTTTCCTTGTCACTGGCCTAGGAGTAAAAAGATCATCAGAAAGTTCTTTGCACTGCCCCTTCATGTATTTGTACATTGTTATTAGATCTCCCCGTATACGTCTTTTCTCTAAATTGAATAACCCCAAGTTTGTTAATATATTGTTGTACTCCCATCCACCCATTCCCGTAATAATTTTGGTTGCCATTCTTTGCACTCTTTATAGTTCGATTTGTCTTTCTTGTATACTGGGGCCCAAAATTGCATAATTCCCTGAGAACTCGGGGGTGTATGCCATCTGGACCTGGTGATTTCTAATGACCTAGAAACTGCAGGTATCAAACATAGGGGACTGAATAACAATGCCCAAAGATAGAATATCTTCATAGCAATAAGTTTTTTTTTAGAGGGGCTCTCAGCGATCCTTTTGTGGATTCATTCCTATAGTGAGAGTTCTAGATTTATTTCTGTCTTTCACCAGTTGAAACTACGGAGAAATGATAATCCTAAGTACATGCAAAGATATGTGAACAGAGTACCTAGCTGGTCTGTATTTCTCCTCTCTCACAATGTTCTACATGTTTTTTAGTTTTGCTTTAGCACGTTTCATTGGCCATTTTAAGGTGTCAATAAGGATCCTAAGTGAATTCATTTGTTATAGGACACCAAACATTTAGAGAGAACCTTTCACCACCTCTAACAAGTCCAGCTCTTTACATCACTTAATAGGCACGGCTCCATTGATTCCGGCACAGTGAGAATTTTCTCTCTAGCCCCCACCATTCCTGAGTAACAAATGCAGGTAGTTTTGGTGCCTGATGTTGTGTTTAAGAGAAGTAGCTAGTGTCAGAATGCAGAATCACACCCCTTGCCTGCTCCTGGCTGACACCGCCCTCCTGACAGTACAGAGTCTTAATATTATATCAGGCACCAAAACTAAAAGCACTGATTGCTCGGGAGGCTAGAGAAGAAATTCCAACTGTGGAGGGGTGCTATTAATTTATGTAAAGAACTGGACTTGATGGAGGTGGTGAAAGGTTCTCTTTATTACATTTCTCCACTTCTTTTCAGAGATTCCACAACTGTGGCACCTGCTCAGGAATGTTTAAATGGAGCGCTGGCATTTGCATATATAGCAGATGTTCGTAACTGCAAGGAGAGGACTCATGCATAGGAACATGCACCAGACTTTTTTTTAAAGTGTAAAACTGCCTTTATAGGTGTCTATGACACCTGTAGAGGCATTAATGTGACCTCTGTATCAAAAATTTTACCCTGTCCCACTCCATTTAACCAGAGGGCAGAAGTAATCAATTTAATGGTGATATTACACATCTGCATGGGAAATATCTAGGAAGCTCTTATATTTCTCCCTTCTGTTCAATGAACTCTTGGCCTTAGTTCAAAAAAACGCAGCAAAATTTACAACAGAAAAAGCAGCTTTTCTGCAACATGAAGAAGTTGTAATTTACTTACCTGGTCTGGGGACCCCAGATGATGGACTCGGGAGTTTTGGTGATGTCACAACCTCCGGGTCTTGTGAAATTAAGCATCGTTTTGCCCCTCCTGTCTGATCTGTGAGATCAGGGAAGGAGAGAGAGCAAACTGGAGCATGGAACTTTACTTTGGATTACATTATTTGAGGGCCGTGACGTCGTCGTAACCCCCGGGGCCTTCATCAGGGTGCCCTGGACCAGGTAAGTAAATTACAACTCCCTAAATAACCCCTTTAAAAAAAAAGTAAACACAGTATGTTTAATAGCACCCTAAGGCTAGGTTCACAACTGTGTTGGAGTCTTCGTAGGAGACTCCGCCACAGATTCAGTCTAAAATTGTCGGAAAGAAAAGTCCTGCACAGCGGAAGGGAGAAGTAGAAGTTCTTCCATTATATGTCCCATTCCTTTTGAATCCACTCTTGGCTTTGGCTCAGAAAAACATAGCAAAATCTGAATCAAAAAGAAATAAAAACTCCATGTGTGTTGGCAACCCCTATTTGACAGCTGTTACAAAAAGACATGTGGCCATCTAAACAGACAAAAATAAATCACATCAGTTTTTTTGTTGGACCTGTAAAACATCAAAACAACACGGATTCCCTCTCACTGTGTTCAAAACAGTCTTATTCATTATCACTTACGTCACAACAGGGACGTACATTATGTACATTTGTGTCAAGACGCAAGGGCACTGAGGCGAAGCGCCTAATTCATGATGAGATGCAGCCTCATCATGAATTAAGAGTGCCCTCTTCTGGAGCAGGGGACATTAAGACCACTGATTAAAAACGCTGATTAAAAATCAAAAAAATCAGGTTTTAACTCAAGTAAAATATAGAGGTGTAATATCACCCTAGGTATGCGAGTGTGAGCTGCAGGCCCTTCTGTCTTATGGGCCTGGTCACCAGTGGTGAAAAAACTGTGAAAGCGTGCATGTTCAAAGATGTATTAGCAAAAAAATATGCAAATTATACCTCATTGGTGAAAAGAAGAACTTGCTCCTAGTACTACCTTTTGGAAGGTAACTCCCTATAGATTAATACCTGGATTTCAAAGACAATAGGACCTAAGGAAAATGTCTTTTTGGAGCAATGGAGCAAACCTTCTGGTTTGGCTATTACTCTCAGATTATGCTCTTAGGTTTCTTTGAAAACCATGCATTAACCCTTTCCCGACATCCACCGTACTATCACAGCGGATGTTGGGTATTTAAATGTGGCAGCCACTCAGGAGCTTAGCAGCTGTCATAGCCATGCGGATCTCTGCTGTACTATACAGCATAGACCCAGCAGCAATGACTGTGATCAACGCCGCGTGGATCATGGGCATTAACCTCCCTGACACCTCGGTCAAAGATGACCTATTGGCACTTGGGCACCGCCATTTTGGCGTAGATCGCCAGCCCCTGGAATGAGACCCAGAGGCGGCAATCCATTATCACGACAACCGGAAGTCTATTCTGGGCAGCCTATTATAGAATCACTGGAATGCACTAGCATTCCAGTGCATTGTTTTAGTAGTGATCAGACCCCCTGACGTTCAAGACTCCTTGGGGGGGGGGGGGGGGTCTAAAAATATAAGTTAAAAAATATAATAAAGAATTCAAAATCACCCACCCCCTTCCCTAGAACACATATAAAAGTACAATAATAAAGTAAAACACATACACCTTAGGTATATTTGTGTCCGAAAATGCACAATCTGCAAACATAGATAAATATTTTTCCCATAGAGTGAACGCTGTATAGTAAAAAAAAAAAAAAAAAAAAAAAAAATCAAAAGAGCTAAGTCGAAATTTTTTTGATTCCCTTGGATAAAAAGTGATCAAAACAATAGACATTCCCCACAATGGTATAAATAAAAAGACCATCTAGCCCTGCAAAAAAAGATGCATTATGCATCTACGTACACTGAAATATAAAAAAGTTATGGGTGTACGGACCTACAGAATATAGATATCATGTCATTTTGGTTGCACAGTGAAGACCGCAAAAACAAAGCCCTTAAGAGTTAAGTTGTGCAAATGCAGTTTTTCTCTAATTCAACCTCATTCTGAATTTTTTCCAGCTTTCCAGCAAATCGTACAGAATAGTAAATAGTACAAAATATGTACTACAAACATTAAGCCCTCATATGGCTCTGTGAACGGAAAAATAAAAAAGTTATAGCATTTAGAAAGCATGGAGTGAAAAACAAAAAGTGAAAAATTAAAGCAGTGGGAAGGGGTTAATCTATAGAGAGCTACCTTCCAAAAAGTGGTGCTGGAAACAAGTTTCTCTTTTTCACCAATGAAGTCTTATGCTAGGTTCGGGTTTCTGTCCTTCGGGTCCGCTTGTTGACCTGTTAAACGGAAACCCTATCCACTTAAACAGTGGTTACATGCAGAAACCCGCTGACCCCATAGACTTTGGAAAAACAGGTTTTTCGTGCAGCACTTTTCACAGAAAGTCCGCAGAATTTTCCTCTGCAGCATTTCTGCTTCAATTATACCTTTAGGCTGTGTTCACACGTTGGAATTTGCAGCGGATTTCGCCTCTGAATCTAGGGCAGATTCCTCCCGGAGATCTCAGCAGCACGAGGAAAAAAGAAGTGTCCTGCTCGATCTTGCCACAGATTCCGCAGCTTGATTGACCTGTGGAGTCCGCGGCTTGAGACTCTCTGCTGATTAGGCCCATTCATCTGGGCCTAACTAGCAGCGGGATGCCGAGACGGAATGCCGATTGCCCTGCATCCACATCCCGTTGCGGCTAGACCGCAGCGAAAATGCCGGCGGCGGAAAATGAAGAGGAATTCCTCTTCATTTTCTGCCATGTGAACATTCCCATAGAGAATCCACCGGCGTTTCCGCAGGTATAACTGACATGCTGCAATTTTCAAAAACCGCAACATTTCCGCTGCACGTATTATTCTACATCCACTTTGAAGGGACTGTAAAACGCTGCATTTTTTGCCACGATGTTTATGTCACATGGGGCCCCGGCCAAAAAAAAAAAAAAGTTTTATGGTGCTTTTTACAAACCCTCCAATAATGGGGCCACTCACATTATTACATTTCTGCTGTCCGTCCAGCGTCCATCTTTACATTACGAAAACAGATCAGTTTGGTTGAACATGACTAGATGTGCGAACCTCACGAGATTCGATATTTGTGAGGTTAGCCCCCCTCGCTAAACAGCGACACGTCCGTAAAATTGTACAGGGGGCCTGTGAACAACCTGCCATAGACAGAGAGGTGTGCAATTGTTGGGGTGAGGGTCGGAGAGTTGAGAGTAAAGTGTTAACAATGGGACAAGCCCTTACCATTAACCAGACTCATTACAAAGTACAGATAAACTGTGTAGAGCAGAAACTCACGCGCCCATACTACAAGTCGAGCTCACACAGAGCGACTCTGCATCACTGCAAGACATCACATGACAGATGATGACGCAGCCAGTATCACGTGACAGAAGTTTCACCAGCCTCACAGCATCGCCGGCACCTCTGGGCGCGTGATGTCACAAAGCAAAGATGTGTGGGCGGGGCAAGAGAGTAGGCTTGAGAGACGTGATTGTGTGGGCGGGGTCAATTTCTGAGCAGGAAAGAGGTGGAGCCTAAGGACGGCGACCACCGGGCGGGAGACACCCAGAGTGTGGTGACCCGGGTGGGTGACAGGAAGATACTTAGTTTCCCGGTTGGTGGAAGGATGCCGCGGGTAGTACCGGATCAGAGAAGCAAGTTCGAAAATGAGGAGTTTTTCCGGAAATTGAGCCGTGAATGTGAGGTGAGGGCTAGAAATACAGAACTGACTGAAGGGGGAGAACGTGTAGTATAGAGAGTGTAGAGGAGGGGGGGGGGGGAATCATGTGTAGTATAGAGAGTGTAGAGGGTGGGATCATGTGTACTATAGAGAGCGTAGAGGGGGGGAGAGATCATGTGTAGTATAGAGAGCGTAGAGGGGGGGAGAGATCATGGGTAGTATAGAGAGCGTAGGGGGGAGAGATCATGGGTAGTATAGAGAGCGTAGAGGGGGGAGAGATCATGTGTAGTATAGAGAGCGTAGAGGGGGGGAGAGATCATGGGTAGTATACAGAGCGTAGGGGGGGAGAGATCATGGGTAGTATAGAGAGCGTAGAGGGGGGAGAGATCATGTGTAGTATAGAGAGCGTAGAGGGGGGAGAGATCATGGGTAGTATAGAGAGCGTAGGGGGGGAGAGATCATGTGTAGTATAGAGAGCGTAGAGGGGGGGAGAGATCATGGGTAGTATAGAGAGCGTAGGGGGGGAGAGATCATGGGTAGTATAGAGAGCGTAGAGGGGGGAGAGATCATGGGTAGTATAGAGAGCGTAGAGGGGGGAGAGATCATGGGTAGTATAGAGAGCGTAGAGGGGGGGAGAGATCATGTGTAGTATAGAGAGCGTAGAGGGGGAGAGATCATGGGTAGTATAGAGAGCGTAGAGGGGGGGAGAGATCATGTGTAGTATAGAGAGCGTAGAGGGGGGAGAGATCATGGGTAGTATACAGAGCGTAGGGGGGGAGAGATCATGGGTAGTATAGAGAGCGTAGAGGGGGGAGAGATCATGTGTAGTATAGAGAGCGTAGAGGGGGGAGAGATCATGGGTAGTATAGAGAGCGTAGAGGGGGAGAGATCATGGGTAGTATAGAGAGCGTAGAGGGGGGAGAGATCATGTGTAGTATAGAGAGCGTAGAGGGGGGAGAGATCATGGGTAGTATAGAGAGCGTAGAGGGGGGAGAGATCATGTGTAGTATAGAGAGCGTAGAGGGGGGAGAGATCATGGGTAGTATAGAGAGCGTAGAGGGGGAGAGATCATGGGTAGTATAGAGAGCGTAGAGGGGGGGAGAGATCATGGGTAGTATAGAGAGCGTAGAGGGGGGAGAGATCATGGGTAGTATAGAGAGCGTAGAGGGGGGAGAGATCATGGGTAGTATAGAGAGCGTAGAGGGGGGAGAGATCATGTGTAGTATAGAGAGCGTAGAGGGGGGAGAGATCATGGGTAGTATAGAGAGCGTAGAGGGGGGAGAGATCATGGGTAGTATAGAGAGCGTAGAGGGGGGGAGAGATCATGGGTAGTATAGAGAGCGTAGAGGGGGGAGAGATCATGGGTAGTATAGAGAGCGTAGGGGGGAGAGATCATGGGTAGTATAGAGAGCGTAGAGGGGGGAGAGATCATGGGTAGTATAGAGAGCGTAGAGGGGGGAGAGATCATGTGTAGTATAGAGAGCGTAGAGGGGGGAGAGATCATGGGTAGTATAGAGAGCGTAGAGGGGGGAGAGATCATGGGTAGTATAGAGAGCGTAGAGGGGGTGAGAGATCATGGGTAGTATAGAGAGCGTAGAGGGGGGGAGAGATCATGGGTAGTATAGAGAGCGTAGAGGGGGGGAGAGATCATGGGTAGTATAGAGAGCGTAGAGGGGGGAGAGATCATGTGTAGTATAGAGAGCGTAGAGGGGGGGGAGAGATCATGGGTAGTATAGAGAGCGTAGAGGGGGGAGAGATCATGGGTAGTATAGAGAGCGTAGAGGGGGGAGAGATCATGGGTAGTATAGAGAGCGTAGAGGGGGGGAGAGATCATGGGTAGTATAGAGAGCGTAGAGGGGGGAGAGATCATGGGTAGTATAGAGAGCGTAGAGAGGGGGAGAGATCATGTGTAGTATAGTGAGCGTAGAGGGGGGATCATGTGTAGTATAGAGAGCGTAGAGGGGGGATCATGTGTGTAGTATAGAGCACGAAGAGGGGGGAGATCAAGTGTGCAGACGGACCATCAAAATTGGTCTTTAAAAAGTTATAAAGTTTCTGAATGAAATAGAGACACAAATATGGTTAAAAGTGCAGTGCAGATATTCTTGCACAGTGTTTGTCAACCTTCAGTACACCCCGCAGTACCCGGAGGTGCATGCTGTGGCTAAGAACCACTGGTCTGTATTACATGCTGCCCTCCGTGCATGTCCCGCGTGCCCAGAATGGACGTTGGCACCATCTTTACTTAAGTGCAATGAGCTATTCCATTATTACTGATAGAGGCAGTCGTTGCAGTTATTGGCACTTGGAGAATGAGTGGTCAGCTGTATGCCTCACTTACAACTCTGCTACCCACTTCCTTTTTGCTCCAGGCACCGATTGCTGGCTACACAGCAGGCCCTGAAACAGATCGTAAGCATGAAGCAGAGTGACAAATGCAGCTGACCACTTGCTCCTGGGCCATCTGTAATTGCAATGAGTTCTTCCATCGGTACTGATGGAAGTGCTCATTGTCTTACATGTAGCGGTACTGTTGGGGCCATTATGTTACCCATGGGGGTACTGTTGGGTCCATTATGGTCATCATATTACAGCTGTGGGTCATTATATTACATGTGAGAGCATTGTGGGGACACTTAAAGGGGTTGTCCAGGCAAAAATGGACAATAATAATAAATGTTATTTATATAGCGCCAACATATTCCGCAGCACTGTACAATTTGTAGGGTTCAAGTACTGACAAAAAAGATTCATTACAAAGAAATAGTCAATTCACACACTGGGACTGAGGGCCCTGCTCGCAAGAGCTTACAATCTATGAGGTAGAGGGGGTGACACAGGAGGTAGCAGGGGCGGCAACAAACATAGCATTGTTTGTACAATGGTCAGACAATTGTGTAATAGAGGTTACTGTCATTACACATATATAAAGCTGTATGAGCCGTCACCAGTCATGTCCTTTAACGTGCAGATGGTGCCTGGACATATAAAGTTAGTCTGATTTCGGCATCATATCTTGTGAGGTAATGCGGGAGCGTGAACAGAGGAGGGTATGTTTTAGGTATTCTAACTACAGAAGGGTTTACATTAGGAGTTGTGATAGGCCTGTCTGAAAAGATATGTCTTTAGTTTACGCTTGAAGCTGTGGAAATTGGGGGTTAATCTAATAGTCCGGGATAGAGCATTCCAGAGAAGTGGTGCAACTCGGGAGAAGTCTTGTATACGAGCGTGGGAGGTTCTGATAATAGAGGATGTTAGTCTTAGGTCATTGAGTGAACGGAGAGTACGGGTTGGGCGATAGACAGATGAGGGAGGAAATGTAGGGAGGTGCAGCATTATGGAGAGCCTTGTGAATGAGGGTGATCAGTTTATATTGTATTCTGTATTGAATAGGCAGCCATTAGTAAGGACCGATTAGTAAGGAGTTACAGTAGTCAAGGCGAGAGTGAATCAGGGCAACAATAAGTGTCTTTAGTGTATTTGTGGTAAGGAAAGGGCGGATTCTGGAGATGTTTTTGAGGTGGAGATGATATGAGCGTGCCAGTGATTGGATATGGGGGGTGAAGGAAAGGTCTGAGTCAAACAAAACCCCGAGGCAGTGGGCATGCTGCCTAGGAGTTATAGTAAGGCCAGAGACTGCAATGGAGATATCAGGGACAGATCTATTAGATCAGGGGTAGGCAACCTTTTTTGTTCGGCGTGCCGATTTCGATTAAAGAAATCAAAGTTGAGGTACTCGGAGTGCCGGTCAATAATTGTAAGTTTGATGACCCCTGCACACGGTATTATGCCCCATAGTGGCCCCTGCACACAGTATCTGAAAACTGCCAAAAACTAGTATTTTATACACATTTAATGGGTAAAAATTTATTATCTGACTGACGGAACTTCCGTTTGTCAGAAATGTTTTATACGTTCATCGCTAGTGATAATTGCTATTGCTATTATTTTAGCGTGTAACAGATATCACTAGAGAAGCGGGCGGCGTAATTTACTCTATAAAGATCAGGTATGGACAGGACAGGGACAGTGAAAAAATGTAAATTTTATTAGTGACTTTGTGCATGTGTTGTGTAAGTGTTTGGTGCGACACTTTTGGCGCTGCGACCTGGACGATGGTAAACATCTGGGTCACAGCGCCAATAAACTTCCTGGTTAGGTTCAGAGGGGTATTACATAAGAATACTCCTGTGATTAGGCTCAGAGGGGTATTACATTATTCCTGTATGTGACAATCAGAGAGCAAAAGTACAGTATGCTCTCTGATTGATAGGAGAGGAGATAACATGGACAGAAGTCCCTGCTACCCCCCTGGGGTCATCTGCAGCTTATGCACAGACAATGATGAGTTATCATTGTCTCTGCAGTCTGCAGCTCCTCCTCCCCCTCCTTCCTTAGCTCTAAGATGCTGCCTGAGGCAGGAGGGGGGGGGGGACACTTTTAGAGCCCCATTTCTAAGGATCTGTTAGGGCCACAAAGAATCTCATCTTTAAAAAGATACCAAGATCGCCATGATAGACATTACAGATTCAGAGCGATTCGGGAATTGAGATCGGCATTGGGATTTCAATGCCAAACATCGTTTTCACCAGCTAATCGCTCAGGATTTGTAAGGACAAT
The DNA here is from genome assembly GCA_947044405.1 of Leptodactylus fallax. Lineage (NCBI taxonomy): Eukaryota > Metazoa > Chordata > Amphibia > Anura > Leptodactylidae > Leptodactylus > Leptodactylus fallax. Next base: position 3,377,963 of record CAMRHE010000088.1, read on the forward strand.
CATGGTGATCTTGGTATCATTTTAAAGATGAAATTCTCATCTTTAAAATGAATCCAAGTGTTTCTTTATAGCTTTAACCAATCCTGAGCAATTCACTCAGGTACAGTAGTGAAGCCGGCAATTACCGGCTTTACTACTGTACATAGACTGTGCAGACGCGAGGTGCTGCCACATCCATCTTCACCCGGCGCTAATGAAATTTTAATAGGATCAGGCACATATCTGGGTGAGGACTCCGTTGCCCGTGCCAGGGAAATATGCCTCGCGTGCCACTCTTGGCACACGTGCCGGGGGTTGCCGACCCCTGTATTAGATGGTGGAAACAGCAGTAGTTCAGTCTTTGAGAGATTCAGTTTCAGATAAAGCGAAGACATGATATTTGAGACAGCAGAGAGGCAGTCACTGGTGTTCTGTATTAGTGCAGGGGTGATGTCGTAAATAATTGGGTGTCATCAGCATAAAGATGGTACCGGAAGCCAAATCTAGTGATGGTTTGTCCAATGGGGGCTGTGTAGAGGACCGAGCCCTGAGGAACCCCAACGGCAAGGGGAAGAGGGGATGAAACAGAGCCCGCAAATGATACACAGAAAGTGAGGTCAGAGAGATAAGAGGAGAACCAGGAGAGAGCAGTGTCTGTGAGGCCGACAGAACGGAGCATAGTGAGGAGGAGTTGATGGTCAACATTGTCAAATGCTGCTGAGAGATCTAGAAGAATAAGAAGAGAGTAATCACCTTTGGATTTAGCCGTCAGGAGATCATTGGAGACTTTTGTGAGGGCCGTTTCAGTAGAGTGCAGAGTGCGGAAGCCAGATTGTAAGGGGTCAAGAAGAGAGTTAGCAGAAAGATAGCGGATTAAACGAGAATAGACTAAGCATTCTAAGATTTTGGAGATAAAAAGGAAGGTTAGAGACAGGTCGATAGTTAGCAGCACAGGACGGGTCAAGGGAGGATTTCTTCAGTAGTGGGGTTATGACAGCATGTTTGAAAGAGGATGGGAAAATTCCAGAAGAGAGAGAGAGGTTAAAAATTTTAGTAAGGTAAGTCGTGACGCCAGGCGACAGAGACTGGAGAAGGTGTGAGGGGAAAGGGTCACTACTGCAGGTCGTAGGGCGAGAAGAAGAAAGTAGCTGAGAGACTTCCTCTTCTGTAACAGGTTAAAAAGATGAGAATGAACAGTCTGAAGTGCGGCTGGTGAGGGAGTCAGTGCTACCTGGGGATTGGGCAGTTATTTCCTGACGGATCTTATCAATTTTATCATGGAAATAAGTGGCCAGGTCATCTGCGCTAAGGTCTGTGAATGGCATCTGCATCTTGGGAGTGAGTAAGGAATGAAAAGTTTCAAATAGCCTTTTAGGGTTACAGGAGAGAGAAGAGATGAGAGCGGTGAAATAGGCTTGTTTGGCTAGGTGAAGGGCAGAATTATAGGTTTTAAGCATAAATTTAAAGTGGAGGAAGTCTGCAGGTGTACGTGATTTTCTCCACAGACGTTCAGCACACCTAGAGCACCGCTGAAGAAAACGTGTCTGTGGCGTGTGCCAGGGTTGCTGCCTCCTGCATCTAACCTTTGGAGTGGAGGGGGGAGCTGCCTCATCCAATGCACTCTTAAGGGTTTCATTATAGTCACTGGTGGCTAGATTGGGGCAGGACAGCAAAGAGATGGGGGACAAAGAGGACTGTAGAGTATCTGAGAGGTGCTGGCTGTTAATAGCATGTAAATTCCTATATGTATGATGAGTAGGTGTGTCCTGTGAAGGAGAGAAAGCACTGATGGTGAGAGACAGAAGGTTATGATCAGAGAGTGGCAGAGAAGAGTTAGTAAATTTAGAAACTGTGAGGAGTCGATGGAAGACAAGATCAATGGTGTTGCCATCTACATGTGTGGCGGAAGAGGAAAGTTGTGAAAGACCAAAAGACGTGGTTATTGAGAGAAACTGAGGCAGCTGGGGAGACGGGGTGTCAGTGGGTAAAGTCACCCATGATGAGGGTAGGAATTTCACTGGATAAAAAGAGGGGAAGCCAAGAAGCGAAGTGATCCAGAAATTGGTAGAGTGAGCCGGGAGGACGGTAGATCACAGCTACACGTAAGGAGAGTGGGCGAAAAAGTCTGATAGCATGTACTTCAAATGAGGGGAATGTGAGTGAGGGCATCGGTGGGATGGCCTGAAAAGTGCACTGTGGTGACAGAAGTAACCCTACCCCTCCACCCTTCCTGTTGTCAGGCCTAGAGGTGTGTGAGAATTGTAGGCCACCATGAGACAGAGCAGCAGGGGAGGCCGTATCAGACTGCTGGATCCAGGTTTGAGTAAGGGCAAGCAAGTTGAGAGATTTACTGAGGAATAAGTAATTCTAGTTTGTTACAACCCTTTTATCGTTTAAATCAGCTGGGGCAGTGAAATAAATAATATAAAAAAAAAAAAAAAGCATACTCGCCTGTCCCCGATGCTCCAGTGTCCTCCCACCGCACGCCCCGGTTCTTCTGCTCCGGCGGCCTCTTCCGGGTAGTGACATTGCAGGACCTTCGCTGATTGGCCTCAGCAGTCACGTGACCGCTGAGGCCAATCAGCGGCTTCAGCTGAACGCCGGAAGATGCCGCCGGAGCAGAATAACTGGGACGCGCAGGAGGACACTGGAGCATCGGGGACAGGTGAGTATGCATTTTTTTTTTTGTTTCACTGCCCCCAGCTGATTTAAAGTTAAAAGGGTTGTCCATTTTTGCCTGGACAACCCCTTTAAGGGACCATTACATAATTGTTATAAGTCATTTATAAGAGATCACTACTATGAGGGTACTCAGTTGGGACTTTTTCTCACTAGGGGGTACTTCGCTTGGAAAGGTTGAGAAACTCTGCTGTAGCAATACTGCTCCGGTGTTTACTGTCTATCCACAGTAAACTGCACTAAAACACTTATAAAAAGGGCACTTGTGTTTTCTAAATCGAGCCTAGATATTGCCAGACATTTCCTTGGCCTCCGGATCACACTGCCACACAACATTTGGCACTTTGGTTGTAACGCATTACTTTTTATACTATTGTGTTTACTAATAGCTATTTGTGAATATGTAAAATCTTTTATTCTTTTATTTTTATTGTTTGTGTCTCTTTGCAGATTAAATACACAGGGTTTCGAGACCGGCCACATGAGGAACGTCAGGGGCGTTTTCAGAATGCCTGCAGGGATGGTCGCTCTGAAATAGTAAGTCTATATAGTGTTATTACAGCCATGGATTGTGAGCTCTGATGTTATACCGCTAGTTTTACAGTGTGTACAGCCATGAGCATTTTCTAGGGGGGTGGTGGCCTTCTCAAAGAAGGTGACTAATATGGAAAATTGAAAATCTGTCACAGAAAATGTGGCCTTTTGGAGAGGTTTCATTGCATATATATAGCTATCTTGTATGTAACTACCGTATTTTTTGGACTATGGCGCACTTTTTTCCCCCCAAATTTGGGAGGAAAATGGGGGGTGAGTCTTATAGTCCAAATGCTTCACCCCACTCCTGTGCTATTACGGCAGATGCTGGGTATGTAAAGATGTTGGCGGCCGCTCTGCTGCAGAGCGGTCGTTATAGCTACCGGATACATTACAGCGGAGACCCGGAGCTAATTCCTGCGATCAGAGTACAATCTGATCGCGGGCAAACTACCCCCGGGCTGGTGGGTACCTTGTTCGTTGCAGGCCGGCTCCTGCGCAGCGAGATCACAGTAGCCAACCTGTTCCTGTGACAGCCGGGAGCCTACTGAAGGCTCCCAGGCCTGTCATAGGAATATTACTATTGCGACTGGTCTACGACCAGTAATGTAGTGAATCTGCCATAGACTGCAATACACTTGTGAAACACATACACATTAGGTATTCCTGTGTCCAAAAAATGCCCGGTCTACAAACTTATAAAAATATTTTTCCCGTAGGATGAACGTGATAGTGGGAAAAAATATCAAAAGTGTCGAACTGCCGTTTATTTCACTGTTTCGCCTGTGATGTGAATAAAAAGTGATCAAAGCAATAGACATTCCCCAAAATGGTATAACTAAAAAGTACACCTGACTCTGAAAAAAAAAAGATACACTATGTTTCCCTGTACAGCTGCCGGGACACCTGTCAATGTGGCCTTGCAAGTGTTGCAAAACTACAACTCCCATATATTACATATTTTGCCACATTTTTTGCTTCAAAATTTTTTTCCCTATTTTCCTCCTCTAAAACCTAGGTGCGTCTTATGGTCCAGTGTGTTTTATCGCCTGAAAAATCCGGTATATAGTAAATCTGAACTTCAGTATCTCATTTGAATCTGCTATGAAGTCCCAAGACTTATGGTGGCCATACACATTAGATTAATGTCTGCTGAACCTGTCTAAACCCTGCAACCATCTGATGTGTATGGTGTTGGCTTGACTTTCGAAGGCTCTGTCTGTTAAATTTGAACGTTTAGTTTGCAGGAAAGACATACCACCGCCAGAGGCTTTTCCCCCCATTCAAAACACATGAATGCCCAGCTTGGCCAAGTATGCATGTATATGGGGAGTTGGGAGGAACAGCTGTTGGCTGAATGTGTGCTTGACTGACAACTATTTATTTTGTATGTCAAGCTCAGACTGGCCCTATGGAAGTCCTGTGTGTGTTGGTGTAACTATGGGTCAGTCTACCCAGGAGGTTTTTGAGACCTCTTGTATTACTATGACTTGTCCTTATTAACAGATTTATCACAAACGCGACACTTCCATATAGCTCAGGATATAAAAGCTACATCTCCTTTTATCAATCTCTTCTACAGGGAGCTAGTTAGTATAGGATATGTCATTACTATAAGATCTATGTTGCAAGTATACATATAAGTCTGATAATATATACCAGTAAAGTCGTATTCTACTAGCTGCAAGATTTTGGGAGTGCAGTGAATTGTTATTACAAATGAGGAGACTTAGAGACTTCTTTCACTGACACCTCCACTTACACAATAAGATAGTGCTGTAAATAAACTGAAATTTGCATCTTATTAAATGACCATCACATCTCGCCCTGGACTTCTGGTTAAACATGCCGTTGAGTATGTTACTAGCATTATCACTACCAAAGAGATCTTTTATTCCTGCGTGTGCACACCCAGCAAGTTCCACAAAGGTGACCACTCACTATAACAATCACAGAAATTTCTAATGCTGGGAGTTGCAGAACAAGAGCGGCTCTGCTGTCCTGTAGTCTTATGATGCCTTTGGTACAGGATTCTAGAGCCTTGTTAAAATCCAACATAGCTGATTTTTCGTTTTTTGTTTTTTAATGCTGAACTCAGAGGTCAGAAAATCTTTACATGTCCGGCCAACTAAAGATTCAAATCTAATGTGCAAAGAGCCTAATGAACCTATGGCCGAAAGTAACCTTGGTCGGTAAATCAGTAATTATCCATGTAATAAGTCTATGGATCTTCAGCTGCAGGGTACCGATATCCTTATAGCTTTGTATAAAATTTTAATTGGGTTAGAACTTTTTTTTATTTCCCACTGCTACTTGGCCGTATTGCACAAATTCCAAGTTGTATTGAGGCATGGAACCCATAGAAGTCTATGATCGCATGCTATTCCTCTGTATATTTCCAATTTCGTATATTTCTCTTATGTTTGAATACAAAGATTTTAGATAGATTCTCCCCTAAAATCATTGCTTGTACGCTAAAATCTATTTCTTAATCTCTATTATTTTATTCTAATGTGTGTAAGGGACACTACAAGTCATGCATGACAACAGATGTCGGAGGGAAAGATGGGATCTGGCATTTTGGTTTTCATTATCTGAATCCTTTGTCTCAATAGGATAAAAACATTTGCCAAAGTTGTTTCACAGGAGCTTATTCCACATTGAAAACACACACACTAGAATGAATGGGTATCTAGAAGTAGAAGGAAGTAGGAAAGTCTTCTGCAGATCCAGTTTTTCAGAATAACAGTAAGGGTGTGTTCAGAAATAGCAGATTTGCTGCTGTTGAACTGTCTGCAGGAAATCTGCGGTGCATTAAAGCATTGACAGAATTGGAGAAAATGGTACAAAATCCCTAGTATAATTTGACCTAAAAAAGTTAGGTTTGTCTTTTTGCTTGTGTATCAGTCCCATGTTGACATCCCTTTAAGAGTAAATATAAAACTGTGTGATAACCTTATAAACAAGCCCTACTACAGTGAAATGAAATCCGACTTCCAATAGTCTAGCAATTTCCACGTGATAATCTGAGCAGAAATAATTGACCAGAAAGCTTCTCTTATTTAATCTAGTGACATTATACATGGACTGCCTCTGACTTGCTGTTTATTGATTCTCTACCTAAGGCTTTCGTGGCCACAGGAACCAATCTATCGCTGCAGTTCTTTCCAGCAAGCTGGCAGGGCGAGCCTCGCCAAGCCCCCACCCGTGATTATGTGGATTTTGAAAGAGAGACTGGAAAGGTAGGTTTTTCACAAGAAGAATTATTTTCTCTCTATCAAGACTGCTATGTATATTACTGTAAATAGGGATCATATATGGAATTGTGGGGCTAACAACATCAGAAAATGTATCAAGACTAGTATTTCCTACGCCAGTCTTGATCCCATTTGCGCCAGAGTGAAAGTGCATATAATTTATTAGGAGGCACATGGTTTTTAGTAAAGTAGGTTCATCGCTGGCCCTCCTTACTGCAGAAACTCAAGTTTATTTCTGGTGTAAATTATAATAAATCTGCCAGGCAGCTGGAGGCCACGCCCACTGCTGTTACACTCCGACACACTTACATTTCAGAAAAGTGCTGTGGAGGAAGTAAAAAGCCATAAAGTTGGGATTTTTGTCACAAAAGCAATTTCTGGCATAAAAGGTGTAATAAAATCTCCCATTGTGTTTCTTGTTGTGCTGGTGCCATACCCCCTACCCCTTCCTATTTTTACCATCTGCTGGAATTGTCACTTTTCTAGCTGAAAATTTAAAAATTTTAAATATTTTCCATAATTTTTTATCTCTTTATTTTTTTATAGATATCTCAACTATGTTTACATATGCCTTAAATGTGGTTTGGAAAAATCCAACATTTCCAACAGTCCCCACAAATCGAAATTTGCAGTTAGCATTAATAAATCTGATAAAAACCCCTTTTTAGCGGTTTTCTCAATTTGACAAACTCCAGGTGACCGTCATTCAGCTGTTCACTAGGGAAAAACATACAAATGAAAGGCCAGCATGTTCCATTCTACATAAATGGGTCAGCTGTGCCAGAGCAACAGCTGCTTTTCATAGGTGGCTCCCCATTGTGGCTCATGCTGTAGAAACGGGGCTACAAACTGGGCATATAGAAAGGAGTTGCTGGGCTGAGACAACCCTATTTAGGCTACAGCTACATAGCAGCTCATTACAGCAACAAGTGTGTGGCGAGTGCGACTTCTAGCACTGCTGGATTTTTTGGGGTCTAGAAGTTACATCACCAACTGGCTCGCAATGTAACTCCATTTACTCACATTGGTGAAGGAGTTGCAGCGCGACACTGTGATCTTTAGTCACGCAATGCTGTTTCTTTGAGCCAAAACTAAACATGGCTTCAAAAGCAATAAAGGAAGTATTATACTTCAACTTTCTGCTAAATCCACTCCTGGCTTTAGCTTGAAAAAGCTGCTTTTCTGCTAGTGTGGCCTCAGCTTTAAAGCATTTCATATACATATATCATCTATTCCCAGTGATCACTTGATGACTGAGACCGCTGATGATCAGAAAAAGGGATATAAGTTTCTGTTAATGGCAGATTAGAAAAATAACTTATTCTTTAATACAGAGAGTTGTTTTACAATCTCATCCGTGTCATGGGTGATACAACATATTGTTGCAGTGTCACCACGGTCTGCACATGATCCATTGCCAGAGGACAGACTGCTGCATGCGTTGTGTCATACTTGCTTCTTTGTGATGAATGAATAAATTCTGGTTGTTCATATTCATCAGCCAGTTTTACTTTGATGGGCTACAAGGGAATTTCTGTGTCTGATGAATCTTCTGTATTGTCTTCTACATATCTTCACACAGCTGCTATTAAAGATAACTGTCTTATCCTTTTTCTAAGTAAAAAAAAAATTGTATTCTCTGCTGTAAATTTGTAAAGTATATGACTTGTAACCCAGAAGACATTTACTAATGAAAATCCAGTGTGAACATTTGTCTTGTTAGATGATCCAACTTTAGAACCATATAACCTGGGGTGACCTTGAAGATCACCAGTCAGGGCCACTATAACCATAGGGCGCCCTTGGGAGAGTAGGACAGTCCTGCAGTGCTGTCTTGCTGTTGCAGGCCATCCCCCGATACATCACAGCTCAAACTCATCTGTGTCCTCCGTGCGCAGATGAAAGGAATACGATGGTGATACACGGAGCCATATTCTCCCTGCATCACCATTCGGCTACTGTCTATGCTATCATTGTTCTGCTCGCGAGCAGGAGGCACGATGTAGTGACATCACTTACATCGTGCCTGTTGCTCTCTGAAGCTGCAGGCAGCAGAGACAGAAGACAACAGGGGAATGGGGAAAGGGGACATGATATGGGGGGGCAACCTGGAAAGGGGACATTATACCGTGGGGTTAACCTGGAAAGGGGACATTATACTGAGGGAGCATCCTGGAGGGGGATGATTATAATATAATGCCTGAGGGACCACTGGGGGGAACTGTTAATGTCTTATGCCTCTGCAGGGGCATTTGATAGTGTGAAGGACCACTGAGGGGCATTATATTGTATGGGACCACTATGGAGGTATTATACTGTATGAGGGCCACTAATGGGGCATTATAATTTGTGTGGGTCAGGTATTTCTAAGGGGTGGTGATGGGGGGTGCCCATTTATGAAACCTTTGCACTATGCTCACCAGTGTGTTAAAATGTCCCTGCCACCAGTACCCTATTCCTTCAGCTTAGTTGTCTTCTCACATACTTTCATGCTTTCTTTGTTCAACTTCCTCATTGATATATCTGGCGACTCCCTCCATCTTGTGGTCTTTAGAGTTTCCTACACACAGGCAGGAAAACCAAAATCTCCTTCCTGGGGGGATGGGGAATACCCAGTTGGAGGGTCTTTGAGTTTAGCTTAATATAAGAGAAGCTCCATCTAACTGCATTAAACCATGCACCCGAAAACTGAATTATTAACATTTCTCGATCACATTTTACTAAACATATAAGTGGGTCATTTGGGTGATACAACATGCAGCGGTAGTGAGATAAAAATCACTTCAGGTACAGGAGGCTGAGACAGAAGGTGAAGGAGTAAGAGTAAGCAAGAGATACATACTGAACTACCAGACATATATCGCCTGGTCCCACTCCTCACTATATTGTTATAATAGTACCCTCCAGTCTGTCTCCTCGCTGCAGTCTCTCCATCACCCACTGTTGCAAGTTTTTCTCCTTGCAGCCTCTATCACATCCTGCTCCAATCTGTCTCTCCTCTACCGTAGTCTCTTGATACTGAAGTCTCTCTTACAGTTTCCTCCTCTTCCTCTGCTCTTATCTTAATGAAAAGTTGAAAAATGTGCAGGGTCTTGCTGGGCAGTCCTGTTATATGACTGTATAACCTTCATACATGGTGTCCTATCAGTTTTTCTGCAGCTAATAATCACATTATGGCTGAAACACACTTTACATTTGTCTTACAGCCAGGGAGCATATAAAATAAGGAACAGTCTGCCCCTCTCTCCATCCATTACTAATGCTGTTCTGCCAGGAGAAACTATACAATTGCAAACAAATACCTGAGAAAAGCCCAAGTGACGATAATATAGGAGATCCAGGAACACTGGACTGCAAATACAGATAATACTTTCTGAGATAAGCAAGATGGAATGGAATGTATCTAGGGACGGACTTCCTTAGTAACAAAAGGGTGAGCAGCAAATTGGCTAGAAGGGAGACACCAAGTGGCAGGGACTTTAGAGAGGTTTTTACAGGCAGAAAGCAGCATCATTTTTAATTAAACTACAATACATTCTGGTGCAGAATCACATGCTCTATGAAATGAGACTAAGTTATTTGAAAAGTTAGTGACCATTGAACAGTCCAGAAGAATGATTGTTGAAATGGGCAATAACAGGGTAGCAGTGAGGACTGCATTCTAAGAGCTGTGGATAGTGGAGTGCAAGGCCCTCTTTGGGAAATGTGTATTAAAGATCCCAGATATTATGTTACACTCATGGTAGATTGCACACTATACAGTAGTGTAAGTGTGTTGGTTCTTTGCTGGTTGATGCTGATTGAACCAATAATGAATGATCTTGATATCCATTAGATGATCCTATTGACTTTAGACACCATACATTATGAATGCATGTAAACCATTTTGTCCTGGCACCCCCACCCCCCTTAGGCTACAGTCATTCATAATGTATGGTGTCATGCTGCGTATTTCTGCTATACATGGATGAGCACTTCACAAAGCAGTAACTGGCTGCCATATAGCCCAAGGGGGAAGTCTGTGTCCAATAATAAAACTTAACATTTAATATTAAATGTAAAATACAGAGGTCCCTAAATCTGAATCAATAAATTTGTCACTCAATAGAGTAGAGTCTTTCTCAGCATTTGTAAGGACTTTAAATGTGAATGAAATTGGTTTATCTTTCACGTTTGAGGTGGGGGGCTCCACTCTCCCTTTCCTGGATGTATTGATTTCTAAGGGATGTGGAGGTATACTGAATACTAAAGTATTCAGAAAGGCAACAGCTACCAATTCCTTTATTCAGTGGAATAGTAACCATCCTTATTAACTGAAGAGGGGAATCCCTCGTGGCCAATACCTGAGACTTAGAGGAAACTGTTCGGGGGGACAGGACTTTTTGGACCAGGCTGCTGATCTTAGATCACAATTTATTAGGCGTGGTTATCCTGATAGGAGTTTGAGAGAGGCATATAGGTCTTCCCTGAAGTGTGATAGTACCCAACTGTTGAGAGCTAAAAAAGAAAAACAAATTAGCTCAGAAAAAATTGTCCGTTTGATCGGAACTTTTGATAATGGGGCATCACAAGTACGAGAGGTAGTACAGCGCCATTGGGACATTTTAACTTTGGACCCTGAAATTAATTCAGTTGTAAGTGAAAGACCGCAGATCACATTCAGGAGAGGAAGATCTTTGAAAGATCGTTTAGTTCATAGCCACTTGGATGCACAAAAAACTGCATTGTGGCTATCTCCACCAAAAGGATGCTTCAAATGTAACGGCTGTTCTACATGTCCATTTTTACTGGTAGGACGGCAATTTTTTTCAGAAAATTTAAAAACTACCTTTGAAATAAAACATTTTATTTCTTTCCGTTCAAGGGGAGTGATCTATAAGATCACCTGCCAGTGTAAGGCGGCACGGTTAGCACTGCAGCCTTGCAGTGCTGGAGTCCTGGGTTCAAATCCTGTCAAGGACAACATCTGCAAGGAGTTTGTATGTTCTCCCTGTGTTTGCGTGGGTTTCCTCCGGGTACTCCTTTTTTCTCCCACACTCCAAAGACATACTGATAGGGAATATATAGATTGTGAGCCCTATATGGGATAGTGACTGACAATATCTGTAAAGCGCTGCGGAATATGATGGCGCTATATAAGTAAGCATAATAAATAATAATAAATAATGTTGGGAAAACTAATCGAGAGTTGAGGAAAAGAATTGGGGAGCATCTTGGGTATATACGGAACGAATGGGATACCCTGGTGGCGAGACATGTTAACTCTTGCCACGGAGGGAATGTAAACTGCCTGCGATTTACTGGTATTGACTTGGTAAAACCTCACCCAAGAGAGGGAGATTGGTATAAGATGACATTACAGCGTGAGGCAAAGTGGATATTTAAATTAAAAACTGAGATTCCGGATGGGCTTAATGAGCGGCTAAATTTTTGCTGTTTCATTTGATTGTCCTTTACTAATTCCCCCCCTTTTCTCTCCCCTCTTTTCTTCCCATTGAATAGAAGAAAATAAAATAAAATCTTTGGGCGATTTTTTAAGGGTGCTGCATTTTGAAAGCACACATTTAAAATCTTTTTGATATTTTGGTATAAAGAGAGATCCTTTGGTAATATGTATATGCCTCATGGTATTTTGTCAGTTTTCAACTTCAATGTCAGTAGTATATTATGTCCCGATGCATATGTTTTTTCATTTTGCCTGTTAGGTTTTTTGAATCTCTGAGAATGCCTAATATATATTATTCTGGTATGCTATTGTTCTGATAAAAAAAATCGAGCCTTTAATGTTCTGGAGCTTATTGATCTGGATGGTAGGCTGATCGGGCCTCTGTGTCTTTTGGTGTAATATCCTTTAGCGTTTTGTTATCTAGCAACTGGCTGGCTGCCGGGTGACTTTGGGACGCGTCTTTGGATTTTGGTATGTGTCAGTGCTAGGAAAAGGTAATTGAACAATCCTACTGGCCGATGCGCTTATGAGGGGTGCGTCTAAAAGATTACCTCTTTGCGCATGCTCGTTTTTAGTGTGTTACGATTAGTCCGTGACCAATAGAATGCGTGCATGCGCGATATCTTTATTTCGCGCATGCGCACAGCAATTAAATGGATATATTGGTTTCAGTATAATAGAGATTATGTGGTCCCGCGAGTGACGTCATCATTGCGCGCCGGTTTTGGCGCAAATCTTGAAACATCATCCATGTGAGTTGGGGGGTGGAACCCTTTTACTATATAACCTGTCCTAAGATGTTGGGATCTTGCTACCATTGTCACTACATGGAGTCAGATAGCTCTTTTCCTCCATTGTGGGGTTTTATTTATTTATTTTGCTTTACCACTGTAGGCAGCATTTATATATTTCTTTGACCAAGAATATTGGAGATTATGAGTAGTCCAGAAAGTCCCCTGATGAGTGGTGCATTACTGTACCAGGAAACGCGTAGGGACTAGGGATAACTAGGGTCAAGTTTAGGGTTAGCTTGGTACTGCCCTTGTTAGGGCGGGAGTCATTTTGGGTGTATGGGTAAGTGTTTTAGGGGGAGGAATAGGGACTGTGGTTCTTCCTCCTGTGATTCGCCCTCACCTGTTGATTTACTCCCGTCTTTAGATATTGGTAAGATCATTTCATTATTTATTTATTTAGCTGCCATGATATACAACCTTTTATGGTGGTGATTCTATAGGTATTTGCTATAACATGATACTCTATTGAGTGACAAATTTATTGATTCAGATTTAGGGACCTCTGTATTTTAAATTTAATATTAAATGTTAAGTTTTATTATTGTTTGCATCAGTGCTTTCCATTTATGATTAATAATCTGTTGCAATTAGTGTATTGCTTTGCCAGATGACATATAGTATTTACACTTCTGCTCCTTTTTGCTTTTTTGTGGAAGTCTGTGTCCCTTAATATCTGTACTCGACCCATGCCTGTAGGCGTGAAGCCAGTCTTGATAATCCATTAATGGTTCTAATCTGGATCATTGACATTTTATAGGGATAAGATCTTTTTTGCTTTGTTTTATTTTCTTCTATTTTTTCCATGTAAGTTTCACGCCAGTGAACACGTCTGTCATAAAATACTTCTACCATTTAGTTATTAATATGTGAGCATCAGCACCCGATCCATTACTAGACCACGGTCGCAGAACCTATTAATCATTGTCATCCACAAGATGAAGGTCTTTCTGTCTGGTAAAAAGGAGTTGGAGAAATAATAAATTACATTTTGGAGGGGATGTTGGATATAGTGTATTATGTGTTAAAAAAAAAAGATGTAATTTTTAATAAACAACTCGATCACATTCAACGTCTGTCTATTGTCTAGACTAGGGGTGGGCATCCTTTGGAGATACGTCGGAATAATATGGAAGGTTCTGGAGATCTATAGATGTCCTTGTGTATCCACAGGTAAAATCACAGGATTACAATAATGTAACAGCAATGATTTTTCTTTGCATTGACCATGATAGGTTGTCCTTCAATTTTATGTGATCACATCATTTTAGTGTTGGTAATGCAATTTTGTGGGGCGGTGATATCCAAACCAAAGCATTATCTTTTACCTCTGTACTTCTCCCTTTATGAAGAAATCTTTATTTAGAAAATTAAGCACTTAAAGGGTTACTTCCATCTTGGCATATCACTGCTGAGATGGGAGCCAGAAATGGGCTGTTTCAGTAATTCCCACAGAGCAAAATGGGAGCTACACTAACCGCATACTGTTACCATAACTGTGGAGCTATAGAAACATGTAAGGGTATGTGCGCAGCTAGATTTTTACATTCATTTAATGGGGATAATCATATTATTATTTATTTATACAGAGATCAATGCAAAAAATGTATACTTTTGTGTCTGGAAAAACTGATCCTTTTTTTTCTTTACTTTGATCTCTATTTAAAAGGATGGCTATCACTTTGCATCCATTTTTTGCATCTATTAAACGGATCTGCTAAAAAAAAAACTTTGTGACTGAACCCTGACACTGTTTCCATAGCTCCCATTCACCTCTATGGTAGTTACAGGAATGGTGCAGAGCAGTGCCGCGAGCCTCAGTGCCCATAAGGCCTGCCCTGTTGAATGGGACTCGCTGGCAGTTACTCTCTTCTTGGCAGAAATTTGCCAAGATGGGAGTAACCCTTTAAAGCAAACTTGGCAGCTGGAAAATGCAGGCTGCATATAGTATGGCAGGAGAAGCCAGGGCTGTGGAGCCAATAGGGGAAAAGCTCCAACTCCTCCATTCCACAGTCGACTCAGACTCCTTCACAAAAGGATGACAGTCATGGTCAGCCAGAACCAGTAGATTCTTTAGTGTATTAAAAAGCCAGTGATTGATTTCCTATGAGAGTAAATATGTGACAAACTATACATATTCTGCCAAAATTGGTGCCAGTTCCGACACCCCATCCCTGAGCTGTGCGGATTAATGTATAGGAGATTTAGCATCACTTGTCATAGCCTGTTTATTCATTTATATCTCTGCTCTTTCTATGCTTAGAAGCAGTCAGGTAGTCATGGGGTCGCAGCTATCAGTGACCGCTGTCTCTGTACACACAGTCACACATGGGAGGAGCTGTCAGTCACTAATAGGTGCATATTAGACTGCTTTTTCATGGGTCACTTTAACGCATTATTTCCTTCTTATAAAGTGATAGCATTAAGCCTTCAGGTCCTTCACCAATCCTGCAGTTCCTAGTACAGCTGGATAGCTGGGGGAATGGTAAAAGGAATGGACTGCAGCAGTGAATCACCGCTGTGACCCCTTCATACTCAGGATCAGTGGGGGTCCTAGAGGTCAGACACCCACTGATCATAAAATAATGGCATATTGTAGCAGTATACCATCACTTTATGATATGGGAATACCCATTTAAACCACCAGCCAAATCTGATGTATGTGAATGAGGCATCTGACAAAGAGTCTTTAGGCCTGAGTTGTAGAAACCAATCACAATGCAACTTCCATCTTCCCAGAAATGTTCTCCTGTCGGCCAGTTTTAATAAGTAAGGTCCGTTGTTGTTCTCTGGATCCCTCTCCCACAGCCTCCCCCTGGCATGCTCTCCTCTCTGGTCCAGCAGATCTTGGTGTGCCACATGCTATGAGCGCTCCTGAAAAGAGCGTGTTCAGTAGATCCCATGTGGTCATTTTGCCTGTTGCTAGGCATCCACCAGGACTTGCTCGGGCTCAGCTCTTCAGGCGTTCCTTTTTATCCTTACTTAGGCATTACATGGTGCTTAGTGGATTTTTCTTTTGCTGTTTTGTGAAATAAAATAATAAAAAATATACTAGACTGCAACATACAGTATATGAGCCTTGAGCTCCTATATCCCCTCCCCTCCTGGCCTTGCATAAGCATATATCACTTTACAGCCAATGCTGTAAAAACATGCTTCTGTACCCACAACTTGCAAAACATTTCAAAGTGTTTGCAGCCAATATAACCTATGATACACGTGCCATTTCATGAAAAATTCTCTCTGGACAGTATACAACTCCATTCACCGTTTCAAAACACTAATAGACATATTGAGAGATAATGTTAGTTACATTTTTAGAAGTGGTTTAGCTATAAATATGGAAGTTACACTTATAGGACTATATACAGTCATAGGTATGCATACAAGGTAGACATGGAACTGCTATGGGGACCTTGAAGACTCCGTCTCTGTTGCTATCTGCTGGAAAGAGCTTGTGCAGGATTTGTGTCTCCAGAGTAACTGCATTGTCAGAAATGGGAAGGGGGGGGGGGGCGGTGCTGGGCAACTTACTACATCCAAGGCTCATGGAAACACCTTGCCTTTCTGTCTTGGGTGGCCCATTTGTCTTCTTTATGTGCCATTGTATTGTATTTTGGCTATACTGTGGATGGTCTCTTCTTTTTCTGGGGAGGGTTTTGTGGGAATCTCTCACTCTGACTCACGCCCTCCGTGTCTCTCGCCCTCCATGTCTCTCGCCCTCCCTCCTACATTATCTTATTTGGTCTTTAATTAAGGTTGTGATATAACAAGTGGCTAGTGAAGTACAAACATTATCTTAACCCTTTAGCGTGCTCTTACACATCTGCTTTTTTACTTGCTTTAATGCCTACTTTTTTGAAGCCGTGTGTTTTGCATTTTTAGTGCACATGCATTATTTTGCATATCAGGGCTCCAGACAGCTATCAAGGTGGTCACAATTCGACTAAGATTTTGAAGATGGTTCTGAGATATTTTAGTCTTTTGCTGTTTGTTTTGCCTCTAAGAAAAGCATTCAGAGATGGTATATACAGCTGCGTGAAGAAAATGGTCAAATGTGTGATTATCTATCTGAGTCTTTGTAGATAGACATGAATATAGTGGTGAAGCAGAAAGCCTTCAGCATCCTGCTCTGCCATTCAGGCTGCCACTAGTGATGTCTGCGACACTGTGCACGCCTGCTGCATCAAGCCAGAGACATGGGGAGGACAGCTACAGAGAGCTTTGAGAACAGAGCTTGGCATTGTTTTTTTATTTATATGGCACAACTATTATGTATGTGCAGAGTAATAATCTGTGGATCCGTCATGGTCCACTCAGACGCTCCCAGTAGCTACATGTGGACAAAACCCTTTTTTTTCGTCATTGGCAGCCACGTGCGAACAGAGTTTTGTCCACATGCAGGTGCTGGAACGTCAGAGTGGACCCTGAAGGTGCTCTTAAATGATGCTTTTTGTTCAAAGGGCAAATGTGTTTTGCTTCTTAGTCAATGATAACTGATTAAAGAAATCAGTTACCATTGGCTAGATATGTGTTTGATGATTTTAAATACACATGAAAAACCACATCGCATAAGGACAGCTGGAATATTGGATCAATAAAGACTGACTGTTTTACACTCACCTGAGTGCTCGGTGGATTTCCATGTCCCTACAGATTAATAATGCCATTTATTATTACAAGGTACAATATTTTATGGAGATGGGCACAAATGATGGAAGTCACATCTGTGCAGCAGTTACTCAGTTAATCGATGAACCTTTTTTCCTCAGCCCGTGTCCAACTCCAGCCCAAATTTCCCTGTAGTTCTGTGCCCGCTGAATTCCTCACTAATCTGCAGTCTTTGCCATGTGGCCCACATTAAAATGGTTGTGTTTTTTTTTTAGAAAGCCAGGTCCATCTGTGTGTGCACAATTGTGTGTGTGTGTGTGTGTGTGTGTGTGGCAAGCTCTTAAAGGAGTTGTACAGGATTCTAAAAGCATGGCTGCCTTCTTCTGCCACAAGCACACTACACCTGTCCATGGGTTGTGTCTGGTAATCCAGTTTTGCTTCATTTGAGCAAAGGAGGCTGAGCTGCAATAGCACACACAACTCGTGAATAGCTGTGGCACTGTTTCTAAAAGAAATCACACATATTTTTCTAATCCTGGAGAACCCCTTTAATAATACTGACATTTACCCGCTATCCACAGGAGAGGAGATATGTGTACGATTGCCGGGGTCCCACAGTTGTATTCATTTCATTCACACTGCCAGAACAGTCAGACCTATAGAGTCTCCCTCTGAAAGGAAAAAGGGATACTGTTCATCCTGATCTTTCTGTTTCATGGACACAAGGTTACAGCAGTAGAAGTTGAATAAAGACAGGCAAAACCGAAGGATAGATGTAACTGTATAATGAGTGCGAGTAATAAGTAGTGCTAAGCAACTAAATGGCTGCCATTATCTCTCAGTATGAAGAAAGCTAAAAAAATATTTCCTCTGATAAGGCTCTGGTCTTGGCTGTAGATAGATGTTATGTGCATTGTCGTATAATTAAATTAATATAGGAGTCCCCCCTTGTGCAGTGAACGTACTCATAGTCTGTATAGTGGTTTTGATGGAGGTGTGTGATCACACAGGAAGCATCACGGCTACTGAATATATACTCCTAGTCTTAACCATGGCCTAGAGCTCCTTACCCTGAGAATAAAAGCCACCTTCAGCCATTGGCATCCAGTCTGATCTATGCTAACTTCATTCCTCTGGACATTCAAGACTTTTGGAAAGTGACTGACAACCCTTTCAAGTACTGTAATGCTGGTGGTTGTATGGCTGTCAGAATAGTTTCAAAGAAACAATACGACCAACTCTAGGTTCACACTAGCGTTCGGCTTTCCGTTTTTCGGCTCTGCTTGGGCACCTGAAAAACGGAAAGCTAATCTGCTTAAAAAGCGATTACCTGCAAAAACCCGTGGACCCCATAGACTACAATGGGGTCCGCCAAATTTCCACCAAAAAAATGCGGAGAGAAAAGTCCTTGTTTGCGGGACTTTTCTCTCCCCATTTTTAAGTGGATTCGGGAATGGAAACCCCAAATGTAATTCAAACGCGGGTGTGAACCCAGCCTAAAATGTATTTTTAATAATGTAATAGAATTTTTTTTTTTCTTCCTGCCACCTCCCGTATTAACTAATCTACAGTGGCATTCACCAGTAGACTACTTTGATGATGGGTCCATCAAGTGGTAGCATCACATGTCATGTGGTGTCTTAAATTGGGGTAAAATAATCCCATACAACTCATTTGACATGATCCTATATTATCAGATAATGTCAATCTGTATCTTTGGTTCTGTTGCAGGTCCACTTGAAGGCTCCAATGATACTGAATGGGGTTTGTGTCATGTGGAGAGGATGGATAGACCTCCAGCGATTGGATGGGATGGGTTGCTTAGAATTCGATGAAGACAGAGCGCAGGTTTGTACAGAACACTCAGTCATGACATGCTGCTGAATTGTGTAACTACATATGGGATGGATTTAATAATAGACACAAAGTGCATAGTGCTGGGAGTTGGATGACAAGCCAGCATTACTTTTATATTGTTTTCGGATGCAATCATTCGGGGGGAAAAACAGCACATGGTTTTGAGCCCTGGGAAGTTTGCATGCTGAATTTTGTTCTTGGTTTGCTCTCAGCATGAGGACGCACTGGCGCAACAGGCCTTTGAGGAAGCTCGCAGAAGAACCAGAGAGTTTGAGGACAGGGATCGCTCTCACCGGGAGGAAATGGAGGTGAGAGTTTTACGACCACGCTGCCCTTAACTGGTCAGTATCCCTTAGAAATAACTACTTCTTGTGTGCATGATCAGTGGGTGCCAAATTTGAGGGGTGGGCCATTTTTTTTTTCTAATAAAATGCATTATAGGACATATCTCATCAAGACGTGGCAGCATAAACCAATAGCTGCCTCAACTTTATCAGACTGTGTATGTAATGATTGGAAGAAAACAAAAAAAAAATCATTGCAATTCCCTTATTAGAAATTGCACAGCTAGTATACACCTAACATTCAACATTGAATGATTCATTATTTATTTTTCCATCTATACAAAAGTTTTGGGTTGGTTTTGTTTTGTAGACATGTTAACAAGTGTGGAAACCCATAGCTTATGGTGAATCATGAATTCCCAAGCTCCCCTGCAAGATAAGTAAGCTAAGACCAATCAAAACTGCATTGTTCCTTGTTCAAGGCTGACTAGTCAGATATACAGAAGTGCAAATAAGATCAGCTTCTTCATTGTCTTAAAAACACACTGCAGTGATTTTTTTTATTTTTCAACTGTTTATATTGTCTGAAAGACCATATCCCCAGTAGCTAGTAGTATAATGTTGTACCGTGTTAGCCATAGAAAGTAGTGGAAGAGTGAAGAAATCAGGCGATACCTTTTAGAGGCTAACTGAGTATATTTGATAGTAAGCTTTCAAAAGTGCTAGCTCTCTTCTTCAGACATGGTGTAATACAAGAAACTGTTGAAGATCCATGTCTTGTGTGTGTATAAAAAGTCTGTGAATTTTCAGTTTCTTGTATTACACCATGTCTGAAGAAGAGAGCTAGCACTCAAAAAGCTTACTATCAAATGTACTCAGCCTCTAAAAGGTATCGCCTGATTTCTTCACACATATCCCCAGTAGTAATAGTTGTCTACTCAAAATCTCTTTCCTTATCCTGCTATTCACCTTCTTCAGTAAGTCACATTATCACAGTATGACCTGTTTTCTGGTCTCCTATTGCTCTCTTCAGATACTAGAACTACCATGTGACCTTAGGTTAATCAGAGTCTCACCCCCCTGTTTTTCTGTCCTCCCTTTTCTGATATAGTGCCTCCCTGCTTATCCTCTGTCTTTCACATAATCAGCTCCATATATTCTCACTCTCACTTCTTCTTCCTCCTCCTCCACCGTTCCCCTCCAGTCAGGTCACTATGTCCCTATTACCTTCCACAAGCAGCAGTTGGTGCAGCTTCCAAAATCTTTGGTAACTTCATCCTCACAGTCTAGGGACCTGGAAGGTACATTTTAGTATTGACTTTGCACAAATAAGAGCTAGCTTTAAATCCTTAGAACACCATTTTGTTTTTACATACATTATATTATTTAGGCTGGTTTCCCATCTTAGATCATTAGATCGTTTTTCTGTTCCATCACATAAATGCTAAGTTTTTTTTTTTTTAAAAAAAAAAAAAAAACCCCCCCCCCCCCCCCCCCCCCCCCCCCCCCAAGACAGATATGTTTAATGACAGACTCAAACAAGGCCCTACAGATCCTCTTGAATATATTGAGGTTCATTGACGAAAAAATACTCTTCACTGAACTTCTGCCTTAGAACATCCAAATCAGATGGACCTAGCCTGAGCTATATTGACAAGTTCATGCTGATTCTTGGACGTATTTTCTATGACCGAGTCGGCATCCATGTTTTTTTTTTCACGGGGCCATTTACTTTCAACTGAAAAGTCCTGTACGTGAAAACAGAGCCGTGTTTCCAAACAGTAGAACATGCTCTTCTTTTTCACAGATCTCAGACAGCACTAGGCTGTGTGAATATAGCCTTAATCTGTAATGAGCCTGAGTTAGAATCTGCATTTTACTTCAGACTTGCACTCATTGTTTTACAGTTTACATGTTTGTTGATGGGTACATCCCTAAAGGAATTTTCGGGTATTTGATATAGTTGAACCTGGGATAGGTCATTAGTATTAGATTGGGGTTTAACACCAGGCATCCCCACTAGCCAGCAGATCTGGGGAGCTGCTGGTGCTGGGACTATACAGGAGATAGAGCTAGAAGCACACTGTTTTATCCACTGTGTAATCGCTATTTATTATTGCTGCAGCTCAATTTCCATTCTAGTGAATAAGCGCTGCGGTACAATAACCTGGCACTACACAGTGGATAAAGTGGTCTGCTTCCAGCTCCATCCTCTTTATAGTTCCAGGGCCTTTGGTTATCTGGATCAGATAATCGGTGGGATTGGGAGGTGTCCAACCCCCACCAATCTAATATTGATGACCTATCCTGAGAATAGGTCATGAATATCCAACACCTGAAAAACCCTATTAAAGGGGTATTCCCACGACCATAACAATTTTTAAATTTGTAGATAATTAAAAGTTAAACAATTTTGCAAATATAAGTAATTTAACATTTTGCAGAGTTTTAAATATTTTCTCTAAATATCTTGTGGTCACGAGTTGTTGTCTTGATCGGTTGCCAGTGGATACGACCATGTATGCAGGACCTTTCTAAGGTAAGAAAATCAGCTATGATTTGCTTATTGTGGCCTGGATATCTTCTGATACATGTAGTGTCTCTCCCTGATAACCCAGCTACAATAAGGAAATCATGGCTGGGTTCTTGACAACTCCCAGACCATAGATAGTTTCTGCACTCGTGGTCGTATCCCTTGGCGACCGATCAAGACAACAGATGTCACCACTAAGATGAATAGAGAAAATCTAAAAAACTCCGCCGAATTTTAACTACTTATATTTGCAAAAATGTTTAACTTTTAATTATCTACAAATATAGATCTGATTATGTTCATGGGAATACCCCTTTAAGGGCCATTTCATATGAAAAGACTCTAACCACTTAGATCTATAATGCAGTGAGCAGTAAAGGCCTCATTCGACAAGATGATTTTGCAGGAAATTATTGGGAAAGAATGCTTGTAGTAACACTCATTCCTGGTAATCTGCCTTTCTAGTAGTGCAGCTGAATACTTCATTCATCGTATGCTTTCGATAGGGCAATAAATTACATATTCTGGCAGCACATCATCCTGTTTAATAGGGGGTGTGCTGCTGTCAAAAAAATGAAATTATATGCTGGGGGAACTATTGCTTTAGCAATTGTTCCTTCTGCATGTCCTCTGCATCAGCCTTAAGAAACAATGTCTCTTGTAAAGACAACACCTCTTTGAATGAAAGAGTCAACACTTGACTATCACTGGTTCAGTCAAAGACAAGTAATATATTTACTAAGTTATTTAACTTTTTTTAGGTAGATCAGTTATTTATGTAACCTGTTCTTCAAAGGTGTACATAACGGCGTCTTAGCTGAAAACTCTTCACTGTTTGAGGCTGTTTCTTTTCTCTTTAGTGTCCTATTCTATCATTGAAACCCAGTTCCCCTGCTTTTTATACTCAACCAAATGTCTTCAGCCTTCCTCTAAAAGATATTGCAGTGTCAGCCACCCATTTTTTTCCCCTCACCGCAGGTCTGCAGGCTCAGCCCCTTTTCCTTACCACAGTAAGGAAAGGGGCTGAGCCTGCAGCCCCTTTCCTTACCACAGTAAGTCAACTTGTGATTTCAGATTGTTGTAAGGCACACATTAGAGAATTTGGTGACCATGAGATTGCAGCTCCCTCTGCTGGTTATATGTATAAATGCAGGATCCCATCCGCACACTGCAAGTAACAGCAACGTAAAATGTCCTATGCTGCAAGTTTCGAACATGCATAATGTCAGTTATTGCTTGTGTTACCCACAATTTTTGCAATGTAAAGGTTGAAAGCGGGTGTCAGACGCCCAATAATCGTGGCTTTCAGCTGATGTAAAATCTAGCTGTGTAAATCACTTTTTTGCTATGATCAAGCAACACATGTGTTAAAACACTAGGCCAGAAAAGAAACTATGAATAACCTTAAATGCTGTGTTTTTTTTGTTTTTTGTTTTTTCATCTAGTGGCATTTATTTCTTCTTTGGCTTTCTTTTCAAAACACAGCTTACTTTTTTTTTTTTTTTTTTTTTTTTTCTTTTTACGGTGTTTTCCTATTGATTTCATTATAGGAAAAAAATGCAGGAAAAATACTCTATGAATTAAAAATAAATAAAAAAAAAAAAAAAAAACACACCAAGCAGTACACTTTATGCATTTTATGTTTGTATTGTTTTTTTGTTTTTTTTTCAAGAAATAAAACACCAAGGAAAACCTTGTAAAGGTAGCCTATGGGTAAGTTCACACAGAGGAATTTAGATCTGATTTTGAGTGGGATTCCGCCTTAAAATCTGCTTCAACTTCCATCCCAAATCTTCTTCCTATTGTATTCAATGGGAAGCAGAGAACGAAGTAGGACGCTGAAAAAATAAGCGACCAGTAACAAATGCATTTTTCTTAAGTCACTGAGGTATCTTGCCTTTTTGCTCACCATTTTGATTGGTGTAGAACAATAGCATGTGCATTAACATAAAGTAAAACAGTACGTCTAATAGCTATTTTATCTATATACGGAATATATCATTTTGTGTCACCAGAGTAGAGATAGAAGCTGTGGTGTTAGTATGGAGCGTGTTTGGTTTTTGGGGGAAAGAAAAAAAAAAAATATATACACACACACTGTGCATATATACAGTACAGATCAAAAGTCTGGACACACCTTCTCATTCCAAGAGTTTTCTGTATTTTCATGACTATAAAAATTGTAGATTCACACTGAAGGCATCAAAACTATGAATTAACACATGTGGAATTATATACTTAACAAAAAAGTGTGATACAACTGAAAATATGTCTTATATTCTAGGTTCTTCAAAGTAGCCACCTTTTGCTTTGATTACTGCTTTGCACACTCTTGGCATTCTCTTGATGAGCTTCAAGAGGTAGTCACCTGAAATGGTTTTCACTTCACAGGTGTGCCCTGTCAGGTTTAATAAGTGGGATTTCTTGCCTTATAAATGGGGTTGGGACCATCAGTTGTGTTGTGCAGAAGTCAGGTGGATACACAGCTGATAGTCCTACTGAATGGAGTGTTAGAATTTGTATTATGGTAAGAAAAAAGCAGCTAAGTAAAGAAAAACGAGTAGCCATCATTACTTTAAGAAATGAAGGTCAGTCAGTCCGAAAAATTGGGAAAACTTTGAAAGTGTCCCCAAGTGCAGTGGCCAAAACCATCAAGCACTACAAAGAAACTGGCTCACATGAGGACCGCCCCAGGAAAGGAAGACCAAGAGTCACCTCTGCTGCGGAGGATAAGTTCATCCGAGTCACCAGCCTCAGAAATCGCAGGTTAACAGCAGCTCAGATTAGAGACCAGGTCAATGCCACACCGAGTTCTAGCAGCAGACACATCTCTACAACAACTGTTAAGAGCAGACTGTGTGCAGCAGGCCTTCATGGTAAAATAGCTGCTAGGAAACCACTGCTAAGGACAGCCAACAAGCAGAAGAGACTTGTTTGGGCTAAAGAACACAAGGAATGGACATTAGACCTGTGGAAATCTGTGCTTTGGTCTGATGAGTCCAAATTTGAGATCTTTGGTTCCAACCACCGCGTCTTTGTGCGACGCAGAAAAGGTGAACGAATGGACTCTACATGCCTGGTTCCCACCGTGAAGCATGGAGGAGGAGGTGTGATGGTGTGGGGGTGCTTTGCTGGTGACACTGTTGGGGATTTATTCAAAATTGAAGGAATACTGAACCAGCATGGTTACCACACCATCTTGCAGCGGCATGCTATTCCATCCGGTTTGCGTTTAGTTGGACCATCATTTATTTTTCAACAAGACAATGACCCCAAACACATCTCCAGACTGTGTAAGGGCTATTTGACTAAGAAGGAGAGTGATGGGGTGCTATGCCAGATGACTTGGTCTCCACAGTCACCAGACCTGAACCCAATCGAGATGGTTTGGGGTGAGCTGGACTGCAGAGTGAAGGCAAAAGGGCCAACAAGTGCTAAGCATCTCTGGGAACTCCTTCAAGACTGTTGGAAGACCATTTCAGGTGACTACCTCTTGAAGCTCATCAAGAGAATGCCAAGAGTGTGCAAAGCAGTAATCAAAGCAAAAGGTGGCTACTTTGAAGAACCTAGAATATAAGACATATTTTCAGTTGTTTCACACTTTTTTGTTAAGTATATAATTCCACATGTGTTAATTCATAGTTTTGATGCCTTCAGTGTGAATCTACAATTTTTATAGTCATGAAAATACAGAAAACTCTTGGAATGAGAAGGTGTGTCCAAACTTTTGGTCTGTACTGTGTATATATATATATATATATATATATATATAATTTTTTTTTTTACATTTTATTCATTGTGGTGCATTTCAACATATTTTTTTTTTCTTTAATTATAATATATATATTTTTTTGTTATTGCTGATTTCACTAACTGGGGCTGACATGTTGGTAGTGTTTCCCAAGGTACTCTAGAACTGCAGGAGCTCCTGCAATTTACCTAGTGATCAAGGGGGAAGCATCCTGATGGCTTCCTTATCTGTATACACAGTGATCAGGAAAGAAGAGGAGGATGGTAATAAACAATCTGCATTCTTTAATGGGAGTGGCTCCTCTATCCTGTGCAGTCATGTTTTTTTTTTTTTAACCAATTTAACCTTACAACTGTATCCCTAATACAGATATCAGGGGAAAGAAGGATTAAACATGTTGGGTTTCGACATATCCAATCCTGTGTTCTTACAGGCAATAGGTTGCCGTCATGCTAGCCAAGTATGCATGTATGTGGGAGGCAGGAGCAAGAGAAAAGGCTGTTGACTGAGAAACCTCTTGGACCTGTCACCAAGTACAAAATGCTAAATGACATACATCATGTGATTTCCGCTGTGCTCCGGAACAATTTATTTATTTTTTAATCCATCCACCCGTTCAAAAGATATGGCTCCTGAATGGTTATATGTAAATGAGCTCTTAATCTCCATGTGGGCAGTAACCTTTTACATATAACCTTCTAGGGAGATATATCTTTTGAATGGGAGGATGGATTAAAAAAAAAATTGATCAGGAGCGCAGCGACAATCACATAACGTATGTCATTAGGCATTTTGTACTTGACGACAGGCTGAAGATATTGATGGCCTATCCTTAGAATAGGTCATCAATATCAGATCGGGAGGAATCTGACATCTGGCTCCCCCTACCTGTTATTCTTGGCTGCCACCAGAACGAACACATAGATTGGGCTGGAAGAGGAAGTCTACATTCTCTGTGTAATGTACAGATAAGACACTGTACATTGCCTCCCATTCATTTGAATTGGAACATCTGCAGTAAGCTGGCCACTGCACAGAGAGCTCAGACTTCTGCTTTGAACCCACTCTCTGTGCATGTTCTGGCAACACAGATCATCAATACATTCAGCCCAGAAAACTCCTTTAAGGCTAAGGCCACACGCAGCAGGCCGCAGCAAAAAAGCGCTTCGGGAAAAACCGTGGCGGCAACACATCACGGTTTATCCCACGGCGCTTTTCACAGAAACCTCTGAGGACTTTCTGCTTCCATTATACCTATAGGGAAACCACCAGTGTTTCCATATGTATAATTGACATGCTGCGATTTCCAAAACTACAATGGTTTTGGAAATTGCAGTGTGTCCGCGGCGCATATTTTTCCGCAAGGTGTGGATCGGATTCGCTAGAATCCCATCCACCTTGCAGTGACTGTAAAACGCCGCGTTTTTTTTCCCACCACAGCGTTTCAGCTATGTGGGGCCCCAGCCTAAGATGGGGATTTTTTAATCTGTTATTTCTTATTTTTAACAAATGCTGACAATATCAATGTATATGTACACTATCCTGTATATGTAAATGTATCTAGAGTTTCCCAGAACTGGAAATGTGTGAAATAAAGTACAGTTCACAGGTCAGTTATTGGGTCAGACAGTCATCCCACTGAAGGACAGTACAGTCAGTCCAAAGTGGCGGATAACTGAAAAAATAGAATGTATTAAAGGGGTTTCCCCATGAAAGACATTTATGGCATATTCACAGGATATACCATAAATGTCTGACAGGTGCAGGTCCCAGAGGTGGGACCCCCGTCTGTCTTTAAAATGAACCCCCCCCCGAGCCTCTGTGCACCACTTCTTCGCTGTGAAGTCTTTTAGCTATGGTTGGGCTTTATGGAAACAGTAGCGTTCTCATTGAGTTTCACATTTATGGGAGATACAGAAAGAGCATAGCTGAGACCATAGCTGACAGATCTTTATGAAGTAAAGTACAATATGGACCATTTTTCAGTCTCTTATCTGCCTTCTTTCATCTGCTTGTGTGTATAATTTATTCTGTCACATGCATATGTCTACCTCTCTGTTTTTAACTTTAAACAGAATTTCTCTCTGGTGTAGGCTCGGCGGCAACAGGATCCCACCTCCGGCCTGGGCAGTGGCGATGACCTAAAGCTTCGTTAAGCCTGCCCCCCTCCTCCCAGCTTTCCTTATTCCAGTGATCTGCAAGACCAGGAGAACACAAGCCTTTGACCATTTCATCTCAACCCTCCACCTTGAAACCTCCTGTCTGCACGCGTGCTGCCTGTGCCCTCCAACAACGGTTCACGTCCCCCTCCCCCTTGTCTATGCAAGCTTTAGCCGCATGTGATGTGCACTCAGGCGGCTGTAGGTTTTTATTTACAGTTTACTGATAAAATAGGTCAATAGCGTTTTTATTTTTTATTTTATTTTTTACATTTTTCATATGATTAATTTTTTGCTTATTGTTGCTGTTAGGTACGTATCCAGTGAGAAGGCTGTTGGTGTTAGGTCAATTATAAAAAAAACAAACAAACAAAAAAAAAAACACCATTGTAACGGTATACAGAGGGTTCTTACTGGATGTCTTTGCTGCAGAAAGGGTTAATGCGTGACTGAATAGCTCCTTTGCAATCACATTGATGCCTTTTTATCTTTTTTATTGTATAATTTTATGTGTTTGATTTGTTTTTTGTTATTTACTTAGTGTTTTTTTGTAATTATTTGTACCTCGTAGTGCATAGCTGAATAACGGTTAGGCTATGTACCCCCATATCACCACAAGTGGAAACCTTTGGCACTCTTGTGTGGACATAGATGTACCATTATTGCACTCAAAAATTTTAATACAGTAGGAAATGTCTGTTTTGACAACAGTTACGAGAAAAGCACAGCAGAAACCACATGTAAATTCACAGTTTTTGCAGAGTGATTACAGTGAGATGGCATTACAGGTTATTTTTTTATTTATTTATTTTTTAGTCCCTACGAAACCCATTCAACATCTCTGCCTGAGGTTAGACTTGGCATGGCGTGACTACTGTCACGATGCCCTCTACTTCCTTCAGTACACAGACAATCACCCATTTTGTAGGTTGTCAGACATTGTTTCCCTAGCAACCAGTCTGTCTTGGATTACTCAGTATAATGCAGAATTTACACTGAATTAAGTGCAGAAAAGGGTAGAAAGCCTCAGTGGAAATAAGAACAAACTCTCTTACTGCTGTATTAACAATGTTGTAAGTGGAAATCCTCTTTTTACCAAATATAATGGTACATTTATATAGTACATCAAATTGGAAGCTATCTCTGATGCTACGAGCTGGCCTGGTATTTCACATACCAGGGTTTTAGACTGATTGTCAGACTGAAGTCAGGAAGGAATTTTTTCCCCTGACATGGGGCAATTGGCATAAGCCTCTTGGGGATTTTTGCCTTCCTCTGGATCAACACCGTAGGTTATAGGTTGAACTTGATGGACCTGTGTCTTCATCCAACCTTACTACTATGTAACTATGTACATGGGTTACAATATGCAAATGAAGACTAAAGCAAGAGTTTTCCTAAGACAAGCCATGTGAGTACAGTATTACATAGTTCTTAAGTTCTTTAGAGGTCCATCACCTACATTTGTTTGCAAATATATGGTTAATTCTCCAATGTGAAAGAAAGATACAGAAAGCTGAAAAGTCTTCTTGCCCCTTTTGCTGTTAGTTCAGTGGCATTTCTGCCTCCTGATGGTGACAGATTGGTGGCTAGGGAACGCGTACCTGATGTTACTGAAAAAACAGCGGTTGTTGGGTCCCTTAGTTTCACATGATTATGACAGTAGACAAAGGAAAAAGCATCTTTGCAGTAGTCATGCCATATCCTTTCCCTTCCCAGTCTGCAACATTATTCTTAATTCTGTAAGGATTTTGACCTGCATAAAAAGTATCTACATGTTAATAATATGAAACCCACTTGTCATTGTTTTACAGTATACATTATTGTAGAACAGGTAAGCTTTTTTTAAAGGGGTTTTCTAGCCCCTAAATGGATTTTTTTTTATACTGATGATCTATCCACAAGGTAGGTCATTAGTATGTGAACTGTGGGGGATCTGAGACCAGACCCCAGCAAACATCAGCTGCTGTAGTGGACTCTGCAGCAGTTCCATAGAACCACCGTTATGCAGTGGCCCGGGTTGCAGCACCGCTCCTATTACTTGTATGCATCTATTACTTGTCTGCATCCGCCAATGTACCAACTTCCAGTGCAAGGAGGCTGCAAGGACAGCTTATCTTGTGGGATCTGGGTATTGGACCCCCCACAGGTTACATACTGAAAACTCTCCATTTGGGGTTGGGAACCCCTTCAAGAGTGTAGTCACGTGGCAGATTTATGGTAGTAATATTTGCAACCGTCCTGTTTATCTGGAAGGGGTTTACAGAAATCCATCCATAATGTGCAAAAACCAACCCCATTCAGAAGAATTCCTTAAACATATGTCACTGATGTCACGCAAGTGACTACTGAGGCCAGTGATTGGCTGCAGAAGTCACATGAGTCTCAGCACTTCCAGCCTGTCCAGTCCTGGCAAAGAAGGAAATGGGTGATGCACCAGCTGAACGGAGGATCGGGGCTAGGTGAGTATTGTGTTTTTTGTTTAGTTTTTTTTTTTTTCTTTTACACCACCCCTGGGTTTTCCCATTACCCTTTAGATTGAAACCCCACGTTGTGAAAACGCTGCGTTTTACATAACCTGCAAAGTGAATGGGATTCTGGCTAATCCCATCCACACATTGCAGAAAAAAAATCTGCAGGGGAAAAAAAGTGTTTTCAAAAACAACTGCATTTTTAAAAATCTCTGCATTACAATTATACCTGTGGAAATGCTGCCATTTTCTGTATAGTATAATAAGTCCGCAGGGGAAAACTCTGCAAAATCGCAATGAAAAACGCTGTGGAAAAAACTGTGATATATTTCCACCACGTTTTTTTTTCACAGCGATTTTTTTTTTTTTTTTTTTTTTGCTACGTGGGGCTTTGTCCTTAACATGCATCTTTACATTTACTGAAGCCAGTAAACGCAACTTCTAGTATGGGAGGTTGTAAGACACCAGGGAAATCATGATAAGATTTCGGATCTTATTTCTGCATTTTTTAAGTATTTATTTTTCCCAAATATCCATGCAGTGAAAGATCTGTTTCTACAACACTTGTACATTGGTATTTACTGATTGGCATGGCCAAAACAAAAGGCAGCTAAGGTGCATTTGGTATATGGTTTTCTACTATAGTGATCCTTGTGTGAGGTACTATTTCTAAAAAAAACTGCACATGTGAATTTTATGTGCCTAGGGTCAAACAGAAGAGGCCATAGTCACTCATCGGGCTCAGTAGGGGGAATTGGTAGAATATGCCGCAGTTTTCAGAAATCACTGCATGCTCTCAAGCCTTGTAGACCTGGTTGTATTATGGATCCATGTGGTAGGAATCTATGTCATGGTGCCCATAGAATAATAGGGACCCTATACATCCCTGTGCCTCCAATTCACACAGAATTGACAATAATGTGGCGTGCCCTGGCGTATGTTTTTATTTCAGAGGTGTTTTTCTCCAAGTGTTAGGTTACGGTGCCTCACAGTGATACAAAGCGCATATGGGTTATAATGGTGTGTTTGCAATGGGAAGGTCAGCCCAGAACATAACTGTGTTATGAGAGCTATGTGATGCTACAAGGCAAGAAGGAAAACATGCCTTTATATTGGGTTGTCCCTCATTCAGCTATAGTAGGTACTCTGACTCTGGTGGACAACCTGTGATAGTTGTATGCAGGACTCAATCATTCAGTGTTGCCCTAGTCTAGACCACAGAAGTTGTACGTTCAGTCAGAACTGCACATCTGGTGGTTCTAGTACAGCAGTGTGTGAATGAGGTGTTAACCAATCAGTGGTTACTACCGACTGAGCTCTACTTGTGGTCTCATCATACCCTTATTGGCAGTCAGTCATATTAGTAAGCCTTGCCTAAATATATTGCAGAGAAATTGGCTAGACAATCGTTGCATCTACCTTTCAGGCACGGTCATGGCTCTGTATTTATTGTGTGACTGAATTCAGTATATTGTACATATCAGTTTAAACCATTCATTGCACAAAAATAGATCATGTCAATCAAAGGTGTGCGTTTCAGCAAAATGAGGCAGACATTTGAGGCTTTATTCATCTTTTTGTCATTTTAGTGGCAGCTTTTGTTTTGATATTGGTACCCACCATACCCATTAACTATTTGGTTATCTGGAACATTTCTATAGTATCAAATGAAGTCTCCTCTCCAAAATCTAGGTGCTCGACATCTTTTCATGAAATATGTGTATCTACCTGGATGACAATAAAGTCTGGCTTTACATATGTCTGCTGAACGGTTAATTGCTTTAAGTCCTATATGTTTGTATGTTATAGTGAGTACTGTATGACTTTGATGTGTACCTGTAAATGGATTGGTTTTAATAAAAGCCTGATATTGTCTAAAATAACCCAGCTAATCTCTCCATCAATTATTTTGCACCATGATTTGGCTGAAGTTTTTTCCTCCAGGAACTGCTCCACTCTTGTCTGTGAGTTGTGACTGATATTGCTGCTCCTCCTTCTTCAGATGAATGGGGCTGAGCTTGAATATCAGACATGTCCCATAAACAGGTGTACTTGTCACCTTACATGCCAGGTTACTCTAGTTTCCATTGGAGGACTAGAACAATGGATGGATGGACCACTGAAACAGCAGACCCATACAGAGCCCGACAAACCCCACTGACTATAATGGGATCCGTTGGGTATCCTTGTTTTTAGCTGAAACCTCAGGATGAAAAAAGTGCCGATTTTGGCAGACACTACAACCGAGTCTCCGAAAGGATGTGAAAGTAGCCTTACGCTAGGTTCACACTAGCACCTGGTTTCTGACCCTCAGGTCCACAGGGGAACCAAAAGACGGAAACCTTGTCCGCTTTAAAAAGTGGTGACCCATAGACTATAATGGGGTCCGCCGGGTTTCCGATGATTTTATACTGAAATTGGCGAAAAGTCTTCCTTGCAGAACTTTTTTCTTCCACCAATTTAAGAGGAATCCTGGACAGAGATGAGCAAACGTTAGTGTGAACCTAGTGTTGGCAAAATAATCTCATTCACATGCCAGTGTTTGATTAGTATTTTCTATCCACTTCAAATCAGGAATAGTTGCACAAAAAAAGTAGTATCAATGTTTCCAATATATTTTGTATTTCAGATCCACTTCTGTTTTTGGCTGTCAAATACTGATGGAAAATACTGCTCAAAATGGTTTAACAGTTAGACAGCATTCAGACAGACATGATACATCCGTTCCATTCTTGGGTTTGGCTTACTGACCAAAATACTGCTGTCTGAAGGTGGCTTAAATGGAGTCCACCACCTCCCTCAAGCATATTCAACTGTCACTGCTCCAGCCACACAACAGACCTCTACCATCTCCTGCCTGCTCCATCCTGTGGATCAATTCTCACTGCATGGGCTGGAGCAGGCAGGGATGGTAAGGGTCTGTGTGACAAGGGCAGTGCTCCTAGGAGCTGAAGGCCCGCCCCCAGTGCACCAACTGATTCATTTACATAAGACTTCAAAATTTTTCTTCAAATCTACAATCGTGACAGAATATGGGGCAGCATATGCTGGCAAATAGTGCGCCTCTGACTCTAGGGACTTTGTGTACTACCATACACATTCTGGACAGTGGTTTAAAGGCCTCCATTAAGTTATAGCAGTGACTGTACCAGTGTTTGTATGTGTTCCCTGCATGTATTTGGGTTTTCTCATCAGCCTGTGAATCAGCTGGGCACAAGAAGCTGCATTCTCTACACCGCTGTGGACTATATTAACACTAAATAAGAAATGGAAATTCATAAACTAACAAATTGCAGAACCGTACAATGTAGTGATGGTGCCAGCAGGGCCATATTATCACATTAGTAGGCCCAGTTCTAAGGTTTCCTAAGTGGACCCACCCCACATAATTTAATTTTCCCTTAAGTGGCACAATGTAGTGTCCCTTCAAGCAGCCCCCACATAATTCCCCCAGCCCCCTCAGTAATCACTCAATTGTTATGTTATGCACAAGGATCTGCCCTTCAAGCTTCGCTGTAGTGATGTCTCTGGCTCAGCGCTTATAGCATTTCCCTGCTGCAAACATCATCAAAAGCCTGAATTATGGAGCAGATGGCTCTGTGCCCCACCATTGTCTTCAACTTTAGCTCCTGTCCTAATGGCGCAGATAAAGTTGAAATTGCTACCTGACACAGCAGGACAGTACCCGAAATGTGGGACAATCCAGGTTGGCTGAGGGGGCCCCCACTACCATAGGGCCTGGTGCAGACGCACTATATACCCTGCAGTTCCCTGAAGAATAAATAGTGGTACATCCAGCAGCCGTATCAGCTCTTTGATGCAGGGTCTGTGTGTGAGTCAATCCCCATCAATCAGATACTGATGACCTATACCCGTGATGGCGAATCTATGGCACGCGTGCCAGAGAGAGCACGCAGAGCCCTCTCAGTTGGCACGCGCGCCGTCGCCATGATCGCTCACTAACGGGGAATCCAGTACAGGATTCCCTATTAGTGAGCGATCGCATCTTTCGACTGACTGCAGAGTGTAACCTCTGCCCCGACGCAGGCGTGATGACGTCAGTCATCAGCGCACGCGAGCGGGAGGAGGAGGATGTTCTTCGTGGGACTGCAGCTCTTCATGGGACTAGGTAAGTAATATAAACTACTGTGTAGGGTCTACTGTGAAGCATAAGCTACTGTGTAGGGGCCTACTGTGAAGCATATGCTACTGTGTGGGGCCCCACTGTGAAGCATATGCTACTGTGTACGGGCCTACTGTGAAGCATATGCTACTGTGTGGGGCCCCACTGTGAAGCATATGCTACTGTGTGGGGGCCCACTGTGAAGCATATGCTACTGAGTGGGGGCCCACTGTGAAGCATATGCTACTGAGTGGGGGCCCACTGTGAAGCATATGCTACTGTGTGGGGCCCCACTGTGAAGCATATGCTACTGTGTACGGGCCTACTGTGAAGCATATGCTACTGTGTGGGGCCCCACTGTGAAGCATATGCTACTGTGTGGGGGCCCACTGTGAAGCATATGCTACTGTGTGGGGGCCCACTGTGAAGCATATGCTACTGAGTGGGGGCCCACTGTGAAGCATATGCTACTGTGTGGGGCCCCACTGTGAAGCATATGCTACTGTGTACGGGCCTACTGTGAAGCATATGCTACTGTGTGGGGCCCCACTGTGAAGCATATGCTACTGTGTGGGGGCCCACTGTGAAGCATAAGCTACTGTGTGGGGCCCCACTGTGAAGCATATGCTACTGTTGGGGCCCCACTGTGAAGCATATGCTACTGTGTGGGGGCCCACTGTGAAGCATATTCTACTGTGTGGGGCCCCACTGTGAAGCATATGCTACTGTGTGGGGCCCCACTGTGAAGCATATACTACTGTGTGGGGGCCCACTGTGAAGCATATGCTACTGTGTGGGGGCCCACTGTGAAGCATATGCTACTGTGTGGGGCCCCACTGTGAAGCATATGCTACTGTGTGGGGCCCCACTGTGAAGCATATACTACTGTGTGGGGGACCACTGTGAAGCATATACTACTGTGAGGGGGACCACTGTGAAGCATATAATACTGTCTGAAGGCCATTCTGGAGCATATAGTACTATCTGGGGGCCACTTCAGATCGAATTGTACTATGTGGGGGCCCTTCACTATTTAGATCACACAGTATCTGTTTTATAGCAGACATGTGATATTATTACAGGCTGTAATAACATTGCACGGTCAATATAAAACAGATCCTGGTTAATTTAAGGTTAAATTGCCGTGTTGGCACTTTGCGATAGATTAGTGGGTTTTGGGTTGCGGTTTGGGCACTCGGTCTCTAAAAGGTTCGCCATCACTGACCTATACTATGGATAGGTCATCAATATCCAAAACACTTGGGTTCTTGGACAGCTCCCTTAAGGCCAAGTATTTGTAAATGCAGCAGCAACAATCGCTGTATTTTACACTCCCAGCAAAAGCAAATATTTCATTTAATCTCATTCACATATTGCGGGAAAAAAATGCTGCAGTTTCAAAAATACAACTTGTTAATTTTACCTGCATAAACTGCATCCTTCCCATAGACATAGCCATCACATACAACAGTGAGGGAAACAGTTCCGCTACATGTGCAGGACATCCTGCAGCCACGTGTTGTGTCTCATAGCAGGGCTTCCAATTGGCATTTTATCAGCAGGATAATGCTTGCCCACACACATCAAAGGCTTTTCAGGAAAGTCTTGCCAGATTGCAACATTTCCATGGCCTGTATGGTCATCAGATATATCGCCGATATATAAGCTGCAGAATACCATACTGAACCTTCTGATAAAGCGGCAACATTGCTTCCCTACCCCAAGATGCAAAGAGTCACTGAGACGCTGATGGGAGCCAGAGAAAAAGCCTTGTCACCATGTACATATTTAGATGGTAGTGTGTAAGGCTGGGTTCACACCTGCTCCTATATTCAGTTCGGGGTTTCCGTCCTCGAACCTACTTAAAAAATGCGGAGACAAAAGTCCTGTAAGCAGGACTTTTTTCTCTGCATTTTTTGGGCGGAAACCTGGTGGTGTCCCATATTCCCAAAATTGGTGCTTGTGTATTGAAGAGTAAGGCTAGGGCTATAGGCACCTTAGACGCACAAGATCTCTGTGTCACACTGTCCTAATATACTAAAATAGCTTCAAAGGAAAAGTGATTTGACATTGGGCACAGACTGTTCTGAAAAGTATCTGCCCCCCCCCCCCCATATCTCCATTGTGACAACCTCCAGGGACATTTCCATACATATTAGTTGCCCTTTTTGCAGTTTTCACTAGATTTTAGCTCTCCCATCCATGAATCATTTCGTGACAGTGAATATATTCTCTTCACAGCCATCTGTAGTTCACAATACATGTTCTAGCCCCGGCCTTCTCTCCTCTATCCCCCGCACTCCCTCCTCCTGCCGCTAGGCGGAGCTAAGTGTCACTTTACGGCTGTTCTCTTCGGAACCGGAAGTTTTGCAGCAGCGACCGGGAGAAGAACATAAACAGAGGTGAGAGCTGTGTATTTTGCGGGGCATAGACGTGTATGTGGCGTCCTCCTCACACACGTACACCGGGCAGGGAGGCGGCGAGTCACGTAGCCATGAAGACAGCTGACACAGAGAACATAATAGAGAACATAGCAGGCTGGCTGCTGCAGTGGTGACATGGACATGGACAGGGAGCTCAGGCTATGCCGGAGATGTATTACACAAGAGGCTCCTTCCCTTAGGCGTCTCTTTACATATTGGCGGGGATATGGCTGGAGGGTTACTACCTGTGGCTTCACACCTGTTGTAGTACTATAAGGCCCAGCATGACGTCAGGGCTTTCCTGCTCCTCTGTCTGTTCTGTAAGGACTGTAGTGGGGATTACAGGGGGATGGTCTGCATACACATCATGGCTCATATAAACATTGTGCAACCTGCATCATGTGACGTATGACCACCATTATTGTCCAGCACTGGCACTTAGGCCACATCAGTTTGTAAGTTAAATAAATGACTAAGACTACGTTCACATCTGTGCTGAACATCTGGCACAAATCTGTCACAAGTCTCTGGGCTTTTTCATCTGGTGATTTCAGTTACAATAATGGACGGCTGACACTTCCCATTTTAGCCAACTGGTCCCCCGGGATCCGGTTGTGTCCATCATTAGATATTCCATTTTTGTATTCTTCTGGGCCTCTGATGGAGCAGAAGAATGGATGTCCCAATGCAGATGTGAACGTAACACTATCATCTGAATCTCTCGAGTCCTGCATCTCTTTAAGGTATGTTCACACAGTGGAATTTGCCGCTGATTTTGGGGCTCATTCTGTCCCGATTCTGAAAACAATGGGAGCCAAAGATCGCAGCAGGACACTGAAAAAAAAATCAGTGGCAGAAAGCCACAGCAGGTCGAGGGCACAGAATATGAAGAGGAATCTGAGATGGATGTCCACCTCAAATTCCTCTTCATTTTCCACTGTGTAAACATACCTCTAGGTTTTTAAATTTTGTCTTGTAGGCCTCTAGCTGATGGCGATGAATTCTGGTTAGGAATGGGTGACAGGGTGTGTATCTCATTTAGTGACATTTACAGTGGTGGGTATGGGCTTTTGCTGCCACTTTAAACTGGATTTTTTTTGCCTTCTCATTGCACTTTGAAGCACCTTGACACTTTGATTTAGATTTGTTTGTCCGCAGAGGCATTGTTCTGAGGCAACGGCAGAATTTCTGCTACATCTAATGCCGTTCTTCCATGAATCAGCAGACATTATTGTAGGTCATAAGACTGTCAATATGCATCAGATTGTGGACAGCAATATGAACAATCCCACCATTATAGGGGTTTTCTGGGGAAAAAAATCATTTTTCAGTGCTATTAATAGGTTAATAAGTTCAACCAAATACTTTTAGCAGTGTTTTGATTGATTTCTGGGTTTCTCTGGGAGCTCCAGGCATCTTCTGCACTTGTTTACATGGGTAGCTTCCTGTTCTGTTTTCCTACAACTACCATGATGCCTTGCGCTACACTCAGAGCTGACTCCCTCTCTCACTGCCTCTCCCCTCTTTCACTCACACCCCCTCCCTGTTTCCCTAGCTAGTCCGTCGACTACTAGCCCTTCCTAACTATATCACCCCCCACCCCATCGTACTTCGGGGCAGAACCTTCTGGGCACAGGACTTCACTTGTTCTGGGTGACCGGCCACGCCTGCGCAATAGAGCTGGAGTGCCAGCTTGTGCAGTAGCTGATATATTGCGCAGGCGTGAGCGGCCAGCAGACATCAAGGAGAGGACATGCCGGCCGCCCAGAAGTAACATTCTGTGCCCAGAAGATCTGGACAGGAAGACAGGTAAGTATGATGGAGTGGGTTAATATTGGTCATGTTCCATTTCCAGAAATGGGGAAACAGAGCATCACCGGAAAAAGTGCCTGAGGCAGACACATGACATATAGGGTGTAGATAAATATATTTTTTTTTGGTGCAGTAAGTAATTTAGAAGGTAGGTGGGGGGGGGGTGGCAGGTGGGTAGCTTTAGGTAGATTAGAAAGATCAGTTTATCCCGGACAACCCCTTTAACATCTAAATTTCCTGGTAAAAAACAAAGTGCAGGTTGGCTGACGATTGGCCAAAAGTGGGCGATCATACCAAACATTGATATTTTCAGTCGACTGCTGGCTGAGAATATCTCTGAGGCTACATTCACATGATAGCCTTTCACTTTTTCATGGTCTTGTGCACACTGAGGGTAATCCAATTTCATGGGTCCCTCATGGACATGAGCCATGTGCTGGCCCTTAAAACAAATGCCTGCACACTGATATGAGCCCTTATGACTAATCTGGTTTGGGCAAACTAAAGTCTGCTGTTGAAAAATTGAATGTACACAGCCAGCTTAAGGCTCTGTCAGGTGCTGGCGGTATATCTCTTATGATGGATCCGACACTGCATTGGAAACTGTGATGCATATATGAACAGTGCCCTAGTTTTAGGGTGAGCGCAACAAAGGGATTATTATATTAACAGGTATAAAGTTCCAGCCTGTCCAATAACCTCTACTATACAATGCCTGTTCAAAAGATATTTCGGGGATCAGGATATTCATGATCTATACTTAGTGGTCCAACACTGGGCCCCTGCTGGTCAACTGCATTTGTGATAAGACAATGTCCTCTTCAATGTGTACCTCAGTCCGTCTGCCGTTTTCTTAGTGCTGACAGTATAGGCTATTTGTTCATACTGATGTGCCAGTTGGTTCCAAAAATACTTAATTGGCGATTAATATGGAGACCAAGCAGGCCAAGGAAGTGTTGCAGACACATTACAGGGAAGCCCTTGCTATGTGGGGGCGAGCATGATCCTGCTGAAAAATGCCAGTTGGAAGCCCTGCCATGAGAGGCAACACGTGGCCGCAGGGTGTCCAGCACATAACACTGAGCTGGTAGTCTCCCTTGTATCACTACTAGGGGTGACCGACTGTTGCATGCGATGGCTCTCCATATTAACACACCAGTAGTTGTGGCAGTGTGTCACTCCACATCAAAGGCAGGATTGAAGCGCTCACCATGAGGCCTCCATAATAGGACAAACAGGTTCTGGATTCGTTATTAAAGACGTCACAGTTCCAGTCCTTAGCAGTCCAGGTTTCTCGTTCACAACGCACCTGTATGTGAAGGCAGTGGTGACTCTCTGTCAATGGCAGGACACGTTATGAGCGCCGTGACCCCAAATTATCTTCTGGTAAGCGTCAGGAAAGGGTCCAGGCAGAGAAATGGGTTTATAATGAAGATGTCACCAGTGTCTGCAAGGTGGACAAGGAACTGTGGGAGTTCTTCGTGCTTGTTGGTGGAGTCTCTTCCCCATGTGTGCATGAACTCACATAACCACTGCTCTAGATATAGCAAGTGGAGGGGGAACTGCTGACAACTGCAGAATGTAAGTCCTATAATGACCATTGCGACTCATCATTTATACACTCATAATGACTTATTCTGGAAAGTCAAATGAGAGGACAGGAATCGACAGGTTTGCTTTAAGGTCCTGTGTCAGGTGACACAGGAACTTGAAATCAGCACATACCTTTAAATGCTTTACTGGTATGACTTTTTTGGGTGCTGTTTGTTGCCCTTTCATTCCCTTTGAAAAGGACTTGCAGGAGGAGAGACCTGTCTGTCCATCAGCAACAATCCTCCGAGTGCTGGAGAACATTGTTGGAGATCCACTGAGCGACAG
This sequence comes from Leptodactylus fallax, assembly GCA_947044405.1. Classification (NCBI taxonomy): domain Eukaryota; kingdom Metazoa; phylum Chordata; class Amphibia; order Anura; family Leptodactylidae; genus Leptodactylus; species Leptodactylus fallax. Next base: position 3,418,551 of record CAMRHE010000088.1, read on the forward strand.
GACCCCATTTGAACTACTGCCAATGCTGTGTTCATTGGTTTATGATATGGTGTGCAATACTGAACCATATTACTTGTATAGCACACCATATTACTGTATCACAGGACATGTGGGGGCCATATCTTAGACCAAATTTTCTGTATCTGCGATGTAAATGGTTACTAGCCGATGACGTAATCCAAGTTTCATGCAATGGCATATATCACCACCACAATATTCAGGATCTATGTGAATGGGGCTGTAATAACTTGTGATTCCTGGTGCTGATCGATATCCTGAGGCTCGTGTTGTCTTCTACCACAGACCTTGCTTTAGTGAAAATGTCACCTGATACATCAGTGACTTCCATGGAGGGTCATATGATGGGTGCATTGCATAAAAGTTTCAGGTCACACAAAGCTGGCTGTTCACTGCAAAATTCAGTTTATACCCAAAGACCAGGCAGCTCCCAAAATAATACCTCATGTGCGGATATAATGGCCAACTTTCTTGCTTATATATGGCACTTTTTGTTGTCATCGCAGGATAGTTTCTTTGCACTGAAGACTGTGAGAGCTGTGAAGTGTGTCAGGATTATTCCTTGCTGATCCTGAATGTTACATGGGCTCTTTCAACATCTTCCATTCACTTAAATGGACAGTGAATGTGTGGCACTCTGGGCAAAGACTGGACACTGTTGTATTCAGGATCCGGAGTGGGAGTCTTAAATGCCGCTCTATTGTGCAAATGATTGATTTTGCCTAGAAAAACTGTGATCACCCAGGCATAGGTGCTGCAGGGATATTGTAGTATTACATGGCAGACACTCATATGGCATTCTTTGCTGCAGCAGAGGCTGAGGACGCACATTGTGGAAAGCTTTGTGTTTTGTTGCATGTTTTTCTGCTTTTTTTAAAAAATCCAAAGCCAAGAGTGGCATTAAAAGGACGGAAATTATAAAGGATACTCTTATCTTTCTTCCTACTGGCGATGACTTAAAAAAAAAAAAAAGCCATAAAAAAAAAAAAACACAGCAACATGGGGAATCAGGAGGTACGTACCACTCTGTTTTGTAACCCTTCTGCCTGTGGCTGGTTTTTAATTTAAATTGCCCCGCCCCTTTAAGACCACATTCAGACATGGTAAAATGTCAGTGTGTATTGCACACTGGAGATCTGCAGCATATTACAGTACAATACACCTCCTTCACATGTAGCAGAATAAATGCTGTACAGGGCATACTGCAGATTTTGTTGCTTATTGCTGTTTGGATTTTCACCACCGATTTCACATTACAGAGGGTGAAATCCACTCCAGATCTGCATGTAACACATACAAATATCGCCACAGATTCACCTGACATATTCTGCCTTGAATGTTTTGCTACGTATACAGATGGTGAGAAGGATGTATAAAGAAGCTGACCCTGCATGTCATTTAGTGTTGACATGTAATGTCTGAGAAGACTCAGAGTTTGTGGTCAGATTGTAAGATAAGATAAACCTTAAGCTTGCCTTTGTCTCTTTTTATTCTAGTCTTTTAACTTTTAGTAAGTCAGGGAACTTCATAGCATAGCATAGTGTTGATACAGATTACTAACCCCACAACCACAGGTGTGAATTGTGTGCTTGTGTATCATGGCCTGCTGCTAGGGAATGACCCCTATGCTGATAAAGGGGATGCCGCTCTATGATGTGCAAATATGCAGGGGTCCTGTGAAATGGTGTCTCCAGTACTCACACTGCGAGGGTCACTTCCAAAGCTAGTGAAGGAGAAAACCTAATACAATTAGGGTGTATCCGCAAAGGACTTATATATAGACTTTTGATCCAGGGTGATGGGCACAAAATTCACAGCCTGAGCTAACTTCAACCAATATTCCTGTCAATTTGTACAGCTATTGTCAGTCCTATAGACTTGTCAGAGTCTCATCAAAGTTTACTTTCTCCCTTACTTTCAGACAAGGCATTTCTAATTTAGAAGACACAGAATTGCCTATGCACTAGTCCTAGTAGCTGCACTCATGCTTTTTATTATGGACCCTTAGGCCCATATGACACCTTGTCACAATTGCTTCCAGAGGGGAATACCTCCGTAATACAGCACATAGACTTTATGTATTGTTTTTGCAATGGCGTAATGGTTTCTGTTTTTGCCACTAATCTCCATTTCCACTGCCCCACTGGCAATCTCTCGGGTGATACTTGTATAAATGTGACAATGGCTTGTCTATTTGGCCAGTAGGGACCAATCACTTTAGCATCAGACAAGATGATAATTGCAAATGCAGGAAAGATCTTTTAGATATACACTCCTATTAAAACATATTTTCATTTTTCTGACTTGTGCCATTGAGTAGAGGAGATTCATCACTAGGGTAATGGGTCATAACTATATTCCTGGATTCTGCATGCACTTTACAGTACCATTAGCTTCAGTGGGAATGTTGTCCACAAAACTCTGAGATACAGATATCTCCTTCATTGTATTGATTCCATCTCACAGACACCATAGATGTGCTGCTATGTATCTATGATAGTGAAAATGAACTGCAGCTATAGCTTAAAGGACCACTTAACCCCACAAATAAAGCAAATAAAACATAGTAATTCTCTATATGACTCCTCACATCATGTCCTTTATATTTTTTGATCTTTTTTTTTTTTTTTTGTCTTGTTTCATAATTACAAAGTTTGGAAAAAAAACAATAAAGCAGTGTGTTCTTCTCTAGGGCAGTAGCCATGTTTTTTCCCTCTCTAATGCTAGTGCACGTGAGCCAGGAAGTTTAGGCTGTATGCTTTTTGCCAATACATGGTGTGCGGCCATTTTGTTGGATGGAATCCTCCAAATAACTGACAGATATAATAGTACGAGCAGTAACTGTGCCAGCCATAGATTTGCCATTTAGGGTTCTGGGAAAGCTGGGTAACATACCAGGTAATGCAGTAATAGGGACTGTTGAACTATACCTAATTATAACTATACCTAAATAAATCCCTTTGCTTGCTATCAAATTATGTCAAAGCTGTCTAGCATACCTTACAAGCTACCAGAAAAGTTGGGTAACACGCCACCTAATGCTGTAATAGTGAGTGCTGGATGCTAAATATACCTAACTAAATCCACCTCCCTGTACTTGTTACTTAACTTGATAGATAAGCCTTTCAGAGTCCCAGGAAAGGTAACATACCCGTTAGTGCTGTAATAAGCTACCTGAATAAGCACCTCTTTAAGTTATGGCACATCTAGATAGTTTTGCCTTTCAGAAACCTGGGAAAGCTGAGTGATTTGCACAAAGTAGATGAAAACAATAATCCTCCGCTTTCCCTGGTGCAATTCATGCCCTGGAGTTGCACTGTTTCCATTATACTCAGTGGCACTCCATTGTATTATTATAGTGAACGGAGGCGAAGCCCTGCTCCTTTTCGTTAAGTCCTAAAATTCTCCAGCCAGTATTGGAAATACAGTGAGTTGGAAAGCAGTGTCTGCCAAACTGCTCAGAACATCAACTTAGGCTAGGTTCACACATGGGCTGGGCTCGCAGAGCCAGTCCAGTAAAACAGTGGTTGGACTATAATGGGTCTGTGGGGTTTCTGTCGTTTTTATACTGAAACCAGCAGAGAGGACTTTTCTCTCAGCCGATTTTCAGCATTCTGTGGCAGAGTCTCAAACTGAGAAGGTGTGAACCTGGCCTTAGCAGTTAGTCCTGCAGAGATAACTAGAGATGAACTATATCAAACATAATTTCTTTTTCTTTTCTTTTTTTTTTGTTGGTGCACTGAGGACGGACCTTCAGTCCAAGAAGCGCTCAGACCCTAACATCTCCTGCCTGCTCCATTCCATACAGTAGGAGTGGATCCCTTCTTCCTACGTGAGTGGTAAGAGCAGTGCTCCAAGGGCTGCCAGCACCTATCTGTATTCAGAGGGGGGACTACATGTGAATGAGGCGCTGTTTGGCCATACACTACAGCATTTGCGCTCATAGCTTTTCCTAGTGATGTTCCTGGGGCAGCATTAGTTTGTGTTACAACTTGCTTTTGTTTGAAGTTGTTGGTGGACAACAAGCAAAATGGCAGAAAACTGCATCTTCTAGCAACAACTTTCACAATCCTCTCATTTTGCATTCACTGTTGTGACAGATTCCAAGCTTTTCTCAAAAGATTAGAGTGTTATGCAACATTGCATAATGACAGGTTGCATACTGGTTGTGTAGCTTTTTTCCCTACACAGTTCACATAACACACGTCTTGGACATGCCGTGACCAGTTCAGGCCATTTTGTTGTCAGTTCCCTGAGGATTTACTCGTGACTGAAATGTTTTGGAACAGCTTTAGTAATTGGTTGTCAGACTGAACAAACACCTGTTGGAAAACCCATTAAAAACATTTTTGATGGTCTCCTCTATGATGTGTGTAAAGTTCTGCGCAAGCAAAGTCCAATACCTTGTCAGAGGTTTACATCAGGATGGTTTCCCGACGTATGCCACTATATAGGCATATGTCACCAATTTACTCCATTTGTTAACTAAATAAATAAATAAATGTACTTCTTTGTGGTGTCCCCCTGTATAGGAAAGTGCAGTCTGCTGTGCTTTCCTATACAGTTAAAACAAGATGAATGGATTTTTCCACGTATATGCAGGAAGCTTTCACTGCATGTATGACAAACCTTGTTCTCTGATGCAGTGTGCACTAAGCCTTACACTAGGTTCACACTAGCGTCAGAGTATCTGTTGTTCTGGTCCGTCAGAGGAGCAAAACAATGGGCAGGTGGACCGCTAAAATAGCGGACTATAATGGGGTCTGTCTGGTGTCCATTGTTTTTAAACCGAAAGCGACAGATGAAAAAGACTTTTGTCAGGCGGACTGATGACAGCAACAGACATTAATAACGGTAGTGTGAATGCAGCCTTAGTCTGTCTGCAGAACTCGCTGTTTAGGTTTTTATTATTACCAGTCATATTTTTGTGTTTTCTCCTAGAACTTCTATGGAGTGAAGAATGCAAAACAAGGTTTTACTCTCAAACTTAGCTATCTAACACACATTAAAGGGTTTGTACAGGAATTACAGTTTTGCGCCAGCATGCCGGGGAAGGTTGAACAGAAAAAAAAACATAATCTACTGACCCCAGCGCTTTGCTGTCCCCTGGCGCTGTCTGGTCCTACTACTCCCAGGGGCTTCTCCTCACCACATGTGACCACGGAATACAATCAGTGGCCTCATGGGTCACCAGAAAGGACCCAGGACATCACTCGCATATATCATCAGTGACGTCCCGGGTCCTTTCCTGTGACCACTGAGGCCACTGATTTTCTTTTTATGTTTTACCTTCTCCCATCTGCTGTTTCAGAACTGTAATTCCTGGACAACCCATTAAGTGTATAGCAAGTCATTCCATCTAATCTCAGTATTAATTGCTATCCTGCCTGCCTCCACATTTTCTATTATAATAAACCCATTAGTGGCTGTAGCTGATCACAGTGCAGACAGATAAGTTGTCCATACAGGAGCCACCATGCTTCCATTACAGATGGTATAATTAGAAGCTCATGGTGGGAACTGTGATAGAAATATAACAATATTTAATTACTGACGATAATTAAATCTCATCTCCAGCATGTCAGTAAAAATAATGTAAATCATTAAAGATGAATGAATTGCTTTGTAGCGTACATCAAGCCTTAACAGAATGTAATCTGAGATAAGTGGATCCTTTCTCAGTTTTTAGCTGTGTTTCTCTGGATCCTTTTATCTGAACAAGCCTCTGGCTCTACAGAACAATGAGAGAATTTATCAATGTCCAGTATAATGATCGCTTGATATAAGCAGCCTGTTATTCTTCTCATGTCTTTGCAGGTTCAGACGTGGTAACATTCTGGATCTCAGCTGACCTCCAGGAATCTCCCTGCCCTGAGCCAATGCTGGATCTGGAGGTTGTACCAGAGAGATCCCTGGGCAACCAGCAATGGGAATTTACATTAGGTAGGAATTACAAAGAATTTGATTTTATTTATTTATTGCATTAGTAAGCAGAATCTGATTATAGCTGGAATAAGTAGCAGTGCCAGCAAATTGATCACAACCTGTAAATACACCATTAGGTTTGTCATTGTCAGGTAGTTATGTCATACTGTGAAGTTGCTGTTGAGGATAAATCCTTTTTTCTGACAGTAACAGAATATTTATGGAGATATTAAAGTGACTGTGTAAATATTCATCTCTCCTCTGTCCCCCGCAGCTCCTCTACTTGTTTGCAGCTTAAGAATAAACAGGCACTGCTGGTGCCTACTATAGTCATCACTCATCACCTTATATACCTATCATTGCTTTGTATATTGCCGCTGGAGGAATGCAGTTTGAGACTCACCGCGACATATTTCGTCATTAGTACTATTGGGATTGTGGATAACATCCTCTAGTCTGATCCTAGGGAAGAAGGAATTTTAGGGTTGAATATTGCACAGTTGCTTCAAAGCAGATCTGTTATCTTTAAAATGCTGTCCTATATAGAGGTAGCGTATTTTAACTAGAGATACATAGTACTTGTAACCAGAAAAGTTCAAAAAGTGTTATGCAGTTTGGCTGCTGGCAACATTGATAGAATACACGGGTCTCATAGTTTGGTTCTTGTTCTGTTCCTGAGCAGAGTACTCTCCTTGCTTCCTCTGCCCCTTGAGACATAATTGACAGGCTGCTGTGTCTGTACTTAGATATAGCAGCCTGTTAGTCACTGTCCTGAGGGCCGGGGTGAGAGCTCTGGTCATGACTTCCACCAGACAAACTATGAAACCAATGTATTTATTCAGTACTGCTCAAAGCCAAACCTAGAGCCACACATCAAATTTCCATCTGAGCCATTTATGCATAGGCTTAGGTATATCTTTGTGCATTACTTGAAGTATATACATAATAATTTGGGAAGTAAAATGATAATTACTGCATATATTTAGATGGTGAGGCATGTATATGTAATGCATAAGGAATATAAGTAATGTATTATTATGCGAACAACATCCTGATCGTGTTTGTTTATGAAGTATTTTGGCATGTCTTCTGCCGTCACCTGATTTAAGGACTCTGGCCTTCCATTTCCTGTGTAATTGTGACACTAGGAACATCCTAGGATGAGTCATTTTGGGAGCAGCCACACCCCCCTTTTTTTTTAACCATTTCACGATTGTAGCGGAATGTTTTAGCACCTACAAAATTCACCTTTGTAAGAATGCCTTATCTTATATTTTTATACTGAATGCAATCACTCTATGCCCTTCTCTCTAATACCTATACATATGTACATGTACACACACACACACACTGTTCATGTCTTTCATTGAGCACATTGAATAAACATCATCAACAGTGCAATGAGTAAAAAAGTTATTGAACTTCTGTGAAAATGACTTTTTCAAGACCAAGTGTTTCAGATAAGGAGTTGAGATTAGAAGTATGGGTTTCACAAGTATTTTCCCATTAAATAAATGCACACAAAGCCTAGCTACTGATATATTTCTTCTCATCAAGAAAGGTTATTTAGTGCTAACCACACTTTCAGGCACGCTACTTTTAGAAGACCTTAAAAAAAAAAAAAAAAAAAAACTTTTATAGAGAGGCATGCAGCTGAAATAGGTTTGAGTAGCATCGCTAAAGACTTGGGTATACATCAATCTATGGTTAGACATATTGTCTGCCAGTGGAGCTGTTCAAGGGAGCGTCCTGTTAGAGGCACTCAAAGAAAACAGATAAAAATGGTATTCATGGATATAAAACATTGTAGCTAATCTCATGTTTTTGTGTGTGTGTGTGTGGGTGTGCGGCAGCAAGCACAATGATAAAATAATAAGAATAAATGCTTTGTACAGTGTGACACAAACACAATATGATATGTACAACCTAGGCAGTTATATAAATACATATACAATAAATTGTAGAAGTATTTAGTGTCATCTGCATCATTTTCACTGAGTAAGTTACTCGATGAGATGTCTCAATAGAAAAATATGCTGCCATTTATGTATTTAATAAAAGGGAGGATTCCCAACAGGGGATTACATAGGTAAACCGTAACGTGAAAAAGCCGACAAGCTAGAGAGCACAAGGTGACTAAAGTGGTGTGCACAGTATGTCCAGGCCATACAGAGAAGTACACTCAAGGGTCAATAGCGCCTGATGACATGGCAGAGGAATCTACCCAGGGTCCCCAAATTACAGTGAACATGTCAGGCAAGTCATCAACCATGCCAAAAAGACACATTCTGGGGTGTAAGAACTGGGGAGCACTCAAGTGCGACTCCATGAATTCCAGGATGTTTTGACAGTAGTCTTGAAGTACCCTGCAGTCGCAGAACATGTGCATCACTGTTCAAGCATCCACTTAAGGGCTCATTCACACAACAGGGTTCATTGGCCGTGTGCTAGCCATTGTACTAACGGCTAGCACACAGCCCCATACACTTTAATGAATCTATTCGCATGACTGTTGTTTTAACAGTCTGGGTGTAAGATATGAGAAAAAAATAGAACTTGCTATTTGTCGGTCTGAGTTCACGGATCCCTCAATAGATATATGTCTATGAGGAGTCGATGAAATCATATTAGCCTCGGGTGTGTAGTTGGCCATGAAAGAAGTACTTTTTTGACAGTTGAGTGCAGGGCTCTATCGTGTGAATGTAGCCTAACACCTCAGACACAGGTAGGGGATCTATCCATAGCAAATAACCTAGCAGGGCTATAACAAATCCTGTACAGAAAATTGACCTTTATTAATTTGTCTAGGGGCACTGGTGAGGGGAGGGCCAGCAGCAATGAGGACGCTATAATCAGCAAGCTCTAGATCTAGGTATTGGACCTCCAGCTATGGAGGGCCCTATTCTTCAGGGGGACAAGCACCCATGTCAAGTGTCTGTAGAAACTAGAGAATGGCTTCTTGAGATTAGCAGTCTGTGGAAGGCTCTGTAACCGGGTCAGATTAAGGTAAATACAATGCTCACCGAGTTTCTCCCTAACATTGTGTTGCAACTGGAGATAGCTTAGGAGGTTAAAGATCAGTTTTAGCTGTTGAAAAGTACAGAAGGTGCCCCCTTCCTCCAAAATAGCATGCATAGTAACGCCGTCCAATTTCCAGAAGTCTGACCCTGAAAATGGGAGAGGGGTGGATTACTCCAGATGACGACTTAGCCTCCTCTTTAGTGGTTAGCTGAAGTGTGGTATACCGTATCTGAATTGTAACCTTCATGGGGACAGTGAGGTTAGGTCTGTAGATCTTCGGCCCTCTTAGCAAGAGGCCCAGCAAACTCTGAATAGAATCCTCTACTTGCCGCTACAGGACTACTGCTGAGTTATATTAAGTATAGGACAATCACTAGCCAGCATAAACCAGTTGACAGGCCAGGTAGTAGTAATAGTAGATGTTTCCAAGCCCTCACCAGTTCACAGGTGGGCAAAGGGTTTCCAACTTTATTTGGGGGGGTGTGGGGAGCCTACTAAAGGCATCTAAAAGATCACCCTATGGAGCTCACCAAAGAGGCTCAACAGGAGAATTGTGTAAGACATATAGAAACTTTGGGAGCAGCTTCATTTTAAGCACATTAATATGTGCAAGTAATATTAAGAGCAGTGCTGCCCATCGTTTTGCCGCACTTTTAGTCAGACTGAGAAGAGGGGCATTTCAGCAATGGAGATAGCAAAGTTCTGTACTTCCGCTAATTCAGGCGAATTTGTTAAAGTTAATGGGGGAGGTCCTTTCTACATCCACCAGTACATTCTGAATGGGAGTTGGTCTCAGTGGTCAGACCCCATAGTGGTCTATCCTATGGATAGAAGGTAATTAAATTTTGTGGCAAAACCCCTTTAACTCCTTGCCAACAACCTCCGCACTATTATAACAGATGTCGTCAGTTTAAAGATTACACCCACAAAGGAGAAGAGCAAGTGCAATAGGCTCCACTGTGTTATATGGCGGCAGTTCCCTTGATCTGAGTCTTCTCTCATCGTGAACATTAACCAATTCTAGGTGCCTCAGTCAAACATGACTGAGGTATCGGATTACTGGTGGTGCATGCTTGCCATCTTGTTTAACAGGATTGCCGTTCCCTGGAAAGAGATCCAGAGGTGGCGTAGTCATAATAGCCTACAGCAGCCTGTAATAGAAGTGAGTGGATATATCAATATACAGTACATTGATACTGTAGTAGTAATCAGACCCCCTAGAGTTCAAGGCCCCTAGGGATCTAAAAGGAATAGGAAAAACAAAAAAAATTTTTTAGATCCAAAATTAAAATAAACAAGCACTTACATATTAGGTATCCTTGTATCAAATATGCCTGGAATACAAACATATAAAATATTTTTTCCATATGGTGAACACAGTAGCGTGGGGAAAAATCAAAATAGCCAAGCCATTGTTTTTTCGCCTCCCAAAAAATGTGAATAAAATTCAACATTCCCCCAAAATGGTATAAATAAAAAAAATACAACTGGCCGTGCAAAAAAAAGACTTTTGGATTTTTGTTAACGTGCTAAAACAACAAAAACTATAGAAATTTGATATCACAATGACCCGCAGAATATAGGTAATGTAATTTTGGCTGCACAGTAAACGTCATAAAAACAAAACTCATAAGAAGATGGCGCAAATGCATTTTTCTTCTACCCCCCATTCTGAATTTGTTTGCAGCTTCACGGTACATTGTATGGAATATTAAATCTTACCACTATGAAGTACAGTTTGTCCTGCAAAAAATAAGGTGGGAGTAAAACATGAAAATAAAAAAAATGAAAAATGGCTGTGGCAGGAAGGGGTTAAGAAAATTGTACGACTTAAAATAGCTTTTTCTCCAATACTTAATTGTATGAGGAGCTTCTACCCTCACCTTCAGCTTATCTGCTGTTTTTGCAATGAAACCCCTGTATATTTCACATGTACAGCTCCCTATAAATCCTATTTCTATTTCATGGCTAAATCTTTCATATTTCTGCACCCATTTTATGACATTAAAGAATAATTTTATCGGAAATGTTTTTGGGTTTCTCAACAACCAATCTGATCTGACATATGAACAATCTATGGTGTGCTAGCTACCTTTATATGTAATGTTCATCGGAAACTTTACTATTTTCCTTGTGTTACAAAATTTACTTTATTTTAGGTGAAGTGCAGAACTGAGTCTTGAGTAATATTTACCTAAACTAGTACACTAACTAATGTAATCTCTCTTTTACAGGAATGCCCCTGGCTCAGGCAGTATCCATCCTCCAGAAGCATTGCAGGACTATTCGGAATGTGCAGAACCTCTATAGCGAGCAGGTAGTTTACTCTGATTAGGAACTGTTCCTGGTTGGTTGCTTTTATTGGTATCTGACTAATATTGAAAGCAAATTATGTTTGCAGCAAATTTTACATTTCTCTCAGGCTGGGGGCATGTACAATAAGGAGCAGTCTGTCCTCTCCTATCCATTGCTACTACTAGTTTTACATGTAATTCTGCCAGGATTAAATGTAAAATAGCAAACAAATAGCTAAAGAAAGCCCAAGTGAACATAGCATAGATGACCAGGACTGGACTGCGAATACTGGGAATGATGCAGCTAAACAAATGAGACACAGTAGGCTTTTCTTACATTTGTAAGCTGTGAGGTACTCTCGGTCCAGTATGCAGGCAAGGAAAGCTGTTACAGATGTGTGTGGAGGCTCTGAGGAAAACCAGCCCCTCTCCTCTACATTAACTATGTGAAGAGAGAACAGACCCTCCCCCTCCACTCACTGTGAGCCCATCTTGTTTTACAGTGATAATGAAGGATGGAAGTTCCCTAGTAGCGCGTAGTAAGCAGCTACTTTATTACTTATTGAGCTAGCTAGATGAGAGGCACCTAGTGGCAGGAACTTTAGGATATATTCACACAATGGAATTTGATATGGATTTGGGAGCGGATTCTGCTTCCTGAATCCGCTGCAGATTCTGCCAGGAATCTGTCTCCCCTCAAAAACAATGGAAGGCAGAGATTGCAGCAAGGATGCAGAAAAAAGAAGCATGCTGCTCGAGACTCCTAGCTGATTAGGCCCATTCATCTGGGCTTAATCAGCAGTGGAAAGCCGCAATGGAATGCCGATGCCTTCTTCGACATCCCATCATAGCTAGACCACAGCCTAATATAAGGTGGCGGAAAAGGAAGAGTAGTTCCTCTTCATTGTCTTCCGTGTGAACGTATCCTTAGAGAATTTTTTTTTCAAGCAGAAAAAAGCAGCGTTTTAAAATAAAGTACATTACATTTTAATCCAGAATCACATGCTTTATTAAATGAGACTGTGTTGTCTGAAAAGTTAATGACCATTTAAGTTTGGTGAAAATTCTGTTCAACCCATTGTTAGTAATATTATTATAAACACATTTTTACCTAACGTGGCAGCCATAGTTTAATAACAGATATGTGTATAGTTCTTTACTTATGCCTTTATTTACAATTTTGTAGATTTTTATTTCTGAGTAAATTGCATGAAGATATTTTGGGGTGGTTTATGTTCACTTCAGAAGAGAAGTGATCATTCCATCTGGTCTACCTAGAGGATAACCTGTATGATTGTCCTAGTGTCTAAACTTATTGTAAGGTGTCAGAGAGATTTTGGTTGTCTACTCTCCTGAATGTCTCTCTCTCCCACAGTGTCCTCTGAATCATGACCTCATCCTCAGCCTGACTCAGGACGGGATCAAACTGCTGTTTGATGCTTATAATCAAAGGCTAAAGGTGAGAGGCTTGTGAATATCCATTACAGCTTGGGAGAGGCTTCCAGTTCTGGATCACACTGACATCCTCAATCTTTATCTGCCCTTTCAGGTGATAGAAGTCTATGATTTGTCAAAAGTAAAATTAAAATACTGGTGAGTGTTCTCATATTTTCTCTTATTGTGCTTTTTTCGATTATGCTTTGCTCAGTGAACTTTTCAAAGGATCTTCTTTACAGGGGACAACTTCATAGGCTCCTGGACATCAGATGGACACGTGCTGTTAGTTTACATAGACCCTAGCCTGTAGAGAGGCAGGTCAACATTTATACTATAACATTTGTCTATGGGTCTGCACTTTGTCCCTTAACCCCCTTCCTTTTGTATTATAAAATGTGAAAAATTTTAATAAAAATGTAAATTGAAAAAAAAAAAAAAAAAAAATACTGATGAGTGCAAATACTGGGACTGGAGGTATATACTAAAAGTGTCGTCTGACTTCCAGAAGTACACAGTAGTGTACACATGGGTAGAACAAACAGAAGCAGGTCCATGCCATTTGCCCCTGGTGGTTGAACCTAAAGCATACTTGTTTATATGTTGTGTGTACACTGCGGATGGCCATGACACTTGGGTAGAATAAACAAGGACACATAGAAGCAGCTCCATACCATCTGTCCCTGGTGACTGAAACTAAAGCCGAGAGGCTTATATTTCTTACTTAATTCGTTGGGGGACACAGTACCATGGGTATAGACCAATAGGAGGCTGACACTAGGAATAGCAAAAGATGTCAGGTCCGCCTCTGGGCTATACCCTCTCCACACAGACTATGCTAGCCAGTTTTAGTTTAGTGTCCGTAGGAGACAGACACGATCTGACTCAGGTCTTCTGTTTTGCCTAAGGTGGTTTCTTTCAACATTAATGAGGGCATCATCTTAACGTCTTTCTGCCCGGACCCCAAGCATCTCTTCACTTCCTGGATGTGGTCTGGGTGATCTTGGTCTATTTGTCTCTCACGGACCCTTTCCATCGTTTGGACACCTTGTTTGTTCTCTCTGAGGGCCCTCGCAAGGGCCTGGCTGTTTCCACTGCTTCTATTTCCAGGTGGATTCTGTTTGCTATCAGGGAGGCCTGTCGGCTCAAGGGTAGGCCGCCGCCTCTCTTTGTGATGGCTCATTCCACGAGAGCTGTCGGATCCTCCTGGGCTGTTCAGCATCAGGCTTCTGCCGCCTAAGTCTGTAAGGCTGCCACCTGGACCTCTGTCCACACTTTCACTAAGTTCCACCAGATCCATTCTTAGGTCGTAGCTTAGGTCGTAAGGTTCTGCAAGTGGCTGTGTGCTGGGTTGCTTGTGTGGCTGTGTAATTCCCACCCTCTGGGACTTCTTTAGGACATCCCAAGGTGCTGTGTCCCCCAGTGAAATAAGCGAGAAAAATGGATTTTTGTACTCTTCGTAAAATCCTTTTCTTGTTGTATTCATTAGGGGACATAGATCCCATCCATTTTTTTTTTCTTGTTGTTGTTCCTGCCCGGGCTGTTTTGGTTCGTTTTCGTGTTCAGGACATGTTGGTGGCTGTTAGTTCTGTGTTTTGTGTTCTTTTCTCTTTTTTTATTTATGTGTCTCTCCTACTGCTGCGGTACAAACTGACTAGCATAGTGTCTGGGGAAAGGGTATAGCCCAGACATGGAGATGGCATCTTTTGCTATTCCTAGTGTTAGCCTCCTAGTGGCCAGGTCTATACCCATGGTGCTGTGTCCCCCAATGAATACAACAAGAAAAGGATTTTACGGTGAGTAAAAAAAAATCCATTTTTTGTGTGCATACTGATGCTGTCATATCTATGCTCTAACTGGTATTAAAAAGAGGTTTTCCAACCCCCCCAGGTGGTTTTTAATACTCTGTATTTCTACTAACGATACTTGTTTGTATTGTTCCAGTGGGGTGCACTTCAACTCGCAGGCCATAGCTCCCACTATAGAGCAAATAGACCAGTCGTTTGGAGCAACACATCCAGGAGGTAAAAACAACTTTCATACAAGAAGAGCTTATATCCATTTCTATAATAGCTGTAAGTAAGTAATCTGTACTTATATTTATTACAGTTTATAACTCAGCAGAACAACTGTTCCACCTCAACTTCCGTGGTTTATCTTTCTCTTTTCAACTGGATTCTTGGACAGAAGCCCCCAAATATGAGGTAGGAAATCTTAATGTTTGTTTGATAATTACTAATCTGTAATCCGCTTTTTGCTGCCCTCTCCAGAAGTGAGGAAGAAAGTGACAATCACACTGATTTTAGTACTGTTTCTGTTATATGTGTCTTTTAGGCCGGGGCCCCACATAGCGTAAATGCTGCAGGAAAAAAACGCATCGTTTTACTGTACCTGCAAAGCGGATAGGATTCTGGCTAATCCCATTAACACATTGCAGAAAAATATCTGCTGTGGACAAGCTGCAATTTCAAAAACCGTTGCGTTTTTGTAAATCACAGCTTGTCACAGCATGGCATTTAGGTACAGTATAACTGAAGCTGAAAGTCCGTAGAGGAAAACTCTGTGAAAAGTGCTGCGGGAAAAACCATTCAGGCTGCGGTTTTTCCTGTGAACTTAGCCATATTTAAAGGCTACCTGAATTTCCGTCAAAAGTTTAAATTTCTGCAGGGTCTTGTTGGGGTGTCTGTTCTATGGCTGTATACGTCGTGTCTAGAGATGAGCGAATCGAAGCTGATGAAGAGGAGTTCGATCCAAATTTCAGGAAATCTTCACATCAATTCCAGATTTGTTCACGCCTCGTTGTATCAAATCGCACAGCTCCGATTGGGGGTTTTAACCCCTTGGATGCCGCAGTCAAACATGACTGCGGCATCCAAGGGGTTCCGTCATGCTACCTGTCCCCCTCGGCACCCCTCGCAATGATTAAAAATAAAAAAAAGTCCATTCAGCATTAAGCTGCAGGCAGTAGAAGACTACCGTATGGAGGGGGAGGACAACTCCTAGGGACAGAGAGATAACAAGACCTCTCTGCCCTATACAGTGACTGTTTTCTCTCACAATATAGCTGGATTAACAGGTGAATTGTTATCCAGTTCTTTTAGATTTTCATTAGATGCTGTAGACCTGTCTGCCCTCGCTATCTCCCTTGTCCTCCCTCTCCATAAACTTCATTGTAAACTCTTCTGTGGATCATGGACATGATCACTCAATGCTGAGGGTGATAAGGGGAAGGAAATAATTTAAGAAACCGGCACTTTTCTTTTATAAAGTATTTACTAAGTTTACAAAGATTACTTTCTCCTACACTATTGATTTATGGGTAAAAAAAAAATTAGGTGGGGTTTAAAGTACATTCAGCAAAATGCACACTTTATCAGTTGTAGCTCTCAGGTTACACTGGGAGGAAATTGCAGGTGTAGACAGGGCCAGCTCCACAGCTCATGGCTCACATTGTGCTCTACTATTTCCTCCAAGTGCTATGTGAGCACTGCTAATAAAAATAAGTGCATTTCTCAGAAAATACTTTGCAGACATAATGCTGAAACCAGTGTGCCGCTAACTACTGAGATTGCTGTACATCATTACTATGACTATGATAAGATCTGTTGTATTTAGAATGAACTATAATCCAAAATGATAATCACGATAATATATTAATATATAACCTTTAATAAATAGATTAAAAAGTATAAATATCACAGAAATACATTCCAACCCTAAAACAGCACAATTATATGCCCTCAGAATATCAGATGTAAAAATTCAAGAAAAAACAGCATACAAAACAGGCACGGCAGCCTGGAACAGGATAAACCAACCAGACACTTACCGTGATTCAGATGATGCATATGTTGTTGAATACCATAAATCAGAAGGAAAGAGGGAAAACATGGTCCAAGGTCCAATAATTCTAGGGGCACCAGTATCAACGGGCTATATAAGGAAGCAAATGTATCCTGACCATCCCTATTGCACCCTATACCAGGAAAAAACTATGTTTTCCCTAATGACTGGAACTTGGCCCTATTATTGAAAATCCCTATCAAATCCCTTCAAACAAAAAGTGATATAGAGAGAACAAGAAAAACAAAAAACAATACAAAACATTACAAAATGCGCCTACACAAATTAAAAATAACCAAAAATGCAATCCCGACATGCATGTTTCTCTATACTCATCAGGGGATATAGTTGGTTAATAAAAGTCTAGGATATACAAACTGAGACCACAACACAGCTACCACGCTATGCCATGTGTAAAGAAATGCAAACATCATGCGTTATCCATCACAAAGCACAGCACAGATGCAGGTAGCACACTAAACTCCTTATGGTGTTACAGATTTCAGATAACTAATCACAGGTACAAAACAACACCATGGTATATCAAAGAGTGGCCCTAAATATGGGGAAATAGCACAATTAGAACGCTACATATACAAACCGACCCCCCCCCCCCCCAGATATATGGAGTGCCAAACATACCGGTATGTTTGGTGGCCCCGAGATAGGACATTAGGGAAAACATAGTTTTTTCCTGGTATGCGGTGCAATAGGGATAGTCGGGATACATTTGCTTCCTTATATAGCCCGTTGATGCTGGTGCCCCTAGAATTATTGAACCTTGGACCACGTTATCCCTCTTTCCTTCTGGTTTATGGTATTCAGCAACATATGCATCATCTAAATCACGGTAAGTGTCTGGTTGGTTTATCCTGTTCCAGGCTGCCGTGCCTGTTTTGTATGCTGTTTTTTCTTGAATTTTTACATCTGATATTATGAGGGCATATAATTGTGCTGTTTTAGGGTTGGAATGTATTTCTGTGATATTTATACTTTTTAATCAATTTATTAAAGGTTATATATCAATATATTATCGTGATTATCATTTTGAATTATAGTTTGTTTTGGATAATCTATTGTTGTGTGTGACCTATTAGGTCTTGGATTTTATATTTAGAATGAAGGCAAATTATTTTCTTTCCTTTTTAAAGCCCAATTTTGCCCATGGACTGGCATCAATTCAGATACCACACGGAGCCATGGTAAAGCGCATGTACATCTACAGTGGTAACAGCCTCCAAGATACAAAGTGAGGAAGTGTTTTCAATTTAGTTACTAGCCGGTCCTTTTTTACACCTGATATACCATGTTATACCCTGCTTTTTAATCCTGACAGAGCTCCACCCATGCCCCTGAGCTGTTATCTGGGCAACGTGTATTCAGAAAATGTTGATGTTCTGCGTGATGCATCTGGACCTTTAGGACTGAGACTCCGTCTGATCAGCACAGGTATTCCAGAGTGTATAATTCACACAGAAATACATGCTATCTCCTTGTACTCAGCTGCCTGCAATGCAAAAAAAAAAAAAAAAAGTAGTGCTATTTCCAAAAAATAAAATCACTTTTCTAATTTAATTCAAGCCCTGTTGTGTATGTTATATTCTGGTGGGTTATTTTATGAAGGCACTTATGGCAGGGTAGGGAAGCTTTTCCGGACTCCACAGAGCCTGGAAATTTAGATGAGTGACAAAATCAGCAGCTCTCCCCAGAAGTACCTGTTCCTTGTGCTGATATGCGCTTAGCCACTTCACTATTTAATAATTTAACATAAAAAGAGTCTGCCATTTTTTTTTTCATATTTTTACTGAAAATATATTGAAGTGGAGTAGAATGTTAACATTGGTGTCCTCTGTCTGTTGGCAGAATACAGTGGTCGTAAACGTGAATATTCACTTTAAAGTGAGCGGGCATTGTGGCAAATTCTGCTTAATGAAAATATTTTGCAAACAACAAGACTACCATCTTTCCTTGTCGTTGCAGGTTGTGGTCCTGGAGTGATGGCCGAAGCAAAGACACGAATGTCTGAGCGCTGTGTATATTTTGGAGATTCCTGTCAGGATGTGTTGAGCACACTTGGTGCTCCACACAAAGTCTTCTACAAGTCTGAAGACAAAGTAAGTAGCACTTAGATCAGAGATGGTGAACACGCGTGTCACAGGTGACACGCCAAGACATTTTGGGTGACACGCATCGGCAGCTACTTATTGTGTTATTGCAATAAGCAGGGGGTCATATACTGTGTGGTGGGGGGATATAAAAGGTGTCAAATTGTGTGGGGTCCATAAATAGGAGGATAATATGCTGTGTGGGGGGTAAAAAAAAGGAGTTCTTATACTGTGTGGGGTCATACACTGTGTGGGGGCTAAAAAAAAAGGAGGTTTATATAATGTGTGAATGGCCAGAAAAAGGGAGTCATATACTGTGTGATGGGCCAGGAAGAGGGGGTCATATACCGTGTGATGGGCCAGGAAAAGGGGGTCATATACCGTGTGATGGGCCAGGAAAAGGGGGTCATATACCGTGTGATGGGTCAGAAATACATAATACAAATACATATATCAAAAATATAACAAATAAAATTATGGATATTTCTGGATGTGACACACCACCCGACTTAAGCTAGATTTTTTTTTTACAAATTTTGAAACGCCGAGTTTAAAAGGTTGGCCATCACTGACTTAGATGAATGGGATGTTTTGAGCCATGGATGTTGTTGCTGTTTCAGACATGGAATCTGCGGCAAGAGCGAGCAGGACGCTCATTTTTTCCGTGTCTTCTCCTAATCTATTCAGGTAGATTCTTCCTAAAACTCTCATTTGGGAGGCAGATTTTTATGCAGATTTTGAAGCAGACTCTCATACTCCGCGCCAGCATCCCCACCAACCCAATATAACCCCTTCATAAATGGCAGCCATGGTCAGGCAGAAACAATAAAACTTCTTAAATTCTTGAAATAAAATAGTGACTTAATTCCTATGAAAGTGAATATGTCATAACATATTCATCAAATTAAATATACAATATTTGTAATTGGATAATATAATTTAAAATAATTGTGTTTTGAAGCTGGAGTTGGTAACTTTTGTTTTTTACTTTGACTCCACCCAAAACTGTCCCTTACTCCGACTCCACAATCCTGCCTGATGTCTATAGAGCTACTCTGAACTGAATATAGTTTATATTTCTGGCAGCCCTGGGTATCAGGGTCAGGGGCTGGTTCATAAGATATCTTGGTTTGCCAACATGTTGGCATAAAACCATCGGGCCATGACTCCCAGGAGGTTACTTTTACTCCTTCATCTGCCCAAGCCCCTTTTACTCTTTTTTTGTTACAACTTTTTCCCTTACTTCTAGATGACTAGGATGTTTTTTTATTTTTGGATTTTCTTTTCAGAGTAACATTTTGCTTACGCATGCCCCTGATGAAGACTTGGAAAACACAAACATTTTGCTCATTGATTCTAAATTGTTTGTTTTATTATTGTGATATTGAGATAATATATATATACAGTTTATATATATATATATATATATATATATATATATATATATATATTATGAAGCTTCATTTTCCTTCATTGATTTGTGTTAATTAATTTGGTCAGGAAGTAGAGGATGAAGCCGCAGTCATCTGACGTCTTCCTTCTCCATTAACTCTAATGGACAGTTTCCAGTTTATTCTCTTTAATGGCAGAAGGGTTTGAGTGTGATTACATTTGGCGTCTTGGACAAGGAAAAGTCTTTGCCTTAGGCAGCTATTCCCTTGTTGTCTTTGCTCAGACATTGAACACAAACCTCATGGCTGCTCTACATGGGTTAGAAGCATAAAAGCCATAAGAGTGTACTAATACTGCATAGAGACTCTTCTGCCAGCACAAACTAGGTAATGGCTGCTGCATCTTGTCCACCCTGTTTTCCTAACCCCCTTGGCAGAATTGTCTTTTCTAGATATTGGATCTAATTTGTATAGTGATGAATATTGTTATGCTATATGTTATCTTCTGTGTTAATAACATACATTCGAGCACTTGATTTCTCATTTATTTTCTTTCATGTTTTCAGATGAAGATTCATTCCCCGTCCCCCCACAAACAGGTTCCTGCCAAGTGCAATGATTATTTCTATAACTATTTCACCCTGGGAGTGGTGAGTATTAGTGCCTGAACCAAATATTGCCAAGTATCCAGCTATTTTCACAGAGCCGGTCTGAGTTATTGGTAAAGAGACGTTCAGAAGAATGTACGGAAATCCTATATTCCTATTATAGGAAAGATTTATTGCCCAGTTTGATCTTTTCTCCTTTAAAATTGTCAAGGATTAGCCTGCTGGAGCAACTTTTCTTAGAAATCCATACTGTGATGTTCCTCTATTACTTCTGGAAATGTATGAATATGTAAAAACCAGGTGTTACCATTCCCCTTGTCAATAGATTGTTTCTCTGTACACTCTGATACTTTCATCCCATTTTGTGAAGTGCATAGAGACACACACCGTTAACAAAATTAATGGTAACACCCAGTTATGTTTGTTTATACATTTCCAGGAGGAATAACAGAGGAACAGCACAAAAGTAGAAAATATGCTTCAGAATGATTGTTTTATGGGAAATACAAGTATTTACTTTAAAAAAAAAAAAAAAAAAAAGTCAACTTTTTAATATTTTTAACCTGACTTTTTTTTTTTTTTTTTTTTTTTTTATTCTTTGTCTTTATCTCGTTTCCAGGATATTTTATTTGATGCAAGTACACACCGGGCCAAGAAGTTTGTATTGCACACAAATTACCCAGGACATTACAATTTTAACATGTGAGTAGACACATTATGCACAGTTATTTTATTATTATTTTTTGTTTTATTGTGTTTCATTGTTATCATGATTTATCGCAATGATAACATAACCTCCCAGTCAGGTGCAAGGCTGTCAATATGGATGTAACCAAATGTTCACTCATGACCCAGGGAGCTTTAGCTCCTGTCTTAGTCCAAAGTAAATAATTATTGGTCCTCATGGTATCCTGTAAGTAAATGACTGATGCCTGGAAAGGTTCCCGTAGTTTTCTTCACTGTGCTTGTGTGAATTATTTGTACTAGGATGTAAAAAGACAGATGCCCATAACCGATTATACAGTGACAGGAGATTTAGGCACCACATATCAACTCAACACAGTCTATTTTTTTAGACTGCATAAGTAAAGTGTCCTGTCAGTAAAATGGCACAATGCACACCTATGGCCAACTATTCAACAATAGATTTAGGTACCACATATAAACACAGCACAGGGACTTGTTTGTAGACAGAGGTGGGGCCTGCACCTACTGGACGTTTATAGCATATCCTGTGGATATGTCATATATGTCCCAGGTGGGAGCACCCCTTTATTGGGATGTGAACAGGGTCTAAATCTATTGATATGTATATCTGAAACACAATTCACAAACATGCATCTGCTAGCACATTGGAAGCCATGCATTGATTTTGCAATTTATAGTGGTTAAGGGATAGAATTTGCTGACTGTTGCAAAAGCAATTCTGCTATTGACACGTGAGATTTATAAAGATGGAAGTGAAAGAACAAACTTGTGTAGAACTAGTAGCAAAGATAATAGAGATGAACTCTCTGGCCCATCACTATTGCTTGGTCAGTTTTCAAGTATTATATCGGTATTCTCACAAATAATTGTAATTCATATCACACTTGTTTTTTTTTTCCATTAGTTATCATCGTTGTGATTTCCGGATTCCGTTAAGAGTGAAGAAAGGTGAACTGCATATTATTTTGTTGTTACAAGTCCATATTATTTTCCTTTCCTTCTTTCTCAGAGCTTCTAATGTTATAACCTGACAGTAACATCTGTTTTTTAATACTTAACACAGACAACTCTGAAACACAGACAGAAATCTGCACCACCTACAGCAAGGTGAGATACACAGATTACTACTTGTAGTGTGATCATTGCAGGTATTCATCCCTCTAAGGCTATATATATTCACATGACTGTGTCTGTTTCTCAACTGTGAACAATGGACAAATTGTTATGTTTTTTATGGCTGCTTTGCATCTGTTAAAAAACAGATGGAATTACATTGTTCTTTACATTTTTTTGACCCAACCCTCTGATCTGTTTTGAGCGGGCGTAACTTGGAGGTCAGTCCGTTTTTATGTCTGTTAAAAACTGACCCATTGATTTCTGTTAGGTCTGTGTGTCCATCAAAATGGACAAATGTAGAACATGCCAGTTTATTTAACTGTCCGTTAAAAACCACACATGTGAATACATTCATTCACTGTCGTTATAAAAATTGATACGTGGCAACCATACTATTATGGTGGATGTTGGGAAGTGGTTTTCCAGTTAGTTTTTATTGATGACCTATTCTCAGCATAGATTATCAGTAAGAGATCATTGAGGGTCCAAAAACCAGAAGCCGTGCTGATCAGAGTGCTTCAATTTTTCCATTGCATGCATCTGTTTCATGCTGACTGTCCAATGTAATTACAAACTCTTTCCATAGAAATAATAATAATAATAAATTTTATTTATATAGCGCCAACATATTCCGCAGCACTGTGCAATTTGTAGGGTTCGAGTACTGACAAAAAAGATACATTATAAAGAAATATTCAATTCACACACTGGGACTGAGGGCCCTGCTCGCAAGAGCTTACAATCTATGAGGTAGAGGGGGTGACACAAGAGGTAGCAGGGAAGGCAACAGACATACCATTGTTTGTACAATGGTCAGACAATTTTGTAATAGAGGTTACTGTCATTACACATATATAAGCTATATGAGCCGTCACCAGTCATGTCCTTTAACGTGCAGATGGTGCCTGGATATATAAAGTTAGTCTGATACGGCATCATATCCTGTGAGGTAATGCGGGAGCGTGAACAGAGGAGGGTATGTTTTAGGGATTCTAACTACAGAAGGGTTTACATTAGGAGTTGTGATAGGCCTGTCTGAAAAGATATGTCTTTAGTTTACGCTTGAAGCTGTGGAAATTGGAGGTTAATCTAATAGTCCGGGATAGAGCATTCCAGAGAAGTGGTGCAACTCGGGAAAAGTCTTGTATACGAGTGTGGGAGGTTCTGATAATAGAGGATGTTAGTCTTAGGTCATTGAGTGAACGGAGAGTACTGGTTGGGTGATAAACAGAGATGAGGGAGGAAATGTAGGGAGGCGCAGCATTATGGAGAGCCTTGTGAATGAGTGTGATAAGTTTATATTGTATTCTGTATTGAATAGGCAGCCAATGTAGTGAACGGCACAGGCCAGAGGCATTGCTATAGCGTCTAGACTGATAGATGAGCCGGGCCGCCACATTCAGAATAGATTGTAGAGGGGAGAGTTTAGTAAGGGGAAGACCGATTAGTAAGGAGTTACAGTAGTCAAGGCGAGAGTGAATCAGGGCAACCATAAGTGTCTTTAGTGTATTTGTGGTAAGGAAAGGGCGGATTCTGGAGATATTTTGAGGTGGAGATGACATGAGCGTGCAAGTGATTGGATATGGGGGGTGAAGGAAAGGTCTGAGTCAAACAAAACCCCGAGGCAGCGGGCATGCTGCCTAGGAGTTATGGTAAGTTCCAGAGACTGCAATGGAGATATCAGGGACAGATCTATTAGATGGTGGAAACAGCAGTAGTTTGGTCTTTGAGAGATTCAGTTTCAGATAAAGCAAAGACATGATATTTGAGACAGCAGAGAGGCAGTCACTGGTGTTCTGTATTAGTGCAGGGGTGATGTCACGGGATGACGTATATATAATTGGGTATATAACGTATATATAATTGGGTGTCATCAGCATAAAGATGGTAGCGGAAGCCAAATCTAGTGATGGTTTGTCTAATGGGGGCTGTGTAGAGAGAGAAGAGCAGGGGACCTAGGACAGAGCCCTGAGGAACCCCAACGGCAAGGGGAAGATGAGAAGAAACAGAGCCCGCAAATGATACACAGAAGGTGCCGTCAGAGAGATAAGAGAACCAGGAGAGAGCAGTGTCTGTGAGGCCGACAGAACGCAGCATAATGAGGAGGAGTTGATGGTCAACAGTGTCAAATGCTACTGAGAGAACTAGAAGAATAAGAAGAGAGTAATCACGTTTGGATTTAGCCAGCAGGAGATCATTGGAGATTTTTGTGAGAGCCTTTTCAGTAGAGTGCGGAAACCAGATTGTAAGGGGTCAAGAAGAGAGTTAGCAGAAAGATAGCGGATTAAAAGAGAATAGACTAAGTGTTCCAAGATTTTGGAGATAAAAGGAAGGTTAGAGACAGGTTGATAGTTAGCAGCACAGGACGGGTCAAGGGAGGATTTCTTCAGTAGTGCGGTTATGACAGCATGTTTGAAAGAGGATGGGAAAATTCCAGAAGAGAGAGAGGTTAAAAATTTTAGTAAGGCAAGTCGTGACGCCAGGCGACAGAGACGGGAGAGGGTGTGAGGGGGAAAGGGTCACTACTACAGGTTGTAGGGCGAGAAGAAGAAAGTAGGTGAGATACTTCCTCCTCTGTAACAGGTTCAAAAGATGAGAATGAACAGTCTGAAATGCGGCTGGTGAGGGGGTCAGTGCCACCTGGGGATTGGGCAGTTATTTCCTGACGGATCTTATCAATTTTATCATGGAAATAAGTGGCCAGGTCATCTGCGCTAAGGTCTGTGAATGGCATCTGCACCTTGGGAGTGAGTAAGGAGTGAAAAGTTTCAAATAGCCTTTTAGGGTTACAGGAGAGAGAAGAGATGAGATCGGTGAAATAGTCTTGTTTGGCTAGGTGAAGGGCAGAATTATAGGTTTTAAGCATAAATTTAAAGTGGAGGAAGTCTGCAGGTGTATGTGATTTTCTCCACAGACGTTCAGCACACCTAGAGCACCGCTGAAGAAAACGTGTTTGTGGCGTGTGCCAGGGTTTCTGCCTCCTGCGTCTAACCTTTCGAGTGGAGGGGGGAGCTACCTCATCCAATGCACTCTTAAGGGTTTCATTATAGTCACTGGTGGCTAGATTGGGGCAGGACAGGGAGGACTGTAGAGTATCTGAGAGGTGCTGGCTGTTAATAGCATGTAAATTCCTATATGTATGATAAGTAGGTGTGTTCTGTGAAGGAGAGAAAGCACTGATGGTGAGAGACAGAAGGTTATGATCAGAGAGTGGCAGAGAAGAGTTAGTAAATTTAGAAACTGTGAGGAGTCGATGGAAGATAAGATCAATGCTGTTGCCATCTACATGTGTTTTGCGGAAGAGGGGAAGCCAAGAAGTGAAGTGATCCAGAAATCGGTAGGGTGAGCCGGGAGGACGGTAGATCACAGCTACACGTAAGGAGAGTGGGCGGAAAAGTCTGATAGCATGTACTTCAAATGAGGGGAATGTGAGTGAGGGTACCGGTGGGATGGCCTGAAAAGTGCACTGCGGTGACAGAAGTAACCCTACCCCTCCACCCTTCCTGTTGTCAGGCCTAGAGGTGGGTGAGTGCACTTTGGTTTATATGCACTTCGGTTAAGATGGATGCTGCCTTAGGAAATGCCCCTCTGCATTGGAAATGCTTCTCCCATAAGCTGTATCTACTTATATAGGGGTGCAGAGCTTCATAACTAGCACTAATTTAAGTCGTTAACCAATTAATCTACAAACTGTGACACATGAGGAGACTGGCCTATGTAGTTACAAATACACTGACTAGGGAACTACCATAAAATCACTGAGCATCAAAAGACTGACATAGAAATGAATGGAATGAGGCTGTTATAACACTACACGGCTGCTATGAAATAGTAATGGTTATCCTTCATAAATAGCATCCTCTTCACATTACCTACATATTATTCATTGGCATTACCACAAATTTCGTTCCCCTTCTTTGCTAGAAATACTCCTCAAAATGATAAGTGTTGTGAACTATAAGATGGGGTGTGATCTAATGGAAAGTTATGTTCCTTCTTCTTCAGTGTCACAAAAATTCTAGTCCAATACTTATTTGTCTTATCCTGTTTAGAATATTGCAACATCCTTCTCTGTGGCCTCCCAGCTAGCCATTTTACTCCCCTCCAATCTATCCTTTACTCTGCTACCTGGGTAATCCTCCCTTTCCCTAGTTATTCATCTGTCTCTCCCCTCTGCCAGTCCTTTCACTGGCTACCTCTTCCCCAACAAATTTAATTCAAGATTTTATTTGACATACAAAGCAGTTCACAACCTGTTCCCCTCCGTACATCTCTGACCTAATCTCCCACTACTTCCCCACCCGGAACACCTGATCCTCACCGGACCTCCTCCTTCACTCTGCTCTGATTTCTCACAACCACCTCCAAGACTTCTGTGCATCTCCCATACTCTGGAACTCACTACCATGATTCTTAAGACTGTCCCCACAAGCGCAACCTGAAGACTCATCTTTTTAAAGTGGCATATAACATGCATTAACCCTGCTACCACTATGGCACCCCATGACTAACTGTGGCCCTCACCATTAGGTTAGATTACCTAATAGATCATAATGTAATACTGCATGCTTTCATAAAACTGGCTACTAGTGTTTTGATACTTTTTTTTTTTTTTTGTCTTTTGTAGTGGGACAGTATTCAAGAACATTTGGGGCATCCTATGGAGAAGCCAGTTGTTCTTCACAGGTAAAATAATCTTTATATAAATCATAAGGTTGAGTGACAAAAATACTTTCTTAACTTTCACTGAGAATCAGTCTGGTACCGATTGGCAGGTTCCCTTTTACTTATTCAATAAATGAGTACCCTGTGTTATAAATAAAGGGGTTGTACTACATGTATCTGGTGGATAGGTGATACACTTCTAAGTGGTGGGGGTTCGATTGCTGAGTTTTTGAACATTTCGCACCTCTGGTAGTTTTTGCATCTTTTAAATGAATTTTGTGATCTAAATGAAATAATTAGATAAAATCCCCGCACCACTCAGTACTTTATAAACAGATGCTATAATGCAGTCTTGCAAAAAAAATTAAAAATAAATAAATTCAAGATGTGCCTAGCTTATACGTATCACTTATGCCTATGCTCATTTCTTTATAAAATCTCCAGAAAGGAAGAGACTAAAAATGTGGTTTTATTCTGAACTAAAGATAGATAGATAGATAGTAGATAGATAGATAGATAGATAGATAGATAGCTATAGATATTTAGCAATAGACAACTGGCCATTGGTCTTGTCTTGATGTTCTATTGACAGCCATGTTCACTTTCACTTTCTGACAAACAGAATATTTATTTATTTTTATGACTACTATATGCAAAACCCAAAACTGGGATCGAATCATAATGTGTCATTATTGCAAAATTGCATAAAATAATAAAAGAAGCAGTACTTTCCTTCTAGATCTCTTGCTGCTCTTTGTTTATTGTGTTGAAGACTGATGTTACATTGATACACATATCCGATGCAGTCATTCCTTGACATCAGAGATTTATATATTATGTTGAGTCATGTATAGAATTTTACTATTTACCTGAAGATGTATGTACAAAAAGATGGGTTTCCTATTGTTTGTACACTATACAATGATCCTGTGTTCAGAATGAAGATATTAAAAGTGTAATAATACATTAACGAGTTTTTATTTATTTTTTAGATCTTCCTCGCCAAATAACACAAATCCATTTGGATCAACTTTTTGTTTTGGTCTACAGAGGATGATTTTTGAGGTTAGCATATTGCATTTTTGTTATGTTTAACATTTACAACCCATTAACAAATATTTGCTAACTGTGCAGAACATCTGTCCTTGACTACGCTGATTGATAGTTATTGAAGGATGTTTGCCGTTAAAGGGGTTTTCTGGACACAAATAGTTTTTTTCATGATGATGACCTATCTAGAGAGTGCCCTATGCAAATGATACCCCATAACTGTACATGACATTTCTGTGATTTTGTTTTCAATGCTTTTTGGTTGATATGGTATTTTACCATGTTGGCCAGATGTTAAATTATAGTGAACAGTATTAAAGGGAGTTTATCAGGTCCAAAATACCTCTCAAACCAATAGTAGTGCTGTGTATGGGCCTAATATTAGCATACAGATCCACATCATGTCAGACTGCAGATCTGCAGCACGTTTTTAGTGGAACATCATTCATCATTTCCTTTCCACTTCTGTAGGAGAAAACTGGATATGCTTAATATACATGTTTTTCCAGTACAGTAGTGGTGCTACTCTTAGCTGCACTGCTGCTGGTGTGTTGGAATATATATTTAGGGGTGGGGAATTGTTGAAAATTAAGCCCTCTTATCACTTCACACTGGTTGAGAGGAGTCATGTGCATATACCACAGGTCTCATTACGACCCTTAAAGGGATTCTATCATTGGGGAAACATGTTTTTAACTGAAGCAATGTTGGAATAGCCTTTATAAAGGCTATTCTACTTCTACCTTTACTTTTCTTCTCCTCACCGCCATTTGTCCAAAAAACCATTTTATTCTGTTATGTAAGTGATGCACAGGGGCCGTTCCCCCTGTGCTCCGAGCACACCAGCGTCATCACTGCAACCCACCTCCAGCACTGCTTTTTCACACCCCCTGCATCATCTTCTGTTCATCTTGCATCTGCTTCTTGCTCAGTCAGCCATTTCTCTGAAGTACGCTGGTGTAAGAAACTAAACAAAAATGGCCGACGGCGCATGCTCCGTCGGCCCTGCCACTTCAAGGTCAGGCAGAGCCAACTAAGCATGCTCTGTCGGCCGTTTTTGTTTAGTTTCTTACACCAGTGTACTCCATAAAAAGAAGAAGCAGATGCAAGATGAACAGAAGAAGATGCAGGGGGTATGAAAAAGCAGCGCTGGAGGCAGGTTGCGGCGATGACGCTGGCGTGCTCGGAGCACAGGGAGAACGTCCCCTGTGCTCCCTGAGCATCATTTACATATGAGAATAAACGTTTTTTTGGACAAACGGCTGCAAGGAGAAGTAAAGTATAGCCTTTATAAAGGCTATTCCAACATTGCTTCAGTTAAAAACATGTTTCCCCAAAGATAGAATCCCTTTAAAGGGGTGGTATCACCAAAGACACATCCCCTAGCTACAGGAAAGGGAGAAAGCGTCAGGGCACGTGACATCTGACTGCTGGGACTTCCACTGATCAGGAAAAGGTTCCCCTGTATGCCCCATGGGGCTGCTGGAGATCATGCTATAGCAAGAGTAACCCTGATGAGATTCCTATGTAATACATCCATGTTTTGTTTAAATATTTGCTTGTTTTTTGTGTTTTAGGTCATGCAAAACAACCATATAGCATCAGTTACCCTTTACGGAGCCCCAAGATCCACAGTGCATCAGAAATCATCTGAGCTGAGCCAGTAAGCACGAGAACAGCGGGTGAGGTTGTACAGCCCAGCGTGCCTTCACTTGCTGACAGATACCCACAGTAAATCCAGCAGTATGTGCCGTTGGACATGCAGCAAACAGTTGCATGGAATGTGGGTGTCTGCGGTCGTCGCCTCGTCTCCAGTTCCTGCCAGGCATCCTTCTTGCAGTCAGCGTGCCCTCTGTGTCCCTGTAACCTCTACTGCAGAATGTCAGGGCATCTGCTGCGTGTAAAAGCACAAACTAGCTCGAGCCAGGTGCAGGAACAGGGCAAAAGAAGCCTTTGTGTTAGTGTTATTGAATTCACGTGATAGTCACATCTGTATATATTAATATCCATGGGTATGTAAACACATTAATATTTCTGTGGTGAAGGACAGTCTGACATGTAATTGGTGTGTTTGTATATATGCATAGATTTATATATACAGCCACATATTCAGGTACCACACCATGTGACTTTAAAAATTCAATTACACACAAGCTACCATCAGAATCTGTGTGTTGTACATAAAAGATGTATGCTTTTTTTCCCCTATATGGAAGAGGTCGTTGGCACTGATGCTGTTGACATTTTTCAGATCATTGTATTCTGCTCCTGAGTAATTGCTACATTTAAGCAAGTCTGAAAGGGAAGTATTCATTTTTACAAAACATTTATGTACTGACAGGGTTTCATCCTAAATCCCAGCAATGAAAAATTCCTAATGCACACATACAGGGGTGTCCAATACTGTATGTCTCGTAGACAGTTTTGAGAAAGAAATAATGTACTTCCATTTTACCATGTTCTATGAAAGTAGCTATACAGTATAAGAATTACAACAGATTTAAAGGGAATCTGTTCGCTATTTTGAGCCCTTTACAACTACTTACACTGCTATATGGAGGACAGAGAGAACAGTGTTAACATACCTGGGGTGATGGTCATATATGACAAATTAACTTTTTAATGCACAACGTGTTGCAGTGGTGTGTGCTCAGGAGGCTTCTCCTTTATGTGCATTTTTAGTAATTGGAGACATCCCTTTGTGTATAGAGGAGGGAACAGGGGGCGTTAGGTATAATGGCCTGGGCACTGCACATGAAGGAGCTGCACTCTGGTCATTCACTGTGCAGAGGGCTTTAAAACGTGGATTTCTTGGTGATTGGAAGTGCAGGTATATTTACACTGCTCTGGCTGTTCACCATATAGCTCTGCCAGCAGTTTAGTTTTGAGGGGTCAAAAAAGCTGAATCCTTTTAAAGTGTTTGCCCACCATGGAACATGAGAGTACAATTCAAAATTAATCAGCATTTTTTTTGCACTTCTAATTTTTTACTGATCCTGATTTATTCCATATTATAAACCAGATTTTCATTCATAGTTCTTCAAGCTTCATAGCTGAAATCTACCAGCATTCCTTACTGGACGATTGTATGCATAGAGCTTGTTCTGATGATTCATCTTCTAGGAAGTGTAGTCTTTACACCAGACACTATACAGTAATCTTATGTGGGAAGAACTAACTGCCCCTTGCATCATAGGATCTCAGTTCAAGATGATAGTGAATGCAGCTCTATAACAGAGGCTGTACTCATGGATCTGTACAGGACAAGTAATGAAATGTTACATAACTTTTTATATAGGTTATAGCTAGATGTTAACAGCTGAAAGTGATGAACAAACGTGGACATGACCTTTAAGGACTGACACCAGGAGCCTCTCTACGTTTGCTGCCAAACAGCATTGCCGATATTTCAGGGAATTGGAATTCTTACATGGGGTATTGGTACCTATGTACTCTGCACTTTAAAGTGGTTCCATCACCTAGTTTCAATGGAGGGAGTGATTATGCGGTTTGCACCATTTATTCTGAGATGAGTCGGAACAAGTGATAATGTCCTTGCTTCCTAGTAGGTTTTCTCACAGAATGGCTCTCCCTCCTGTTTCAAGGTTTTGGGTGCACTTTAAAAGGGTGTTTTGGGTTTGTATTCATCCTGTGAGCAGTGTGTGACCCGCACAAGCCCTGCTGTCTGTCAGTGTTTGTGGCCTGCCTCATTGGTGAGGAGAAGCACCCGATATAATGTGCTCTTTGCCTATTTTCTTTTTTTTATAGTTTTTTTTTTTTTTTTAACCATTTGCACTACATACACTTTACTTGATCAGTCAGTGTGTTCACTGAACAGCATCACTGAGAGATCTTTATGGATGTTCAGACAATGAGCAAAGCAATTATTTATACAGTGGGAATTAACCCTCTCCTCCCCATTTTCCCTTGCTAATAATTACTTGACAAACTAATTCTCTTTTTACAAAATCCAGTTCATCTCTGCTTTTGATTTCGCTTTTACGTCCATTTAGTTGTTGATTTTTACATACTTTTTTTTTCTTGTAACTTTGTCTTATAATTATGATGACTAATTGATGTGAAGTTATTTTTTTTTTCTTAAGGGAAGCCTTGTTTTTTGTTAATGGGTACAGCTGCATTAAGACATATTGCCGGATGTAATAAAATATATGGGTAACGTCTTATATACATTGGTACAGTATTTCAGACTGAGGCCAAACATCCTAGAATGCATTCTCGTAATAATGTTTTACCCTTTCTTCTAGTCAATAGCCAAAGACTTGTTCAGCATGTGTGTCATATGTTTTGCCTGAAAATTTGCAATGACGTTTTAATATCTTTTATGTATTGATCCAGATTTCTTTGACGCAACAATAGATTAAGAGAGATAAGAAACTTAAATAAGATGATAAAAAGGTAAATCAGGTAGGGAAGACTTTATAAGGTCTTTTGGAGCTTTTTATTTCTATGAAGCCTTCCTTGCCTGTGTCTTCAAGAAATTCTTCAGCATCTTGTGGTTTTTCCAGTTTTCCCCAGCATGTTACAGGATGCTTAAGCCCAGAGTTTAAGATATTGGGGCATGTAAATTCTATTATGACAAAATCAAACTTTTACAAAGAACTTGGCCCAAATTACCCTAGTAGTGGGAAGGGGGACAGGGGAGAGGTTACGTATAGCTATCTATCCCATTTGTAATATTTTGCTGTAACAACTTATATATATGGACAAAATTTTGTGTGTTTTTTCCACAAAAAAAAATAGTGTACAGATTTTTGTATATATGATCTTTTTTGTAAGACTAATTTGTGTGCAGATGAAATCAGTTTTCAGCGTAAGAACCAGAATGAAAAAGAGGAGAAAATCCCCAGGACAGTGATAGAATTCAGAAGTTTTCCTATATGATAGTCTTCCTTCATTCAGGCAACCTATATGCGAGGATGAGGTTTGCATTGATTTTATGTCACTTGTACCAATGGCTGCCAAAGCTATATATGTCTCTATACAATTAGAATAATCCCTACTCTAGGATGCAGAGTTATACTGACTTATCTTGTGCATCGAATAAGATTTCACAACACGTGAAATAATAACAAAATGTGTTAAATTATGGTTAGGTAACCAGCATTGCTTTCTATGCTTCATTTGTCTTATACATTGAGCTACTGTCACACTCTCAACTCAGAGCAGCCTACACAACTAAATTTGCTGCATGCAGGTCAGTGGTTACCAGAACTACTTTAAAGGGGGTTCTCTGGGATTTACTCTGGCCATCAGTGGGTGGGTGATTGGTGGGACTTGGACCCCTGTGACCCCTACAGAGCAGTAGAATGAAGTGGCCACACTGGTTTGATATGCACTGCTGTCCCTTTGTCCTTCTGATGGGCTCTGGGAGGTGGAACCTACCAATCATACACAGGTAACTTATCCTAAAATTAAGTCATCAATTGAAATCTTTGAAATACCCCTTTAAGATGGCTGTAAATATGAAATATTTGTGGCAGATCTATGCAATTTTGTTGGGTTCTGAGGACAATGTAATGTTTACGATGCGGTTGATGATGTTTATGTTAAATTAGTTCCAGATCCCACCAGATTTGGCTCGTGATATATTCTTTTTTAGCCTATAACTATTAAAGTTCTCATAGGGTAGGGGGTCTCACAATAATAACTCCTCACTTATCCATAGGACCGCTAGGGCCCCCACTGTTCAGAATAATGTGGGGAATCACTTGTTGAACAGAATGATGGTCAGGCATGCACACTTTCACTCTATTTAAACTCTATGGATTAG
This sequence comes from Leptodactylus fallax, assembly GCA_947044405.1. Lineage (NCBI taxonomy): Eukaryota > Metazoa > Chordata > Amphibia > Anura > Leptodactylidae > Leptodactylus > Leptodactylus fallax. The sequence goes on from CAMRHE010000088.1 coordinate 3,452,520, forward strand.
ACAAAAATAGCAGTACTCTGCTATCGCAGTCAGTCCCACATAGACAGAGTGGTGCAGGATCACACATGTGCATCCGTTGCTCCCCTCAAATTGTCATGATCAGTGGGGTTCCCAGCGGTGAGACCCCAGTAACCAGACACATCACTTATTCTGTGGGGCAACCCCTATAAATAACTATATTAGGTCCTGTTTACGTTAAACTGTAAAAATGGAAGCCATGACACCTTTTAATGGGTCTGGCAGGTTTGCTTTGTTATTCTTGGAGAGACAGAGCCTTACGATTATAAGTTAACAGCAGACATTTCCACAGTTTTTTTACTTTAGGGTCTCTGTAGACATATATCAATTGCATCTGAAACCCCAGCTATTTTCATGTATCGAATATACCTGACAGCGTATTTCCTTTTTCTTTTTTTCCTTTAAGTTAAATCTGCATTGTTTGCCTGAATAATTGGGTGTATATTAGCTGACACATGACTAAAGCTTCATAATAGATGTCAGATATTTGTGTGCTGTTCCCACCAATATTCAAGTGTCTTTTAGGACTGGCAGACACATACCCAAGGTATACAGTACAATACGGGCAAAACAGATCTAACTAGTTGGATTTTTTTCCTATTGAATTCAGTTCCTTCCACCAAGATAATTGGGGGCCTACTTATCTCCTCCACTTTAGAGTGTTTACACAGTAATGTGGCTGAGCCAAACATGCTTACTAATACAGGGGCAGAGGTGGGAGGAAACTTAAAAGTACCCCTTTTTTGTACATGGAGAGAATATGAGAATAGCTATAGGCTCATGTGTCTCCATGATCGGTGGTGTACACCAGATTCTTTTCAAGTTGGTGGTGAGGGGTATTGCAGTCATATCCATACATAGGCATTAATACATACATACATAAAGTTGTAGTATGTCCAGTATGTACCTCAGGATCATTTCTGACCTCCTGTTTGTTTGTGTCCTCTTACAAGAGCTTGCAGACAGCTGGTCGAAACCTACTACTTGTCTGCGTTTTCTACATGGGGTTCTTTACATCTCTAGACTGCTATTATGGCTTAGAGCTCACAGCTTGGATTCCAGTACTCATTGTTATCCATGCTGAACAAGGGGATTTAACCTCCCAAAACACCCTCTTACTTCTGAACATCACTGCCCATGACATCACTACCTAGTTGACACACTGGAGAGACTCAAACTTGTAAGAGGTGTTGTGTATATCCTAAACCTAATACACATTAACATCTCTACATCTGACTGCAACTATATAAATCTGTGATCATTGATATGGATGGCGATCTGAAGCTAAAGCCTTTTCGGTATTGTTTCCTATACTCTGAAGCCCTTTAATATAACATAAGAGTATTTCAAGGCTTTGTTCCCATTGTAAGGATTTGTAGCACACAACATACTGCACACTTCTGGTCCTGGGGCAGTCTCCTCTGGTAGCATATGTGCTGCTCATGTCTGTTTTTGTTTACATTGCTCATCCCTCAAAGTATTATGTCCAGTAGGTCATGGTGACATCACCTGTCCATGTAAGATAAAGAGACTGATGTACATGGGGGGACGGGGAGCATCTTTTGGGCCAAGAAACAGAATCACTTTGTGAATTTAATAGACATTTAGAAATTATTGTGGGGTTCACAGCCTAAGATTTCATCTTGTGCAGGTTTATTTTTCTGTACAGGGTCAGTTCAGGAATTGTTTCATTACAATTGAATATAAGGGTGTTTGTGATCATGCTTTTCCTTGTTTTACTATGATATATATATATATTTTTTTTTTATAAATACTCTGAAATCTGATCTGTAGCCCCAAACAGCATGTGTATCCACTGGTCAATAAAGGGAGACCCTTGGTCACAATTCCTGCACTTGCCAGTGATTTTTGTATGTGTGTTGCTGTGAGTGGACACATTTTCTACCAGGTATTCAAGGCACAACATGGTTTTGCTAGTTGCAGAAGATTTTAGTAGGTCTACTAGCTGCTCCATGATTTTACGCCAAACTCATATATAAGCTACATAGTCCATCAAATGCAGCCAATATTTGCAGTCCTGCTTTGGATAAGAAACCTTGACTGCTACAGACTGGAACTGTATCATCTTTAGTGATGAATCTAGGTTCTGTTTGGGATCCAGTGGTTGTCGGTGTGAGTATGGAGGCCTTGAGGTGAGCACTTTAATCCTTCCTTTGCTGTGGAACAACACACACTCCCAGAACTGTTGCTGTGATAATCTAGAGAGCCATTGGCTATAACAGTCAGTCACCCCCTAGTAGCGATACAAGAAGGACCGAGTAATAAATAAAAAAATAACCAAAACCGAAAGTCAGCTGATGTGAACTTGCTCTCATGGATTATTACAATTATTTTACATCCATCCCATCCTGTCTCACACTGCCATTGTCTAAAGGATATGTCACTAACTGAACATTATCCAATCAGGTTTGCTGATATGTGGATAACCAAAATTCAGTGACATGTAAATGGGAGGTTGGCATGCAAATCAGGGGTGTCCTAAAATAATTGTCTATTAATTGTGATCGAGGTAAATTGGTCAATTTCATGATTTTGATCACTTAACAGCTCAGCATCATGTGCAGGACATCCTGTGGCCACGTGTTGCATCTCATTGAAGGGCTTCCACACAGCAAGGGTTTTCCTGGAATGTCTCAGCCACACTGCAACATTTTCTTGGCCTACCTGATCGCCACATTTATCGTCAGTTGAGCGTTTATGAGACCAGATGGGATGACACCATAGGCAGCATATGAGCATGCAGATCTACGGGCTCGACTACATGTGGGAAATGTGCCATAGGATTCCATACTCACCTGTATTCCTCCATGCTCAACTGTATCTCATCTTGTATCCAGGCTAGAGTTGGCCTAACAGGGTTATAGAGCTTCCTTTCAATTGTACAGTTTTCCCCAATAAACGGATCATGTCGCTCTAATATTGTAATCACTTACATACATCATATTACATTCAAACACAGAAAGTCTCATTTGATTCCCACAACTCTCTTGGTGAGTTTTTTTTTTTTTTTTGACAATGAATGTGTTTCCTTTTTATCTCAGGTCATTAAAATTATATTCAGCCACTTCTTAGTTTATCTGTTTCTGGGGCAGAACTAATGTGGAAACAATGTTGTTTCCACAGATTTTGTATGAATAAACAGTTTAGGTGAATATAAGAAACTTTGTAATATAAGATGCTTCTTTCTCCTCAGGCTGTTTCTTTGCTCCACCTCCATCTGCTAAACTGACAGTCTTGAAATGTACATTTGACTTTTTAATTTTATGAGGAGGGGGGGGGGAGTAAGCAGAAACAGACTTATTTTGATGCTGGAGCTAAATAGGAGCTTTGTATCACAATTGGTGTACTTTTTTCACTTCAGTAGAAGTCGGTACTTCGCTATATGTGTCCTACGAGTTTGTGAGAGACACCACTCGCCACAGGTTGGGTCATCAGTATCTGATCTGTGGGGTCCAACACCCAGACCCCACAGAGATCAGCTGTTCCGGTAGCCTCCAAGTGCCAGAAGCTAGTGGAGTGGACAGGAAATGGAAGCAAGGCAACTCTTGTTCAAGTAATAGGACCAGAGCTGCAGCTCCCTGGCACCACTGCTATACAGTGGAGCAAGCTGCAGCTCCACTCCTACTACTTGAATAGAAGCAGACTGCTTACGCCCCTGTTCATTGCAGTAGCTGTCGGCACCTGGAAGCTGGCTACGTCCTTTCAGTGTTAAGCAGAAACGGGGCCAGCTGTTAGTACAGCCAGATCTATAGGGAAGGCCTTCCTGATCACTGTGTACACAGCTATGTGATCAGCTCCAGTTACAGAAGAAACAAGCAAAAAAAAGGAAAGTTAAAATGTCCCCCACAATGATCTATTATGACCTTATGGGGGGAACCTGTGCAAAAAAAAATACCACACCCACATCACAGTTTTTAGACCTTCCCCCAGCAAAACAACAATTGTCACTTAAATAAAAATTACCGTAAAAGAGAAGGAAAACTGTTTAAATTATTTTTAGTAGCACTTTGTGATATGAAAAACAGACATATTTCCCCTTATTTTTTTGTATACATTTTCTTGGATATTCAAGAAAAAACATGGGAAAATAAAAATAGCAAAAATAAAGCCCGATTTATCACCCAAAAAAGTTATAGCCCCAGAGGCGGAGCTAGGGATTCAGCATGGGGAGGCGAACATGTACAAATGGGCCCCCAACTTAGGTATACCGATATAGTGGTATATATAGGCTCTATACAGTGCTTTGCAGACCATTTAGGTGAATACAGTACAGTAACATTTAGTGTCTTACAGGTGACGTCTCTGACTAATCGTTCACATTTCCTGTCTCTTCTATCGGGACCGCCATGGCCACTTCTTTCAAGCTCTGTAAAGTTTGCAGCACAGACATGTTTGGCTCCTCACTTTTCCAGGCACCTGACCCACATTGTCCTCACCTGTACACCCAACCTGCTGCTTCCCCTAATAATAAAATATATAATATAACCCCCCATAATGAATAATACCCCCAAGTGCATCTTTAAATGAATAACTTCCCTGTGTACCCCCTGTAAATAGTGCCCTTATTAATAATGCCCCAGGTGTTTCCTAATTAAAAGGTAATAAGCGCCGTGACCCCTTCTCTGTTTATATAGTGTCATTTATTTCATAGCGGCCATGTAATGTAACTACAGCCTTGTCCTATACACGTCTATGTGACAAGGCTGTAATTACATCACTCGGTCACTATAAACAGACAACGTGCGATATAAACAGGTGCCATAGCCCCTTCATACAGCTGATCAGTGGGGAATCACTTATCTCTTATTGATGATCTATTCTGAGCATAGATCGTCAATAAAAAAGAGATGGAAAACTCCTTAAGGCTAAGGTCCCACGTTGCAGAAATGCAGCTTTTCTTGAATATTTTGTTGCGGTTTTTTGAGCTAAAGCCAGGAGTGGGTTGAACAGAAGTATTAGAGCTTCCTATATATTTATCATTCCTTTTGATGCCATTCTTGGCTTTAGTTCAAAAAGACGCAACAAAATCTGCAACAAAAAAAAGCTGTTTCTGCAACGTGGGGCCTTAGCCTAAGGCAGGGGCCCCACATGGTGTTTTACAGTTCCTACAAAATCCCATCCACACAATGCGGAAAAATACGTGCAGCGGACACGCTGTGATTTCCAAAATCGTTGCGGTTTTGGAAATCACTAAATGTCAATTATACCTACGGCAATGCTGGCAGTTTCCTTATAGGTATAATGGAAGCAGAAAGTCCGCAGAGGAAACCGGTTTTTCCTGCAGCACTATTTTGCTGCAGCCCGCTACGTTGGGCCTTAGCCTTAATATATTATGCCTCTGATTCCCCCTGGCATAAATACTGCACCCCTAATGACCCCTTACATAAATTGCCACCTCCTTATGTTCATAATGCCCCCTAATGACCCCTTATATAAATTATGCCCCCCTAATAACCCCTTTATATAAATTATGCCCTCCTAATGACCCCTTTATATAAATGATGCCCCACAAATAACCTCCTCCCCTTGTAGTCATAATGCCCCCTAATAGCCCTTATATAAATGACCCCCCATCGTCCTAATCAACCCTCCCTTATAGTTATAATTCCCCCTCATACTATTAAAGTACCAACAGCTGCGCTAAAAAAAAACCCAAAAAATATAAGTTATACTCACCTACCTGCGATCCTGATGAACGGACCTGCCGCCTCCTCTTCTTGACCCGCGCTCTATGCGCAGTGCCCACTCACAGGATGTCTGTGTCTCAGCGCAGGAGGCGCGATGCTATGACGTCATTGTGCCTGCCTGTGCCGAGAAGCAGACTTATTTTGTCTGTAATTTTGGTGTCTTGTAAACCGAAGGCCTGAAGTGGCTTGCGGTGTACAAGGTAGTTGCAGGATGCGTTTAAACTATATTGGTGTCTACAAAGCATGTATTAATGTTGGGCCCCACAGAGTCAGTAGGCCCGGGGCAGCCCCCCCCCCCCCCCCTTCTTCCCTGCTAGCTACGTCACTGTACAGCCCTCAAAACTGCATGTACAAAAAAAGTGTCAGGTCCTGAACAGGGGAAAATGGCCCAGTCTTGATATGGTTGAAGAGGTATTCCCTCAATCCACATTCATCATATAACAACAGAATAGGTGATTGGACATTTAATCAGTTGGGGTTCCACCACTAAACTCCCACCAATATACCACTATATTGCCGCTTAAACTCTTATCATTTCAGTCAAGCACATGCACTGATAGAGATAGCCAAGTGCAGTGCCCTGCTTTCTTCATAAGCCTCATGGATTTCGAGCTGAACGGCAGCATGCATATGGATGGCTACCTCTTCATTCAACCTCAAGGCAGTCGTACAGTAAGAAGGAAAAAGCAGCAGAGGACTCTTTCTGTAATGACTGGTCTAGCGCACCACAATCTCCAAGTGTGCCCTATGAAGTGTGGTCTCTTTGTCATTGCATGAATAGTAGATACCCAAAAAGGACTTTATAAGGGAACAATGTTGCTAAATGCCACTTAGCTGTAGGGTTGCACATTGATTTTAGAACTGGTACAAAAACAATTTGACTCAGATGTGAAACGGGAAAGCCACAAGTCATTGTTTTATTGCATTTTTCTGCCAAACAGAAATTGATTAATGAAAGTGTTAATGTATATTGTGAAGCTTGCTTGTAAGGCTTGGGCTACACATAGACATTTATGTAGTAAAACATACAGTGAGAGATGAAGGGTCTCTGTGTAGTCCTAGCTTTAGAGTTGTACTAAGTACAGTGGCTTGCAAAAATATTCATACCCCTTGAACTTTTTCACATTTTGTCACCTTACAACAACAAACTTAAATGTATTTTATTGAGATTTTAAGTGATAGACCAACACCAAGTATCAGATAATTGTGAAGTGGAATGAAAAAGATACATGGTTTTCAAAATTTTAATAAAATAAAAATCTGAAAAGTGTGACATGCAAAAGTATTCAGCTCCCTGTATTCTGATACCCCTAAATAAAATCCAGTGCACACAATTGCCTTCACAAGTCACTTACCTAGTTAATAGAGTCCAGTTGTGTGTAACTTAGTCTCAGTATAAAATACACCTGTTCTGTGAAGGCCTCAGTGGTTTGTTAGAGAACACTAGTGAACAAACAGCATCATGAAGACCAAGGAACTCACCAGACAGGTCAGAGATAAAGTTGTGGAGAAGTTTAAAGCAGGGTTAGGTTATAAAAATATATATCAACCTTTGAGCATCCCAAGGAGCACTGTTCAATCCATCATCCAAAAATGGAAAAAGTATTCTACATCTGCAAACCTACCAAGATATGGCCATCCACCTAAACGGACACTGAGAGAACTGATCAGAGAAGCAGCCAAGAGGCCCATGGTCACTCTGGAGGAGCTGCAGAAATCCACAGCTCAGGTGGGAGAATCTGTTCACAGGACAACTATAAGTCATGCACCCCACAAATATGGCCTTTATGGAAGAGTGGCAAGAAGAAAACCATTGTTGAAAGAAAGACATAAGAAGTGCCATTTGCAGTTTGTCGCAAGCGATATAGAGGACGCAGCAAACATGTGGAAGAAGGTGCTCTGGTCAGATGGGACCAAAGTTGAACTTTTTGACCTGAATACAAAGCGCTATGTGTGTGGGAAAAGTAACACTGCTCATCACCCTGAACACACCATCTCCACTGTGAAACATGGTGGTGGCAGCATCATGCTGTGGGGAGGCTTTTCTTCAAAAGGGACAGGGAAGCTGGTCAGAGATGATGGGAAGATGGATGGAGCTAAATACAGGGCAATCCTGGAAGAAAACCTGTTGGAGGCTGCAAAAGACTTGAGACTGGGGAGGAGATTCACCTTCCAGCAAGACAATGAGCCTGAACATAAAGTAGGAGCTACAGTGGAATGGTTTAGATCAAAGAATATTCATGTGTTAGAATGGCCCAGTCAAGGTCCAGACCTAAATCCCATTGAGCATCTGTGGCAAGACATGAAAATTGCTGTTCACAGACGCTCTCCATCCAATCTGGCTGAGCTTGAGCTATTTTGCAAAGAAGAAGGGGCAATAATCTCAGTCTTTAAATGCGCAAAGCTGATAGAGACATACCCCAAAAGACTTGCAGCTGGAATTGCAGTGAAAGGTGGCTCTACAAAGTATTGATATAGGGGGACTGAATACTTTTGCACATCACACTTTTCAGATTTTTATTTGATTAAAATTTGTAAAACCATGTATCATTTTCATTCCACTTCACAATTATCTGCTACTTTGTGTTGGTCTATCACTTAAAATCTCAATAAAATACATTTAATTTTGTGTTTGTAAGGTGACAAAATGTGAGAAAGTTCAAGGGGTATGAATACTTTTGCAAACCATGTGTGTATTGTGAGATTACATCAACCTCTTTTAGGAAAGTTCTTATAACCGCTTAGTAGCCTGGACCCCAGTTGGCTCCAGGCCATTGTTCTGGGACCCTTTTGTCTATGTATTGTTATGTTAAGGCATCTTTAGATGAAAGACCCCCCCCAAAAAAAAATTTTTTTATCCTTGATGCTGTTTTAACTGGTTACTGCTTTGATTGGTAGCTTTGTTTTCTTTCTTTTCCAGTGGAAAGGTTTTTTTATCCTCTGCCTTTGAGAACATGGTGGTTGTTGGCTATGGAGAAGATTCCACATCAGCCATATCTCTGCTGCCTTCAGACTATGCACTACCATTAAATCCCGGTAGAAACAGGGATCAAATGTCTGTAAATGGGGAGCAGCAGAAGGTTTTGTAATACCAAAGGTTTTAAACCCAGCATGTAGCACTGGTGTAATATTAATCCTTTGCAAGCACATGCCCAAAAACACATCATCTATAGGGAAAAGCTCAACTTCAGTGCAGGACTTGGAGAGTTTTTTCATTGTGACGCCTGACATTAGGAATCCTCCTCCACCAGCATATGCTGGATACATTCCTAACCCATACATTGTCTCTGGTATGTAGTATTTGCTTTTCTTTGATCGTATTGGCTTAGCATGATTTATAATGTCACCAACAAATAAGTCTGCTGAGGGGTCCTGAGACTGCAGAAAATGAACAAGATTCTCTACATTGACAAACACATCAGCATCACCTTTGAATATAAATTTGACATTGCTGCAATACTCCTCGGCCCAGTTAAGGAAGTGGATCTCTTTCAAGGTTAAATTGAAGAAAGTGTCAAGAAAATCCCATAGTAAAATATCTTTGTAGTAATGACTTTCCTGTTGCATGAGAGATTCCCACATAGACACTGCTGTTTTATTTCTGGGAGTCCCCAAAAGGAAGACCCTTCGTACCCTTGCTCCATTGATGACGGCTTCTCTTCCCCAAGTCTTGCGGACACTTTCACGTCGATCAAAATCTTCCACAATGGATTTCACAGCAATAAGAAGGAAAGACTCTCCTGATGGCTTGTTACATTTGTTTGGCTGATTTATCAGTAGGGTGAAATTGCGGTAATCTTTATTCCTAAGATATTGTTGAAAGTCAAAAGGTGGCAATGTCACCACAGAAGAAGTACTGGGTTTTACCTCTTCACTGGCGTCTTGGGCATTGTACACATCTGAGAGTAGTTTGGCTTTACCCTGGCTATCCTCAGATTCCAAGAAAGTCTTTGGCTTTACTGTCTGCAATGAGACAGTGGATTTCTCAGGTTTGGCTGGAGATGGTATTTGTGTTGGTCTTAACAAAGTGAAGAGTAAAGTGCACAAAACAATCACCAGGAATAAGGTGCAGAAGACATCTCCCTTCAGTCGAACTCTCATTGTTGTCTAACCATTCAATTGTATTAGTTTCTCAGGTCATGAAGAGTCATTTGAACCCATCTGAAATAAAAGAAAGCAGGCATTTGGAGAATGCAAGAATTTGGAGATTGTAAAAGAGCATAGCATTCAGTAAATACACACAAATACTCGTCATGTATAATATTAGTTAGGAGTCATAGTATTCAGTAATGGAAGATGCTTCAAACTTATACCCACTTGGGTTAATCACCCAGAGATTGATGTCATCCGCTTTTATTGATGACATCATTCTCTATAATTACCTTATAGTTACATAAAATACCATTCTGGCTTGGGAAGTTGGTAGAGTTTACTTATTGTGCTGATGTCTTATATGACAAAGTGAGCCATAGTCTTCCACTTCTCCTTCAGAATATTCTGCACATGTACTACCAAATCACAGCCACTGTCAAATAATACTTAAGTACAAGGGTCCCAAACTTCAGCACTCCAGCTCTTATTTAACTACAACTTGCAGTGTGCATACTTGGAACTGCAATAGAAGTATATGGAGAATGCTGGGAGTTTTGTTGCACAGCAGTGGACTGCCTAAGGTTGCTGACCCATACTTTTAGTACATGACGAAACTGAAGAAACTTTTCTCTCCAGGACTAGATAGAGCAATAAGAGGATCTACAGTAAATCTGTGTGCCAATAATCCATAGTTGTCAATTCTAAGTGAAACACATAATTCAAAGGTAATGTCCAGAACTTTTAGTGTCTGGCTAAAGACATACTTCTTACCACATTTATTTATGGGACTGTGAAGCTATGCTAACTATAATCCAATCTTACGAAAAGGAAGAAAGTATGATAAAAGATAACATCTTACTGAATGATATAATTAGATTATAGCATAGAAAAAGTTCATTTACATGACTTGAGTATCCTGGTGGATAGCAATACAGATCTAGAGACTGGATCGGCACAGGTACTGGGTGCATAATGTATAGTACCATTCCCATGTCCTGGGGATAACATGCTCCAAGATACAAATAACTTTTTTCAAGATGCAGTTCACTTCTTTAGTAACCAAAAAGCACCTTCGTAGCTGTTATGCATCTTCAGAAAAAAGAAGTCCATGGAGACAATCTCCTCACTTCTTTAAATATGATGACTTCCTGTCATGGAGAATGATGGGAAAGTCTGTATCTGAATGTGATTTGTGCTATAGCAGTTACCCCAAAACAAAGGAAGTCTTTCTAAAACCAAAGGGTCACCAAGTCATAACTCCCAGGAGTTGTCACGCAAAAAATCCCAGGAAATATGTCCTTGTATTGGTTTAATTTTTACTTAGAATTTATTTTATGCAGCTCTTGATATGGAAACAAATTAAACTTGTATGTCTCCTACCTACATGATTAGGCAGTTCACAGTGAAGTCAGTATAGCAGTGTCTTTAGAGATGCAGCTTGTACCATATCCTTTAATGAAGCCTTTCAGACATTTTAAGACTCCCCTGATGTAAATAAGAAAACTTATAAAAATATAATTTAGTGAGTTCAGATTGGTCCCCAGGAAGTAAAGGGTGAATGTTTTATGTGAGTCAGCCTTAAAAAGTTGCATTTTCAGTTCTGGCTGAAACAGCTGGGAAGTATCTCTGGAAACCAGCCTGTTATAGAACGTAGAGTTTCTCTAAGCACCAACTGCCAAAATTGCAGATTTTGGCAAAGAAAGTCCAGTTTTCCTATGTTAAATAATTTGCTCCAGTGAGTTATTTCACAAGCTTTCTGGGAGAATACTGCTGTTTTTATTATATAGCAAGAAGGGTGCACAATTCATGGTATATTAGTGTTAGTATGTTGCGTGGAATTTCATCACTGTGGACTAGAAAACTTCAGAAGAACAATGAGCATTTATTTTCCAGGTCTGGGGCTTAAAACCAAAGTGTGAACTTTATGAGTGTCTGAGAGCTGGAAGTATTGGTGTCTGCCAGTCCCTGCTAGTCTCTCCAGAAGAGGGATTCCCGCAACATGGATATAGCAGGAATGATTATCATTTCAGGCACGTGTTTCATTTGTCCAACGGGCACTTTCCATTAGATTTGGAATGATTGTAGCTATTAGGACTGCAAAACTGAACGTTCCTTGTGGTGAAGAGCAGCCATACGGATTTGGTTATAGAGAAGCTCACAATTTTGTATTGCATTTAACCCCTCAAATTAAAAATGAAAATTGCCAGAGTCCCAGAGTTTCTTCTTCTGTCAAGTTATTTGAAATTCTGTTCATCTATATACACCTGTCTAACTATTGTATATCGATTTTAGGGAAATCTGATGGGCAGCTAGCTTGGCTACTACTTTCCACTAGTTTGTCAGAGTCTATAAGCAGGGACAGAATGCTTCACAATTTGGTCACACAGTAGTGAATAAAGTCTTATTCTACATGTCGTCTGGCAGGATCATCAAGGAGATCATCAAGATACCGGGAAAGGTCTTTGAGATGACCACTAACCTAGCGAAAAACAGGCATTTTTACAAAAATTTACAGAAAAAAAATGATCTGCACTTCACTGTACATCCTTTATAGTACAATCTATTTTCATTATGTTGAAGGTTATATGTAGATATTTTACAAAATGATTTTACTTTACCAAATATACAGCGGTGCTTAAAAGTTTATTAACCCTTCAGAATTTTCTCTATTTCTGCATAAATTTGACCTAAAACTACATCAGATTTTCTCAAAAGTCCTAAAGGTTATAAAGAGAACCAAATCAAACAAATGAGTCAGAAATATGTTTGGAGAAAGAAGAACACTGTATTCCAGCATCAAACCACATGTTAGTATAATGGTTTGGGCCTGTTTTGCTGCATCTGGACCAGAACAGTTTGCGTTCATTGCGTTCATAATTTTTTGAATTATACCAGAAAATTCTAAAGAATAATATCAGGGCATCTGCCCGAGAGCTGAATCTTAAGAGAACATGGGTCATGCAGCAAGACAATGATCCTGAGCTGAGACCAAAAAAAAAAAAAAAAATGTTTAAAGAAGAATATAGTAAAAGTTTTGTAATGGACAAGTAAATCTCCTGACCATAATAAAATGGAAATGTTGTGGAAGGACCTGAAGAGAACAGTTCATGAGAGGAAACCCACCGACATAACAGAGCTGAACCTGTTTTGTATGGAGAAATGGGATAAAGTCGATGTGTCGGACTAATCAGCAATTACCAGAAATGATTAGATACAGTTATTATTACACCAGGGGGCACATCAGATACTCAAAGAATCACATACTTTTGCCACTCACCGATATCTGATATTGGACTATTTTCTATAATGATTTAAGTCCATTATAGAAGAAGTATGACCAATATGGGTCTTGCATCTCACTATGAATATTTAAAAACTGCATATTTTAATGCTAGAACAATGTATTGTAGCTAGGTTTTGTGGAAAAGCTGTAAATGAGCCCACCATGATAACCTTCAATGATATTATATTATGATGATATCTAGCTGAAGGCATTCTGTGTACACTACAGTGCAAGATGTTCTGGTTTTATGTAAATGATGCTTATGCAAAAAAAAATTTAAAAAATGGAAGGTTGTTAAGCTATTTCTTTGCTGTCAGTGAATGAGAACAAAGGTTTACTAGCCGCAACAAGGCACAAAGTGACTACTAATCTGAGCAGGCTTATAGGAATGGAAAACCCTGTCAGGTTTATGAGATTGGTAACTTACAATAAAATTGTAAAGGCCTATGGCACTAACCTATGTCATTCATTTCATTCTTTTATTACATTATTAGCCCAGATGTTCCTCTGTTTCTTTGTTTGCTTATAAACCACTCACAGAACATATGGCCACAAACCCCAACTATTACTACTACTACTACTAACAAGTATAGGAAAACTTATCAAACACTTATTAAACCACCTCTGTGACTATACAGCAAGCTCCAGAGGTGTAACTAGAAGCTCCTGGGCCCCAATGCAGTTCCCACGTACTTATTGATATCTATAATACTTCTCATATTGTAGAGAGGCCTTTAAGCTCTAGGATCCAGTAGCGATTGATACCTCTGCTACACCCCTGGCTAGTCCTGATCTCAGCTGTGAAACGTAACAACTTCATCCAGTAGGATCAGGAGTAGATTGAAAAACATTTATGTGTTTAGCATCTACTCCTAGTTTTGACTTTGACTAATTTAAAATATTGATCAAATACTGAAGTGTAAAGGGGCCTTAAAGGGGTTTTCCTGGGTTATGATATATATATATATATATATATATATATATATATACACACGTGGACAAAATTGTTGGTATCCCTCGTTTAATGAAAGAAAAACCCACAATGGTCACAGAAATAACTTGAATCTGACAGACTGGAATTTGCCAAACTACATGTTGACAAGCCACAAAGCTTCTGGGAGAATGTCCTATGGACAGATGAGACAAAGATCGAGATTTTTGGCAAGGCACATCAGCTCTATGTTCACAGACGGAAAAATGAAGCATATCTTGAAAAGAACACTGTCCCTACTTTGAAACATGGAGGAGGCTCTGTTATGTTCTGGGGCTGCTTTGCTGCATCTGGCACAGGGTGTCTTGAATCTGTGCAGGGTACAATGAAATCTCAAGACTATCAAGGGATTCTAGAGAGAAATGTGCTGCCCAGTGTCAGAAAGCTTGGTCTCAGTTGCAGGTCATGGGTCTTGCAACAGGATAATGACCCAAAACACAAAGCTAAAAACACCCAAGAATGGCTAAGAGGAAAACATTGGACTATTCTGAAGTGGCCTTCTATGAGCCCTGACCTAAATCCTATTGAGCATCTTTGGAAGGAGCTGAAACATGCGTCTGGAAAAGGCACCCTTCAAACCCGAGACAACTGGAGCAGTTTGCTCATGAGGAGTGGCCAAAATACCTGTTGAGAGGTGCAGAAGACTCATTGACAGTTACAGGAATCGTTTGATTGCAGTGATTGCCTCAAAAGGTTGTGCAACAAAATATTAAGTTAAGGGTACTATCATTTCTGTCTAGGCCTGTTTCATGAGTTTTCTTTTTTATAGAAGCTTGGTTGAAAAGCAATGTCTGACTTTCATTTGTTCATTTTCATAGAATTTTTATAATTATTACTTTTGTCAGATTCAAGTTATTTCTGTGACCATTGTGGATTTTTCTTTCATTAAACAAAGGGTACCAACAATTTTGTCCATGTGTGTATATACAGTACAGACCAAAAGTTTGGACACACCTTCTCATTCCAAGAGTTTTCTGTATTTTCATGACTATAAAAATTGTAGATTCACACTGAAGGCATCAAAACTATGAATTAACACATGTGGAATTATATACTTAACAAAAAAGTGTGAAACAACTGAAAATATGTCTTATATTCTAGGTTCTTCAAAGTAGCCACCTTTTGCTTTGATTACTGCTTTGCACACTCTTGGCATTCTCTTGATGAGTTTCAAGAGGTAGTCACCTGAAATGGTTTTCACTTCACAGGTGTGCCCTGTCAGGTTTAATAAGTGGGATTTCTTGCCTTATAAATGGGGTTGGGACTATCAGTTGTGTTCAGAAGTCAGGTGGATACACAGCTGATAGTCCTACTGAATGGAGTGTTAGAATTTGTATTATGGCAAGAACAAAGCAGCTAAGTAAAGAAAAACGAGTGGCCATCATTACTTTAATAAATGAAGGTCAGTCAGTCCGAAAAATTGGGAAAACTTTGAAAGTGTCCCCAAGTGCAGTGGCCAAAACCATCAAGCGCTACAAAGAAACTGGCTCACATGAGGACCGCCCCAGGAAAGGAAGACCAAGAGTCACCTCTACTGCGGAGGATAAGTTCATCCGAGTCACCAGCCTCAGAAATCACAGGTTAACAGCAGCTCAGATTAGAGACCAGGTCAATGCCACACAGCGTTCTAGCAGCAGACACATCTCTACAACAACTGTTAAGAGGAGACTGTGTGCAGCAGGCCTTCATGGTAAAATAGCTGCTAGGAAACCACTGCTAAGGACAGGCAACAAGCAGAAGAGACTTGTTTGGGCTAAAGAACACAAGGAATTGACATTAGACCTGTGGCAATCTGTGCTTTGGTCTGATGAGTCCAAATTTGAGATCTTTGGTTCCAGCCACCGTGTATTTGTGCGACGCAGAAAAGGTGAACGAATGGACTCTACATGCCTGGTTCCCACCGTGAAGCATGGAGGAGGAGGTGTGATGGTGTGGGGGTGCTTTGCTGGTGACACTGTTGGAGATTTATCCAAAATTGAAGGCATACTGAACCAGCATGGTTACCACGGCATCTTGCAGAGGCATGTTATTCCATCCGGTTTGCGTTTAGTTGGACCATCATTTATTTTTCAACAGGACAATGACCCCAAACACACCTCCAGAC
This sequence comes from Leptodactylus fallax, assembly GCA_947044405.1. Taxonomy (NCBI): domain Eukaryota; kingdom Metazoa; phylum Chordata; class Amphibia; order Anura; family Leptodactylidae; genus Leptodactylus; species Leptodactylus fallax. Next base: position 3,468,716 of record CAMRHE010000088.1, read on the forward strand.
TGTGTAAGGGCTATTTGACCAAGAAGGAGAGTGATGGGGTGCTACGCCAGATGACCTGGCCTCCATAGTCACCAGACCTGAACCCAATCGAGATGGTTTGGGGTGAGCTGGACCGCAGAGTGAAGGCAAAAGGGCCAACAAGTGCTAAGCATCTCTGGGAACTCCTTCAAGACTGTTGGAAGACCATTTCAGGTGACTACCTCTTGAAACTCATCAAGAGAATGCCAAGAGTGTGCAAAGCAGTAATCAAAGCAAAAGGTGGCTACTTTGAAGAACCTAGAATATAAGACATATTTTCAGTTGTTTCACACTTTTTTGTTAAGTATATAATTCCACATGTGTTAATTCATAGTTTTCATGCCTTCAGTGTGAATCTACAATTTTTATAGTCATGAAAATACAGAAAACTCTTGGAATGAGAAGGTGTGTCCAAACTTTTGGTCTGTACTGTATGTCCTACTATATTCTTAGTATAGGTCATCAATATCTGATCAGTGATGGTTGGACACCTGTCACCCCCACCAAGCATGGCTACTCAAGCAAATTCCAACCCCTGTTCTCAAGCCAGTGACGTCATTCATTGGCCTCAGCTCAGTCCTATTTCAATAAATGGTACTGAGCTGTAATATTAAGCACAATCCCTATACAATGAGCATGGTATGCAATGAAGAGGCCTCTTCAAAGAGCAGATTGGCAGTGGCAGGGGTGCACCTTCAATGAGGCGACCGCCTCAGATGGCGCTACTCAGAAAACCTAGGGGGCGGCATTTTGGAACATTATTTCTTTAACCTAAACTAGCCCAAGACAGGCCGCTTTAAAAACATGGTGAGCGAGACCTGTCCTTGGCTGGTTTAGAAGTGTAGCCAGGGGAGGAGATTAGCATGAAAGTAGTGTAAACAAATACTGCTGCAGCACAGCGCAGCACATTCACTCATCAGCAGCAGCACTGGTCCTGCAGCACACACTGACATTCATTAGGACTGCTCTACCTCCTGGATGATGACTCATCCTTGCTCCCCGGCTCCACCCACTCTGTGTATTACTCCGTTGTTGCCATCAGCCAAGTCAACTCAGCAGTGGAGTGACCTGACACAGCCCAAGTTATAGTGGGCAAAACTCCTCCTGTCCGCCCAGCACCAGTTTTCTGTAAGGCTCATGCGGTCTGCCCTCCTCTCACACCAACTAGATTCTGGTCTAGTCCTACTGCCTGGTTCACCAGCTTACATAACAAGTAAGCACTAATGCTATGTAAATATGAATGCAAGTAATGCTATGAAATGTATTTATCCTCTATGCATAAGATAGAAGATAAATATCTGATTGTTGGTAGTCTGACCGCTGAGACCCTCACTGATCCTGGGATAGGGGTCTTTTTCCCTCTGTAGCCAGCCTGAATATAGGTGTGTCTTGGTGGATATACAAACCCATGCTCCTATTCTGTTCAATGGGAGCACTACAGATAGCCGAGTATTGTAGTTCAGCTATCTTTGGCACTGTCATCAAAGTGAAGCTAGTAGGATGTGTTTTTTTTGTTGTTTTTTTGGGGGGTGGGGGGGCAGGGCTTTCTATAGTCCGCCTCAGGCAGCAGAGAGACTAGGTTCACTCAGGGCTGGTTTCGATTGTTGTGTGCAAATAGCTGCACCTCTGATTTTTACCACTTCTAGGGACATTGCAAAGACCTTTAAAGATCAGGGACACAATTCTAAATCATATGTCCCCCACATTCACAAAATAATCTATATTGTTATTATAGTTATGTATAGCATTATCAACCCCTTTTTGTGGAGGCGCATGGGCACTGCCATTTTTTTTGTAGATCACTGGTGCCCGGAACGATATCCATGGCCATAACAGTTGTCATAAAAGCTGAGAGCCTATTGAAGGCTCCCAAACTTGTCTGGCATTAATTTGTATGACAGGCTGCTCTATGCTGGTATTTTGAAATGCAATGTATTAGTGATCAGACCCCTGGGGTTCAAGACCCCTAAGGGGTCTGATAAATACAGTAAAAAAAAAAAGTAAAATAAAATATAAAAAAAATCATAGGGAATTAAAAATTCAAATCGCCCCCCTTTCCCTAGAACACATATAAAGTACTTAAATACTGAGAAACGCATACACATTAGGTATTCCTGTATCCAAAAATGTCTTGATTTTTTTTAAGGGGTTATGACGTAAATAAAACTATATAAATTTAATATCCCTAGAATCATATCGACGAACAGAATACAAGTGAAATGTCATTTTGGCTGCACATTGAATGCCATATTGTTTCTACACCAAAACCAGATATTACATTCATACTGTTTCTGAACAGAATGCACTATACAGAGACCAATATTACTAATGAATTATACGGTACCACTACACAGTCACAGTGGCCCAAATACTACTACCATTAAATGCTCACCAACATTACAGCTATCTAGTGGTTCAATATTTAGAATATAAAAGATCAATATAAATAAAAGTGCTTAGAAAGATACACAAACTAAGGGTATGTTCACACAGCAGACAATGACGAGGATTTTGAGGTGGACATCCACCTCAGATTCCTGTTCATTTATCGTCCATCTTTTCCCCCACGTCCCAGGCTCCCGGCAGCAGAATACCAATGTAGAGCATCAGCAGTCCATCACGGCTTTCCACCGCTGCACACACAAGTCGCACCTTCCGCTGGCTCAAGGGTTATGAAAACTGGTGTTCAAAACGCCATTCTTCATAAATCTGTCCCAATGATTCTACGGTCTGCTAAAATTGAGTGATAATCACATAATGTACGAGCAAATGCAAGGAGTCCCAGTCTCAAGACCTGCCCAGGGTGGAGTCAGGGGAGGGGCTTAATGGTGCTAGTTTCTGTTCAGACTGCTAAGGCTAAGATCACACTCTCCTACAGAGACTCTGACACACGTGTACATAGCCTAGGCCTGGCAGGGGTTTTCAGGTACTGACTGCAGTTGCTGGATCAGCAGATGGTTCTGTAATGAGAACAAACTATCTTCTCATCTCTTTCATAATCCTCTACTGATACCGCAGCCATGGTCATTGCCTCACCTGCTAGTCAGCCTGAACAGAAGTGAACTGCAGTAAAGGTGTTGTCAAGTTTTAGTAAATAAATGTTATTCTTTGTATAATGAAAAGTTGTACAATTTTTCAAAATACTTCTTGACTCAATTCCTCCCATTTTTCTAGATCTCTGCTTGCTGTCATTCATTCAGCTTACTTCCAGTGGGTATAAATCAGTCCATGGTCATGTGATGGACAGTCCATGGTCATGTGATGGACACACAGGTGCACAGCTCGCTACCAGGCAGATGTCAGAATACTGTGCTGTGATTGTAATGAGCTGTGCACCTGTGTGACCATGACATGACCATGGACTGTATATCACATGACCACAGGCTGATTTTAACCCACTGGTAGCAATTACAATAAATAACAGCAAGCAGAGATCTAGAAAGCCGCAAGGAATTGATACAGGAAGTATATTGGTCAGTTGTAGAACTTTTCATTATACAAACAATAACATTTATTTACTGAAACTGGACAACCCCTTTAAGCCCTAATTCTGTTCCACCTGCACCCCCAAGCAAAATAAGCTAATGTCTATCCCTGCAAGTATGCCAACATGTTTCCTTATTTATTCCTTTTTCTAATTCCTGGAGAACCCCTTTAGGTCTGGGGCTCAGACTGTACAGCTCACAGAGCATTATCTAGACTGTACAGTATACAATTCTCAGCTGAGAGAACAAACGGGTAGGTCTCAGAGGTTTTATCCTTCTGAACATAAACAAGGTTATTTTTATTAATTGACATCAAGCAAAAATCTTAAGAAATGAGTCAGAATTGAAACATAAAGATTACAAGGTCATAGAACTTTACTTTACTTTTTGCAACCTTTTACATAAAACCAAAAACTCCAGGCATCCATTATTAACATTCTCCATAATTCAGTCTCCCCTGCTGCTCTCTGCAAAGGTAATGAACAGGGCTGTGGGGTACCAGGGAGTACAATGGTAATAACACTTAACCAGTATAGGGAATGTACTGGTAACCAGGGCCGGTTTTAGACAAAGTGGGGCCCTGGGCAAAATTAAAAGCAGGGCCCCAAATGCTGATATGCAAACAACTCCATCGTTTTCCAGTGGCAGCCCCTATAATAATGCCTCCTTTCTGCAAACAAAAAAGTAATAACAAGCCCCATTTTACCACACACAATTCAAATGAGCACCTTTGTACCACCTAATAGATTTTTGCACCCAGTCATCAGTTATTATAGTGCCTCCTTATAAATAAGTCCCTGCTTATAAATAATATTACACCCTTATCAGTAATAGCTCCCTTATAAATGATAAATAGTGCCCTGTATCAGTAATATTCCCCCTTATCAGTAACAGTCACCCCGTAAAAATAATACTGCTCCCTTATAAATAATAGCCCTCTCATAAATAATAGTTACCCTAATAAATAATAGTCCCCATTATCACTAATAGCCCCCTTTATAAATAAGCCCACTTAACAATTATTCCCCCCTTATAAATAGTTCTCCTCTTATAAATAATAGCTCCCCCTTATAATGGATGCCTTATATATAATAGTTCCCCCCTTATAAATAATAGCCCGTCTTATAAATAATAGTCCCCCCTTATAAATAATAGCCCATCTTATAAATAATAGTCCCCCCTTATAGTAGCCCCCTCATATTTAAGTTTCCCAATGACACATAGTAACCCAACCTTATATATAATAGTTCCTCCCTTATAAATAAGAGCCCCCTTATATATAATAGTTCTCTGTTATACAGTGTTGGAATGAAGGGCCTTAGGCCCACCAGAGGAACTTGTTCTGGGGCCCCACCCAACAGCTTCCTGCTAATAGCCTACACCACGGCTCCTTTACTGAAGTCTTACATTTGTGCTGACTATCTGGTGTTACTGAGTATGTTCCCAGTATAGTCAGCTCCTATAGTACTGTGCAGGCCCCAATAACTCCATGGCCAGTTCATGCACAGTACTGTATGGGGAATGACATGGCCATGGAGCACTACACGTATGTGCAAGATTATAGTGAGGGAGCTGTGATGCAGACATAGCACACAGAGCTGCCAGCAGGAATTTTGAGCCCCCCACGCACAGTATAATGCTCCACATGGTATATAATGCTCCACAGTATAAAATGCTCCCCTGAGCCCTCCAGTTTCTCCACATGGTATATAATGCTCCACAGTGGCCCCACACAGTATAAAACGCTCCCCTGAGCCTCCCATAGTGGCCCCACATGGTAAATAAGGCTCCACGCAGTATAATACTCCACAGTGGCCCACACGTTTTACTACCCCTTTTACTACCCCACACAATATAATATGCTCCATACAGTATAATATTCACCCCCCCAGTGCCCCCCCAGTATAATGCTCCAGAATGGCCTAACACAGTATAACATGCTCCACTATGGCCTCCACACAGTATAATATACTCCCCAGAGGGGTTCCCCCAGTATAATGCTCCACAGTGGTCCTCCACAGTATAATATGCTCCCCACATTCCCCCCCCAGTATAATGCTCTACAATGGCCCCACAGAGTATAATATGCTCCCAAGAAGCCCCACATAATATAATACACTCCACAGTGGCCCCACACAGTATAACAGGCTCCCCACACTGCCCCTTCCCCCCAGTATAAAGCTCCACAGTGGCCCATAGTATAATATGCTCCCCAGAGGGCCCCCCAGTATAATGCTCCACAGTGCCCCCCTGCAATATATTATGCTCCCCAGAGCGTCCCCCAGTATAATGCTCCACAGTAGGCCCCATGCAGTATAATATGCTCCCCAGAGGGCCCCCTAGTTCCCCCCCCAAGAATAATGCCCCACAGTGGCGCCAAGCAATGTAATATGCTCTGAAGATGCCCCCACCCCAGAATAATGCTCCACAGTGACCCCACACAGTATAACATGCTACAGAATGGCCTCCACACAGAGAGGTTCCCCCACTATAATGATCCACAGTGGGCCAAAACAGTATAATATGCTTTCCAGAGGGCCCCCTCAGTATAATGCACCAAAGTGGCCTCACAGATTATAACATGCTCTCCAGAGTCCTCCCTCCCCACATTATAATGCTCCACAGAGGCCCCATAGAATATAACATGCTCTCCAGAGGGCCTCCTTCCCCAATATAATGCTCCACAGTGGCCCCACACAGTATAATATATTGGGGGCCCCTCTGGATAGCATATTATACTGTATGGGGCCACTGTGGCGCATTATATTGGGGTAGGAGGCCCTCTGGAGAGCATGTTATATTCTATGAGGCCACTTTTGAGTATTATACTGGGGGGGGCCCTCTGGAGAGCATATTATACTGTTTTGGGCCACTGTGGAGCATTATACTGGGGAAGGGGCCCTCTGGATAGCATATTATACTCTGTGGGGCCCCTCTGGATAGCATAATGCTCCACAGTGGCCCCACACAGTATAATATGCTATCCAGAGGGCCCCCCCCAGTATAATGCTCCACAGTGGCCCCACACATTATAATATGCTATCCGGAAGGGGGCCCCCCAGTATAATGCTCCCCAGTGGCCCTACAGACTCCCTTTATTATTATATTATACTTCTGGGGTTTCTTCTTCTGGATCCCGGGGGGCCCCTTTGGGGACAGGGCCCTGGGCAATTGCCCAGTTTGCCCCCTCATAACACCGGCCCTGCTGGTAACTACCAATACTCCCCAGAAAACCACCATCTTTCCCAAGCATATTCAACTGTCGCCACCATGTTACAGAGCACATGGTGATATACAACATACATTTGCTATGTATGTCACTTTTGTAGATTTGGAAAAAAACATTGTTGAATTTTTAGGCAAATGAGGCAGTTGGTGCACTGGGGCGAACCATCAACGCCCTGGAGCACTGCTCTTTCCACACACACCCCTACTGTCTCCTGACTGTGCTGCTCTGAACAGTGAGAATGGATTGATGTTATGACATCACCCATACTACTTGAGCCACAAGAACAGTGCCCCAGGAGCTGAATGCCCTCCTCAGTGCACCAGCTGCCTCATTTGCATATCACTTCAAAGTTATTTCTTCTTCAAATCTACAAAATTGACATATATAACAAGGATATGTTGTTTATCACTGTAATGTCCTCAGTAATACGGTGGTAGCAGTTGAATTGTGCTTGGGGATGTTGTAGACTCCCTTTAAGGCAGTAGTCTGCAACCTATGGCTATCCAGATGTTAAAACTACAACTACCAGCATGTCATGACAGTTAAGGCAAGCTGGGATTCACAGCTGGAGAGTCACAGGTTGCAAACTATAGCCTAAGGAATAAATTCCCAAAGACTTTGACTCTTCAGGACTGCTATTTCCTGTTGTCTCTTTTGTATCACATATTTTACTAATAAAAGCAGCATCTGTCTGAGCATATCGTCCTTAAAGCAGGTCAAGATAACAAAAGAAGTTCTCTTGAATATTTCCTTGAGGTTAAACTAATAAGCTGTAGCACAGGATATAGTTGTAGCAGAGGCGTAGATAAGGGTTCAGCACAGGGGGGCGAACATGTCCAAGTGGGCCCCCAACTTGGACATGTTCGTATATCGATACTATCAGTATACGGTGAGCATATAGTGGTATATAGCAGCTCTACACAGGGCTCTGCAGACGATTTAGGTGAATACAGGGCAATAACATTTAGTGACTTACAGGTGACGTCTCTGACTAATCGTTCACATTCCCCATCTCTTTCATCCGGACGGCCATGACCACTTCTTCCAGTCACTGTAAAGTTTGCAACAAAGACATCTTTGGCTCCTCACTTTTCCAGGCACCTGACCCACATTATCCTTACCTACACAAAGCCCCCATCCTGCTGCTACCCCCAATTATAAAATATATAATATAACCTCCCATGATGAATAATACCCTCAAGTGTATCTTTAAATTAATAACTTCCCTGTGCATCCCCTTTAAATAGTTCCCCTTATTAATAATGCCCCAGATGTTTCCTAATTGAAAAAGGAAAAAAAAAAAAAAACCCGGGACCCTGAGGATCAGCTGTTTGAATGAACCATGGTACCTGTGTAAGCGCCGTGACCCCTTTTCTGTTTACATAGGGTCATTCTTTTCATAGCGGCCATGTAATGTAACTACAGCCTCGTCCTATCCACGTCTATGTGACAAGGCTGTAATTACATCACAAGGTCACTATAAACAGACAATGTGTGATATAAATAGATGCCATAGCCCCTTCATACAGCTGATCAGCGGGGAATCACTTATCTCTTATTGATGATTTATTCTGGACAGGGTCTTCACACTGAGGTGGGGTGAGGTCTTGGGTCTTTGTGTGAAGCCTGGAAGAGAGAGACAGCTAAGAGAGAGCTGTGCTCAGGACCCTTCCTTAGGTCTGGTATTACGCTATACTTTATTCCCATTTTTGTTTTATGTGCTGTATCATCGCACTTTTGCTCGTATATTTATGCTTGATCATATTAATATTGTATATTTCTGTATATGCTATTAATTAGTACCGACCCACTTGGGTTATTAAATATATAAAATTTATACAGCTCGTTTCATTCTATCCTATGAACTCGGTCCGTTAAAGGGTTGTGAGTGGAAGGTTAAGAAGGGTGATCGCAGGTGGGCCAAGGGGCTTGGCAAGGCGATATTCTTCACAGTGGTGGCAGCGTTGTGGGATCTTAGGATAACAGTGTGTGGGTGTGGTATCACTCAGACACTGAGGATTGTGGCAATCCTATGGCACGAGCTCGGTAGGAGATCAAGCTTAAAATACGGTGAAAGTTTGGTACAGTACTGTTCCCTCCCTTCTTTTTTTTTTCTGTTCTATCTTTTATTTGGCAACGGCTTCCAGTGGATGTCTTGGTCTCTGAGAAGTGGAGCCAGGGGACGTCAGCAACTGACTGATATAAACGCTGAGCAGATGGCTGATATGGAAGGTGCTTCAGCCAGGCAGGATGAGGAGCAAAGTCCTGAGAGGCTGGCACAAGAAAACATCACCATGCCAGACAGTTCAGCAGGTGCCCAGACCCCAGAGGTAACTTTGCCTGGAGGGACCAGTAGCCCCAGTTCTGTGGGGGTAACGGACTTATACTTGCAAATGGCCTTACAGAAGCTAGACGCCGGTGACTCTAACACCCGTCTGCAGGTGATTTTCCAGTACCAAGCTGCTGCAGAGCGCCGGGCGGAGAGAGAAGCTGCAGAGCGCCGGGCGGAGAGAGAGGCCGCTGCCGCTGCTGCAGAGCGTCGGGCTGAGCGAGAGGCCCGTGAACGCCAGGCGGAGAGGGAGCATCAGCTTGAGCTAAAAAAGCTGGAACTTTCCCAGCAGGTGCAACCTTCCCCTGCAGAAACTCCAGGAGCCCGAGCACTAAAGATCCGATCCGAGGACTTTCCAGTCTTGGAAGATAACGGGGACTTGGACTCGTTCTTGCGGGGATTTGAGAGGGCGTGTAAGCAGCATCATATTCCCCAGGCAGAATGGGCCCGTTACCTGTCTCCCCGGCTGAAGGGAAAAGGCCTGGATGTTTCCACGAGCTTACCAGAGGACGCGGACTATGAGACCATCAAAGCAGCACTGATCCGGAGATGCCGGCTCACGCCGGAGGTGTACCGCAAATAGTTCCGGAATATACAGCGGGGTCCCACAGAGAGCTATGCGGATGTTCTGCACCACTTACAGGCTATATTCTAGCAGTGGATCAAAGGACTTACTGTCACCACGTTTGAGGAACTTGGGGACCTTATGATAAAGGAACAATTTTTCCAGGTGTGCCCTCTGGAGGTCCGCCAGTTCGTGTGTGATTGGAAACCCAAGACAGCAGACCAGGCAGCAGAGATTGCTGACGACTATGTGTCCACCAGGGAGCAAGGGACCAAGAGAGGAGCCACACTGCAGAGACCCTCAAGCTGGAAGGAGGGGCAAAGCTGGAGTTCACCACAGCCTGCGGTCTCCAAGTGGGGTAAGACAAACTCTGTCCCGGGTGCCCCCTCTTCTTCCCCTGTCCCAAGATCTCTGGGCGCCCCGACGACTACCTCCAAGTCCCAAGGAGAGGTCCGGCGGTGTCACGCCTGTAACCAGCCAGGACATTTCAAGGCGGAGTGCCCCAACCGTTCTAAGAACCCCCCTGTTTCCCCAGCCACGGCAGCTGGCTCATCTGTATACTTGGTGGGGAGGGAGGGGTTGCAATCCAATGCCAACTGTCAACAGGTCACTGTGGGGGATAAAGTGGTCATGGGATTTTGGGACACTGGGGTGGATGTTACTCTGGTGCAACCTGACTTGGTCCCTCCGGACAGTATTATCCCTGGAAAAACTCTGACCCTGAGGGGTATTGGACAAGAACGCTTAACTGTGCCCATGGCTTGCATCCATTTGGACTGGGGTGCGGGAAAAGGAATGCGTGATGTGGGGCTAATGTCTGATCTGCCTGCCAATGTACTATTGGGAAGAGATTTGGGGCCCTTGGTGTCCCAATATGGGGTGGGAGTAGCCCCACCTCGCTGTGACAAAATGTCTGTACTGAAGGATGATTTTAATGTGGTGTTGAAGCCTGTCACACAGGCAGAGGGAGGGGTCAGCTGCCTGCTTCCCCCTGCTGTGTGCCCAGCTAAAGGAATCGGTGAGCATGTACATGAGGGGCTGTGGAATGTTAACCTGGCTGTAGCCCCGCCCACATCTGCGGGTGGTGATAGCCCCCTCAGTGTGACCCTGGCTGAGCCATTCACCCATGCAGTTCACTGTGAATCAATGAATGAATGCAATGTCAATGTAATTGCTAATTCTTGCCTTGCAGATTTCCAGAGTATCTCAGATCAGCACCCAACTGATGACAATGTGCCAGGTGGTCAGGTAGGTCATGGGGATCTCAGGGCCGATCCGGATGAGGAACGGACTGCTGGTGTTGCGGTGGTAACCCGCAGCCAGAGTGCTAGAGGGGTGGAAGGCGCTCCGACCCCTGAGCCGTTCCCTCTGTCACCTGGAGATGGCACTGAGACCGCCATGACTAGCCTCCCCGCACTGGAGCCGGAGGAGTCCGGCGGGTATGTGACATGCACATCTCTTCTGTCTGGTTCCAGTCAGGAGTTCAGGGACGCTGTCCAAGCTGACCGCAGTCTGGACGCATTGAAGGAGAGTGCTGCTCAACCTCCCTTGGAGTCGGACAAGGACCGCGTGTACTGGGAGCAAGGGAGGTTGTACCGGGAAACGATCCCCACAAAGGGAAAAGAAAGTCGGCTCAGGGAGAAATATTTGGTGGTACCCCAACCCTATCGGGTGGAGCTGTTGCGGATTGCTCATGATATTCCACTGGCAGGCCACCTGGGGATCGCTAAGACCAAGGCTCGCCTCAGCCACTTATTCTACTGGCCTAAAATGGGGACAGATGTAGCTAAATACTGCCGTTCATGTGACACTTGTCAGAGGATGGGCAAGGCGGGGCAAGGCTCAAAAGCCCCAATGATACCTATGCCCATCATAACCGAACCTTTCCAGCAGGTGGCTGTGGATCTCATTGGACCCCTGTCCATTCCCAGTCGCACCGGGAAACGTTTCATATTAACGGTAGTAGACTACGCTACTAGGTACCCGGAAGCTGTCGCTCTGTCTTCCACCCGGGCTGATGTAGTGGCCAAGGCTCTGGTAGGCATCTTCTCCCGTGTTGGATTTCCCAAAGAGATGCTCACAGACCAAGGTCCCCAGTTCATGTCTGCCTTGAAGCAAGGCCTGTGTAAGGTAACAGAGGTGCAACATCTGGTGTCCAGCCTGTATCACCCATAGACCAATGGCCTGTATGAATGGTTAAATGGCACCCTGAAGCAGATGCTCAGGATGTTAGTCGAGTCCCATGGGCGCAACTGGGAGCCTTATCTCCCGCACCTGCTGTTCGCTTACCGGGAGGTGTCTCAAGCCTCAACGGGGTTCTCCCCCTTTGAGCTCTTGTACGGGAGACGTGTACGTGGGCCCCTAACTCTTGTGAAAGAGTCCTGGGAAGGAGAAACGGCCATCCAAGGTGTGCCAGTCATGGAGTATGTCCTGCGATTCCGTGACCAAATGCAGGCTATGGCGCAGCTGGTGCATGACAACATGGTCCAGGCTCAGGCCGACCAGAAGCGCTGGTATGATCAGAATGCCCGTGAGAGAACATACCAGCCAGGGCAGAAAGTATGGGTCCTAGTCCCTGAGCCCCAGGACAAGCTTCAGGCGAAATGCACCAGTCCATACGTCGTGCACCAGCAGGTCAACGGCGTCAGCTACCTGGTCACTGTTGATCCATGCCGGAACAGGCATAAGGTCTTCCATGTCAACATGATGAAGGATCATCATGACCGGGAAGCTAGTGCCTTTCCAGTATGTAGTCTGCCAGAGGAGGGGGAAGAAGAAGACCTTGTTGACTTGCTTGCTCATTTTCAGGAGGATGGGTCCAACAAGAAGGCACAGGTGAACCCCCTGCTGGCTGAGGCCCAGCTGTCCCAGCTGGATGACGTTTTGCACTCCCTCCCTGGTCTGTTCTCCGCGAAGCCCGGGAGAACTGACCAGGCCATTCACCATGTGGATACCGGGAATCATGCCCCTATCCGGTGGTCGCCATATCGCGTCTCCTCGGAGGTACAGGTCCAGATGCGCAAGGAGATTGACGAGATGCTGGAACTGGGGGTGATTCAGCCCTCTCACAGTGCATGGGCTTCACCTGTGGTTCTTGTGCCCAAAAAGGACCGGACCACCCGGTTCTGTGTAGACTACAGGGAAGTTAATGCGGTTACAGTCGACGACGCGTACCCCATGCCGCACATCGACGACCTGCTTGACCGGTTAGGTAAGGCCCAGTACTTGTCCATCATGGACTTGAGTCGGGGATACTGGCAGATCCCCCTGTCCCCTCAGGCACAGGAGCGTTTGGCCTTTATCACCCCTTTCGGACTGTACGAGTCCACTGTCATGCCATTTGGCATGAAGAATGCCCCTGCCACTTTCCAGCGGATGGTCAACTCCCTGCTGATGGGATGCGAAGGGTTTGCCACTGTGTACCTGGATGACATTGCCGTCTTCAGCTCCACTTGGGAGGAACACCTACAGCACCTGGCGCAGGTGCTGGGGCGGATCCACAGTGCGGGCTTGACCATCAAACCGGAAAAGTGTCAGCTGGGCATGCGCAAGGTCCAATACCTGGGACACCGGGTGGGTGGGGGAACCCTGAAACCAGAACCTGAAAAGCTGGATGTAATCACGTCCTGGCCAAGCCCCCGGACCAAGCGACAGGTGATGTCTTTCCTGGGTACGGCAGGGTACTATAGGAAGTTCGTACCGAACTATAGTGCTCTGGCTGCCCCCTTGACGGACCTCACCAAGAAGAAGTTGCCGCAAACTGTCCAGTGGACAGATGCTTGCGAGCGCTCCTTCCAGGCCCTGAAAGCGGCCCTGGCGAACGCACCTGTACTTCAGGCGTACGATGAGTCACGTCCACTTGTGCTACAGACAGACGTCAGCACCTACGGACTCGGTGCCGTACTGAGCCAGCTTGACGCAGTGGGGCAAGAGCACCCGATGCAGTACCTCAGCCGAAAGCTTCTGCCACGGGAGGTGGCCTACGCCACAGTGGAGAAGGAATGCCTAGCAATTGTTTGGGCCTTGCAGCATCTGCAGCCTTACTTGTATGGGCGCCACTTCACCGTGGTGACGGATCACAACCCTCTGATCTGGATCAAACGTGTTGCAGGTCAGAATGGACGGTTGTTATGTTGGAGCCTGGTGCTGCAGCAATACAACTATGACATCCGGCACAAGCCTGGCCAGGCCCATGGCAATACCGATGGCCTGTCCCGGCGGGGGTGAGGCTGCGGAGGTGCTGGTGGAAGAGGAACAGAGGCTCCTCCTTCCTCCCGACACGCTCTAAAAAGGGGAGGTGTGATGATGAGAACCTCAATTTATGTATCTTTCTTGGACATGTATCATTCTTTATTCGTATCAGTCTCACATATCTGTAGGAATGTAGAGCTGTGTTTACATTGGTGGTCAATTCGCTCCAGTGGTTTTATGTCCATACCATGGAGAGAGGGTCTTTCTGACCCGTCAGTGTGATATCCCAGATGTCCAAAGGGGGGAGTGTGGGCTAATGACCTGAAACTAACCCAGGCACCCACCTTTCCTTCTAACCGGCATAGATTCCTCTTTTCATGAGGAGAGGGCTGGCTGGGGGGGGGTGAAGGGTGGAGCTGGACAGGGTCTTCACACTGAGGTGGGGTGAGGTCTTGGGTCTTTGTGTGAAGCCTGGAAGAGAGAGACAGCTAAGAGAGAGCTGTGCTCAGGACCCTTCCTTAGGTCTGGTATTACGCTATACTTTATTCCCATTTTTGTTTTATGTGCTGTATCATCGCACTTTTGCTCGTATATTTATGCTTGATCATATTAATATTGTATATTTCTGTATATGCTATTAATTAGTACCGACCCACTTGGGTTATTAAATATATAAAATTTATACAGCTCATTTCATTCTATCCTATGAACTCGGTCCGTTAACGGGTTGTGAGTGGAAGGTTAAGAAGGGTGATCGCAGGTAGGCCAAGGGGCTTGGCAAGGCGATATTCTTCACACCCCCTTTTATTCATAATACCCTGTAATAACCCTTATATAAATGACCCCCCCCCATCGTCATAATGCCCCCTAATGAATCCTTCCTTTATAGTTATGTTTCCCCCTCCTAACCACCCCTTATACTATTAATATAGCCACAAAAAAAGTCATACTCACCTATCTGCGATGCTGATGAATGGAGCCACCGCCGCTTCCTCCCTGTCCACGAACAGGACGTCTGTGTGTGAGCGCAGGCGGCGCGATGTTGTGACGTCATTGCGCCGCCCGTGCTGAGAAGCAGACTTCCGTCTGTGGTCTCGGCGTCTTGTAAACCACAAGCCTGTATTGGCTTGCGGTTTACAATACTGTTACGTTGCAGGACACGTTTTAACTAGATCGGTGTGGGCAGCCCCCCCCTTCCCCCCCGCTAGCTACGCCTCTGAGTTGTAGATTATACTTACGGACCCCAAGTAGAAGTGTCATCTGTGAAATATGTTTCTGGTGAGGAACCTTAATAAAGAATTATAATGTAGTGACCATGCCCATTATATCTCACTCTTTGTGCTCTTATCTGACTAACCTACAGTAATATTATAGTAGTTGGTGAACAGATTTTACCCATTGCTAAACAGGAAAGATCTAGAACAATAAATCTACCCTGGAACTATCTGGGAAAAGGGAGGTGTCCCCTGGGGAGTGAAATATTCTACTGGTTGACAAGAACCTTTGGGGAGAGGTTCCAGGATTTAAAGAGAGTCTTTGGCGCTTTGTGAGACACTATTTACTGGGTTTTGATATTTATACCAGTATATTCACCCTAGTTGTCTCTTTTGCATAATATGAGTCCTCTGGCATTGCCTTCAAGGCGTAGTTTCTTTTTTTTTCTTTCTGGGTCACACAATCTGATCTTTCCCAGGATAACACTATTGTGCTGAGTCTCTAACAACACAGACCAACACAATGTTCCCTAATCAGGAACAAACCAAAGGTGCATATATATGTAACAAGCACTATTTGGCTCTGTTACCTGCTTTGTGCAAATATGCAATTTCCTTATAGATGAGGGTACCATATTTTATGATTGTACTATATGATTGTAGTTATGTTTTATTTACAATCCTCCTCAATTCCTCTGACCTTTCAGTGATTTTGCTTTATATGTAGGAAGTATCCCTCAGTGATTTACAGCAGGAAAATTAGTATCAAACTAATGACAGTACCTTGTAGAGCGGCTTCTACACTCTCCAAAGATTCCTTTCTTGTTCTGCATTGCAGCTACATTTTCATGAAAATCAGGATTTCATCCTTATGCAAATTAGCTGAAAAGCCCCTAAGTGCAGACAAAGTGGAAGATGTCACTCAAAGAAGCCCCAGCAGGAGAAGACAAGCCCCTAAAGCCCTTGTCAGCTAATTTGTATGAGAATAAAACTCATGAAATTTGATGAAAATGGAACTGCAACGCAGAATAAGAAAAGCATCTTTGGAATGTTTGGTGTCGAAGTCACCCTACAAGGTACTGTCAGTATGATACTGATTTTCCTGCTGACAGACTCCCTTTCCATATTCTGGGTTGCATTATCACTGACTTCTCCAAAGGGAGATCAACATTGGTAACTGCAACATCGATAACTGCACCAGAACACTTTAGCAGTCCTCCAACATCCCGAATTTCTGACAATTGTCATAACACTCTGAGACTCTCATACCTATAATGGGGTTATATGCTTAGCAGTCTTTATTTTGAGCATGGCTTTGCTTGACCCTGGTCCATTGTGGATAAGTGCTTGTGTTTTCGCCTGGGTGGCCATGATATGACCATAGTCAATTTTGATTTACCATTTGGGAAATCGGAGGCATAGACTGTAATGCACTGTGCATTGGTAGAATATAGGCTGCTACAAAAATGTATGTGTAGTCAAGATGACAAAAAATTTATGGAATATGATTTACCTTTAACTTAGGGCACACATAATAAAGACAGACCTGCTATAAGGCCCATGAGGACAGGGAAGATAGTTTGAGCTAGCACAAGGCTCCCCAGCAATAAGTTATGTAGAACCAGCCAGTCTAGTCACCATGCAGTTCTGCAAGACACAGGAATGAGCTAATTTGCCCTGTTCCAGAATGGTGACGTCACGGCATGAACCAGCTCCAGCAGGGGCTCCTGTTTACAATTTTTCTATGGGTGCTCTCTGTGCTTTGTTTTTCATAGTTATATAGTTTTATATGTAGAGGGCTGATGCAAACACCCAAGCCACAAAATCACAGAATTGTCGCAATCTCACTCCAGGGGAAAGCGTAGAAATGGGAGTTATAGGACAGGACAGAAGTGAAAGACATAAATATGTGCCACATTTGGCACAAATTACGGCAATGCAAACTCCATCATAATTAACTAAACTCTATGGGAGAAGATCTTCATAACACGGCATCTGATGGAATATGCAATGATTTTTTGTCTGTGGGAAATCTCTGCTTGCATTGGTAGATTCTAAGCCCATAACAGTCTATGGTGCCATATTACACATTAAACTCTACATTACTTTCCTGTGAGTGTATAAATTTCTTAAGGCACTATTAATCCATATACCCATGTGTATTTTCTCCGTTTACCTCTATAGGTACAGGATGGACTCATAACACAGTAGTATGCATTAGGTCTTATACTCCAGCAGCTAAAGCAAGGAGTTCTAAGCAGAATAAGGTGTAAGGGACTGTTATTCAAAGCAGTTTCCAAATAGAGCTTTGAAGTAAGTAAACCTTCTTGAAGAAGAGAGATGTTAATGTAAAACGTATATACTGAAGACTAAGCAATGGTTGATTTGTTTCAGTGGGATAAACAGTTATTATCCTTCTTTCTAACCGTAGATGTAGCAATGTTTATATAACTGACTTTCTGCAGTGACATCACTTTATATCTTTCCAACCTCGACTGTTTTATTTTAGAGTTAATCTGGCACCAACTTCTCATCTGCGAACCAGATATTCTTTCACAATCATCATGAGATACTCAGCCAAATGGTCTGACATGACTGAAGTGGAAATTATTCATCTGCTGAATAAGTATAAAATGACTAAATGTGGATCAGGATTTATATATGGAGTGTTACTAGCAGAGGGGTAGCATGGAGCAACAGACTAAACGAACAAAGCTGGCCATACATATACAAAAGTTGTCAGCTGGTGGTTATTCCTCTCGCCCTTCTCATACACATGTATACGCAGCTCATCTGATGTGTCTGATCTTTGGGTCAGGACAAACTACAAATTAGGTAGTCAGTCAATCTCACCAAAATCTGTTCTTCTGCCATTTTATATCCAATGTATATTAGCACCTTAAATGGGATACCCACTGTACGTAGGTTCTCTTCGTTCCCTAGTTTGTCTCATCTAGATAAAATAACTTAGTAACTTAATAAAGTGTTACAACAGATTACAGATAAACTACAATAAAAAAAATCTTACATACAATACATCATTTAACAAAATTGCACATAAGAAACAACTTCTTGATATAGCATTAAAACATGCTAGCTAACTATTCTCTTATAACCACCCCAAGAAGCGTGCTAGAGAAAGCAAACCATGTGTTCCATGCATCAAAGAGATACCAACATAGATATTTGAAATTTATAAGTAACTGGTCACTTTTATGTCATATCCGGCTTATTTCAGGAAAAAAAAATACTTTTCTAAGAGTGGAAACAGACTTTCCAGACTGAACACAGAGCTTAATGGATTCAAATATAAGGAGAATTTCTCCAGGAAGAAAAAACGAGGGTCAATAGCACTGGTCCAGATGATTGACTTTTATTGGCATATACACAACGCGTTTCATGCTAACACAGGCCCTTTCTGAAGTATAAATATGACAGTGTCATATTCTCCTTATATTTGGATTCTGACGATGTGTGATCCTATCATCACGTCTGAAGAGGTGTCCAGCTGCTATCTGAAGTCTAGTCCAACATAGGGATTATACTACATGCATTTATAGTAGTTGTGAGCTATCTTCACAACTACAAAAGGTGAGAACCTCTCCACTTGTTTATTTTCTATTATTTACTTAGTTATTATTTACTTTAACAATACTACACTATTTGGTGCTTGGCGCTGCTTCTGTTTTCTCTTCAAGCCACTACAGATCTTAATGGCTCATATATCTTCACCTCTTTAGAGGCTGGGGATTGTGGCTAATGGCTATTTGACAGACTGGTGAGGTGGTCAGTTTTCTGGAGATAATGAACTCCTTGTTGCCTGCACCACTTTTGTGCCTTGTAAAACACATCCAGTGTACCATAGAGCCATAAAACTCATTGTGTGAACTTTCCAGAATATGTCCATGATTTATCACCTACCTTTTACAAACTGAGGATAGGGCACAACTTTTAAATCGTCTGACTGTCAGGACACCCACAGACCAGCTATTTCCTGAGCACGTACTATTGTTTACATGCCAGGAGCTGTGCTGCTCATGTGTCATACTTTTAGTAAAAGCTGTAATCGGTACTGCAGCAGTGTCCCATAGACTTAACTAACTTAAAGGTGATCGCGACTTTCAGGCCAATATTGAGAGAGCAATGTTATTGTTTGTAGAATAAAAAAAATCTACAATTTTCCAATATACTTTCTGTCTCAATTCCTCATAGTTTTTTAGATCTCTGTTTACTGTCATTCATTCTGCTTACTCCCAGTGGATAAAAATCAGTTCATGGTCATGTGATATACAGGCCATGGTCATGTGATGACACACAGGTGCACAGCTTGTTACCAGGCAGATGTCTGATTACTGGGTTGTGACTATAACAAGCTGTGCAACTGTGTTCATCACATGACCATGAACTGTATATCATATGACTATGGACTGATTTTTATCCATTGGAAGTAAGCAGACTAAATGACAGCAAGCAGAGATCTAGAAAACCGAGAGGAATTGATATAGAAAGTATATTGGAAAATTGTACAACTTTTTATTATACAAACAATAACACTGGTCTCTCAATATTGGTCTGAAAGTGGCCAACCCCTTTAAACAAGGAACACAAAGCACTGTTGGCACTGTTCACCTGTACTTGTAGTCTCGATCAATCTTCATAGACTATAGCCACAGAGACAGAGGTGGGAGTTCAGCATTACACTTCACAGTCATGGCGGTGCTCTGCTCTGTGAACAGTAGTACATTTCCATATAACAGAAGGAGAAAAAACAACCGGCCGTCACTCGCGAAACTGTGGAATCAACTTTATTCAGACGCAGCTAAACAGGAAACAATGGGGGAGCCGGTCCCACAAGATAACAGACCTAAGGACCCTATGGACCTAAGATTCGTTTTAATAAAGCAACTGACCTCAAATTGGCTTATCAGCTCTCTGGATCGCTGTATAACCGTAGTGCCCTACTATCACCACCATGTACCTCTCGGACATGTGTTATTAATCTATGGGCCCCATTAACTGTTTGGTTCGCCACATAATGGACACTGCCCATATACAAATTGCTCAGCTGAGCATTACAACTACAAAAGTCACACTACCCACATCTAAAATCACCCTTGGGTGCCAATCTATCTAGCCATATACCCCTGAATTTCCCATACCCACCACTACTAAAAGTACTATGAGTGTGCTGCACAGCTCCTGGCAGCTGCATGCTCCTGTAAACAGCTGATCTATGGGGTCCCGACAACCACCCCCGTTGTTCTAAAATCAATGGACTATCCTAAGGATACATTTCTGTGGCCGTTTCAGGGGCTTATAAACCTATGCATATATTACAAAAACTGCCCTTTTCAGATCAATGGAATAGATTTTTTAGTTACAGACATTTCTGCAACAAATCTGCTGCAAGTGATTATACCCTTAGACAATAGTATACTAAATCAAAGACAATTTACATAAATGTATCTAACATATCATTGGCAACCATAAAATCCCCTAACACAAGGGGCTGAATCCTACAGAACACACAAACTCTTCACTGCTGACTGGAGATTTCATGCTCTGAAATGTTCCCTTCAATGAGCCTCAATTCTCCCTTAGATGTGAGATGCCTCATATCTGTATCCAAGGAGTACAATGCATTGTTTTCTTTTGGCAAATATTGACTTGTATGCAGCTTGATTTTAGATTTTAGAATCATAAGACAAAGATCTTAGGACTCTTAGAGAACTGATCAATCCAAACCTTTTGCTTTTCTGGTTTGAATAAAGCTTGGCAAAAGTGTAAAAAATGTAAGTTGGAATGTAGGGAAAAGTTAAAGGGGGTGTCTAAAAACATGTGTTTTGGATACTGATGACCTATCCACGGGATAGGTCATCAGTATCCGATTGTGGGGGTCCGACACGCATACCCTGCACCAATCTGTAATATGATTCATTGCTTTGTCATGGATTTTTCTCACATATTGGTGAACATTATTTTCTATGTCAAAATAATAATATAATAATTATAAGAATATAAGAATAATAGTAATAATGATGAGATTTTACTGACCTGGACTTATGTCCCAATAAGCAATTGTCATAATATTAATAATTCTAACACTTACATGCCATATGACATGTAGTGAAGTCACACTTGCAAGATCACACTTTATTCTACTCTTGCAGACCTGGACAGTACACGCACATGCAGACATGCAGCTGCAGCTTTACGTCTCATCTTTACTCCAATTAGGAGGTGCAAAATGCTGTTGTTACTGTACAAGGCTTCATTTTCTCAGTGCAGAGCATGATGGTTACAGTCTCTGATAGTCTTACAAAAGTAATCGATGGGGTTCATGGTTGAACGCATTTTATCAACCCCCCACCTCCTTACATACATACTTATGTTGTCCCTGTTTGCTTTCAATTTAGTCCACCTATAACACGGGCCACTTGAAGTTCCCAAACCTTGCCTACGCTACTTTCACTTTACAGTCCTATGATGTGTGCCGTGCCATATTTACAACTCATGCTATCCAAGGCATTAAGCCCAAATATACCCCCATTAAAGGAAATTTACCCTCGCCAATATCATAATAATTTGTTCATTTACTAAGAAACTGTAATGATAATTGGTCAGTGAAAAAGGGGTTTTCTGGAAATAAAATATTGATGATAGGTCATCAATATTAGATTACTGGGGATCCGACACCCATTGCCCCACCAATAAGCTGTTTGAAGAAGTTGCAGTGTTTGGATGAGGGCTGTGGGGTAGTTTCCTCTTCACTCGCACAGACTTCTTCTCACAGTTCCCATCTCCCCCTCATACAGAAGCTTCTTTTCAGCGCATGTAAATGGTCAGATTTGGTGCAGTTAGAGAATCAAAACTGCATTGGATACAAATTTGTGCATCTTGATGTAGTTTTTTAAATTTATGAAATTAAATACATTTATGTTAACATATGGTTAAATAAACTTACCTCTTCCAGCTCCCCAATACACTGCCCCATCAGGTAACAACTAAACACTGGCTGATCATGATAAACACTGGCCAAAACACTGGAATATCATTCTAAACACTGGCCAAAACATTGGCTGATCATGCTAAACACTGGCCAAAGCACTGGCTGATCATGCTAAACACTGGCCAAAACACTGGCTGATCATGCTAAACACTGGCCAAAACACTGGCTGATCATGCTAAACACTGGCCAAAACACTGGCTGATCATGCCAATTGCTGGCTAAAAATATCAAACTTTTGTTGACTGTGGCAAATGAATGTTCATGATATTTTTATGGCCTGTTTTTAATGAAACAACCATTTTGGCCAACAAAAGTCTAAAAAAAGTCTAAAAAAGCCTTAACACTTCGCCCCCTAGACTGTACCTTATGGCTGTAAACCACTGGCACCCCTTTTCCCACTTACACACACTCTCCATCCTTTTGTTATCCCCTCTTTCCCACCCACAGAGTAATATTAAGGATTTACAAAATTTTCTAAAGTTTTGCTACTTTTTATACAGTACATCCCACTGACTCCCGTCGGACCTGTGATCTTTCAGGAGCACAAAACAGCTCCGCACTCTCATATATTGCAGGCACGGGGGAAGAACATTGATTGTTACCTTGCCTCATACTCTGCCCGCTGCATCTGTCTGCCAGTTAGAGCCCCATCCTCTTGTCACTCCAGAGACTGAACGCCTCCACCACAATGTGCCCACTGTAATCCACAGAACCCCTATGATTCCCCCCCCCCCCCCCACACACACACACACACACACACACACACGCACACACACCAGCCTAGGCACAATTTCTGGAGGATAAACAATCCAGCAGGAGGTAGCGGGGGAAATGTTTGAAAAAAAATTCCTCTTAGCAAACATTCCCCTCCCTCCATCCCTACAACCAATTCCAAGTGCCTAATGGCAAATACAGGCCTCATGTTATGTTCAAAATGGGAAGGAGATGCAATAGCAGACGCAACCACAATACAAGATATGGCACTGTGCTTGGAATTTAGTGAAGAGGTCATCACACTTGTCCAAATACTGCAAATACTGTCTCTTCAATCAGCTGATCGTGATGGTGCCAGGTGGCAGACCTGATATTGATGACCTCTCCTAAGAATAGGACATCAATATCAGAGTTTCAGAAAACTGCTTAAAGTGCTGCTGTGATCAATTACTGGAACTTAGCTGCATTGCCTATTGGGAGTTAGAGCTAGTCTCAATTCAACCTCTTGTCTTTTTATTGCTATCATTATTGCTTAGTCTCTTCGTCATGCTTTACACTGCAGCTTTAATTGTGCAGAATGGTTTATGAAAAAAAACAGACCTCTAGCTTATCAGGAGTTGGGTATATGGCGATGACTGTAAATTATTATTTATCTTTCAACTTGTAGTGAGAACATGAGTATCAGCTATGTATTGCAGCAAACAACAGAAGATCCACATTTTACAGATATTTGGCAGTTAATTGACTTTTGACAAGGGGTGGAGCAGGATTATAAGTTAGTGGAAGAAAACATCTGTAACAACACAGTGACTGTTATATGTGCATCCAATCAGATCTTTGTTACGCTAGGTTCACACTAGTGTTACATCTCCATTGTTCAGGTCCCCCAACGAACCGCTAGAACAGTGGTTACACACAGAGCCCGGAAGACCCCATTGGCTATAATGGGGTCCATCGAGGGTCTGTCGGGTGTCCATAATTTTTAGGCTGAATCCCCATGTTGCAAAAACGCAGCTTTTTCATTACCTGTAATGTGGATGGGATTCTGGCTAAACCCATCCACACACAGGGCAGAAAAAAATCCACAGCGATTTTGAAAATCGCAGCATGTCATATATACCCGCTGAAATGCTGGTGTTTTCTCTAAAGGTATAATAAGGGTAGAAAGTCTACGTTTTTGCCACGTTTTTTTCCGCAGTATTTTTCTGCTGCATTTTGCTACATGAGGCCTTAGCCTTTAACTGAAATTGGCAGGACTTTTTTCAGCAGACTCTGTGATGGAGACTCTGGCGCAGATGTGCACATAGCTTTAGCTGCCTTTTTTTTATATAGAGTATTGATAAATGAACTCATAGACACATTGCAGGTTAATTATGGACACGTCTATTCCATATAATGTAAATAAAACATTGGGCCTGCTTTCCCTACAGTTTTGTATATAATAGGTTGTATATAACATCCACATAAGTCACAAATTGATCTCCGTTGAGCCCATGTTCTGACATGATAATGGAGCTCAGCGACAGTCAATAAGATCTAGCAGCAAACCATGGTGAGTTTGGGATCGAGATCGAGATCATGGTACTAAACCTATTCACATAGCTTAGGCCTAGGTGACTGACTTACAATACTTTATTAAAGCCTAACTATCCCTAAATCTGAAATCTAAATTCACAGGCACAGGTATACAGGATGCTAAGCTATAGGGAGTTCTTTGATGGGGTTTCTGTAGTTGTCCCTGTGCCTGCTTAGGCTGTGGAAAGATTTGTGACTTATTTTTCCAGACAAAATTGCGTTTTGTTTTATATCACATAGCTAGTTTATTACAGGTTAGGTTATATACACATGAACTTGTGCATGCATGGTTCCATGCAGTGGTGTAGCTAAAGTCCTGTGGACCCCAGTGCAGACTTCGACTGGGGCCGCCTACCTCATCTCTACAGCATATTTTTGATAGCGGTGGTTATGTGTGCTGCAGCAGTATCCCATAGACTTGAAAATCTGAACAGCTATGCTACGCACAACTGTTGTTATCAAGATTATAGTGAGTACGCAGTGCAGTGCCGTCATGTAAACAATGCAGGAAGCTGCGCTCACTGAAAAACAGCTGATTTGCAGGGGTCCTGACAGTCAGACCCTTGCTGATATAAAATTGTTGGCTTAACTTAATGATAAGACATCAGTTTTTAAAAGGTGGATAACCCCTTTAGGCTGAGGCCCCATGTTGAGAAAACACTGCATTTTACAGTACCTGCAAAGTGAATGGGATTATGGCTAATTCCATCCACACATTGCAGAAAAAAATCTGCTGTGGAAAAGTTGTATGAAAATCACAGCATGTCAATTATCCCTGCAAAAACACTGGTGTTTTCCCTATATGCATGATAAGGTCAGAAAGTTTGCAGAGGAAAACTCTGCGAAAACAAAATGAAAAAATGTCAGAAATGCATCACTTTTTTTCTGCAGCGTTTTTTTGCTGTGTTTCAGTACGTGGGGACTTAGCCTTAAAGGGTTATGTCAATTCCATGGCATGGAGGACCTATCCTCAGGATAGTACATCAATAGGACACCAATAAGAGGTCAGAGGAGGTCCAACAGCCAGGACCCTTCCAGATTAGCAGTATTTGTGCGAGCACATTGATTGCTTCACTATTTAAATCGCACGCCGTTAGTGACCACGCAATCTAATTATATCCTGTTCACTTCTATAGGATGAGACTCTAATTACATGGCTAGTCATTAAAAACACGACTAGCACACTGACAAAGCACACGTCCGTATGTATGGAGCCTTAGAGAAAGGAATTAACAAGTCACCACCTTCTATATCACCAGGTCAACCTGGACACACACAGGGACAAATAAAGCATCTCTACAATGTGAACACCCTCCAAACAACACACCGTATCTCAGTGTGGAGGGAATGCTAACTATGGGTTAACTAAAATTCTGAAATTGCAAGTAAAGTTGATTTTTATATGTAATAATCCTAATTAGTCCAAAGAATCAGAAAAGAAGCTGATAAAACATATTGAATGAATTCACAATTTCATCCTCCCATCCATGTGTTTCCTACTTTATATGTAATGCTATGCTGCTTCAGAATTATTCCAGGTAATCTTACATTATTCATGAAGGAAGCTCTATGACAGCTCTCAATGCTGAATGTTAAAGTGCTTTACATTTATGTAGATTGCTAATAAATTATTAAGCTATTGTTGGATTCTGTGTAGTTAATAGATTCGGACAAGGTCCATTAGTAAGCATTATGTACAGTATATATGGACTTGTACCACAAATATGAGGATGCTTAAAGGGAAAATGTGTATCATTTATAAGCAGTAACATTTACCTTGTATATAGCACCTAACGCTCATAAAGGCAATGTCCAACCACTTTATAATAGTGCTATAATAGGACAACCTATTTTAGTGGTAGTAAATGCATAACTGATGCATTTGATGCAGTTATATCTCTGGTCATTAACAGGGAATCAATTAAAATATCAGTACTTTTTATTTCACAATCAGAAATTTAGCGTGCATCTTATCACTAGTGTGAACTGGGTCTTTGGAAAGCCTAACGTAAAAGGGGAGGTAAAATGAATTTAACATGTTCAGTGGTGTCTGATACAGACATGTTAGATATTTCCCCCTCATAGTTTAACCCGTCATCAGGTATATAACTTACCCTCTCATATTTTCCAGATTAGACAGATTTTCTGCCAGAAACTTCATGGGCAACTAGTGAATCTCCAGGGGCTGAAATTGTATCCGTCCTGCTGTGTGTTAAACAAAGTCTTGTGTGTGATGTGGCAGAAAGCATGAAGTTCTGTGCACTATGTTAGAGAGTAGAGCGCTTCGGGGCAGCTGCGGACTCTTGCTGGATCCCCCACACTGGGCCTGATTTCTTGCCAGGCTGGACATGTCAGGGAAGTGAGATGATAGGGAGGAGAAGAGTACTTAAAGTGGCAGATGTCCCATTGCTGCTCATACAGGACCCTTCTCAGGCTTTTGTTTTCTTTGTGTGGAAGCCTTTTTCTCTGCACTGCCAAATAAGCACATCTGGATTTGTTTCAATCTGTACATTCCCTAAGCCTCTCCTCCTGAATAAAAGCTGAGTCTGAGCCAGACGTCCACAGACAGGACTGGACTTGCATCCATGTGTGCTAACACTGCAACTGTACATTTCTGTGTTCTCTTGTGTGTAGTGCCAGAATACACAACCGGGTTCATTGAAATTCTGGAAAGATTGAAATAACTGAGCACATGTAGTATTAGTTCATATCCAGTTTATATAGAGAAGACTGGTCCAGGGGTATAGAATATATAGCCACAGAAAGGTCACATGTAGATGTCACCTCTGGTCCTAGTGTCCTTGTGATGCCACACAATACACCCAGCATTACAAATGGCATATCTTTCGTAGGGGTCCAATTAAATATTTTGTATTGGGGCCCAAGAACTTAAAGCTACACTCCCAAACTGGTCACTGAATATATATTTAAGCATACAATGTATATTATATAGATATATAGATATTTCTCTATATACCAATACATTTTACAGGGAAAGACATATACTAACTATTGAGAGAAATAAGTGGAGGTAAGAGATAAAAACTCCAACTGAAGACAATAGAGCTTGCGATTCAGTCAGTAAGGAGATAGCGTAGCATGCCTTGTATTCGTCATGTACGTTCAAAGAAATAAATGAAGCACAGATTATTATTATGCTTACTTGTATAGCGCCATCATATTCCGCAGCACTTTACAGACATTGACAGTCACTGTCCCATATAGGGCTCACAATCTACATTCCCTATCAGTATGTCTGTCAGGAACTGAGCTCACTGGGTCTTGAACCCTTGACTTCCCGGCCATATTCTGAAGCCTTGACCATTATGCCATTGAAGAAGCCTGTTTGTTCTTTGCCTTGCTTAGCCTGGACTTTTCTATTGAATGGATTAGTTTATGGATCTCACTTGCTCTGTAGCCAATCACAGTATAGCAATCCCTATATAAACCCACAGTTTACTCCATCCTGTGCCTGATTATTCTGGCTATCTGCTTCCTGTTTGCCCTGATCCTCACCATTACTCTATTGCTCCTGTGTACCGAACTCTGCATACGTCTGACTACGATTGATCTACTGCTCCCATGTACTGAACTCTGCAAACGTCTGACTACGATTGATCTACTGTTCCTGTGTACCGAACTCTTCAAACGTCTGACCATGGTTACTTCTACTCCTGAGGTACTATTTCTGCATCTCTTACTATTTAAGTACTGTGCCATTGCCTCACCATTTGGACTCCATATCTGATAACTAGCATCGTTACATAATAATCAGGCCCAACATGGAGGCCGGAGGGGCAGAGTCTGCCTTGTCACAGCATGCATTCCAGATCTCGGAATTACATAACCTTGTGTACAATCTTCAAGGACAATTAAATACAGTGAAAAGTCATGTCACTGAATTAGAAGGACAAGTACAGGAACTGCATGCAAATTCTGCTGTTGTCAGTGCCACTTCTGAAGTTTACCGGATTCCACTACCTGAAAAATTTGGTGGAAAGAGACATTTGTACCGAAGATTTCTTAATCATTGCCGGATGATTTTTTTTCTATGCATTTCTCTCAGTTCCCTACTGATAGGTCCAAGGTTGTGTTCATTGCCCTATTTAGAACAGGATCATGACATTTTGGATGATTTGGAGGACTTTCTTGCAGCAATGAACCTAGTATTTGATGATCCCAACCGTTGTGCCACTGCTGAGGGGGCCTTGTGCCATCTTCGCCAGGGAAGACACTCTGTTGCAGAGTATGCTGCAGAGTTTCGGCGCTGGGCTTCTGATGTTTCCTGGAACACCTCTGCACTAAAATTGCGGTTCTATGGAGGACTTTATGAATCAGTTAAAGATGGGAACTTGTTAAAATAGAACTTCCAGCTGACTTTGAGGAGTATATACGGTTATGCGTCCATATTGACCAAAGACTCCTGGAAAGGAAGCGAGAAAGACGGGCTATTATGATCTGGGCACCTTCTCCCATTTACCAGAGGGTTGTTTTCTCCCAAAGTTGCAGACATCTTCTCAAACAAGATCTGTTCCAGAACCTATGCAAGTGGATGCTATCCGGGGACCAATTTCAACTGCTGAAAAACGTTGTTGCCTTGCTGAAAACCTATGGCTTTATTGTGGACAACCTGGACATTGTTCTTGACTTCCCTAATAAACCTCAATGGGTAGTTGCTGCAACTGAAATTAGACCAAATTCGAAGTCTTGTTCCCATTGTGCTTCGCTGAGTCCGGTGACACAGCCTCTGTTTTCCACCACACCATGTCCTGATAATATGACTTCTAACTGACTTCATATCACCTTACCAGTTCAGTTTTCTTATGGATCTTATAAGTTGTCCACTACAGCAATGCTGGATTCCGGTGAAGCTGAAAATTTTATGGACATTAAATTTGCATTTGATAATCATATTGAGCACAGTCCAAGATCTTCACCAGTTGAATTAGTGACTGTTGATGGGTCACCTTTAAATTCTGGTCCTGTAACTCATGAAACTACCGAATTGGAAGTATTGATTGATCCTGGTCATCAGGAGAAACTTTGTTTCCAGTTAATCTCTTCAGCAAAATTTACAGTAATTTTGGGCATACCATGGCTCAGCATCCATAATCCTTCAGTAAACTGGAAGTCAGGAAATGTAACTTTTACTTCTGAATATTGTCAACAAAATTGTCAACTGAAACTGTCAATTCCCTCCCAGGTGGGAGCTACTGAAAGACCTACCGCTAACTCTGTAGAATTACCTGAACCATATGAGGAATTTAAAGATGTGTGTGATAAAAGGAATGCTGACCAGTTACTTCCTCATCGCTCTTATGATTGTCCTATTGAACTTTTACCAGGTGCATCCATACCTTACGGATGCATCTATCCACTTGCAGAGATGGAACTGAATTTCCTAGATGAGTACATCAAGGAAAATCTGGCAAAAGGATTTATACGGCATTCCACTTCTCCAGCAGGAGCACCTATATTCTTTGTACCAAAGAAAGACGGCACATTACGTCCTTGTATTGACTATAGGGAACTAAACCAAATTACCGTCAAAAATCATTACCCTCTTCCGCTTATTCCAGAATTACTCGAGACATTACGGTCAGCAAAGATCTTTACCAAGTTGGATCTACAAGGGGCATACAATCATACGGCCCGGGGACAAGTGGAAGACAGCATTGCAAACACGCTATGGGCATTTTGAATCCCTTGTCATGCCATTTGGACTTTACAATGCCCCAGCGACATTTCAACATTTTATCTATGATGTATTCTGAGATCTGCTGGATCAATTTGTAGTGGCGTATTTGGATGACATATAAATATACTCAGAGAACCTTGACGAACATCGTAAGCAGCTTACCATGGTTTTGAGCCGTCTAAGAGAAAACCAACTATATATTAAACTGGAAAAGTGTGAATTTGAAAAAAGCAGAAATTCAGTTTTTGGGGTACATCATTTCTACAGAAGGATTGCGCATGGACTCCAGCAAGATCCAAGCTGTTTTAGACTGGCCTTCTCCAAAGAATGTCAAAGAGGTCCAAAGATTTGTTGGCTTTGCAAATTTCTACCCCAAGTTTATTAGGAATTTCTCAAAGGTTATTAGTCCAATAACACAATTAACTCAGAAAGGAATTCCTTTTAAATGGTCTACAAGTGCAGATGAAGCATTTACCCACTTAAAGACAGATTTTACTTCTGCTCCTATCTTAGTTCATCCTAATCCAGACCTCCCATTTATAGTTGAAGTGGATGCTTCAGATTCAGCAGTAGAAGCAGTATTGTCCCAAAGTGTTGGGGATAAACAGTTGCTTCATCCTTGTGCTTTTTTCTACTGCCTGATGTCACCTCCTGAAAGAAACTATGACATTGGAAATAAAGAACTACTAGCAATTAAGAAAGCATTCACGGAATGGAGGCATCTTCTTGAAGGAGCATCTCATGTGGTACAGATTCTTACTGATCACCAATATCTTGAATTTATTAGATCAGCCAAGAGACTTTCTGGTAGACAAGCTAGATGGTCTTTATTTTTTGCAAGATTTAATTTCATCATTTCCTACAGACCTGGATCCCGCAATGGAAAAGCAGACGCCTTATCCCGGATGTGTTCCGAAATGATGCAAGATGATACACCTGAAACCACCATCTTACCTGCTAAGAATTTTGTGGGGGCAACAATTTCCAAGGGTATACTTCAGAGGATTAAAGAAGGTTATAATGGAGATCCTTTCCTTAATCATCCCCCACAGATATAGATTTGGCGTTCAAAGACGGGGTTTGGACTCTTGATCAGTGTGTTTATGTTCCTGAGACTACTCGATTCTGCACCTTGTTCACGACTCTAGACCCGCAGGTCACATGGGAGTCAAAAAGACCAAAGAACTTTTGTCCCGCTCATTTTGGTGGCCTAAATACCAGATGGATGTCAAGAAGTATGTTTCTTCCTGTCAAACCTGTGCTAGGAATAAGACCGCTCGTTCCTCACCAGTAGGATTACTTCAGCCTCTGCCTATTCCATCTCGTCCTTGGGGTTCTGTTTCTATGGAATTTATTGTTGAGCTACCATCTTCTAAAAATATGAGCACAATTCTAGTAGTGGTAGACCGTCTTACCAAAATGGCTCATTTTATACCCACAAAGGGGGTACCCTCTGCGGAAGAGACTGCAGAATTGGTTATTCGAGAAGTTTTCCGCCTACATGGTATACCTGACAATGTAGTTTCTGACCATGGGGTACAGTTTACCTCAAAGTTTTGCAAGAGTTTTTCTGCCACTCTAGGAATTGAAGTAAACTTATCTTCTGCTTATCATCCACAGTCGAATGGCCAAACTGAGCGTACCAACCAAACCCTTGAACAGTATTTGCGGTGCTATACAAGTTATCACCAAGATGATTGGGTTAATTTTCTTCCTACGGCGGAATTTTCTTATAACAACTCCCAGCATTCATCTACATCTCAGAGTCCATTTTTTGCCAAAATGGGTTTCCATCCTGCATTCATTCATAATCTCCCAATTTCTTCTCCAGTTCCTGCTGTCACTGACAGACTGTCTACCTTGAAGCAAGTTCAAGAAAAATTGACAAACACTCTGCATCAAGCTCAGGATCACTATATGAAAACTACTGATAGACATCGCAAGTCTTTCCCTTCCTTTGGTATAGGAGAAAAGGTATGTCTCTCTACAAAAAAACTCAAAGTTCAAGATACTTTCAAAATCCGCTGCCAAAAAACTCCGTGTGAACACAGCCTTACAGGTCTGTGAGAGCCAGAAATCTTGCTTGTTTGTAGGTGACCAAATACTTATTTTCCACCATAATTTGCAAATAAATTCTTAAAAAAATCAGACAATGTGATTTTCTAGATGTTTTCCCATTTTGTCTCTCATAGTTGAGGACTACCTATGATGTCAATTACAGGTCTCTCTCATCTTTTTAAGTGGGAGAACTTGCACAATTGGTGGCTGACTAAATACTTTTTTTCCCCACTGTATATCTATATGTATCTAATATCTATGTATTAAAAAAAAAATCTATCTATCTCTATTAGAAATCACAATAAACCCATTTTAGTAATACACTTTATTTATACACATAGTAAGTAACTGACATATTTGGTATTAATAAAATAAAATAATTAAATTAATACAATATTTAACATATTGATCACTAAATGGTATAAATAAAAATGGCGCAATTGTTTGTTTTATTTGGAGTCTACAATTATTTGGGTCTACTATTATTATATGGGGGTCTGAATATATGTAACTATCCACTTTTATACAGGCCACACCGCTTCAAAAGGCCACTCCCACTTTTGGCGTGATATGCCATTCGCAATTCAGGTTGTTCCAGGTTGAGGTCTCTAGTTGTCCATAGCAACCAATTACGGCGCAGCTTTAATTTCATATTATGCTGTCTAAATTCTCATCAAATCATGGATGTGTGAATGGGGTCTAAGGGGCCTACTGTACATCTGACTGCCTGAGAGTTCCTAAGGAAACACAAAGGTACCATTGTGGCAGGTAACATTCCATACTTGGAAACGGTTTTCATGGAGAAAAAGGCCAGTGGTGCATGTGGCACACCAAATTGTACATTTTCAGGCCATGCCCCCTACTTACAGGTAACATCCCCCAAAGTAGCATAGCATACTTTGCTATTCTGTCTGGTAAAATGCCAGGCTCCCTATGCTGCACTCCACCATATTTTACACAGGATAAATCCTTCATATTTCATTCATAGGCAAATTTATTCACGGGCCCCTAGCCTTGCCCATGTCCCACGTGACCCCAACCCAGTCCCTTTGTGCCTCCACACAGTCATAGAGCCCTTCCATATGTGTAACACACAATATAACGCCCCCTTATTGACCTCCCCACAGTATAATGCCACTTAGTATTCACACACAGTATAATTCCCCACTAGTGGTCCATAAACTAAATAATGCCCCTCACAGTATAATGCACCTAAGTGGCCCATACACAGTATAATGCCCCTTGGTGTCCCCTGGATAATATAATGCCCCCTTATTGGCTCCCACATAATATAATAGCCCCACACAGTATAATGCCTCCTTAGTGGCTGCTCCACAGCATAATACTCCCTTAGTGACCTCCCCACAGTATAATATACCTTAGTAGCCCCTACACAGTATAATTCCCCTTAATTCCCTCCACATAGTCTTAAAATTCCTTAGTGGCCCCACAGAATATAATATCTCGTTAGTGGTTCCCACACAGTAGTATGCCCTTTAGTGGTCCCACAAAGTATAATGGCCCTTTTTTGGCACCACACAATATTATACCCCCTAGTGAATGAATCACAGAAATAAATGGTTGCTAAAATGCAGTGTGGCCATCACACAGTATAATGTTATTTAGTGAGGTTATCACAGTATAACGCCCCATTAGTTGCCCCCACACACAGTATAATGCCCCCTTAGTGACCTCCACATAGTATAATGGCCCTTAGTGTCCCCAAACAGAAGCTGTATAAAATACAAAATGTAATACCTACCAATACCGAGCTCCATTCCCATTCAGCTGTGTGCCAGCCTCCTCTGGCTTGTCCTGCCTCTGGCTTAAAGTGGCAGGAACAATGACATCATTGCATCGCATCATTGCCCGCTCCAAGTCGTGCACAGCAGGGATGGCAGATTACCTGGTGGAGACAGTTGGATGCCTGGCAGATATGCCAACACTTCGGGAGTCCGGGAGGTCTCCTCATTTTTCAAGAACCTCCTAAAAAATTCTGGAGAGTTAGCCAGTGTTTATTGTAAGCAGAATAAAGTGCCATGCAGAGATACAAACAGTCCAGGGCCAAGTGCATGGAGCATGGTAAGTGAATGATGCTGGACAAAGATGTCAATAACCACTAAATTCATGGGATCATCTGGCATCAAAATTTGACGCAGGATAATAAATGGTCTCTCATCTTTTTGTGGTTGTACATCACTGTGGGGTCACCATCTTCTGCCAGGAGCTCATAGGTAAAGGCTATGGTAAATACCCCAGTCATAGTTGTTCCTCTGCTGATCCACTTTCAGAAATTTCAGGTGGTTTAGGGGCTCGGAGACCACTTCATTGTAGATGTTATTAATTTGCTCCTGAATTGATGGAGACAGATTGTTGGTCTCAATGCTGTCGGCTACGTGAATCTTGCCATCTCTGAAGCAGGTGGTCAGCCAGTGCACCCTGTCCTCATCATAGTGGATTTGTATTGCTTTCTTTAGTATGCTATAGTGTGGAAAAAGAAGAGCGGCGGCGGGCCTCAGGCCATCAAAGTCCTCAAACTGACATAGTAATAGCTCCTGGGTCTTGCTGATGATATCATCATCCAGCATCCCAGCCTCTTCGGTGCTCTTTAGGATAGATAAGTGGAGACAGGTTGCTCATGTTGCGTTGTCTCCAGAAATCAAGCGTCTCCACTGGTGGTGTTTCCAGCTCCAGGCTCCCTATAACTTTTCCAGGTGGATTTGTAGTTTTTTTTGGGCTGGTGGGAGGGTCCTGGGCTGACTGTCCTAGGAGGTTGTTTTTTTTTCTTTTATAGCTGACTCTGGGATCTTCACCAGATGCCTTCACAACATCTTCATCAGGCATGGGCATTTTTATGTCCATGGTTCTTGTCATGTAACTGCATTGTTACTGTTTTCCTCCTAAAAATCTAAATATTAATTTTTATTATTTTGTAAATCCACCTTTGGCTTTCAACACTGCCTGAATCCTTCTGGGCATGCTCTCGATCAAATTCAAGCATTTCTCGACCAAAATCTGATCCCTAGTCTCTTCTACAGGTTCCCAATGTTGGTGCATACTGGTCGACTCACTTGGGTACGAATACAGCTTTTTCTTCAACTTCAAGTGTTCGATTGGGTTGAGGTCTGGGGACTGTGGGTGCCAATCCAGCACCTCTACTTCATTGTCATTGAGCCATTTCTCCGATAATCTGGACGTATGCTTCTGGTCATTGTCCTGCTAGAACACTTTGTCATCCTTTTCATACCCATAATACTCGAGTATACAAAATAACTTGTTTTGTAGGATACTCACATATAGCTCAGCATTGAGACCACCATCGATCCTGGTCAAGTATCCAACACCTTTGGCTGTGAAACAACCCTATATCTTCAAGCTTTCTCCACCAAATTTGACAATTCCTTCAATTTCTTGATCTGTTAGCCCCCTTTTCCCTTGTTTCTTCCAGACCCATTTGCACAAATCAGAGCCCAGTCTATTGACTTTCGTCTCATTGCTCCAAATCACCTGTTTCCAATCTTCTACTGTCTCAAGCTGATGCTTCTTATGACAGTATTAAAGCCAAGAGTTCTTCACCTTTTATCGGGCCACCATTCCAGACTTGTATAAGGTGTGTCACACGGTGCTTGCATGGACGTCTGTGATCTCACTATTACGAAGCATAAGAACCACCTCCACTGTCGTGATTGTCACGCCAAAACTGATAGACCTTGTGATGAGCCGAATTGTTGACTATGATATATTTCGCCTGGACGTTCACCTCTTGGGTTTTCAGTGGATGTGCAGACTCCATTTTGGATTCTTCCAACTGTCATGACACTCACATGAAGCAGTTGGCAATTTTCTTGGCCGAGAGACCGCTATCAATTAGCTGGATCATGCGGTGTCTCTTTTCTTGGGAAATCTTCTTCATGGCTGATCCTCGATTTGAACCAGTAACCTATTGCTTGGGAATCAACCTAATAACACACTAAGCTGTTAGGGAATGTGTGAACAGGTTATAATTTGTAGTATACAAGAAGAAAAAGATTTTTCCACCACCAGGAGGAAAACAGTAACAATGCAGTTACATGACAAAAATAGTTGCAAGTCAAATTTACATATGAGCTAGCTAAGATGATTGTCTATAACAGGTCACAAGGCATTATGGGAAAGGAGCTGGGGAGCTCATGCGCCCTCTATTGGATGTAACAGATCCTCAATTTGCTTTTGACTCACCGAGCCTTGAGACAGCAAAAGGGATCTTAGCCAAGCCAATTTCACTTATCTGCATACAGCGCTGTTTCCGGATTGTTGTCCTTCATCAGTACAGAGCAAAGTGAATTGGCTGGCTTAGTGGGAGGCAATGAGTGGGTTAGGGACAAGAATCTCTCACATTGAGGAGAGCACCAGTGAAGGTGTGTAGAGATTTTAATTGCCTTTCGCCCTCTACTTAGCATCTACATATCACAAGGCATTATGGGAAAGGAGCTGGGGAGCTCATGCGCCCTCTATTGGATGTAACAGATCCTCAATTTGCTTTTGACTCACCGAGCCTTGAGACAGCAAAAGGGATCTTAGCCAAGCCAATTTCACTTATCTGCATACAGCGCTGTTTCCGGATTGTTGTCCTTCATCAGTACAGAGCAAAGTGAATTGGCTGGCTTAGTGGGAGGCAATGAGTGGTGCTCTCCTTCACTGGTGCTCTCCTCAATGTGAGAGATTCTTGTCCCTAACCCACTCATTGCCTCCCACTAAGCCAGCCAATTCACTTTGCTCTGTACTGATGAAGAACAACAATCCGGAAACAGCGCTGTATGCAGATAAGTGAAATTGGCTTGGCTAAGATCCCTTTTGCTGTCTCAAGGCTCGGTGAGTCAAAGCAAATTGAGGATCTGTTACATCCAATAGAGGGCGCATGAGCTCCCCAGCTCCTTTCCCATAATGCCTTGTGATATGTAGATGCTAAGTAGAGGGCAAAAGGCAATTAAAATCTCTACACACCTTCACTGGTGCTCTCCTCAATGTGAGAGATTCTTGTCCCTAACCCACTCATTGCCTCCCACTAAGCCAGCCAATTCACTTTGCTCTGTACTGATGAAGGACAACAATCCGGAAACAGCGCTGTATGCAGATAAGTGAAATTGGCTTGGCTAAGATCCCTTTGCTGTCTCAAGGCTCGGTGAGTCAAAAGCAAATTGAGGATCTGTTACATCCAATAGAGGGCGCATGAGCTCCCCAGCTCCTTTCCCATAATGCCTTGTGATATGTAGATGCTAAGTAGAGGGCGAAAGGCAATTAAACTCTCTACACACCTTCACTGGTGCTCTCCTCAATGTGAGAGATTCTTGTCTATAACAGGGGTAGGCAATCTTTTTGTTCGGTGTGCCGATTTTAATTAAAAAATCAAAGATGAGGTACTCGGAGTGCCGGTCAATAATTGTAAGTCTGACGACCCCTAAACTAAAGTCATATACCACAAACCATAATACAGAAGTGCTGCCACCAGGAGCTTTAGGAGACATGCGTTTACTGCTATTTCCTGGGACGCTCCTGTACTTTCCAATTAGAAGCAATGAAAGTACATGTGCAGCCCCCAATTAGTGGTAAATGTAAGTGTCCAGGAGCACTGTATGGCGGAATCCTTATGGTGAATACACACTATGTATCTGGGTGCAGACATAGTCTTAGGCCACTGGAACTTTTACTTCAATGTAAAACTGCGTCCACATGGTGAATTTTTACAAAAAAGCCTGTGTTTTCTGTGCAAAAACACATCCTTAATGCAGAAAACACACTGTTATACAGAATAATGTCCCATAGCGGCCCCTGCACATGGTATTATGTCCCATAGCGGCCCCTACACAAGGTATTATATCCCATAACAGCCTCTGCACACCGTATTATGTCACATAGTGGCCCCTGCACACAGTATTATGTCATACAGTGGCCCCAGCACACGGTATTATGTAATATAGTGGTCGCTGCACATGGTATTATATTCCATAGCGATCCCTGAATATGGTATTAGGTGCCATAGCGGTCCCTGCACACGGTATTATGTCCTATAGTGGTCCCTGCACACAATATTATGTTCCATAGCCGTCCCTGAACACGGTATTAGGTCCCATAGCGGTCCCTGCACATGGTATTATGTTCCATAGCTCTCCTCAGACCCCCGAGTATAATAAGCGGAGACTCAGGAGAAGTGATGAAACATAAAAAACAATGCTACTCACCTTTTTCTGCGCTTCGCTGCCGCTCTGTTCTCTTTGGCGCTTCTGCCTGTGGTCAGCGACCGCTGATTGGGTCTCTGGGGTCACGTCACGTCATTATGCATAATGACACCGGACATGACCCCTGAGGCCCTGTCAGCTGTCAGAAGCGCCTGCAGATCGCACAGCCGCCGCGTAGCGCAGGGAGCAAGGTGAGTATCATTGTTTTTTATGTTTCATCACTTCTCCTAAGTCTCCGCTTATTATACTCGGGGGGTCTGAAGAGACCCCACAGTATAATAATAGCAGTTTCGTTTCGGTCATGTTTGGTCCGATCGAAGCTGCTGGGTGAGGACTCGGGCTGCCGTGCCAGGGAGATAAGCCGGGCGTTGCCGATCCCTGGTCTATAAAATGATGGTAGTCTCTCGTTGGAAACTGTAGTGGATGGTGAGATATGGAGCCTGAGTCAAAAGTTCAAAACATTGTTACCCTTTTGCTCGCCAATATATGTTTTCTAAGCATACACTGTACTGGCATATAGAGATATATAGAGATTTCTCTATATATCATACAGATGTGGGAAAAGAAAAGCTTAGCATGAGAAAAAATATACCTCATGAAAAAAAAAAAAAAAATAATGGTTTAGCAATTTCTTATTACTAAATGATTAAAAATAAAATTATATATATCTATATACAGTATATATTCTAAATTACCAAAAACTATTTAAAGTGATCACTTTAATGGCATAAATAAAAATGGAGCAATTATTTATTTATTTAAACTATCCAGTAACAATCTGGGGTCTAATAATATATGGGGTCTAGATATAAGTAACAGTGCCCTTTTATAAAGGCTGTGCCCCTTAAAAAGGCTACTCCCACTTTTTCCACAACTTGCCTTTAGCAAATCACCCTGTGAAGGGCTCTCCCAGGTTGACGTCTCTGTATTTATACATTCAGGGGTTACTGCAGATAGCCTCATTATCCCACTCTCTCATTTCACACTAGATTTCAGGAAACTGAGATATGGGGTGCTGTTTGAGAGATCTTCTCACTATAGAGCCTTTTCAGCAGAATATGTAACTGTCTGTGACTTGGTAAAAAACACTGTGGTCCGCAGTCATTTTCTTTCAATGAGTAACAAAATATTTGCAATTTCACCATGCTTCCAGATCGTCAATATAACATGAGGGGTGTGGTATACTGGGACAATAGTAGAAAATGGAATTAGGCTTTATAGTACAGTGTGTTCCTGAACTCTTGTAAATTGGGAGAGGGTATTATGTAGTCACATCTGAATTTTCAGGCTATGAGGACTTATTATACATTATAAGGTCTTATAGAATTTTACAATCCCATACTGTACCATCATGTGTCTATGTAAAGTAGAAGTGGGAAAGGATTCATATGAAACTGGCCATATTTATAAGATAGCTGACAGCTCAACTATAAGCTAATTTGGCCGACATGTATTTTCCATGACCTTCCCATAAACATACTTGCTTGGCTCAGTCAAGTGTGCATGTTTATTTCAAAGAGAGAGAGCAGTGTATCTCCTATGACAACAAATACCTATTTCTCGGACAATAAGACGCACCGGTCCATAAGACCTAGGTTTTAGAGGAGGAAAATAAAAAAAAATATGGGGGGGGGGGGGGATCTGCTGCTGCTGCACATATGGGTGGCGCAGGCTTTCTTCTCCTAATGTGCCTGCACCGCCTGGCCCCCACACAGTACAACATGTTTCCCATACTGGCCCCCACACAATACATTATGCTCCTCACAGTCCCCCCCCCACACAGTATAATATGCTTATCAAAATGGTCCCCACACAGTACTATATGCTTCCCACAGTATAATATGCTCTATGTGCTATTTTTATACACTGGGGTCTTCTCAGACCCCAGTGTATAATCAGAGGCCCAGGAGAAATTATTAAAAATAACAAACACTTATACTCACCTTTTCTGGGCATGCTTGTTCCATCCAGTTCTCTTCTGCATCTTCTTTGGGCCTCTTCTGCCTGTGACGCATCCTAGACGTCAATGCTAGGGCCTGTTATTGGGCCTCAGCGGTCAAGTGGGGCGCGATGTCGTCATTACGCTGGCGTGTCCTACGTGACTGCTGAGGCCCAATCACGTGCCCCAGTAGTGACACCTGGGGTGTGTGACCTCAATAACAGGCCTGGAAGAGCCCCAATCAGGATCCAGGGGATCATCAGAAGCCCAGGAGAGGTGAGTAGATGTGTTTGTTATTTTTACTCACCTCCCCTGGGCAGACTGTGTGTATAGTGATCGCGAAACCAGGCTTTCCCCGATCGCTATCATGGTGCTGCGGGGCCCCGGCCATCTCCAGGTGGCCACAGGCCCTGTACCACTCCGAGCGACATTGCTCCACTGGCACCACCACCCCCTCCCACTACATTGGTGCATCCCCATTTTCCTCCCAAATTTGATGGAAAAAAAGTCTTATAGTACGAAAAATACATAATTGGACAAGATGATATTTTCATGCATTAATCTAATGTGTATGGAGCTGTAGTGCCTCACACACAGGAATCTTTGGACCATACTGTAACTCCATATGTCTCTGGTTTTACAGTAAAGTATACTGCATGGGGTTGACTAAAAATCAGAAGCTGCATTGAAGAATCACTATATAATGGCTTACAGCTTGCCTACAGCTCCATTGACCCTACTGTGTTCATGAGGCTTACTGTTGCTATACCCCAAACCACACTGCAGAGGATAATAGAAGGATCAAAACACCAATGGAAAATGAGAACAAAATCCTTTTATTGCAGCTTTTTTTTTTATATAACAATTTACTATGGAATCATCAAAAAAATCCTGAATAAATGTAATGTGTTTTTTTGTATTACAGCACCTCCTATATATAGATGTAGTACTGCAATATTAAACTGCATGACAAATAATGATATCACAATTAGCTAAAGAAGCATTGAGAACATAGCAGACATCTCACATCAATTATCCTGGACACTGTTGCCAATTATTACATTTACAACAGTTGTCGGAAAATGTTTACAATTATAATTGAAGCTTTAGAAATACATTGATCAGTTCCTCTTTGATAGCCAAAGGAATAGGATATTACAGTATACAGATAATACATTGTCATCACAACATACACAATGGTCCATTCAGAACTCATAAGCAGCCATACAAAATACAGACCTGCTTTATGGCAGCAAATGGATTGTATGGTGTAATCCAGGGGTCTCCAACTGGTGGCTCACCAGCTATTGGGAAACTTCCAGAATGTCCTAGCAGCCTCCTAAATATAGTCAATTATATCAGCCTATAGCCTTTGGATATGTCATTGGCCCAGATATGTCCTAAATTATATCTACCAATAAGGAGCATAGCGGCTGATATCCAGCCTAACTGCCAATGGGCGCCTACATCCACTGAGGTATGATGTAAGGTTATTGATCACTGTAGATAGAAGTGGAGGGTAAAAGACAACAGAAGAGACCTGAAAGCTGTAAAGAGACCTCAGGATATCCAGGAACAGAGCAGAGTCATTCAAGTGTTGCTTTAGGGCCCCACGGTTTATTACGACCCTGCACCTCATCATTATATAATGACAATTTAGGGCAACCTAATTGATGCCTGTAATTTGATAGGTTAGAAGAATGATATGACAGTCATTAAACCAGGATTACTACACATCACACATACTAGTAATATTTTACTGAAAGCACCAGAGGTGTACAGAGTGCCCCATCACAGAAGTCTAAAGGCAACCCCTTCTGGTGCACCATCCACCCAAATACATAGCATGAAAACACTTACAGTAGCTGCCTCCACTGCCCTCATTCCCTAAAGAAAAGGAGCATGGTCGGTCTTCTGGACTTTTCTTTCCTCTCTTGCCACTCAATTCATTTTATTACAAAGGAGTCCATAATGCCAAAATATAACATTAAGAAACACACATCAATTTATGTCCTACTCTCCACAAAAGAAACAGCTTTCACAAGCACTGGTTGGAATTATCTACTATATATGTTTCCTAGATGCATTATGATGAAAATATCATTGCCTTCAACAGAATGTAAATGTACACAAAAATGAGAAGTGGACCGAATGGATCACCGAACAGAAAGAACCAGCAAATTGAAAAACAATCCATAGCCAGTTTTAGCTCCATTGCTAAAACAAAATCACATGAAATACTGTAATGTTCTCCTTCCTTGTCTGCAAATCCCCGCAGTTCTTTAAAACATAGTGTCCCCTACAGGCAAGATATTTTGTAACAACAAATATGCATGTTATAACAAATATGTTGAAAATTTTTTCATTTACTCAAAACAGCCCAAAACACAAGTAATCGTCCATGCTATTATGTCGCCCTTATGTTTTATATATATGACATTATTGTTTACCTAGGTAATTCTTAGACTTTATGTATTCTCTACACACAGGAGAAGCATCTTGTGGACTTCATTTATATGAATAGGAATGTTCACAATAATGTTATGGCTTCCATTTGTAACCGAGTTATCAATCGCTAAACCAAACCCGCTTTTACTGGAAAAATGCTAACAAAGCCTGTTGGCTTTAATGCAGTCTATTGAAGGCTCTGGTATTTTATGATGGCAAGGACAATGTTGCAGATTGTTCTGTTCTTGTAAAAAAAAAAAATATAGGAAAGCACAATAGAAACCCTGATGGAATCCATTAAGATTAGTATGAAGAGAATCTCATTTACTAGAAATTAGTGATGTCTAACAGACCCTGACAATACCCACTTAATGGATGCATAGGCTATATTAGACTCTATGTACCCAATGGGAACCTTAAAATGTGTATCATAAAATAAAGTGCTTTATATTTACAGATACAGAGGGCACTAAAGGAATGATCTACAATGTAAGAAAATATATCTGACTTTGGAATATATTACATTTCATTTTCATTGTACTCTGTTGCCCATTTACATTCAGTTTACTTAGGACTTTTTGATTTTTTTTTTTTTTTTTATAAAACATCCTTTAGATGTACTTATGCTGTTAGTGTGCAAGTAAGCCAAGTTGCACAAAGGACTTTCTAAACCTTTATCTTAACACACACTCTCTTGAGTAAATGTGTACCATATATAGGTAGTGCCAAATCAGAAGAAAACATACTATATATTTAGAGTGGCAAAAGGGGCCCCCTTACACCTTAGAAAGAAAATACACACATGGACAAAATTGTTGGTACCCCTCGTTTAATGAAAGAAAGACCCACAATGGTCACAGAAATAACTGGAATCTGACAAAAGTAATAATATATAAAAATTCTATGAAAATGAACAAATGAAAGTCAAACATTGCTTTTCAACCATGCTTCAACAGAATTTTAAAAAACCCCAAAAAACTCATGAAACACGCCTGGAAAGAAATGATGGTACCCTTAACTTAATATTTTGTTGCACAACCTTTTGAGGCAATCACTGCAA
Organism: Leptodactylus fallax; assembly: GCA_947044405.1. NCBI lineage: Eukaryota > Metazoa > Chordata > Amphibia > Anura > Leptodactylidae > Leptodactylus > Leptodactylus fallax. The sequence continues at coordinate 3,512,463 of CAMRHE010000088.1, forward strand.
TCAAACGATTCCTGTAACTGTCAATGAGACTTCTTCACCTCTCAACAGGTATTTTGGCCCATTCCTCATGAGCAAACTGCTCCAGTTGTCTCGGGTTTGAAGGGTGCCTTTTCCAGACGGCATGTTTCAGCTGCTTCCAAAGATGCTCAATAGGATTTAGGTCAGGGCTCATAGAAGGCCACTTCAGAATAGTCCAATGTTTTCCTCTTAGCTAATCTTGGGTATTTTTAGCTGTGTGTTTTGGGTCATTATCCTGTTGCAAGACCCATAACCTGCGACTGAGACCAAGCTTTCTGACATTGGGCAGCACATTTCTCTCTAGAACCCCTTGATAATCTTGAGATTTCATTGTACCCTACACAGATCCAAGACACCCTGTGCCAGATGCAGCAAAGCAGCCCCAGAACATAACAGAGCCTCCTCCATGTTTCACAGTAGGGACAGTGTTCTTTTCAAGATATGCTTCATTTTTCCATCTGTGAACATAGAGCTGATGTGCCTTGCCAAATATTTCAATTTTTGTCTCATCTGTCCATAGGACATTCTCCCAGAAGCTTTGTGACTTGTCAACATGTAGTTTGGCAAATTACTTTTGTCAGATTCAAGTAATTTCTGTGACCATTGTGGGTTTTTCTTTCATTAAAAGAGGGGTACCAACAATTTTGTCCACATGTGCATTTTACTAGATTTCACATAATGGAATAAGTTAGTGGCTTTATGGGACGATCCATCAGGGAAACTGGCACACTGACTAAGAGAGAATCTTCTTAGTATTCGGGTAATATCAATTATCACCTTGGGCTCGGACCATTAGGACCCCATTGGTTGTCCCCCATGTTCTGCAGTGCCAACATTATGTCCAGGGGAAGTTACAGTGCCTTGCGAAAGTATTCGGCCCCCTTGAACTTTTCAACCTTTTGCCACATTTCAGGCTTTAAACATAAGGATATAAAATTTTAATTTTTTTGGTGAAGAATCAACAACAAGTGGGACACAATTGTGAAGTGGAACGAAATTTATTGGGTATTTTAAACTTTTGTAAAAAATAAAAAACTGAAAAGTGGGGGGTGCAATATTATTCGGCTCCTTTACTTTCAGTGCAGCAAACTCAGTCCAGAAGTTCAGTAAGGATCTCTGAATGATCCAATGTTGTCCTAAATGACTGATGATGATAAATATAATCCACCTGTGTGTAATCAAGTCTCCGTATAAATGCACCTGCTCTGTGATAGTCTCAGGGTTCTGTTTAAAGCGCAGAGAGCATCATGAAGACCAAGGAACACGCCAGGCAGGTCCGTGATACTGTTGTGGAGAAGTTTAAAGCCGGATTTGGATACAAAAAGATTTCCCAAGCTTTAAACATCCCAAGGAGCACTGTGCAAGCGATCATATTGAAATGGAAGGAGTATCAGACCACTGCAAATCTACCAAGACCCGGCTGTCCCCCTAAACTTTCAACTCAAACAAGGAGAAGACTGATCAGAGATGCAGCCAAGAGGCCCATGATCACTCTGGATGAACTGCAGAGATCTACAGCTGAGGTGGGAGAGTCTGTCCATAGGACAACAATCAGTCGTACACTGCACAAATCTGGCCTTTATGGAAGAGTGGCAAGAAGAAAGCCATTTCTCAAAGATATCCATAAAAAGTCTTGTTTAAAGTTTGCCACAAGCCACCTTGGAGACACACCAAACATGTGGAAGAAGGTGCTCTGGTCAGATGAAACCAAAATCGAACTTTTTGGCCACAATGCAAAATGATATGTTTGGCGTAAAAGCAACACAGCTCATCACCCTGAACACACCATCCCCACTGTCAAACATGGTGGTGGCAGCATCATGGTTTGGGCCTGCTTTTCTTCAGCAGGTACAGGGAAGATGGTTAAAATTGACGGGAAGATGGATGGAGCCAAATACAGGACCATTCTGGAAGAAAACCTGTTGGAGTCTGAAAAAGACCTGAGACTGGGACGGAGATTTATCTTCCAACAAGACAATGATCCCAAACATAAAGCAAAATCTACAATGGAATGGTTCACAAATAAACGTATCCAGGTGTTAGCATGGCCAAGTCAAAGTCCAGACCTGAATCCAATCGAGAATCTGTGGAAAGAGCTGAAAACTGCTGTTCACAAACGCTCTCCATCCAACCTCACTGAGCTCCAGCTGTTTTCCAAGGAAGAATGGGCAAGAATTTCAGTCTCTCGATGTGCAAAACTGAAAGAAACATACCCCAAGCGACTTGCAGCTGTAATCGCAGCAAAAGGTGGTGCTACAAAGTATTAACTTAAGGGGGCCGAATAATTTGGCACGCCCCACTTTTCAGTTTTTTATTTTTTACAAAAGTTTAAAATAACCAATAAATTTCGTTCCACTTCATGATTGTGTCCCACTTGTTGTTGATTCTTCACCAAAAAATTTAAATTTTATATCCTTATGTTTGAAGCCTGAAATGTGGCAAAAGGTTGAAAAGTTCAAGGGGGACGAATACTTTCGCAAGGCACTGTAAATGGAGTGGCTTATTCATGCATGCTGCTGCTTCATTAATTTTGATGGAACTGCAGTAAAAAAAAAGCTGAGTAGACTCCTCCTGTCTGCAGAGGTAATGGGGAGTATGTTACCCCCAATCTGGCAATCGGTGGGGGTTCCAGGAGTTGAACCCCCACCAATCTGGAAATTATCACTTACACATTACTGCCAACAGGGCCTTTACATGGTGTCAGGACCATAAAAAGAGCCTACTGGATGGCATGTATCAAAGTCAGGGATCAGAAAAAAGGTCTGATGTTGTCCATGGGCTGTGGCTAGTATTGCCGCTAATCCTAGTTCAAGTGAATGTGACAGAGCTGCAATACCAAACACAGCTCATGAACAACAGTCAAACTCTTTGTGGTGAATAAAATCAGACCCTTTTTTTCTAATCTCAGGAAACCTCTTTAATAATCTGTGTGCCCATAAAAGGTCTAATTACATCCTTATGGTTTAGCTGGGTAATGTTTATTAATAGCCAATTCATTTTGCATTGTTAAAAAGTAGAAGTGTGTCATGGAACAATCTATGGCACCTTTGGGGTCTTGTATCAGAGGCAGAAAAATTTGGATTTGCCTTTAATTCAAAACCTTTTAATCCTGTTTTTTTATGATTTAGAGTACATTGTTACATAGAGGCACTTAGGTGTGTTGTAATATTACCGTGCTTTTATGATAACAATACAGATAATAACATTTAAAAGGGTCTGTTTGTATTTTTCTAGAAAGAGCACCATTCCTGTCCGTGACCTGTGTTGCATATTGCAGTTCAGCTCAATCGCCCATGGACAAGGGTGGCGCTGTTTTCCTAATATCATACAGTTTTTGTTTAAGGGATGTTTAGTTAACTTGGAACTACTGTGCGATTATCAGAACATATTGGACTGTCATGTCTATGGCCACAATCATCAAAGCGTTCATTACACCAAACAGACTGGTCATTTTAGGTAAAGTATTGATAGGAGGTCCTGGAATATTGTAACAGCTCTCTTCATGATACTAATGAGAACGTTTACAAAAATGACCTTTTTATGAGTTTTACAGTCCATTATTTACATGATTGATAAGGCACCGCAGCCTAGGCCCATTGAATATTACTAGATGAGGTATGGCTTGTCATGAGGCATTAATAAGGCACATGGCTGAAACCCCACCCCAGGGTGGCCCAATGGCCACATGATGCTGCTCAACATCTTATGGGCATTGGGCTGCCATAGATGGGCATCTATGTGTGCAGTCACCCTTATTCTGGTTCATTGAAGGCATACAGGATAGTGAATACAGATAACACAAAATTCCTTCCCCCAGTCTCAGTATCCTAATTCAATCCATTTTCTTGGCTAGGTAGGAGTTTCTCAGCGATTCCAGTCAGTCCATTTTTTACCAGAGCATCCACAAGTCTCTGTAATGTTCCTTTCTTCCCTTCACAATCAATGAAACGTTGGAGCAACTGGTAGGCTTGTTCATACAGGCTTTCTCTACCATATTCATATGCCAGGGTTTCTATGGCTGGATCTTCTAAAGCACGGCAGTTCTCCTTTAATGTCCTACCCACCTTTTTCCAAGATGTTCCTACCAGTTTGGCAAAGATTTGGTGATCTTCAGAGTTCAGAGGCCTGTCAACTGAATAAGACCATTTCATTACCGCTAGGAAAATGCATATGAATAAACACAGTTTTCTTTCAATAAACCCATAAGAAGGTGCATAACCTATTATATTTCATAAGACTACAGTTTTCAGAGGGTGCAGCTTTCTTGTACAGTACACACATATCATTGCTGCTTGCTGCTGTTACCACTAGTAGTACGCCTGTATATTAGCGATAAAAGGAGAAATAGATAGACAGTTTGGCACAGACAGGACTTACTAAAATCTTCACCCTGGAATTGGAAAGTGCTCCCCTCAGTTGAGACTGAGCGGAGAGTGTGTGGTGGAGATCCAAGATTGTTGTCCCGTGGATGGGAAGATGCTGGAACATTGTTATTATTTGGAAGTGGCAGTGTCCCTAAAGAGACATTCCTAAAACATCTGTCCAGGTCTGCAAGTTCATCATCCTTCTGATAACTGGGCTGCATTAAAAGATAGACAGTGTTAGTATGACTTCATGTGAAAACATTCAAGACTTCATAGGGTTGTCACTAAACAGGTGTGTTATTTGCTACAGCAGCAGCAAACTATATGTGCATGGCGTCCTTCTACCACCATTAAATGATGACCAGCTTCCTCTTGACAAGTTAGCAGACATAGTAATCCTTTTCTAAGGAAGTACATAGCGGAAGACCATGCAGATGCTATGGGGCTCTGGGAAAAAGAAGGCCCAACCCCGGCCCTGAGCAGGACTAACCTCACTCTAGAGCAGGGGTCAGCAACCTTTTTAGTCCTGGGTGCCGATTTGGAAAAAAAAATGAAGTACTCAGTGTGTCATGTAATAATTGTAAGGGTGTTGCCCTCCTACATCAGTGATTACCATCAGCGGGCCTCAACACTCTAGAAGTATTTAGGAGGATGATCCTATGCCTTTATGCAATGTTATGTGCGTCCTTAGGATGTTTTTAGACTTTCGGTAAAAATTATTTGGTAGGGGTGCCCCAAGGAATTTTTTTTTTTTTTTTGTCCAGGGAGACCGAGTCTGAAAAGGTTGGGAAATGCTGTCCTGCATGAAAGTCATATAACACAAATGATAACTGCAACCAGTTAGTTGATTGAGCTTACATGTCAATGTGATCCTTTAGCAAAATGATTCATAGTTGGACTGGACATGGGGCTAAGTGTAATCTGCAGTAAGCCTGCTTTGTGGGGGCAGAAGTCGCCCATCACACAGCCTAGTCTTTTTGTTGAAGAAATCCAAACAAATTTTTAGTCTTCTTGAAATGAAAGAAGGAAAATTTAGCAGCCATAGTATACTTTGCACAGGTAATTGCTGACCTTTGACTAGGCTTCTGGCCTGAAAACTTAGACATTGTGCCTCATGTTCCCACCACCTCCCAGTGCATCCTCTCGTCCGACTGCATTTACATGGACGATTAGAGAGAGATTGCCACCTGGAGCGCTGCCATTTGTTTAAAGCAGCAGAGAGAGTCGAGTGCCAGATAGATATGCCTTGGGTGCCGACTCCGGCACCAGTGCCGGGGGATGCTGACCCCTGCTCTATAGAATCTGCATTGTTAGCAAGCAAAGGTGCAAGGAATATGTCCAAAGATGATGAAAAGTGTGTGGAGCGAGAAACAAGCACCAATCCTCTCTATCTTAGGTTAAACCAATAAGCATCACAAAGATGGGGCCCCACTGTATTATTTCAATAGATTAAAGCATTGTAAAAAATGGACCTTTTGGTACACTGTAGCTAATAGTCTTTAATAGTTTCACAAGGACCACACTTTTGATAGATGAGTGTACATTAACTCTAAGTTACCTTCAAAGAGGAAATATACTGCAGACATTTGTCCTCTTCATCCAGCTGAGTGTCAAGCTTCTGTGTGCCTACTTTGAGCTCCAGAGAGACTTGTAGAGACTCAATTTTTAAGCACTCACTGAGTTGATTTTGAATGTGCTGATGGATCTTCTTTTCCCTGTAACCCTGAAGAAATCTCTCGCAGGCCAATTTTCCACAGAATTTAAGGTAAAGAATCAGTTGTCGGTCACTTTTATGAATTTTGAGGATCTCAATACAGTTTGGAGATCCTCCTGAGAATTCTGAAAATCATAGACAGAAATTATTTTTAAAAAATGGCTATTAAATATACAGTAAAGTGCGGATTTATAAAACAGAATTATTACGCAATTTGAAAAACCTGTAATGGCGAATCTGCACATGGAGGCAACGCGGTACACGTGGGGTTTTCCCCTTTGCTGCTGGCCACATGTTTGATTTTGGGCTCCTCTTTTGAAATTATTTTTATGGTTGATACTTTATGGTCATTTTGTTATGTATTATTGGGAATTTATTATTTGGGAATTGTGGGTTTAACTGAGATGTTTATCATTATTGGTTTACTTATTGTTGATATAAGTGCTTATATGGTATATTTTACATATCAGCAGTTTGAAATCCTCCATTATTATATGGTGTATTCAGTATATATGTGAGCTTTTAAGTGGTTTTAATCCACTTTTTGTGTCCCTTTTCTTTAATAAACTTTGTACTACTGCTTCACATCTTTTGTGTGTTTTGAGTTTCCTTGGTGGTAGTATTAATATACATGCCCTGACAGACCCTGATGTTTTTCATTTTTTGTTCTTGATTTTGTGCGGTACCCATCTAGAGCCCTTTGGCTATTTATTCGTGTACTGTGACATCACTGTGTGCATTATCTGTACTGTATAATCACTATGTATATTATACCTCTGTGTAGGGAGAAAAAATAATTGTACATTTTGCAAGCTCTGAACTTGTTGGATACGGTGGTCATGGTATAGTGAGGCCCCATTACAAGTTTTGCTCTTGGGCCCCATGGTTGCTTGTTACATCCCTGCAGGTTAGGGGAGAAGCATGATACTGTTTTGCCCAAACATTTGCTTAGGCAAATGTAATCCCATCCTATTCCTCTATTTATGTGCTCTGTCCCCTTTAGCGCTATGGACCAGGTTTCCCTGTTTACTTTCTTTCTTTCTGCATGGCCATCAGAAAATAGGAACACTGGTGGACACATTGGGGCAGATAAACTAAAACTGTCTAACTTCTAGAGAGTGCAAAGTTAGACTAGACAGTCTTAAACTGCACCAGATTTTCTAATGATGTTTGAAAATCTGGCATACTTTTAGATTGTCTAGTCTAACTTTACACCCCTTATTAGTTGGCTTAGTTTATGACAGAATTTTGGCACATAAATTTGATGCAATGGATGAAATTTTGGCACAACTAACAAAATTTTGGCATATTTTCTGGTTCACACTTGTCTTAGCAATGAGTTCATTTAGTTCCTGTGATCTGCTATTATATTATATTGTATTATATTATCTGCATATTATACCGTGTTGGGGGCCACTGTGAAGCATATAATATTGTGTGGGGGCCACCGTGGAGCATATTATACTGTGTGGGGGCCACTGTGGAGCATATTATACTGTGTGGGACCCCTTCACTATTTACATCACACGCCATCTGATTTATAGCAGCCATGTATTATTATTACAGGCTGTAATAACAGTGCATGGTGATTATAAAACAGATACTGTGCAATGTAAATAGTGAAAGGAGTCACGACGCTCGCAAAAGCACCACAGTATCTTCAAACAGTTGATCAGCAAGGGCCCCCGATTGTTGGACCCCCACTGATCTCATAGATCTCTTAGACTGTTAGGACCCTGCAGATCAGCTGTTTCCCACAGCACGCAGCTCCCAGTATTATTTACATGCTGGGCACTGCGCTGCTCACTCACCGTATTCTTGATAAGCTGTATCCCTTTCAAGTATCTGAGTTACCTCTGCAGCACCTGTAACTATCACTACCAAAAATTTGCTGTAGGGAGGGGGTAGGGGGCCCTGGACAAAAGATTGCACCAGGGCCCACAAGACTTTAGTTACGCCACTGCATGTTGCTTTCAGAATACATCGGGAGGACTTCCCAATTTATACCCCTAATGGATGCTTAAAATATATGCCACTGTATAAGCATATAGTCGAATACATCATCCTTAGGCTCACATGTCTTTCTGAATGCCTCTGTATACAACAGTGTAGTCAACTACATTATTCTATGCAGCTAAAGACATTCTTTTGTCTTTCATCAAATGTACACGACAAACGCAGTGTGAATGCACCCTTACTAACTTCTTTGATCAAGGCTTTGGTATGACTATGCATTTTGAACCTGCTTGTAAGTTAGCTGCTGCTATATATAGGGATTACAACCTGGGGATTTTCCCTGGGAAAGTCCATATACTCATGAAGGAGTTCAGGGCGGAGAATAGACATTCCTTTAGATTCTTCTCCTCTGTCTGGCCCCATGCCAAATTATTTAAACACTCAGTGGGTCCACATCTGTCTCTTGCTCGCATTGATTAAAATTATAATGGTTGAATGATGATATAGTTAGGAGGTGTACATAGGCTACCATAAAACAGACAATCTATTGATGTATTTCAACCAATCCCAAAACTGGCAGATCATAAAATATTTCAAGATTCCATATATTTCAAGGATTCATTTGTTGGGATGTATGCGACCAAAACACATAGTCATAGAAGATTCTAATATTGGTTTATAGCTCATCCATAGCAACTACACGTTCTAATCTATGTAATAATATTGATCATTGGAAATGGATTTTATTGTGCATTTTATACTTATTTATTCATTCTTTTATATTTCAGTCCTAAATGTAGATATATAAGAGTTTTTTACCTGAAATGATGTTCCTCAATGCATTGTACACCAATGATTTGTAGATGTCATACTGCTCAGGTAGAGAGGCAGAATCTGAATGGATGAAGAGGTAAACACTCCCGATCCAGTCACTTGGACAGGAAGTCATCTTTTAGGCCTGAAAAACAAACAGAATGTGTGTTCAATGTTTTGTTCACCATAATATGGTGTATAGACACATATAAGTCTGACTTTATCTCACTGCAACCCCAGTTGGTTCAGTATCTCTGGGGAGCACCATATCTCAGTAAGGGTGAGAAATTTGCTTTAGGGCATAACTGGCTCTAGCCACAAGGGGACAGCAATCTGGCACATGCCTACATGAGTACATGCCTGTACTTGTCCCACCAGCAATAAGGCCTGGGCTACATGTAAATTTCTTGTAATAGTTGTAGTTTACAAGATTGCAACTGAATGGAGGAGATCTATCTAGACACCATATAAAAGGTTCCACAATCTCACAGCGGGTTCTACACCATTCCCTATTACTTCATATCTCACAGAAAATAAATGGTTTCAAACGATAAAACTTAACTTTTAATATTTTAAAATAAAAATTAATAAAGTAATAAAATTAATAAAAAATAATAAAGTAGCCGGCTACTCTATACACTGGAGCACACCATCAGTGCTCCAGGAACTGCAGTTGTAACTGCAATTTTGATAAATATTTATAGCAGCTTAGACCAACTGATAAGTTTATTAGCATTGGCTCCTGATGAACCTTATATAGATAACACAGGGGAAACGCGTAGAGCAAGTTTATTTTCTATTTTCTATTTTTGAGTTAGTTGACCACAAGCCATACCACTTGGGGGCATGAAGGACTGACAGGAGACTGGGGCAGTCTGATTAGCCTGGAGATTAGTTGGTGGAACTTGAGTCACTAATGGAAATGGTAGCTGTATATCCCTGGAGTCAACATAGGGGATATCAGTAATGGCTGCAATATAAGGGTTTATTGAGTATAAGGGTCAGAATATCATAGTTTCCCTTATGGTTATAACATTTTAATGACAGGAAATGAAGTTACTGTGACCTGTACCTAGATTACTGGCATATGTACATACTACAGACTAGGGTTGTGGAGGTACATCATGGCTGTGCAGGAGTCTAGTCAGTGAGGCTTTACAAATTATGTGTGTGGGGACCAGGTGTTTGGGTTTTCCTAGCACTAAGAGCAACTGACAAAATACTGACCTGTTGTATGATGCAGCCGTGATACTATAACCTTAGTCTAAGGGTGGTGAAAGTATCTTATTACACCCTAGGTCCAGTGGAAAGTTGGAGAGTGTGAATACTGTCTAACATTTAAATCCTGAATAAACTTTGAATAGGCAGGCACAGACCACATTGATCTGTCTTTCAGTAGATTAGTGGACGTCCTTTGTGCAATTTTTATTTTAAAATATTAAAAGTTAAGTTTTATCGTTTGAAACCATTTATTTTCTGTGAGATACCATATAAAAGGTGTTTTATATGGCAGTGTTGCGCCCCGTGCGACTAATTTATTAGGAGTCACAGAATCTCAAATCTACGCCAGTTAGGAGCCATTCAGTGGTTATTTCCTTTCTGTTAAAAGGGAAAAAAATAAAATAGAACAGAATAAATATAAACGGGATTATTTATGTTACTGAACCAAAGAGTGACAACACCATCAACAACACCTCAAAACTTTTTAATCAAACAACACTTTATTGAGGCACCATTGAACAATTACAGTATCAATGCAAACAAAAAATCAGTTTACAAAAAAGAGAAACAGGAATACAAGCCTCCAACAAATCCCCCCTCCCCAAACGCCTTCCCTGTGCACAGCTTGTCAACAAACAGTCCGTTCTGCTTATTGTCATATTGACATACCTTGTTCTGAAACCTAAGATCCAGAGTGGACAGCCTGTTCTGCAGCAGCTACCCTGTCACCAGACCTGGGCAATCTAGCCATTTCCCCACTGCTTTTCAAATTTCTGCAACACCCCCTCTTCATATACACCCTTCGTTCCATACCAATAGTAAGATTTATAACTCTATTCACCTCCCACACTGGGTGGGGATCAATCCAACCAATGCTTGGCTATTACTTTCTTTGCCAAAGTTTCCATCTGTTTACCATCTTCCTCACCCAAGCAACGCAGAACTAGCACCTTGGGACTCTCCGGCAAACGCACCCCATAAACCTTGTGTACCAGCTCTCGGGCATCTCTCCACAACCTCTCCAATGGGATTATATAAAACATACTTACTATCTTAACCAAACTTAGCTTCTAATAAATAGAGACATGACACTTAATTGGTGGTGAAAAATAATGTATTGGGCACTGCCTTTATTAAAGGTGTAACTAAGAGCCAGAATTACAGCTTAGCCATAAACTCAAGCCTTAACATCATATAATCAAGTCAAATTGGGCGTAGTGATTGGTCGTTCATGAACGAGCTGGTTTTAAGTGAACGACTGGGAGCCTACAGCTTACTTAACACCAGCCCATACAGTACAGACCAAAAGTTTGGACACACCTTCTCATTCCAAGAGTTTTCTGTATTTTCATGACTATAAAAATTGTAGATTCACACTGAAGGCATCAAAACTATGAATTAACACATGTGGAATTATATACGTAACAAAAAAGTGTGAAACAACTGAAAATATGTCTTATATTCTAGGTTCTTCAAAGTAGCCACCTTTTGCTTTGATTACTGCTTTGCACACTCTTGGCATTCTCTTGATGAGCTTCAAGAGCTAGTCACCTGAAATGGTCTTCCAACAGTTTTGAAGGAGTTCCCAGAGATGCTTAGCACTTGTTGGCCGTTTTGCCTTCACTCTGCGGTCCAGCTCACCCCAAACCATCTCGATTGGGTTCAGGTCTGGTGACTGTTGAGGCCAGGTCATCTGGCGTAGCACCCCATCACTCTCGTTCTTGGTAAAATAGCCCTTACACAGTCTGGAGGTGTGTTTGGGGTCATTGTCCTGTTGAAAAATAAATGATGGTCCAACTAAACGCAAACCGGATGGAATAGCATGCCGCTGCAAGATGCTGTGATAACCATGCTGGTTCAGTATTCCTTCAAATTTGAATAAATGCCCAACAGTGTCACCAGCAAAGCACCCCCACACCATCACACCTCCTCCTCCATGCTTCACGGTGGGGACCAGGCATGTAGAGTCCATTCGTTCACCTTTTCTGCGTCGCACAAAGACACGGTGGTTGGAACCAAAGATCTCAAATTTGGACTCATCAGACCAAAGCACAGATTTCCACAGGTCTAATGTCCATTCTTTGTGTTCTTTAGCCCAAACAAGTCTCTTCTGCTTGTTGCCTGTCCTTAGCAGTGGTTTCCAAGCAGCTATTTTACCATGAAGGCCTGCTGAACACAGTCTCCTCTTAACAATTGTTGTAGAGATGTGTCTGCTGCTAGAACTCTGTGTGGCATTGACCTGGTCTCTAATCTGAGCTGCTGTTAACCTGCGATTTCTGAGGCTGGTGACTCGGATGAACTTATCCTCCGCAGCAGAGGTGACTCCTGGTCTTCCTTTCCTGGGGCGGTCCTCATGTGAGCCAGTTTCTTTGTAGCGCTTGATGGTTTTGGCCACTGCACTTGGGGACACTTTCAAAGTTTTCCCAATTTTTCGGACTGACTGACCTTCATTTCTTAAAGTAATGATGGCCACTCGTTTTTCTTTACTTAGCTGCTTTTTTCTTGCCATAATACAAATTCTAACACTCCATTCAGTAGGATTATCAGCTGTGTATCCACCTGACTTCTGAACAACACAACTGATGGTCCCAACCCCATTTATAAGGCAAGAAATCCCACTTATTAAACCTGACAGGGCACACCTGTGAAGTGAAAACCATTTCAGGTGACTACCTCTTGAAGCTCATCAAGAGAATGCCAAGAGTGTGCAAAGCAGTAATCAAAGCAAAAGATGGCTACTTTGAAGAACCTAGAATATAAGACATATTTCCAGTTGTTTCACACTTTTTTAAGTATGTAATCCCACATGTGTTAATTCATAGTTTTGATGCCTTCAGTGTGAATCTACAATTTTTATAGTCATGAAAATACAGAAAACTCTTGGAATGAGAAGGTGTGTCCAAACTTTTGGTCTGTACTGTATGTCACTAACCATGCCCCCTGAACAGCTAACCCTCACCTCCAAATCGGTCACTCAGTCTCCTTATAACTTAATAGTATGAAGTCTTGTGGCTGACAACAGCCAGTGGGTCATACTATTAGGTTAAAAGGAGGAGAGTATGGGGGTTTCTAAGTGTCTACATATGGTAGACAGTAATAATATATAGGGAGCCATTTGGGAGCCGAAAGAACCACTGATTTTAGTGATCCAAATGATGCAGATCACTAAAAAGAGCCAAAAGTCCCATCACTAATTGTTAGGAGTCTGACCAAGACCCCAGAGCTATCTGCACATTTATTACAGATATGTCCCGCTGTTTGGCCTATCAAATTAAGTTGCTGGGGATCAGGGCAATTTTTTTGACCCCCTGGCAACCAATCAGAACCCATTACTGGGTCAAAGGGAAGACTTCACTGAGACCCTGTAACAATTGGTGCCAGTGACAGCCAATTACAAGCTGTCACTGGGATCAAGCATCTGCCCAGATACCAGCTGAGCACAGAATTTTCCTGCCATTTAAAATTACCTCAGGAAAGCGACCTATGGATTTTAATAATCCCATGGGTCACCTTCCTGAAGGTCCAAGTCCCCCATTCTCTACATCCACAAAACATAAGTATGAGTTCTGCACCATCTTCCCTGCACCTTGGGCAACAGGCATCACCTCTGATACCCATTTTGTATTACAAGAGAGGAGTACTTTATACTCTGTGAATCAGAAATAATTTGCCAGCGACAATGTGAACATTACTAGACAAGGATTTGGTGATGCTACAACAGCCTCCCAATGTGCAACCAACAGTTGGCCCACATTTGCCTCCCATTGAGCCCTCACTTTTTTCCATTGGTCTAATAAGCTGCGATAAGGCATGGAAACCTCTAGAAGTCTCCGCTTTTACAACATGCTCCAGTTCTCCCAATGCACCAATATTTTAAGTTCACAGTCCACACCTGTGCCTGTAAGGCATGTCGTAGTTGTAGATATTGGTAAAAAAAACCTTACTATGTAGTGCAAATTCCTCCGTCGGTGCTGTACCCCCACAGGTACTGTACCCGCTACTGTCCCCATCTTTGCATTCCCTCTAGTTGATAAATCTCCCACAAAAAGTGGTGTCCCATGCCGGAGTATATTTGGTACATTCTCAAACTTCCAACAGCCGTTTACACTCCCACCACACATTATGTATTAAAGATAGCATAGGTTTGTTCATCACCAATCTATGCAGCACATGAGCCTCCAATGCCCCTAAAGGTTCTCACCCCACCCCTAAATACAATAGAATCCTTGCACTCAATGACCACCTTTCCGTCACTGTGCAGCCACTAAAATGTTGAAATTGTGCCATCAAAAAATAAATCCATACATTTGGTAAAGCCAGTCCCCCTTCATATTAAGGTCTCCGGAACCAGTTCTGTGAGATTCCTGGATCATCTTACATGCACTGCTCTTTTGAGGTCTAGCCACAGATTTTCAATGATGTTCAGATCAGGGGACTGTGAGGGCCATGGTAAAACCTTCAGCTTGCGCCTAGTCATCGGTCCACAGGACTTGTTTCCAAAATGCATCAGGCTTGTATAGATGTTCTCTTGCAAACTTGTGATGCTGAATTTTATGGTGAGGACGCAGTAGAGGTTTTCTTCTGAGGACTATTCCATGAAGGCCATATGTGTGCAGGTATCTCTGAACAGTAGAACAATGTACCACAACTCCAGAGTCTGCTAAATCTTCCTGAAGGTCTTTTGCAGTCAAGCGGGGTTTTGATTTGCCACTCTGGCAATCCTACGAGCAGCTGTCTATGAAATTTTTCTTGGTCTTCCAGACCTTATCTTGACCTCCACTGTTCCTGTAACTGCCATTTCTTAATTACATTTCGAACTGAGGAAAGGGCAACCTGAAAACGCTTTGCTATCATCTTATAGCCTTCTCCTGTTTTGTGGGCCTCCACCATTGTCATTTTCAGAGTGCTAGGCAGCTGCTTAGAAGAACCCATGGCTGCTGATTTTTGGCACAAGGTTAGAGGAGGCTGGGTATTTATAAAGCCGTAAAATTTGCATCACTTGGCCTTTCCTAACGATGAGAGTGAACAAGCCATAACCCTAACTGGCTAATTAAGGTCAAAGTTATCTGAGTACACAAATCTACAAGGGTTCCCAAACTTTTGCAAGGTACTCCTTTCCCTTTTTCCCCTAAAATTGTACTCAAGCATAATAATACACTGATATTGCTTAAAATTATAGACAAGTGTGTTTAATCTTTAACTTTATGCCTTTTAAAGATCTTCAACTTCATCTTCAACTTGCTTAACTGTTCACAATAACAGTCATTTTGACCACAGGAGTTATGTATTATATACAAAACAATCAAATTGGTCTGTCCCAGTGCCGATAAGGGCAGTTTTGACCATGCCAATACCTTCTCCTTTATTTTACCCAGTAAGGGCTGAAGAATGATAGCAATATAGTCACCTGCCCTAGCCATTACTTTAATTCCCTACAAATCTGCCCAGCTACCAATTGAGCACAGAATTTTCCCGCCGCTTAAAATTACCTCAGGAAGGTGACCTATGGATTTCAATAAACTCATGGGCCACCTTCTTGAAGGTCTAAGACCCCCATTCTCTACATCCCAAAAACATATGCATGAGGTCTGCATCCATTTCTGTATCCATTTTGTAACGGATGCTAACAACCCTTGCCTCTGTCCTGGGATCCTGTTGGGGCAGTTAAGTAAGGTTCCCTGTGTCACTAATTTCCCCTCCCATAGCATATAAGTGGTTTAGAACAGATTTTGGTAGACTCACTTTAACCCATGTGATAAGCAACTAAATTAATATTTTGTTGTGATCTTGTATTTCTGTAAACTTTCTGTAGCTACTTGTGAACAGAGGTCAGTAAGGCTGCAAGGAGTTCTGGACTGCTTCATGGTGAGTATTAGAGATAGCTGTGAGCCATATATTGCTATAAGGGCTGACCACACTGCACATTGACTTACTTTCACTATTTCTTTCTCAACATGATTTTTGTCATTATGTACTTCTGTGCATGTTACATTTACATAATCTAATCCATTGTTGGGCAACCCACCACTTTATGATAGCAGCAGAGGAAGCTACTTCATTGTAGTGGTCACCAGGGATCCTAGATGCTAGAATTCCACTTTATTGATACCCTATCCTCAAGTTTTAGTAGCGGAGAACCCTTCATATACTGATAATATATTGGGGTCTTGCCATTATCTTGTAAGATTTCACATATGATAGGTCCATGCTGCACACACTAGTTTATAGAATTTTACAGCTTCTGGAAAATGGCTGAAAAAAATCCTTGGTAGAAAGTGACCTGTGATGTGAATACAGCAGAATGCGTGCTAGGGACTGGTGCATTTTATTCACAGTATACACCAAGATGGAAGTTGGGACAGATGGAGTGGAGTGCAGTACCTTGCTTGCTCTAAAAACAAGAATCATAAAATTTTATTTTTTCGTAATATACAGAGGTCCAAAGTATTGTATTAATTCATTGTTATGTTTATTTTATAGCAAGCACAGCTCAATTTTTCTGATAGAGTAGCAAATGCCCTGGCAAAGCCATAGTTACATTTTAGAAGATATCTGCATACGGGTATCATTTAGTTCTCTGAATGGAGCTCTACTAGATGACGACAGATCCCTCCACTATAAAGAAAAAAAAACCACATAGGACTTTAAAAACAAGACTGTATAAAAAGGTGGACCGTAGCTTAAAAGTGAAGCTCTACATTTGGCCAAAATATGCAGCATGTTGAAAACTGCTGGGTTATCTAGTCACTGGCTTAAAACTAGCACAATGCCATCAATGATCCAAGTGTTCAGTCTCAAGCTTGGGGTCTGATAAGAACAGCTAGAAGACATTGTGTTCCCTTCTAGGATCCTTCAAGTGATCCAACAACTTGGCTTAGTGGTGGGATCATGTCTTAAATGGCCACCTAAAGGTTTAGAGAAAATACACAATGCGAGTATAGGGGTTGACAGGTTATAATGTGTAATAAAAAAAAAAAAAAAAAATATATATATATATATATATATATATATATATAAATATATATATATATATATAATATAGTGCACATCAGAGCTAAGCAGGCAATACTGCATAATGCAGTAGATTGAAGGTAAAGTAGCAAGGCATTGTGGGACTTCCACAGAGGCTAGAAGACAAGCTTTCTATTTTGGTTGCACACTGATCAGCGACTTTTTGTTCAATCTGCTACTAGGTCAGCAAAAGGTAAAATGTCAGAATCATCTTCTGCAAACTTCAAAAGTCTGTTGTTTTGTCATTTTGTTTTTTCTTAAAATCAAGTTAAGTGGGTAAAATTTGAGGAAATATGCATCCATACAGCTGACACTGCACTCTTCTGCACTCTTAAACAGCATAAGCTGTCCTCTCTTGAAATGCACACCAATGTATTCAACGGTATACCATACAGTCATATACTGTACACTAGCCAGGATATGTTTTCTCATGGCATCCCATGTATTGAAAAGTACAACTGAGTAAAAGAATAAAAAGGGAAATTGCAAAAATTGTGTATATTAAATCCTATAGATACATTCCAGGAGCATTTCAAGCAGAGAAACACAGGTCTATGGACTGCATTTTCTGGACTGACTTGAAGCATCATAGGCTGGATTCACACCTGCGTTGTAGTCTTCGCAGGAAGAAAAGTCCTGTAAGGGGAAACTGGGTGGTCCGCGGGTTTCGGTGTGTAACTGCTTTTTAAGTGGACAGTCTCCTTCTTCTGGTTCCCCATGCAGACTTGAGCAATGGAAACACAAACGCTAGCGTAAACCTATCAATAGTAACTTATGATGATGTGAATTCCTGAACTACTGCACTACTGACCATACTCAAAGCATTATTTGAGAATATGGTTACAAAAAAAAGGGGACAGTACATGTGAAGTACATTAGGTAAATGTCACATCCCCCTTAGGGTGAAATGCACACTTACCAAATGGTGTTGTGTAAAATGAGACACAACTCTTGTATAGGCATGTAAAATGTCATATACACTGGTACCTCGGCTGCTGCACCCACTCCGGAGTACCACTTTGAGTCAGATCAATCAAATATGAAAGAGTCTAGGAAAGGAAAACGTGTTTCTGCAATTGAAGCTTTTCTGTTCTTACTTAGCTGGCGAAGACATTGGTCCAATGTCAAAATGTTTTGTCTTGTACCTTCAATAAAATCCACTAGGACGCTTACATGTGTCATGATCATCATTTGCGCTGAGTTAACGCTACTGTGAACACCCAGCTTTCCCAGACTTTCACATTATTTGAGTATAGGACAGTAGATACTGTAATTCAGTTTATATGACCCTTGATTCGTCTGGGAAATCAGCTGTTATGCAGATTATATTTCTCAGATTGAACATGGCTGTCTGAATATATGTATTATATGTAAATATGTAATATATGTATTCTCAATGACAGTGTGCTGTGCAACCAATTAAACCACATGCATTTTATCCAGGACTTTTTTCACCTATACAAGGTAGGAAAGCCATGGTAGTTCACAATGAAATGGTAATCGGTTATGTGGCACAAGACTGATGCCAGTTGGCATGTGAAAATAGACATGAGTAAAAGAGGTGGTGTAATGGCAGCCACTACAGACCCCATTGTGTATGTTGGGCATAATACAAACACATATCTGTGCCCCAGTTACAACCACAATTCTTGGCCTGACGGTGGGTCATGATTCTGTCAGGTGATCGTAGTGGTCAGGCTAAGATTTGTTCAACAGGTGCAAGAATGCAGCAATATTTATGCGCTTTGGTGAAACTAGCCAAACTTAGCTTTTCTCTGACCCTGAATAGCCTGTTACTATGCTGAGAAATATTATTTACCTCACTTTCCACTTTCATCTTCTAAGGCCATATTTGTGTTCATTTTTTTTAAGGCAGCACAGCAGAGAAAAACCTTTTTAGCATAGGTGTAAATCGATTTTTACCTAATAATTGTTTGTCAAGTGACAAATGATGATCTCTAGATTATCAAGTTTCTTCAGGCTAGACTATCTGTTGCAGAACAGTGTCTAACAAGGAAGCCGGTAAATTAAGAGTTACATTGAGCAGTGAGCTGTCACTCAAGGAAGTCCCTCTGTTTAATACCTAGAATCAGCCTGTGTCACCTCACGACCTAAATTACCAAGTATCTTGTAATTGAAACCACAGCTACTATTCACTAAAACTACTGCACAGTATATATTCTACAGCTTCCTTGTATAGCAAGCATCATATGTTACATAACAACATATGTACACGATGCATAAAGTAATATCTAAAGGGGTATTTCAGTTTTTCAGTCCAGGCCAAAAACAGGCATCTATGGGATGGATCATGTACATGGGTATTTCAGGGCTTCTGATCAATTATTCCTTATTATTGGCCACCACAATTAGACAAGCCTGTTTGTAACACGTATGGTTGTCAAACAGCCTAAAACTGGCCATATGCATTAACTTTTGGACGGCTGTCATGTGGTTGTCAGACCGATGATTGTTCATATGGATGATACCACAATCAATCTTAACTAAAATGCTTGATCAGGGGGCAGCTTAGCTGTAAAAAAAAAGTGCAGTAAGCGCAGTAAGGCTGGCCATATACATTAAATTTGTATAAGCCAAAATCGTCCATTTCTCTTTAATTCCTCAAATGTTCCAGTGGTCGGCTGAAAATATCAGTGTTTGGCATGATCAGTTGTTTCAGGCCAATCACAGACTCACTGGGGAGAATTTATTATCCCTTATATGCCAGTTTTCTGTCATAGCTGGGCGATATTGTGGTGCAAATTTGATGCAAGGCCCTTTCTTGCACCAAATGTGCATCATGGTCTTTGTTCTGTGCCTTGCTAGCCACTTTTGAGACGCCTCAGCCCAACATATTTTTTTTATAACCCACACCTACACCTTGGGAGTGGGTTTGGTTCTGGGAATCCTCCTGGACAGCTATTTGCTATATGAGCTGTTGCAATGCAAGGAAATTATAAGAGTCCACTGAAATTAATGAATGTCTATGCCCCATCTTGGAATTTGACCCATTTAATTGTAATATTTACACAATGAATTACTAAATCTGCACTCTTACACCGCATTCACACGACCAAGTTTCACCCATGAAACTCCGTATGTTGGCCGGTTTTACCGGCCTGAACAGTATGTTGGGAGAGGGACTCTCTAGCAATGCAGTTATACATGCTTCTAGGAGTTCCTGCCCTGGGGACTCCTAGCAGCATAGATAACTATAAAACTAGAAGTCCCTCTCCTGGCATAAAGGTGCAGGTCGGTAAATATTGCCAATACACAGACTAAGTTTCACGTTGAAACTCAGTCCTGTGAATACGCCCTAAACTTATCACAGAGATCAGCTGTAATCTTTGGTGGAATTAAGTTGTAAATTCATAATTCTCCTGCAGCACCACTACAGGAGAAATTAAGCATTACACATTTCCATTGAAATGCACAAACACGTCTTCCAGGGTACAATGCTTCTTTGTAGCCAGTTTATCATGTTGCCATGTGTTGCACACAATCTGGTTGAAAAATAAACAGTAACCACAACTGGTAACTACGGCATTTGTTGTCACATCTTATGGACATCTGAAAGATCCTGAGCAGATTTTTACTGCAGGACAGATCTAGCTCTCAGAAAACAAGGACAAGAGTGAGACAGGAGATACCACTGTATGTGTAATGGCCCCGGTAGAACTGTGGCTCCAAGCTTGAATGCACATGAGCATAAAACAAACCTGTTAATTCCTATTCACAATCTCTTTCAAACATATCCACTTTCTCAGAGTGGGAATCTGAATGTTTTAGAGAACTGACTGACAGTAATTCTTTAGTATGGTACTGATGTTATCACTTTGCAGATTACAGAAAATCTAAATAAAATTTCTGCCACAATAAGGATACCAGTCTCTCAATTCCGGAAACAACTCTATCCTGTTCAATCATGCACTTACGGTTTTGCGGCGATGGCATTACACAACGTATTGGTGTCCTTTTAGTGGACGAATAATCATTTTTAGGTGCCATTTTCATGTGACTTTTGTTTGCTACTGTGATTGGTCTTATTATCATATACACACGTTGACAAAATTGTTGGTACCCCTCGTTTAATGAAAGAAAAACCCACAATGGTCACAGAAATAACTTGAATCTGACAAAAGTAATAATATATAACTACTTGTTGACAAGCCACAAAGCTTCTGGGAGAATGTCCTATGGACAGTTGAGACAAAAATCGAAATTTTTGGCAAGGCACATCAACTCTATGTTCACAGACGGAAAAATGAAGCATATCTTGAAAAGAACACTGTCCCTACTGTGAAACATGGAGGAGGCTCTGTTATGTTCTGGACCTGTTTTGCTGCATCTACCAACAATTTTGTCCACCTGTGTATAAAAGCACATAGTTTGCCATGCTGACACACCCCTGGACGAAGCTGTTGGCAAAACTCACGTCGGGGCGTGTCTCTCCCTTCTTGGCCCACAGCATCATTATAGTAAGATATGATCTGCTCACTCTCCAGTTATTTCCTAGATTATGCACGCTACATAATTCTCCAATTTCCTTACTGTCATTTTGCATCCTGATTTATTTTTCTATAGGAGTTCTATATCTGGGGAATGCAGTTTACCTCCTTCATTATATTGTATTTACCCTGTGGTCCTAGAGGGGAGATTCCTTTATGTGAATGTATTCCTTACTTTCCCCATTTATGCACTTTTTTTTATTTTTAATATGAATATTTATTAAAGATGTTCTATATTACAGTATTTTTCAGACTAAAACGCACCTGGGTTTTAGAGGAGGAAAATAGGGAAAAAAATTTTGGTAAAGCAAAAAATGTGGTAAAATACTTAATAACTTAAATAACATATGGGAGTTGAAGTTTTGCAACAGCTGCAAGGCCACATTGACAGGTGGTTCTGCAGCTGTACGGGGATGCATAGGGCATCTTTTTTTCGGGCCAGATGTACTTTTTAGTTATACCATTTTGGAGAATGTCTATTGCTTTGATCACTTTTTATTCAAATCAGAGGCGAAACAGCGAAAAAAAGGGCAGTTCGGCACTTTAGATTTTTTCCCCACTATGATGTTGACACTACGGTAAAATTATTTTTATAAGTTTGCAGACCGGGCATTTTCGGACACAGGGATACCTAATGTGTATGTGTTTCACAGTAATTTTCTACTTTTATATGTATTCTAGGGAAAGGGGGTGATTTAGAACTTTTAGGGGTTTTTTTTGTTTTTTTTAATATATTTTAAACCTAGGGACTTGAACCATCAATAATTTGATTGCAAGTCCCAGTTGTCACAGTTGTATTGCAGTCTATGGGAGATTCTCAATAGTAATATTCATAAGGCTCCCAGCTGTCACAGGAACAGGACGGCTCCCTCGATCTCACTGCGCGGGAGCCGGCCTGCAACAAGAAAGGTACCCACCGGCCCCGGGGGCAGTTTTAATACTTTGTGGGGGGGCATTAGCTCCGGGTCTCTGCTGTACATTACACCCCCCCCCCGAATTTCAGACTATAAGACGCACCCCCCAATTTTCCTCCTAAATTTGGGGGGAATAAAATGTCTTATAGTCCGAAAAATGCATTAAGGCTAAAGCCCCACGTTGTGGAAACGCAGCTTTTTTTTGTTGCAGATTTTGTTGCGGATTTTTAGTTTCAATATTTTTTATTCAAATTTTCAAGGTACAAAAATAAAGAACAATATGGATAGACATTGCGATATACAGTTGATATGCATTATAATATAGTTTCAAGATACATTCTTAGAACCGCATATCTTTGAGACAAAAGATAAAGATTACTTATAGAGTAAACATTAATAATAACATTTAGGCACATTTATTAGGCTGTTGAGGTCTATGTCTATGTCTAGGGTGGTTTTTCCATGAACAGCTTTCTCTTCTTCATGAGATGTTTAGTTGTGCAAAGGACATTCGACCCGTACCCGCAGCGCTGACTATTCCTCCCCAACTCCCCTTTCGACGGGGTTGGCGAGTCCCATATCCATCCCCATATCTGTCACAGCCACCTCGACTGAGTTTCATATACCATTCTGGTTCTTTCTACGTGACAAATCTAGAGTGTATCCACGCATCCCAAATTATTTCAAATCTATGAAAAGAGTTGTTTCCCATTGCGATTACCCTTTCATAGGAATATGTGTTATTAATGGCTAGTAACAGGGCTGACATAGGCGGGGAGGCCGCTGTCTTCCATCTCTGTACCAACATTAATTTAGCTATAGTTAAAATTTTACAAATAAGTTGTTTATGCTTATTCAGCTCTCCAGGAATTCCAAGTAGCAAAATAGCCATATGTGCAGTAAGGGGGAGATGTAGATCAAACAGTTCTGAGAGCATGTTAAAGACACTATCCCATTAACCACGAATTATAGGGCAGGTTCCCAGAATGTGAAGAAGGGTTCCTCTGTCTCCACATCCCCTCCAACAACTCCCAGACATGGAGGGATACGCTAACTGTAAAGTAGACGGGGTCCTATACCACCGTAAAATGATTTTCATTGCCGTCTCTATGTGGGTGCTACATTTTAAAGACAGATGGATCAGTCTAATCGTTTGTTGCAATTCATCTAAAGTAATGACCATTCCTAAGTCTCTCTCCCAACAACGGAATGGAGTAGATCTAGTAAAAGTCGAGATTCCATCCATTTTATCATATAGAAATCGTAATCCCCTCACATTGGTTGACAACCAAATGAAAAGTGAATTATTATGAGGCAAGGTCGTCACAGGGTGTTTAGATATGAAATGCCATATTTGAAAATATTTAAGGAAATCGCCTACATGAATTCCGTATTTTTGTCTTAGATCTACAAACGGTATAAGTTGTTTAGAGTCAGAATATAATTGAGAAATCTGCGTGATCCCCCTCAATTCCCAACCCGAGACCCCTACGCCATCAATCACCCAGGTCATCAATGACAGAGGCATTTCTGCAATATGAAAATGCTTCATTGGGTTTGCTTTCCCATGGATTAGCTTCCATGCCATTAACGAGGCGCACATGATCGGGGAGAAAGATCCCGGAGCAGGAATGTTCCAAAAGGGCAACCATAGCGCGTCCTCCAGCTTTAGGGGAAATATAAACGCCTGCTCTATATGTAGCCATGGAACCGAGGTATCCATTGACTTCCACCCTGCGCACTGAGTGACCAGTGATGCTATATAGTAATTCCTCACCACTGGTACTCCCAGCCCTCCTGCCTCTCGTTGCTTAAATAGAAAGCTTTTATTGATTCTAGGTCTCCTACCACTCCACACATATTTTGAAATCACCCTTTGTGCTGTCTCAAAAAAGGAAACAGGAATGGATATTGGGAGCGTGCGGAACAAGTACAAGAGTCTAGGCAATAGCAACATCTTAAAAGCAGCTACCCGTCCTATCCAAGTAACATCTGTTTTAGACAGTCGCTCAGTCTCTTCTTGTAATATTTTTAACATTGGGATATAGTTACTTTTGTAGAGGGTTCCTAGTGATGATGTCACCTGTATCCCCAAATATTGAACGCTATCCTTCCTCCAATCAAAATCATAAGTCGATTGTAGATGTTGGAGCAAGGGTGGAGGGACATTGAAAGGCAATGCCTGCGATTTGGCCATGTTTAATTTGTAAAACGATAATTGCCCAAAAGTACTAATAGTATCCATAAGATGAGGAATAGATATCTGCGGATTGGACAAAGTGAGAATAATATCATCAGCATATAATGATATAAGATGAGATTTATCTCCCATGTCAATGCCTCCCACTCTCGGATTTAGTCTAAGTATCTGGGCTAAAGGTTCTATAGAAAGAACAAATATCAGGGGCGATAGGGGGCACCCCTGTCTGGTCCCGTTTGTAATGAGGAATGGATCTGATACTACTCCGTTGGTGAACACTCTCGCAGAAGGTGCCGAGTATAACGCTTCAATTGCTCTTAAAATAGCTCCAGAAAACCCCATATTTCTGAGCACCGAAAAGGCATATGACCAGCAAATGAGATCGAACGCCTTCTCTGCGTCTAATGCAAGGATCACCGCCGTTTCCTTCCTAGAGTCAACATGATGTATTATATTTAAAATACGTCTAGTATTATCATACGATTGCCTCCCTTTAACAAACCCCACTTAATCATGATTTATCAAACTTGGGAGACAGACTGCCAATCTGCTTGCTATTAATTTGGCATAGATTTTTAAATCTGTGTTCAATATCGATATTGGTCTGAAGTTCTGGGGGCTGGTGGCGGGTTTGCCAGGTTTTGGCAGCGTAACTATCAGGGCTTCTTGATTTTCCTTTGGGATGATACCAGAATCCACCACGGCCGTCAAAAATGACAGTAGTGGGCTCATCAGGGCTGGGAAGAAACATTTATAATATTCATTAGTAAGGCCGTCAGGGCCCGGAGACTTGTGTGACGGCAGTGATTTAATGATGGATAATAACTCTGCTGAGGTAATAGGCGCATTTAAGGAGTCCAGCTGTGACTCAGTGAGTGCGGGTAATTGAGCCGCCTTAAGGAATCGCTCAATATCATGGGTTGTCGGGGGGACCATCGAAGAGTTTTCTGCTAGGTTGTAAAGACCCTCATAGAAATGTTTAAAGGCGTTAGCGATGCCATTTGGGTCATAAATTTTGTATGTACCATCCTTGCTGTGCATAAATGGGATCCTGGATTTTGCATGCTTTTGTTTAAGCTTGGATGCTAGAAGTTTGCCCGCTTTATTAGATTGAGAGTAATACGTAGCTCTAACCCTTTTCAGGTTTTTCTCATATTTGTGCAATAAACAAGCGGTCAACTGTTGGCGTAATGTTATTAATTTCGTTGCATGTAAGGGAGATGGAGATTGTTTGTTGCTGGTGTCTATGATTCTTATCTGACGGAGCAGGCGATCTATTTCTGCCATCCTATTTTTCTTTTTGATATGCCCTAGGCGAATAAACGTTCCTCTAATAAAGGCCTTATGAGAATTCCACAGTACCTCAGGGCCAGGAGCAGAGGGGGCATTAATCTGAAAGAATTCCTTCAAATCATTCTCTAACGTTGCTTTTAACTTTGGCTGTGACATTAAAAAGTCACTACACCTCCACACATATGCTCTAGCAGATTCATATTTTTCAGCTATGGACAAGGTTATCGCTGCATGGTCCGACCAAGTTATTTGAGATATCTCGGACTGCTTAGCAAGGGGAATGCTAGATTGCTCGATTAGGAACAAGTCTATTCGTGAATAGCTATTATGTACAGTCGAATGATACGTATAATCTCTTTCAGTATTATGCAGGATACGCCAGACATCAAATAGTTCATAGCGCCATATAGCCTGCGATAAGGAGGGGTGACGTGTTAGTATGCCAGAAGTGGTATCTACTAGCGGGTCCGGGGCCATATTAAAGTCTCCCATTAATATTAGACATCCCTGCTTCCTCTTTTCTACCGCCCTCACAAGTCTCCCTAGGAACGCCACCTGTTTCCTATTCGGGGCGTAAACTGATACCAGCGTATAAGTGACATTGTTAATAATACACACTAGTATAACAAATCGCCCTCCTGGGTCAGCGTATTGAGATAACAGTTGAAACGCTACCGAGTCCCTAATCCCAATCAATGTGCCCCTACGCTTTGAGGAGTAGTGAGCATGAAACACATGTGGGTATGCTGGGTGATTAATGCGAAAAGCGTCTGCCTTTAAAAGATGCGTCTCTTGTAGTGCAAGAATGTCACAGTTATGACCTCGGGCCTCACGCCATAAATTGGCTCTTTTTAGAGGGGAGTTCAAACCCCTGACATTCATGGACACAATTTTAAGTACTATAATATACAGTTAGAAATGCTTTAAGAGTCTTACCACAACTACTTATACCAGGAGGTGTCAATGTTGGTATGAAGAGAAGCTGTTTCCACCCTTCGTATTCACTACGCCCAATGTGCCAGAACCAAAAAAAAAAAAAACAAACCATGCAAATTACATAACCAATGGATAAACCGTCGTGGCAGAACCAAACAAAGAGAAAAAAAAAAGATTGTGGTACAGCGGACCAGCGGCTGTCGTAATCCTGGGGGGATAAGTTCAACGACAGTGGACATACGAAATCCAAGAAAAGGTGAGTCTCTAGCTTTGTAGCCCTTTGCGTGAACGTCTTTGGGCCCTCACTTGATGCCAACCATCCGACACAGGACCAGGTGGTTGTTTGGGTGGTATCTCGACAATTGGAATGTTCCATTTATGAAGCAGACGTTTTCCTTCCTCCAGAGTTTTGATGACATGCACCATGTTGTCTCGGGTAATGATCACGCGGACCGGAAATCCCCATTTGTACAAAATGTGGTGCTGGCGTAAGGCTGCGGTAATAGGGATGAATTGTCGCCTCAATTGCAATGTCGTGGCTGATAAATCCGAGTAAATGGATACTTTGTGATATGGTTCAGGTAGGTGATCTACCTTTCGGGAAGTCATCAAAACCAGATCTTTAGTGCGATAGAAGTGAATTTTAGCTAGAACATCTCTAGGTATAGCTTCATCTAGATGTGATGGTCTGGGGACTCTATGAGCTCTATCAATAGTTAAATCCATCGCCGTAAGATTCGGCAGGAGCGATCGGATCAGATCCTGGAGGAATGTCGTTAAATTACTCGTGGAAACTGACTCCGGAATCCCTCTAAATTTCAGATTATTTCTTCTTGAGCGATCTTCCAAGTTGGCTACTTTGGCTTTCAAAAACGACACATCCGACTCCATCTCATAGTGAGCATCTATTAGCGCATTGTGTGATGTCGCAAATTCCGCCATTTTGGATTCAACATGAATGGTACGGCTTTTTAGTTCCTGAAGATCTCTTGTTGCGGTTTTTTGAGCCAAAGCCAGGAGTGGAATGAGCAGAAGGTAGAAGTATAAAACTTCCTATTTGGTTCCCATTCCTTTTGTAGACATTCTTGGGTTTGGCACAAAAAACCACAACAAAATCTGCAACAAAAAAAGCTGCGTTTCCGCAGCGTGGGGCCTCAGTTTAATACTCTTGCTGTGTTTTTTATTCTGTGGTATCCTTATAAGCTCTAGCCCAGAGCTTATTTCCATATCCAGTTTTACTAGCTCAATTGTTTATTTGATTCAACAATCTGAAGAATCACAAAATATTGTTAGTTCTGTCCTTGACTAGGGCAACCTTTGGCACGCCAGCTTTTTAACACTGCAACATACATGACATATACAGTTGTGCTAAAAAGTTTACATATCCCGGCAGACTTTTGTTTTTTTTTGGCCTTTTTTCAGAGAATATGAATGATGGCATAAAAACTTTTTCTCCACTCATGGTTAGTGGTTGGTTGAAGCCATTTATTGTCAAACTTCTGTGTTTTTTCTTTTTAAGTCATAATGACAACCAAAAACATCAAAATGACTCTGGTGATTTTGGCCTGATAACATGCCCAGAAACCAAACCACGGTCAGGTAGACCAACCAAAATTTTGTCCACAACTGCCCGGAAAATTGTTCAGGATGCAAAGAAAAACCCACACATAACATCAGCTGAAATACAGGACTCTCTGAAAACTATCGGTGAGGCTGTTTCAAGATGCACAATAAGGAGGCACTTGAAGAAAAATGGGCTGCATGGTCGAGTTGCCAGAAGAAAGCCATTACTGCACAAATGCCACAAAGAATCTCGCCTTCAATACGCCAAACGGCACAAAGACAAGCCTCAAAACTTCTGGAACAAGGTAATTTGGAGTGATGAGACAAAAATCAAACTTTTTGGCCACAACCATAAACGTTACATTTGGAGAGGTGTCAACAAAGCCTATGATGAAAGGAACACCATTCCTACTGTAAAGCACGGAGGTGGATCACTGATGATGTGGGGATGTGTGAGCTTCAAAGGCACAGGAAACTTGGTCAAAGTTGAAGGAAAGATGAATGCAGCACGTTATCAGCAAATACTGGAGGCAAATTTGCATTCATCAGCCAGGAAGCTGCGCATGGGACGTACTTGGACGTTCCAACATGACAATGATCCAAAACACAAGGCCAAGTCGACCTGTCATTGGCTACAGCAGAAGAAAGTAAAGGTTCTGGAGTGGCCATCTCAGTCTCCTAACCTCAATAAATGTCAGCCAAAGACCGGAACAGGATGCAGGGATACCACCAGACACCACAAGGATGTCCAGGAGAGGTTCATATAACTGTTTGTTATTTTTACTCACCTCCCTTGGGCCTCCACTTATCATACTAGGATAATAATTGCACAACTGTCATTAGTCTGCGGACCCCAGCCATGAGCCCCCTTCCCCTCCAGGGTAACGAATGATCGTTATGCCCCTGATGCCACTGTAGGCATTAGTTTCGATTACCAAACACTGCTGTATCTGTTGAAAATATGCACCTGATGCTGTTAGTCCGGCCCCTTCGGCCTCCAACATCGCCAAATCATCGGCGAACATCATTAACAGCATCAATCCATGATATACAGTAACTTAATAGGGTTGTCCAGGACCTAGGAAAGATACTGATGACCTATCCACAAGATGAAGGGGGTGGGGGTATTGCAACTGCCCCACTGCAGTAATTGTGCATGAGGATCAGGCATGTTGCATTTGAAGAAATGTCCGACAGCTGTTTCCTTTTCCTAACTGAAATAAACATGCATGATCTGACAGCTATTTTATGTTTACAAGCTTTGAACTTCAGGACACCAGAAGTGTTTGGCTGCTATGCCTAGGCCCACCAGTAAAATTCATTCTGGGGACTCACTATTCAGCTACATGCAAATATTACCCGACACCCATTCGCAAACTCCTATAATGTCGGCAATATAAATTTATTTTTCTGTTTTAGCTTGCTGCCTAGCTCTTGCCTTGGATTGTTTCTGTCCTGGGGTCCTGTCAGTTACTGCTGCCTAGCATCTGCCTTGAAACTTATGCTTTGTGATCTGGGGATATGTGTTCACACAGCAGCGGACCTGAGGCAACAGCAACACGCTGCAAAATGACTGGTTATTGGGGCCCCTGCAATATGATTGAGAAGATGGGGCCCAGGGAAGAAAGATTCTTGATGGCCTGACTCTGCATCTAGATGTCATCTCAGCTGCCCAGCGTGTCTACAGTGTATAAGAATAAACTGGGTAGTTTCTTAAATAATCTATCTGGTATGTTATACCGACACATAGCCTGGCTGAGGTGATGTAAGATTTATGAAGTACAATGAGTGTACTGTGCTATGCCAAGGTCCGCTGGGGGCCCAACTGACTCAGGAACCCACTGGGAGATTCACCTATATGCCAGTCTAAGCCTTAGCATCAGTATCTGTTTAGGTCTCTGTTGGTTGAGATCACCAGTTTTCAGGGCCCACACCTGTTCCTTTCTTGCCCCAATGAGAATCTGGCCGTGAATATGTCACACACAATAACATAATTACGGCATGTCCTGCCAAATTCAGATTTCTTGTTTAAGTCTCCATACTTGGTCCAAAATATCGCACCTTACAAGTTGCACAACATCAGTGATACAATTGTCCTTGCACTAGTTACAGGACTGTAGTACAGGGGAGTACGGTACGTCTTGATGCAGGAGTACTCGACTGCTCCTTTACAACACTGAGATACTAACTTTTTGGCACTAGCTCTTCGTGTAATGCCACAAACCAGATACCCAGAATGCCATCCTGCCCAGTGTCACAATCCCGACACTGCCCAGACCTTTCACATAGTAACACAGCTTCCATTATTTACCTGTTTTCCAAAATTCTGTAGAGTTCTGGCTCTTCCGAAATCTCATGCAGCTCACACCCCAGCCTGTGACACCACAGCAGGTCCACACCCACTTAACACTTAAACTACCAAAGAGAACAGGAAATTGTATCATACAAGAAAACTGAAACTGAATAAGCCCATATTTACACAGTTATTAGAATTACACAATAGCATTGCTAGGAAATGCATCTGTACAACACAAACACACACTTACACTATGGTTACATATTCTATTTTTTCTAAAAAGGCGCACTTGCATAATGAATTTAGTGCAAAATGTACCACATGGAATTGTGATCCCAATGCTGTGTGACATGATGGGCTTTTTGACGCTGCCGTGTACTGGTGTACAACTTTGGTACCTTTCCAGCAGTAAGCAGTGCTGGAGTCCTGGGTTCAAATCCAGCCAAAGACAACATCTGCAAGGAGTTTGTATGTTCTCCCCGTGTTTGCGTGGGTTTTTCCCTGGGTGTTCCAGTTTCCTCTCACACTCCGAAGACATACTAATAGGGAATTAAGATTGTGAGCCCTATCTATAGATCAGTGACCTGTAAAGTATTGCGGAATATGATGGGGCAATATAAGCAAAATAAAGATGACACAAAGTAATTAAATAGACACAAGTAATGAATATGGCAAGAAAAGAAACTTCGCGATGGCCAGGCCCCCTTCACTCAATAAAAAGCAAAAGTGACGAGGGTACAAATATGTCATAAATAAAGCAAAATAAGGCGCAATTTATGCCATATAAAGCCACAAGTTATTTTATATTTTGATAAATGTTCCCCAATGTATCAGAGTTGTAAATTCTCTACAGCTGAAGCGCACTGGTTCAGGTTTGTCATGGATTTCCGGCGAAAAATATTCGCCATGTGTGATTCCAACCGGACAGATCACTGTAGGAAGATTCCTTAGACTGAGGATAGGCAACTTGCAGAACGTCAGCTATTGTGGAACTACAAATCCCAGCATGTCTATTTGCCCTGCTCTTCTTGGAGCTACCCATAGAACAGAATGGACGAGCATGCTGGCAGTTATAGTCCCACGCGAGCTGGAGTATCGAAGCTGATCCCTGTCCTAGACCTAAGTTTGCAGCCACAAATACAGCAAGAAATGACCGGCTACAAATGTGTTAAACTTACGCCCCGCCTTTTCTACAGTCTAGTGATTGGTTGCTTTGCTGTAAATCTAATTGGTTGTAATGCTGTCAGTAAAAGGATCAGCTGACCCCAGCTGTCGGAGCGGTTTAGTAAGGGATTGGGAGATTGCTGTGCAGGCAGTAGAAGCAGGTTAGGTTGTCTTATGTTTGTGTGACTCGCTACACATAACACATGTATTTCGAGGCCTGGGTGACTGCCATGCTTGTGTACAGTCACTGTCAGCCAGACGAGTGTGACATGGCCTCATAAGACTCCAGGTAACCAGGGTTTGCGGCCTTCAGAGCTGAGCAGAAGCCATTCTGTGTGAACTAATTTACAGAGCCTCAGAAATAGGAACTAGTAATATGCCATAGCTATGTGTGTTTACCAGTCCAGTGGTCTGCAATGTTTGAGACACTACAAATCCCAGCATGCCATGAGGAGAATGCTGGGAGGTCTCATCTTTGGCTATTAAAGTGGTGATCATGTTGTTGGGATATATTCCTGGATCTGTGTGGATCTCTATGACTGAGATTTGGTTATCACATCTGTGTTCCCCAAGATCACCTGGACTGGTTTACATGATATTTATTTTCGCCTGTGTCCCTTTCTGCCACCTCATGAGAGGCTACTGCTCTGCTTTGCCCTCCTGCTTTTCACTGCAGCACTACTTGTTTTGATTGGCAGCTGTGTATAAGCACAACTTTAGGTGAGAATATGGTGCCTCATAGAGACTTATGGTGGTACATAGGGCTGCTGTTTACCACTGAATTTACTTCCAATTTCTTTGCAAACTTGTGGTTTTTTTTTTTCCCCCCCCCATGTGTAAGGTAATGGCGGAGTCTCTTTCCCAGGAGCAGCGTGTGTTGCTGGGGTTAAAAGATGCAGTACTGGACAACAAGGCTTCATCCTGGGATCTCAGCAAGATAGGTGGTCTGCCGGTAAGAGGCTTGTGATTTTGCCACAAAATATATAAAGGGACCATGATCTTAGTAGCCTTATAATAGGACTAAGTAGCAGGGTTAGTGATGTCACAAGTGTGGTGGGGCTCTTTTATTACACTGTCTTAATGCAGACAAGTGTGAGTACTGTTTAGAGTATGTCCATATAGGCGATTAGATGCTGCACAACTTTAGCTGAAATTTTGTTAAGTTACATAACAACAAAATGAGAAACGTAACTGGAATAAACAAAGAAAGTTTTATATATTACAAAACAGTTCATGGCAACACAAATAACACAGGCTGCGAGTGGGGGAGACAAGGGAAAAGGGGGGGGGGGGATGGAGAAGGGGAGGAGGAGTCAAAGACCATGTAAAATACAGTATGCGTCCCAGGGTGACCACACAGCGTGAAATGCTTCCATTGTATGATTAAGAGAAGCCGTCGAATACTCCATACTACGGACATCTTTCACACAAGCAGTAAGCTCTGGACCGGTGGGAGGAGAGGTTTTCCTCCAGTGGAGAGCAATGAGCGTTTTGGTGGCAGTATATAAGTATAAAAACAATTTGGAAGTCTGCTTACCCATGAGTTTGGGGGGGGGGGGAGGTTAAGCAAATAGGTAAAGGGATCCAGGGGAACACATTGAATAAAAAGAGCATCAGTAAAGCATCTAACCCCTATACAGAAGGGGCGGATCCCCGAACAATCCCAGAAAGTGTGGCATAGTGTAACCACCTCTACCTGACAGCGCCAACAAAGGGAAGGGATGCTAGGGTTAAGGGAATGGAGCAAAGCGGGGGTGTGGTACCAGTGCATGAGTAACTTATATTGGGTCTCGCGTAAAGTGATACATGTAGAAGACTTAGCTGCACAAGACCAAATAATTTGCCACTGCCCAGGCGAGATCTGCCTATTCAGAGCCCCAGACCACTTAACAATATACCTATGAGAGAGGGGGCCCCGTCCCTCAGGGGACGTGCGGAGCCTGTAGATGCCCGAGATCAGGCCCGCCGTGGATGTACCCGCCCGATAGACCTTTTCAAAGGCAGTAGGTATCGAGACCTTCAGGGAACCAAACTGGGAGGACACGAAGTGGACTATTTGCTGGTAATGGAACCACTCAGAGGTAGGCAAATGTATCAGAGGTAGAATAGTCAAAGGGCCTGAGCTCCAAGGTCGATGGATCCACCAGGTCGACAATGTGAAAGAGGCCCAGTTTACTCCAGGGCCGTACCATAGCTACCGTGAGTCCACCCGGGAGGAGTGGATTATACAGAAAGGAAACCATTGAGGAACATGGGGAGGCCAGGGGAAAAAGTTTGGAGCAGGTTATCCAAATAGCTCATGTGAAGCAGATGGGTCCTAGGAGAGGGGTGGAAGGTTGGGGAGAGGAACAGGACCATAGGAATGCATTAGGGTGGATCGATGTTAGCCAAAGCTTCTCAATCTTGACCCATTTCGTTTAAACCT
This sequence comes from Leptodactylus fallax, assembly GCA_947044405.1. Classification (NCBI taxonomy): domain Eukaryota; kingdom Metazoa; phylum Chordata; class Amphibia; order Anura; family Leptodactylidae; genus Leptodactylus; species Leptodactylus fallax. The sequence goes on from CAMRHE010000088.1 coordinate 3,546,859, forward strand.
GCGGAGCAGCCCAGAACGGTATACAACACAAGTGTGATGCCCAGTAGTAATGTAAAACATGTGGGACCGCCAACTCCCCCTCACCTTGGAAATTCACATTTTATGTTCCTGAAAAAAGTCTGTAGGAACAAAAATAAGGGCAAAATTGTGCGCTTTCTGTTGTGGATATTGTGCATTACTGCTGCGGTTTTACGGCGTATCTCATTGCATTGGTGAAATCTGCAGTGAAAATCAACAGCATAAATAGATACACTGGAGGGAATTTTCTAACACATCTCCAGCTTTTTTTGGCGCATGGCACTTTCTTGCCCCAAAGATGCTTTGCATCATTCCTTCCATGCTCTTCTCACAACATTTTATGAAAGTGGGTAGAAACCAAGGTGTGCTGAGGCAGGCTTGAGTTATACTTAAAAATCTAGGCCAGTTCCTGACTGTTGTAGATTTCAATACTGGTGCGCAGGAGTGTGCCAGAACTAAGAGGCCGGATCCTTTTAATAATTCAGAGGCAGTTAGCCCCACCAGGATAATAGATTAAGATTGGTGTACGGAATGCCAATCTCAATAAATTGCCCCCCATGTGTATTTATGATCAGTTTTCACAGGTGTATTTTTGTTTGTGAAGGTTGTGAATGAGATTTGATTTGAGCTACTATATACACTGAAGATTTGTTGGCCACAATTTCACAAGTGAAAAATTTGCAGAGAATACATCCTATGTGGACATGCCCTTAAAGTACTAAGGACCCTCCTGCACTCTGGTTGGCACTTAATATTTCATAACCTTGAAAATCCAACCTGGCATCTGTGTGAGATTTTGACATAAAGTGCATATACATGATCAGTCACCATTCACTGATGTTTCTTTTAACAGGACCCAGTACCCCATGTGAAATCTTCTTTTCCTTTATGTCCTCTGTGTTCATCAGTCCTCTGCCATGTTGTCCAGGTGTACTGCCCGCTAGAAGGATCACGGTATCATCGTATTATCCATGTGTTTGCATGCAGTACAAAGTCATGTTGGGGGAAACCTCAAAGGTAACTGTGTATGTAATGCCTATTTACTTGACAGTCAAGAACAGAATACAACTTGCTGTCCATCATAGATTCAGCATTTCCTACAAATGAAAGTTGGAGGCAAGTCCTTGTTATGGCAGTATGTGATGACCTGATATCACTGTCCTATCACATGTATATCACCTAGTACTACTGTAAACAAGCACTGGGATTCAGTAGCACAGAATCAGTACAGATGTAGTAGAGTTAAGCCAAACTTCTGTATTTGGTTAAACTACTGCAGCGTGATATCTTATCACAAAGTACAACAAGAACCAATGCCAAGTTATTGAAAGCATTTTTCCGATGACTTTTCATTGTTTTGTTGTCTTCTGTAGTAAGATATGAGGCTGCTGCAGTTTATGTCATAATTTTATAAGGTTTATTGTTGGAGTCTGAAAATCCCTTAAGGTATAGTTACATGACTTCCAGCGTTGTTGGAATAGTATCCCTATTTTGCTGAAACTAACATAATATTTTGACTTCAAATTTGGATCAGATTGTATAAGATACTTCATAATTGTCTCATTCATATGAGAATAGAACTGCAGAGTGACAGCGCTTCCACAGAACAGCACCCTGTGATCAAAAACACAACACTGTAGCAGCCTGTACATATTATATTAGGATTTTTTGCATTATTAGAAATTCTGTGGTCTAGTGTTAGGCCATTTTCATATGTAGTTTATTTACTGTGGAATTTGTGAGATGGTTTATACGGTAAATGACGGTATATTAAGTGTTATTGTATATTTCCTTCAATTTAATACATTTTTTTAGGAATGGCGTCATTATACCAGGATTGTGTCTGGCAGTAGTATAATTTTCTTCTTTTTCTCTCTTGTACAGTTGGGTGGCATTACGGTCACAGTGTTTTGAGACCCATAACACACAGAACACACATGTACCAAAGCAGGTAGATCTTTATGAATAGGTATGTTATGACATTCACACAAGTGGATCCTTTGCTCACAGAAAGCTCACTGTCTTCATATAGGAAAACAAGATGGCAGCTACAGACTGGTGTGAGGGTGCAGATGATTGGGGATTTGAAGATGAGCCAGAAATTCCACCTGTTGAGTCACATGCCACTAGTTGTCCCACAGCATCTGTGCCCACAGACTGGACTTCACAGCTTCAGAACCTCTCACTCACTGATGCATCAGAGACCTTACAGTCTTCTGACTCTGTGTTTAGATCTTATTATATAGCTGTTGCAGAGGAGGAAGATTGTGCCTGGGACATTGATCTGGATCATGCTCATCGTCTTCTAAAGGATTATGAACAACAGGGGGAAGCAGTGATGGAAGATCTGGAGAGGTGAGAGCAGTTGCAGGACGTTGCATGGTTAAACCACTGTACATTCTGTTGATCAGGGAGGGGTGGCATTTCGGAAACAATAAGAGAGATACAGAGTTCACGCAGCACTTCCACTATAGCCAAAAGTTTCTAAAACCTGCCTCCAATTACGTAACCACTTTTCATAAATGCACAGTGCAGGTGAATATAAGCAACTCTGTAATCTTATTAAAGAAATCTTTTTCCTTCACCACTTATTAGGCTGCTCTCCTCCTCCTTTTCTCACTCAGACTATTTATTTCTATAGCATTATACCAGCTCTAGCTTTAAACACAGAAGTCTATAGAGAGGAGGAAGTAGATGCTAATTGGCTTATTGCCTCATTACCTGTGCAGTGGTAGTGTGTTATCTTGAAGATACAACAGTATCAGAAGAGCTCTCAGTGTAGCAGAGATAAGCAGCTGCAGTTATGTCTTTTCCAGCAGCCTTCTCCTCTCACTCCCGTCTCCATGGACTTCTTATTTCTTTATATATTTATAGTTGGTAAGATTGAAAATAAACGCTCTTGCTCAACCCAAATCAACCATTATGGACATCCTGTTGTAGACAGATCTTTAGCTTCACTGATTATATAGTAGAAATCCCTGATGGTGCTGATGGTTATGTCATCTTTCATCTTGACATAGTTGGTACTGCCTTTGTTACTGATCTGGGTACAGAACCTTTATTCGACAGGGCTCTACTGACACTTTATATTTATACATAATCGTGGCATAATAGCATGCCCCAGTAATGTCAATGCCACTGCCAGCATTAATTGGCAAGTAGATGTATTACTGAACATTGCTCTATGTGAGCTCTAGTAGCAGCGATATCGGTTATCACCCTATAAATACATCTGATCATTTCTTTATCTGTTTATACCAATCTTATTTTTCTACAGCTGTGATGGAAAAAGAGAAGGGGAAAAATATGAAAAGTGTGACCTGCAGAATCGAGACCTTGTGTTTCACAAGTTTCTAAAGAAGATCTCACCATGCCGTCAGCAAATTCTTAGGTTGGTACATGCCCAGCTGTCACTCAAAAGTAGGGGTAGAGTAGATTAATTCTAGTATTAGGACTCCAGTAGGAGGTCCTGCTCAGTAATTGGCTGATATGTAAATAAATAAATTGAACAGATTCCCCCCCCCCCCAGAAAACTATACATCATTCTGCTCAGCTACTCCTGCCAACTAATCAAATATCATATTCAATGTGACAAGTTCCCTTTAACCATTTCCCAAATAAAGGAGTTTTACCACAAACTAAAGTCATTTAATTATACATGGGACCACATGTAGGGTACAGTTAAACACACAAGGACACCTATTTTTGTTAAAAAAAAAAAAAAAAAAAAAAAAACCTTACAATTCCCAAGTCTGGTTCTCTCTTGCTGGTGCTGAGGCCTATTCTGCCTGCTGACACTCGTATAGCTGAGTGCAGAAAAAGTCTGTGTAGTGATAGAAGGGAGGTCTGATATGGAGTGAAAAAAACTGCAGTGGAAACGCATTGAGGTTTTTCCTACAGTGCTTTTCACAGAAAGTCTGCAGAGTTTTCCTCTGCGGATTTTCTGCTTCCATTATATCTATACAGAAACTGCCAATGTTTCCCTAGGTATAATTGATTTGCTGTGATTTGCAAAAACGCAGCATTTATGCTGTGGATTGTTTTCCACTTGTATCCACTTTGCAGGGACTGTAAAATGCTGCCCTTTTTGCTGTGGCGTTTACACTATGTGGGGCCCTGGCCTTAAAGGCGGTATTCTGGGCAGAAGGACTTAACCACAGGTTGGGTCATAAATGATAAATTAGTGACGGCTCATTTGAATGGGGCATCCCATATTTATTGAAGAGTTATGAATCTGGTTAAGACCAGGATCCACACAAAGCTGTGAAGCTCCCAGCCATATTTTCCATACATGTAATTATGACTATCCTGACCATGTAGACAGTAATTTTATTTATTATGCTAATATAGCGCTATCATATTCCTCAGCGCTTTCACAGACATTGTCAGTCACTGTCCCATGTAGGGCTCAGAATCTACATTCCCTATCAGTATGTCTTTGAAGTGTGGGAGGAAACTGGAGTACCCGGAGGAAACCGATGCAAACATCCTTGCAGATGTTGTCCTTGGCAGGATTCGAACCCAGGACTCCAGCACTGCAGTTCTAACCACTGAGCCACCGTGCTGTAAACAGACGGCTATAACTCACCCCTGGCTTCATCTGCTGTCCCTAACTAGAAGTATAAGCTACACATAAATTAGCATGAAATAAGATGAATGAGCTCCTTTCTAACTGTGCTAACCTCCACAGATACTCCTGGAATGGAAACCCTTTATACATGAGCTCCCCAGATGAGGTGTCACAGCCTCCTTCATGTCCACGTTGTGGAGCACAAAGAGTTTTCGAATTCCAGCTCATGCCAGCTCTTGTAACAATGTTGCAAGGATCAAAAGCAGGTAAGAAATTTTACTAATAGCAGGCAATTGGTATAAGCTGATATGTGGGATATCTGATGCTAATGTATCTTCTATCTTGTGTACAGATATGCTTTTGGAATTTGGGACAGTTCTCATTTTCACCTGCGAGAGGAGCTGTTGGAAAGACAGTGACATGATCCCAGTACAAGAATTCTGCATTGTACAGGAAGATCCTGACCAAAGATACTTTAACTAGTGAAACAATACATTTTATCTCACTTGTAATGAATGTTGCAATGAGATGAGAACCCTTGTTTCTTTATACCTACAGCAAGAACAACAAACATGATCTCCATTTTAGCTTTGAAATTTCTACCACATCATTACACTAAGTATATAAAGACAACCATGTGATCCAAGCAAGAATCTTCATAATATTGGTTGTTCACCAAAAATTGTAATTATCCACTGACATCATGAAAGAGCTCTCTGCTTTCCTGTGCTCACTATTTGCTACAAGGATTCCTGAATAAGCTGATCACAAAATGTCCCTATTCTGGGACTTCAGGTGATGTGCTGCAACAAACGTCATGATGGATTTCCCCAAAGCACCATCATAGGATAAATTAAGCGTTACACAGTGCCCATATAGATGAATGGGTTGTTTGTGTAATGCAGGACCAGACAGTTCTTCAAAAATATATCTTGTATTCACTTTCCAATAGACAGTGGTTTCACTGGAGGCTGACAAACCACTCTCTATTAGGGTGTATGTAAATGGTTTCCTAACTAGACAATCTGTTTATATAAAAAAAAAAAAGTTGCCTTGTCTATGCTTTCTTGAGTGAACTGTGCAATAAAAACGTAAAGGACTGTGTGTGTGTATGTTCAAGTCTCTACAGTTTCATACAAGTGTTATATAGGACATTATGGAATCAAATTGTCACCTGATCACGGATTTAATCTAAATCTCTAGGCTGCTGTTTAAGTCATTAGACCTATGGCTAGGCCAGTATTTGTCCTCACAGATCTTAAAGGGTAAGGCAGGGTTCACACTACCGTTAATGTCCATTCTGATAGTGTCCGTTAAAAAAAGAAAAAAAAACGGACACCTATCAAAACAGACATTAACGGACACTAACTGATGTTAAAGTGTCTGTTTTTTTTTTTTTTTTTTTTACTGATTCAATTAATGGATTAGTAAAAAAAAAAAAAAGCATCAGTTAGTGTCCGTTTTTTAACACTGCCCCCTTTTTTTTTTTTTTTCTGAGCATGAACAGGAAAAAAATGGACATAAATTAAAGGACAGTAACTGATGGCTATCAGTTACTGTCCGTTACCCATAGACTTCAATGTTAAAAAAAATAACGGACACTTGCTGTCTATCAAGAATCCGTTTTTTTCAAATGGACAAAAAGTCCTGCATGTAGGATTTTTTTGTCCGTGAAAAAACAACGGACTTCTGACGGATTTGGTGTAAACGGACACTAACGGACTCAATATAAAAACCCATTGAAATGAATGGAAATTTTAACGGATTTCTGACGGTTCAGCTAGTGTCCGATGCTAAAATCTTGTAACAGACAATAGCAACGGACACTACTGACAGTCACCAACGGTAGTGTGAATGCCCCCTAAGGCCACACAATGCAACAACCCTGTGGAATGTAAGCAGAGACATTCTGCAGTGTTTTCCACTGAGGAATCACCATGGCAAAAACCACTTGAAATTGGGAGGTTTTTGCTGTGTGTGACTTGCAGATTTACCTGCAGTCGTATCCATAATGCTGCAAATGTAAATCGCTGTGGGTCAGCCAGCAGTGGATATGTAGCAGCTAACTCACAGGGATCACATGGTGTGTCCCTAGTCAAAGAGGTTACTTGCTTTTTGTATAACTGCAGAAATGCCATACACGTGTAATGGAAAAGTCTGATAACTCACTTCCAAGACTTATCTTAGCCCCTTCCCCACCTTTGTGTTGTGGCTACCAATGTAAACAAGACGCATGTTCATAGCTTTCCAAGGTGAGGGCTGTTGCTTATACTGTTCTGGTGCTAGAAACATTACAGGATATATCAGGAAGCTATGGACATTCTGTATCTACACCTGTACAGTAGAGAACGGGGACCCTCCATGTTTGATGAGCTGTAGATGTGCATCTTGTTTATGTTGGTACCCATGTCACTGGGGGGAGGGGTAAGCTATATGATTTATCAAATGTGTTACATATGTGGCACAATTTCCAGCAGCTAGTCCCAGGGCTTCTTCTCATCATTGCTGAGTTATAACATGTCTCCACAGAAGATGGTGAGGGACCCCAGCTATGAACAATACAAATTTGCAGTTCAAATTTTGCATTTGCAGTTATTTTAGTTTTTCAGGAATTCTGCAGCTTTTAGGGGCAGATTTAGGTTTCCTTTGTATATGATGTGGTCATTTCTTTACTTGTCGCATAAAGTTAAGACTGTGTTGGGGCTGTAAAGCTGCATAATTTTTCTAGGGTAGTTTATATTGGTTTCATTCCATACTATACTATATATTATATAAACTAATACTTGGTTCTGTCTACCATATCAAATTATTTATTCTTATTTTTGGATGGTGTCTTATATTTATAAGTTCTATTTGCTATAAAATGAGTATGTATAACTTGTTAAGGCTGAGGCCCCACGTTGCGGAAACGCAGCTTTTTTTTTTGTTGCAGATTTTGCTGCAGTTTTTTGAGCCAAAGCCAAGAATGGTGCAAAAGGAATGGGAAATATATAGGAAATTCTTATACTTCTTCCTTCTGCTGAATCCACTCCTGCCTTTGGCTCAAAAAACCACAGCAAAATCTGCAACAAAAAAAGCTGCGTTTCCGCAACGTGGGGCCTTAGCCTTAAGCGGACCTTTCACCAGGTCTGAAAACAGAATGGCATAAATTATAAGTGCTGTCACCCCTGAACGTTATGGGGTTATGTTTATCAAAATCTTTCCATTCCAAAGATATACTGTAAGCCCTTTTAGGCTATGTAGTGAAACACGGATAAAAACACTGTGAAAACGAGAGGTTTGTTTTTTTTTTAATTAGTGTCTTTTTTTTTTTTTTTCTTCCCATATTCAATATTCACGGAAACCACTTGCGATGGTGCAGCTAAAATCAGTATGCTGCAAATTTCATAAACGCAAACCTTAGTGTTGGTGCAAGTGGGTGGTAAGACTGGTGTCCCTGGGGGCAGGGCCTCTGTGTGCTGTATGTCATGCAGTGTAACCGTGCACTTGGCTAGTATACCCTAATTTGTGACAACACTAAAAGGGAATGGTTTAATGGACTTGGATCAATAAAACACCAAAATTCTCAGAGTAACTACAGATGATGTATGTCATTGACTATTCAGACCATATCACAGGTCCACCCTACTTTTGGAAAAATGATGAGGCAGGCACAAAAACACCATTTGCGACTGTTTAAGTTGCAAGTGGTGTTAAATAGTTGCAAAATAGTAAAAAACCAGAGATTTGCATCACAGAAATGCAACACAATTATGATGAATCCCCCCACACCTGTCTGTTCAGCAGTTATGTACTTTAGTGTTAATAAACTACACGACTAGACACAACAAATGGTCTGGAATGGCGCTGAATCGAGGGAAACAAACTGGACCCCCTCTTTTTGTAATGTCAGGCAGTTTCTCAAAGATTCATCAGATCTTATACTGCTTTAGGCTAAGGACCCATGTAGCGTCCACAGCCAAGAAACGCTGTGGGAAAAAACGTGCGGAAACGTATCACAGTTTTTCCCGCAGCGTTTTTTCACAGAAAGTCTGCAGAGTTTTCATCTGTGGACTCTGCTTCGATTATATCTATAAGGAAATCACCATCGTTTTCGTAGGTATTTACTTATTATGCTTACTTGTATAGCGCCATCATATTCTGCAGCATTTTGAAAACATTGTGGTCACTGTCCCATATAGGGCTCACAATCTATATTCCCTATCAGTAGGGAGTGTGTGAGGAGTATAATTGACATACTGTGGTTTTGGAAATCACAGCATTTCCGCTGCAGGTATTTTTCTGCAATGTGTGGATGGGATTCGCTAGTTTTTGTTGCAGCATTTCCACTACTTTGGGCCCCGGCCTAAATCTGGTTTGGATGGGGGCAGGAAAAAAAATGATTAACAAAACAATAAACGAACATTTACATGGTGTAATGATCAGGAACAAATGTTCATATAAACAGTCTGTGCATGATCACCGGCCCATGTAAAAGGGCCTTTATGTGAGACTGTATGGATTGTTCTTGATTCTGAAAATACTAGTGATACAAAACGCATATTACTGTCATTTTAAATCACAGATGGAATATGGCCAAAAGGAAGGTCTTTGGCAGGGTTACTGTTTCTGAAGGCTTGTGTCCGGATGCTACTGACTCAAGACAAACAACAGTAAAATATGTTCCATCAGTGCAATGAGGTTAAAGGGCACATAAAACTTGTACTGCCAGGAATATGGTATGTGGTGTAAAGGAAATCTGTCAGAAGGTTTGACCCTGTAAGGCTAAGATCAGACAGTGCTAAATGAAGAGGAATTTGAGGCAGACACCTGCCTTAGATTTCTCTACATTTTCTGTTTCCTGTGGTGGAAAGCCATATGTGTGAAGATGTGTGCCTTTAAACTGCTGACAGAGCTAGCTAGGAGTTCTGGAGAGCTGTAAATTGTAGGTCCTGGATTAAAAGATTGATTTTCAAGTCATGCTGCTACCAAGAATATCCACCAAGGTATGTTTAAAGGCGTTGTCCAGGACTTATATATTGATGAGTTCTCTTTAGAATAGGTCATCAATATGTGATGATTTGGGGTCCAACACCCAGGTCAACTGGTTAAACAAGCTGCCTCATTCAGGTGAGCACTGCGGCCTCTACTTGTGTAGGGTCTGTGCTTGGTATTGCAGCTCAGCTCCATTCACTGGAATGAGACTGAGCTGCCATGTAACTGAGAAGAGTGATATCTGCACAGGGAAGAGGTCGTGGCGCTTGGGAGAGCCACACATTTGTATCTTCATCATATGCCCCCTATAGTACTACAGCCAATGCAAATGTTCTGCATCCTATAGCCAGCTGCAAATGTCCCTCAGATGCAGGCCTGAAGTCATGAGATGATGTCTAATGTAGTCAATTACAGTGAAGAGCTGGAGAAGCAGGATACAGTCGCTACGTTGTAGCTGCTTTCCTATTTTTTCATCAATGAGTTGATCAATTTGTATTGAAAAAAATTCAATAAAAGCCGTGCCAGGAGTTTTGCCAGTATAAAATAAAGAAACTCAGTACCGTAGGGCCAGAATTGGTACAATAATTTCTAGTACAAGAACATAACAGTGGCCCACATTTCCTAAGACTGGAATATTTTACTCCAGTAAAGGAATGATTTTCCCCAAATAAAGTTGACGCATTCTGAACTCACCGACAAGCAGAACATGAAAGTATGCCTGCTATTAAAAGATGTAGATTTGTGATGAGGTTTACAGCATTGTAACTTCGCTTTCTAAAATGGCGAATACAGGCATACTTTTGCATTGGTTCTGACACTGGGTATGTTGAGATGAAAAGGCATGTTGAGGCTGCTGTTTGATGCCCCTTGAGGGTCATTGGCACTTGGGGTACCAAAGCAAAGTGCAGCGCTACAATGGGAACAATGACTTTTGTGTTACCTCTGGCACAATGTATTCTGTGTCACTATACGGAATTACTGCCAGCCCCGTGGGTTTTTCTTGCTATAAGTCATGTGAGTACAGTACGGTTATCTCTGAATGTAAGTCTGCACACACTCTTGGCTGTTCTCTCTATTGGCTCTTGTGTCATCTGACATGATCTACCAATGCTGGGTGTTGGGAGGGACAAGGTCTTGTTTCAGGAAGCGTCGTCAGTGTTGCACAGTGGTGAGTATTCAGGGTGTGTAGCTATGGCTGCAATTCATGGGGAAATTGTATGTCTGGTGTAGAACAGTGCGCAGGTCAGATTACAATGTGACATTGCAGTTTTGTGATACTATGATGTTTCATTAACCCTTTCTGCAAATATTGTAACTTACAGACAAAAAAGCCATCCCCCTTTACAATGATGGAAATGATTTGTGAATAATGTCAAGTATCATATTGAGCTGAAGTTTTGCTTTGTATTTGGAGCAAAAACTAGGGGTAACAGTTGCATAAAGTTTTATAAACACGACTCCCCGCCCCCCCTTTTTTAAATAAATCAATGGCTTTGTCCAAAGTTTGTAGAAGACTTAGGTACGTTAGGTTCACACCTGTACCTGTGTTTCTGTTCTTTGGGTCCCCTTGGGGACCTGAAGAGCGGAAACCTATTCCGCTTGAAAAGCAGTTACCCACGAAATCCGCCAGGTTTCTGCCCAAAAAATGCGAAGTTCTCTCTGCATTTTTCAAGCAGATTCGGGGACGGAAACTCCGAACGTGAAGCAGGAGCAGGTGTGATCCTAGCCTAACTAAGATACTACACGTTAAGGATGCCACCATATTACACCTGCTCACAAGGGACCCGTACTCCGTTCTGTAAAATTTACATACTGTAGATCTGATATGTAAAGCCACTCCTTAAATCATCAAACACCTGTCCTTTTATGAGCAACGTCTGCAAAGACCTATAATCTTGTACAGTCTGCACTTCCGTATGTGAGTATGTAAGGCAGGGACCTGCTCTCACCACGTTCTGTACAAGGGTTACTTAATATCTGACATTTACTTTACACATAGGTTCACCTGAAACTGGACAAGCCACAATGTCACTACAATGGGACTACATGCCACAGGAGATTCTTGCACAAATATTTTACTACTTATCCCTCACAGATCGACGGGCTGTTTCCCAAGTGTGCCAGTCTTGGGCAACGGCAGTGACATCAAACTCTGTCTGGCACTACACAGAGATCAGGTAGGCACTTGTTTTAAAATGGTAAAAGCATAAAACATCAGTATCAGAGTATTTACGCATATTAAGGTTGAAGCTCCTGGGTTCCAAAGCAAAACTTTTAACAAGGCCCCCCAACTATCGTGCATTTTAAGGGGGTACAGGGACTTTTAGGTTTCCCTCAGGCTCCAGGGTTCATATGTGACCGCAACCTCTGTACTCCCTATAGTTACAGCCCAGTTTTTCTGACAGTCCATTCATGGAATACTGGTTGCCTTAAATGGCACCAACCTATGTAGGTTCTGTCTCAAAACCATTCAAATAAATTACATCCTAAAATGAATTGTTCCATTACAATAATATGCAGATTTGTTTCAAGCCCTTCACTCCGCAGCCAGTTTTGGCCTTAATGATGTGGTTATTTTTTATTTTTTCCATGCAAGCCTTGCAAGGGCAAGAACTTTATTTTCCCATCAGAGTAGTTGTATGAAGGCTTCTTCTTGCGATTTGAGTTGTATTTTTCAGTGACACAGTTTTGGTGTGCATATAACTCATTGATCAACTTTTATTCACTCTTTCTTTGGGGAATAGAAGAACTCATTGTGCTATGTAAGGCTGGAGCCCCACGTTGCTGTGTTTTGCATTACCTTCAAAGTGGATGGAATTCTGGCTAATCCCATCCACACATTGCAGAAAAAGTCCACAGCAGAAACGGCCCCTTTGGTTTCGGGGGCCCCTCAGCAGCTCTGGATCGAGCGGGACAGGGATTTAAATTCTGTGTCCCTAGGACACAGATAGAGGTCAAATACAATACTGGAGCCCAGAATTTTCTTTGTTTTTGTTTTTTGTGTGGTGGTTGAGGGGGAAGGGGGCCTTATAAGGGGGATAGTTATGGGAAAATTAAATTATGTGAGGGGGGGCCCACTTACAGAAAGTTTGAACAGGGCCCCCCTAATGTATTAAAACGGTCCTGGGCTGCATCGTTGGCCCTATGGTTAAAGGGGCCCTGATGGAGCTGATAGCCATGCTACACTATTGTATTAAACCTCTATATGTGTCCTAAGGGCACAGAGCTGAAATCCCTATCTGCCGCCCAGAACAGCACCAGAAATGAGCCTGTGGGGGCCCCTGCTCCCATAGGGTCCGTAGAGTTATGAGATGGATCTTGAGTTTGAACACAGTGTAGGTGATGTTAGATCAGTGTTTCCCAACATTTTCAGACTCAAGGCACCCCTGGAAAAAAAAATTTCCTCAGGGCACCCCTACCAAATAATTCTTTTACCAAAAGACAAAAAACTACAGTTTTGATGTGTGTTTTTTACAGCTGAAATTACAGCTGGAACCACATCAAAACTGCATGTATTTTTCTGTTGCAGTTTTGATGCAATTGTAATTGCATCACAACTGCGCCATGTGTATGCATCCTCAAAGCCACACCATCCTATACTTTCCACCCAGCACATACAAAAATTCACCGTTTACCATCACCAAACTCCCTTAGTGGCCCCACATAGTATCATGCTCCCCAGTGGCCCACCATGCAGTACATGCTTCCCAGTGGCCCCCGGACACAAAATAATGCTCCCGAATGGCCCTCAGAACCTAATTATGTTCCGCAGTGGCCCCCAGACACCTAATAATGCTCCTCACTGACCCCCAGGTAAGTAGTAATACTTCCCAGTGGCCCCCAGGCAAGTAGTAATGTTCTACAATAGTTTCTAGCCTAGAACCTAATAATGCTTCCCACTAGCCCCCAGATACCTCATAAAGCTCCCCAGTGGCCCCCAGACAACTAATAATGCTTCCCAGTGGCCTCCAGACACCAGGCAAGTAGTAATGTTCTCCAGTATCCCCCAGACAAGTAATATTGTCCCCCAGTGACCCCCAGACAAGTAATAATGTCCCCCAGTGGCCCTCAGAAAAGTAATAATGTCCCCCAGTGACCTCCGGACAAGTAATAATGTCCCCCAGTGGTCCCCTGACAACTCATAATGTCCCCCAGTGGTCCTCTGACAACTCATAATGTCCCCCAGTGGTCCTCTGACAACTCATAATGTCCCCCAGTGGTCCTCTGACAACTCATAATGTCCCCCAGTGGCCCCCTGACAACTAATTATGTCCCCCAGTGGCTCCCTGACAACTTATAGCGTCCCCCAGAGGCCCCAGGCAAGTAATAATGTCCTCCAGTGCCCCCAGACAAGTAATAATGTCCACCAGTGTCCCCCAGACTAGTAATAATGTCCCTCAGTGACCCCCAGACAAGTAATAATGTCCTTTAGTGGCCCACAGACAAGTAACAATGTCCCCTCAGTTGCCCCCAGACAAGTAATAATGTCTCCAAGTGGCCCCACACTGTAGTTGCGCTGTATAAATAAAAACAATTACTCATCCTCGGTCCCTGGAGCTCTGTGATCCTTCTCCTCTGCAGATCGATGCAGCAGGTCTTCAGCAGCTATGAGCAATAGAGCAGGAAGCTAAAGCCCTGCTGCTCCGTTCTATTCAACTACATCGGTATCTGTAGTTAAAAGGAGGCATGTGGCCATTTCCTCACCGGATTGTCGCGCCACCCCTGGGGTGGCAATCGCTGTGTGAGATATATTACAATGAGAGTATGCGAAGGTGCACATTGTATGTTGAGAATAAACAATCTCACAAATATCATACAGGCACACGAGGTGATAGAAATACCTAAAATGCAAGAAGTGATTCTACTAGTTCAAGATTTGTATTGAAACAGGCAGAGAATTGGTTGCGAGGACAAGAACTCCTCATTCATGAAAAATACACTGCAAAGTCATTTGGCCAACATCTATTGACAGGGCTAGATCAAGATTGGTAGCGGCTCTTGAGCAACATAAATTAGGGCCCCTTTTAGTTTTTGGGAAGAAGGATAGTTATACAAACATAATACTCCCCAAAATACCTACGTAATAGAGCCACACAGCTCAAGATTAGCAATGTCTAAATCTTACTAAGACGGTCACCTTATTTTTAAATATGAGATGACCTTCCAAGGAAAAAGTTTATAGTAGACTACAAGATGGGACTGGTGAAAATCCCTAAATGGAGTAGATCCTAAGAAACCTGAATATTTTGCTTATTTTAATGATTATCGGTCTTCAATGGTCCTCAATACAACAAAAGACTATCTGCCAAACAAGTCAACACATGATCATAGGCCCCAAGATGCAGATACCAGGGGATGCTAATTTTCTTTTCTAACCTGATCCCATACAAATAACTCTTAGCATATCCCAGGGATCTGGGAAAGATTTGATAGCTATAGAAAAGGTTGATGCAGATATGTGATTATCAGAAGCATATCATACATGATACTGAATGATACTGAGGACCTTTCACCTCCACCAACTCCAACTCATTACATCCTTCATTAGGTGCTGCTCCACTGATTCCTGCACAGTTGGAACTTTTTCTTTAGCCGCCACCGTTCGTGAGCAATCATTGCTCTTAGTTTCAGCACAATTATGCACTGTGCTGTCAGGTGGGTGATCGTAGTCTGGAGCAGAAAGACAGGGACCACCCACCTGACAGCAAAAAGTATAATTGTACTAAAACTAATGGCAATTATTGCTCAGGAACACCTGGGGCTAGAGGAGAAATTCCAACTGCATCCAAATCAATGGAATAGCACCTATTGATGGATGCAAAGAGTTGGTGGAGATAGAGAACAGTCCTCTATAAGAGTAGTGTTTTAATCATCTAGTTGTGAAGTGTATGTATTCTTCTTAATGGTGTTATTTCCATTCTGTTTAAGATGGGTATCAGATGAAGAACTTCTGTCCACCGATGGTCTGCAGGATTTCATTGGACAAATAAGACACCTAAAGATTGTGTTTGACCAATCAAAAGAAGCAACACGGAAAAACGTGATACAAATTTTGATCTGTTTGGCCAAGGAAAGCAAGAAGCTGGAGAGTTTGAACATTGCATGTTGTGGGGAGAACCCATTTTTCTATTCTGGACTTGAGATTTTGGACAGCATCATGGAGCTGTGTCGGAAAGAAAGTCAAATAGACCTCCAACACATTGACTTAAGGAAACTGCCCTTTACTCTTAGTGATGGCTTTACAAGACTAATAGCTAGTGGGAGTCCTAACCTCCGTAGTTTGTACATCAACAATAGAACATTAGTTTGCAAAGTAACTCCTGACACTCTAATACAAGTTTTACAAGTATGTCCTAAACTGACCATTTTAGGAGCCTTCTGTTCAAGTCTTTCAGAAGATGTTTTTCGAGAACTGATGAAACCAGAAAGGCCACCCCTGCGCCAATTGGATATCTTGTGTGAACGTCTAGACAAGTACACTCTTGCCATTTCTGATGAGGTTTGGGGAGCCCTCCGTCAACGCCATCCCACTCTGTCTGTGGATCTAGAGTTTGACCACACGGTCCCTGCCTGGAAAATTCCAAGAATCTTAAAGCCAAATATACCAGTGAACACTTTACAACTCAACACTTACAATGAAATGACAAATCAACTGAGATTTGTCAATAATCATTATACGGCAACTCTGAAGAAACTTTTCATACAGACAACATCTTCAAGTGTTCTCAACTCAAATCTTATTGACTTAGCTGGGAAGTGTACTGAATTGGAGGAAATCCATTGCTATTGTGTGGTGAGCCCTGATGTTATTCAAGCTTTCTTAAAGAACTGTCCACTTCTGAAGAAATATACCCTTAAAATTGTCAAAGAACAACATCCTTGGAAGGCAACCTGTCACCAGCCAGCATCAAAAACTCTAAAGGACTAGAGTAATGCCATCCTGAATCATCTACAATCCCAAAAGTTATAATCACAACATATTCACACCTGCCATGTAATCTAATTGAAGACAGTCTCCATAACATGAAATTTACTCCAAAGAGGATTGATGTAAGCACTGCACATTCAAGACTAAAATAAGATGTAGGCCACATGCTTATGACCCTGGAGGGCCAGGACTTTACGTGTGGCAGGCCTTTATTAGGTTTCTATGCACTGTAATGTTTGAAGTTAAAGGGGACAATTTGCACCATCCCATAGGAGCATATTCTGAAAGATTTATCAAAATTAGGAAACAGTTTGCAGAAACCATTCTAGTTCTATTTTTAGAGCTCCTATTGGTTGCTATGGATAACACCTTCACTTTTTATTTGCATTATTATTGATAAATCCCTTCCCCCTCACAGTCACGGTGGGCCTTATTTATACTAGTGTAGATAGAATATAGGGTTGTTGCATGCCCATGGCATCAAGTTGCATTTCCAACTGGTTGCCAGGGGCATGACTGCCATTTTTGTCTACAGTAATTGTAATAAATGATGTCTAATGTATGCTGCTCCCACCTGTTAATGGTGCAATGCACCCAACTCAAATAGCAAGTAGCCATAGACCACCACAGTTTATGGCACTACACCCCACAGGCCATATTGGGATATTCAACTATCCACGTTTACAGGGGGCACTCTGCTGGAATTGTTGTTTATGAGGGGTAGTTATGAGGGGAAAATGCTTTGTTTGCACTGGTACAGGGATTCACCAGATCCCAACATATCAACTCTGCCCCACAGATGGGTTAGGGTCATCTGATTCAAACTGTGTTTTCCCCTTGTAAATTGGTGCCTCCATTGACAAAATGTCTAAGTTTTTGTAAATATGCACAACTACCTCATTGCTCCAAAGAGGTAAGCCGCAACACCCTCATTGCTCCAAAGAGGTAAGCCGCAACACCCTTGTTGCTCCAAAGAGCTCTTTCGCATATTATTGGAAAGGTTATCCACAAGAGGGCACTGCCTATCAAGTGTGAGGGCAGCTATTTGTACATGTGCATGATGCATAAACATACCCATAAACCCCTCTACAGAATTCTGCTTACACCCCTGGGGAATGACTGTTTGATAGTAGCCTCTTTGGAATAAGATCTAAAGGCTTTTACAATTAATTCACAGTTATGAACTAGATAAGTGGAGAAGGTACATTTCATAGGAACCCTTACACAATATTTTCGCCATTTCTCCGAGTACATTATGTATGCCATCTAATTTCTGTGCCTTACACTCCTTTTCCTGTATGCCAAAAAAACATGATATCAAATAAAATCCTATGTGAATTAATGTGACTATGTGTTTCATGAAACTACAGCCCTACCTCTGTGGGCACTTTAAGGAGAATCTGTTCCCTGATAGTGCCCCCTGTTTTAAGGCAATAACAAGATGTGTTGCTAAAGGTAAGTGAAAACTAGCAGGTGTCAGATTCTAGTTAATAATTGTATTAATAACATTTTATTTTGTACAGCAGCCTGTATTATGTCAATTATATGTTCTTTATAGTGACAGAATAATGTTATGTTGTAAATCCAGATAATAGTATCAGATTTCCAGCACAAATTGCAGCAAAAATGTGGATTACATGACATGGAACAAATTTATTATATTATTATTATGTTTTTTAGATATTTTTTGCAGTGTCCTGTGGCCATTGATGTTTTTATTAACAGTTTCATTATTTGGCATAAAAATACTATTATAATGTATGGCAGCCAAGAGGTGCTATAAATAAAAATTGATTAGAATTTTGCATGCACTATTTTATGCAGTTTCCTCCCGTTTGCACAGGGGTAGTGGCAGGGAATATAAACACAGCTTTGCAGAGTTTTCTTGGATCTCTTCTATAAGTATGCAGTTCAATATATTACTGTATATAATTTGTAGATATTAAAGTCAATAGAGAGTGTCTCTGAAAATGTATGGTCATCTTTAAAATGCCATGAGTTTTACTGGTCATATACATCACATATTTATCATTGGACTTTAGCTTGGGCTCCTATTAGCGTCATTTCTTGGACATAAAGCTGGCCATACACATTAGATTTTAGACTGTCAATGCTCTTCTGAAAAGAACTGTGGTTGGTTGGTCGTAGGACTAACTATCCCAAACCCAAACCTTCCAACAAGTGTTCGACTATCCCAGACACTTGGAACATTAACAGATGAAAGTCGTTCAATGCTAATGAAGTGCTGAAAACAGCAAATGACGGACACTTTGTGGGTGTTTTCAGTAGTACAAACACTTTGTCCACAATGCACAGATCTCCCGCGCGTCTTTCAGTCTATACATAACAAATCATGGCAGATAGGCAGCAGAAAAAAATCCAACACAACAGATTTTGGTTCTTACCAACTTTAGTTGATGGTTGGCTGTATGGGAAGAACTGTTGTAGGTTTATATACGACCAACCAACAGCAGACTGTTCAAAATCTGCCAGTTCAGCAGTCTAAAATCTAATGTGTATGGTCAACTTACTTCACATGACCGTTTCTGGATGTATCAGTCTGTTTCTGTCAGATGACAGTGAAAAAGTTTTAAAACCCATAAAAATCTCTGGGTATATTCACGTTTTTGTAACTGTTAGGCCAGGGCCCCATGTTACGAATATGCAATCTTTTTTTTTTTTTTTTAACATTATAATTTTTATTGAAGTTTTGTATAAGAACAGGAAACAAAGTATAACACAATATCAACAGAGGTGGTGCACAGAAGAGGGTTAGGGAATGCAGCGGGAGGGGTGGGGAGAACAAGACACATCAGGTGGGCAACAGGAAGGATCTGGGGGAAGGGGGGAAATAACAAAGGCTCTGTTGCAGCAGAGTCAAACAGTAGATCCAATAACAAAAGCAAAGGCAGATATACATCGTATCAATAATAATTAAAAAAAAAAGAACAAGAAAAGAAAGGGAAGGCTATGGAGATACAGAGGGGAAGGCAGACTGAAACTCAGCAGAGTAATAAAAGTGATTCCACATGAGCCACATTTGTTGGTGGGCTCTATCGTCCTGTTTCAATTCCGCAAGCAAGTTTTCCATGCTGCGGATGCGCAAGACCTCCTGAAGCTAAGACAACAGAGAGGGGGGCGTCGGGGGATTTCCACAGTCTAGTGATAACAGACCTCACTGCTATTAATAGGAATCCTAATAGTCTATGGGTATGCTTTTTGAACCTACGTGGGAAGATAGAAAGGAGGAGGGGAGCAAAGTCATCATCCAAAGCGATGCCAGTGACCATCTGAATAATTCGACGGACATCCAACCAAAAGGGGCGTAGGAGTGTACCTCCCCACCAGACGTGTGTCATCGTGCCCCGGTCAACGTTACATCTGCAGCAGTACACCTCCAGCAGCGGTCCGATGTGGAGGGGTATATCTCATAGAGGACAGAGGGGACTCTGTACCACCGAGAAAGGATCTTATAGTTTGTTTCTTGTGCCTTGCAAGAAAAAGAGAATTTTTGGCATGCCTGGAAAGCCGAAGACCACACGTCCGGCGAGAACAAGACCCCCAATTCCTTCTCCCAACCACTTGTATACGCTGGCAAGCAGGTATCGGAGTCCTCCATTATCATGCCATAAATAAGCAAGACAGCATGAGCTTGGACACTGGGTGAAAGGCACAAGCGCTCAAAAGGCAACAACGCCCTATGAAGATTATGACTTAAGACTTAAGAGTGGCATAAAAATGAGAGAGCTGGGAATACTGCCAGTGGGAGGCAATGGAGTCAGGGTCTGAACCTGGAACGAGTAGGTCAGAGTGAGGAAGAAGGGAGGAGGATGAAGTTACTCGACAGAATCTGAGGGGAAGCTGGCCCAAGGTATGAGAGAGAAAGAGTGTAGTGCAGCTGGGAAGTCTGGATTGCCTGAGATAGGAGTCATAGGTCCATCATTACGGAACAGCTTCCGCACAGCACCATAGAACCTGCAGGAGCTTAGAACCTGGCGCGTGACATATGGGAGTACATGAATCGTACTGACTGACCAATAGCATTTATGAAGCCATGGGAGGGCAGTGAGAGGGAGCGGACTCAGAGATCCCTCCAGGGCAACCCAGAGCTTAGAGCGTGCAGAGTGGTGCCAATCAAGAATGCATGCAGTGACCGCAGCCAGGAAGTAACTGGAGCACTCTGGGACCACCAGGCCCCCACCCTGCTTAGGCCAGGTGAGATTACTCCTCTCGATTCTCAGAGGCCTCGACGCCCAAATAAACTTAGTGAAAGTTTTCAGGACTGTAAAAAAAAGTGTTTGGGTAGTGCTATGGGTATGGTCTGAAAAAGATAGAGAAGTCTGGGGAGTACATTCATTTTCAGTAGGTTGATGCAGCCCAGCCAAAAAAATCCTTTGGTATCCCAACGAGAGAGATCTGTCTGGAGGGAAAGGAGGAGCGAAGATTACGGATCAAAGGAGCAGACAAGGAAACATTGAGGGCGGTGCTTTTGGACAGATTAATTTTATAATTACTATAGAAACTGTAAGTATATATCTCGCGGAGGAGAGATGGGATAGTCATAATTGGCTGTGTGGCAAAAAGCAGGATATCGTTCGTGAATGCTGAAATTTTTAAATGCAGATTGCGAACACGGAGGCCCTGAATATCCGGATTACCCCTAATAGCCACCAGTAGGTGTTCCATCACCAGAGCATAGAGCATCGGGGAGAGTGGGCAGCCTTGCCGGGTACCATTACGAATAGTGAGAGGGGAAGAGAGTGTGCCATTAACTCATATTTGTGTGCATGGGGAATTATAGAGGGAACGTATACGGGTGAGCATAGTAGAGCCAAGACCTATCTGGGAGAGAGTGGCTTCTAGGAACCTCCAATCTACTCTGTCCAAAGAAAGCAGCATCATAGGAGTTTGAGAGTGCTGAGCTTGGTGGATCGCAGAGAAGGCCTTCACCGTATTGTCCCTGACTCCCTGGCTTCCCTATGAGGAATGAATCCCACCTGATCAGGATGTACTAAGTCCTCCATGTGCTGGATCAATCTATTGGCTATTAGTTTCGCATAGAGATTCGCATCTGTGTTAATTAGAGATATCGGCCTATAGCTAGGACAAAGCAAGTGGTCATTACCCTCCTTGGGAATAACCGTGATGTATGCATGCAGAAAGGACGGGGAAAGGGCGTACTAGGTGATATGGAGTTAAAGGATTTCAGTAAGAGGGGCGCAAGATCAGGTTGTAGGGTCTTATAAAATCGGACCAGACGAAGGCATTTCCAGCTGAAACTAGTGTCGGTTGTTGTCAGCGGTCAGAGGCTCTGCTTGAAGTATTTGTTATATAATCCAAAATGATAATCCCAATAATACAAAAATTAATATATAACTTTTAATTAATTAAAGTTAAAAATCACGACAACATATAACCACCCTAAAAGCAGCACAATTAATTAATCCTCAAAATATCAAAAAAATATATATATATATAATTTAAAGACAAAAAAAGCAAACAAAACAGACGCGGCAGCCTGGAATAGGAAAAACCAACTAGACATTTACCGTGATTCAGATGGTGCCTGTGTTGCTGATGCAAATACCAGAAGGGGAGAGGGGTGACATAGTCCACGGTTCAATAGTAACACCAGTAACAACGGGCTAAATAAGGAAACACCTGTATCTAAACTATCCCTATAACACCTTATATAAAACACTAGATAGACCCTAAAGTCCTAACCTGGTATGTTTGGCACTCCATATACCTGGTGTAGGAATACTTAGCGTTTGAACTGTGCTATCTTCTAACACTTATGGCCACTCTTTGATATACCATGGTGTTGTTTTGTATCTGTGATTAATATCTGATATCTGCAATACCATTAGGAGTTTTATGTTCTACTTATATTTGTGCTATGTTTTTTGATGGTTAACACTTGACCTTAGTGCTTGTTTCTTCCATACTTGGCACAGGGTGGTATCTTTACTGTGGTTCCATTCTGCATTTTGTATATTTGAAATTTTTATTAACCAACTCTATCCCCTGATGAGTTTAGCGAAACATGCATGTCGGGATTGCATGTTTGGTTAACTATATATATGTGTGTTAGGTGTACCTAGTTTTGTTTTGTTTTTGTGTTTTTTGTTCTCTTTATATCTATTTGTATTGTATTGAAGGGATTTGATAGGGATAGTTTATTCTAGGGCCAGGTTCCAGTCGGGGGCACTTGCTAATTAGGGCGGTGGCCCCGAGTTAGCACTTTAGGGTCTATCTAGTGTTTTATATAGGGTGTTATAGGGATAGTTTAGATACAGGTGTTTCCTTATTTAGCCCGTTGTTACTGGTGTTACTAATGAACCGTGGACTATGTCACCCCTCTCCCCTTCTGGTATTTGCTTCAGCAACACAGGTACCATCTGAATCATGGTAAGTGTCTGGTTGGTTTTTCCAAATCCAGGCTGCCGCGCCTGTTTTGTTTGCTTTTTTTTGTCTTTAAATTATATATATATTTTTTTTTTATATTTTGAGGACTAATTAATTGTGCTGCTTTTAGGGTGGTTATATGTTGTCGTGATTTTTAACTTTAATTAATTAAAAGTTATATATTAATTTTTGTATTATTGGGATTATCATTTTGGATTATATATTTTTTGGGATAATCTATTGTTGTATACGACCTGTAAGGTCTTGGATTAAGTATTTGTTATACCATCAATATGGGTATAGTATGATTTCTTACTATGCATTCTACCTGGTAAAATGGATTATGGTCTCATATACTGTTTATTGATATAGGTGTCATATTATATGCACTAGACTAGACATGGGTATTGTATGATTTCAAACTATGCACTTTACCTTGTAAAACAGACTATGGTCTCATATACTGTTTATTGATATAGGTGTCATATTATATGCGCTAGACATGATTTATTACCTTTATTCCTTATATTAATTTGTTTGTACGCTTCGTAGTGCATAACTGTAATCTGAATTCCAACATTTTTACTCACATAATTTAGTCTCTGCCCCTCTGCTTGTATGTGCTGACACTTTTTGTATTGTTGTTTCTGTCTTGTATTTATTCAATATGTATTTTATCAGGATTTCAATAAATTTTTGCAAATTTTTATTATTCTGAGTGCTTTCTTACTTTTTCTTTACATTTTTGTCATTTGTCAGTAGTAAGAGCATGATTTATAGAGGGTTTTTTCTTTATATTTCTGGAGACAACAGTAGTTGTTATAGATGAAAACATATGTTTTTCTTCTCCGTTCAATGTGCTATGAAGGTTTTGTTCTTATAGAATCGGGCTGTGAAACCATCTGGTCCAGGGCTCTTACCCGTCGCAAGGAGGAAATCCCTACATCAAGCTCTTGCATAGAGAATGAGGACTCAAGAAAGGCTACATCTTCAGGCCCAAGCGAGGGGAGGGCCGTGTTAGCTATTTTTTGGAGAAGTTGAGTGGTGGGGCAGGTGCCTGGTTAGTGGTACAGTGACACCATCTGCAGCAAGATGATGCTGCAGCTCTTTGGAGGTGGTCTGTGGATTGTCCTTGACTGTTCTCACCATTCTTCTTCTCTGCCTTTCTGATATTTTTCTTGGCCTGCCACTTCTGGGCTTAACAAGAACTGTCCCTGTGGTCTTCCATTTCCTTACTATGTTCCTCACAGTGGAAACTGACAGGTTAAATCTCTGAGACAACTTTTTGTATCCTTCCCCTGAACAACTATGTTGAACACTCTTTGTTTTCAGATCATTTGAGAGTTGTTTTGAGGAGCCCATGATGCCACTCTTCAGAGGAGATTCAAATAGGAGAACAACTTGCAATTGGCCACCTTAAATACCTTTTCTCATGATTGGATACACCTGGCTATGAAGTTCAAAGCTCAGTGAGGTTACAAAACCAATTTTGTGCTTCAGTAAGTCAGTAAAAAGTAGTTAGGAGTATTCAAATCAATAAAATGATAAGGGTACCCAAATTTTTGCACTGGTCAAATTTTGGTTTAATGCATATTGCACATTTTCTGTTAGTACAATAAACCTCATTTCAATCCTGAAATATTACTGTGTCCATCAGTTATTAGATATATCAAATTGAAATGGCTGTTGCAAACACCCAAATATTTAGAACTAAAAATGATTAAGATTAATAGGGGTGCCCAAACTTTTTCATATGACTGTAATAGAGGCAGAAAGTCTGCAGAGGAAAACTCTGCGGACTTTCTGTAAAAAACTGTGGAAAAAACGCAATGTGTTAATAGCTGGATATGTAATATGTGTCCCCTTGGCACTGCTGCCAATCTGTTTTGCTGGGGGCAGACCCCCTGGTAGCTGACACTATAGTCTCTTGAGTCTTCTCAGTTGCCCTGTGATTGGCTGATGATCATGCAGGGCCTGTGCGCCTGGGCAGGCTGCAGCCACCTCCTAGAACAGGGCAGAGGGGGACCACAGGAGCCAGTGACAGTCCTGCAGAATTCAGTACAAATTAACCCCTTCATTAGCAAAGGTAACCTTTAACATTTAACTGTTCTTGATCAAGAGAAATTTTATTATTCCTTGCCCTAAACCACTGCGATATGAGAATGAACCTATATATTACAGTAGATCACTAGAAATTCTAATCTCTAATCCTTTCAATACCCAGGGATGTAACTAATCCATTTAGTGCTCTACATCCACACTGTCAACCAGTGGCACATGTACCCCAGGGGGTAATACTGGCGGTACTTGCTATGGTTTAATATGCAGCACACTGTTTTTGTTAATAAAGTTTTATTCAAAAGCTGAAGAGCGGCAGTTATAATGGCAATATAGAGAATACTGAATAATGTCTGCCTAGAGGAAAAGATCTCCTGTATGTACAGTCATGGTTATGGTCTGTGCTACTGCACCAGCCTTGTACTCTATTCACATCATGCTTATGGTACACTTTTGACGCTAAAATGCTCAAAAGAATTCTCATCATATATCTTGGCGAAAGCTAGTTAGGTTCTACTGAAGCATGCAGTAAGCCTACACATTTACAGCGCCCCAACAGGACAATGACATAACTGCTGCACATTTCTTAAAGGGGTATTCCCACGAACATAACCATTTTTAAATTTGTAGATAATTAAAAGTTAAATATTTTTTCAAATATAAGTAAACATTTTGTAGAGTTTTAAAGATTTTCTCTAAATATCTTTTGGTCACAAGTTGTTCTCTTGATCAGTTGTCAGTGGATACGACCATGAATGCAGGACCTTTCTAAGGTCAGAAAATCAGCTATGATTTCCTTATTGTGGCTGGTATATCTTCTGATACATGTTGTGTCCCTGCCTGATATCCCAGTTACAATAAGAAAATCATGGCTGGGTTCCTGACAAGTCCCAGACCATAGAAAGTTTCTGCATTTGTGGTCGTATCCATTGGCAACCAATCAAGACAACAGATGTCACCACTAAGATAGTTAGAGGAAATCTTTAAAACTCTGCAGAATTTTTAACTACTTATACTTGCAAAAATGTTAAACTTTTAATTATCTACAAATATAGATAGGATTATGTTCATGGGAATACCCCTTTAAGGTGACAGTCCAGCAGGGATAATGTGTATAAGCAGAGTTGCCAATTGTTTTGAATTGGCCTGGACAATCCCAAATGTGAGAAACAATCTTGTCAAATTTGGGCATGTCGCTGCCTGAAAAGGGGTGTGGCTTGTAAATGATTTAGGATGGTTCAAGGGCAGGATTTAAGAGTTCCCATTGTACCAATGTAAATAGACTGCTAGTTAAGAGCATAGGGGAGATTTATTATTTGGGGAATTTTAAACCCCTTCCAGCTACAACCATTTTTTTTCTTTTTTTTTTTTTTTGGTACCATTTAATATTCCATACGATATTGCTTTTTATTAAAATTTTTATGGGAGGGGAAATGGCAGTTTGGCTCTTTTTAATATTTTTTTATTGCCTGTTATGGTATTTGCGCTAGGGGACCCAAACAACATAGAGATGGTCAACAGCAGTAACACACAGAGCCTGGCAGACCCCATTGACTGTAATGGAGTCTTACAGATGTCTGTCGTTTTTAAACTGCTAATGGCAGTGGAAAAAGTGCTCTGGCAGTACTTTTTCCTCCACCGATTTTTGTAGGATTCTGTGACAGATGTGAACGGGGGGGGGGGGGGGGATAAGGACTTGAACCTGCAATCTTTTGACTGCTTGTCTCATAGACTGCAATACAACTATGGCTCCCATGAGCTTGCTGCATGATCTCTCTGAGCTGTCCTGCCACATTAAAAGTACGGGGGTGGTGGGGACTGGCATTGGGGGCTCCAGAGGACTTTAGGGGGCATAAAATAAAACAATCCCCAGCTCTGATCGTGGGCATTAGCGACAGGTCTCCGTTGGCTATGTGCGACCGATCTGCTTCAGAGTGGCTGTCATCTTTAGACCTGGCTTCCATCATACTAATACGGCGGTTGTCGGGAAAAGGTTAAATTCAGTTTTGCTGGAATTTACATTGGAGTAATTTGCGCCAAATGTATTAAACGTTGCACAAACGTTGCATCTATAAGTCTGGCAGATTTGTCCTGGAATATTACTCCACTTTCTACGCCATCCACTGACTGAATTTGTGACAATTTTTGTAACTTTTCAAAAAGTTGCAGTTGATAAATTTGGAGAACAAACAGCTAGTAAGGATAACCAACCACAACCATTTTCACCACATAACGTTTGCTCAAATGAGCACAAAAAGTTGCAAATCTCTGCATTGTGACTTTCTTACACCAGAATTAAGGAGTGCAGGGTTTGATAAATTCACCACAGTGTCCCTGGATCATCATCATCAGTACAGATGGTGGATCGTGACCTACATCTGGATGCTGGGAGGATAGTTCCTATATGTGTGGAATCTCCCATATTGAAAATTACAGTTGTCTGTGATTTTCAAAAGAATAACAAGCAAGTAGACCAGTGTGTTCCCCCCAAACTTATGCCAGAAGGACCCTCTTTTGGCATAAGTCACTCCCATTGTAACCTAGAGATATGTTCGAATTATATACCCTGGAAATATTGCTGGCATATACTGTAAATTTACACCACAAACATGGCATGAACAAACTTAAATATTGCACAAATTGTGATTATTAACTTCCTATTAATATATTTACTGTACTGGGGATATTTTACATTTTTAGTTTTTTTAACAAATCTCATACATTTTCTGAAATAATGTTATATTTGGTTGTTTACAGTGGCTTCTATTTTTACAAGATCTTTGATGAATCAAGTATGATCTGTCTTGTAAAGTGATGGTTGTAATGGTTGTGTGTGAACAGAAAAATTTAATTATTTGTTAACTTTTAAGTTAACTCTAGATGTGACATGTGGAGTCAATAGTACAAAAAAATAAATAAATAAAAAGCAAAAAACTATGAAGAAATTTTTTTTTTGTTTTTATACAACATACTTTGATAATTCTACCTGTTGGCCACCAGATGGCAGTGTGTACATAGCTAATACTGACAGTGTTTGGCATAGTCCATATTCCAAGAAATACAACAAAAAGCTTCGACATCTGCAACTGTAAATCCTTTATCATTCACCATCACCAGATATATTCCATGCTGACTGATGACTCAAGTGTGGATTTAATCCTTTTATACAGTGTGTCGTTTTTCTAGTTGACTGAACATCTGCAGGTCACTCATCAATATGACCTGAAAAAGCTGATGGTGGAAAAAGAGAGCTTTCCTCTACCACTGCCCTTTTCACCTCCTTATTTACAGTATATTGCACACAGTAATGTAATGGTGGCCATGTTGGTTGTCACCCAGCTTTCTCAAAGTAAGAATAACCAAGAAATTGTAACAATTTCACACCAGGATAATTCAAGCGCATTTTTGCACTAGTATTAATGGCCTAGCGTCCTAGATTGACTGTTGGTCGGATGTCCTGAACTAATAACTTAACTGATCTCTATGATTCTGTCGGTTCAGGTGAGTAAGGTCGGGGCCCCATGTAGTGTAAACTCAGTGATTTTACAGTGGTGTTTTACAATACCTGCAAAGTGGATGGGATTCTGGCTAATCCCATCCACACATTGCAGAAAAATATCCACAGTGGACATGCTGCAATTTCAAAAACCGTCACGTTTTTGTGAATCACAGCATGTCACTTATACCTACGGAAATGCTGGCATTTTCCATATAGGTATAATTGAAGCAGAAAGTCCACAGAGAAAAACTTTTTTTTCTCTGCTGCGTTTTGCTGGCAGTTTTTAGCTACATTTCACTTATGTGTGGCCTTAGCCTTAGGCTGGTCATACACATTAGATTTCGGACGTACGTCATGCAGCTCTCCAATCGATGATGGGATAGTTTATACAAATGTTTCTACCATCGACATTAGCAACTAAACTGCCCAATCGAACACAAAGCGCAGTCAGTCCGGCTGATGTCAGATCATGACCTGTCTTCCACTTTTTTCTTCTCCCATTCATTTCAATGGGCAGAAGACTGGTCATGACGCTTCTTTTTTTTTATTTTGAGATGGATTCCACCTCAAAATCCACCTGCAAAAAACTGTGTTACAAAGTTTAAAAAAGCCAAATGTTTTAAGCTGAGGCCATACAGTATGAAAAGGCTTTGGCTTTTGATGCAGATTTTGCAGCATTTTTCTGAGCCAAAGCTAGGAGTGGATTGAGCAGAAGGTAGAAGTATATGTACTTCCTATATATTTTTAGCCATTCTTGGCTTTAGTTAAAAGAAATGCAGCAAAATCTGCAACAAAAACACAGCTTTCCTCAACATGTGGCCTACATTGACATTGACTGTGGGGTAAAACGTCCATTTTTCACAGCCATTTTGCACATGAGGGGTGCCCATTTTCATGGATCCCTTATACATTGCAGTGCATAGGGATATCCGTGAAAACGGACAAAAATAGAAAATGACCTAGGCCTATATTATATCGGTCATGTGTGTAGCCCCATTCACATGCGTGAATATTAAAGTGGCCATGTGACAGCTGTTAAAACAGTGGTCGTCACACAGCTGATTCCGACATTCGTGTGAGTATAGGGTAAGGCTAAGGCCCACCGTTGTAGCATTTTTAGCTGCTGCTGAGACACAGTGGAAAAAATGTGGCACATTATAACATCAGCAAAGTAAATGAGATTTAATTTAATCACATCCATGCACTGTGTAAAAAAAAAAAAAAAAAAAGCTGCTTAAAAGCATTTTTTAAAAAAATCACAACATGCTAGTTTTAACAGCGGAACCACACAAAGGAAAACGCAGCAAATACTGCTTTTTTTAGCTGATTTTTTCTACATGGGGCCTTAGCCTAAAACATTTTTTAATTCTTTTTTTACAAGGCCTGAAACAATGTGTAAGGGGGCATTCACACTACCACTGGATGTCTGTTATGATAGGGTCCATTAAAAAAAAAGCAAAAGCAAAAAAAAACAAAAAACATACGCCTATCATAACAGATATTAATGGACACTAACTAATAGATATAATGGATCAGTTAAAAAAACGGATACATTAACATCAGTTAGTGTCCGTTAATGTATGTTTTTATGCCATCCGTTTTTGTTTATTTTTTGTTCTGCTTTCTGAGCATGCGCAGAAAAAAAATGGACAGTAATAACGGATTGTATAATGGATGGCCATCCGTTATCATCTGTTAGTCATAGACATTAATGTTAAAAAAAAATGGACACTTAACATCTGTCATAAGTCCATTAATTTGAACGGACACAAAAGTCCTGCACCCCACGTTATTATGTCTGTCAAAATAACGGACATTTGACTGATTTGGTGAAAACGGACAACAGATCAAATGCCATTGAAATCAATGTGATTTTTTATTGTTTTTTGACGGATCTGTTAGTGTCCTTTGTTAACATTTTTTTGACGGATGCTAACAATGGTAGTGTGAACGTCCCCTACGAATGAAGGTGCCCTTGAAGTGCTTGAACATGATGTGGCAGTGGTCTGGAGCATGTGGTTTTACCCCAAATTGCCAGTGTTTTCAGCTTCACAGCTTGTGCAGGTAAAACACACAGTTTGTATATGGTATATATACAAGCCATGTGGCCAAAAACCACACTGCAAAACTGTGGGGATTGATGGTAAAAGCATACATACCATACCGCATGCCGTGTTTGGGGGGGAAAAAATGCCCCAAATGGTAAAAATACAGTGTATGTAGGCTTTACAATAACTATATGCTATATATATGTGCATAAGTCAACTATGAGCACTATACTGGAAATATCATAGCTATAATGTTCTCTGCAGCTGAATGCTGAAATGCCTCAGTTATCTTCTGTGATTCAGTGGGCATTGAATGGGCTCTGTGTGATCTCTTTACATGATGTTGCATGTTTGTTCAAAGCATTGTGGTCAGGGTATGAATACCGCATCACCGGGCATTGTTCTGTAGTGGGGCAGGGGGGCAGTGCCAGCAAATTACTGCTGAGTGTCTATCAGTGTGACCTGGTGGTGTGAATCAGCTGCAGCCACTTTCTTTGTGACACTGTGACCTCAGTACATGGGTCCCTCTCGGTTTTCCCTATCACTGTACCATCTCACAGGCATGGAGTTTGAGTAACACATATCTGTCACCATGCAGGAATCTGCGAACTCCCTGGCAATGGATGGGTACTGTAGTAATGTGCCAGCCTTCCTTACCAAGCTGTGGACTCTGGTAGAAGACCCTGAAACCAACCATCTTATTTGCTGGAGTGTGGTATGTACGGGTTAAGGTTCTTGGGTAGTATATACTAATTTAGATTGTTATATTTTCTGTATTGATATTTGATAAACTAATATAAATTGTTATAGTAGGATAATGCAGTGATGACATTTATTTTTCTGTGACCAAAAAGCTCCTAGGCCAGAGTGAAACATTTATAACAGGCCCTCAACTACCTTATATATATATATATATATATATATATATATATATTACTGGTTTCTCCCTCAGGTAGCAAGGCCTGGGTGTGACTACATCCTCTTACACTGCCCTCTATAGGTACCCCTGTGGCAGTGTCCAAATGGCTGGTATAAAATATTGCCCCTTTAACAGGTATTGAACGACCCCTGAGTGGTAAATGGTCAGTTACTTGTATGCTATGAGACTTGGCCTTAACCTTCAGCAGAAGCTCAGTCATGTAGGCATATTTAAATGAGATCTTTGGTGAAGCTTAAGCTACATTCCCAGTCTATAATATTCCTTTCTATACTTCCTTTATAAGAGTCCTCGTATGCAACATTATAACAGATCAAGAAGCCTTATATTTGACGTGGTTTCTTTTTTAATCTCTTTGGCACACTTGGCTATTTTATAGCAGCCTGTACATGTACAGGCTACCTCAAATGGCACCTTGAGACTTGCAGAGCACTAGCAGATACTATTTCCTGGAACAGATATTGGCACACACTGTACAGCTGTGTATCTCAGAACTCATATGGACGCACCATTTTTTGACTCTTTTATACATAATCATAACACACGCATTACACAGCAATTCTCAGGGTGGCACCGAATATCTTCATAAGGAGTGAATTGAATATGAGACCGTGCGCCAATGTATAGGGTTCATACATGTGGCAATGCTCTGTGCATGGACCGTTATTAATGTCATAATCTAGTTTTCTTATGGAAAGTCCATTTCACCACACTTAGGATAGTCCAAAATATGTAGTAGCTGAGCTTTCAGTCAGAGGATCTCGCAGCGCAGACAGCTACATGTACTGTAGATGGCTGATCACGTTAAATGGCATTTAAAAATCCTGAATTTGCCAGTAAATGTTTCCTAGTAAAAGCGTGATTGCTTCTATAAGGATATGTATGTGTCATCCTTTGTGTTTATTCAGTATTTATTGAAGAACTCATATATGACACTTTTTCTGCTGCTGTTTGCATTATTACAGTTCACCTTACTGTTAGCACGTTGGGAGGAATTTACAGCTGAAAGGCTCTAGTACCCTGTTGGGCCACCTCTAGCCTGGATATAAAATGAGTAACGGTTGGGCTTGGAAGCATACAGATTCCGTATGGTACCCTGCAGCACATTTGCCCACAGGTGTTGCAGATGGTCCCATGAATGTTCGATTGGTAATAAATCTGGTGACCCGTACACGCTAAGGAAGTCTTGAAATCTAACCGAAACATTCCTGGAAAACTCTTGCTATGTGGAGTTGAGCATTATCCTGCTGAAAAATTCCAGTTCGAAGCCCTGCCATGACCCGCATCACATGTGGCCACAGGATGTCCTGCACATATCGCTCAGCTGGTAGTCTCCCTTGTATCACTACTAGGGTTGACCAACTGTCATATGTGATGGTTCCCCATTTATCACACCAGCAACTGAGGCAGTGTGTTGCTCCACAGCAAAGGCAGGATTAATGCACTCACACTACGAGGCCTCCATACCTGAACCTGACCGTTGTCGGATCCCAAACAGAACCTGAATTCATTGCTAAAAACAATATGGTTACATTCTATAGCAGTCCAGGTTTCTTGTTCGCAACACCACTGCAAATGAAGGCGATGGTGGCTGGCTGTCAATGACAGGACATGCAATGAGTGCTGTGACACCAAATTACTTCCTGCTAAGCGCCTGGAAATAGTCTGTACATCTGTACAGAGACCAGGGTGTGTAATGAAGGAGCCAGCTGTGTCTGGATGATGGACAAGGAAACTGTGGAAACTGCTCGTGCTTTTTGGCAGATCAATGTGGTTCTGTGGTTGTCTGTTTGGGCCAACCTGTTCAGCATATGTACAGTACATATTGTCACATAACAACTGCTCTCAATACCTCCTAACAACTAGGTTAAAATGGCCTAGATGGAGGACAATTCTTCAAAACAACTACCCTACTTCTTTCAGTCCAGTGATGCTCCCCCTCTTAAAGTGTGTCAAGTGGGCAAAATGTCTTTAAGTGTGTCTTAGAGGCATATCTAGCAGTCAGTATCTCTCACCAAGAGGTACACTACCCAAAAGCAGCCTCTGAGAGCCTTTTTTATACCACAGACCACACCTGCAATTGTTTGCCAGAGACACAACTACATGCTTAGTTTATCAGTAATCCAACATTCCTGTATGGATGCATTACCTTTTGTTACACTGTATTTAGTGTAGAACAGGGCCTGAAGCGCCCTACATACAGTACACTGTATTTCAGTGTTACTTTATTCCTTTAATTATATACTATGCTGAAAGATTCCCATTATTTATAATAAAAGGGAATCTATCACAATGAGAATGGCATCAGATCTGCCACCAATAGGTTATAGAACAGGAGAAGCAGACCAGATTGAGAAACTAACAGCATCAATATCTCTGCAACAGATGCACATAACGGCAAAGTTGACAGTGTGCTGAGTTTAGCACACTGTCAGCTTTCCAGTGATATATAACATTGCCAATGTTAGAGTGCAAGAGAATTCCTCTTGAAATAGCACATCATGTACTAAAACTAACTACACTTATTGCTCAGGAAGGGGGGAGGCTAGAGAAAAAATTCCAACTGTGCTGGAATCAGTGGAGCGGTGCCTATTAAAAGATGCTAAGAACTAGAAATGGTGGCGATGGTGAAAGGTTCTCTTTAACTTGAAGCTCCTGGTCTGTATTTCAAAATCTGTAATGGGGCTTCTACCTTCCTTGTGAGGATGCCTCAGGGTCCAGGGTCCTACGCCACTGATACCAAAGTATTCTAGCCAACTATGCAACAAATAAAGCCTGGCTGAAAGTGGGTCATGCAACAGGACTATGATCCCAAGCACACCACCAATTCTTCAAAAGAATGGCTGAAAAACACTGTGAAACTTATAAAGTCATACACAAAAACCATTACTTGAAGAGATTGCTGCTAAAGGTGGCTCTACAAGCTATTGATTCATGGATGGACTTCTTGGTTTTTCACACATAGCTTTTCCATTTGGCCTGATTTTGTCATGTATTGTTCATCTGAGGTTGTATTTACTTAATTTTAGGACCTTCTAAGGACGAGATCTTTTTATTATATCCTGATACGTTTAGCCATAGAATACAAAGAGGATGTACTTTCTTCTCAGCTTCTCTTGTATTACAGCAGGTTGCTGGCAGATCAAACTTGTTTAATGATTTCAGAGATTGCCCAAATCAAATATTATTAGTCACTAGTTGATATGTGATGAAGTGATAGACTGTGCTGATCATAGTTATCTCTTTGCTGGTATAGTACAGATTGTAACCAGTCTAGTCCATAAAAAGTATTAGTGTTTCCCATTTCATAGAATCAAAGATGTAGAGGTAGGGACGTGACATTTAATGTGCAGAATCCTGTAGCAATCCCTGCTTCAGGATTCAGGGTAGGTGAGCTCTTGAAGCCCAGGCAGATTCGGGAACATATTCAGTTGGTCAGTGCTGGAATGTTGAGAAAGTAAACTGGCTGGCCCTGCTTGCTCTTGCTAGAATTATGATGCCAATGTGGCTGGAGTTTTGAGAAGCAGTGTGACTGGCTATGGGGGTAATTTGGCAGGCACATATATAAGGAAATCTAGCAGTAATTTTAGCTGGTGTTCTGGGCAGCACTTGCTCTGGCACATTGTATTATAGTGGTATCCATGTGAGTCATACTGTTATGAGGATATCAGTGGCCTGCTATCTTATTTGGAAACTTTGCTGGCACGCTGTTGTGAGAACATCTGCAGCTTTTTGTTCGTTATGTCTTGAGTAGCCAATCAAAAATTGTCATGTTAAAAATGTGCCCATTCCAGGGGTTGGTTGTACCTATTTTTTGAAAACATTTTAAAATGGATGCAATATGTCATCTTTGCCCATGAATTCTTAATTTCTAATCCATTTCTTAGGACTAGCTTGACTTGTCCTCAATAACATCCTTCATTCTTGGGGAAAAAAAATTATCCTTACATACTTCTATTCCCTAGTCTGTGGCTATCTGGCTGGAAACCTCTGCCGCATGTCCAGAAAATCTGAGGTTGCACCATTAAACCTAAGTCATTCCTTGTTTCTTGTAGTATTGTGTAACTTTCAGCAGGTGCGGACACACTGTTTTACCTAACCACATTGGCTTTGGACTACTCCTGAGGATGTTGTCTAAGTAGTGCCTTGGTATTCACCCTTCACTTCGAGAGGTAGCAACCTGGTGACTCCCTCTGGTGAAGACCAGATCCCTGTACAAGAGTTAGTCAACAACAGCAACAAAAAGAACCATCCAGAATTTATGTTAATCCCACCACTGTATCATATACCTATAGCAACAAGGGTTTGTACATACATACTTAAAATTTTACTTTTATATAATAAATACCACTAAAAAGGAATATACGTTTGGCAAGCACAATAAAAGACAAAGTAAATGCTCTTAAAAGAGAGGCGACATCCAGTGAAGTCCATATCTTAAGGTGTATCAAGCAAGCCCCAATCACACCCAATCTGAGGTCAGGAAAATCTAGCAGAGTATAGACAAACACCTATACAGCATGCCAGCAACTAGCAAGCTTTTGTTTAGGGAGCTTCCTGTGATAGACGCTGCCTTTAATAGTCCATGGGTGCAGTAGCAGGGTTAGAATTCCTGAAAGGGCCAGTGCACCCTACAGGCAAATACTGGAGTACAGCGCATGCAGCCTGGTAGTACAGCGGTATAGTGAGGACGCTAGTGGCCACAGACAGATTATGCTACATTTTGCTCTAATAAGGCAAATTCTTGACAATAGATGAAGATCATGTGGACCATCTAGGATGATCACTTTTACTTAGTAAACATATGCCCTATCCTTGAGCTGTCTGGGCTACTCAGATTGTTAATAGGATATGCATGGGTTGTGGGCTATGAGTTAAAATTGTAAAGTTGAGTATTACATCCTAACATTTGTTATATGTTTTTAGCAGGGGCATAACTAGGAAAGACCAGACTCCATAGCACACTTTTGACTAGGTCCCCCTTGGCCCCCACATGGTATAATGCCTACTTTGCTGCCCCCTCACATGGTAAAACACCTCTTTTCCTGGCCCCCACATGGTATATAATACCCCCTTTACTGGCCTCCATGCAGTATAATAAACCCTTTACTGACCTCCACTCTGTATGTTGCCCTCTTTACTGACCCCCCATACGGTATATTGCCTCCCTTAATTGGACCTCTCATAGTATATTGCCTTTTTATTAGCCCTACATATAGTATATTCCCCCCACCCCCATACAGTGTATTGCTCCAGTTATTGCCCCCCACACAGTACTTGTCTGTTTACTACTCCCACAATTCCACATTAGTGCCCTCACACAGCATAATGCTCCTGTGTGTCCTCTACATAGTATAGTTCTCCTAAGTGTCCCCCCACAAAGATGTGACAGCAGTCAGGAGAAACACTCACCTCACGACCGCTGCCCTTTTGGCACTGATACACAGGAGCATAGCCATGTAACTCCTATAAAGGCATCAGGGATAGTTACAGATCTTTGTTGGTGCTATTGTAATGTTTCAAGGCTAACAGGACATCGGTCATTATAAAGGGCTATGAGGCAGGGGCTGGACAGCTGGTGGCCATGGTGCAGCTTCAGACCATGGTATGCCAGTTGAATACCCCTACATGAAGAGGTCAGCTTCCTCTTTCCTGCCCTGCACTGATCTGACAGGAAGGAGCAGGGAGAGAGAGAACTGTGCAGCCACACGCCTCTCTCACTGACCGTGGAAAGCGCTTTATCAGTGCTTCTCCCAATCATTGAAGAAGCAGTCAAGGGGTTCTGGCACTGCTGGAAGTCTTTGACTTTGGATTATAAGACTGCACTAGTGACCTATTGACATCACGTTCATCAGGGCTGTGCTTAGTATTACAGCTCAGTTCCATTCACTGGGATGGGACTGAGCTGCTGCTGTACCATGTGACCAATGAACATTACACAATGGCACAGGAAAAAGGGTGCAAGTGACATAATAGAAGGACAAACATCTTAGGGTGGCCAATGGCTTATGGACCTGTTTGCAGCAGTGATATGTGAATAAAATGTGGACACCAACCAGGCAGTCCCTGCATTTGGCCAAAGTTTTAAATTTATTTAATTATGTAAAACACATAAAATTTCCTTTCTAGATCCTATTTTGTTTTACCAGATCCCCTGCTATAGAATGGTTGTGTTTGACAGGCACCCTCTGACACTGACACTAAAGGCTGTGATGGAAGAAAACTCTGATCTTGGCCAAGTAACCCATTCTACATTGTCATAAGTGTAGATTCTGGTGCTGCAGATTGGTGGACCTCATTTATCATCTCACCACCAACCCCAGCATTGCAGAGACCGGAGCTGACAGGTTTATGTATAGAAGTCCACTATTGATAAGAAAGAAATGTTAAAAAAATAAAAGTTTACAATTAAATAAAATAAATAAGAGTGTATTGTTTGAATGAAAATTATTTAATAGTATAAAACATTCAGGTTACATATTGACAAGTGTGTAATGAACCATTTTTAACAATTTTATTAAATGCAATGTAATCAATAATAAAGTAAGAATCATGTTGGAATTGCATTTCTCACACATGCTAACATTATATATTCATTGACATAATGCAGATAAATAATGATAATAATAAAAAATAATAAATAAATAATATAATAATAATAATAATAATAATAATAATAATAATAATAATAATAATAATAATAATAATAAATAATGCAGATAAATGGTGGGTGCAGAATGCTGTTATTAGACTCAAAATTCAAATGTCTGTGTCTAAAAAGGTACAGGTCATTCCTCTAGCTTCTGCCAATCGATCCTCTAGCAACAGACAATGAACAATGTGTTATGACTGCCTCAGGTATATTACAACATGTATACCATGGCCTCCAACAACATTCAGCATCACCCTCAACAAGAAAATGCTCATTATTACAGCCTCCATAAGAAGACATGTTTTATTACAATCTTCATTAGAAGATATGCATTATCACAGCTTCTGTAATAATGAGCTGCCTATTGTTGAAAGATGTAACAGTGCACACTAGTTTGTTGTTAGAGGATATTATAATCAACTGTCTATTTTGTTGGAGAATGTAATAATGACCTATTGTTAGAAGATGTAAGGATACAGTCAACCTCACGCTGCCAAACTTCTGCTTTCCACTGTGGCGCCTAACAGCAGCACAATTCTGCAGGTAAGACTGAGGAAAGACTGAGATATACTACAGTCTTACCTGCAAAATCACTTGGCCCTTATGTTCTGCGGGATCCCGAGGCTTCGGCTGTATTAATGAGCTGTCAGTTTTTGGAGGATGTGTTTAGGCACTGTCTATAGTAATAATGTCTATTGTTGAAGAATATAATAATACACTGTGTATTGTTTGAGGATGTAATAATGAGCTGTCTCTTGTTGGAGGATGTAATAATACAGTCTATATTGTTGGAGGCTGTAATAATGCACTGTATATTCTCAGAGGATGTAATAATGCACTGTATATGGCTGGAGGATGCAACAATGCACTGCATATTCTCAGGAGATGTAATAATGCACTATCTATGGCTGGAGGGTGTAATAATGAGCTGTCATTGTTGGAGGATATAATAATTCATTGTCTATTGTTTTGGAGGGTGCAAGGGGACGTTCACACTATTGTTCACATCTGTCATAGGATGAGAGCAATAGATATTAATGGCAATACAGATACAGACTCCTCTGTTTGCCTCTGTTCTCATTCCCGCTCATGTAAAAATCATGATGTAAGCTTTCTTCTGTCATGTTTGTTTACTTTTGTAATGGAAGAAAAAGTCCTGCATGCATAACTTTTTCTTCTGTTAGAATAGTAAGCAAACATGATGGAAGATAGCTTTCGTCATGATTTTACATGAAAGGGAATACAGAGTTGA
This sequence comes from Leptodactylus fallax, assembly GCA_947044405.1. Taxonomy (NCBI): domain Eukaryota; kingdom Metazoa; phylum Chordata; class Amphibia; order Anura; family Leptodactylidae; genus Leptodactylus; species Leptodactylus fallax. Next base: position 3,586,203 of record CAMRHE010000088.1, read on the forward strand.
GGGGGCGCAGTCTGCATCAGTCACTTTGTCAGCGTTAAGTCTGCTGCTCTCATGCTTTTACTCTTTCCCGACATCCGCCGTAATAGTACGGTGGATGCCGGGTGTTTAAAGATGGCGGTCGCTCGGGAGTCATGCGGCCGCCATAGCCGCTGGGTCTCTGCTGTTTTATATAGCAAAGACCTGGCGCTAATGCCCGCAATCGCGGGCATTGACCCCTCTGGCGCCTCGGTCAAAGCTGACCAAGGCGCCATTTTACCGGCGGCTTGCGGGCGCTCCCATTTTGCCGGGGATCGCCGGCACATGGAGCAAGCTCCAGGGCTAGCATCCCGTTGCTATAAAGGCTTCTGAAGGCTCCTAGGCCTGTCTTTCATTAGTTTCTATTGCAGGCTACTCTATGTAGCCTGCAATAGAAATGCCGTTTTTTTGCAATGCATTAGGGTTCAAGACCCCTAGGGGGTCTAATAAATGCAAAAAAAAAAAAAATATATATATATATATATATATATATATATATATACAGTCATATGAAAAAGTGTGGGCACCCCTATTAATCTTAATCATTTTTAGTTCTAAATATTTGGGTGTTTGCAACAGCCATTTCAATTTGATATATCTAATAACTGATGGACACAGTAATATTTCAGGATTGAAATGAGGTTTATTGTACTAACAGAAAATGTGCAATATGCATTAAACCAAAATTTGACCGGTGCAAAAGTATGGGCACCTCAACAGAAAAGTGACATTAATATTTAGTAGATCCTCCTTTTGCAAAAATAACAGCCTCTAGTCGCTTCCTGTAGCTTTTAATCAGTTCCTGGATCCTGGATGAAGGTATTTTTGACCATTCCTCTTTACAAAACAATTCCAGTTCAGTTAAGTTTGATGGTCGCCGAGCATGGACAGCCCGCTTCAAATTATCCCACAGATGTTCAATGATATTCAGGTCTGGGGACTGGGATGGCCATTCCAGAACATTGTAATTGTTCCTCTGCATGAATGCCTGAGTAGATTTGGAGCTGTGTTTTGGATCATTGTCTTGCTGAAATATCCATCCCCGGCGTAACTTCAAATTCGTCACTGATTCTTGTACATTATTCTCAAGAATCTGCTGATACTGAGTTGAATCCATGCGACCCTCAACTTTAACAAGATTCCCGGTGCCGGAATTGGCAACACAGCCCCAAAGCATGATGGAACCTCCACCAAATTTTACAGTGGGTAGCAAGTGTTTTTCTTGGAATGCTGTTTTTTGGACGCCATGCATAACGCCTTTTTGTATGACCAAACAACTCAATCTTTGTTTCATCAGTCCACAGGACCTTCTTCCAAAATGAAGCTGGCTTGTCCAAATGTGCTTTTGCATACCTCAGGCGACTCTGTTTGTGGCGTGCTTTCAGAAACGGCTTCTTTCGCATCACTCTCCCATACAGCTTCTCCTTGTGCAAAGTGTGCTGTATTGTTGACCGATGCACAGTGACACCATCTGCAGCAAGATGATGCTGCAGCTCTTTGGAGGTGGTCTGTGGATTGTCCTTGACTGTTCTCACCATTCTTCTTCTCTGCCTTTCTGATATTTTTCTTGGCCTGCCACTTCTGGGCTTAACAAGAACTGTCCCTGTGGTCTTCCATTTCCTTACTATGTTCCTCACAGTGGAAACTGACAGGTTAAATCTCTGAGACAACTTTTTGTATCATTCCCCTGAACAACTATGTTGAATAATCTTTGTTTTCAGATCATTTGAGAGTTGTTTTGAGGAGCCCATGATGCCACTCTTCAGAGGAGATTCAAATAGGAGAACAACTTGCAATTGGCCACCTTAAATACCTTTTCTCATGATTGGATACACCTGGCTATGAAGTTCAAAGCTCAGTGAGGTTACAAAACCAATTTTGTGCTTCAGTAAGTCAGTAAAAAGTAGTTAGGAGTATTCAAATCAATAAAATGATAAGGGTACCCAAATTTTTGCACCGGTCAAATTTTGGTTTAATGCATATTGCACATTTTCTGTTAGTACAATAAACCTCATTTCAATCCTGAAATATTACTGTGTCCATCAGTTATTAGATATATCAAATTGAAATGGCTGTTGCAAACACCCAAATATTTAGAACTAAAAATGATTAAGATTAATAGGGGTGCCCAAACTTTTTCATATGACTGTTATATATATATATATATATATATATATATATAATAATTAAAAAATATTAAAAGTTCAAATTACCCCCATTTCCCTAGAACACATATAAAAGTACTTAATTACTGTGAAACACATACACATTAGGTGTTCCTGTGTCCGAAAACGCCCAGTCTACAAATCTATAAAAATATTTTTCCTATACGGTAAACGCAGTAGCGGGTAAAAAAAATCAAAAGTGCCAAACCGCCGTTTTTTCACTGTTTTGCCTCTGATAAAAATTAGAATAAAAAGTCATCAAAGCAATAGCAATTCCCCAAAATGGCATAACTAAAAAGTATACCTAGTCCCGCAAAAAAAGATGCCCTATGCATCCCAGTACACAGAAGTATAAAAAAGTTACGGGTGTCAGAATATGGTGATTTTTATAAAAAAAAATTTTTCGCTCAGTTTTGGATTTCTGTTAAGGGGTTAAAATGTAAATAAAACCATATAAATTTGGTATCCCTGGAATCGTACCAAAACATAGAATACAGGTGACATGTAATTTTGACTGCAGAGTGAACGCCGTAAAAACAAAGCCCATAAGAAAGTTGCACAAATGCACTTTTTCTTCAAATCCACCCCATTCTGAATTTTTTTCCAGCTTCCCAGTACATTGTACAGAATAACTAATGGTGGCATCATGAAGAAAAATTTGTCCCACAAACATTAAGACCTCATATGGCTCTGAGAGCAGAAAAATAAAAAAGTTATGGGATTTGGAAGGGGGAGAGTCAAAAACGAAAATCGAAAAATTCCTCCGGGGTTAAAGTGAACCTACCCAAATAATGCACTGTTGTCTGTGGATTTAATAATGCACTGTCTATTGTTGTAGAATGTTATAATGTGTTGTCTATTGTTGGAGTATACTGAGCTATATGTTGTGTGAGGATGTGAACCTAGAGGGCGCTGGAGAGCGACCCAAAAACAGGGTTGAAAAGGACCTTGACCACACCCATACCTGGGGCCTCACTCCAGTAGAGAGTGCACACAGCAGGAGAGTGCTTCTGTTGTCCTGCAGGGAGCAGGAGGTTTCTGGACCAGTTGGAGACGGACAGGTGGTCTGTCCCAAGAGGACTGGATTCCAGGAGGAACTTGGTTAAGCTCAGTGTAAGCCAGACTGCTGAGAAGAATCCTCAGTAAAGCTTCTTGCCCTCAGAAGTTAGTCAGGGTTCAAGAAGTGAGGTATTGCTCTGTGTGTGGGCTAGGCTGTTTTGTTATTTTTGTTCCTGTATCATTTACAAGCTGAATAAAGCTATTTCTTTTGGATTGTCGTTACCTGATATGAAGGAAAATTGCATGTCTATTGGTTGAAGATCAGAGGCGTAGCTAGGGGTTCTACATGGGCCGCCAGCTCAGGTATACCAATATTATCACTATATGGTGACTATATAGTGGTAGATACTGGCTCTACACAGGGCTCTGCAGACAATTTAAGTGAATACAGTACAGGAAACATACAGTTACTTACAGGTGGCATCTCTGCCATCGATTTTTCATCTGGAAAGCAGAATCTGCTGCAAATTCCTCTGTGTGAACTTACATTTAAGCTGAATTTTTCAGCTAGGAAAAATTCCTGAAGCTGAATTTTCAGCTAGGAAAATTTCTGCTGTATGAACAACCTCTTATATTATGACCTGTGCATAAATTCTGATCCCTATGCGGATACATTTATTCTTACCTGCATCCTTCTCTCTGTTCCTGCGTTGGTTCGGCTGTGTCCGCTGCTGCTTTGCATGTACTGTATGCAGCGTGGCTGCACTGTAATGCCACACTGATGGGACTGCTGCAGCCAATCATTGCTCTGAGCTGTATACTGTGCTGATTGGCTGCAGCAATCGACATGATGTGACATGACGTCAACACATCAGGTGTTCTGTATATTGACAGAGCAGCGGAGGAGATGGCCAGCCCAGCACAGGAATGGAGGGGAGTGTGCAGGTAAGAATAAATGTATTTTTATTTTTTACACCTCTGCTGCTGCCAGCAATTTTTTTTTAATCTCTAAGGGATTAATACGGCGGAAAATTAAGAGGAATTTGAGGCGGACATCTACCTTGGATTCTCCTTCATTTTCTGTCCCCCAGTTCCTCATGGCATTAGCATTCTATTTTAGTGTTCCACTGCCAATTAGGTCTAGATGAATGAGCCTAGTCAGCGGGTACTCTCAAGCCGTGGATTCCTGCTCCAAGGCACAATCAGGGTAGAATCTCCTGCTGATTTTGGGGATGAATACGTCCCAAAATCAGCGGCAAATTCCGCTGTGTGAACATACCCTAACAACCCCTTTAAAAATGCCTTCTAATGCCCTTTATATAGAAAATACCCCTTTTAATTGTTACTGCTCCATGCTGACCCCAATTATAGTAACAAGGCCCTCTAAATCAATATTGACCTCATATCATTATTGCCCTCAGTTTCCCTCACAGCATATTAATAATGTCCCCCAAAGTGTGGAAAAAATAATGAAAGTTATACTCACCTACCTCCAATCCCCTGATGCACTGAGCTGGGGGAACTGGAGCCCCAGCTGCTGCCATACTCTCTTCTAATCAGTAGGCTGTAAGCCACCTAGGCCTGCAGCCTACAGGATACCATGACCACATCCTGCTCGTCTGCATCAGGACATAGTGTTCTGTGGTCATGGTACCTTGTAGGCTGCAGGCCTGAAGAGGCTTGCAGCCTACAAGTCAAGAACGGTAGAGCAGGAAGCCAACGGCATCTTAACTGTATTGGCGTCCCTTTTCTCACAATAGACTCAAAGCGCAGTCCAGTGGTAAACTAAACAGTATTTTTCAGTATTCTATGTATAGCAAGGGTGTTTGCCCTCAAATGCCAGACTGAATAGATGTGTTTTTAGTTTTAATTTCAAGTAGTTCGAGGATGAGATCTCTCTGATCAATCTGGGTAAGAGAGGGAGCTGCATGGCAGAAGACTCTGGCTCCAAATCGTTTAAGGTGGATCCTGGGGATGAACAGTTTGTTTGTGCCTGCTGATCTGAGAGGTTGGCAGGGATTATAGGGCTATAGAAGTTCTTTTAAGTAGTCAGGGTCTAAGCTGTTTATGGATTTGAAGGTCATCAAGCAAACTGGAAAAGCTTTCCTCCATTTTATAGGCAGCCAGTGCAGTGATCAGAGAATGGGGTTTATGGGAGTATGTGGGGGTTGTTTGGTGTGTGGATAGATCTTCTTTTGGATTAACGTGTTTAATATTTACAATGTTCCTGAGCTGCATATTGCCGGAGGATGTAATAATGAGCTGTCTGTGGTTAGAGACTGTCTGTTGTTGCATATTAGGGGGGTGTGGCTCCCTCCAAAGTTGGACTAGCACTCCCTTTAATTGCACAGGTTTACTTAATTGGAATAGAGTATATATATATATATATATATATATATATATATATATACACTTGAGAAAGGTTCCTGTGTGAACCGATATGTGGTGTATTGCTTTTCCAATAAAAGGACATTTTCCATCTCTACAAGTTGCTGGCAGATTGGATTGTTTATTATATATATATATATATATATATATATATATATATATATATATACAGTACAGACCAAAAGTTTGGACACACCTTCTCATTCCAAGAGTTTTCTGTATTTTCATGACTATAAAAATTGTAGATTCACACTGAAGGCATGAAAACTATGAATTAACACATGTGGAATTATATACTTAACAAAAAAGTGTGAAACAACTGAAAATATGTCTTATATTCTAGGTTCTTCAAAGTAGCCACCTTTTGCTTTGATTACTGCTTTGCACACTCTTGGCATTCTCTTGATGAGCTTCAAGAGGTAGTCACCTGAAATGGTCTTCCAACAGTCTTGAAGGAGTTCCCAGAGATGCTTAGCACTTGTTGGCCCTTTTGCCTTCACTCTGCGGTCCAGCTCACCCCAAACCATCTCGATTGGGTTCAGGTCTGGTGTCTGTGGAGGCCAGGTCATCTGGCGTAGCACCCCATCACTCTCCTTCTTGGTCAAATAGCCCTTACACAGTCTGGAGGTGTGTTTGGGGTCATTGTCCTGTTGAAAAATAAATGATGGTCCAACTAAACGCAAACCGGATGGAATAGCATGCCACTGCAAGATGCTGTGGTAACCATGCTGGTTCAGTATTCCTTCAATTTTGAATAAATCCCCAACAGTGTCACCAGCAAAGCACCCCCACACCATCACACCTCCTCCTCCATGCTTCACGGTGGGAACCAGGCATGTAGAGTCCATTCGTTCACCTTTTCTGCGTCGCACAAAGACACGGTGGTTGGAACCAAAGATCTCAAATTTGGACTCATCAGACCAAAGCACAGATTTCCACAGGTCTAATGTCCATTCCTTGTGTTCTTTAGCCCAAACAAGTCTCTTCTGCTTGTTGCCTGTCCTTAGCAGTGGTTTCCTAGCAGCTATTTTACCATGAAGGCCTGCTGCACACAGTCTCCTCTTAACAGTTGTTGTAGAGATGTGTCTGCTGCTAGAACTCTGTGTGGCATTCCCCTGGTCTCTAATCTGAGCCCCTGTTTACCCCCGATTTTTGAGGTTGGTGACTCGGATGAACTTACCCCCCCCAACAAAGATAACTTTTGTTTTTCCTTTCCTGGGGGGGCCCCTTTTTTGGGGCAGTTTCTTTGTAGCACTTGATGGTTTTGGCCACTGCACTTGAGGACACTTTCAAAGTTTTTCCAATTTTTCAGACTGACTGACCTTCATTTCTTAAAGTAATGATGGCCACTCGTTTTTTCTTTACTTAGCTGTTTTTTTCTTGCCATAATACAAATTCTAACACTCCATTCAGTAGGACTATCAGCTGTGTATCCACCTGACTTCTGAACAACACAACTGATGGTCCCAACCCATTTATAAGGCAAGAAATCCCACTTATTAAACCTGACAGGGCACACCTGTGAAGTGAAAACCATTTCAGGTGACTACCTCTTGAAGCTCATCAAGAGAATGCCAAGAGTGTGCAAAGCAGTAATCAATGCAAAAGGTGGCTACTTTGAAGAACCTAGAATATAAGACATATTTTCAGTTGTTTCACACTTTTTTGTTAAGTATATAATTCCACATGTGTTAATTCATAGTTTTGATGCCTTCAGTGTGAATCTAAAATTTTTATAGTCATGAAAAATACAGAAAACTCTTGGAATGAGAAGGTGTGTCCAAACTTTTGGTCTGTACTGTATAATATATATATATATATCTTTAGTCCCCATCTGCCTTAGGTTATTTTAAATGGAGTATAGCTCTGGTTCCTACTTACTAGCAGTAATGCTATTTGGATCTCTATTTTTATATGTCCTAGTGTGTGCATCTTTGGTTGGAGGATGCAGTAATACTCTGTCTATTGTAGGAGTACATAATAATGTGCCGTCTGTTGCCAGAGGATCTAATAATGTGCTATTTTTGAAGGATGTAATATTGAGCTGTGTATTGTTAGAGATGTAGTAATACGCTGTCTATTGTAGCAGAATAATAATAATAATGCACTGTATATTGTTGGAGGATGTAATAATATACTGTCTATTGTTAGAGGATATAATAATGCACTGTATATTGTTGGAGGATGCAATAATCAGCTCTCTATTGTTGGAGGATGTAACAATATACTGTCTATTGTTAGAGGATATAATAATGCACTGTATATTGTTGGAGGATGTAATAATCAGCTCTCTATTGTTGGAGGATGTAACAATATACTGTCTATTGTTAGATGATATAATAATGCACTGTATATTGTTGGAGGATGTAACAATATACTGTCTATTGTTAGAGGATATAATAATGCACTGTATATTGTTGGAGGATGTAATAATATACTGTCTATTGTTAGAGGATATAATAATGCACTGTATATTGTTGGAGGATGTAATAATCAGCTCTCTATTGTTGGAGGATGTAACTATATACTGTCTATTGTTAGAGGATATAATAATGCACTGTATATTGTTGGAGGATGTAACAATATACTGTCTATTGTTAGAGGATATAATAATGCACTGTATATTGTTGGAGGATGTAACAATATACCGTCTATTGTTAGAGGCTATAATAATGCACTGTATATTGTTGGAGGATGTAACAATATACCGTCTATTGTTAGAGGCTATAATAATGCACTGTATATTGTTGGAGGATGTAACAATATACCGTCTATTGTTAGAGGATATAATAATGCACTGTATATTGTTGGAGGATGTAATAATCAGCTCTCTATTGTTGGAGGATGTAACCATACACTGTCTGTTATTAGATGATATAATAATGCATTGACCATTGTTGGAGGATGTAATAATGAGCTATCTGTTGTCGGAGGAAATAATAATACACTCTTTGTTGATAGAGGATATAATAATCAGCTGTTTGTTTTTGGAGAATGCAATAATAATGTGTACTATTAGAGGGTGTTATAATGAGCTGTGCATTTTTGGATGATATAATACACTGTGTACATATAGTTGTCAAATGTGATAAGCATCGTTGGAGGATGTATTAAGAGGATTCCAGATGATGATCAAAATAGTGACCAGTGCGATTAAAGATTTGCAACTAGCCCTGCTGCTCCACTGCCTCTCTAACCCTTTCATGCCTCTGTCAATTTTTGTTTTTGTATTTCTGTTTTTCCCTCTTCCCATTCCAAGAGCCATAATTTTTTCATTTTTCAGTTCACAGACTCACATGATGGCTTATTGTTTGCAGGACAAATTGTACTTTGTAATGGCTCCATTCAATATCCTGTACAATGTACTTGGAAGCTGGAAAAAAATTCTGAATGAGGTGGAATTGGAAAAGAAATGCATTTGCGCCAATTTCTTATGGGTTTAATTTTTACAGCATTCACTATGTGATAAAAATGATGTTACCGGTATTCTGCGGGACAGTACGATCATGGCAATACCAAATTTATATAGTATAGTATTTGTAATGTTTTGATACCTTTTAAAAAATTAAAAACTTTGCAAAATATATTTATGTATATGGAGGTGGGTGAGGCATCTTTTTTTTTTTTTTTTTTTTTTTGAAATTTAGTTTTTATTGAGAAGAAAACATTTTTTACAATGAAAGAGCAAGAACAAGGGTAACAAATACCAACATAATACAGTCATACATTACAGCAAGATATTGCAACAAGTTCATAACTTCGAATTAACAAGAGTAAAGGTACTGGATGAAATCAAGGGCAGAACTAAGTGTGTATTGCAAGTAATGATTACCCAGACATAGTATTCCCCTAGAAAAAAGTAGGAAAAATTGACACAAGCATAGGGGGAGGGGAGGGGGGAAAGAGAAAAAAACAAAAACAGAATAACGCATCAACACATAGCTCGGTAAATTTGCAAAGAAAGTAAATTAAAACTAAAGTTAAGAGTACCACCAGGGTGCGTTCTAGAACAGGGTACGGAGCATATAAAGGAATAGTAAGGCGTCTTTTTATGTGGGACAAGATGGCGTTTTTATTGATACCATTTTGGAGAAGTTCTGATGGTTTGATCTCTTTTTATTCCATTTTTTATAGGAGGCCATTTTGATTTTTTCGCCACTACGCCGTTCACTGTATGGGATAAATATTTTTATATTTTAATAGTTAGGACATTTTGGAGCGTCAGAGACCGAAAGTGTTTATGTTTCTTATTGTTCATTTATTTTTATATGTGATCTAGGGAAAGGGGGGTGATTTGAACTTTTAAATTTTTTGTGTTTTTTTTATACTTTTAAAAACTTTTTTTCTTTTACTTTTATTTTAAGACCCCTAGGGACCTTGAATCCTAGGGGGTCTCATCACTTATACTACTCACCACAATACAAATATTTTGCGGTGAATAGTAAAATACATTGCCCTCTATTATAGAGGCAGCGTATAATAGAAGGGATATAATGAAAAGCCTGGGAGCCTTAAATAGGAGGTTGTCAAACTTTTGACTGTCAGTTGTAAGGAGAAGAGACATGTGGGCAACTGCACATAGTAAGGCTGTATTAACACAACCATGTCACGCTCTGGCCATTTGGGAGCTCTCTCCTTCATCATAACTCAATATGAAGTAGTGAGTTCTGTTCACACAGCCATGTTCAGTCCAGGTCATACGACCCACCCACAGACCACGTTTCCTAAACTTGATACAGTCGTGGGAATGGACTAAATATTTATTACATGTAATTACATATGTATTTAAAGGGGTTTTATCATTAAAGATACTTAAAGGAGTTGGATCGCTGGACGTTCAATTGCTGGGACCCCCAGCAATCAAGAGAACAGGGGTCCAAAAGTCCCCCTGCACGAATGAAAAACAAGTCAGTTCTATGAATGGAGCAGTGGTCAGTCATGTGCACTGGTGCTTCATTCATATGGAGGAGCCATGGAGGAATTTCAGATCTCCTTAACTCTTATGGTTGGAGGTCCCAGCGGTCAGACCACTTCAGTAGCGGGCTATTTTCCCTAGTTCATGACTAGACACATTTTTTTTTTTTTTTCGTACATGTGGTTTTGAGAGATATAACATTTTTTTCATTTGGGTTATTCAAATAATTTTGCATCTGTTTTTTAGGTGATAAATAGGGCTTTATTTTTATGTTGTTTTTATTTTTCTATGTTTTTTTACTTTATTTTAATATCCGAAAAAATGTAAACATAAAGGAAAGGAAATTTTTAAATAGTTTTCCCTCTCCGTTACAGCCATTTTTACTTTGGTGACACTTATTGTCGTTCTTTTTTAATAATTTATTTTAATAAAAAATTGATTTTGCTCCTAAATTTTGTCTGACTGATGAAATGAATAACTCCTTTTTGATGGTTGAAATCTCTGATGGGAGATTGAGAGTCCTGCTGAGTCCTGGAATTAAGGACGAAACCCAAATATGCCTTCCTGGTCACTAGATCTGATTTATTTGCCTAGGTTACTCAGCAGGGATATAGTTGACTGGATGTGATGAAGAAGGACCTCTCTGGAAGAAGCAATGAGTAGCCAATTGTCCACATACAGGACAATTTGTATACCTTGTAGATGAAGTGCTGCAACTGTTACTGCTGCTACTTTGGTAAAGATTATGGGAGTGGAAAACAGGGCATGGCCCTGAACTGCAAAAGGATGGCTGTGTGTTGATTAAGTAGAGCCTCCTACTGTATAATACTCCATAGCGGCCCTATGCAGTATATTGTTCCACAGTGGTCCCACACAGTATAATATGCTCCCCAGAGCCCCCCCCCACTCCGTATAATGCATCACAGTGGCCCCACACAGTATAATATGCCACTGATGTTACGGGCCACAGGGGTCACAGGCCTCAGCAGTCATGTGGAGCGTGCTGGTATAATTATGTCGGAAGCACAGGAGAGGTGAATATAAGTGTTTGTTAACTTTGCTCACCTCCCCTGAGCAAGCATCTATTGGAAAGTTGTATATACATCACATAATGCCAGGCCTCTTTCCATTAATGAGATGTATTGTGGAGATAGCGGTCAGGGAACCAGTCATTCTGCGACTGCTATCATTCCTGAAATTTCCAAGTGGCTTGGGGCCCCTTACTCCTCCGGGCCTGATCATCGTTGCACCCCTACAACCACAATCATTACGCCATTGGTTATGCACGACTAACAGAGCCTTACTAAATGACATGCAAGGATTTATTTTTTTAATAACAATTCAAAGTTACTTTAACCCCTTAACCCGGTTCACATCTGCGTTCGGGTTTCTGTTCGGGGAGTCCACTTGGGAACCCCCCGAATGGAAACCCATACGCATAAAAAAGCGGTTTACCTGGGATACCCGCGGACCCCATAGACTATAATGGGGTCTGTGTGGTTTCCGCTCGCAGGACTTTTCTCTCCGCATGTTTTGTGTGGAAACCGAGCAGAAACCATACGGACCCCATTATAGTCTATGGGGTCCGTGGGTTTCCCAGGTAAACCGATTTTTTTATGCATATAGATTTCCGTTTGGGGGATCCCCAAGCGGACTCCCCCGAACGGAAACCCGAACGCATATGTGAACTGGGCCTAAGGGCTAAAACATCCAACTTTTGCCACAGAGGGTCCTTAAACAAGAATTTTTTTAACCACTTCCTGCTCTGCGCCATACTATTACGTCACGCTGAGCATTTAGTTAATGGTCAGCACAGTAATAGTACGGCACTATAAGGCCGCGGGCACGGATTAACCTCCTGAATGCCATGATCAATAGAGATAGCATCCAGTGGGTCCAGGAGCAAGAGCAATGGCTTCCTGACTGCCTACCCACATTCCACATAGGGAGCCTATGTGTGATGTTCTGCAATACTATGTTTTGAATGGCGGGGAATGAAAATATGAAAAAAAGTCACCAAGCAGTAACGTACAAACTACCCTGCATCTGTAAAGCATTAATAGCAGATGTATGTAACTTAGATCTGCAGATGCATTGCCGCAAATGGATGAATAGAACATGGACAGTTCAATCCCATAGATGCTGTGGTCAACAGTTACTGTCTAGGTGGTTAGGCAGTGAGAGGGCGCTACTTCTGTCATACCATTCATGGTCCGTAATTCAGTTGCCAGATACTAATAGATAGCATTGCCTGGCCTGGGAGCCTTTGTTAGGACCTCGGCTGCCATGGCAGCCTATCAGCATCCTACAGTACCTACATGACTATTATATGATAATTGGTTACCTGTCAGGTATATTCTGAGTATATGACACAATAAAATACATAATTGTTAATCAATAACTTCTTTGTACCCCACCCCGATCATTAGCCGAGAACAATAAGCTACTAGTTGACTCACCAGGGACTGTTAAGAGATTTGGGCCACTGGAGCCCAATTTGCTCAGATTTAGCAGTTTTTCAGTTTTTTTTTTCTGGCCAAGCTTCCCATAATCATCGTACATTTACAGTAGAATTGTTGCCATATTAACTACTGAATTTCCTTTGAAGTTGCTGAAAGATTTTGATTTCAGGTATATGTTTTTTCATTTTGCTGGGGAATTAGCCAGAAGCAATGTATTTGATGGGAAAATGTTGGTATTATGTTGAAACCCAATTTATTTCATATTACACTGTGTGTCACATACTTTGTAGACTGTAGTGTTAGAACATTACCATTTAGATACAAGGACCATGGATTTGTCGAGGGATCCCTTCATATATTAGCCAGATTGGAATGTGGGTACAAATTAGGATATGTTGTCATAGCTGGCATAGCCATGCAGAATGCGGACAAGGAACTGTGTAAGTTAATGTTCACTACATCATACATTTAGATAACCTGCAGAAAAAATAGTCAATCTCACAACTCTGATGTTGATTCATCTGTAGATAAATGGATTGGATCTAATCTCTGGATGTTTAGCTCTGAATCAGCTGCAATAGTTATATATATTTCACAGGGATATTGTCTTTCTTCCAAAAAGAGACTTTTACATTTTTCATTAAAGGGGTTGTCCGGGAGCAGATACAAATAAAAGTTAAACAGGTTGGAAGAGGTCGTTAAAATAAAATACTTAAAAGAAAAAAATTCCAAATATAAAGCTAACTAAAATTTTAAATAACATAAAGTAAAGATAAGGGAAGGGGGTATAAGGGGCCTCAGGAATGATGGACAGATGAGAATGCCTACTTGTCTGTAGATGTCAAAGACCATAAGAGATTGGTAAGATCTGAGAGAATGGGTATAAGGAGGGATTTAGGGGGGACCATATTTTTTCCAATTTGGAATAAGAGTCCAGGAGAATATGGGTAAGTTTTTCATCAATGCAAAAATTATCAAATGGAGATTTGACCTACTGGAAAGGGTAGTATTTTTTCCAGGAATCTGCAATTATCTGTTTAGAAGATAGAAGATCCACACTAAGGTCCTCACCAATAATAAAGCCAGAGTGGCTTTGCAGGAGGCCAAACATCTGACCCCGAAGTTAAGTGGCTTTAATGTTATGGCTGATCAATGAATAGTCCTTTGATCTAATGCAGTCAGTAGTGTGTTATAAATGTTGATCTTTTGCCATCTTCCCTTTTCAGAATGGAACCAGCTTCCATGTCTTTGACCAAGGTAGATTTGCCAAGGAAGTCCTGCCCAAGTACTTCAAGCACAATAACATGGCCAGTTTTGTGAGGCAGCTAAATATGTGTAAGTAAACAATGAGCTAGAATACATTTTTCGGATCATTATATATGAAGTGTGAAAACATCATTATTTTTGTTCAATTCTATTACTATTTTTAGATGGATTTAGAAAAGTAGTGAATATTGAACAGGGAGGACTAGTAAAGCCAGAGAGGGACGACACAGAGTTTCAACATCTCTACTTCCTACAAGGACATGAACATCTGCTGGAGCATATCAAGAGGAAGGTAAGACACACTTTATTTGTATATACAATAAGAATGAAATCTTACGATGTTATGATCTTATCTTATGATAGCAGCTTATTTATCATTAATCACATAAAATACAGTATGCTATGTTAGTGAGTAGCACAGAATTATACCCATTAAAGAACAGAACTTCATACTTGTTTATAAGCACAAGTGGCTTCACTCCACCCCTGAGGAGCCCTATTACTATAGCAATGAGAAAGGCTACGTCATTCCAGCAATCGATAGGACTCTCAGCAGTATGACTCCCACTGATCATGCAAGCCAGGAGTTTATTTTATCTTTGTGTAATGAAATACTGCACAGCTTTTCCTTTGTCAGTGGTTTCCAGATCTCTGCTTTTTCTCATTGAATGGAACGTTCCTTATGAGACAGCAAACCCATGTGTATCTAGGTCTACTTTTACATATCTGGAAGTTTGTTACAATGATTTTATATACAATAATCATCTGTGAGTTGAGATGAGAACAGTGGCAGAAAGTTGTTCTAAATTCAGGACTGGTTTACTTTTTCTGAATGTAAATCAATAAATATTCCCCTTCATGATATTAAGCAGCACATGCCTTTTTATAAATTTGACATAATTTTTGGCAGTCCATGTACCAGTCCAGCAAACCTACTTCAGCTAGGAGTTGGCATAGGTTTGTTTTATAATTTACATCAGTTTCTGGCACAAATGACAGTAAATCTTTCTGGCCATGAGAGGTAAAAAATATGAACAGAGAGAAATAAAACTTGAGAACTCTCAAAATTAGGATAGTGAGTAGTCTCGGGTTTCCATTCTCTAACACCTCTTTAAATTATTGCTGGACAATCCCTTTAAAGGGAATCTGTCAGGTCAATCTGAGACACTAAACCACCCACAGGTCTTTATAGACCTGGGATTTAATGTCCCAAATCGCCCTGTTGTAATGCAATCCGCAGGCGCATTAAAAATAAAAAACCTTTATACTTACCTAGAGAAGGGTCTGATCAACGCTGTTCGGCGAGAACAGTCCGGCTTATTCATGAGATTCTTCGTTGGCATGCCTCCTGGCACCTGCGCTGTTCTTCAGTGAAGCCAAAGATGGACACCCCAGCTTCACTGCGCAATTGCTGGAGGTACGGAGCATGCGCACTGAAGCTGAGGTGTACTCCTCTGGCTTCATTGAAGAACTGCACAGGCGCGGGGAGTACAGCGGCAGGGTGAGTATAAAGCTTTTTTATTTTTAATGCGGCCATGGATTGCGTTATAACAGGGTGATTTGGGACACTAAACCCCAGGTCCATATGGACATGTGGGTGGTTTAGTGTCCCAAATTTCCCTGACAGATTCCTTTTAAAGTGGACCAGTCACCAATGCATGCTCCTCAACCACCATTACGGCTTCTGTAAAATAGGCAGTGCCGTTTACCAGCTAATGAATAAATTGACAACTGGATATTAACTTTCCTTGCTCTGACTCTGTCCAGTGAGAAATGACAATGCCAGAGCAGCTTCTCTGTTCTGATATTGCATCCCTCCAGTCCTGCATGTCTTGCATTAACTGAAAGAAGAAGACACAAATATGACATGGCATCTTTCAGATATTGCTCTTAGGAAAAAGAAAACAGGACTTCCTCAGGATTTAAAATAACACAATGGTGCAGATTTACTAATCCTGTCTAGTAAACTTAGATTAGACATCAGCTTTCTTACAGTGATGAATGCTGGGTGATAAATCTGGTGCATCTTTACACTGACTTGTCTAAGTATGTACCATTTATTAGTTTTCATAGTCAGTGACAGAAATCTGTTCCAGAATATTGGAGCAATTCTGGTGCACCTTGTTGCATCTTAAGCACTGCCCCTTTCCCATGGAGGCCCATCCTTTTTGTGTTAGTCTGCCTCCTTGTGGATAACACATAAAAATATATGCCATGTAGGCCATTTTTTGGTGCAAATTGAGCCAAATTACTTGAACAATTAGGGTAGTAAATGACTTTAAGTTTATGTGATGGTCACATGTCCCCTTCATTCATTTATATTATTATATGCATGTGAGTAGCTTAGCATTGCATTTGGTCAGTATCACTACATTTATAACTGCACATATGTTGTGTCATTCTGTCTAGGTGTCTGTTGTTAAAAGTGAGGAGACAAAACTACGACATGAGGATGTGAGCAGACTACTGTATGAGGTGCAGAGCTTGCGGAGTCAGCAAGAGAACACAGAGTGCCAGATGCAAGATATGAAACAGTGAGTTATAATGTAGATATGATTCATTATCACAGGATATGGAGATTTCTCAATGTATTAAGTCCCCATCTTTTGTCATAGTCTTGAAATCATCCACATCATTTAAGATTCCTGGATTTGAGGTCTACCCTTTATGGAATTCTGTATATTGAACAAATTGCTATGCCAAAATTGTTATATTCACTGGCAAAGTTATTGAATAGATTCAGCCAGCATATTGACTTACATATTGATCCTATCATCTGTAATATACAATTATAGAAATTAATTTGATTAATTCAGCAAAAGAAGCAAAGTTCTGAATATCATCAGAGTCAGGAAATTGATGTTGGCTCCATACCAGAGTCTAAAATGCCTCATGCAGGCTTTCTCCTCCCACTTCAAACTATGATCAGGTTTGATTCTATCTATTCTGCTGCCTGAGATGAACATTGAAATGGCGCCCCTTCCCCCCAAGAAACTTAGGCTTGACTAGCACTGTGCATGCGCACTGCTCAGCACTGAAGCTGCCTGCCTGAGAAACGACACTGAGCCCCCAGGGCATGTGCAGTGATTAAAAGAAGCCAAGGACGTACACCCAGCTTCACTGCACAGCTTAAAGGGATTGTCCAGGAATTGAACAAATTATGGAGTGGTCTGAGGCAGGAGTAACATTTAAATTAAAAGTAAAAAAAATTCTCACGTGTCGCCAGCAATCCAGTGTCCACCCCTGGAACCCATTTAGTCACATGCAGGTGCCTCGGAACCCCTGCGCCCCACGTGACCAATGAGGCCAATTACCCACCTCAGCGGTCACTGGAGATGAACCGGTGATGTATGTGAATGATGTCACCAGTCCCTGTCCAGCAATGTCACCTGTCCCTATCATGTGGGGCGCTGGGCTTTCAGGGACTGAGGCACAGCACATGACCAAATTGGCTGTGGTGGTAGACACTGGGGACAGGTGAGTATGTTTTTCTTTTCTCTTTTTTTAATGTTATACCTGCCCTGGGTCCCTCTAGAGTTTGTTCAATTTCTGGAAAACCCCTTTAAGAATAATGCTCCATAGTGCACACAGAATAATGTTCCATAATGGCCCTCACGCAGTATAATGTCCCATAGTGACCTCCAATCAGTATAATGTCCCATAGAATCCCTCCAAATAGCATAGTGGCCGCTCCACACAGTATAATGTCTCACAGTAGCCCCTTCGCACAGTATACTATCCCATAGTGGCCCCTCCACACAGTATAATGTCCCATAGTGGCCCCTACAGTTTTTGTTAAGAATTTTCTAAAAATGTTGGGTTCAGCCAAACCTGAATTTTTTGGAGTTCGCCACCTATGAAGTATTATTATACTCTAAAGTTCCTTCAAAGTATAATGAGCAAATGTGTGGGTCTTCAGGCCTCCTGAATGACATCAGAGACTGCTGAGATCTGTGATTGGTTTCTGCGGTCACTAGGGTTACTCCGGCATTATTATGCGTCATGACACCATGTGACTGTTGAGGACCAGTTGCAGACCTTAGCTGTCTGTGAAGTCATTGAGGAGGCTGAAAAACACCCAAAGACAACGTGACCTGCGCCAGAGCCCAGAAGAGGTACGTTACACTGTTTATTATGTTTAATCACCTCTACTAGCCCTCCTCTCATTATACTCTGGGGTCCGAAGGTAAATTACAGTGTAAAGACAGTTTCATATAACTGTAATATGGCCGAATTTTACATCTCTATTAAGACCACAACAAACCTTCTACGGAATTATAGGGTTCTATAGTGATCTAATTTTGGTTCTGTAAAAATGGAGCAGTTACTGCATACAGCCATGAGAAAATCAAATTATTGCCTCTCTGAATTCTATGGTTTTAGGTATTAGGACATAATAAAAATATTGGTCTTAAATTTAGGTAACTACAATGTTAGATGAACAACAAATGACAAACAACACTGTTCATTATGTATTTAAAGTGTAACTAAACAGCTCTCAATACAGAAGCAAGGGAAAGAATGAAAAAATGCAGGATTTCACAGAAATTATCCAAAATTTGTTAATAAAGTATATTACAAAAATTATTAATGACACAAATTCTGCCAGAAAATCTAAAGTTGTCCAAAAGTTTAGTTACACTTTAACAAAACTAACCCAAAATGCAGAAGCTGTGTGTGAATTAAGAGTTTAAGTAGCAGCCAAGTGCTGATAATTAAATTCCCTTGATTAGTTGATAAGCATGAAGTGTAACAACCTCTATAAAAGCATACCAGTTTACTGGTCTCAAGCATCCTCTCAAGGAGGAGAGGTATTAGCAATGATCTAAGAGAAGCAATTATTGCTGCCCATCAATGAATGGAATGACCATTTCCAAACTATTTGAAGTTCATCATTCTGTGGTGAGAAAGATTATTCACAAGTGGAAAACATTCAATATAGTTGACAATCTTCTCAGGAGTGGACATCCCAGAAACTCAGAGATATTGCAATAAACCCAGAAACTAAATCTAAGACTCTGCCAAAACTAATGGCGCCTATATCTTTGCAATGGGGGAGTGTACAACAAAACTGAAAGGGTGCTGAATTTGGTCCAACAATAACTTTGCAATGGTATGTAACATGTCCAGTGATAGAGAACATGAAAGGTCCTTTTTAAAGGGAATCTATCATTGGGATATGCATTTTAAACCAAGCACACATCGGAATAGCCTTTAGAAAGGCTATTCTACTCCTACCTGCTTAAGCAGCCGACGCTGTCTTCAGCAGGATCAAACTCCTGCGCATGTGCTGAACACGAGCACAGTACAATCGTGTAGAAATAGAATAAAGATGGCCGCTAAGCATATGCTGTCGGCTCTGCCTTAACTCAAAGTGGCAGAGGCTACAGCGCATGCGCGGGATTTCGATCCCACTGGAGATAGCGTCGGCTGTTTACGCAGCGAAGAGGAGGACCAGGACATCTCAGTGGGTGTGATGCAATGGCCCTGGAGGTGGCATTAAAGGCATGACGAAGCTGTGCTCGGAGCATAGATGGAACAACCCCCTGTGCTCCCTGAGCATCATTTGCATATATGGAAAAAGTGATTTATTTAAAAAACGGCAGCGTTCAGAACTGAACCAGAGGTAGGAGCAGAATAGCCTTTCTAAAGGCTATTCCAACGTGTGCTTAGTTTAAAATGCATATATCCCCAATGATAGATTCCCTTTAAGAGAGCTGTGCATAAACAAATGTCCACAAATCACAATGAGCTAAAGCGGAGTTGTAAAGAAGAGTGAGCCAAAATTCCATAATGTGAGAGACTGATAAAGGTGGTTTTACAAGTTGGTTCATGGGGTGGACATAATTTTTCATACATGGCTTTTCATTTTTAGCTTCCTTTTTGTTGAAATTAAATTAAATGACAGAATCTGTTGTCTGTTGTGTATTTACCTAATTTTAAGACCTTCTAAGAACCAGATATTTTTTTGTTATGTTCTGATATCTAAAACCATAGAATTCAAAGAGAGTAGACTTTGATTTTGTCATGACTGTACAATATTGATAACTAGTGACCAGAATATTGTGATTATTATTAGCGCTGCCACTTTTCTTTTGCTAGGCAGAATGAAGTCCTGTGGCGAGAGGTTGTTTCACTGAGACAAAACCATTCACAACAGCAGAAGATCATCAACAAGGTGAGTGTCTTAGACCATATCTCTGGTGGCAGATTCAATACACCTTTAATGTGGTCATACACAATAGTCTAAAGTTGGGCAAAATGGACAATTTCAACTAAAATGATCAATTGGCCATTAAAGTTTAACAACAAACATTAGTTTTAGTTGACCAATGACAGACTATCATCATCTGGGAAGGAATCAGCTGTGTTAAAATTTCATCCAATAGTCACTAGTGCATGACCACGCCAACATGTGGCAACTGGAAACATATTGTCCCTATCTACCGCCACTGTAATTTATGAATTCATTAGAAACTGGTTGTTAAGTGAGGGTTCATAGTTAATGGTGGTTTTGTGGCTTTAACAACCACTTTCTAATGGCTTAATGAATAACAAAGGCAACAGACAGGGACACTCTGTTTTCAGTTGCACACCAACCCCATATCGATGTATTGCGGGTTCATATCCCTAAGACTTTTAGGGTCCAGTGTCATTGCTTGTGAATGGCCAGTGTGAACTTCTGTAGCAACCAGTGTGGACTAAAATGTGTATGACTTTGTTGGCATAGCAATCATTTACTAGATGCTCGTTTGTTCTGTTTTTAATTTTTTTAACTTATTGAGCTCAAAACTTGAAGCAGTACATGTCACGTACAGAAGGTCCTAGCACATGATGTGGGTGCAGCTGTCGGGTTAATACACTCCACTCACTTAATCTTGCGCTCACCCTTGATTGAGGCTGCAAATTGAGAGTAAATCACACCCCAACACAGTCCACACACCCCAAATACATGCTGCCACCACTACTAACTTTTACTAGGCTCAGCAAAAACCTCACTCACTTATGCACATGTCTCTCTAACAATCAGGCACAAACACACTTTAAAAAGGTAATGGGTTCATAGAATAAACACAAAGTACCATTAAATTTAATGATTTAATACCCAAGAGGTTCAGTGCTGATATATATTAAAAAAGAGACAAACGAGCAAAACAGTGAGAAAAAAAAAAACAGACAGAAAACCTGATAACCAGAGTCCTTTTGTTTCCATGGATCTTGGAGGGTCTCTCAGAGGGGATGTGCACACACAGCTTTTTTCCTGACTTCCAAGGTGTGACAAAGTTTCTAGGCATTTCCAGTTTTTGTACGGTAAAGCTCCTGGCTTGTGCTTAGCCTCACCCCCAGCCAGGATGCACCACTCCTCCCCCTTTCCTCATCTTGGTAAGCTGGGAAATTAACTGTTCCATCTCCACCCAGCAGAGCTGGGTGCCACAGAGGTCTGAGGTCACTGTCCGGTCACAACTCTCCTCTCTTATGCCTTGCTGATTTCGATTGGGACAACTAGTTGTAAATCAATAAACCTGGCTTGTCCATAGTAATAAAATATCTGGTCCTGTGATCACAGGGATAGAACAGTCTCACATCTGCCCTCCTTCAACCTATTCCAGACGTTACTTATAACACATATACCAATGTTATATACTGATGACACATGCATAAACACTATGTTCCCTAATGATATATACATGAATACTATAATTCAGTAATGGTATATATACAAGTGGCTTTCATCACAGTACATTTTACATAAAACAAAGCATCCAGTAGGTACATTAGAATACACAATCGAGAGGCATGATATAATATGATAAAAGGCATCAAACAATAAGGACAATTGAGAGTACACACACATTTAGATTAATAAATATAATTATAGGTTACACAGTCTATCATAACAGCGTAATAACTACAGAAAATTCGGGAAGTGGCTGAGAGACATTTGCATCAAATTTATTAAACACTCGTTCACTTGTTGTTCAACTGCGAGCCTACTTCTATCTGATTTATTTAATTTGCTTACATATATAGGGCTCAATATCTAAATTCCCTATCAGTATATCTTTGTAGTGTGGGAGGATATCGGAGTAGACAGAGGAAACCCACCCAAACTGCATTCAGATGTACTGCTAACCACTGAACCACATGCTGCCCTATCTAATTTGTATGACCACCTTTAGTATAATGTACCTAAAGGTCCTTTTACGTGGGCCAGTGATCAGAAGAACAATCATTTCTGGGAACATTCATTCCCAATGATTTCCCAGTGTAAACTTGTAATACAGGTAATTCCCCAGTGTAATACAGGTAATAGGCAGATGTGCTCTGCTGGAAAGCTACAGTGGCCATAATGACAATGCACTAAAAATCGCTATGTAGCCAATACTCTTATATAATACACTATATCCTTGAAAGTGTCTTCACAGAGAACTCTAGTGTAAAATGTGAATACTGTTTAATAAAGGGTACTATAGCAATGTATAAGGAATAATAGTACACACTATTATTATATAATAATGCACATAAGGTATATTGTATTTTACCTTGGTGGCACCTACATATAGTGAAGTGTGGATATCAGTATCAGTTGTTTTCCTCTGCTTATCGTTACATACAGAGGGTCAAAGTTCAGTGAGTTCTGTCACTAACACCTGATTCTATGCTTTTTTATGACAGTTAATCCAGTTTCTGTTCGGACAGCTGCCTCCTGGCCCCTCCAGCACTGGGATAAAGAGAAAGATGTGAGTGCCTGCAGGAGATCACTCCCGCCCTGCTCACAAAACTCCCCACGAACAAAATCACAAGCTCAGCGAGGCCCCGAGTGCAGGTCACCTGACCCACTCACCCTAGTGATGGGCACTGAATGGACCTGCTGAGTCAGATCTGCTGACCACTGGCTTTCAAAATACTGTGTACAAAGTGCCCTCTCAGCTCCTGGGACTATTGTGGGGGCAGAGAGAGAAAGGGAAAAGTATCCCAAAATAGGCAAATAAGCATAATAAAACAACATTGATAACAAGGGATATTTATATAAGCAATATTGAAATGTAGATCTATAAGCTAAATTGAGAACAGCTTGAGATTTCTCTAAAGATAGAATAAAAGTAGACAAAACTGTATGAATAGTCTTGTAAGGAAGTTGGCAGTTATTTTGTGGACCAAATCATTCTGAACCTTATTACCATACAAAGAGATATCAATAATTACTTACATATACAGTATCATCTTGAGAAACTAGTAAACAAGTTACCTGCATTGAGATAATTCTGCCCCAAAAATTGATATTTACCTGTCATGAACTTAGGGCTTTTCGAGAAAGGCTGCCAAGAATTGACATGAAAACAATGGTGGTTTCTCAAAGGACTCGTCTTGTAAATAAGTATATTGGCTCTTAGCGGACCAACTCACAATCAGAACATCAGCAGCGTACCATTTGTATAAGCAAGGTGTCAGAAGTCAAAATAAGGCTGCAGTCACACTAGTGTTCAGTGACCGTTCAGGGATTCTGTCCCCTATTCCACTTAAAATATGCGGAGAGAAAAGTCCTGCAAGCAGGACTTTTCTCTCCAATGATTCAGGTGGAAGACCCCATTATAGTCTATTATCCACTTATTGACTTATTTTTAAGTGGATAGGATTTCCATTTTTCAGGTCCCCAAGCGGACCCGAATAATGGGAACAAAAACGCTAGTGTGAACGTAGTGTCAGTATAGGCAGTCCTGCTATCAGCTAGTTTATGTTCATAGTCAGCTTTAGCACACAATGTTCTTATGACTTCCTATATATTAAATTCCTAATGTTTTGAACTATCGTAATTGCTATCCAATATCTCATTCAAGGATACAACTAACCTATAACCTGGTTATACTGCAAGATAACAATTCTATTTGAACTATTCATATAAATATTATAGACACCAATATTATAATGACACTTGTAAGCCTGTTACAGATAATGCATTGGTGCTCTATCTTGATATATTAAAGTGCAACTTTGGTACATAATAGAAAGGGAAACTTGATGAAATACCAGATGTACCTAAGACTTTATAAAAACTACTTCCTTTATTTTACATCTCTAGAATTGTCTTCAGGACCGTGAGAATGTAGTGATATAGAAAATAATGTGGAAAACCCGGTTTAACAAGATGACACCTTGATACGAAAATCCCTCTTACCTGTATTTGCCCAATACTCATTTGTGTTCTCTTTTCTGTGTACAGTATTTTGTTACAATTTGGGGCATTTCCAGGGCTGTCGCGGTTTTGTCCTTTGTATTTATGTCAATAAGATTTATAACTTTTATATAAATAAATACAAATTGTTTCTCTTTTAGACCTCTTATGTTGGATGATGGAAGCTCTGCCCTACCACTGTCCAAATTTAGTAGGCACCTTCCTGTAGATTCCCTGCAAGACCCATATTACATTCAGTCGGTGAGTTTGCAGTTGATATGTTGTTTTAAAGCTAACACTAGCATATAGTAAAATGTTGAGGTAGTCACAGATATAATTGTTGTACTAACAACATCTGGTATTCCATCTGTGAATGGGTTATGTAGTGCCAACTATGGTAAATACTATGAGTTCTCCTAAGGAAAGCAAAACCTGGAGGGTATGAAACAAGTAAATAATGTTGAGTCTCTCTTCTTTACTTAGATAATGAGCTCTGAGTCATTATTACAAATACTTGTTCCTTTGACCAAGACAATGAGGTTGGGTTTACATGATGCTTATTTTACTTAAAGAGATTGTCCAGGACTTGAAGGCAATTGATACTTATTAGAAGCTGTGTACCAGGGGTCAGCAACCTTCGGCACTCCAGCTGCTGTGAAAATACAACTCCCATCATGCTCCATTCACTTCTATGCGAGTTCCAAGAACAGTAGAGCAAATATGCATCCGTGTGGTTTCCGCACGGCTTCCGCACGAAACATGCGGAGAGAAAAGTGGTGCAAGCAGCACTTTGCTTTACGCATGTTTCCGCATGTTTCGTGCGGAAACCGAGCGGGAACCACACGGACCCCATTATAGTCTATGGGGTCCGCGGGTTTCCCAGGTAAACCGCTTTTCGATGCGGACTCCCCGAACGGAAACGAACGCAGATGTGAACCAGCCCTTACTGTTATTAAAAGTTGCATGTAGTTCTTTAGCAAAAACCACCATCTAAACCTAGCCTAAAGAGAAAATTTTTGCACACTTAACTTTAACCCCTTCCTGCCACAGTCATTGTTTGTTTGTTCATTTTTTTTTTTTTTTTTTTTACTCCCCACCTCCCAAAAGCCATAACTTTTTTATTTTTCAATTCATAGAGCTTATAAGGGCTTATTTTTTGGAGGATATGCCATCAATATTAGAAATTGGATAGCCCCTTTAATATTCTGTATAATGTACTGGCAGCATGGAAAAAAACTCAGAATGGGTTGAAATTAGAAAAAAAAAAATTCTTATGGGCTTTGTTTTCTTCGTCATTCACAGGGCAGCCAAAATGACGTTACTTATTTTGCAAGTTGGTACGATTACGGCAATACTAAATGTGTATAGTTTATGTTATGTTTTAAGGGGTTACCCACTTTCTACAATTGATGGCCTTTCTTTCGGATAGGCCATTAATATTAGATCCATTAACCCCACAGAGCAATGGAATGAAGGTGCTCACTCGCTGTAGAAACTGTAGCAGTGAGCGTAGATACTGTAGCACTGTCCCATTGAAGTCTATTTATACTATTTGAATGTCTATTTTTCAGCTATCAGTCCAAATCCCCCATATACCAATAGAGCTAAAAGATAAAATTTGCCACCAGTATATGGAGCTTAGGAGTTTACTGCACATTGCATATAGACTTCAATGTATAAACAGTATGCAGTGAGCTCCTAAACTACCCCTGGTGGTGACAGAATTTTATCATTTATCTCTATGAAGGGGATTTGGAGCCGAGTATCAAGAAAATACAAAGCCCCCAATCAAAGAAAACAAAATGTTGTCTAAAGATGGAAACTGTTAGTAAGAGTAATGCTGCTGACAAACAGTATCTATACGGGGTCTCCTAACTGTCCTCCATTTGGCAGAAATCAGGGGAAACAATGCATGTTGGATTAAAAAAGCTTAGCTAATGCCATTGTGTTATCTCTTGCTTTATATTGTATGATCTTTGTATTTGGTTTTGAATGTTTCATACAATATTCTCTATGTAGCCACCTACAGATCCAGCGTCCTCTTTAAGCAGCCCCGCTGTCAGTGCTGGGCCCATAATATCGGATGTAACAGAAGCTCTACCCACCAACTCAGTGAATGCACAACCTAACGCTGATGGGGAAAGGTAACAATGCATGTATTTAGATCCGGATATACACAGAGCATTAGGAAAATATGTTTTATGTCTCTGTACTTTTCTACCACCATGTTATACTTCTTGTCTCATTTCAGTCCTGTTACATTGCCACTGCTGTGCACCCATGTTACTTTAAAGGGGTATTCCTATGAACATAATCATATCTATATTTAGAGATAATTAAAAGTTAAACATTTGTGCAAATATAAGTAGTTAAAAATTCTGCAGCATTTTAAACATTTTCTCTATCTTAGTGGGAACAGTCTGTTGTCTTGATCGGTTGCCAATGGATACGACCACAAATGCAGAAACTTTATATGGTCTGGGACTTGTCAAAAACTACGCCATGATTTTCTTATTGTAGCTGGGTTATCAGGCAGGACACTACATGTATGAGAAGATACCCCGGCCACAATAAGGAAATCGTTGCTGATTTTCTGACCTTAGAAAAGTCCTGCATTCATGGTCGTAGCCATTGGCAACCAATCAAGACAACAAAACTGTGACCAGAAGATATTTAAAGAAAATATTTAAAACTTTGCAAAATGTTTATTTACTTATACTTGCAAAAATGTTTAACTTTTAATTATCTACAAATTTAAAAGTGGTTATGTTCATGGGAATACCCCTTTAACTATCTGGTGTAGCTGTGTATTTGGATGAGTTGAGCCAATCATTTAGTTTCCAAACTAATTGTCTCCATTTTATTGTGTTTCTGTGGTCTAAAGATGACTCAGTTATCTGTAAAATAAGTGGAATACATGTGAAGCCTATATAAAAATCTGCTTTAAAAACGTGGATGGGTCATGATGGATCTCATCTTGCCCAAAGTAAATTACCCAATAATTCATCTTTATTTGTTTTATTGCCTTCAAGCTGTTTCTCATGTATTAAAGTCTATCTATGGTCATTGTGTTCACTTTTAGGAGTAAATGCCTCCTACTGATTAAAGAGGAGCCGATCAGTCCTGTAATAAAGGGATCATCAGAAGCAGATGTTTCTCTAAGTGCCTGCAGTGCATGCTCTGACCCGCCAGTCTTGCCAGTTGCAATGGTTCAATCCATACTGGAAGGAAAAGAAACTTGTAGCCCACCCCAGACCTCAGGATCCCAGCAACTGGAGGCACGAGGAAGGAGAAATACTTTGGAGAGGTTGGTGAATATTTAGTTTTATAACCTTATCCAGTGGACTGTTATGATTTATGCCTTACTAAATGCTTTCACCAGAGTGGGCCTATAATGTATGAAGGCGATGTCATGCTCTTGTCCATGCTGTTATTCTATCAAGAGTTTTTTTTGGGTAAGGCCCCATGTTGTGGAAATGCAGCTGCTGCAAAGACGCAGTGGAAAAAAACACTACGTGTTATAGTGCCAGCAAAGTGAATGAAAATTCATTTAATCTTATCCACACACTGTTTTCTTATGTGGGAAAGCTGTGTTTTCAGAAAATACATGTGTCTTTGAAAATCACAGCATGTCAATTTAAGCTGTGGAATTGCAACTGTTTAACCTATAGATTTAATATAGGAATAAAGAACACAGAGGAAAGGAGAGTGCTTTTTAGCTGTGCTTTGCTATGTGGGGCCTTAGCCTTTGTTTTATGAGACCCTGTAAGCAATATTAAAGCCAGGGCTACACTGCGACTTTTTGTAGCACTACTAATTGACTAATTTAACCATTGAGTGACAACTGCAACCACAAGATTGCATACAACTCAATGTATTCATTAGGACCGCTGGTGTAGCTCAATAGTCAATATAAACTAGTAGCGCTACAGAAAGTCGCAGTGTTGCCCTGCCCTTAATTTGTGCTACATTTTACTAAGGGGCTGTTTTGGGCCCTTCTGTTCTTAAGCCCATAGGAGATTTGTGGACACCTAAGAACAGGCACGTGACTGCAGACTCTGCACCCTTTATTAGTGTCAGAAATAACCCCTACACATTTGAACACAGAATGGGTAAAATGCGTTCATTCCCTTTCCTAGGCAAGAGCTGCCAGAAACCCTGGACAGTACAGACGTTAGTTTGGAAGGACTACAGTTGCTGCTCAGAAGTCAGCATTATAGTCTGGATTCTGCTGCTGTTCTAGATGTAAGTATTTCTTGGATAATGTACAGATTTATCTATTCACAAAGTATTTGAATTGGATGTAGAAATTATTTTAAAATATTACCTTCAAGCTGGAAATGCCTATCCAAAAGCTTAAATGTAGCTTTTCTGAAATTGTTGCCCCTTTACCTTCAATTTGCCATTTCTTAATCCCACCATCCACATAGGATTAAAGTTGCTAAAGCGAGAGATTATCAATTAATTTCAAATGTTATGCAATGTTTGCTGTCATTGGCTAAAGCTATGTGTAAATAGCGTGATTTGCCAACATAGCTATTTTATTAGTCCCAGATGTGATACCTGGTTTTGTGTAATATGCTGAATCATAAAATGTATGATTTCTGATTCTTTCATCATTACTTGGAAGTTTGTACATGCTTGCTGGCTCCAACAAAGAGCTACGTCTATATCTATATGTGTGTGTCCAATGTGTGGTCTTGGGTTTTACACTAAAGTTTGTTCAAAAAGTGGTGTTTTATTCAGAAAACAATCCATCAGAGAAACTGTTTGATGGATCATCCCTCTCGCCCTCATCTCTGTTCTCCTAAGCAGTCATAAACATTCATATAAGCTAAACTCTTATCAATTATATCTGACGGATATCACTGAGAAGAGGACTAAGCAGCCTGCACTGTATGATAAATAGTGGAAGCTGCAGGGTAAAAATGGTTAAGAATTTTTAATAAACACTTATTAATGAAAGATTTTTAGCTCAAAATAGATGCATACATTTTGACCAGAAAACTGTCATGCAGGAAGAAGAGCACTTTGAATGTTAGCATAGTAATGAAAACTGTTCTTGAGCGATTCTCTTAATATAATGTAATGTGCTGACTGTGCAAATGCGTATTTTTAGAGGAAGGAAGATCACATATAGTCATACAATATGTATATTGATTATAATACAATGCTTCTTTCAGGTTTTCAGTGCTGGCCTCTGTGTAGGTGAATGGAGTCTTCCTGCCATGGATACCAGTCTGTCACCGGTGAGAATGCTTCATTATTTTGCAAGAAGTTCCTGATGCAAAGAAGTCCTCCACTACATTTCATGTCCCTCCTGCTTGTCGGACCCAAAAGTTTAATAATATTGATATTTGCAGGCTCAGTCATACAGTGACATGTCAGTAGTTTTCATTAGTGTACTGAAACCTCTGCATCTGAAATAGGGCTGTCATATGCATGGAAATTATGATATACTTCATATAGGATTGTCCTGTAATATCCACCATTTATTTTTGCATACATAAAATGATTTTTCAATATGAGTGCATAATATAACCTGTACTATCCATGTCTATGCCATGGAATAATTTTCTGTATTTGAACTATGCTTTATATTTAGATACAACAGCTCTCGGTGGATCTGGATAGGAATGTAGCTGAAATGCCTCCTAAAGGGTTGAATCCACAGTTCAACTCCTCTTGCTCAGGTAAGGCTAATACATCAAGGCTAAGGATACACATTGAGCAAATACACTATTTTTGGACCCTGCTGAAATGCAGATGTCAAAAATGCAGCATTTTAAAATCCCATCCACTCCATGAGATTTCATTTAATGTAATCCACACATTGCAAAACAAACAAACAAAAAAAAAACACAGCAGAAAACACACTGTGGTGCATTTTTCAAAAAAATCAGAATGTTATTTAATTTTGCAGAAAAGCTGCTGTCCTGTTTTCTGCTACTGCTTTCCTTGCCCCAATGGTAAAACCTCATAAAACTGAAAACAGCAGGCATTTTCAGTCCTGGGTGTCCTGGAGCATCTGATTTGTGGGAGTCCCAGTTGTCAGACCCTTGCAGGTCTAATATTGATGGCCTATCCTAAAGATAGTGTAAAACCACTTTAAGCTTAATTAATAGATTTCTGCTGTGTTCCAGGAAAAGAACCAGATCTCGAGAACGCTGTACCATTTCTGACAGAAGAGATGGTGAGCCTGGCAGGATCCTCGTCACTGTTTGGTGCGGATGACAGTGTGGCATCTTACCTCTCTAGTGCAGTACTTCAAGGTGATACTTCCCTTAGACTGCACCCTCCAGAGGAGAGGAATGAGTGACCCTCATATCTTTATATATGTGCCATACATAGGGTGCCACTTTACTGAAACATTGTATATATAATGAATGAAAATGGACCTACTGCACTGTATACAATATTTTCTCATGGCACTAAAATGTCAGGAATATGCAATATCATATTCTCCCAATTTCAATCTATCTTGGACTCAAATCTAATTGTCCAAACCAAGGCTCATAGGAAAATATAATGTCCTTTCACTTATTTTTCTCTCCATTCTCTGTGGACACAACAGGGAATTACTGGATAATGTTTCTGGTGTTTTGAGTCTAAGTGAAGTGAAATGTAATAACTCTGTCAATTGCTAAATAACTTTCCATGTTATAATGTGAACGTACAGTATATCACTGGGACTCTCAGCAATCTGAAGGGGACACTGCACTGTTACCCTATATTCACATGACAGTGAAAATCGTGTGAATATATATATATATATAAATATGTGATGGCTTGGCTGAATTACTCTCAATGTCTGTGAATATAGGCTATTCACATTACTGATATTTTGACAGTTCATTGTCACAGACTATCAAAATATAGGTCATGTTTTATTTTTGTCCGTTTTTACAAATCCCTA
The DNA here is from genome assembly GCA_947044405.1 of Leptodactylus fallax. NCBI lineage: Eukaryota > Metazoa > Chordata > Amphibia > Anura > Leptodactylidae > Leptodactylus > Leptodactylus fallax. The sequence continues at coordinate 3,617,503 of CAMRHE010000088.1, forward strand.
CATACACTGTAATGCCCCCCTCCACCCCTCAGTTGCAAAACTGCCGTGAAAAATGGATGTTTTTCATGGCTGTTTTGCATCATGATCATGTGAATATAGGCTTATAGAGCTGTGTATTCTTCACTATTTTTCCTCTGTACAGCACTGTGAATGGAATGACAGCACAGTCCCATTCACATGAATTTCTTGCACGACCAGGAGTCCAACTGTGCAAGGAAACTTGGAACGGGACTCAACACTAAAACAGCACTGCAGCCCCATCACTCTCAGAATTAGAGGCCCAAGAAGTTGTAGTGTTCCTAACAATAATACACCATCATTTAAGATCATATTAGGAAAACTCTTGTAATGTCAAAAATGTTGTTTCAAACCTACTGTGTACCATATTGATATATATTGCAGAAGGTTCATTTTCAGCAGGGGAGAGAGGTTGTTTCTGGGTGTGTATCAAGCCCACTCAGGTTGAATGTATGAAAAGTATTGGGATTCAGAAACAAACCATAAAACGAAAAATGTAAAACCTCTTCAGAGCCATCAATGTTTTGCACAAGAATAGTACATTTCTCCTGGCTTTTAAGGGGTTAATGCCATATATTTGGCGATTATTTAGCATTATTAAGAACTGATCCCGTTAGACCCCACTGTTCCTTTCCTCTATCCCGGTAATAGGAAGAGGAAGGCAATAGGGTATTGTTGAATGTAAAGAGTTACCTGCCGTGAGCCGCTAAGGATTATGGGAAGTGCTGGTAATTTGTTTTTGAAGACCAAGGTCAGATATAATTATTTTTAAACAAAGTTGAGCTTTGTTCTTTTTATATATATATATATATATATTTATACATATAGATATACATGTGTAGGTATATATTCGGACTATAATAATATATACTTGTGTATACATTTAGAACATTATATTAATATATGAGAACTTACACTTACTCTATAGATTTCTGATTGTAACCTGACAGCATTCTATATGTTAACTTTCTTAAGAAAAGGGCACCCTTGATATTATTAAGGGTTCATTTGCTGCTTTGCCATCTACTCCCCTGCCATACTGCTTCCTGATCGGGTTCTCTTCCACTACTGATCTGGGTTGTGTATATTTCCAATAGGCCCAAACTGAATCCAACTGCAAATTTTGTGGGATTGGCATAGTTTAGCATTCATTTGTCAAGTGCACTGGAAACATGGACTCTGATGGCTTGCTTTAGTCACGAGAGTTTGGGTACCCAAGGTCTATATCGCAGACAAAAAGTGGAACAGTTACCCATAGAACCAATCAGATTCTAGTTATCAGTTTGCTAATGCACGTTGGCAAATTGAAGAACAGATCTGAATGTCCCTTCCACTTTTTGTATGTTGTTTCCATGTATTTTGCTCTGGGGTTCCCTGTATGGAATATGTGCTTCACTGTATCTTGTCATTGTATCATCTTTTCAGATTTTAACTTTTTCCATTGCATGGGGGTCTTTTACAGAGAACAACATGGTTTAACAAGCAAAATAAAACAATTTAAAGCAACTAGACTCTGTTCACACTGGTATTTTTCTTGTTCCGTTATTTTATGAAAAGTTCAGACTTCAGCAAGAATATCATAATGTGCAGCACTTTTGTTGCTATCAAAAATTCCAGATCCCTGATGTACGTCTGACACACTCTCTTGTAGGTCAGGCAGATCCTTTAGGAACTGATGGGATCGATTTGAAAACAAATCCATAGCTGTCATGGCTCCATTAAGAATAGAAGTGTGCTCTATTAAGAATGAAAGTATGCGTGTGTGAACAGAGCCTAAAACATCTGCATTACAAAGCACAGTGGTGTTCATTTTAAATTTAGCCATCTGTTTATACAAATTCACATACCATATAATCCAAGAACAATGAACAAAAACATATATTATTGTAACTGCTATAGTTCTAATTAATTTTTGGCATATTTGACATATTTCTCGCACATTGTACTCCGAAATCCTGATAGTCCTTGGGCATTGGCAGTGGTATCTAAATATATATTGTAACCTAGAGTGCATATATTGGAAATAACCTCTGTGATGTACTATGTGGCTTCTTACATTACTTTTGACTTCTTCTACTTTCTTTACAACCAGGGCATCAGGTGTTGAGTTCAATGTTCCTATAATATGGGGTGTACAGGTTTTTTTTTTACTTCTTGTCAATCTCAATCACCCATATGACTAATGGCAGCTAATGCACTAGTCCCACAGATAAATCCCATATTGTCCATACAAATACCCCTCTTAGAAATCATGTAGTTTGGGAAAATACACTGCCGTAATAATGGATGTAAATTCTACATGCTGATTCTATTTTTACCAAAGTATGTTAAGATTTGAGGTGTAGTGCTGTATTAAAAACTTGATATTTTTTGCTTGTCTAATATATCTGCACAAACATTGCAATTTCCAGGGTGCATTGAAGGGCTGAGTGCTTGAGGTCTTTAGATATCCAATATGTTCTTATGGGACTGGTGCATTAACAATTGCCTTAAAAGATCATGCCCATCAGGTCAAGATTTATTGACCATCTTGCTACAGCTTAGGAATTAAAATATTAATATCTCTTACACGTTTACAAAGTTGTTTGTATTGTGGCTTTGTGGTATCCCTGTAGCCTTGAGACATTTATGAAAAGTGTTCAAAAAAACTAGGCAAGGTATACATGGTAAAGTTTGGTCATGTGTCAAACTATGATCAAGTGGTTACCTTGATACATCCTCAAGGTTCCCCCTGTCTTTATTATACTTAGGTTACGGTAGTTCAATGATTTTACCTTGATCAGTGTTAAGCCAAATGCCATCATGTAGACCCAGCCTAAACGTGATCCATTGAGCAAAAACTGAAAAGTACATTTTGTGTGTAGACATCCAAAAAATACTTAGCAGGGGTACCACGATGACGAGATCTCTGGAAATCACCGGGCCTACGTTCTTTAGAACATGACAATTTGATCAAAGTGGTGTAATGGTCTGCCATGTCCTCCTACCAACTAAGAAAATAATTCAATGGGGCCAGAGTGGGCCGTGAAATAATATGCTTGTCAAAAGTAGTGATCCAGAGAAAGACGCACATTTGCCCCCTGTCTAAAGATCCACATATTATAAGACTTCGGGTAATGTTTTACATCCTAGAACCTTGATCCTAACAAAAAAGTTACTTTGTTGTCCTTATAAATCAATATATGTGACTGAGACTGAAATATTGGTAACAGGTACATATTTTAGTGAAAGAAGGTTCTTTACTACCATAGTATATAATTACACTTGGTTTAACAATGAATTCTATTGTTACAATGTCCAATAAGCTTCAATACAACATAAGAGCTGTATACAAGCTGGTTAAGAAACACTCATAATTTTGGTGGTGCCTCTTCTAAAGGTGGACACAACATAATTGTGCGTGACAAACATATCAACCACCTTTGTACCTGACAAGAATATGAATGTGACTGACAGCTCTATGACCTATGTAACTGTATTGAATTAACATGTATACATTAAGAGGTGATGGAAATGTGGCCATCTTCCTCATATTTGTTCAGGCTATATATACATTCACCCTTAAGTGTACCTAGCTCTTTGCTGTATATACTCCATAGTTGTTACTGGTAGCCCTGTCTTCTCTTTGCTGTATACATTGTAGCTCTACTTGAATCTGATGCACTAAAAGACCATTTGCACTATGCTGTAAATTTGTATAGTTTTACAAACAGCCCAAATTCAATAAATATTGTTTTTTCATTGAGCTTGTCCGAGCCACAGTTTGTTCTCGGGTGGATTTTTTTTATGTTATTGTCTGAATGTACTGTTCCCACAAGAGGGGAGTGGACAGTAATAACATAGCTTCCTGGTTAGATAAGTAAATAGCCTCTGGGTACAAAGGTAGACTATCAGGATGACTGCTTTGCTTTCTCCAATATATTTGTCAAAACCCTGGCTATGTACACATATGTACTTTGTCTACTGGAACTGAAGTAGTGGAGAGTAGAAAAACTGGAACAGTCAATGAAATTGACTTCCCTAAGAGTCATCACACCAACCTATGGATATCCAGAAGCGACAGGCCAGAGGACAAGTCCACCAGATATGAAGAGTATCGCCTAAAGCGTCACAGCCTCGGAAACAAGGGGTGACACCATAGAGTAAAAAACGTGTAGTCTAGAAGGAACCAAATAGGTTCTGCGAAGAATTTTTAAAGAGTGCTCCATAAGGGTGACTTGCCAACTGCTTTTCGGTCGAGCTGGAGTCAGGGTGGTCTCTAAGTCCTGCTCCCAGGCTGTCATATAAGCTAATTTGATTTCAGAGAGCGAAGCATTCAGCATACTGTACATAAAGGAAAGAGCACCTCTATCACCCTCCCTATATAGGCACAGTCTCGGGATTAAGGGGGGTGAGAGAACATAGGAAGTGAAAGACCCGAGTAGTCCTGAAGGCCTCTGAGGGGGACGGGGAATGTGTGCGAATGAAGTAATTTTTGGTGAAGACCCACCGGTCACAGAGGAAAATGTTGAGGAGTCTGAACCTAGTATTCCTCCACCAGGCAAACACCTCAGGAGATAGGCCAGGAGGGAAGAGAGGATTACGAAACAGAGGGAGTAATAGGGAGATTGGGCTTTGTAACTGAAAACTAAAACGAACCCTACGCCTGCAAATGGGTGACATTTTTAATGGATCCTTGCACGTATGATAAAGGAAGATCCTATAACCTTTTATAAGCAAAATATTTAGTAAAAGTACGGCCAGGAATAGGACATACACGGAAGTGTGCATTATCCTGTTCAGTGAAAAAACATGCAGAACAGAAGCTAAAAACAAATGTGCCAGCACCAGTGGGACATTGTCTTTACCTGTTCTAAAGTAAGGAAAATCTAATATACACATACATTTAAAGACTATTTCTAGCAGTTCTTCAGGTATTTCCAGTAACAAAGAGCTGAACAGGACTAAATGAGGCAGGGAAATTCTACAAAGTCATTTCATTCTGGAAATAAGCTGTGATCCAGTATCACTGACTTCACCAATGTGGTCTTCTCTGAGGATCATTTAATTCTGTCTCAACTTAAATTCCTTTTTTTTTTTCGCTAAGACTGACAGAGTCCTCTTTTGAGAACAACAAATGATGGGAAAAGTGATATTGCAAAAACTGCATACATGTGAAGTTCTTTGTCAACAAGTTAAATTTATAATCCACGTTGGAAAAAAAACACAGGAGAAAAAAACCCCAACTAAAATACTTACATAAATCATTGCACCAGATTTGTCGAATCATGGGGACAACCTCATAGAAAAATAGTCCATTGTATGTGTTTCATCGCTTTGCTCTGTTCTTTTTTACATTAATTTCCATCTGACTGAACCTTTTCTTTAAAGAAATGCATTTAGCTATCATTCTCATCTCCAATTTCTCCACCTTCCTCCTCCTTCCTCTACCACTCCCAGGTAAGCACATGTTATCTAAATATGCAGTGGCAGCTTTTGTGTTGTCTTAGGTTTACTTTGCTGTATGTGTTTGCTTCTTCTTCCATCCTCGGACTCCTGTTCCTGTGGAAAAACATGAGCTCCAAAATAAGTTGCTTGTCTAGTTCAACTGCTTGATTTTGGCATGCCAAGGGTTTCAAGATTACCAATGAGATCTGAAGGGAGCTGGAGACTCTAGGGTTCAGGATTGTTTCTAAAATGCAGAGGACTCTTCTTCTTCTGGTCCTTCTGTGCGGTAAGTTACCCCTTTGAATGCCAAGTAATGCTATATGCCAGCCATTTAAATAAGTGGATTACCATTTCATATATAGATGGACTCAGACCCCAGGTTGAGGGTCACTCATATTATTTTTTTTTTTGTTTTTCTGTTCTTCATGACTTATACAGGCTGAATTCCCAGAAGGGAACTTACTATAATGTATATATGTTAGAATTCTGCAAATGGACAGAGGTTGTTTTCATAAAACAATCCCTTTAAGCAATTTTAGTTTTATAGCTTCAGCCATTTTTATAGCATAACAAAATAGACATGGTTTTTTAAACAAAGTAATGAAATAAGAATCAGTGGCGCCATAACATATCTGCAATCTGTGTATCTAGGGAATCATCAGAAATGTCATCATTGTCTCAGAAGATCATTTTACATACAACGTGTACATTCTGTTACACTCCTTATTAGTAACCATACTGCTTTTTAAGCCAAGCTACACTTCTCAGCATACCAATTCTAATATTATCACATATATACTGAGCTTCTCTGGCATATGGATAGTTGTCTTCTGTTCCCATATTCTGGTCTATAAGACAGTAATACTGTTGATGGTAATATTCCTTCCATACATATTTATGATCTGTGTAACTGTAGAGTCTGTGCACTGCTAAGACCTCCCCAACTTCTTCTGGTATGTATTTGTTGATTACAGGTTTACTTAATTAAGTTTATTAAGTTTGAGAATCTTTATGAAGGATTTTCCCACCTCCACCATCTCCAGTTCTTTGCATCCTTTAAAGGACTTTTTCACCTAAATTACTTAGGACAGGTCATCGATCGAAGATCGGCAGGGGTCTGATATCTAGGCCCCTGGCAGACCAGCTTTTTGAATAGGCTGCAGAGTTTGGTTTGCAGCCTCTTCAGTACGTACAAAGGACAACACCGTATGTGTATAGTGGCGGTGCTTGATACTGCAGCTCACCCTACTCACTTGAATGGGACTGACCTACGATCAGGCCATGTTACCGATGGGCTGTAATGTGGAAGTGATGCTTGGAGGGCAACTCTGCTGCTTTAAACAGCTGATCCACCATAGATCTTCAGTTGTTGATCTATCCTAAGAATGGGTCATCAATTAAAAAGTTCCAGAAAAACTCTTTAACCCTTACCTGCCACAGGCATTTTTTGTTTTTGACTCCTCGTCTTCCAAACCCCATAACTTTGTTATTTTTTTCATTCACAGAGCCATATGAGGGGCTAAGGTATGCTGGACAAATTGTACTTTGTAATGGGAAGCTGGAAAAAAACCAGAATGTGGTGCAATTGGAAAAAAACTGCATTTGTTCAACTTTTTTATGGGCTTTGTTTTTATAGTGATCACTGCACCCAAAATGACATGTCACCTGTATTCTATGGGCTGGTACGATTCCAGGGATAATAAATTTATATAGTTGTTTTTTCACTTTGTAACCCCTTAAAAAAAAAAACGTAACTTTTTTATATTTCTGTGTATGGGGATGCATAAGGTGTCTTTTTTTTTTTGCTGCGTCACATGTACTTTTTAGTTATATAATTTTGGGGAATGTCTGATGTTTTTATTGCTTTTTATTAAAATTTTTATGGGAGGCGAAACAGCGAAAAAACTGCAGTTTAGCTCTTTAGATTTTTTTTTCCCGCTACAGCATTCGCTGTATGGGAAAATATTTTTATAGGTTTGTAGACCATTCATTTTTAGACATGGGGATGTATAATATGTTTATGTTTGGTTTTTTTAAATTAATTTTACATCAAATCTAGGGAAAGGGTGATTTAAAGTTTTTGTTTTTTATATTTGAAAAAAATTATTTTTAAAACTATTTTATTAGCCCCCAAGCCCAAAATGTCTGCTAAACCAATTATAATGCCACATAGGGGCCTTTATTGGAAGCAGACACATACCTTCATGACCACAAACTGATGAAGCAATGCAAAGTTAATCATGTTTTCATGGATATGCAAATCTGCCTCAAGTTCATCGGGGGTGGGTCTGACTTGCTAGGTTTGCATACAGACAGCTGTGATACAGACAGAAGCTGAAAATATCATTCACTGTTGAACAGTCAATATAGGCAGCAGTTTTAGAGGACATTCAGTCCACTTGACGCTGTGTAGGTAAATCTGGCACATCAGGCCCTGCCCCTGATGCACTTGATGATGATTTGTATATTCGTAAAAGATGATAATCTCTGAATTGCTCTTTTGGTTTGGAACCACAAAGGTATGTTTATGCTCCTATTAAAGGCACAGCACTAATATTGGTTAGTTTTCAAAGGAATTAAAACAAAATGGAGGTGAAATTTAGAAATTTAATTTTTTTTTCAATAATATAGTTGTTTAGCCCTAAAATTTACACTTTTAGAAAGAATTAAAGGAAAAAAATGTAACCCAAAATTAGTTTAACAATTCTGTACTGAAATACCCCACATATGGATGTAAACTGCTGCTTAGGCACATGGCAGCTCACAAAAGAGAAGGCCCACCATTGGGCTGTTGGAAGGCAGATTACTGGAATTGTTTTCAGGTGCCATGACACATTTCAAGAGCCCCTGAGGTACTAGAACAGTGGAAGTCTCCAAAAAGTGAGCATCGTGGGTTATTGTGAGCATTTTGATCCCACAAGGGTTTTATGTAACATTTCTACACTGTATATTGCCTCCTTTATTGGACACCACACAGTAACTGTACCTTTATAGGCCCCAATGAAGTAAATGCCCCCCATACAGTTACTTTCGGCCGCTATTCACTTATAAATCCCCACTCCTGCCCATGGCCTCCTCTGCTTCCCATTCCCACTTCAGGCTTCAGCCTCCAGGGGGTCCTCTGTGCCACACATCAATGTACAGCATCAGTGATGTCCCGGTAAGTTAATGGTAGCCGTAACTAGCGGTAGTAATCCAGCCTGTAATGGCCTATAAGCCTGAGTAGTATAGTGAGAATTGTGACCCCACAAGTGTGAAAAAGACATTATTAACACTGGGTCATGAAAATGAAAAATTATATTTTTCCCTATAAAATGTTGCTTTCGCCTCAGTTTTTTTATTTGCAGCACAATTTCTCCTGAATACACAAATACGTCATATGTGGTTGCAAACTGCTGTATCGGCACAACTGTATGGATCAGAAATGGAAGGTGTGCTATTTTGGCTTTTGGAGGCTAGGTTTTTCTGGAGTATCTTTTGGGTGCTATATCTAATTTTGCAGAGCTCCTAAAATACCAGTACAATGCAATCCCCCTAAAAAGTGACCCAATGTTGGTAGCTAAACTCCGCAAGGAACTTATCAAGGGCCATAGACCCCATAGGTGTTTCATACAATTTATTGTCACTGGGCTGCGAAAATAAAACATTACATTTTTTGCAATAAAACATAGCTTTACCTCAAATTTTCACTTTCACAAGGGGTTCAAGGAGAGCTGTGACACTATTTTTCCAGCTAAAAACTGCTGTTTGACCACATGGCAGGACACAAGAGGTTAGTTGTGCCATTAGGTTTGTAAGAGAGAAGACATTGCTGGAATCCCTTTTCAAGCGCCATGATGCATTTTCTGAGCCTCTAAGGTTCCAGTGCAGTAAAAAGTACCAAGATGTAACCCCATTATGAAAACTATACGCCTTAAGGAATTTATCAAGGGGTATAGTTATCTTTTTAAATCCAGATATACTTTCCAAAATTTAATGTGCAGCAGATGTTGCAGAATGAAAATATAAATTATTATAGAAAATGTAATTTCAGTGCCCAATATGTTGTGCCCAGTCTGTCAACAGAGATACACACTCTAAAAACTGATAAGAGGGTTATCCCAGGTGCAACAGCTATGCATTCATTTCTGGAAAATAAATTAATGCAACACAGAGGGGATAAAAATGCTTTGTACATCCCTTGATAAACTCCTCAAAGGGTTTAATTTCCAAAATGGGGTCACATCTCAGGGGATTCCACTTTCACCAGCATCTTAGGGACTCTGCAAAAATGGCATGCCATCCAAAAATCAAACAGTCTAAATCTGTGCTTTAAAATCCAAACAGCACTTCTTCTCTTCTGTGTCTTGCTGTGTACCCAAACAACAGTTTATGTCCACATATATGATATTGTTAAGTGGGGTATCGGGGTACAACAATGTCATATATGTGGCCATAAACTGCTGTTTGAGCAAATATCAGGGTGTAGATGGGAAAGAGTGCTATTTGACTTTAAGAGCACGGAATTATATGGTTTGTTTTTTTGGACACCATATCACAATTGCACAGCCCTTGAGCTGCCAGTAAAGTGGAATCTCTTGGGAGGTGACCCCGTTTGGGACACTACTAAACTCAAAGAATTTATTGTGGGTGTAGTGAGCATTATGACCCAATGATCTTACGTTAAATCGTTTTCCAGACATTAATGTGCAGCAGATGGTGAAATATGAATATGTAAACTGTGGGGACTACCGTATTTTTGACTTTATAAGACACACCTGATGATAAGATGCACCTAGGTTTTAGAGGAAGAAAATAGGAAAAAAATATTTTAAACCAACTTCTGCACAACCTTTTTAAGAATAATGTCCCATAGTACACACAGTATAATGCTCCACAGTGGCCCCATACAGTGTAATGTCCCATAGTGGCCTCCACACAGTATAATGAACCCATCATTTTTGGAGTTCGCCACCCACAAAGCATTATTATACTCTGGGGTCTCTTCAAAGTATAATGAGTGGCGGCTAAGGGGAGGTGATTAAACATAATAAACAGTGTTACTCACCTCTCCTGGTCTCCGGAGCAGATCTCCCAGCCTCTTGTGGTCACAGAGACGTCACAGAACTCAGCGGTCACATCTTGACGCAAAATGACACCAGTGTAACGGTCTCTGACATCATTTATGGCGTCTCTCTGACCAGAAGAGACCGGGAGATCGGTCCCAGAGCCCAGGGGAGGTGACTAACACTGTTTATTATGTTGAATAATGTCCCCTGGGCCTCTGCTCATTATACCCAGAATATAATAATGGTTTGCAGGTGGTGATCCTGCATTAGTGCCAGCTTGATTTTCGGCACCTTCGCTTTATAAGATACACTGACTTTTCCCCCCACTTTGTATAGAAAAAAGTATGATAACTGCTAGAATGGGGAATCATTCTGGGGGGTCATTTCTGGTGTCTTCTCCCTTATAAACTCTAATCTTGGGGTGTACCATGATGTACTCTTGCACATTTCTTATACATTCCCTTTCTGCCACAGCTAGTTTTACCACAAAGTATGTGCTGATTTTTTTGTGTTTTTTGTCACTGTTGTATTGTACAAGCTATATTTCTTTATTTTTCCATTGATGTAGTTGTATGAGGGCTTGTTTTTTGCAAGATGAGATGCAATTTTCAAATACACCATTTAAGAATGCCTATAACTTATTGACCACTTTTTTGTTAAACTTTTCTGGGGAATTTTTTAAAAAAAAGATATCAATTCTGGGATTGCTTTTTCACGTTTAAAAATTAAATTGTAATTTTTTGCCGTTCACTGTACAGCATAAGTAACCTGTTACATTCATTATATCAGTCAGTGCTATTATAGCGGTACCTAATTTATATTTACAAAGTTTGCAGAAAAAAAATTTGGAGAAAAGTTGTTTTTGCATTGCCATCTTCTGAGAAGTGTAACATTTTTATTTTTCTGTTAATGGACCTGGTTGAGAACTAGTTTTTTGCAGGCTGGTTGAGAACTTGTTTTTTTGCAGGTTGAGTTGTTCTTTCAATTAGTACCATGTTACACATACGACTTTTTTTTTACGACATTCCCAAAGCAGGTAACATAATGCTTTTGTTTTATTGTATAGCATTTTTCAAATGCAGCAATACCAAATGTGTATTTGTTTTTTGTTTGTTTTTTTACATTATAAAGCATAATAAGGAATTTTCTGCATTTTTATCTATTATTATTATTATTGTTTATTTATATAGCACCATTAATTCCATGGTGCTTTCCATTTGAGGGTTTACATACAGTACACAAAATATACAAAACAAATATAATACTAACAGTGACCAACTGGCACAGTGGGATAGAGGGCCCTGCCCGCAAAGGCTTACAATTTACTTTTTTTTTACTTTTTTTTACTTTTTTTTTCACTCCTTACACACTGCGGTCATGATTGACTACAGCATCTAAGAGGTTAACATGTGATTGCAATTATCTTCCACCATGGCAGGGTGTCAGCTATATGTTAGATGTATAGAAGTGAGCACAAAGAGGTTAGTATGTGCCACTCTGATTATTCTGGCGCAGTTGTCATTTTTTCTTTAGTACCCACCATTTCTGAGCAAAATAACTAATTAATCTGTCTACTGTGAAGTGGGTGGTCTTAGAGATGAGAAGGCAAGGGGGTGTGATTCTGATTTGACACTGACACTGTCCAGAGGCGAGCAGTGTTTGAGTTCTGAAACGTCCCCTGGCCTACTTCTTCCTGACACCTATTTAGTTTATCAGGTGCCAAAACTAATGGCACTGCTCAAAACTGTGGGGACTAGAGAAACAATTCCAACAGTGCTGTGATGCCAAGAACTGGAGTTGGAGGTGAGGAAAGGTTAACAGACTGTAGCTAATGGGATGTGCAGCTTGTAGTATCTGATGCTATTATTATGTGTTGCTCTTCAAACAGCTTTGACATATGCCCAAGACACATGTGGATATTACAATGTGACAGACAGCATTGGTGTTTTGGAGCAGTCTCCTCGCCTTATGAATATCAGACCTGTTAAAAACTGGCGTGAACCTACAATTGTATCAGTGGATATGACCTTCAGGGGAGTCCTGGATATGGTACAACATATATAATAAGATCCATTGTAATGCTATTTAATTACATGTATGAAATTTACATAAACTTCATATAGTCACAGGTTGTGTTTCATCTATACTTACAGTCATATGAAAAAGTTTGGGCACCCCTATTAATCTTAATCATTTTTAGTTCTAAATATTTGGGTGTTTGCAACAGCCATTTCAATTTGATATATCTAATAACTGATGGACACAGTAATATTTCAGGATTGAAATGAGGTTTATTGTACTAACAGAAAATGTGCAATATGCATTAAACCAAAATTTGACCGGTGCAAAAGTATGGGCACCTCAACAGAAAAGTGACATTAATATTTAGTAGATCCTCCTTTTGCAAAAATAACAGCCTCTAGTCGCTTCCTGTAGCTTTTAATCAGTTCCTGGATCCTGGATGAAGGTATTTTTGACCATTCCTCTTTACAAAACAATTCCAGTTCAGTTAAGTTTGATGGTCGCCGAGCATGGACAGCCCGCTTCAAATTATCCCACAGATGTTCAATGATATTCAGGTCTGGGGAATGGGATGGCCATTCCAGAACATTGTAATTGTTCCTCTGCATGAATGCCTGAGTAGATTTGGAGCTGTGTTTTGGATCATTGTCTTGCTGAAATATCCATCCCCGGCGTAACTTCAAATTCGTCACTGATTCTCTTCACTTGTAAATTATTCTCAAGAATCTGCTGATACTGAGTTGAATCCATGCGACCCTCAACTTTAACAAGATTCCCGGTGCCAGCATTGGCCACACAGCCCCAAAGCATGATGGAACCTCCACCAAATTTTACAGTGGGTAGCAAGTGTTTTTCTTGGAATGCTGTGTTTTTTTGACGCCATGCATAACGCCTTTTTGTATGACCAAACAACTCAATCTTTGTTTCATCAGTCCACAGGACCTTCTTCCAAAATGAAGCTGGCTTGTCCAAATGTGCTTTTGCATACCTCAGGCGACTCTGTTTGTGGCGTGCTTTCAGAAACGGCTTCTTTCGCATCACTCTCCCATACAGCTTCTCCTTGTGCAAAGTGTGCTGTATTGTTGACCGATGCACAGTGACACCATCTGCAGCAAGATGATGCTGCAGCTCTTTGGAGGTGGTCTGTGGATTGTCCTTGACTGTTCTCACCATTCTTCTTCTCTGCCTTTCTGATATTTTTCTTGGCCTGCCACTTCTGGGCTTAACAAGAACTGTCCCTGTGGTCTTCCATTTCCTTACTATGTTCCTCACAGTGGAAACTGACAGGTTAAATCTCTGAGACAACTTTTTGTATCCTTCCCCTGAACAACTATGTTGAACAATCTTTGTTTTCAGATTATTTGAGAGTTGTTTTGAGGAGCCCATGATGCCACTCTTCAGAGGAGATTCAAATAGGAGAACAACTTGCAATTGGCCACCTTAAATACCTTTTCTCATGATTGGATACACCTGGCTATGAAGTTCAAAGCTCAGTGAGGTTACAAAACCAATTTTGTGCTTCAGTAAGTCAGTAAAAAGTAGTTAGGAGTATTCAAATCAATAAAATGATAAGGGTACCCAAATTTTTGCACCGGTCAAATTTTGGTTTAATGCATATTGCACATTTTCTGTTAGTACAATAAACCTCATTTCATTCCTGAAATAGTACTGTGTCCATCAGTTTTTAGATATATCAAATTGAAATGGCTGTTGCAAACACCCAAATATTTAGAACTAAAAATGATTAAGATTAATAGGGGTGCCCAAACTTTTTCATATGACTGTATTTAGTCATTACAGTATATCAGAAAATGCTATGTATTTTAGCAGTAATACAATCAAAATGTTCGAATGTTAGAAATGTAACCCCAATTCCAAAAAGATGTGACTCTGAGGTCACATGTAAAGAAAACAAGAATGCAATGATCTGGTAATTTCATATAACCATATTTTATTCACAATGTAGCATAGAACATACTGTATATCAGACGTTGAAAGTTAGACATTTGTCCATTTCACTTAAAACCATTCATTTAGAAATTGATGACAGCAACACATCTCAAAAATTTGGTACAGGGTCATATCTATCATTGTGTAGCCTCGTTGTCAACTTTTTGGAGATGTGTTGCTGCCATCAATTTCTAAATTTATAATTTTTTTAAGTGAAATGGAACTGGAATGGAACTTTCACTGCTGGTATATATTCTATAGTCTGTCGTGAATATAATATGGTTATATGAAATTTTCAAATCATTGCATTCTCGTTTTCTTTACATTTTACTCAGAATCCTAACTTTTTTGGAAATGGGGTTGTACCATATTAAGCTAAAATGTACTCCTATCTACACTATTGATGCTTACCCCAAACATGATTGATGAGTTTAAGATGCGGACAGTAAACATGCAATTCCATGAACTTGGCTCAATGCTCTGCTGTCATTTTCTTAATTACTATATTATTATGTTAAAAAAAAGTGTTATATCAAGTTATAGACTAAGTAGACACTACAAAACTGTGACACAGTTAAGGTCAAGGAAGTCCATTGTAGACTATGTAGATTTTACTAGTTTGTTAAAATCTGGATTCTTCAAAATTGTAATCCTGCTATTATAAAACCAACCAAACTTCCTTTTGTGCTTTTTTGACAATTGTTTTGCAGGATGAAAAGCTGCAAATTATGACAACTTTGATGGATCTTGAAATGGTAAGACTTTTGTTAGTGGTATGTGTCTTTACTAAGTAAATAGCCTCCAGAAAAGAAGTGACAAGTTGTATGGTTGATGTTCAGATAAAAGGGATCTGAGAGCATTCCATTTAACATTGAAGACAAAGCTCTAGTATTGGAAGAGTGAAGAAATCAGGCGATACCTTTTAGAGGCTAACTGAGTATATTTATAAGTAAGCTTTCAGGAGTACTCGCTCCCTTCATCAGACATGGTGTGATACAAGAACTGAAAATTCACAGATTTTTATACACATGGTTTTCAAAGCATTTTAGAGTCCTTAAAAAAAATTGCAATCTAAGTAGAGAAGTTATTTACAACAGGTCAAAAAAACAGTCTGGAAACTTGTGGTGCGTGACGGAGGGATCAGTAATTCTTGCTGTTATCTGTTTGCTATCAGGAGGTGATTTGTGTCCCTCACAGTTCATACATAGTGTGATTTGAAGCTGGCATGAATATTGAGTTAAGTTCATGGTTCAAACATAGTGTGACATGAAGCTGGCATGAATATTAAGTCCAAATTGCAGAGTTTGAAATTTTTGCATAAATTTGTACTCCATTTCTTTCCTTTTCTCCTGTGTCTTAAAATGTCCCATTAAAACCACAACCCTAAAACCTAAAACCCCCTAAAACCCTTGTCAGGGATACTCCAAGCTATATCCAGGACACCACTGACCTTCTTAACAAATTGAATGCCCTGGGCCCTCTACCTGAGGGTACCATTTTGGCCACCATGGATGTGGAATCCCTGTATACCAACATTCCCCACAAGAATGGAGTTGCAGCATGTCGGGTACACCTGGCAAAACAAAACCTCCCAACAGAACCAGTAACGCAGCTCATACAATTCATCCTTAGCCACAACCATTTTACCTTTGGAGAGGATCTATATCTACAGCGAATGGGAACTTCAATGGGGACCAGATGTGCACCCCAATATGCAAATCTCTTTATGACAGAAATGGAAGGAACATATTTATCAACATGCGCCACCAAACCTATGATTTACCTTCGTTATATCGATGATATCCTTGTCATCTGGACTGCAGGTGAGGAGGCCCTACTTCAATTCCATAATGACTTCAATGACTTTCACCCGACCATCAACTTTAAACTTAGCTATTCAGGGAGTGAAATTCACTTTCTGGATACCACAATATACATTAAAGACCACCGGCTACTCACATCAATATACCACAAACCCACAGACAGAACGGCCTACCTGAGAAACGACAGCTTCCACCCCAAGCACACAAGACAATCTATAATCTACAGGCAGGCTATACGATACAATCGTATTTGCTCCGACAAAACAGACCTGGACAAGCACCTCCTGGATCTGAGGATGAAATTTCTCAGATTGGGATACAAACCAAAAGTGACAGACAACCAATTAAACAAAGCAGCAGCCATTAACAGAGACAGTCTGCTCACATATAGAGAGACCCAGAAAGATGCCCGAGTGCCCCTACTTGTCACCTACAACCCACAGCTGGAGATCCTACGAAGGATTGCCAAGGAGCTCCAACCTGTGCTACATAGGGACAACAGACTCAAGGACATATTTCCAGTCCCCCCTCTCCTCTCCTTTCGACAACCACCAAACCTGAGGCGCATTATCGTCCGGAGTGCCCTGAAGGCCCCAACTGAAAATGGCACCTCACCTTGCCTACATAAAAGGTGCATGACCTGCAAGCACATCCACACCGCTGACAGTGTACCTATCCCACAGTCACAACAGGTGCACAGAATTAGGGGGACATTTTTCTGCAGGTCTTCCAATGTGGTGTACCTCATAATGTGTGTGCAATGTCCCACCACAGGCCTCTATGTGGGGGAAACAGGGCAGAGACTCAGTCAACGAATGAACTCACACAGATCCACCATTAATAACAGCAGAACCGATCTCCCAGTGGCCGCACATTTCTCCGGAGAAAACCACTCTATTGAAGATTTGCGGGTTGTGGTTTTAATAGGACATTTTAAGACACAGGAGAAAAGGAAAGAAATGGAGTACAAATTTATGCAAAAATTTCAAACTCTGCAATTTGGACTTAATATTCATGCCAGCTTCATGTCACACTATGTTTGAACCATGAACTGAACTCAATATTCATGCCAGCTTCAAATCACACTATGTATGAACTGTGAGGGACACAAATCACCTCCTGATAGCAAACAGATAACAGCAAGAATTACTGATCCCTCCGTCACGCACCACAAGTTTCCAGACTGTTTTTTTGACCTGTTGTAAATAACTTCTCTACTTAGATTGCAATTTTTTGTAAGGACTCTAAAATGCTTTGAAAACCATGTGTATAAAAATCTGTGAATTTTCAGTTCTTGTATCACACCATGTCTGATGAAGGGAGCGAGTACTCCTGAAAGCTTACTTATAAATATACTCAGTTAGCCTCTAAAAGGTATCGCCTGATTTCTTCACTCTTCCACTACTTTCAATGGCTAACACGGTACAACATTATACTACTAAAGCTCTAGTATCTCACACTGAACAAGTTGTTCTACTCTGGCTCATAAGGAGGGTATTAAATCAAGTCTAGCTGTATTGCTGATAAAACGTACAAGAACATTATATTAGATGTCTGCTATCAAGATATTTTTGGGACTGGTATCTGGTATCATTCTGTCTTCCACAAAGTATTCTGAGAGGTTACTTCCAGTTCTTGTTGCCTCTGTGACCTTCACTGGCTCACTCTGCTTTCAGGTTCTACATGGGAGAAGGATCTTAGACTCTAGCTATACAATCTCAAAAAAGGCCATGTGATAAGCATTTTTTTCAATAGCCATCACATGGCTGCACTAAAGCCAATGCAAATCTGTGGGTCTATTTACATGTCCACTTTTTTTTACAGACTTTTTGAACGTTCTATTTTTGCCCATTTATTGTTACTACTCCAGAAATGTCTGATTGTATTTTCTTTAAATAGATCTGGGAAAATCAGTTGTTATCCTGGGATCCGGAGGAGTTTTGTGGTATAAACAGTGTCCTTATACCAGAGGGCTCAGTCTGGGTCCCTGACATCAACATATCTGAAATGTAAGTTACAGTCGCAGGATATATTTTTGTTATAATCAAGTGAACATACATAAATACAGTATGTGAGGCATGGGCTTAGCTTGAGATCTATTAGAACAGTAGGATTCCTGAAAAATGTCTCTTCTTCAGAGGAACCCCTGCTCTTATTTCTACCTCAAATCAGCTTGATGTAGTGATGGAGAAAGCATTCCATATTCTGCCTGAGATTTGCTGCCTGAATCTTTGGGAAGCCTCTACAGTCATCCATGCTGTAAATTCGACAAGACCTACCTTTGGGGAACCAACCTTCGGGGAACCACTGACATCATACCTTGGTACAATAATGGCGTCTTCAGTGGTTTTAATATTAATGACCTATCCTAAGACAGGCCAGACAAACAAAATCAGTATCAGTATCTTGGTACCCTCACCAATCTTCTTTTAGAAGTGAATGGTACAAAGCTGCAATACCCAGCACAGCCACTATAATATGTATTGTGCACTCAGTGTATGTAGCAATGTAAACAATGAATAGGTTGCAGTGATCACCAGAGATTGGGGCTCCCTTTAGACAGCTGATTGGCAGGGGTGCCAAGATTCTGACCCGTATGATCAAATACTCAGGACCTAGCCTAAGGATAGATTATCAATATTAATATTCATTTTTATTTTTTTATTTTTAACAGGACAGAGGATGATTCTCTTGATGTGCTCTATATGCAGTTGTTTTACAATGGCACCATAAGGAGGACTAAAACACTGAAAGTGGTGACCACATGTCCTCTTGACCTTTATAAGTTCCCTTTTGACACACAGAAGTGCAACCTGACATTTGGAATGAGTATGAGTACAGGTAAATAAGCAAAAGAATTGGAATGGTTAGAATATGAAGAGTGGTTGTAGATATTTAGTAACTAGTTTGTAGAGAACCGGTTTCAACACAAAATTTTCAAAAGTTTATTTTTTTTTTTGATGAAAACCAAAACTTTGCGATTTGTCTCAGATGAACTGGCAAAATGGCCACCACAATGTGTGACATGAAGAAGAGCATACAGTAGAGGAGGAGGATCACATGGTCACACTATATAAGATTATGCAGAGAGGAACATTTTAACATTGATTCATGTATGCCCTTGTTTCTCTAAGAATCAGGCTAAAAAAATGCCATTAAGTTAAAGTCAAGGAATTTAATTAAAAAAAAACAAAAAAAACCCATAAATAATGAAGTTTGGCTCAAACTTTCCATAATGGGTTTGAACAAACCTGAACTTTTTGCAGTTCGAAATGCACGAATTGGCTGAAATGGCAGCCTACTTCTAAAAGAATGGAGAAAATAGAGAAAAATAATCAGATGACCTTAGGGATCAGACGGGCTTCCCCATGATGCCTTGCAAGTAGTACTAATTAGAGATGGGCAAACCAACCTGAAAATTCCAAATTGTTCAGTTTTTAACGAAACCCAATAAATGGCGATTTGTCTCAGACTAACTAAAATGTCTAAGTCTGTTTGGCAATAGATCAGTTTATGAGATCCCTCATTTTATGAATGCAAGGTGAAGCACACATTGAGTAGCACTGTGGTACATGCTTGGGCATCAGTTTTAGCAGCAGTTCATGATGAATGATTACTGCATGCAGCAAACCACAGACACAATGGAGTGGATAACTGTGAGAGGAAGAAGAACAACTTCTTCATGACCACTTTTGGAAGATAATCCAGCATTTTCAGATGGCAGTTTAGGCACACTGATTTACACATATGTTTCTTGAAATTCTGTAAATTGTTACTATTTGGTGCCGCATGTGCACCCATAAAGGAGTCATTTTTGTTGGCTTTTTTCTACACTCAATTCTTTATTAACTTTGAAATGGCAGGCAAACTGATGGTGTGCCATGCATTTTTATTGAAATTCTGTAAATTATTTCCCTGCCAACACAATGCTGATGTGGCTTGTGCTCCCATACAGGGATAACCGGCAAGATAATCCAGGTTCTTTTCTGGCTCCCTGGTGCTGTTTTCACAGTGAAAGATTACTTTCCATCTCAGAGCATATTCTAGCTTTTTCAGCTGGCAGGCCAGGCACACTAATAGTATATCACAAATTTTTCTTCAAATTCTGTAATTGTTACTCATTGGTACTGTATCTGCTATCATAAAGGAACTATTTTGGTGGCTTTTTTATAAAGTCAATTCTATCACTTCACTTTTCAAGTGGCAGGCATACTGACAGTGCTACAATTTTTTTCTTGCCACTCTGTTAGCAAAATAATAAGAGAATAAAACACATGTCTACCATTTCTTCTTCCAATACCAACATAATTTTGGCGTGGCATTCTGCTCCAATAAAGGGCTAATTTTTGATTGTTTTTTTTTTTTTTTTCAGCACATTTCAACTGGCCACAAATTTGTCTCCCAAATAACAATAAGCATATAGCACTTATAAGTCATCAAAAGGGGCTAATTTTATTATAAAACCATTGTTTTTTTTGCAACATAACCGCCATATGTGTCTAAAAAAACACAGGCAAGCCCCTTTCCCAATAAAAAAGGTAATTTTTGGAGGATTTTAAGTGTTGAAATGTGTAAAAGCTAGTGGCAGTGCAGTGTATGGTTAAAGTATGAGTTTGTATTCACTGCTGGCCATCTGTTTTTCCATAAACATACTGTACATGTCACTTTCAGTTTGACATATCTTTGGCTGTTTTTGCCTTAGAGAGATATACATGTGTTAGGTAGGTTTCTAGGAGCATGACAGTGTTATACACTATGTTTTAAGCCAATGTAAGCTGTGGTTCATGCCGAACTTTTTCGACCCGAAACTAATCTTGGTCCCAAACCACGCAAAATGAAATTCGCCCATCTCTAGTACTAATGATAACCTATCACAAGAGACTATAGGCCAATGGTCACTGATGACTCATATACAGTATAAAAAGGCCAGGTAGGAACAGAAGGTATCCATTTTGTGGGAAGAGATTACAGTAACAGGGTCTCAGGCAGTCAGACTGAGATAGATGGAATAATACACATATAATGCAGTGGGAAAGAAGACTTACATTTATCTAATAGTGATAGGAGTCACTCTGTCTGTCTGTCTGTGTCAGGGAAGTGATTTCCTAGTGTTACTGTGAAGCAGCAGATCATAATTCTCAGAATCAGAACATTTAAAGAACTTTCAAGCACAGACATTTTAGTCATACTACGTGGCACTTTTTGTACATATCTAAAAAAAAAAACAGCGCAGTTATATACACTACTTCTTTAATTATTTCCCCCAAAAGTGATACTGCAATACCTTTTCCTTGAAAAAAAACTGTGAAATTTTAAAAAGTATAACAAATCCTACAATTCAGTATACTAATAAACAGTGTGTTACCACAAGTTCCCATCCACTTACCCATATATATACCTGTTGCTGTGTCATTGCTAAGGCTGTGTTTACTGTATATTGAGCTAGGTTCACAATTGTAAAGTCCTTTGCGCTCATCTGTCATAGGATGAGAGCAATGGACTTTTATCATGGCTGGAATGACCGATGCAGTCGGAGCCCCCTCTATCTGCATTCACTTCAGTGTAAAAAACATGACAGAAGCTTTCTTTTGTCATGTTTGTTTTCTTTTTTTAATAGAAGAAAAAGTCCTGCATGACAACAACTAACTGGATTGCTTGAGAATGGTACGTAGGGACTAAAGAAGCAAAGACTTGGAGTTGGTGGAGGTAGTGGAAGGTCCTCTTTAACCCCTTTGCTATCATATACAGTGTTTACTACCAATGTTGTAATATAGGCATACAATAATAATGTTGTGTAATCTTCCACCAGTTTCTGATATTCTGCTGATTCCATCCTCCAGTGCTGAGCTGGTTACATTACTTTCTATAGAAGAATTTGCAAAATCAGAATGGAATCTCAATCAAATCAACATTATTCAACTAAATATTTCCAAGTATGGAGAGCAATGGAGCAAAGTCATTTATCAGGTAAACTTGTTCCAATGTACTGCAGTATCATGTAAAGGCCAAGTTCACATGTATTTTTTTTTTTTTTAAATTGTGGCAAATCCAAAGAAAGTTCACATCCCATGCATATGAAAGGGGTTTCTGCAACTCTGCCGAAGTACAGCAGAAAAAAATTCAGGGGAAGTTTTAGCACTGATGAAAACAAAGCATCTGTGGAAGTAATGTGGCTGATCCTTGTGCAGCAGAAATCCAAGGGCCAGCCTCAGATTTCTGTTATGAAAATATGTGACTGCCTTTAATCAGATGTGTAAACTTACCCTTAGGCTAAGGCCACATGTTGCGGAAATATCATATATCACACGTGCAGTCGGTTCAGCTGCACAGTGGCCTATGGAGGGAAAGGGGCCTGCTCAGCTGGACAGTTAAGATGATACATAAAGCAAAGGGGTCCACCTTTGCAGGGCAATATGTAGTGCGACAACTTGGGGAATTAGTCTCAAAATGGCGGCCGACTCCTGGTCCGGACAGCGGTGGTTCGTGGTACTGGGCGCCAGAAAGATAGCGTTCAGACGGTCTAAGTATAAAATAAAACTGGCTTTATTCAGCTTAACTGCAACATAACAAAACAACAAACACCTAGGCCACAGTTAGGGCACTAACTGACTCCTTGAGCCCCTAACTGTCCTGACTATTGCTCAGCTCCAGCAACAGTCCCCTGTGGACCCCAGCCCTTCTGGGACAGAGCGTCTCTCTCTGTCCTTAGCTGGTCCACCATCTCCTGCTCCTTGCAGGATACTCCAGCCTTCTGGAGTTACCCCCCCCCCCCAAAGGCGTGGCTGAGAGCCTTTTCTGGCCTGGGCCTGGGTCGCTCAACAGCGCCCTCTGGTTCACATACTCACAGTAGTTTTCATTCACACCATTTTGGGTAATGTCAATTGGTAACATTTTGATTACTTTGTATTACATTTTTTTAGGGGAGGTGAAGCGGTTTAAAACATGATTTAGCAATTTTTAGCAGGTCCTTAAATGTGTTAGAAACTGCTAGAATTCACTTCTGAAATTCAAGAGCTAAAAGGACAGAATTCAAGAAATATGCTTGCTTATACTTTGTCGCCATAGTTTTTCCTTATAGTGATAAAATGGAGAATCCCTTTCAGGAATCAAATGTATTTTAATTAATTTTTTTTTCTTTCATTCACAGGTTCTGATAAAGAGAGCTCCTGTTTTGTATGTCATTAATCTCATTATTCCGGCTTGTCTGCTTGTGATAGTAGATGTAGCGAGTATGTTCATCCCAATGGAAGCTGGCGAGCGCCTGGGATTTAAGATAACAGTTGTGCTTGGATTCTCTGTACTTCTGTTGATTTTAAATGATTTTCTGCCCAACACTGACAATCCACCAATATTAGGTATGTGCATTAATGCTCAAGGGTGCTAAGACTGTAGAAGAGATCAAATAATATATCAACAATTCACTGTCCGACCATTCCTATAGCTAAAGCTTAAATATTAAAATCAAAAGAATTGCCTAATGAAATGTCATCATATAAAAGCAATCGTGTGATATGTATTGGTCAGTAATCTTGTGCTCTTGTTGCAATATATATTGCATGTTCTGCAACACGAATTACTCTTCCTGAACTATCGCAACTGTGCAGCAACAGTACAGGGTGTTATTTTATACCACTCAAGGTCTTTGTGACTTTACTTTCCCAAGTTGGGGGTGAAATTAACTCTCATAGACCTGGTGGACCTGGTGAAAAGAGCATTCAGGCCTCATGCACACAGCTATAGTTTGGCTTTATACAAGCACCGAGTTGTAACCATGATATGACACTGATTGAAGTCTGTTGAATTGGGTTATGGTCCGAAATTGTGACTTGGTGTGCCCCTGTCTCTTATCTCTCAATTGTGCCATGTTCAATCTGATCGCATATTACCTAGATATTCTCCACTAGAAGCATTACCAGAATATTTCTGCAATATGACACCATGAGAAGGCAGTGGATTATGATTACCTGGTAGAGAACTGTAGCTACATCCCATACCTCCATATAGCTGTTGGCTGTGTGAATGAAGCTTTAGCAATGTTCTTATTTTGGAAAACATCAGTTATTTATTTGTATAAGCTATAAATCCATGAATAAACAGCAGTTTCTCAAAAAAAAAAAAATTACAATGTTTCTCTTAAAAATGTTTCTTCTGTTATGTTTTTTGTTATTTGACTTTGTGATATCTACATTCAGGTGTCTTCTGTATGGTATGTCTACTGATAATGATTGTTAGCATCATAGATTCGATCTTTATATCCTATATGCTATACCTGTCTGCTGTAAAACCGGAGGTACCTAAATGGTTGAAGCTGTGGGTACTGAAGCGACTGGCATACGTGCTTCGAATTTCAATTCAAGATGAGTTTTCAGATTCTATGGCACTGGCAGTCAAGAACAAAGGTATGGATGTGTATCTGTTCTTATTTATAGTGTCTATAAAAATAATTCACTCCATTGTGTACTTCATATGCAGCACTATTCATATTTGTGTCTAAGGCACGTACATAACCCCCAATAAGAAGAATAGCTGTTCTTCTTGTCAAAATGATGGACAGATCTTATTGTAAGTCATTGGGGTGCTTTGTGAACTTTTAATTTCCTTGTACGAAGGACCCAGCAGAGTGCTTTGGCTTACAAAACAAAAGCCAGAAGTGAACAATGCCTTACATGATTTAACAAGATGGAATTATAGTATATTAAAGTGTTTGGTGCATAAAGACAACCCCTGTCTTTATGTTGTTTGCCTTAATAAAGGTTGGTCCCCTGTTCAGGACACTTTTTTTTTCTATGAGTCTGTTAGTAAAAGTAGACTCATTCATTTGAATAGGCAGCATGCTAACATTCTACTGAAAGTGGAATATATGGCCAGCCCTTAATATCCTCCAGCACAGCTGATCCAGGAGCGGAGCCTGTAGCATCGGGTGATTCAGGACGCATACTTTTTATAGAGTGTTATGACCTAATACGAATTCCTCTGTCTCTAGCTGTGGATGAATCTCCAGCACTTCATGAAACAGAGACCGAGACTAACAGACAACTGTCAAAAGACTCCAAGGATAGTCCAGAGATTAAACTACTCAAGAGATTATTATTGGAACTGCTTATGGTCCGTCGACATCTTATTGTCTCCAAGAAAGAGGAGGCTGCAAAGTCAGAATGGAATTTAGTAGCCTTTGTCTTGGACCGGTTCATTCTCATCCTCTATCTATTAATTGTGACTATCATTGTAGTTATAGTGGTGCTGGTTTGGGCTATTTAATAAGACTGTGTTTATCTGTTGTATGATATAGTAACTCTCTGTTTTCATGAGTGATGGAAGAAAATTCACATTTGCACCAAAGTGGAGGCGCTATCAAACTAACATAAATGTTGTTTAGAAAAATACATATTGTACAATGTATAAAGCAGAAAGAGGTCATACAGGATCTACTATGATATCAGAATTATCATAGTATTAAAGTCATCTATGAAGGTTTTACTTATCAAAATATTGGTATAATTAGTAGTGGTCCTAATAAACTGACATCAATATTTCTCTACTTATTCTAATACCTTCCTAATTTTACAATATTCATCATAGTGAATAATATATTATTTTTATGCCGTTCACTAAGGGACATAAAGGTTATAGAGGGAGGTGTTAACTGTCTATTTTACACTCATTGACAAAAAAAAAAAAAAAACATACTAAGAGGGAGCTGTTAGGATCAATGAAACTTTATATGTGTGAATGTATTGATGATATATGTAAGCGATTACAATATTAGAGTGAAAGGATAGGTTTATTAGGGTAAACCGTACAATTGAAAGGAGGCTCTAGTACCATGATGGGACACCTCTAGCATGGATACAAGATGGGCATGGAGGCATTTAGGTTCCGTATAGTGTCCTGCAGCACATTTGCCCACAGCCATTGCCGCTTCACCTATAGGTCCTGCACACTCATAGGTTGCCGAAGCTGTCATGCCAGCTGGTCCCATAAATGCTCAATTGGCAATAAATCTGGTGACCAGGTACACCAAGAAAGCAGTTCTCTGAAGTTGGAGCCAGTGTATTAGAGTTGGAGTCTGAGTTCAGAACAGTTTTGGGTGGAGTCGGAGCTGTTTGTGACTGACCATGGTTGTCAGCCATTTATGAAGGAGTTGGAGTCAGAGTCAGAGTCAGGCTGTGGAAAAATAGAGGAGTCAGGGTCAGAGGTGTACCACGTGGTAGAACATTTTAATGGGGTATCCCCTGAACATAACCATATCTAAATTTGTAGACAATTAAACGTTAAACATTTTTACAAATAGAAATAATGAAAACATTTGTAGAGTTGTAAAGATTTTATCTAACCATCCTAGTGGTGACAGTCTTCTGTTTTAATCGGTTACCAATGCATATGACCGTGAATTCATAAACTTGTGCCAGACCATAGAAAAGTTCCTGCATTCATGATCATATGAATTGGTAACTGATCAAGACACAAAACTGTCACCACTAGGATCTTTCAAACTTTGAAATTTTTTTACAATTTATTTATATATGTAAAAATACTTGACTTTTAATTGTCTACAAGTTTAAATATGGTTATGTTCATGGCAAAACCCATTTAAGGCTTAGGCCACATATTGTGGAAACACAGCGGATAAATATACCAGGAAAGTGCACATTGCAGGAAAAAAAAGGCTGTGGAAAATGCAACAATGTTTTTGAAAAAGGCAGCATGTTAATTTTACTTGCGGAAATGCTGCCTTATTTTCACTATTGACTTCTATGGGGTGAGGAAAAAAAACAAAGCAAACTTAAGTGAGTTATTTAATTGCAGAAATATTGCACAAAATAGCAAAACGCAATGAATAAAATGAACGTACAAGTGCATTTTTTGATCACTGTGTTTTTTTCAGCAGCAGTTTTTAGTTGCGTTTCTGCAACATGAGGCATGAGAATCTGTTAAAAATAAAAAATAAACAGGACTTACCCCACCTTACCTCTCTTTTTGTTCCCCATCTCAGCACATGGCTGTATATTCCTGACCTGACTCTGACACTGTTTGGCTGGGCAGGTATTTCCAGCTATTTCCTGTGTGACAAGATGGGAAACAGGAAGTAGAAAGCAGTGGGTACCAGGCAGCATCGGAATGGCCACAGCAGGGGATCAGTGAGTTTAGTACTACTAAGGCAATGTTCACATCTGTGTTGGAGTCCATTTTATGGTTTATGGATTAAATGCCGCAGATGTGAATGCACCCTTATTTTCTTATATTAACGTATTCAGGCCCAGTTACTTATTTTAACCTCCAAGATTCCTAAATAAGATTTGCAGTCACCAACACTAGATGGCCTACATAATTTGGATTTACCACTACAATAAAGCAGAAATTTACACTAGTGCCTTTTATCTTATTTCACAAATTCATATTATATTAATATGAGAATATGTAAGCTCATCTACTTGATATCATGAAATATAATGCATACATACAGTATTTTAAGCTCAGGCAATAAAAAGTTTGACACAGAGAGGTGTGAAAGTGGATAAATATAATGGAGTTGGTACAGCTGTGAGGCTTTAAATGGAGTGTTACCAGTCACACTGTCCCACTGTTTGCAGGTTGGCTCCTGGGGCTATGATCTAGTGTAGATTTAGGCAGAGTCACACAGCATGGTGGAGGATGCGTCTGCACGTCCTCATGAATCTGGTGAATCCTCCGCTGCTGCAGGGTCCATCAAGATTTGCATATAATACGCTGCTCTTGATGAATTTCCCTTACTGTGGTGTTTTGCCACAGACTTTAGTGTGTCTTCTATGCTGAAATTTGTGTCAAAAATGGCCACGTAAGAGCCACATTGATTTCAGTTGTGCGAGCCTCATGGGTTTCTTTTCTCAAGTGTGGGAAAAAGATGTGGCATTTTCATTCTTGCTGTGGTTTCAGTGCTGAAAACATGCCTTTAGAAAGTGGCAAAACTATCAGTCAATAGGAGAGATTATCTACAGGAACAATGAGAAGTCCCAACATGACAAACCAATAAGTCAAGGCTCACAGTAACATAAGATGAACATGCTGCAGATCTGAATGTCTGCTGTATGCTTATATTTCCCTGTGCAAAATTTCCACTACATGGAAGTGACATTTTCTAAATCCCATCCACATGCGCTGTACTGTAATAAACTCTGCTATGCAGAATCTGCAGCACAAGTCAGCCACAGTCGGGATTGGTGTACTGTATTTATGTGCAGCTGCTCCTAATCCCTACTGTATTTATAACTGGTGATAACTGTTGGAAATACTACACATAGAACTGGTATATTGGGGTCATATGAAAGCTGAGAATCTCATCCTTGACATATAACACCAGGAACAGTGTTCTAGGTTTTATAATGCTTGAGACATAAGTATTTGAAGTGACCACCCTCCTGTCTCTGCTACTCTGTATTATACAGGAGCTCACACTTCCGTTTTCCAGTAAAAAGCAGTGTACAGATTTCAGCTAACAATAGTGAAACAGACGAAAGACTATATGAAGGACAGAAGTGAAATTCCGATAATCCACAGAAAGGAGACAAAATTCATTATAAAGTACAGTCATGGCCAAAAGTTTTGAGAATGATACAAATATTAATTTTTACAAAGTCTACTGCTTCAGTTTTTCTAATGGCAATTTGCATATACTCCAGAATGTTATAAAGAGTGATCAGCTTAACAGCAATTACTTGCAAAGTCAATATTTGCCTAGAAAATGAACTTTATCCCCCAAAACACATTTCAACATCATTGCAGCCCTGCCTTAAAAGGACCACCTAACATCGTTTCAGTGATTGCTCCATTAACACAGGTGTGGGTGTTGATGAGGACAGGGCTGGAGATCAATCTGTCATGATTAAGTAAGAATGACACCACTGGACACTTTAAAAGGAGGCTGGTGCTTGCCATCATTGTTTCTCTTCTGTTAACCATGGTTATCTCTAAAGAAACACGTGCAGTCATCATTGCACTGCACAAAAATGGCCTAACTGGGAAGAGTATTGCAGCTAGAAAGATTGCACCTCAGTCAACAATCTATCGCATCATCAAGAACTTCAAGGAGAGAGGTTCCATTGGTGCCAAAAAGGCTCCAGGGCGCCCAAGAAAGACCAGCAAGCGGCAGGACCGTCTCTTAAAAGTGTTTCAGCTGCGGGATTGGGCTACCAGCAGTGCAGAGCTTGCTGAGGAATGGCAGCAGGCAGGTGTGAGTGCATCTGCACGCACTGTGAGGCGGAGACTCTTGGAGCAAGGCCTGGTCTCAAGGAGGGCAGCAAAGAAGCCACTTCTCTCCAGAAAAAACATCAGGGACAGACTGATATTCTGCAAAAGGTACAGGGAGTGGACTGCTGAGGACTGGGGTAAAGTCATTTTCTCTGATGAATCCCCTTTTCGATTGTTTGGAACATCTGGAAAACAGCTTATTCGGAGAAGAAGAGGTGAGCGCTACCACCAGTCTTGTCTCATGCCAACTGTAAAGCATCCTGAAACCATTCATGTGTGGGGTTGCTTCTCAGCCAAGGGAATCGGCTCTCTCACAGTCTTGCCTAAAAACACAGCCATGAATAAAGAATGGTACCAGAATGTCCTCCAAGAGCAACTTCTCCCAACCGTCCAAGAGCAGTTTGGCGCTCAACAATGCCTTTTCCAGCATGATGGAACACCTTGCCATAAAGCAAAGGTGATAACTAAATGGCTCAGGGAACAAAACATAGAGATTTTGGGTCCATGGCCTGGAAACTCCCCAGATCTTAATCCCATTGAGAACTTGTGGTCAATCATCAAGAGACGGGTGGACAAACAAAAACCAACAAATTCAGACAAAATTAAAGCATTGATTCTGCAAGAATGGACTGCTATCAGTCAGGATTTGGTCCAGAAGTTGATTGAGAGCATGCCAGGGAGAATTGCAGAGGTCCTGAAGAAGAAGGGTCAACATTGCAAATATTGACTTGCTGCATTAACTCATTCTAACTGTCAATATAAGCTTCTGTTACTCATAATATGAATGCAATTATATTTCTGTATGTGATAAAAACATCTGACAAACACACATAAAAACCAGAGGGCAGCAGATCATGTGAAAATATAATATTTGTGTCATTCTCAAAACTTTTGGCCATGACTGTATATTACAACATTTATTAATGATACAAATTCTACCAAAAAAACAAAGGTTGTTTGAAAGTTCAGTTACTATTTATGGGGTTCTCCAGTTTCTGCCTAGGGATAAGCCTTGAATATTAGATGTACCCAGATAGCATGGCTCCCATTATTTTTTACATGCTGGGAACTGTGCTGCTCACTCTGCTGTGCAAACTATAAGTGGTGGGGTTTAGTCCCGCAGCACTGCCCCAATGAGGTCTATAACTCCTTTAAGGACACAGTCATATGCATATATTTTTCTTCCATTTTCCATGATTACATTCTCAAAAAGTGTAAAGTTTTTATTTTTCTAAATGTGTTTAATGGTTTGTCTTTTTGTGGAATAAATCATATTTTTCAAAGACAAATTTCTGGAGTGCATAAAACTTGACAAAATCTTAATAACACATTCTGGAGAAATCTAACTGCTTTTATTATTTTAAATTCTGCATTGTTCACCATACGGCGTAAATAACGTTACCTTTATTCTTACATTGTTACCTTGGCAACCGTTGTGAGGAACCCCTTTAGGTGCTGCGATTTTTACTGACTGAGCATCTAAAAGGTTAAATACACAGCTCAGACTTATCACAGACATTGGCACTACAGCAGAGTATCAGCTGAACGCTACAACTGAGCGCTGGCTACACTTGTGATACGATACATCATTGTGCACTTATTGTATAACGCATTAAGGTCCTTTCAATTATGACACAAACTAAAGAGGTTTTCTGGGACTTACATGTTGGTGACCTATCCTTAAAGGGGTTGTCCAAAGATTTCAAGACTCAGGGAGTGAGTGGCGTGACTGATTCCTTTCTTGTGGCCGTTGATTGGTCTCAGTTTTGAAGTATAACACAGGACTTCTGCTGGCAAAGGCCAGGCTTCACTGGACCAGACAGCGATGGTGGACACTGGAGTGCTGGGGACAGGTGAGTATGACTATTTTTTTTGTTTCACCTTCCCTGGCCTCCTCCCTGATATCTGAAATTTGTAGACAACCCCTTTAACATATATTATCAGTACAGAAAAACCTCTCCAGAAGACCACATCTTTGAGAAGACCCCATTTAAAGAGGACCTTTCATGTCCTCAGGCACATGCGGTTTTACATACCATTAGAAAGCTGACAGCACGCTGAATTCAGCACACTGTTAGCTTTCCCAGTATGTGCCCCAGGGCTGGAGATATTGGGGGTCTAAATTTCACTGTTCACTGTCAGAAGGGCATTCCTGACAATCTAGCTGCACTGTGAGAAACGCCCACCCTGACAGTACTAGTCCATAGACTTGTACTGGGGGGGCGTTCCTTACAGCTCAGCATCATCACTGGGCGGTAAGGAACGCCCCCTCTGACAGTACTCAGCTATGGACGAGGACAGAGAGAGGGGGCATTCCTTACCGCCCAGTGATGACGCTGAGCTGTGAGGAACGCCCCCCCCCCCAGTACAGGGCTATGGAGGAATACTGTCAGGGAGGGCGTTCCTCACAGTGCAGCTAGACTGTCAGGAACACCCTTCTGACAGTGAACGGTGAAATTTAGACCCCCGATATCTCCAGCCCCGGGGCACATACCGGGAAAGCCGACAGCGCACTGTCAGCTTTCTAGCGGTATGTAAAACAGCATATACATGAGGACGTGAAAGGTCCTCTTTAAAGACCAATTTTTTTCAGTGACCGATTTTCCTGCCATTGTACGCTATTGAAGTTGCCTCTCTATAAGCAGATTACCCCCTTATCTAAACAAACACCACTTTTTAAGCATATTTTTTGAGAGGAAACCCCTTTGAAAAGACCACACTTTCGACTTGCATACAGTGTGAGACTAATATGGACACAGCTCTGTGCTGTGCCACATCACTGGACTGCAGCAAGTTAGAGCATGAGACTTGCAATAGACAACAGGGGAGCAAAGTCACCAGAATCACACTGGAGCAGAGAGTCCATTTCATAGTCAATGCCAAATATATGAAATTTCCCCAAGTATGGTGACGTAATGTACGGGGAAATGGAAAAGGCCATCATGTTGGGGTAGAGGAATGAGAGAAGAGCCATGCTAGAAACCAGGAATGAGAGGGGTAGCCATACTGGAGTCCAGGAGAGGAACCATGCTGAGGACCACTATTTAAAGGGATACCATGCTGGGGACCAGGAATAAGATGGGGGAGCTATTCTGGCAGCTAAGAACAAGAGGGAAGCCATTCTGAGAAATAAGAATGATGGGTCTATCTTAACCTGGGAAATGTGGGTAAGTAAGGAAGATTATGTGTGTGGTTGTAAAAACTTGTGTATAGTACCATGGCTATTTTATTAGTCCCAGTCTAAGCCAGGATCTGTGTAATATTCTGATGTGACATCTGTCTCTGTGTGATATATTGATGTGTACCTGGTTCTGTGTAATGAAGCATAAAGTGCATGATTGGCTCTTTCATTATTATGTGGGGGTTGTATATGTTTGCTGACTCCATTAGACATGTTAAAGGGGTTTTCTGGGCAAAAAAAAAAAACAATTTTCAAAAAAGGTCTGTTAGTGCTATTAATAGGTTAATAAGTGCACCCAAATACCTTTAGCAGTGTTTTGAGTGATTTCTGGGTTTCTCCGTGAGCTCCTGGCATCTTCTGCATTTGTTTACATGGATGTTTTGTTTTCCTACAACTACCTTGATGCCTTGGGCCACTCAGAGCTGACTCACACCACCTCAGTCTCTCACTCCCTCCTGCTCCCTTTCTCACTTACACCCCTTCCCTGTTTCCCTAGCTAGCCTGCCCACTACTAGCCCTTCCTAACTAACTCAACCCCACGCCACCATACTCACCTGTCTTCTGGGCAGACCCTTCTAGGCATGGGACGTCACTTCCTTCTGGACGGCCACTACCTCCTCTTCTTGACATCTGCCAGCCGCTCACGCCTGCACCCCTATTAACACATGTATTTTTTAGAACCACACAGATGTTTTACGTTTTTGACAAGTGTTAGTCATTTTCATTGGTGTAAAAAAAACAGCACATGTAATAGCACCCTTATGGCCATTCACACCGCAGAAAAATGAAGAGTAACTTGAGGGAGTTTTCTTTCTCAGCTTCCGCTCCACTTTCTGGCCCTGTGCATCCCACACCAGAAAGCTGAAGCATAACTTAAACAATGCACTGTGAGTTTACCCCGCTCCATGGGTTCAGCATCCTGAAAAAAGAAGTGTTCACTACTCCCTGCCATTGAAAACAATGGGAGGCAGATTCAGGCCGTGCACTTCAAAATAAGCTCCAAATTCCTCTGTGTGAGCAGAGATTCACACAATGATTTTTGTAGCTGGATTTTTGAAGAAAAAAAAAAAACCTTTCCCAGCTCTCCCACTCATTTCAGTGGGAGTCAGGCAGATGTTTTCCTCTAGCTGAATTTTTTAACTAGAAGGAAACAAAGGCAGAATCCGCCTAAGATAGGTCATGGCGCCTTTTTATTTCCTTCTAGCTAAAAAAAAAAGTTAGAGGAAAAAATCTTCCTGACTCCTATTGAAATGAATGGGGAAGTTGAGAGGCTTTTTTCTTTTTGTGCTGGATTTCGCCTCCGAAAAACTCTGCGTGAACATACCCTTATGGTTTCTGGTTGCTTTAATTGTAGAAAAGGTTGAAGGTTGGAGTCTGGAGATGTTTCTGAGGTGGAGGTGACATAAGCAGTTAAGTGACTGAATATAGGAGTGAAGGATCAGAAGGAAACATAACCCCAAAAGGAAAATGATGGTAGTACCAAACAGTGAAAGGGAATGAAAATGTTCTTTGTTTATTATTACAAGATGTCTGATTGGCTTTGGGTCACTTTAAATATATCCATACACATTATTCCTAGTAATCCGTGATGTCCTACATTATGGCATTACAGAGGAGTACTGTATGGTGCTACTCCCACTCAGCACATAATTGTATTTGTCACTCTGTGTATATTACTATGGTAACACATTTCGTTTTAAGATACAAATTCTCTAAAACTTTATTGCTCTTTCTCCAATTTGTTCTCATTTCGGTTTATCCAATACAACAGCTTTCTACAATTCCTTCCAGGGCAGGTGACGCAAACCCCAACCATTCTCTGTTGCCTCGGAGATGGTCAACGGCGGCGCCCGCGCGCTGATTAGTAGTTTCGCAGGACGTCTAATCATCAGCCATTCCTATTGGTCCGTTGTGGATGATCCATAAATGTCATTGGTCTGACGTACATACATCCCGGAAGTGAAAGTCGTGCAGTAGACAACAAGAGAAGCTTTATTTGTATTCGGCAGCGGGAGAGTCTGTACGGCTGTGCTGTATTAACACGTATGTACATAGACTATTAATATTATCGAGTCCTCCCGGCTGACTGTCTGTGTACATGGACACTCCCAGGCCAGCTGAATAGACACAAAGGAGATGCCTGGCATGTCTAGTAATGAATTGCTACTGAGTATGCTGTGTACATGTATATCTGTGTACATGCTGACGTCCTGTTTTATTTACCTAGCCCCCTTCTTATGACACCATGTCATTTTTAGCATAGTGTGTGACTATAAGTTGTGGTGCTGGTTTACCCCAAAGACAGCCTAGCACAAGGAGGTGAGGGCACTCTATTTCTCTGTACATGTGTGCTATCTTCAAGGGGTTGTGCCACAAATTAAAAGGAACCAGCAGCTACTGTGTCGTGTTCTGCAGTTATGTCAGGGGAGTATTTATTCACTTACCTGCTCCCATGGATGCTTTTGATGGCGATGTCACGACTCCCAGGTCATGTGATTGGGGGCAGTATTTGTCCAATCACTTGACGTGGGGGTCGGGACTTTGCTGAAACCCCAAGGTTCATCAAAAGCTACCTGGGGATCAGGTAAGTGAATAAACACTCCCCTGACAAACTCCTATAAAGCTGACTGAGGGACATAACTGCAGAACACGACACAGTAGCTGCTGTGGCACAGCCCCTTGAAGACAACACACGTACTGAGAAATAGAGTCAACTTAAAGAAGTTGCCAAAGCCCAAAGTTATAAGCTTTTGAAAATGATTTTGGCATATGCAAATGTACCTGAACTAGTGACTATTTTCTGGGTAGTTATTTTAGAGCACCATCACACTCGCAAAGCATGATTGAAAAGTTTCTCCACATCAGTCAGTTCCTTGTCTCTTCCTTAGTTTGCCTGATATCTTGCTCAGGTGCAGTTATGGCCGACATTGCACACTGTTTGTGGTGTATGCTAAGTATATAATATGGATTAAAACCACTTAATTCATGGGAGGCCAAGGCCTTAAAGGGATTGTCTGGGATAACCCATTTTTTAATATGAGTATGGGGAAGGTGAAAAAAAAAGAAAAACATACTTGCCTGGCTCTGGTTGTCCACTGTCTCTCAGTGCGGTCCGGTCCTCCTGCTTCAGTGTTTTCTACCGGCGGAAGTCTCTGCTGCATGTGAAAGGGACACGGGATGTTACAGTACAAAGGGGACTTCTGCCAAAACAAGGCAGTGGAGCAGCAGGACTGGACCGCGCTGGGAGACAACAGAGCACCTGGGACAGGTGAGTATGAAGTTTTTTTTTTTTCCCCTGGCCTAATATTAAAAATGTGGTTATGTTGGACAACCTCTTTTAAGAGAGGTGAGTCATTTTAGTGTAGGGATCCATCTAAAAGAGGTCGCCTCTTTGTTGGCAGATGGGCTCAAATACAGTTTTATCAAAATGTAAAGACGAGAACCTCATTTTCATGGATTTTTATATACAGTAGGTATTTGCTGTAATGCTAGCAGAGTTCTATTGCAAGTTTGTGTGTTTGCATTTGTATTTCAGCCACAGCAACGTGCAGCTGTATTTCTTGTTCACATTGTTTGACAGTGCTGACCATTTTTTGTGTTTGTTGCACTATCTTTAGGTAAGGTCTTCAATATTGAAAGCCTACCTAACCTTTCAACAAATAAGGCATATAAGGCAGGGGTCAGCAACCTTTTTTGTATGGTGTGCTGATTTTTTTTATTTTATTTTTTTATAATGTCAAAGATGAAGTCAGTGTGTCATGTAATAATTGTAAAGATATTGACCCCCTGCATGAAAGTGTATAACACACACCCTAACAGTAACCAAATAACTGGTTGATTTAAACTTCCACTTCAATGTGATTCATGTCCATGACTTTTTATTTTAAAGATGATTCTTCTCCGATGGATAGTACTTTTGGCTGAACAGTAGAGTGATCTGCAGTAAACCACCTATGCGGAGGCAGAGGCTGTTCCTCACATAGCCCAGTCTTTTTTGTTTCTTAAACCCATACAAATCTGTTCATCCTTGTTGAAATGAACAAACGCCTATTTTAGCATGCTCAGCTGCCATATGATATCATACTTTACTATATTTGCTTCAAGGTACAAAATGAATTGCATAGGCAATTGCTGCCCTCTGACTAGGCTAGCTCACAGCCCGGACACTAGAACATCATGCCTCATCAGTTCCTCCTCCACTCTGACACTGTTTACATGGTCTATGAGAGCGAGGGACTACATGGAGCCAGAAGCATTTTAAACATTAGGGATAGTTCTGATGCTGACCCCTGTATAAGGCATTATAGAGTACTGACCTGTATTAATGTATGTAAAGCACTTGGGACAAGATAGAAAACTTGGCATTCATCTGTGTCTTTTCTCTTACTCAATTCCTGCTAACTGGACCCCACCCCTTCCTCTCCAAACTCTTCTATGGAATCTGATACCTCTTTGAGCTGCAGTCCATCTTGCAGAAAAATGGATTAAACAAATATTTTAGTGAAAGTTAAGTTTAAAGGGGTTATCCAGGATTAGAAAACAAGGATTCTTTCTTTCAGAAGGAGCTCCACTTCCTTTTCTATGTTCCAAGTTGCAGCATGGCCATGTGACCAATGGATGTGATGTTACTTCCTGAGTGGAGCTCAGCCATGTTTTCTGAAGCAGGAAAGCCCCTTTAAGATGTGGGAGGGGGGCTTAATAAGTGGAGAGAGAGAGGCATTTTTCTCTAATATTACAAAGTTTCTTATTTGCTTGTACTATTGATGTATGCAAAGTTTGTTGAAGTGTTATCCTCTATTTAATTTTATGTAAACTGCAAAATAATGTTAAATAGTGAACAAATACTTTAAGAACAGGCTGAAATAGTTCAGGGCAGGACGATTATGACCCAAATCCAAATCCCGATTAATTGAACATTTTACCTTGATTAATGAACAATTATTTTAGGCTACTCCCCTGTTTACATGCCACGCCCCTTATGTCACACCATTTCATAGAATCTTGGTTTTGGTTATTCCCATATCTGCAATCTTGTTTGGATAGTATACAGTTAGTGACATATCTTTTAGCCAATGGCAGAGTGAGACAGGATGGCATGGATGCTGAATAATTGAAGTAATCGATGTGAGCAAGTTCATATCTATTAATAGAGCCGACTTTCGATTTTGGCTATTTTTTGATTCATTTCCAAGCTCTAGTTCAGCTTTAGGGCTACACAGCGACCTGCGGCAGCACAACATTAAGATCACAAATGTTGCTCTGTCAGTCGCAGCTAGTAATGGTGAATGGGGTTGTGCAAAAATCCAGAATTTTTGGATATCTGCTGTCTTGTCACAGTCATCAGGTGTGTGTAGTGGCGTAACATGCTATGTTATGTTGCAGGTCCACACATCTAGTCTAAGCCATTAGTGTAGCTTATATGGAATCAGACATGTGATGTGTTTGTATATTTAATTTTTTTTTTCTTTTCATTTTTGCAGATTTAATCTAATATGGAGGACCTAGAGGAAGAAAATTTTACCCTGTCAATGTAAGACCATATAGGGAGCGGTACTATTTGATATTTTGTAGTAACCAGAATATTGGGAATAACTTAGGCCTCCTGCACATGGCCTAATATGGTCCAGAAAATCTGTTTCATATATTGGCCGCATTTCCTGGCCTGAACCTCTGAGAACCAGAGACCAAGCATCATAGTAATCTATTCCCCATGGGATAACTGTCCCTTACTCTGTGGAGTAGTGATTGAGTCCCTTCACTTTGACCAACCTGCCTTCGAGCTCTCTAAGCTGTTTTGAAAACTACAACTCCCAGCATGCACACCTGATCTTCTTTTCTGTTGTGACTCCGACAAAGATAATGGGATATGCTTTGAGTTGTAGTTTTACAACAGCTGGAATGCCGAAGGGTACAGTTGCTATTGTATGCTGAATCTTGGAGATTAAATGTACAAGATTGGTGTTATCTCTGATCTTAGCTCTTGCAGCTGGATATTGACTACATAGCATAGTTGGGCCCCTCTGCTCATGATGTGGGTACTGCTGCTGAAATCACAGGTACCACTCATGTACCCATAGCAGAACGCCAATACATTTATGACTGGAAGGAATTACCTAAGCAAATTCTGGCATACGGTGTTCCATACTGTGTTAGGGCTGCAGGGATGCCTGACCATATTGCCTATTCCGAGGGCATGGTTAGTTATGTCCTACTAACTACATGTGTATTTAGGTTATGTTACTAGCATTTAAAAATTATGTATCTTGTAGAATAAAATGATGATTAGGTATTTGTATTTTATAATATTATATAAATTAAACAAAAAGTAGAAAAGGGTAGCAGTGTTTAAAAAAAAAACAAAAAAGGAAAAAAAACTTTGGTGCTTGTGGCTACTAAGTCTCAAAAATGTGAAAGTCAAATTTTTTTTTTTTTTGGCCTGCAGATTAAAAACTCAAAATAGGCAAATGCTGCACTCTACTAGTGTTTTTACCTTGCTAAAAAGACTGCTGCCTGTAGCAATCTGATTGTACGAGGAAGGTCTAAGACGGATCGAAACATCACTAACTACTGTAAATCTGGATTGACTTGGAGTAAAACATCACTCATTAATAGTAAACTTTTTATTGAGTGCAGGATTCTTTTTTCTCTCTATTACTAAGGAGTGGGATCCTATCCACATACAGACACTACAGGAGTGCTATGCAAATTCTCTTCTATAAATGCAGATTTAAAAAAAAAAAAAAAATCTGCAGTTTTACATTTACAATAAGTAAAATGATTACATTAGAATGGTGGACTGACTGACAAGACCATTACTACTAGAATAGTGGACTGACTGACGAGACCATTACTACTAGAATGTGGACTGACTGACGAGACCAGAACAATACCTAAATAAACTACAGCTCATCTTACCTCAAACAAGCCTGATACAGTAAAAGTATGACAGTCTATTCCTCTGTTCATACCTGCTAGGAATTTTGGAATAAATCAACAAAGATAACAACAACGATAAAACCCAGTTGTCTAAGTGATGTGCCTCTGCACAGTCTGACAGTCACAACACTGATTGGACTGGTTGAGTACCGGATCACACTGCTAACTGTTACCACCTACCTATCATTTTTTTTCATACTTTTATAGTAGTAATAACAGAGGGATTGCACAACGCAGACATGTCATGAAAGGTGACAGGTCCTTTTTAATTCTAGTCCGCTCTTAGAGTATTTTCACATGTACCATTTATGCTTTAGATTTTTAGTGTGGTTGCAGACAAAATTTGCAGCATATTACAGTATCATCAAAGTGAATAGCACTACTGCAAATTTCACACTGTTGAGAAATAATTCTGCTTCATATGTCTGTGAAAGATCCTCAGTGCGCCAACACCGCGTTGGCCCACACCTGAGACTTCTTTACTAAAAAACCACACTCACCACCAGTGAGTGCTGGGTCCACAAGATAAATACAAGACAAGCTTTCTAAATTTTATATATTTATTAACCCCTAAATGGGTCGGTATTAACATCTAACACATGCAGTTCAGAACAGATATGCATATGTATGCAAGCATTAACAGTTACTAGTTACAATATACAGCACTTAAAATAAAAAGGGAATAAAAGTGAAATAATTAATTTACCACACATATCCTTGATGTGGCTCTATAGTCCAACACTCACACATAGCATGTGGAGATAACCAGTGGAGGCTCCTAGCAGCAGCATCACAGCCTGCATGCTCATCACAGTATATTCCTCAGTAGTCTCAGCACAGTCTCCCTCACTGACCTCTTACCTCATCTTTTATACCCTTGATTACACCACCCAGAATGAGGTCACCGGCGACGGCAAGTCTGATTGACTAACGCACTCAAGTCAAGATTCTTTGTAAGGAGATGGGACCAAGTGGAATGACACAATGCCGTCTATATGTTATCAACCAGGTCGGATCAACAGCCCAGGCCAAACAATACATGTGTATTTGATCACCCAGGGCTATGTAGGAATTCAATGGAGCCATTCTGGGATGAGTACAAAGCCCTATTGTTACATTGTTGCCACTACTGACAACATACACCTAGGATTAGAGCTACGCACAGTTAAATTAAGTAGAATTAAGAGGGAGATAGATACCCAGAGATCAAAATACATCTTTGAGTTATAGCCATATTTAAGTGGAATCATCACAGTGTCATTTTCTGCAAGGCTTTTAAGAGGACCTTTCACCACCTCTGCCAGGTTCAACTCTTTGCATCATTTAATTGGCTCTGCTACTCTGATTCTGCCACTGTGGGAATTTTTTCTCTAACTTCCACTGTTTCCAAGCAAAGAGTGCTGTTCTCTTTGTTGTTAGTGCCTGATATGCTATTTAGACTCTGTACTGTCGGGAAGACGGTGCCAGGCAGGAGCAGGTAAGGGGTGTGATTCTGAGTTCTGTTACGGTCTGCTCCTGATTGGAGCTCTGCATTACGCCCCCGTTGACTCATCCTGCCTGACACCACCCACCTTACAGTAGAGAGCCCAAGTAGCATTTCATATAACAGATCCCTCCGTCACGCCCCACAAGTTTTACAGACTGTTTATTTCCTGACCTTTTGTAAATAACTTCTCTAAGTATATTGCATTTTGTTATTCCAAGATCCTTTGATGTATGTCTGAAGAAGAGAGCTAGTACTCTCGAAAGCTTACTATCAAATATACTCAGCCTCTAAAAGGTATCGCCTGATTTCTTCACTCTTCCATTACTTTCTATGGCTAACACGGTACAACATTATACTACTAGGAACCAAAGCTAACAGCAATGATTATTCAGGAATGGTGGGGGCTAGAGAAAAAATGTCAACTGCAGTGGAGCAGTGCCTATTAATAGTTGTAAAGTTAAAGGCGGTGAAAGATCCTCTACAACCTGTAAATTCTATGAATTTTACCCTTAGCAATGCATAGGATCAAATTCACGACAAATTCTGTATTTAAGACTACCCATGGTATTCTGCAGCAAACTGAATTTTCATTCCAACTGGTGCTAGTATACTAAAACTTGTATAGAAGTGACTTAGAATATTGTACTTCTAAAGCTAATTGGCAACTTTTTCTCTCCATTTTAGATCATCCCCCAAGGATGAAGAATTTGACTGTGTGGTTGGACACTTGGAGGATATCATAATGGGTAAATATGAAAATATACAATATTTACCATCTACATAACAGCTTGGAGGATTACATGCAGGATGCTTTAATGCATTGGCATATTAAGACAATTTCTTCTTTCACTATAAAAAAGAAAGTTTTTGCCATAGTAAGGTATTTATTTTAATATACATACTGCTTTGTTTGTTTCTGTCCGCATGGGCTCAGAAATGTCAAAGAAAAAAAAAAATCCAGGTATTGAAGTGGATAACAGCCGAGAGACAAAAGATCGGGGTCCATCATATGAATGAATAGTAATAGAAAGGTAAATGACTGTGCAAAAAATGAATTCTGTTATTGATGACATGTATTTGTTTTTATGTACAGATGATGAGTTCCAAGTACTGCAGAGAAATTTTATGGAAAAGTATTACCAAGAATTTGAGGATACTGAAGAAAATAAGCTTACATACACACCAATATTTAATGAATATGTAAGTAAATGATATAGTCTGCCTAATGTCTGAGCACATATTGCTTGAAATCATATGTACAGTAGGAGGATGCTTCTGTGCTCCGATAAATTTTTTTTTCATATAGGGTCTGTCCTCCGTTTTAAACTGAGGTATGATGTCGAGGACACGTGTGATTATGTTGGTGAGGACAGTGGACTATATGTTGTGCAATCTTTTGTTGTTATGAGTAAGTGCTTTCAGGTAGTCACTAGACTGACTAAATCCAAACTTTGCTTTAGATTGGCCTTAGGGTACTTTCACATTGCTGTCATTCACGTCCATTGTTCTGATCTGTCATAAAATCAAAACAGAGGACTGATAAGCTGACAGAATGAAGCTTCCATCTGCATCTGTCTCCATTCACTGCAATGTTAAAAAAACAAGATGGAAGAAAAAGTCCTGTGTGTAAGAGTTTATCTTCCATTGAAAAAAGACAAGATGGAAGAAAGCTTCTGTCTTGCTTTTAACATTACAGTGAAAGGAGACAGATGCAGACAGTGTGCACAGCACCCTTTGTTGGCATCAGTCATTTTGTCAGCCTTTCAGTCTGTTGTTCTGATACTGTGATGGATCACAACAACAGACTTGAATGAGGGCAGTGTGAACTTAAGTATTATTAGTGAGAAAACCGCTTTAAAGAGGACCTTTCATGTCCTCATGCACATTTGGTTTTATATACTGCTAGAAAGCGGACAGTGTGCTGAATTCAGCACACTGTCGACTTTCCCCTTATGTGTCCCGGTGGTGGAGATATCGGTGCCGTTGGTGAAAAGGGCCTTGTACTGTCAAATGGAGTGTTCCTTACCGCCCTGCGATGACGCTGAGCTATGAGGAACGCCTTTCTGGCAGTGGGGAGAGATTAGTGCCGAAACTAACGGCAACGATATCTCCTCTACTGGGGCACATACTGGGAAAGTCGACAGTGCGCTGAATTCTAGCGGTATATAAAACTGCACTTTCATGATGATATGAAAGGTCCTCTTTAAGGCTTATTCTCTGTCAGGATAGGGCACAAATATATGATCTTTGGTGGACTGAAAAAGCACGGACCCTGGGACTCTCAAATCCTCTATGTGAATGCAACAGTGGTTTATTTGACTAACCATCACTCATTCATTTTTATGGGACTGAGGAAATTCTATAGTTGAGAATCACCATCGGTTCCATAGACGTGAACGGTGCTGCGCTCTTGCATGCTTAGCACCTGTCTAGTCACACAATGGAATCTAAACCCTGTGTTCATAATCCACTTTGACCTCTTCAACCCCCATCCTGTGAACAGAACAGATTGCGGTTGTGCTTTACTATTTCGTCTTCTGGAAGTGGCATTCAGTTTGCTACAGAAACTTAATGGTTGTCTGCTATAG
Organism: Leptodactylus fallax; assembly: GCA_947044405.1. Taxonomy (NCBI): domain Eukaryota; kingdom Metazoa; phylum Chordata; class Amphibia; order Anura; family Leptodactylidae; genus Leptodactylus; species Leptodactylus fallax. The sequence continues at coordinate 3,661,206 of CAMRHE010000088.1, forward strand.
ACCATTTAACGCCCCACAAAAGTGGGGGCAATGGGGCAGATTTATTATGCCTTGTACGCCAGTTATCATTTATTTATTTTATATATTATTATTATTTTGCACCACCCATGACACTTGCATGGATAGAGGTGAGGTGTTGGCAGTGCACTAATATCACTTGTGCCATTTTTCTGTGTTAAGTCATCCATGAGGTGGCGTAGATGCACAGTCCTGTAGAGGGTGCACCTGATTTAGGAGGAGGTGTGCACTTTGTCATAAATGAGGTGTGCTCTCCGCTGTCACAGGAGATGACAAAGACAGATGTTGAAAATGTGAAAATGCCACTTTTCATAAATCTCCCCCATTTTCTCTGACTTCAGCTTTAGTTTCCAGTAAGTAACTTTTAAGAGTGGGATGAATTATCCCATTTTGTTAGTATGAATAAATGAATGTAGGATGTTGACAAAGCTAAGGAGTGGAGCAATGGACTCATGTTTAAACATACAGTACCTTTTGTGTAGGTTATTAGGGGTAGCGTCTCTGGCAAGGAGAACATGTTATTCCAGCATGCATGCTCCTCACAAGTGACTGTGAATAGATGACTTTTTCTCAGCATAGAAAGAGCGAAGATGTAAATGACAGGTATATAACTATATATCAATCTGCTCTGTTCCTCTTGCTCTATAACATCCTGCCTGCAGATTACAGACCAGATTGCTTTATGGGTCAGATAATGGTGCTTGTGAGTATTGACCTAAATGTCCTTGGACCCACAGTACTTCAGTATATGACTATAAATTTTGGCCTGGAGCTGGCAGGATTTGTATGCTTTCCATGTACAGTACACTCACTGCTTTAAGTAACTACATTTGTAGTGCACCTGTCTAATTTTTTTTTTTCTTTGTATAGATCAGTTTAGTGGAAAAATTTATTGAAGAACAGTTGATGGAGCGAATCCCAACATTTAACATGAGCACCTTCATCTCTTCACTACAGTAAGTCTTCTGTAGATAATGTGTAAACTCTCATTCACATGAGACAGGTGACGTTGACTCTCATTTATTTTCTCCAGAAAATCAGTGATTCTTCATATAATGCAATAAGGTGTGTAGGTCTTTCTGATGATATTTGTAAAATACAGGCAATTCCAGTTTTTTCTTAAAAAAAAAAAAAAAAAAAAAAAGGGGGTCTGAATATTAGATATTGATAGTCTGTCCTTAGGATAGGCCACCAGTCATCTGCCATGGCCACTGGAAGCAGACTTCTTTGTACACTGTGCAGTGGCTGTGCCAGGGTACTCCAGGTGTGTGCTCCCAACTCCACACACTGTACAGATTTGGCAGCTAATTTGTGAGGGTTCTGGGTGTTGGACCCCCATGATCTGCTATTGATGACCTATTCTAAGGATAAACCATCAATAGCTCGTCTTGGATAATACTTTGGATCTTGGATCAAGCTACTGAATATTGCATGTAGTGCTTTCTCCAAGCACACTCTGTGTGGTCTTCTTCTGAACCTGCTACAGTGTGGCTAGTCTGAAAAGGTGGAGCTGCAGTGTAAAGCATGTGGGAAGGACAGTGTAGTGCAAAGTGGAGATTAGACTACTGCTCAGGACTATGCCCTAATGGAGAAGAGATGAGCAGCAGAAAGTGAAGCAAATAAAATATTTTTTAAAGGGGTTACCCATCTTTATAATAGTGATGGCCTATTCTTAGTATTGGCCATCAATATTAGGTTGTATGACAGACCTGGCCCCCATGGAGCAGCGGTTTCAGGACAGTGCAACTCCCAGTAATGTTTACATGCTAGGAGCCATGCTGCTCGCTTACTGTGCAAGGTGTAGTGGTGGCTTTAGGTACTGCAGTGTTGCCCCCACTGAAGTGTATGTAGCACCTAAGGATAGACCACCAATATTACAAACGTGGATAACCCCTTTAACCGGTTAAGGACCGGGCCTAAAAGTTCCTTATGGACCAGGCCTCATTTTTCAAAACTGACATGTGTCACTTTATATGGCAATAACTTTGAGATGCTATAACTTACACAAGTGATTTTGAAATTGTTTTTTCATGACACATTGTACTTCATGTTAGTGGTAAACATTGATCAATATTTTTGTATTTATTTATAAAAAATTAGAAAATTTGAGGGAAATTTGGAAAAAAATAGCAATTTTCAAAATGTAAAATGCTCTGCTTTTCAGACAGTCATACCACCCAAATACATTAATAAATATTATCTACCATATCTCTGCTTTATATCAGCATCATCTTTTAATCATCCTTTAATTTATTTTGGATGTTAGAAGGCTTACAAGTGTAACAGCGATTTTCCAGATTTACAAGAAAATTTCCCAAACTCATTTTTTAGGGACCACTTCAGTTCTGAAGGGGATTATAAAGGCCTATATATTAGAAACCCCCATAAATCACCCCATTTTCAAAACTGCACCCCTGAAATAATTCAAAATAGCAGTTGGAAAGTTTGTTAACCCTTTAAGCATTTCACAAGAATTAAAACAATATGGAGGTGAAATTTAGACATTTCATTTTTATCCAATAATGCATTCATTTATCCCTAAATTTAACACATTCACAAAGGGTTAAAGGAGAAAATGCATCTCACAGTTTGTTGTGCAATTTCTCCCGAGCACAGAAATACCCCACATGTGGGTGTAAAATGATTTTTGGGCACACGGCAGTGCACGGAAAAGAAAGAGCAACACTTGGCATTTGAAAAGCAGATTTTGCTGGAATAGTTTTCAGGTGCCATGTCTCATTTGCAGAGCCCCTAGAGTACCAATACAATGGAAACCCCCTAAAAGTGACCCCATTTTGGAAACTACACCCCTGACAGAATTTATCAAGGGGTATACTGAGCATTTTGACCCCACAGCCGTTTCACAGATTTTATTAACATTGGGATGTGCAAATGAAAAATTACTAAAACATCACTTTATCCCCAAAGTTTTCATTTTCACAAGGGGTTAAAGGAGAAAAAGCTGCCCACAGTTTGTTACACAATTGCTCCTGAACACGGCAATACCCCATATGCGATCGTAATTTGCTGCATGGGTACATGGCGGGGCTTGGAATGGAAAGAGCGCTATTTGGCTTTTGAAGGGCAGATTTTGCTGGAATAGTTTTCAGGTGCCATGTCTCATTTGCAGAGCCCCTAGAGTACCAATATAATGGAAACCCCCAAAAGTGACCCCATTTTGGAAACTGCACACCTCACAGAACATATCAAGGTGTATAGTCAGCATTTTGACCACACAGCCGTTTCACAGATTTTATTAACATTGGGACATGAAAATGAAAAATTACTTTCTTTCCAATAAACCATCAATTTAGCCCCAAATTTTTCATTTTCACAAGAGGATAAAGGAGAAAAAGCTCCCCAAAGTTTGTTACACAATTTCTCCTGAATACAGAAATGCCCCATATGTGGTTGAAATCTGCTGTTTGGGTACATGGTGGGGCTCAGAATAGAAAGAGTGCTATTTAGCTTTTGGAGGGCAGATTTTGCTGGAATAGTTTTCAGGTGCCATGTCGCATTTGCAGAGCCCCTAAAATACCAGTACAATGGAAACCCCCAAAAAGTGACCCCATTTTGGAAACTACACCCCTCAAGGAATTTCTCAAGGGGTATGGTGAGCATTTTGACCCTACAGTTGTTTCACAGATTCTATTAACATTGGAATGTAAAAATTAAAAATTACTTTTTTTTTCCAATAAACCGTCCATTTAGCGACATATTTTTAATTTTTACAAGGGAATAAAGAAGAAAAAAAACCCCACAGTTTGTTACACAATTTCTCCTGAACATAGAAATGCCCCATATGTGGTCGTAAACTGCTGTATGGGAACATGGTGGGGCTCAGAATGGAAAGAGCGCTATTTGGCTTTTGGAGGGCAGATGTGGCTGGAATAGTTTTCAGGTGCCATGTCGCATTTGCAGAGCCCCTAAAGTACCAATACAATGTAAACCCCTCAAAAGTGACACCATTTTAGAAACTACACCCCTCAAGGAATGTATCAAGGGGTATTATCGTTTTGAGCCTAAAAATGCTTCCCAAAAATTAACGTACAAAGTGAAAATTGACAATTTTAAATAAATATGCCATTTTGGTGCCCGATACGTTGTACCCACTTTGTGGCATCAGAGACATGCACTCCTAAAACTATTATGTGGGCTATCCCGGGGGAAAAAAATTATATATGTGGGTGTAACCTGCTACTTGGGCAAACAGCAGGGCTCAGACAGGAAGGAGCACTGCGCTTTTTAGCTTTTGGAGTACAGATCTAGAGGGACTTTCTGGACGCCATGTTGTTTTTGCAGAGGTGCCAGTAAATTGGAATTCCCCAAGAAGTGACCCCATTTTGTAGGGGCAATTTTAGGGTCTTTGCCAATTTGACATGGTGTCCAAAATCCAACAATCTAAATATATGCTCCAAAAGCCACATAGCGTTCCTTCACCTCTGCCCCCTGCTGTGTACCCAAACTGCAGTTTACGCCCACATGTATGACACTGGTGTACCCAGGATAACATACTTGGTATAAACTGCTGCTTGGGCACAGAAGGGAAGGAGGGCTATTTTGGTTTTTGAAGCACAGTTTGGTTTTTGGACACCATGCCACTTTTGCAGAGCCCCTGAATTGCCAGTAAAGTGGAATCCGCAGACTTGTGACCCCATTTTGGGAACTACACCCCTAAAGGGATTTATCAAGTGGGGTAGCGAGTATTCTTAACCCTTAAGTGTTGCATTCATTTAATTTCAATAAATGAATGCGCAGCTGATAATGAAAAGGGAAAATTGCAATTTTTCCAGAGATACGCCATTTCAGTGCCCAATATTTTGTGCCCAGCTTATGTCAGCAGGCACAAACACTCTAAAAACTGTTAAGTGGGTATCCCGGGCACAACAGCTTTTGGAGCGTTTAATCTCTGATACAAGCTGGGCACAACGTATTATGCATTGAAATTAAATATTCCTGGAAAAATTGTCATTTTCACCTTTCACCATCAGCTGCGTATTCATTTCTGGAAAATAAATTATAGCAACACTTGGAGGTAAAAAATGTTCACTGCACCCCTGGATAAATTCCTTCAGGGGTGCAGTTTCCAAAATAGGGTCACGTGTTAGGGGTTTCCTCTTTACTGGCATTTCAGGAGCTCTGCAAAAGTGTCATGGTGTCCAAAAGCTAAACTGTCTAAATCTGTGCTCCAAAAACCAAATAGCGCTCTCTTCCCTTCTGTGCCCGGCTGTGCCCAAACAGCAGTTTATACCCACATATGACATTATGTACGTTATCCTGGGTACGACAAGTGTGTAATACATGTGGGTATAAACTGCAGTTTGCGCACACAGCAGGGCACAGAAGGGAAGGAGCGCTATGTGACTTTCGGAGTGCAGATTCAGATGTTTGGTATCTGGACGCCATGTCATGTTTGCAGAGCCTCTAATGTACCAGAAAAGTGGAATCTCCTAGGGAGTGACGCCCATTTTGAAAACTGCACCCCTCAAAGAATTTATCAGAGGGTGTAGTGAGCATTAGTATCCCAGATGTGACTGCACAGCGGATGGTGAAGAGTGACTATATAAGGTGTGTGGAGTGCATGGGCAACACGAAATTCCCTACTATATCCCCAGTAGCTCCTATGATTGGGGGGTCACTCTGGGGGTCACTTCTGGTTTATTATCCCTCGTAAGCTCTAAATCTGGTTTGTCCCCTGATATAGGCTCGCACAGCTTATACATTCCATCCCTGCCGCAGCCAGTTGTGTTCTAATGATTTGGTGATTTTTGGGGTTTTTGTCTTCACATTGTACAAGCTATATTCTTTATTTTTCGGATGATGTAGCCATATGAGGCTGATTTTTTGGCGGTATGATATGCATTTTTTAATGACATCATTTTTTTGGGTGTCTATAACTTATTGAATAAATTAGATTAACTCTTTCTGGGTGGATTAAAAAAAAAAAATCAATTCTGGAATTGGTTTTTACCTTTTAATTTTTTTGCCATGTGGCGTACAGCATAAGTCACATCTTACCTTTATTCTGCAGGTCGATACGATTACGGCAATACCTCATTTATATTGTTTTTTTTATGCGTTACTAATTCTGCAGAACAAAAACCCATTTGTGGACATAAATCCATTGTTTTTGCATCACCATCTTCTGAGAGGCGTAACATTTTTATTTTTCGGTTGACAGACTTGGTTTAGGGCTTATTTTTTGTGGGAGGACATGGGCTTTTTATTGGTATTGTTTTGAGGTACATATGAGTTTTTGATCACTTTTTATAGCATTTTTTTGTAAGCAAGATAGTCAAAAATCATTACTTCCAGCGTTTTTTTTCCGTTTTTTTTTTTTTCCAGCGTTCACCATGTATGTTAAATATTGTTTCAGTTTTATTGTACAGGTTGTTACGGACACGGCGATACCAAATATGTGTTGTTTTTATTAATTTTTTTTTTTTTTATATATAATTCATTTTATGTAGGAAAAGGGATTTTTGGGGGCTTTATAACTTTATTAATTTTTTTTTTTTTTACAGACTTTATTTTTTTTTTTTAACTTTTTTTTTACATTTTTTACCTGTCCTATAAGGGCACCTGAGCCAGCGATGCTCTGATCCTGGCTCAGTATTATAGACTGCAATACACGAGCATACTCTTGTATTGCAGTCTATACAAGAATGTCAGCCGATGTAGACGCATCGGCTGACTTCTCCACATCCCGGCAGGATCAACCAGGTAGTGGGGGCTTCAGGTAGCCTGGGGTCACTGGCCAGACCCTGGGCTACAGAAAATAGATATCGGCAACCCACGATCTCGCCGCGGGGGTTGCCGGTGGGGGCGGCAACATGGCGGAACCCCTTGGATGCCGTGGTCATGTTTGACCGCGGCATCCAAGGGGTTAAAATCTACGATCGGAAATCAGTTCCGACCGGGGGTTATGGAGCAGGGTGTTAGCTGTCAGTTACAGCTAACTCCCGATCCCGGTCACAGGGTCTCTGAAGTGCCGGCCGTAAATTTACTATTGGCCGGACTTCAGAGACCAGGTCCGCAGGCCGTAAATTTACGGCCGGTGGTCGTCAACCGGTTAAGCATCACCCAGAACATTTTATTTTTAAGTCCATTGCTTGACATACACTTTATAATTTGAACTAAGTTTGAAATCATTCTCTGTATTTTTTTTTTTTTTTTTTTTTTGTTTGTTTGTTGCGTTTAACGAAATTTTACTGCTGTCTTGGCAGGTCCCATCGTCAGGAAATGGCAGGAGACATATTTGATATATTGCTAACTTTCACAGATTTTCTGGCTTTCAAGGAGATGTTCCTTGACTACAAAGCTGTAAGTAAAATTGTCATCGTTGCTGCAACAAGGTGTTCCAAAGGTGACCAAAGCTGAATTCAGTGTTGGAGCCACTAGTGCTTTCACTTATAGGGGTTTTCCAGGACTATTGATTGCTGTTGTCCCTTCACTGCTTTCCAAGCGTGGTACCGTACACTGTATAGTGGCTGGGCTTGGTATTGCAGCTCATCCCCATTCATTTGAATGGGACTGAGATGCAGCATGGCCATGTGACTGATGGACATGAGAAGAAGAGAAAGTGGAGCTCAATATCTCAGTCCCAGAAAACCCCTTTAAGTGAAACACTAATTACAGGCTATTTCTTGTTATTGGCAGAGCAGTAAGGATGATGTCAGATAGTACCTGGATGTAGTTACAACTGCACTCAGTTCTGTGGTCACAGGAGCCGTCACTAAGTGACGTGCTGATTAATTCCAGGCTATTTCTCATTACTGAGGAGGTGATACACTATGTACCCGGATGTAGTTATATAGTAGGGAAAAAAAAGTATTTAGACAGCCACCAATTGTGCAAGTTCTCTCACTTAAGATGAGAGAGGCCTGTAATTGACATCATAGGTAGACCTCAACTATGAGAGCCAAAATCAGAAAACAAATCCAGAAAATCACATTGTCTGATTTTTTAAGAATTTATTTGCAAATTATGGTGGAAAATAAGTATTTGGTCACCTACAAACAAGCAAGATTTCTGGCTCTCACAGACCTGTAACTTCTTCTTTAAGAGGCTCCTCTGTCCTCCACTCATTACCTGTAGTAATGGCACCTGTTTGACATTGTTATCAGTATAAAAGACACCTGTCCACAACCTCAAACAGTCACACTGCACACTCCACTATGGTGAAGACCAAAGAGCTGTGGAAGGACACCAGAAACAAAATTGTAGACCTGCACCAGGCTGGGAAGACTGAATCTGCAATAGGCAAGCAGCTTGGTGTGAAGAAATGAACTGTGGGAGCAATAATTAGAAAATGGAAGACATACAAGACCACTGATAATCTCCCTCGAACATGGGCTCCACGCAAGAACGGTGAGCAAAAATCCCAGAACCACACGGGGGGACCTAGTGAATGACCTGCAGAAAGCTGGGACTAACGTAACAAAGGCTACCGTCAGTAACACACTACGCTGCCAGGGACTCAGATCCTGCAGTGCCAGACGTGTCCCCCCTGCTTAAGCCAGTACATATCCGGGCCCGTCTGAAGTTTGCTAGAGAGCATTTGGATGTTCCAGAAGAGTATTGGGAGAATGTCATATGGTCAGATGAAACCAAAGTAGAACTGTTTGGTAGAAACACAACTCGTCGTGTTTGGAGGAGAGTGAATGCTGAGTTGCATCCAAAGAACACCATACCTACTGTGAAGCATGGGGGTGGTAACACCATGCTTTGGGGCTGTTTCTCTGCAAAGGGACCAGGACGACTGATCCGTGTACAGTACAGACCAAAAGTTTGGACACACCTTCTCATTCCAAGAGTTTTCTGTATTTTCATGACTATAAAAATTGTAGATTCACACTGAAGGCATCAAAACTATGAATTAACACATGTGGAATTATATACTTAACAAAAAAGTGTGAAACAACTGAAAATATGTCTTATATTCTAGGTTCTTCAAAGTAGCCACCTTTTGCTTTGATTACTGCTTTGCACACTCTTGGCATTCTCTTGATGAGCTTCTAGAGGTAGTCACCTGAAATGGTCTTCCAACAGTCTTGAAGGAGTTCCCAGAGATGCTTAGCACTTGTTGGCCCTTTTGCCTTCACACTGCGGTCCAGCTCACCCCAAACCATCTCGATTGGGTTCAGGTCTGGTGACTGTGGAGGCCAGGTCCTCTGGCGTAGCACCCCATCACTCTCCTTCTTGGTCAAATAGCCCTTACACAGTCTGGAGGTGTGTTTGGGGTCATTGTCCTATTGAAAAATAAATGATGGTCCAACTAAACGCAAAGCGGATGGAATAGCATGCCGCTGCAAGATGCTGTGGTAACCATGCTGGTTCAGTATTCCTTCAATTTTGAATAAATCCCCAACAGTGTCACCAGCAAAGCACCCCCCACACCATCACACCTCCTCCTCCATGCTTCACGGTGGGAACCAGGCATGTAGAGTCCATTCGTTCACCTTTTCTGCGTCGCACAAAGACACGGTGGTTGGAACCAAAGATCTCAGATTTGGACTCATCAGACCAAAGCACAGATTTCCACAGGTCTAATGTCCATTCCTTGTGTTCTGTGGCCCAAACAAGTCTCTTCTGCTTGTTGCCTGTCCTTAGCAGTGGTTTCCTAGCAGCTATTTTACCATGAAGGCCTGCTGCACACAGTCTCCTCTTAACAGTTGTTGTAGAGATGTGCCTGCTGCTAGAACTCTGTGTGGCATTGACCTGGTCTCTAATCTGAGCTGCTGTTAACCTGCGATTTCTGAGGCTGGTGACTCGGATGAACTTATCCTCCGCAGCAGAGGTGACTCTTGGTCTTCCTTTCCTGGGGCGGTCCTCATGTGAGCCAGTTTCTTTGTAGCGCTTGATGGTTTTGGCCACTGCACTTGGGGACATTTTCAAAGTTTTCCCAATTTTTCGGACTGACTGACCTTCGTTTCTTAAAGTAATGATGGCCACTTGTTTTTCTTTACTTAGCTGCTTTTTTTCTTGCCATAATACAAATTCTAACACTCCATTCAGTAGGACTATCAGCTGTGTATCCACCTGACTTCTGAACAACACAACTGATGGTCCCAACCCCATTTATAAGGCAAGAAATCCCACTTATTAAACCTGACAGGGCACACCTATGAAGTGAAAATCATTTCAGGTGACTACCTCTTGAAACTCATCAAGTGAATGCCAAGAGTGTGCGAAGCAGTAATCAAAGCAAAAGGTGGCTACTTTGAAGAACCTAGAATATAAGACATATTTTCAATTGTTTCACACTTTTTTGTTAAGTATATAATTCCACACGTGTTAATTCATAGTTTTGATGCCTTCAGTGTGAATCTACAATTTTTATAGTCATGAAAATACAGAAAACTCTTGGAATGAGAAGGTGTGTCCAAACTTTTGGTCTGTACTGTACATGAAAGAATGAATGGGGCCATGTATCATGAGATTTTGAGTGCAAACCTCCTTCCATTAGCAAGGGCATTGAAGATGAAATGTGGCTGGGTCTTTCAACATGAAAATGATCCCAAAATACCGCCAGGGCAACGAAGGAGTGGCTTCTTAAGAAGCATTTCAAGGTCCTGGAGCGGCCTAGCCAGTGTCCAGATCTCAACCCCATAGAAAACTTTTGCAGGGAGTTGAAAGTCCGTACTGCCCAGCGACAGCCCCAAAACATCACTACTCTAGAGGAGATCTGCATGGAGGAATGGGCCAACATACCAGCAACAGTGTGTGCCAACCTTGTGAAGACTTACAGAAAACGTTTGACCTCTGTCATTGCCAACAAAGGATCTATAACAAAGTATTGAGATGAACTTTTGTTATTGACCAAATACTTATTTTCCACCATAATTTGCAAATAAATTCTTAAAAAATCAGACCATGTGATTTTCTAGATGTTTTCTCATTTTATCTCCCATAGTTGAGGTCTACCTGTGATGACAATTACAGGCCGGCCTCATCTTTTTAAGTGGGAGAACTTGTACAATTGGAGGCTGTCTAAATACTTTTTTTCCCCACTGTTAAATGCCACATGAATCATTCCAGGCTATTTCTTATTCCTGAGGGGTTGACACACTATGTGCCTGGATGTAGTTATAACTGCACTCAGTTCTGGGGTCACAGGAGGTGTCACAAATAAGTGACACGCTGATTAAATAATTAAAAGAACTAATCTATCTACTCTTTGTTCTGGCTAATAAAGAAGAGGTGGAGGGGTACTGAGCAGGAAGGCACACTGGTCTCTGTGCATATTTCTTTCCAAGGAACATACATCAGGCAAAATAATGTAACAGCTGGTTCCGCCCCGAAGATCAGAGTTCATTGACCACATAAATTATTATGTTTTAGTAAACTTTATTGACAGCTCTTACAGTGCTGGCCAAAAGTATTGGCACCCCTGCAATTCTGTCAGATAATACTCAATTTCTTCCAGAAAATGATTGCAATCACAAATGCTTTGGTAATAATATCTTCATTTAATTTGTCGTCAATGGAAAACCACAAAAAGAATTGTCAAAAAGCCAAATTGGATATAATTCCACACCAAACATAAAAAAGGGGTGGACAAAAGTATTGGCACCCTTTGAAAAATCATGTGATGCTTCTCTAATTTGTGTAATTAACAGCACCTGTTACTTACCTGTGGCACATAACAGGTGGTGGCAATAACTAAATCACACTTGCAGCCAGTTGAAATGGATTAAAGTTGACCTCTGTCCTGTGTCCTTGTGTGTACCACATTGAGCATGGAGAAAAGAAAGGAGACCAAAGAACTGTCTGAGGACTTGAGAAGCAAAATTGTGAGGAAGCATGAGCAATCTCAAGGCTACAAGTCCATCTCCAAAGACCTGAATGTTCCTGTGTCTACCGTGCGCAGTGTCATCAAGAAGTTTAAAGCCCATGGCACTGTGGCTAACCTCCGTAGATGTGGACGGAAAAGAAAAATTGACGAGAGATTTCAACGAAAGATTGTGCGGATGGTGGCTAAAGAACCTCGACTAACATCCAAACAAGTTCTAGCTGCCCTGCAGTCCGAGGGTACAACAGTGTCAACCCGTACTATCCGTCGGCGTCTGAATGAAAAGGGACTCTATGGTAGGATACCCAGGAAGACCCCACTTCTGACCCAGAGACATAAAAAAGCCAGGCTGGAGTTTGCCAAAACTTACCTGAGAAAGCCAAAAACTTTTTGGAAGAATGTTCTCTGGTCAGATGAGACAAAAGTAGAGCTTTTTGGGAAAAGGCATCAACATAGAGTTTACAGGAAAAAAAAAAAGAGGCCTTCAAAGAAAAGAACACGGTCCCTACAGTCAAACATGGCGGAGGTTCCCTGATGTTTTGGGGTTGCTTTGCTGCCTCTGGCACTGGACTGCTTGACCGTGTGCATGGCATTATGAAGTCTGAAGACTACCAACAAATTTTGCAGCATAATGTAGGGCCCAGTGTGAGAAAGCTGGGTCTCCCTCAGAGGTCATGGGTCTTCCAGCAGGACAATGACCTAAAACACACTTCAAAAAGCACTAGAAAATGGTTTGAGAGAAAGCACTGGAGACTTCTAAAGTGGCCAGCAATGAGTCCAGACCTGAATCCCATAGAACACCTGTGGAGAGATCTCAAAATGGCAGTTTGGAGAAGGCACCCTTCAAATCTCAGGGACCTGGAGAAATTGGCCAAAGAAGAATGGTCTAAAATTCCAGCAGAGCATTGTAAGAAACTCATTGATGGTTACCGGAAGCGGTTGTTCGCAGTTATTTTGTCTAAAGGTTGTGCTACCAAGTATTAGGCTGAGGGTGCCAATACTTTTGTCCGGCCCATTTTTGGAGTTTTGTGTAAAATGATCAATGATTTGACTTTTTTTTTTCATTCTCTTTTGTGTTTTTTCATTGCAAGCAAAATAAATGAAGATATTATTACCAAAGCATTTGTGATTGCAATCATTTTCTGGAAGAAATTGAGTATTTTCTGACAGAATTGCAGTGGTGCCAATACTTTTGGCCAGCACTGTAGGTATGCCTTTTTGGTAATAACTCAAGTGGTGACAATAAATTGCAATTTGCTATAACTATCAGTTCTTTTATACACTTGTATACATAAGCTGCTAACACTTGGTCTGTTCCTGCTACATAGGATGACCACCAGTAAATAGAAATATTGTCACTGGAAAGCACAGCCACTAACTTAGTATTTTTTTTTTTTTTTTTTCTTCTCTCCATTAAGGAAAAAGAAGGAAGAGGTCTTGATCTCAGCGGCGGCTTAGTGGTGACTCCATTATTCAACTCTTCAGTATCTTCATCGTAGAGAGAATCCATTATGTGGTCCGTTATATTTATATGCTTTTTATATCACCAGTTACCTTTTTTCTTTTGTCACCCTTTCAACTGTTTTTCCTAAAGTTTACCAGGAACCAGATACCGTCAGCATATGAAGTATTAAAAACATTACAATGTGCCCAGAATTTCTAAACCTTTTTCTATAAATTTTTCTTCTTTTAACTTTCAGAAAATGTTAGTTGCTGTTGTGTTTGTACATATTGTCAAATATATTATAGGTTTGTTCTTTGCATCAAATGTGTTGTAAAGTCTGTAAATTGTATTAAGCCAGTCATAGACATGAAATGGGAATTGATCATTGAGAGGTCCGGTCGGCTTCTCAGACCATACACAGACAAATATCTAGACAGTATATTGATAACCCTAATGTATACCTAACCTTTCAATGAACTTTGCATAAATCAATAGTACAGTATGTGTAATCTGATTTATGTGATCTGCAATCCAAATGTGGTAGGGATTTTCAGAGTGAAAGTCATTTTAGCCGAGGGAGGGGAACCATATAACAGTCTGAGAGCAGAATGAGGCATTTTCCTTAGTTATTGTAACGTCTTTTACCATTCCTTATGCAGAGTTTATTGCTGAAAAGTTAGTGATCATTTGAAGATCTTGAGAGATTAGGATAACAAAAAAAAAAAAAAAAACATATTTCCCCCTTCTGCCCTCAAACAACATCACATTTGTCCATGGACTGTGTCTGGTATTGCAGCTCAGCTCTAAGTGAACAGGACTGAGGTACAAAACCAAAAGGGGACAGTGGATATTTCTAGTCTCCTACAACTCCCTCCCTTAAATTGGAGTATAGCTCTTTGCATCATTTAATAGGTGCTGCTCCACTCCACATTTTCTCTAGCTCTGATCATTTTCGAGGAATTGGTGCAATTTTAGTGCCCGATATAGACTCAGTACTGGCAAGTGGGTGGACTTGGGCAAGAGCAGCCAATCGGCAGTGGCCAGTGTCATTGCTCAGAACACCCCATTATCTCTCCTATGCTCAGAAAAGGCAGGGACAACCAATTTCCCCTTCGCCAGAATCAGTGGAACTGCACCTAGTAAAGGATACAAAAAACTGGAGTTGGTGGAGTCTGTAAAAGTTCCTGTGTCAGGGAGTGATATCAGAGTAGAACTGTCCACTCTTCTATATGGTTTTGTAGTTCGGTCCCTTTCAGTTAGTGCTGATCTACAGTACCAGACACAGCCCATGGACAAAAGTGGTCCTGTTTGTAAGGGGCAAAGGTGAGGCTGCTTTTTTCTTTTTGTTTGTTTAAATGGTCACTAACTTTTTAACAGGCTTTGCATAATGAATTAGAGTTGAATTGCTGTTATCAGAGGAAAATGTCTCATTTTGCTTTAGCAGGCCATTTCCCTTCTTTCCCAACCTCTACAAAATGACTTTCACTTTGAAAATCCCTGCTATATTGGGTGGGGGGAAGAGAGACTGAAGGTCCCATGACTCAGAAGTCCATGTAGAGGGGAGGGAGCAGTGAGCAGATCTCTTTAGCAGGCCTGATAATTCAGAGTATTGGATGATCTGACACCTCTCAGATCCTGTGCATCGGGTACTTAAAAGAATGTCATTCCAATGTTTCTGGAATCTAAAAGTGCTGGCCAAAATGTCAATAGGAGGACACTTGGGTGTCCTTCATACCATCCTCATCCAAAGTCTACATATTCTCTTGTAAAACCCAGACTATCTTGAATCATATCAGCTTGTTGTGTATTGTCATATTTATGATGTATGTATGTTTTATAAATAAATGATCAAATTAAAGGATATATTGGATGATGCTTTCACTGTGGTGTGTCACTGTAGGCCAGACCTTATTCCTGTTTTTAGTGTTTTTCTCCAATCCTTTTTGCTCCTTTCTCGAAGGGGTATTCTCATCTCAACTTTTCATGACCACCCTCAGAAGCTACAGAAACAGCCAAAAAGGTAAATAGGCATTACAGAGAGAGTGTAGCTCGCTTTGCTACAATGTTCCCATAACAGATTTACAAGTACAGCATAGCTTGCTGTGCCATTCTGTTTCTGTAACTCCTACTCCTTTAATGGTACTTCAGGAAATGACTTAAAACACCCATAAGAGACTGCAATCTCCTGTGCCAGAGAGATAACTAAATACAGTAATACTAGCTGAGTTAGACATATAGCTATTTATTGAGGAGAGCAAGTACATATAAGATTAAAATTGCTGGAGTGCCTCTGACTGTAGAAGTATATTCCATCTACACATATTTCCCTCCCTACCTTTATGCATATTTAGAAGACTGCCATGCAGTATAAAACTTTGTTCTAATTTGGATAGCCTGCTTAAAGTTAATGTCTTATAACACCATGTCTTACAGTGCAAAATTGTGAGTAGAGTTAAGCTAACTTTTTTTTCTTTTCTGGCTGTGAAGTAGGTCCATGACCATAACATCTGGATAGTGCCCAGACTCATTGACAAGGGGAATGGTAAGGACTAGTTGTCAATATGTTACCATATCCTAAATGTCTGCAGCCACCACTAGAGGGAGCTTACTGCATACCTAGTAAGCTAGTGCATATTAGTGGTAGCTAGAATTGTCACTTAACTTTATGTAGGAGGATTTTGAGTTATATTAGATATAAATAGGTCCAAAATTCTGTGCACATTTTTATACTATGTAGACTGAAAAAAAACTGTTCAAGGGTGTGCTGTGCTTAAAGGGCTCAAAACACTCCACTCTGTGCAGTAGTGAGCATATCCTTTGTGTGATGGGTAGCTGCTAGTTTGTAGCCACACTCTTGTGTGACATGTCCACAGTTTTGCTGCTTTCACACAAAGCAAAAGACTACTGACTGGTCTGTGCTGCTTGGTACATGATACACAGCTGGTTATGGTAATTATGTTCAATTGAGGGGGAATTTGTTTAAACTGCATGAATTTTTATTGCCAATAAGACGAGCTGATATGCGTGCAGCAAGTTTAGTCACTGACTTTGAGACAACTTAGTGGATTCTGGACCAAAATGTAGTGCACTTTTATTAATGTTGCTAGTTTCTGCCACTAGGTGACCCCTCCCCCTTCTAGCTGAATTGCAGTTCACTGCCTCTTGTTCAGGAAGTCCCATCCATCTATACCATTATTAAAAAAAAAAAAAAAAGTTCACAGGGGAAAAAGGGACTGGTTTTCTTCACACAGTGCATGGGGAGGGACTAACTTTCCTCAGCCTCCACCCACCTCAGAAAACCCCACTCTGTGCATTAGACTAAACATTCTGCACAAATCACAGCATACAATGTAAGAAAAGTCTACTTATGCACTTGTTTCTACCTGTGCTATTGCTGGTTTTAGTGAGACAGTAAGCAGCTTTCCTGGTAGAGCTGTGTTTTTTGTGTCAGGGCTCTGCTTACCTGCATCATGCCCTGAATCTTCTATATTATGTTAACTTGGGCTTTTCTTAGCCATTTGTTTGCTATCTTACAGTTACTCCTTGCAGAATTGCTTGTAAAACCAGTAGTAATGGATAGAGGGGCAGACTGTTCCTTACCATACACACCCACAGCCAAAGAAATGTAAAGTGTGCTGCAGCCACAATGGAACTATTAGCAGCAGAAGAACTTATAGGGCATGACCTGTAAAGGTTTATACAGTCATAAGTAGACTGCTTCGGCAGACCCTGAAGATATTTCAACTTTGTGGAAAAACTCAGGTACCCTTTAAAAGTGTGGACACTACTTAACAGTTCACATTGTAAAAACATTTTATTACTGTCCATAGATGCATTTACTGCTCTGTATTATTCAGAGCTGAATTCCCCAGCAGAAAAGTCTGCTTGGGTGAAATGTCATCTTCACAGCAGGAAGGGTACAATAATCTGAAGTGAGGGGAACACTCATAACATGAGCTCATAGGTGTAAAATTTATGTTAAATCCTGTCCTGGAAACACTTGGTTGTAGGCTCTATTTCCTAGAGTGAACTTAGCTGTATAATTACAAAGCAAGTTATGATACAGTGAGCTCTCAAATGGCCACATCACTACATTATTGAAATTGTATTGAAAATAATATATGACGCAAATCGTCCAGTCTAGGAAAGAGCCTGTATGCTGGTATGTTCAGTGTTTTATTTATTTTTTTTTTTTTTTTGAGAGGGTGGGGGGGGGGGGGGGGGGGGGGAGCTGATTTTACCTCAATCTCCAAAAAAAAAAAAAGGCCTTAAATCTGCCTCCCATGTATAACAAACAGTGTGAGGCTGAAGTCTTTAAAACAGTACCTGCAAAGTGAATGGGGTTCTGGCTAATCCTATCCACACCTTGCAGTAAAGTATGCTTATATTTTTGAAAATTGCAGCATGTCAATTATATCTAGGTATAATAAGAGCAGCAAGTCTGCACAGGAAAACTCAATGAAAAATACTGCACAGGGGAAGAGGGCCTGAGGTTTTTTTTTTGCAGAAAAACACTAGTGGTTTGAGGAAACAGAACCCTGTGTTCTAGGGTTAATGCACTTCTAGTTTTGTTCCTTACAGAAATAATGGTTCTTTGGACTGCTTGAAGACCTTTACTTTTTAAAATCTTTACTTGACATTCGCCTACGTGTATTAACAGGGCCAAATGTAAACGCTCTGGTACAACATGTACTAGATTACAACACTGTTAAATTCTGGTAATTCTTCATTTACAGAACATTCATTTAATACAAACTTTTTTTCTTCTTTATTAAACAGGTGACAGACTGAAAAATGTTAATCCAGCTGTGGACAAGCTACTTACGTAGCCTGAGGGTGGTAGTTTGGCAACAGCTGGCCACCGAATATTTGTCTTCTTAGACAGAACTGGTCCTGTGGTCCGCTTGGTCATATCAAATTATAAATATAGTAAAAGACTTTCCAATTCTTTAACTCACTACTGTGCACACATTACAAAACTCTGTACATTTACACCTGCATATTGCATTATCCTGTGTGTTAACCAAATATTCTTTGGAATATAAATTAAGCCCTAAAGGTTGATTTACATAAATCACAATTACTCACAATCCACAGTTTATAAAGGAAAATGACTGACCAGCAGAAGGCCACATGAATAGAAAACAATGGTCAAATACTGTATTTTGTCTGGCAAAAATAGACATTTTGCAGTATGGTACAATTAGTTACAGTTTTTGCAAATACATTGATGCATAACTATAGTGCAAACCCTTTTCCAAAATTAAATGGAGCAAAACATTGACAAAATAGCATTTCAGGTGCCTGCTGGCAAGATAATGTTACTGCGGCCAAGTCAGCAATGGCCATGGCTATCCAACAAAGGCATGATTTGACCCTAGAATGGGTGTAGTTGCTGCCAAAATAGATGAAAATATCCCAGATGTGATGGTTCAGTCCCACAAGTACCTTAAGGGATGAATGCATTGCCCATCATTGTGTAACAGCTCTAATCCTAGATATATCCCATATGTTAGGCTCTGCGGTGTTCGGTTACCAGCAGAATTTCTGTTGCACTTTAGTCTATGTACTGAGTTCTTCATCGTTCACACACAGCTATAAGATATGGACATTTTCTCTCCTCTGAAGCGAATACAAAAGACTTGCAAATGTCTGCTTATAGACAGTGCCTTTAAAAAAAAAAAAAAAATATAAAAAAAAAAAAATGTATATCTTCCCATATTTACGCCACAGAGGTCAAGAGATGTGAGAAATTTGGCGGACACGAGTCTTTATTTCTTGTCGACACAATGGACAAGTCTCCAGCTGAAGTGCACATTCCATACAAAGATCACTGAGAAAACAAAAAAAAAAAAAAAAACAACAACCACATTCAGTGACTAATATTGACAAGCACACTAACAACATGTATAAAAGGGGGATTTGCATGTGCTGTAGTGAAAAGTGCTGCTTCCTATGCAGTGAAGACTATGAAGAGGAGGATATCTTCACATGAAGGGATGTGCAGCAGCAAGAGGCGGCGGAATACTGGATTATGAAGGTGCTGTACTCGGAGCACAGGGGGAACGCCCCGCCCCTTGTGCTCCATGCACAGAATTAGCATATAACAAAGTATTTATTTCAAAAACAGTGTCAGAAAAAAAAACTAAAGAAAGGTAAGGATAGAAAAGCCTTTCTAAAGGCTATTCCAACATGATGTTAGGCAAATTTGCCTAAATCTAATGATAGAATCTCTTAAAAGGAGTAAGCTGTGATTGGCAAATATTCAGGTGCATCTCAATAAATTAGAATATCTTTGAAACGTTCATTCATTTCAGTAATACAATCATGGAAGACGCTGATTATGAATTGTGTGTCCTACTGAACCAGACTGAGGGACCATTTAAAGGCTTAGGAAACCTTGGCAGGTGACACACTGAATTTACAATATTCTAATTTTCTTAGATTTGGGTTTTCATTACCTGTAATCCATAATCAACATTTACAGAAATAAACCACTGTGTGTGTGTAAAGAATCTAGAAAATATAGGAGGTCACTTTTTTAATTTAGTTACTGAAAGAAAAACATTTCAAAGATATTCTAATTTATTGAGATGCACCTGTATATGTATATATGAAATCTATCTAAACAGAGTTCCTTCCTCCTCCCTCTAGGCCTCCCAGACCTCTTCTTCTAGATCCCTCAGATCTCAAGATCTTCATTTTCAAGATTGCTCTAAGACCTCCAGCTCCCCTCTCCCCCCCCCCCACGATCCCAACCTGCATATTTATATACCATATCACCATACAAGTAGCTTACTGGTCAAGCTGATCTATTGCGATTCCCAAATCCTGCCCAACTAAATGTTTATCTGACCCCAGACAGATTATAGAAAGCGGATTTAGACTGATATATCAAAGCTTGTTATACATACAATTAATCCACTATATACACAATAATCTTAAAAGTATATTACAATTCCCTTCATGGACCCAATATAAATGTCACATCACAAAATGTACATACACACGTGGACAAAATTGTTGGTACCCCTCGTTTAAAAAAAAAAAAACACAATGGTCACAAAACTGGAATTTGCCAAACTACATGTTGACAAGCCACAAAGCTTCTGGGAGAATGTCCTAGGGCCAGATGAAAAAAATAAATAAATGAATCTGTGCAGGGTACAATGAAATCTCAAGACTATCAAGGGATTCTAAAGAGAAATGTGCTGCCCAGTGTCAGAAAGCTTGGTCTCAGTCAAAGGTCATGAGTCTTGCAACAGGATAATGACCCAAAACACACAGCTAAAAACACCCAAGAATGGCTAAGAGGAAAACATTGGACTATTCTGAAGTGGCCTTCTATGAGCCCAGACCTAAATCCTATTGAGCATCTTTGGAAGGAGCTGAAACATGCCATCTGGAAAAGGCACCCTTCAAACCCGAGACAACTGGAGCAGTTTGCTCATGAGGAGTGGGCCAAAATACCTGTTGAGAGGTGCAGAAGTCTCATTGACAGTTACAGGAATCGTTTGATTGCAGTGATTGCCTTAAAAGGTTGTGCAACAAAATATTAAGTTAAGGGAACCATCATTTCTGTCCAGGCCTGTTTCATGAGTTTTCTTTTTTTTTTTTCTAATTCTGTTGAAGCATGGTTGAAAAGCAATGTCTGACTTTCATTTGTTCATTTTCATAGAATTTTTATATATTATTACTTTTGTCAGATTCAAGTTATTTCTGTGACCATTGTTGGTACCAACAATTTTGTCCACGTGTGTATATAATTTTTATACCAGACTACTTATACAATTTAGAGGTTTTTTTTTTTTTGATCTGTATAGGAATGTCAGCTTTTCAACATCAAAACTCACCATTTGAGACAGTGGATCTCAAAGTGTACACAAGGGGCATGGGTCATCAATAAAGTGAACAGCTTTGTGCGTGTTTTTTTTTTTTTTAATAAGGAGCCAAATACGGTCTCCTGACAGTGCTGTAACATGTTACCGATAGTATATCTGTACAGAAGAGGTCCTGTTAACCCTTAGCAGATCTGCTCAATGAACAGGAAAGCAGGAATCTAGAAGTAAAAACCAGCAGTGAAATGGGTATATGAAGTAGTATTTTCTAGGACTATAAACACTTCAAGTTTCTATTTCACTGCGGCTTTCTTCTCCCAATGCATGTATTACAGCCCACTATACTGTCTAGTCCTGTGAGCATTCTAAGGTTATGTTCACAAGGAGGAATTTGGAGCAGATTTTGAAGCAAAATAAGCCTTAAAATTAAACTCCAAATTCCAGCCTGAATCTGCCTCCCTTTGTTTTAAGGGGAGACAGTGATGGATTTTTTTTCCCCACCAGACTCAAACATATGAATTGTGCCCGATCTTGCTCCGGATTCAGCCACAGAACCTCTGGTTAACCCCAATATGATTCAGCCACAAAATAATGCTGGTTAACCCCAATATGTCTGGGTTGGAAAATGGAGAGTAATCTGAGGATGACCGCCTCAAAATACTCTTCACTTTCTGCCATGTGAATGGCCCCTAAGGGTTGGCTGTGAAGATACTGCTACCAGGTTAGTTCACCATACGGCTTCCTTCACTATGTTATGCTCACTGGATTAGCTGCTGAACACATTCATAAGAGAACACAAGGCAGCATGGAAAGTGCAGTGTGATCTAGGCTCAATTCTAGGGCAGACATATACATAGACTAGGGCAGAAATACAGAACTCCCCTTCCACTATTCTGCTGCTAAGGAAGATTTTTTTTTTTACAACTATCTTTAGAAAAGAAAAAAAAATTCCATCTTTCTGGAAAGAAAAAACATTTCAATTTGTTTTAAAATCATTCTAAAGCTGGAGAGACCACTTTAAGGATGTGTTCACACAACACACACACCAAAACGCAGCTTAATGTAGCTGTCCAGCTGTTGTAGAGCTACATTTGATAACATGCCCTGAAAGTTAAAGGATTTCATAAACTCAGATTAGTAGCTCCACAACAATTTCTAAGGCAGTGCCTTTAAAGGGGATACAAAGATGTATACATGCTAAGTGTATAGATAATTGCACTCTGCAAGGCCAATCTGGGCATAGGAGAACAGAAGGGGGTCTGCAGATCCCCATGAGGTCACTGACTTTGCTTTACTTTAGCTGAAAGTCCACATGTTGGGCATGTGACCAACAGTCTAAGTATCAGCAAGGCAAACTGAGTGCCAACTTTATCCCCTACCTCTCCAGCTGCACTCTGCCCCATACAAATATGCTTATTTGGTAGATTATTATTCCCCAGCTCCCAAAATATTAGCTTTGCAATGACAGTCCTGCAGAGGTCCAAATAAAAGTGACAGTTTCCAACCAATGTCGTCTCTCACAGGTGAAGTGACTGACCTGTGCCCACAAGGCTTAAGTTCCGTGTCTGCAACTTCATCACAGCAAAGGGTACAACAGTTCTCTCGAATGCTGACTTGTTTCAACAGTGCTAAGCGTCTGTGCCTAGAGAGTGAGAGAAAAAGTGTAGCTTTCATTACTTATAAAGACCATCCTCTGAACCCCTTAATGAATAATCCTGCTTGAGCTTTAAAAGGGATGTCCAGGTCATCTAAAATGCCACTTTAATACAGCAAAGTGCTGGACTACAAGAAAAAAAAACACACACACACACACACACACACACACACACACACACACACACACACACACACACACACACACACCACCCCTCTGTTCCCTTTTTAGCTGCCTGGTAAGCTCTGCTGCCGACACTCTGGCAGTGCTGTTGTCTTCAGTGCTGCAGCGGTGCCCACTACACAAACGCACACCACTGCTGAAGTCAGCCGGTGACATGCTGTTTGTGTAGAGTTCACCACTGAGCTCTGTGATTGGCTGCAGCAGTGACCTGCCCCCTAATAGGTTCACCAGAAGGCAACAGCACCATCAGAACGGCAACGCTGGCTTACAACGTGCCCAATCCTTTCTTCCTGCAGGAGAGAAACCACCGCCATACGGTTAATCCCCTCTTCCCTCACTCAAAAATACATGTTTATGGTAGACGTGGTATAATTTTTTTTTACATGGATGAATATACATTACTACCTTGGCAAAATGACTTTTTCCTCAGGAGCCAACACAGCATATTCATTAAAAGTGCTAAATTTATTTGCGGGAGGATATTTGAAGGCCTTGGCTCCAAAATTAAACTCGCACTGTTGATATGACATGAAACTTGCTGCTGCAAAAAAATCCAGACCTAAGAAGAGAACGTAATAGGCTTAGCAATGCAAATTGTATTACATAGAACACATAGCATTCACTATGGGAGAACAGAACTTCATAAAGCACAAATGTATAGCTCATGCTTGGTGGGGCAGGAAGCGGTAGTATCCCAGTATTCTAATACATATATTATTTATAAGGGAGTCTGTCAGCAGGAAAATCTGTATCAAATTAATGACAGTACCTTGTAGAGCAGCTTCTACACTTACCAAAGATGCCTTTCTTATTCTGGATTGCAGCTCCAGCTTCATGAAAATCTGTGTTTTATTCTTTTACAATATAGCTGAAAAGGGCTTTAGGAGAATCTCTTCTCCAGCCAGGGCTTCGCTGTCTGCTCTAGATAAAGACCCCCTAACTGCCGCCTAGCAATGGGGACAGAGGGGCAGTTATGTAGAGCAGAGAGAGAAACCATAGCAGGAGAAGAAATTCTCATAAAGCCCTTTTCAGCTAATTTGTAAAAGAATGAAACTGATTTTCATGAAAATGGAGCAACAATGAAGAATAAGAAAAGCACCTTTGGAAAGTGTAGAAGATGCTGTACAAGGTACTATCATTAGTTTGATACAAATTTTCGTTCCTGCTGACAGACTCCCTTTAACTATCAGATCAAACAATCTGTAGATTTTATATTTGTGCAAAATGCTGAGGAATAAATGTATGTTCAGCTTGATCTCAACATCAATGCCATTCTGAAGGAATCCTCTAGGTGGGAAACATTTATTGCCTTAACCATGGCAAATACTATGAGGTTATACAGAAAGAGGGCAAGTGGACATATTAATTTGTGAATCTCTGACCTAATAGGTGGGGATCCCAGAGGTGTGTGAAATTAAGAAATTCCTTGTACCACACCTACAGGTATCACTGCTGGCATACAGTCTGGGCTTTGGGAAGGAGAAAACTGTGGGACCAGCGCTTCAGGGTTAAAGGGATATTTCCATCTCAAGGATCCTATCTATGTATGTATGTAAATTCAAGAGTTTTCCTAAATACATGCAATGCTGCTTCATTTGCCTGCCAAGTTAAATTATTCCTCTCATAGTTTACACTTAGGTCCCCGTCCGGTCCTGTGATAACAGGTCGAAGGGATCAGTCAATGCTCTGGGGGGAGGGGAGGCTAAGTGCTCTCAGGTCGGGACAATCAGGTCAGTTAATTGCAGGTTTATGATAAAGGATCGAACAGTGCTACTCTATAGATAAAACACAAAGATAACATTAAGTTTATGCAAGAATGTTGTCTGTGTATTTGTTCTCTACAAACCTGTGTAATGTAATTTACATTTACTGTGCATATTATTTGATTTGCATTTATATTAGATTTCTAGCAATGATAATAAATAATCTCTTATTGTAAAGGCAAAGTCTATATCTATTGTGATACTTCATAGTGTACTGTCCATCAAACAGTCAAAGCCCTTCCCCACCTTGTGGAAGAATACAGGAAGTGAGAAGAGGAGACAGCAGGCAAAGCTGCTGAGAAAAGGAGATGGGAAAAACCCTTTAAGAAGTGTAACCTCAAAGGAAAATTGAGATGCAGAAATTAGACAGGAATCAATTTTTTCACCCTGCTGTAAATCCAATGCAACACATAAAAGTAGATAGCAAATACATTGCTATTCCAGTAGTTAGGTGCCCATTTCCAAAGAGGATTTAATAAAAATATACTGTGACTTTCTCTGCAACAAGAACCATACAGGTATAGGCAAAAACTACACAGTGGAGTGACATTGTTATGACTACCACCTACTTTTGACATTGGCAGCATGTAGCCCATGAAGGAAGTGACATGAGATGGCTTAGTGGGTATATAAATTGTGTGATAGGCTGTCTAAATACATCACTCATTGTCATGGGTAATAGACGAGATTTATCAGAGTTCACAATAAGGGATGATTTTTTGACTTTTGGGCCAAAGGTGGAAGTATTCCTCAAACAGTGCAGTTTGTGAACTGTTCACATGCTGCTGTGGTGAAAGTGTATCGTGAGTGGACAAATAACCAATGTGGAAACTGCAGAGCACCACATGCCACTGATGTGAGAGCTGAACGTTGGCTACGAAGCTGTGCAAGGCTGACCAACATGCTACAGTGGAGCAGCTCAACATAAAAATAAACCAGAGGGCTACCAGATGAGTCTAAAACAGTTTAGTGAAACTTACTGCATACAGGGCTCTGAAGCAGACAGATGGCCACTTCACCTAGGCTAACAAAAGTGCATTGGGGAAAAAAAAAAGGCTTCAATTTGCATTGCCATATTGGAATTGGACCACTGCTGATTGTCAATGGGTTGCCTTCTCTGATGAGTCACGTTTTCTGCTTCATTGAACAGATGGATGTTGGTGTGTCAGGTGAGATACATCAAACACCTTGCAACTATTGCTGGAACTAAAGCTGGTGTCGGCAGAGTTATGGTCTGGGGAAGTTTTTCATAAAATTCTCTGGGCCCACTCATCCATGTGGAAGGCAGTCTGAACTGATTTGGGTATGAATCCATCCTTGCAGATCATGTACACCCATAAATTCTGTCTGTCTTCACTAGGGAAGATGGAATATTCCAGCAATACAATGCAACGTTTTACACAGCTAGAAATGTCCAACAGTGGTTGGAATAGCACGACCAAGATTTCCAAGTACTTCCTGGCCCCATTAGTTCTCAGACTTGAACCCAGTTGGGACCACTTCGATCATAGTGTTCGTTCTATGGACCTTCGCCCACGCACCCACCAGCAAATGTGGGATGCACTGCAGACAGCATGGCTCCAGATAGCCAAGACAACCTACCAGCATCTTACTGAGTCACTCCCTGCCCACCTAGCTGCTGTCTGTACTGAACACAGCGATTGCTCTGGTTATTAGCTGGTGGAAATGATAAAGTGACTTGACTCTATACGAGAATCATATAGAAAGCAAAGCACTTACGTGGCGGAAGAGAAAACTTGCTTCTCAGGTGGAAGCTGGTTCCCATTAAGAGAAAAGATCATTAACTTTTTATGTAAATCCAATAAAAAGCCAACAGTGTCTCCTACAAAACAAACCACATACATGAGGATAAAGGAATAGAAAGATACTGTTACAGAATAAAGATGCAAATTTATAAGCAATATGGGTGCTTTAGTAGAGCAAAAACAAGTGCAGATTGAATATACGTTCACAACTGTAAGACTTACTTCCTATATATAATGGTAAATAATTCTAGATTAACAATTAAGCACCCTGTGTGATTTTCATTGCAGGCGAGTATATGCACATCAACTTCAAGAATGGTCTATGCAGCCTAGTATATCTCATTCCCACAGGTGCCATGGTCACAAACTAATGTTGGACTTCAGCCATTTTATTTAAAACCACTGAGATGATCGCTGTATATCCATGTGCTTAGTCAGTGTGATGGGGATGGGTTTATTCTCGTTTTGTGCCATTTAAAATGATAAATTGAAAATAAATAAAATATGGCTTTAAGATGTTGCTCCCTTTATGCAATGAAGCTCCTCCACAACTTTCGACAGCCAGGTGAAAACTTCATCCAATCCAAAACCATTAGGCTGCGGCCCCATTTTGCGGAAACGCAGCTTTTCTTGTTACAGATTTTGTTGCGTTTTTTTGAGCCAAAGCCAAGAATTGCTACAAAAGGAATGGGAAATATATAGGATTCTCTTATACTTCGACCTGCTGCTAAATCCACTCCTGGCTTTGGCTCAAAAAAACGCAACAAAAAATGCTGCGTTTCCGCAACATGGGGCCTTAGCTTTAATGGTTATGTGACAAGTTCAGTTTATACATGGGTGGAATGTATAGTATGGGATTATTTGCAGCTGTAACATTTACATGTGGGGCAACTTCCAATGCATAATCATTTCCAGTATTTAGTTCTCCAGTCTGCTGTCCCTTCCACATACCACCATCTCAGATCCCTTTAAGAGGCCATGTAAAATTTTTCAGGATATTGTCTCAGGAGATTTACCTTCTTTCCAGCAGGGATGTTGGTGAGCTTTACTTTTTGCGTTATACCAGATCAGCTGCCTGCAGCCATCATATGCACATGAATACTCATCATCCCCAATGCCATAACCTTCCTACATAAACCCATAAAACAGAACGCAAGAAGGTTAGAAGCCAGTAATGCTGCAAACTTCAGTCAGACAATAGTTTTGTTTATGGTTCAAAACACTGCCCAATTTTACCCAACATCTATGGTTCTTAAACTGGTGGGACATCAAGAATTAAGTACAGGGGCAGAAAGTTAATAGTGCTGCTGTGAAAAACCCAAGTGCCCTTTGCATTGGCAAAAGTACTTACGTGATTAAGAAACTTGCTGTCCTTGGTCGCCCATCCTATCTGCATAACTCCAGAGGTAATGACAGTTACTTCATAATACCAAACACCAGAGTCTACACAGAATGTGCAACGAACACTCTCAAAGGAGGAAGCATCACACCGTGCCTACAGGAAAATTACTACAAATATTACCTTTAAAAACATCTGGGGAAAGGACAGCAAAACCAACAATAAAACATGAAAACTGTATTTTATCAAAAAGATAATGCTGCTCTTTGGGAATGCTAGGATGTAAAAGGTCAACACATCAGGAAAAATATCTGGCTGCGGAGCTCGGGGGGGAAAAAAAAAAAAAAAAAAAAAAAAAAAAAGTCACTAAATGTCCCTACACAATACTTTACGCAAAATAGTTATATATGTAATGTTAATTGTCATTTTCTTACAACTATCTACAATGGCTAATAGAGTACTTACTTCTAATCCATACGGGGAAATCTTGAGGTACTCGCTCACATCGTTGCTGTTCAGCATGGCATTAATAGGCGCTAAATCCGCTTTTTCGTACGTCAGTTGCCTTCCTTCTTTTAGAACTGCACAGAAACCACATGAAATCATTGGTGGAACAAATACACTGGGTTCCCCCCCAATATGATCTACAATGTGAGAATTACAGGGTATCGAACCCACTTACATAAATTGTCTAAACTCCACTGGGCGCAGAAGCCCACCTGACGCTTTAAAAAGTCTCCATTATTTGTCCATGTCTCAAGCAGGAGAAGACGGTCGCTTATATGAGACTCGGAAACAGTCATTTTATTTTCACCTAGAAGAATAAGTCAGCAATACACCAATGATTATATAAATCCCAAATAAAAGTCATAACACCCACCTATCCCCCTTATTCATAGAAAAGTTCTTACTTGTTTGTGAAAACTTCTCCAGTGCTATAAGTGCAAACAGAATGACCATGGGATGAAATCTGAAATTCTAGAGCAGAGAAAACAAGACTCTTGACAAACCAGGTCACAGGAATTTTATACCTGAATTCAGTTCAGTTCTGGCGGCTATACCGGCGATTACCCAGCTTTTTCAGAAGAAGATTTAGATGGTCTTTATCATTTCAATATATGATGTGCAAATCAATAATACAGGCAATAAGAAACTTTGTATTATATCTTAGCAGAGAGAAATGCTTCTTCCTGCACTTATCAGTTTTCTGGCTCCCCCTCCACTCTCATAAGACTTTCACTTTATTTCTGCTATATTGAGATGGACTATAGGTCACATATTAATCAGATTAAACACATATCTATCGAATTTTCACAGATGCTGGAACTAAATAGCAGCTTTTTATCACAACAACAGTACTTTATTCTACCATGCCTTGTAAATTCTAGGTGAAATACTACAGCATGCAAGTTCACAGAGAACTAAGCATCGTATGCTTTAATTGGTCACTAACTTCTCAGACAAGTATCATTTCTTAGAGCAAGTGATTCTGGCTGCTTGTATGGTTACAGATGGGATATTATTCACAGACAGCAAGCAGTTTTATTGACTGTGCTCATAGATTGCTTTTTTTCCCCCTCTGGCTTTTCTCAGGTGTTTGTTAGCAATATTATAGTTACTCTTGTCAGTATGGTGGAGCAGTATCAGCAATTGATAGGGGGCAGACTGCTACTTATTGCACACGCCAATAGCCTCAGAGACAAATGTAAACTGTGTTGCAGCCATGATATCATTAGCAGCAGAAAAACTGACAGGGCATCATGTATGAAGGTTTATACAGTTATAGAACAGATTGCCCAGCAAGTGCCCTTTAAGTACCAGTCCTAAGATTCAATCTAAGAGTTTTCACTTGAAGACATGCTTTTACATTGTGAAATAGTTATACAGACTGTCATAATACTATGACAACACTGCATGAAAATCATTACGCAACTATGTCATCCTTGCACTTATCAGCATCCGCGCTTACTTACCAGACTTTCTAACAAATATTCCAAAATGCCAGGACCAAGCAGAGAGATACTAGCGGGACCTGGAAGGTTTTAAAAAAACAAAAACAAAAAAAAAAAAACAGGGTATATATTCAGAATGGGCTACAATCAGTAGTGGGGTAAGTCTCTGCTGATGATACAAAACTATGTTGAATTCCTAAAACTGAACTGGGCAAATGATTGCAGACTAACCAAAATCAAGTCTGTTCAATTAAGGGAAGTGAACTTGCTCACACTGATAATTACAATTATTTTACCTCCATTACATCCTCTCTCACACCACCATTAGATAAGGATATGTCACTAACTATACATTATCCAGTCAGGATTCGCTGTAGGGGGTTATATGTTGAACCTGATAGTTAATAAGGGTAAATACAGATGCAGATCTATGCATCACACTGACCTATATAATATAAAGGTAATGGTATTTATACTGTATGGTGAGTGGTACTAAATTTAATGCAAACAATGGCAGATTCTTTCCCATTAAGAAAGAGTTAAAGGGGTATTCCCATGAACATAATCATATCTATATTTGTAGATAAGTAAAAGTTAAACATTTTTGCAAATATAAGTAGTTAAAAATTCTGCACAGTTTTAAAGATTTTCTCTAAATATCTTAGTAGTGACAGTCTGTTTTCCTGATCGGTTGCCAATGGATACGACCACAAATGCAGAAACTTTCTATGGTCTGGGACTTGTCAGGAACCCAGCCATGTTTTTCTTATTGTAGCTGGGTTATCAGGCAGGAACACTACATGTATCAGAAGATATCCCTGCCACAAAAAGGAAGTCATGGCTGATTTTCTGAGCTTAGAAAGGTTCTGCATTCATGGTCGTATCCATTGGCAACCAATCAAGACAACAACTTGTGACCACAAGATATTTAGAGAAAATCTTTAAAACTCTGCAAAATGTTTAATTACTTATATTTGCAAAAATTTTTAACTTTTAATTATCTACAAATTTAAAAATGGTTATGTTCGTGGGAATACCCCTTTAAGGAAAGTTCACCAATAACTTATATGAATCCCTAAATGGGGCCATTTAAAAATACTAATTGTCCTGCAAAAAATTAGCCCTCATACAGCCATGTCAATATAAAAAAAATAAAAAAGGGGGAAGAAGAATGCTATGACTCTTAGAATGTGACAATGAAGAGCTGGTCACTGAGGTTAAAGAAGTTATCCAGTTTCTAACATTGATGGCCTATCCTTAGGAAGTTATCCCTTATATTAGATCTACGAGAGTGACACCCAAGACCCCGACAGCACGGCTCTCGGTATTGCTTACATAGTTCAAGCCGCACAACTCACTTGCCATACAAACTGCAGTGACAAGTGTAGGCATTGCAGCATTGTTCTATAGAAAATTATAGGAAAGCTTTGTAATACCTACACTCACTACTTCAGTTTGAACAGCGAGTGAGCAGCGCAGCTCGAGCTATGTAAACAATACCAAGAATCGTGGTAACACCCAGGATAGGTCATCAATGTTAGAGACCGGATAATCCATTTAAGCTTTGGGATAAAGCTGCTACATTCATTTGGGAGTACAAGAGCCCCTGTTCTAAAGACTAATGGGGGTCCCAGTGATCAAGCCCGACAAATTAACAAATTACCCCCCTGTCCTTTGGATAACTTTTACGTACATTCAGGATTCCAGTTTTGTTTATTTTGCAATGATTTTGTAATCTTTATAAGCTACTAAAACACATCTGAATCTGCCCAACCATCTTCTGGCATATAATAATGACAGGGGAATAAGATACATTAAGGGCAGATTAAATTGTATTCTCTGGGTTTAGTAAGGACAAACACTCACCTGCCAATTTCTCTGCCAAGCATCCTAATACGGCAGTTGTGTTACGGTGTTTGGCAGGATTACTGGCATCTTGGATCGCTGTTGCCCCACTTAGATTTAATTTCTCTGTCAGCTTCTGTAGGGCATCCTGTAAAATATATGGCTCATTAACAAATTGTAGGATAAGTGGCTTCTCTTGGCATCAAGTCATGTCCTGAGAGTTGGGAGATTCATCAGACTATGGAAATAGACCACAACTAGTTCACAGGGCTATGCATTCAATATTAAGACTCACTACAGATCCAATACAGTCTCATTAAAAAGAAAACAAAAAAAAAAAAAAAAACAGCATCAAGTCCTTTCTTTATCTACTCTATTCCTGGAATCCATCTGTAATCATTTAGCTGTGTCCCAAGAGACCAGCCATCTGCAATCTTACCACAGATCTGACCTGTCTCTGGCTGTAAGATAGCTGGCTGCAGCATAAGCCCTCCACCACTGCAGTCTGTAATGGGAAACCAGACACACCCCATATAAATAACCCTGAACGGATCAGTAGGACATTAACACTTATTTGCTTCTTGCAAGATTTGTACATGCCCAAGACAATACCACTTGGGTAGTCAGGACAGGTGAAGGCTTCAGCCAAGCGCTAACAGGAAACCTCTGAATCTTCCATTGATTGTATAGAATGTTCCTGATATACTATGGCTGCCAAAAGGCACAAGTCACCCCAACTCCAGGTTAGCAAGAGCCACAGCATTTCAAGCTAAACATGGATCTGGAGCTGGAGCCAGTTCTGGGTGGCATTGGAGATGGAGTTGGTAAAAACATACCAACTCTGGCTTCAAAATAAAAATGATATAATTTATTCAATTGCTTGTTGCAAATTTACTTTTATAGCAATTTAAGAAAGCTTAGACATTTTAAATCATATAAAATATGTGTTTTATCAATCTAAAGCCCAAATTGATCAAAAAACATTCGGAGTTGGAGTCAGATGTGAAAAATAAATAAATAAAGTTTAGTTATACAGTTTGCTATGGTCTAATTTACATGGCAGTGAAAAACTACTGTGTGTTGGCCATTCTTGTCATATGGTCTCTTTTAAACCCCTGAAAGTCACATTAAAATGGAAAAAAAAAAAAAAAAAAAAAAACCACACCCCATCCCAAAAATGAGACTTTTTATTACAAATTTTGAATTTATGGCTCAAGTAAATATAGCTGGCACATAACTCTGGTGCCTTTTAACCCTTTAGCAACCTAGAATTTTAGCCAGTAACTTTTTATCCCAATCTGCATTCTAGCCTTTATAAACTTGCATTTTGTGGGTACATATGACTTTTTGATCAGTTTTTTATTACTGTTTGTTTTTGAGGAGAGATTAACAAAAGACATCAAATCTGGCATCTGAGTTTTAATATTTATGGCATTTATTATGTACAATAAACGTACTAAGTATATTTTAGGGATTGCTACGGATGTGGCCATACCAGGTATGTGTTTACCTTCCCTCCATTAAAATGGAGGGAAAAAAAAAAAAAAAAAGTCTACTTGTACTTTTTTTTTCCTGTAAAACCAATTAGGTGATGCGGTCAATATTGACCACAGCATCTAAGGTGCTCAATGGCAAACATGCTGTCTGATTGATGATGAAGGGGGGGGGGGGGGTGATATGATGAACAAAAGTCCATGGTACCCATTTCCCTGAGGTTAGCTGAAATCACCGGGACAGGAGAATAAGGAAATCTTCCTCTGCTACCTGCAGCTATACCAGTTTCCCTGCACACTGGTTGAAGTGAAAGTTGCAAATATATGGAGCCCCACTACAACCACTGATAACTCAGGATCTGCTGGGAATACAGGCATGATCTTTGTGGCTATACACAAGACCAAGACTGGATTTAGAGCTATTTAAGTGATTGCTATTTTTGCAACTTCATAGAATGTTTCCTACTCAGGGTAAACTGTAATGTACTTTGACCATTTTAAACGTATCCTGCGTGAGTTTGAGCAATTAATTAATTAATGCTTTTAATTTAATAATGTTTTATGCCACTCTTGTAGCTAAAAAGAGAAACCTGACTGACTTCTGAAATGCCACACCACTTTCCTGAAAAGTGGACAAGCCTCTCAGATTAACCAACATTTATGACAGTTCACCAAATGCTGAACTTGATAAATCCCTGATTGTTACATTTGTAAAAACCTTTAAAACACTGATTTAACAAAAATCCCCCCCCCCCATTGGTTTCAATGCGACTATTCACACATTCATTTTTTTGATGTTCAATGGCCATGAAATGGATGAAAAATAAGTGACAGGTGCAAAACAGCTTACAAAAAAACATTTCATATGTTTTTCACAAAAGGGAATAAGCCTTAAACTGAAAAACATTCAAATTCCCAAAAACGATCATAAAATAAAAAAAACTTCTCAGGTCTCTAGGATATATAGATAGCTGGAAGTGAAACCCATTTAAAAAGTCCCAGATTCCACTAAATCAGCCTGTTATTTAACCCTCCATCTGCCATCTAGTATACTGCTGCATCCACACAGTTTGCTTTTATAGAGCGATTACCGCACACTCATGTCCCCAAACAGGTTTTATTATCATTAAAGTACAACCAATGATTTATTCAAGGCTGACAATAACCAGATGACACATACTTTTGTTGGCAGCGGACATTCATCTAGTAGCAATGTAATGACAGCTGGACCCAAAGGATCTTCTAATGGAATGACTCTAATGAGGGACTGCACCACATCCAGCCAGCCACTATCTGTCATAGGAAAGCAAAGAGCTCAGAGTAATAACACAAATGAGGAGCAAACACTGCAGAGACATTATACAGCTTATATAGCAAGGCTGTGGCCTGTGAAACACCCCCCACTGTGCTCAGGACATTAACTCCCACAAGGACCAGTATAGTCTCCCACTAGATTGAAGAGGCACTGGTGACACATGACTTAAATCATTAATTCTTTAAAAAAAATAAATAAAAAATATGTGTGTGCCTAGGCATTGCTGTTACATACTTGTAACAGCGCTTCCTGGTGTTCTCTTTAATCCCTTCATACATTCAGTGGTGGTGATCACACATGCTGAATAGATCAGTCAGACCACCACCCAGATCTTGTACTTGGGCGATGGTGCGACGCCTGCTATTGTGCAGGTCAACCAATAACATTCAGCACTGTGGCTTCTGATCAGCAACAAAAGGAAGGTGAATGTTCCAAGAGATCCAAAAGAACGACAGGTGGCACCATAACAAGCATGTAACCCTAATGTCCTGGTACAGGAGCACCTTTTAAAATATATTACAGTCAAAAGGAAATGTTATGTTCTGTGGTAGGTAACAGACCAAGTTAGGTTTTTAATCATGGGAGCAATATATTTTTTTTTGTTAAAGTATACCTCCAATTATACAGAAACTTTCCATAAATGAGCATTACAGGTTAATATTAGAAAAGCTGTATTATATCTTTTTATAGAAAAAGGTTTCTATTATTACTTAGTGTCATTACTAATACAATATATCCAGAAAGTAGGTATGGAGGAGTTACCTCTAACATAAAACTCTATGGAGCGGGGTGATGGGTGGAGGTGACACAGACAGTAATATAACAAACAAAGGAAGAGAGTGGGAGGAACCTGCTAAAAAGAGAAGGTAGCATTTTTCTTCAATAAGATATATTACAAAGCTTATTTTATATTCATTTTACTATTCATTATAATTGGAGGTATGCTTTAAAAGGTCAAGTTCACACAGTGCAGATCTAGTGCTTTATTTGCAAGCAAATGGCTCCTAAAAAGGGGACATAAAAACATTCTTATGAATTCATTCCTGTTTTTGCACCCATTCTGGACTGAGTGATAGCAGTAAAAGAAATTTAGGATTTTGTGGGCGATCCTTCATAAACGCCTTAATGATCTGATTGGTGGGGCAAACAGCAGGCACCTGCACTGATCAGCTGTATGGGGCTGCCTCTGATAACTGTACTATCGCAACACAGGGCCTAGAGCAGTTGGCTCTGTGCCTTGTATAGTGGCAGAGTACCGGTACTGCAGCTCAGCTCCCATTGAAGGCCTAAGGATAGGTCAGAAAATCCTAAATCTTGGACAAACACAAGGAACTTCTGCTTGGTGTTCACAGAATCCATGTGCCATGCTCCGCTGCCTCAAGTCTGTCCTTGGTATAACAAGGTATCAATTTTCCTGGAGTGCAAAGCGTATGTTTCATCAGGACAACTCTATTGGAACATAGGCCATTGACATCACAATCTTTATGACAATTGGTGCATTTATGGTACCAGAATGTTTGAATATGATCAACTCAAAATCATTCTAATGTGTCATGCAAGAGAATTCACTGCAATATGGGAAGTTACACATACAGGTCATGAATTTCTTCTTGCAGGCAATAAAACATGCATGAAATCCATTGCAGTGTTATGATCAATGACTTCATTTATGGGACATTTTAATCTGTAACCATTGTGATTGTTAAAAAAAAAATATATATATATTATATAAAAATATTTGTATATCCTGTTAGACTGGGTAGTCAGTGCTGACAGTACAACTAAATGGTGCTCTCTCTGACCAGTGCTGAATGGGTTGCAGTGCTCTACAGAGCACTGCAGATGTCAGATCATAAAATTAATCTGGCTAGTATTACCCTTTAAGACACCAGGTAACCAAAAGAAACAAATAGAAAATAAATGCAACAACAGAAAAATAAGTACCTGTTTCTGCCATTTCATGCAAAGTGATCATAGAATATGGGGGCTCCTGGTCACTGAAAAGCAATGGTGACAAACATTCATTTGGTTTTTTTATCAACAAAATGTGAAAAGGAAATGCAGTATCTTAGAGATTCATCAATACCACACAGTCAATGGGTCATGGGTCTCTGGACAAAGGCAAACTTGATGAATCAGAAATATTCTGGAGATCAGACAGGAGCAGATGCTGCATAAAAGTTTTTATACTTTTCCAAAGATGAAGAGCTAGCTGGATGGTAGGACAAGTTTCAGATGGATTTGCCATGCATAAAAGTTTAGGTATAGAAACATGGATGCATTTAAATTCCCTGAAAGTGAATAGGGGCTATTCACATGACCGAAAAATATATATATATATATTTCACAGCTGTTTCAGACCATCAGAGCATAATAGCAGTTCCAGTTCGGAAGCATCCAGTCCAAACGAAATTGCGAGTTCCTCCCAACACATACCTGAAAAGGGGCGTGTCCATTAATCGTCATCGAGGTAAATCGTCTGAATAATTGCTTTGATTTAGGTTATAATCGCCCAACCCTACATTTTACCATGATTACAGTTAATGAACCATTTTAGGACATGCCCCTGTTTCCATGTCACAACCCCGATAGGTTAACTGTAGCAGATGGGTAAACTTAGCTACATCTGTATGTCTACATTTTACAGCAGAACATTGACTGCTCACTCTCCAGTCCACAGCATCGAGGAGCCTGGTCATCATTAACTTTCATTTAGTTCTTTTTTATCAATTAGCTTGCGGGCTGAAACAAACGCCAAAATTTCTAAGAATTATTTCCCAATGTTAAGTTCCTCTGATGAACCCAAAGCACATTTATTTAGGGGAAATGAGTCTGGATATAAGCTGTTGTAATGGCAATAATATTTTGGATGTTTCACAGCCAACTGTCTTTCTGGATTATACTCTGTCAAGGTGGAGCTTTGCTTATCTGGCAAGAGCATAAGTAGGGCTTGTCATCAGTAAGGTTATGGAATTGGTGACGTGAACACAAGTGTAGGGATAGTTACTACATCCCCCTAGGACTCCACCCAGCATCAGTATACCATAAGACTAAACATAGTGACATCACTGAATTTATATATTTTTTGACAGTACTGGGGAGGTCACTGCCACAATTGTAGTTCTTGGTAAACGCATTTTCTTTTTTAATTTTTTATTTTTATATCAAATAGGTTAAGTTCTAAATGGGCAATAACAGTGATATTAGTTCTGAGGGGGCGGTGCTGAAAAGAGAAGGGCAGCAAGAACAGCTGAAAAATCAGTGTGCCAGGAGGCTTCCGCATGCCTGTAGTTCACCATCCACCTAATCAGCATAAAGAATAAAAGGAATTTCAACAAAATGACAAATTTGCTGTGCTCAGTGAAACATATTCATAAAGATCATATTTTGCCCCACACACCACTGACATTGCCTTCATAGGAACAAATCTAGTGGTAGACTCCCATTAAAGGGGTTATTTGTGCTTAACATAGGCCATCAATTTTAGATCCACAGGGGGCTAACTTTCAGGATCAAAGCAGTTCAGCTGTTTCCTCCAGGGAGCTGGGTGCTGCACTGCTAACTCGCTTTCTAATTGTTAGTGGAAGTTATGGATACCATAGTGGTATCTCATTCAAATCTATGGGACATTGCTGCAGTACCCACAGCCACTGCCATCAATAATAAGAGGAGTGATCAGCGTAGAGTCCAACATGTTTAACAATTCTGGGGGCCATGCCTAGTAGAAGAAAACTAACCAACACCGATCAACCAGGATAAGTGAATTGATTTTGTTCACGTCACTTATTACAATATTTGCAGTTTTATATGGACCGAACACATCCATACTGAAACTGCTAGGTTCAACCAAAAACTGTAAACGCCTAGCCCTAGTTGGACACCACCAATCTAAAATGATAAGACATGAATTGTAAAAAGGTGGATAACCGCTTTAAGAGTAATAACCTCATTTGCCAGCTTCAGCAATTTCTAGAGATGATTTGTAAGACGCAAAAGCTAGAATTACTGATTTAAGAAATACAATGCTGTGTTATAAGCAATCTGACTCCAAAGACCTGATCACAATGTAAGCAGAATGTGAACAGATAAGGAAGATCCTGAAGACAAAACCCCAACTTACTTGTCCACAAGAGTCCTAATGACGGCCAAAGTATCCAGCACCAGGCCATCCACATTCGGCTTTTTCCTCCGTGGCTCATGTGGTCCCCTTCCTCTTCGAGGAGGTCTTACTGGGTCTCTTGGACGGTTCCTAGATTCACTAGCAGGTGCAATACGGTTCTCAGTTTGTTGACTGGGTGAGTCTACATTGTCCTCCACTTCACTATCTTCTCTGCATACACAATTGTTCCCCATGTTACTGGTCCCAGAATGTTCATTTAAATGAACGGTATGGTGCCCAAAGTACAACAGAAAACCTTGTACAAGGCTTCTGCTAGCGTAAAATGCAAACCAAGCGAGCACAATCATCTAGAACGCTGTACATATTGCAGCTGCATGATCTGGAATCCAACTTTTCTCCATCCTCCTCCGGAATCTTCAAGTGCTGAGGTGTCTTATGACCAACATTATCTCAGACAAGGATCCATGTCCCCAATACAGATCTGAAGAGATGAGAGAGTGTTAGTCCAAATGGAAGTGCACATAATAAAGGAGAAGAATTCGGCGTGAATTGATGTATAAAATCAACATTTATTACATAGTCTACCCATGTACATGACTGTAGTGTATCATACCATTGTCATTTCTGACTGTATGTGATGACATCAATAAATAACTCTGTAAAGGAGTCCCGAAGGCAAGTCTTATGAATCAGCTAAAACAAACAAGCCATTGCCATAGTAATGCATAATAAGAATATTTTTAAAGCCAACTACT
Source organism: Leptodactylus fallax (assembly GCA_947044405.1). Classification (NCBI taxonomy): domain Eukaryota; kingdom Metazoa; phylum Chordata; class Amphibia; order Anura; family Leptodactylidae; genus Leptodactylus; species Leptodactylus fallax. Next base: position 3,700,485 of record CAMRHE010000088.1, read on the forward strand.
GGGTATCTAAGGCATCACTCATTTCTATAGGACCTATGACTTAAAAATTTAAAGGGCTAGTCCAGATTTTTTTTTCTTTAATGACAGCTGAGCTGCAGTACAGGCACCTGGCCACTATATAGGGACTGGCCCTATTTTTTTTTTAATGACTATCCTTAGAATAGGCAATCAATTAAAGAAAACCCACAGATCAGCTGCTTGAACTGGCAAATCACTGCTTCTGCCTCATAGGCCATGTGACAACACATTCATCATGATTGCAGCTCAGTCCCATTCAAGTGAATAGGGTGAGATGCAATAAACACCATGGCTGTACAAATATACAATGCTGTGCTTGACAAGTACTGAAGAGGCTGCAGCGCTCACCTGAACACTACAGCTTCTCCAAACAGCAGATCTCTTGGGGAACTGATGATCTTTAATCCTAAGGATAAGTCATTAGTGTCCTGGAAAACCCTTATGTTTTTTTATTCTCCTTTAATGTATTAAAGGAGGTGTCCAAGATCAGACATCCATGGTCTATCTTTAGGATAGCTGATCAATATCAGATCAGTCGGCACCTGACACACCCAATTATCAGCTGATATCTGCAGAGTGCACAAAGCCAGAAACAGACGGGTCCATGCAATATGTATTGACTATGCTGTGCATTGGGACCTGATCTACAACAGCGCAGCTTTGCCATCATTCAGCATACAAGACAGTTTGCTACCAACTCTGCACACTGTGTTGGTAGCAGACTGGGTGTCAGTCCCCACTGGTAGGGGTGCTTGGTGTCACTCCCCACTGATCACCTAACCCAAAACATTAGACCATTAATATCTAATCTTGGGCAACCCCTTTGAAGTGAATCTATCAGATGAATTTTTTCTAATGAATCCATTACAGCACAGGGAAGAGGACTTATGTAGAAACATTTATTCCTATATACAAATCAGTTTGCAAGTGCACAGCAAGTGGTCCCAAGCCAGGCAAGTTTTCTGGCTCTCCTCACTGAACCTTCTACAATGTCTCCCCCTTAGTGTTGACTGACTACTACAGTATTGTGCTAGGCCATTATGTGGAGAGTTCAAGAAATGAAGCCAGAACAATGGTAAGCTCATTTGCATAAGGCAATAAAGTTCTGAAAGTTTTAGCCTACAATCACACGACCGAGACACAAAATGACCTATAAAAATGGACATTTTTCACACCAGTGTGCATCCAAAGGATTCATGGAGTCCTCATAGGTTTGACTCTATTGAGGGACATGTTCAGTGATTTCCACGGATTTTAATGCACGATATACTAGCGCTCCAATTGGTTTCTTAGGGATAATTTATTTGACAGAGTCTCCCTTTAGATATTAAAGGGGCTGTCCACCTTTACAAAAATAAGGGCCTATCCTTAAATGAATTGTGCAGGCCTTCGAAAACATGACCACTTTCTTCTTCGCAGGAAGGGACAGTGCGTCTGTTGGTCAAATGGCCATACATCAGCTCCGTCACATTCATTTTAATGGAATAGAGATAAAGCAAAATTATCAAAATAAAAGTGAAGCAGAGTCCCATCTGGGAAACACAGTTTGTGTGTCGGCCGTATATACAACTCTCTGCACCATAGCCAGATACGACACACTGAGCTCCCAGACGGCCCGATTGCTTCTGTACGAACCATAGCTCTATATAAGTTTAGTTCAGTAGTGATCAGGCAGTTTGGAAGCTCACTGCATTGTAATAGACTATGATGCAGTTCTATGCGCATGGCAGTGGTCAGTCTGGAAAAGCATCTCATCTGCCCCCTGGCTAAGTTGCCATATATGCTCAAGTGGAAGGAGGTAGGACACTTTATCTGACTGGACCCATATGGTTGAAACTACGGCCAAGATATCCATCAACATGAACCTAGTTGAGGCAGGCTGGGAGGTTCTCCTGCATTGATACTGGTCTCCTCTAGATTGTCTCATATGTGACTCAGTGCATCCCCACTAGATTTTAGCAAATGTGAGAATAGGAAGAGGGACAATGTACTATATTTGCTAGGAGGGATCTATGGTATGGCAATTCTGGATACAGGTGAACCATTTTATTTTTATCGGTCACTGGTTTTAATTTAAACTAAAAACCCAGAGTAACCCCTTCTTAATGCTCCACAGTTCACACAGTTTTTTTGCAGGCTGATTTTGAGGCGGAATACGCCTCAAAAATCGCCTCACATTCATTTCAATGGGAGTCAGTAACAGTTTTTTCCTCTAGCTGATTTTTTCAGCTAGAAAAAAAAAAAAAAAAAAAAAAAGCAACATGACTTATCTTCAGGCGAATTCCACCTTGAAAAACCCATTGAAGTCAATGGGAAGCGGAAAAACAGCTAGCTTTTTTTTGTGTGCGTTTTTTTTTCAAAAATCACTAGCATTTTTTATTTTTTTTAAGAAGAAGTTTCCAGGCCCATACAGTCATACAGTGTGCTGGAGCAACAAAATTTTGGCAAAAACCACGACGAAAAACACAACAAAAAATGCATCTTGTAAAAAAAAAAAAAAAAATAAAAATCCATGTCAAAAAAGTTTCCTAATTCCTGAAGCAGATTTTTTCAGCTTTCAAAAAAACACTCCGTGTGAACATACCCTTAGATGTGCAAAGAGGTACTAAAACACTGATCTACAGTATATTATTTTTCTGGCAGCTAAGCTGGTAATAGTATGGAGCTGGAAAGTCTTGCCACTGGCTTTAGACCTGGTCAAAAAGAAACTAAAAATCAATTATGGTGAAGAACTGAATGTAATCGATTCTAAATCTGAAGCAGTATGATCCCTGTAGATTGGCAACCCAGAGCGGTCTACAAAGAGTTAATTAGCACGGATTTGAACCCAACCATACCCTGTTGTAGTAGATAAAGATACTACTGTATGACAGGTTATTCTTGATTAATTTTTTTTTTTTTGCATCACTTGTTATTGGACAAAATGTTGGATTGCTCAATCTTGACGATTACATCTGTAACCTAGCCACGGTTGACATGGTCAAGTGTATTTTTCTAATGACACAAACAGTCTTTATAAAAACTTATTCTTTCCATAAAAATTAATGAACGCAGACCTCTACCTCAGTGGTTGCTACGGTCAACTACTCCACAGATCAGTCAGATTCCACAGGAATGAATTGGAAGATAAAGGGGAGCCGCAGCCCCATAGTTAATACTTTGTGATGTTCGTTTTCTAAATGGAAAGGACAACTCCAGTTCAACTTTAAACGGTTATAATTTAAAGTAAGCTATAACTTCTAAAAAGGGGCCCCTTTCCTTAATATTATTGGACCAGAGATATAATAAAACAAAACAAGAATTGTAGTCAGCCACAACTCATTATGAGTGCACCGCCCTGCCATGGACCACAGCTATTGTGGATAAAGTCACCGCAGCTTACTAGAGACAGCATTAGCCTAGGGCTGCACAGCACACAACTTTATCTTCTGCTTAAAACAATAAACAAGACAAAAGAAAACTTCCATTTTTTTTTTTTTTTTACATTAGAGCAAATGGTGACAGATGCAAATGGAGGGTGATCCATCTGCATTAGTCATTCTGTCAGCTATGACTGTACAGAACAGACTAAGCACCTATTTCTATCCCATTAAGAGAGTCTGTCAGGTCACAAATGCCTCTCAGATCAATAATCGTGCTGTGTAAGAGCCTGCAACAGGAGCTGAATTATGTACCAGATTTACCTACTTAGCAACAAATACGCTAAATGTCCTCTAAAACTGACGCACAATGTTGGCCTTATAGTAGTGAATGACATTTTTGGCTTCTACCTGCGTCACATATACCTGTAGGCAAATCTGTCAGATAAGGCCCCGCCCCCAATGCATTTAAGACTGCTTTCCATATCCATAAAATGATGCTTAGGTCCGCATTGCTCTATCAGTTTGTGGTCATGGAGGTATGTGTCTGCTCCTAGTAAAGGCCCCTATGTAGCATTATTATTACTGCCCCTTAAAATGGCATCCATCAGAAAGGGGTATCAAGGTGCCAAGGAGACAACCTTAGACTTCAACACACTGCCAGAGTTTGGCAGTGAAGGAGCAGCATAGCCCAGGCCACAAGAACACGACAGGTGGGAGCCACAAGTTGCCCATCCTCAGCATGCAATACAAGGTGCTGTGTAATATGGCACCTGTTATATCAGGCCTCCATACATGCGGCAGACACAGGAGAGACAGCCATATAACGTGCACGCACCGCGTCTTCTATAGCACTGGGAATCTCTTGCGTTGTTCTCCTCACATCTCACGCTGCATCTGCTGGACAAAGAAGCAGGTAGACACAATGATGGGCTGGGCACATGTCATGTACTACTGCACACACCATACCATACAGCTCAGACGTCCATTCACCTTCATTACTAGAATGTATACAGGCACAATTCGTATGTACAGAGAACCTCCTTACCGTTATAAGGCTCTCGCACTATAACGCGCACTTCCTGTTTCCTTCTCCTCTCTCTGTTGCTGAAGATAAGACCAATCATGACGCGACAAGCCGGGAAGTGAGTTGTATTTTCTGCGCATGCTCACACCTTGTGAAGCCGCAGCGGCCATTTTTATTTAGACGTGCTGGGATTGGTTGGAGTCGAGCTCTGGTTGGTTCTTGGGTGATGGAAGGAAGGTTTTCATTGGTTGGGGCAGTGCAGTAAGCCCTGTGATAATTGGCTAGAAGGGTTGTCGGATATACAGTAGACTGTGTTGGAGAGTGAGCTGTGCAGAGAAAGGCATTGGTAAGATAAGGGGTGTCCGTGGAGGGGAGCTCGTGAGGGGCTGCGGGGTAAGGCGCATTGACTTGGGGAGTTTTGGTGTAGTAAGTATGTGCTGCTGTACTTGGAGATCCTGTGCTGTAGTCAGACTGTGGTTGCCGTTGCAGAACTACAAGTTCCAGTATATCAAGATTGAAAAAGTTTGTTGAAAACGAACTTTATCCCATTTGTGTGTGTTTAGTGTGTATGTACTCCTGTGGATAGCAGCTAGTTAGACAGGGTAAAGGGGTTTTCCCACTAAGCGCTCCAGTCCCCCATATACAGATAATTGTCAGGCTGATAGGGGTCCCACCTAGAGATCAGATCACAATGGGGGTCCGTGAGTGTGAATGGAGTGGTAGGGCACATGCATGGCGACTACTACGCAACTGACTGAGCTGTGTACTTGATCTGGGCTTAGCTATAGCGGGTGCAGCAGTAGCAGTTGCTACCAAGCTCTAAACCCTGAAGGGGCCACATAAAATACACCACTATTCTAAATGGAACAAGATAGGAAGGAGCCCCATTATAGATTTTGCACTGGGTCCACGAACTTTGGGATATGCTTCTGACTTGTCTCCGTCCCATAGAAGTGAATGGAGTGGTGACCATGCAAGCACCCTATTGCTCTGCTCAGACAGGGGATTTCGGACATCTATTGTCATGATCGCTGAAGATCCCAGCGATCAAACACTAAGCTCCAGTCCATGTGATAGTTTTGTTAGTGGGAACATCTCTTGAACACACAAACAAAATTATCATCAATCCACAAAATAACTCTGCCCCACCACTAACTAAAAGTCTTCAGATCCTACATACTGCAAGACCTCAGTGAAGAGACGTCTGTCTGAAGAAGTGCTTGAACATTCATGCTGCTGCTTCATTTAAAGACTATAGGACTGACGGAAACAGTTGAGAACAAAACGTGCACTTCTCTCCATCTGTACCCAGGATGTCCATAAAAACAAATGTATGTGTGAAGTACAGTCCCTTTATGAGACTGAAGTCATGGCATTTCAAGAGTAGACAATAAAACACGCTGCAGCTCAGAATCAGAGCAAGATAAGTGTTGCAAGCTTGCACACGTTTTCTGAAGATTTATTAACCCTAGTATGCATGACGATAGAAATCTACACATACAAGTAATAGCAAACCGGGCCTGACTTTTACTACAGCCCAACTTCGTGTAGGGAAGGCAGGGGCGATTTATTACTGTCCCTGCCTTTCTGATTGCTATGTACAAGGCTATAGGAGCCCGCCATAATGCAGCTCCACTTCTGGCCCTGCAGTCATATCTGGCTGGCTGGCATATCTAAGTAGACGGCAAGGACTTTCAAAGTGGTATTTTTGGAAATACTACCTGTACTGTGGGAGATTAGGGTCATAAACAAGTGGCTCAAGAGTTGTTGTAGGAAGGAGGGGTTTGGGTTCTTAGAGAACTGGGCCCTCTTTGCTGTGGGTAACAGGTTCTATGGTACGAATGGACTGCACGTCAATGGAGAGTGTGCAGCTGTGCTGGGGGAGAAGATAGTCAGTAGGCAGTGGAAGAGTAAGGATAACGATAAACCCATAAAATGAATGTATACTAACACTAGAGGAACTAGAAGTGATAATGTTAGAAGAAAAATATGACCTAGTGGGGATAATAGTATAATGTTGTACCGTGTTAGCCATTGAAAGTAGTGGAAGAGTGAAGAAATCAGGCGATACCTTTTAAAGGCTAACTGAGTATATTTATAAGTAAGCTTTCAGAAGTGCAAGCTTCCTTCATCAGACATGGTGTTATACAAGAACTGAAAATTCACAGATTTTTTTTTATACACATGGTCTTCAAAGGATTTTAGAGTCCTTAAAAAAACAAAATGCAATCTAAGTAGAGAAGTTATTTACAACAGGTCAAAAAACAATCTGGAAAGTTGTGGTGCGTGACAGAGGGATCTGTTATCTGTTTGCTACCAGGAGGTGATTTGTGACCCTCACAGTTCATACATAGTGTGACATGAAGCTGGCATGAATATTAAGTCCAAATTGCAGAGTTTGAAATTTTTGCATAAACTTGTACTCCCATTCTTTCCTTTTCTCCTGCGTCTTAAAATGTCCCATTAAAACCACAACCCGCAAATCTTCAATAGAGTGGTTTTCTCCGGAGAAATGTGCGGCCACTGGGAGATCGGTTCTGCTGTTATTAATATTGGATCTGTGTGAGTTCATTCGTTGACTGAGTCTCTGCCCTGTTTCCCCCACATAGAGGCCTGTGGTGGGACATTGCACACACATTATGAGATGCACCACATTGGAAGACCTGCAGGAGAATGTCCCCCTAATTCTGTGCACCTGTTGTGACTGTGGGATAAGTACATTGTCAGCGGTGTGGATGTGCTTGCAGGTCATGCACCTTTTATGTAGGCAAGGTGAGGTGCCATTTTCAGTTGGGGCCTTCAGGGCACTCCGGACAATAATACGCCTCAGGTTTGGTGGTTGTCGAAAGGAGAGGGGGGACTGGAAATATGTCCTTGAGTCTGTTGTCCCTATGTAGCACAGGTTGGAGATCCTTGGCAATCCTTCGCAGGATCTCCAGCTGTGGGTTGAAGGTGACAACTAGGGGCACTCGGGCTTCTTTCTGGGTCTCTCTATATGTGAGCAGACTGTCTCTGTTAATGGCTGCCGCTTTGTTTAATTGGTTGTCTGTCACTTTTGGTTTGTATCCCAGTCGGAGAAATTTCATCCTCGGATCTAGGAGGTGCTTGTCCAGGTCTGCTTTGTTAGAGCAAATATGATTGTATCGTATAGCCTGGCTGTAGATAATAGATTGTCTTGTGTGCTTGGGGTGGAAGCTGTTGTTTCTCAGGTAGGCCGTTCTGTCTGTAGGTTTGTGGTATATTGATGTGAGTAACCGGTGGTCTTTGATGTATATTGTGGTATCCAGAAAGTGAATTTCACTCCCTGAATAGCTAAGTTTAAGGTTGATGGTAGGGTGAAAGTCATTGAAGTCATTATGGAATTGAAGTAGGGCCTCCTCACCTGCAGTCCAGATGACAAGGATATCATCGATATAACGAAGGTAAATCATAGGTTTGGTGGCGCATGTTGATAAATATGCTCCTTCCAGTTCTGCCATAAAGAGATTTGCATATTGGGGTGCACATGTGGTCCCCATTGAGGTTCCCATTCGCTGTAGATATAGATCCTCTCCAAAGGTAAAATGGTTGTGGCTAAGGATGAATTGTATGAGCTGCGTTACTGGTTCTGTTGGGAGGTTTTGTTTCTCCAGGTGTACCCGACATGCTGCAACTCTATCCTTGTGGGGAATGTTGGTATACAGGGATTCTACATCCATGGTGGCCAAAATGGTACCCTCAGGTAGTGGGTCCAGGGCATTCAGTTTGTTAAGAAGGTCAGTGGTGTCCTGGATATAGCTTGGAGTATCCCTGACAAGGGGTTTTAGGAGATTTTCCACCCAACCTGAGATGTTTTCTGTCAGTGTCCCAGTGCCAGAAATGATAGGCCTCCCAGGGTTGCCATCTTTGTGTATCTTTGGGAGCATATAGAAGCAGCCTGGCCTGGGATCTTGTGGGATAAGTCCTTTTACCTGATTCTGGATCTGGATTGGGAACTTCTTGATCATACTCTTTAGTTCTTTCATATAGGCTTCTGTGGGATCACTTCCAAGTTTGGAGTAATGGATGGGATTTGACAGTTGCCTGTTTGCTTCCTGGATATAGTCTGAGATGTTCATTATGACTATTGCGCCCCCTTTGTCAGCTGGTTTTATTATTATTATATCCTGATTTTCTTTTAGTGAAGTAATAGCCTTCTGTTCCTGCAGGGTTAGGTTATGCGCCTGTTTCTTTTGTTTCTCCAGGATTTCTGATTTTACTTTGCTTCTGAAACAGTCAATATATTTATCCAGTGCTGTGTTAGTTCCAGGGCGTGGGGTCCTGGTAGATTTTTTGGTGGGATTCCTTATGGGCTGTTCCATCTCAGTCGTTGCTGTATGGAAGGTCTTTGTCATAAAAATATTCCCTTAATCTAATTTTTCTGAAAAACTCCTCCATATCATTGCAGAGTTTGATATGGTCAGTGTGTGCTGAGGGGCAGAAGGAGAGACCTTTGGAGAGAACTGACATTTCGTGTTTGTTTGGCTCATAAGAGGAAAGATTCACAACACAGATTTGCTGAGCTGGGATGGCATTTGCGGTTGTAGTAATGAGGCCTTTTTGTCTCAGTCTGTGGAGCTTTTTCTTTTTGTTGTTAATAAGCAAAGGTCAATAATAAGCAAAGGTCTTTGAAGACCATGTGTATAAAAATCTGTGAATTTTCAGTTCTTGTATAACACCATGTCTGATGAAGGAAGCTTGCACTTCTGAAAGCTTACTTATAAATATACTCAGTTAGCCTCTAAAAGGTATCGCCTGATTTCTTCACTCTTCCACTAGTGGGGATAAGTAAGACATGGCTGGACTCTAGCTATGACTGGGCTGTAAATATACAGGGGTACAGTATGTTTAGAAAGGAGTGTACCAATAGGAAAGGGGGAGGGGTTTGCTTATACATAAAATCCTGACTGAAGCCAGTCCTGCGTGAGGACATGTGGGTGGAAAATTAATATGTGGAGTCCTTATGGGTGGAAATTAAGGGAGGAACAAAGAATAATAAAATACTAATAAGGGTATGTTATAAATCTCCAAATATAATGGAAGAAGCTGAAAATATACTAATAAAACAAATAGATGAGGCCGCAAAGCATAATAAAGTCATTATTATGGGGGGGACTTCAACTACCCAGATATCAACTGGGAGGCAGAAACCTGCAGGTCCAACAAGGGGAACAGGTTTTTATCAGTAATAAAAGACAATTACCTATCGCAACTAGTGCAGGACCCAACAAGAGGCGAGGCACTTTTAGACCTAATTTTACAAATGAACCTTAGTACAACATAATATGTTTTCTTTTACACATTAAAAAGGTGTTCAGTAGAGGGGGTACAAAAACACTAAACTTCAGGAAGGCCAATTTTAACCAGCTGAGAGATGAGTTTAGCAGAATAAACTGGGACAATGTCCTCAATGTGACCGGAACACAAACAAAATGGTACATTTTCAAAAGCATTCTAAATAGGACCAGTAAAAACCTTATACCTTATGGGAATAAGTGGGCCAGAAATGCTAGAAAACCAATATGGCTAACTAAAACGGTAAGGAGTGGAATGAGGGATAAAAAGGAAGCATCTGAAGTATTAAATCAAGAAAGTAGTGACAACGTTAAAAAATTGTGTAAAAGACAAATAAAGGAGGCAAAGATCGAGGCTGAAAGAATAATTGGCAATAAAAATAATTCAAAATTATTCTTCAATTACATAATAAGAAAATAAAAACTGACTGTGGGTCATCTAAAAAATAATCTGGGTGTAATAGTGAAGGAGGATGAGGAAAAAGCAGATCTATTAACTCCTTCCCGTCGGTGACATTTTTTGATTTTCGTTTTTGACTCCCGCCTTCCAAACCCCATAACGTTTTTATTTTTCCGTTCACAGAGCCATATTAGGGCTTAATATTTACAGGACAAATTGTTCTTCATAATGGTACAAATTATTATTCTGTACAATGTAATTGGAAGCTGTAAGAAAAATTCAGAATGGGATGGATTTGAAGAGAGAGAGTGCATTTGTGCGACTTTTTTACAGGCTTCGTTTGTATGGTGTTCACTGTGCAGCCAAAATTACATGTCACCTGTATTCTATGTTTCTGTACGATTCTTGGGATACCAAATTTATATGGTTTTATTTACGTTTTAACCCCTTAACAAAAATCCAAAACTTTGCAAAAATATTTTTTTTATTAAAGTCACCATATTCTGTTAGGCCTGGCTCACATTTGTGTTCGGGTTTCCGTTCGGGGAGTCCGCTTGGGGACCCTCCGAACGGAAACCTATATGCATAAAAAGCGGTTTACCTGGGAAACCCGCGGACCCCATAGTGCCCCTTACCCCGGAAAGTGCCCCTTACCGATAACGGAAAATATTTGTATAAGTTTGTAGACCAGGCGTTTTTGGACACAGGGATACCGTATGTGTTTCACAGTATTTAACCCCTTAATGACCGGGCCATTTTTTGTTTTTGCATTTTCGTTTTTCCCTCCCCACATTCCAATGGCCATAGCTTTTTCATTTTTCAGTTCACAGAGTCACATGACGGCTTATTGTTTGCGAAACAAATTGTAGTTTGTAATGTCACTATTCAATATGCTGTGCAATGTACTGGGAAGCTGGAAAAAAATTCAGAATGAGGTGCAATTGGAGAAAAACTGCATTTGCGCCAAATTCATATGGGTTTAATTTTTACAGCATTCACTGTGTGGTAAAAATGACATGTTACCTGTATTCTGCGGGTCAGTACGAACACGGCGATACCAAATTTATATAGTATTTGTAATGTTTTGATACCTTTTAAAAAATTAAAAACTTTGCTAAATAGAAAAAAAAATTTTGCGTCGCCATATTGTGTCACCTGTAACTTTTTCATATTTACATGTATGGAGCTGGGTAAGGCGTCTTTTCATGTGGGACAACATGACGTTTTTAATTATACCATTTGGGGGAAGATCTGATGGTTTGATCACTTTTTATTCAATTTTTTATAGGAGACAAAGTGTTGAAAAAAACGCTATTTGACCATTTTGATTTTTTCCCCGCTACGCGGTTCATCGTATGGGATAAATATTTTAATAGTTCGGGCATTTTCGAGCGCGGGGATACCAAAAGTTTTTAAGCTTACTTTTGTTTATTTACTTTTATATCTGATCTAGGGAAAGGGGGGTGATTTGAACTTTTGTTTTTTTGTTTTTTTTAATTTTTTCATACTTTTAAAAACTTTTTTTTTTTATACTTTTACTTGTATGATCAGACTCCCTAGGGACCTTGAAACCTAGGGAGTCTGCTCAATCATACTATTCACTGCGATACTACTGTATCGCAGTGAATAGCAAAATGCCTTCACTGCTATTAGACATGCCTCTGGCATGGTGTAATAGCTCTAATGTAATGACAGGCCTGGGAGCTTTCAATAGGCTCCTGGCTGTCATGGCAACCAAGCGCCGCCCTCCGATGACGTTCTGGAGGGCGGCGATCAGGTAAAAATATCGGCGACCCGTGGCGGCTGCGCAATTTAGACGCCTCGGTCCCGTTTGACCGTGACATCTAAAGGGTTAACAGCCGCGATCGGTGCAGGCACCGATCGCTGCTGTTAGCGGCGGGTCCTGGCTGTATTATACAGAGCTAAGCGCTCTCCATACATCGTCATGCGACTCAGGACGTACTATTACGTCCTGGGTCGTTAAGGGGTTAAGTACTTGCTTCGGGTGTCAGCGATCCCTGGCAAAATGGCCGGGGGGGTTAATGTCCACATTCAGTGCAGATACTGATCACGGGCATTAGCGGTAGGTGTCTGCTGTATAATACAGCAGACATCTGGCGGCTATGACAGCATATTTAAATACCCGACATCTGCCGTAGTATTACGGCGGATGTCTGGAAAGGTTTAAATGTCGTCTTGACTGTATTTACACAAGAAAATCCAATGACCAAAGACATGATTAAGGGTAATGGAAACTCTCCATTAAATGTCACCTGTTTAACCCAGGAGGAAGTGCGGTGCCGCCTTCAAAATACTAAAATAGAGAAATCGCTGCGTCCAAATGTCATACACCCCTGAGTTCTGAGGGAATTATGCACGGTGATAGACAGACCCTTGTATCTAATATTTAAGGATTAAGAAATTTAAGGAAAATGACTGGGTCTTTTCCACAGGATTGGCGCATAGCAAATGTGGTGACAATATTCAAAAAGGTGTCTAAAAGTGAGCCTGGAAACTATAGGCCAATAAGTTTGACTTCTGTGGTGGGTAATATATTTGAGGGCTTTCTAAGAGATGCTATCCTATAGTATCTCAATGTAAATAATCTTATAATACCAATCAGCATGGGTTTCTGAGGAATCGGTCCTGTCAGACTAATCTTATCAGCTCCTATGAAGAGGTCAGTTCTAGACTGGACATGGGTAATGCAGTAGATGTAGTATATCTGGACTTTTCAAAGGCTTTTGATACTGTATCACAAAAGTTTGGTATGCAAAATGAGAATGTTGGACTGGGGGGGGAAACATGCATTTGGGTTCGCAACGGTCTCACTGATAGGAAACAGAGGGTGCTTGTTAATAGTAAATACTCAGACTGGGGGGGGGTCAGTTTATATCTTTATTAATGACCTGGTAGAGGGTTTACAGAGCAGGGTGTCTGTATTTGCAGATGATACTAAACTCTGTAAGGTAATCAAAATGAGGAGGATCGTAGAATATTACAGGGGGGACTAAGGAAGCTGGAAGCATGGGCAGGATTTGGCAAATTAAGTTTAATGTAGACAAATGTAAGGTTATGCATTTTGGTCGAATAAATAAAATGTATGATTATGTACTTAATAGTAAATTACTGGGTAAGACTGAAAGAGACTGGGGATTTTGGTGGACAGTAAGCTTACCTTTAGTGACCACCAAATTATGGGATGCATCAAAGAGGTATAGAGGCTCATGAGAAGAACATGGTTACACCTATATACAAATCACTAGTACGGCTACACATAGACAATTTTGGGCCCCAATATACAAGAAGGACATAATTGAACTACAAAGAGTGCAGAGAAGGGCGACCAAAATTATTATTTCTTTTTGGGAATGGGTGGATTGGAGTACGACGAAAGATTAATAAACTTGGGGTTATTCAGTTTAGAAAAAAGACATCTATAGGGAGATCTAATAACAATGTATAAATACATGAAGGGACAGCACAAAGAACTTTCTAATGATCTTTTTACTCCTAGACCAGTGTCAGTGACAAGGGAACATCCTCTACGTCTGAAGGAGAGAAAGTTTCACCAGTAACGTAGACGGGGATTGTTTACTGCAAGAGCAGTGAGGCTCTGGAACTCACCGCCACAGGATGTTGTGATGGTGGATTCATTGAACAAGTTCAAAGAGGGCCTGAATGCCTTTGTTGAACAGAAAAATATTACGGATTATGGGTTCTAGATTCTTTTTTTTTTTTTTTTTTTTTTTTTAGTAAAGATTTAGTTAATTACTTGTATAGCGGCAACATATTCCGCAGCACTTGACAATCGCTGTATCATATGATTGTTATCTAGTAGATATGACTTTCGGCTGAACATGGGGTGAAGAGTAGTCTGCATGGCCAAGACACTAGTACATCATGTCTCATGCTCCTGTCCCCCAGTGTATCCTCCCCTCTGATAGTGAGAGCCACCTGGAGCAGCACTACTATGTGGTAAGACAGCAGAGAGAGCCCTGTTGCAGGCAGATAAGCCTGAAGTGTCAAACCTTCATCAGTGCCAGAAGTTGCTGACCCCTGCTCTAGACTCCGCTTATAACAGATATCAGGTGCAAGCCCAAGGCCCATTCAAAAGTAAGGCTCTGAAATAACTTCTTCAATACACAAAGGAAACTTCACAGAAACTTAAAGTGAAGCTTCACATGGGAACCACTTTTATATTTGAGGATTTCAAAATCAGCTGTCACACTTGCAGCAGCCCCTCTGCACTGGGCCATTCTTCATCTCAGCTGAGGGAATTATAATTATCCTTGCCTGCTTTGCTCTTCTTCCTAAATGTTACTTGTAAATATTCAGACCCAATGTAAATTTTTCCATGGATATTGCTCAATTTTATGGCAAATCAGGACCGTTCCAGGAAAAAGCTTGTGTTTTTTTTTCTGCAGGTGTTCAGAATGGACAGTCACGAAGGGGACCTTATTATGAATAAAAGGTTCGTGACAGAATCAGAATTGGAGGAACGACGAAAGAAACGACAGGAAGAATGGGAAAAAGTACGGAAGCCAGAAGATCCAGAAGGTACCTAAAAAGTAAAAAATAACTGAGGCTTACTTTAAAGGGGTACTCTGATTTAAAAAAAAAAACAAAAAACCTGGACTTCTCATTTTGACTTTAAAGGGACAACCCCTTTTGTTAGTTTGCTTTCCGATCAGAGGTTGCTGCAACCCCACCATAAAGCTGCTCTCACTGTGAAGTTGTTCCATCACTTGTATAATTCTGTGAAATGTATAACACAGAGCTAGTGAAATCAATAGGCGACCATGTATTACCCAGCTGCGGAGGAAGAGTGATTCTTAGCTCTTACAGCACCTCTTTGCTATTATGCCATAGGGAGGCTTAAAATAACAAATACTACCTACCGTACTTGCCTTTTCATTCAGCCAGGGATCCAGCTGAGAGTCTCTGTTCTGGTCCCTGATTTTCTTGAACTTTGGCATGCACAGAAACGCGTCAGTAAAGCAGTAGCTGAGTAGTGATGTTCTGTTCATGCACCAGTCACTCATTGATTGGTTGCCCAGTCAGACCAGGACCCATACCAAGTCTCTCATCTAGATCCCTGGCCAAACAGACAGGTGAGTACATAGTATTTGCTATTTTAAGTGTCTCTATGGGATAAAAAAAAGTGGAACACTCCTTTAATATGAAAGCAAAATAACAATGTTAAATAACATTTATTGTGAAATTTCTCCTTGTATTTGATCTCGCTCTACTTGTATTTTTGCTAGAGTGTCCAGAGGAAGTACACGACTCACGGTCTTTATATGAGAAGCTTCAGCAACAGAAAGAGACAAAACAACAGGAATATGAAGAGCAGTTTAAATTTAGTAAGAACCAATAAAATATCTTGCTGGTATTCTCCTGAAAGAAAGTTATTCCCTATCCATAAGATAGGGGAAAACTTGCAGATTAATGGGGGCCCAGCCGCTCAGACCTTCCCCCCACACATACACTGAATAAGGAATGGGGAACTGTTGACCTGTGTTTTGAATGGAGCAGTTGTCAGGCAGTACTCGTACTACTCCATTCATTTCATTGGGAATTCCAGAGATGGCCATCTGCTGTACTTCAGCCATATCCAGCTCAGATGCCCCCTGTTCTCCTGATCAGTGGGTTCTGGAAAACTTCTAGCATGCCCTGACAGCCTGCAGACGGGAAGGCATTCCAGACTCCACAATGATTAATTTGACAAATTATGCAAAGTTAATAAGTCACAATGCTGTACATAATAAATCATATCTCGTCCTTTTTGTATTGTTTTAAAGAAAATATGGTCCGAGGCTTGGATGTGGCTGAAACAGACTTTCTTAATGAAGTTTCAAGGAAACAGGAGTTGCTGGAAAAGCAAAGGAGAGATGAAGAAAAGAAGGAGTTAAATGAATTTAGAATATCCTTTCGTAAGCCGTATTGTTGACAAAGGGACACTTTACAATACAGTGAGAATAAGGCATCAGATCAATACATGCATCCTGACAGTGCTGAAGAAAACATCCTGAGGCTAAAGCCCCACATTGCGAAAACGCAGCGTTTTACAGTACCTGCAAAGTAAATGAGATTCTGGATAATACCATCCACACATTGCAGAAAAAAATCCGCTGCGAAAAAGCTGCGTTTTTAAAACGCCCACGTTTTTGAAAATCGGCAGCATGTCAATTATACCAGCGGAAAAGTTGGCATTTTCCCTATAGGTATATAGAGGAAGAAAATCCGCTGATAAAAACTCAGCAAAAACGCAATGAAAACGATGCGTTTCTGCTGCGTCTTTTTTTTCTGCAGCGTTTTTTTTTTTTTGTTTGTTTGTTTGTTTTGCTACATGGGGCCTTAGCCTCAAAGTACACATGCAGTACATATAATTTTAAATCTTTGAAAGGAATTTCAAAAGGGTTGTCCTATGCATTACTGCTCCATTCATACAGGGGACCCTCACTTTTGTAGTCACTCAGGGGATCCAACAGTCTGATTTCCCAGTGGTCAGACACTTACCCCCTATCCTGTGGATAGGGGATAAGTACTGTTACTTGAAAGATCCCTTTAAACCTGAGCTCTGGTTAGTGTGGTCATTTTTTCAAGATGGTTTTGAAAAATAAAATCCAAAGTGATGTCTTTAGATATAACTTTTGCAAACCATTCACCATTTCTGAGATCTACGATAATAGTATCTAGGAGACAAATACTGGGGGATATTTACCAAATAAATACAAACATTGTATCCCAAATTACACCAATAAAATAGAAGTATGATGTGCATGCCATTTTTTCACTTTAAATTATTAGTATTTATGTATGCCAGACTTCATGTGGCATAAGGAATAGAAATAACTGCCTAGCGAATTGCACCATATTTTTTGTGCCAAATACATAATTTTTATTGATTTCCTAAATTTATACATTTAGAGCACTATTGGTAAGTCTCCTCCATTATTTAAAAAAAAAAAAAAAAAAATTAATTATCTATTTATAGATCACTATTAATTCCATGGTGCTGTACTTTTGAGGGTTTGCATACAGTATACTTAAGTACAATACTAACAGTGACTACCTGGCACAGTGGGATTGATGGCCCTGCCTGCAAGGGCTTACAATCAATAGGGGTAGAGGCTGTTCAGATGGTGGTGTGGTGGCAGTATTGTTATTGGAGGTTGTAGGCCTTCCTGAATAGGTGGGTCTTCTTGAAGCTTTTGATTTGATCTAAGTGGGAGATTATGAGGACGTGGACTAACATTTTTGTAGTTTCAGGGGAGAGGAAGGAGCAGATTCGATGGATGTTCTTCAGTTGGTGGCGGCAGGAGGTGTTGAGGGTGTTGTCCCGTTAACTTTGATAGATGGGTCAGATAGAAAGGCCGTGCAGGGAGGGGCAAAGATGATGAACTCCGTTTTCTCCATGTTGAGTTTGAGAAAGGGGGAGGAGAGAAAGGAGGCTAAGGCTGCTAGACATTCTGGAATGCTGGACAACAGAGCGGTAATAACTAGTCCAAAGAGATATATTTGGGTGTCGTCAGCATAGCAATGGTATTGAAAACCGTGAGAGTCCATGAATTGGCCAAGGCTGAGGGTGTAGATAGAGAACAGGAGGGTTCCTAGGACAGAGCTTTGGGGAACACCTACAGAAAAAGGTCAAGTATGTAAGCGCAATCCGCCGACTCAGAAACACACACAGTCACAAGGTGCAAGTATGTGACCAATATGGATTATGGTCTTTAATGGCGGATGGTGAGGTTTTTATACATTGCAGGTGTGGTTATACATTGCATAGACAAAGAGAAGGTGCGATTAGTATAATTAACATAACATGATTGGGTATAAAGTTTTTATAAGTTCATAAGTTTTAGCACATAACTATTGGGTAAGACATGAACAAGAAGTTTCATCCCATTATAGATAACTGTTTTCTGCAAGGAGGGGGAATGAGCTCTGGGCAGCGCCCAAGAAAGGAATGTAAGATGGAGATGGGCACAAGCTGGAATCCTTCACAAGTATAAGTTCATTTATACAAACCGTTACATCCTTAATAATCTTGGCCTACAATGCACGGACAGTAGCTGCCACATCTACAGAGCAGAAGAGAGATACTGAGAAGAAAGCTCTGACAAAACCTCCTGACAACAAGAATAAGTTTTCGCAGTCAAAGTTGCTGGCAGGAGCAGTTCGGCACAAGAGGTTTGTGCAGCACTTTAGGATGTTTTCACATAGATAAAGGCACATTTGTGAGCTACTTTAAATTAAACACTAATTTATGGCCAATAATCCAGATGTAGAGACTCGGGGGGAGGGGGGCACCACTACAGTAGTTCTCTGTAGCAGTTGTGCTTGGGAAACTGCAGCTCTGCTTCCATTCACTTGAATAGGAAGAGCTGCTTCTGCCTGTGTAGACTGTATAAAATTCTGTCTGCTAGATCATTGCAGCATCTGGGTGTCAGACCCTCACCGATCAGATACTGATAATGTATCCTGTGGATAGGTACTAAGAATCCAAAACACTGTGGTTTTTGGACAACCCCTTTAAGTTCATTAAGCTTTATTGGATAAACCATTATCCAGATAAAAAAACAGAAAGGTGGTGATTTTTTAATAGTAATCTAAATCACTCTGAGAACGAGAGCATTGAAATCCAACCTGCCTAATGTTTTCATCTAGTTGGGGAAGAATCAGAAGACTCCATACACATGATGTGCACACTTGCCTGTCCCACTAAATCAGCAGGTTTGGGAGACATGCATGTAGTTTGGTCACCCTTGTAGCTCCAAAGTGCTCATTTGCATTTTGTAACAGGATTATCTCAGGGATCATATCTCTTCAGATAGACGAGCACTTTTTGGCACAGCAATTAGAGTCCAGTCCAGCCAAGTATGGTGCAAATGGCCGCAACCAGTTTTATTAGTGGTTTAAGGAAAACAAAACAATAAAAATACAAAATAAAATCCTAGCCTAAGCCTTTAAGGAGACATTCCCATAAGATATGTCACAGATACAGGTACAGGTTCAAACTCTGGTGCCCTCACTGTCCTCTAAAATTGCTCAGTTACTTTTTTTTTTTAATTTATTTGTTTTTCCTCATAATCGTGTAAAATAAATATGTTTTTTTTATTTTTTTCAGTAATTCTGAAAGTTCTGGGGCAAAGAAATTAAAGCTTGAACAGGAACATAAGTTAAAAGGTATGTATCATTAGACTCATTTCATAGATTGCTTCACCAATGAGAAGCAATGTCAGGTTTACCATTAGGTACAGTATTTAGCTGCGGTGTCAGCTTTGCTATTAGGCACAGTATTTAGTAGTCTGCATATAATGTTTCTTTGCATATTCATGTGATGATTACTGCATTGTCAGATGTTTCATACTTGCCATGGTGTTTTGTGTTTTTTTAGAGAGTCATTCTAGCTCTGTCGGAAGCTCCTCTATCGCTGGTTCTCGAGTTCATTGCCCTCCAGCCTCCATCTGTATTGGAATCTTACCGGGCCTAGGCGCCTATTCAGGAAGCAGCGACTCTGAGTCCAGCTCAGACAGCGAAGCTACAATAAACAACATGGGAAAGATTGTATCCTCCGTATTCCGCTCAGGAACCTTCCTTGATGCACCTTAAAAATTGTCAGTAAACCAGAAAAAATTGATTTCCGTAATCCTAGCAGTGGTACCAGCCACTCATGTGTAGTATATGGACATCGTTCCAGCACATAAAACCTTGCTACCCATAATAACACCCTTTCTTTTGTGCAGTGCGTTTTTAAGCCTAAGAGCTTAGTAAAGCCATTAAACTTGGTAAACCAAGGTGTAGCTGCTTATCTTAACAGATTCAACAGTCATCATACACATCTGATACTGTTACAATACTTATCCATGCTATTTTCTCATTATACATAAAGTTTTGTACAGAATCTGCGGCACAAACCTAAAGAGCTTTGACATGTAAGTTCCTGTTTGTGTAACATTGAAGAAACTTATATACCTCTCCAGTATAAGTTTCTTAAACGGTACACAGGAGCTGATACATCTCACCCTGTTATCAGAATGACCCTGATCATCGGCAAATTTTAACTGAATATATCACAGGAAACCCTTTTGCACCTCTGAGCCTTAGTTCTCGTAGATATAAGCATATTGCAGGCCCATACAATAGTTCTCTGTATAGAGCTGTAATATGTCACCCAAAGACTACTTCTACCCACCTGTTTGTCTGTATTTTTTTTTCAATTTAATACAGATGCAGAGGAGATTTGTGTTAGATTCTGTCAGAAAATTGTTCTCCCCTTGGACAATAATCCCATAGTCCTGCAACACACAGAGTGCCTATGCCATAATACAAAGAGCCCAGACATTAACTGCTTATCCTTGATAGGATAAAGTATGACAGTCTGCTTTACGGCTCACTAAATGATATGGAGTTGTTACAATAACATATCACATCCATATTTCAAAAGTCATTCCTTTTGCTCACCACTCCTATAATGATATGCCCAAACAATCTAGGATAAAATGGGGTAATTCATTTTAAAAGGCTTTTTTTTTTTCATTTCAGCCACACATCGTTCTTCTCCCAACCACCAAGTTGGAACTACAGGGACAACTGAAGGCCGGGAGTTAAAGAAACTGCGCAGCACACTGTGCTATGAAAGACTGAGAGCTTTGAATAACCCTTTAATGCCAGGGCTTCACGTAGCAGAAATGCTGTGGCAAAAGCCGCTGTGTTTTACGGTACCTGCAAAGTGGATGGGATTCTGGCTAATCTCAACCACAGATTGCAGAAAAAGTTCAGCAGCGGACATGCTGCGGTTTCAAAAACTGTTGCCGTTTTTTAAATCGCAGCAGGTCAATAATGCCTACAGAAACCCTGGCATTTTCCATATAGGTATAATTGAAGCAGAAAATCCACACAGGAAAGCTTGCGAATTTTCTGTGAAAAGCGCTGCAGGAAAAACTGGTGAAACAGTTTTTTTCCCGCAGTGCTTTTTGGCATCGGCCTGCTATGTGGGGCCTTAGCCTAAAGGGGTTATCCACCTTCTAATATTGATGACCTATCCGTAGGATAGGCCATAACTATTAGATCTTCGAAGGTCCAACACCTGGGACCCCTGCAGATCAGCTGGTCTAGAACAGTGCAGCTCCCAGTAACTTTTACATGACATGAGCCATGCTGCTCACTCACCATACAATGTGTAGCAGCAGCTGTCCCATACACTTCAGTGGAGCCGCACTGCAGAACCTAAAGTTGCCGCTACCCTTTGTACAGCAAGTGAGTGTCAATATGTGAAAATGAAGTGTTTGCGGCACAGCTGAGAACCACTTGCAGTTTTACCACCAAGTGGCACGGTTCTCACATATTTCCTCTTTGACAAGTTGCATATTTGTTAACATCATTCACGCACGCACTACCTGTTGCAAAAATGTCACATATTTTCACCATGGAATGGAGTAACATCCACAGCTCAATTTATATCAAACTTGCTTAGTATAATTGACATGCGAGAATCCACATGAGGATTTTCATGCAGGTTTACATTTGGAAAAATTAGTGAATAAGTGAACCATGAAATGCTTAATAAAACCATGGCTTGACTGATCCGTCTAAGTAGACCTTTAGAGAGACAGAATTCAGGGAACGTTTCATACCGTGCAGGGCTGCCAGCCAACACAAAAATTCCTTATTCTGTTGGGTTGGTTATTTTTAACCAATTAAGAACCAGGCCTCATTTTTCAAAATTGACGTGTCACTTTATACAGCAATAACTTTGAGATGCTTTAACTTACACAAGTGATTTTGAGACTCTTTTTTCATGACACATTGGACTTCATGGTGGTGTTAAACATTGATCAATATTTTTGTATTTATAAAAAAAAAAAAATAGGAAATTTGGATAAAATCGCAGTTTTCAAAATGTGAAATTCTCTGCTTTTCAGACAGATAGTCATACCACCCAAATACAATAATAAATATTATCTACCATATCTCTGCTTTATATTGGCATCATCTTTTCATCGTCCTTTAATTTATTTTGGACGTTAGAAGCAATCTTGCAGATTTACAAGAAAATGTCCCAAACTAATTTGTTAGGGACCACTTCAGTTCTGAAGAAGATTATAAAGGCCGATATGTTAGAAACCCCCATAAATCACCCCATTTTCTTTTTTTTTTAAACTCGTTTTATTGAAAATTGTGTACCAGACACAGGAAAAGGAAACAAAACATATACAACAGGTTGCACACAAGAAAATCAAGAATTTGAAACCGAGTCACTCATACCACTACACCATCACCTCGTCAGGCTATCGCCCACGCACCACGTGGGCAACCCAATGTATACTCAGTACAAAAAAAGAGATATACAGAACACATATAATATCGTATAAATCAGTTATACATATACCAGAACATGCAATCAATAAATCAAGGATAGCAACAAGAATACAATCCAAGATTAGAGGTCGTGGATACTCCTGGCGTCCCCCCCTCCTCTCACAGCGTAAGTAGATGAATGGCAGCACGCAATGAGGGGGCCGTATATTGAGTTACCGAAGAATTGCACCATGTTCCCCACACCTTATGGAATTTCTGAGGACATCCTCTCCCTTTATATACAATCTGGTTGAAGGGAAGAACAGTATTAATAAGTTTCCTCCACTGAGGTACTGATGGGGGTCTGAAAGCCATCCATCGCAGTGCGATAGCCTTCCTGGCATAAAATAAAGACTCCCGCAAAAATATTCTAACATGGTGTTGCCATAATTCTTCATCTAATATGCCAAAGAGGCACACCTCTGGGGTTAATGGTACAGGCTTGGCCAGAACTTCCACCAGGAGATCCACGACCCCTTTCCAGAAACTTTGTATGATCGGACAGGCCCAAATCATATGCCAAAAATCTGACTGTGGACAAGGGCACCTAAGGCAACCTGGGTTTGGTAGTCGTCCCATTTTGTAATAATAATAATAATAATAATAGTCCTTTAATAGTCCCACAGTGGGGAAATTCAGTGTGTTACAGCAGCAAAGATAAGATAAGCAGATACAAATACAAATACAACATGTACAGGAATGTTCCAAGGTGAGAGGCATTACATTAATAGCAGACAGACAGATAGGAAGTAGCAGGGGGGGGGGGATTTAACAGGCAGAGAGATATTTCAGTTCTCTGTATGTAATGATCTCCGCTTAGGTCGGTGTTGGTTGTACAGCCTAACCGCGGTGGGGAGGAAAGACTTCCGATAGCGCTCCTTCTCACACCTAGGGTGGAGCAGTCGGTCACTGACAGTACTGCCCAGCACAATCACAGTCTCATGCATAGGATGGGAGTTATTCTCCCGCATGGAGCTCACCACGGACAGTATCCTTCTGTCACCCACCACCTGCACTGGGTCCAGTGGGCTCCCCAGGACAGAGCTGGCCCTTCTAATCAGCTTGTCAAGTTTATTTCTGTCCCTGGTTGATATACTGCTCCCCCAGCAGGCCACTCCAAAGAAGATGGCTGATGTCACTACCGAGTTGAAGAAAGTCCTAAGAAGTGCCCCCCGGATTCCAAAGGCTCTCAGCTTCCTAAGCAGGTAGAGCCTGCTGTGGCCCTTCCTGTACAGGGCCTCCATATGATCTGCCCAGTCCAGCTTATTATTAAGGAGCAGACCCAGGTACTTATAGGTGTTCACAATCTCGATGCCTGTCCCCAGGATGTCCACTGGTTTTGGAGGGCATCTGCCTTTACGGAAGTCTACCACCATCTCCTTGGTCTTCCCCGCATTAATCTTCAGGTGGTTCCGGTGGCACCAGTCCACAAAAAACCGGTTCAGTTCTCTGTACTCCTTGTAAAGACGGGAAAGCGTCAGGTAGCATTGGTGTAGAATGTATGTTTGAATCAGTTTGTTGTTTGCTGACGGTGACATGTTGAGGAGATTCGAGGATGTCTTGAAACATCTCATCTGTGAGAGCTGGGATGTGAGTGCGCCATCGCGTCAGGGCCTAGGCGTCCAATAAGGATATTCTGGCCTGTATCAGGTGTGCATACAAAGTAGAGATCAAACCCCCAGGGCCCTGTGACCGAAGTATTCCGATAAGCGGATACTTAGATATATTGTACATCTGATCTGGGAACTGAGACGAGAGTGCATGTCGAATCTGTAAATATCTAAAGAACTGTGTTCTAGGAATGCCATAGGAGGAGCTTAGTGAGTTAAACGTTCTAAAAACGCCTTGGGTATACAGGTCATTAAGAGAGGATACACCATACTGCGACCAGGTCTGAGCGCCAGGCAGGGCCAATAGCGCCGGCAGACCAGGGTTGCACCAAAGCGCGGTCTCCGCAGGTACATCAGAGTAGGCAGACACCTTTTTCGCCTGACACCAAACCTGTCCCGCCAGAGCATGAATAGGCAACAATTTCCCCCTGAACAAGGTTGGCCGCTCTAACACCGGCCACAGAATACGCAGACCCAGGTGGTGAGCCAGATGTGCCTCGGACCCCGTAGGGGATCAGATGAGAGCCACCTTTGAATGAAACGGAGCTGTCCTGCCAGGTAGTAAAGAAACAGATCAGGAAGTGATGTACCCCCGAGCTGCTTCGGTCGTTGTAGAGATGACAACCTAAGCTTAGATCTAGAGTTCCCCCACACAAAGGAGATAATAAGAGAGTCCATTTGTTTAAAAAATCTATGGGGCACAGATACAGCAGAATGGCTTAAAGCATATAGACATTTGGGCAACACTATCATTTTAACAAGGTTAATTCTACCAGCCACCGACAAAGGTAGTGCAGCCCAGAGGTTAAACTTGGCCCTAAAGTGCGAAATGAGCGGAAAAATGTTCTGTTCCAAAAAACTCTTATGGTCTCTAGATATAAAAATGCCCAAATATTTGCATGTGGACAGTCGTCAACCCACACACCACATCCCCCTCAGCTACACTCGATGCGCGGCCAATATGCATGTATGAGGATTTAGTCCAGTTGGTCCGCAGGCCAGAATAATTACCAAACTCATCAATTACCGCCATGGCTCTGGGCAGGGACTGGGAGGGGTCACTCATGAACAGGAGCAAGTCATCATCGTATAGTGCTGTCCTCTCCTCCCGAGTGCCTATCACTATGCCTCTGTATATGGGGTCGTTCCGGAGCAGTATTGCCAGAGGCTCCACCGCCAAAGCAAACAGTAGCGGTGACAATGGGCAGCCCTGTCTTGTACCCCTACCCAGGGGAAAATAGGAAGACAACGTGCCATTAATTGACAGCGCCGCTCTAGGGGAACTATATAAAAGGGAAATCCAGGTAATGAACCCCTCTCCAAATCCGTATCCACGCAACACCTGCAATAAAAAAGGCCACTCGACAGAGTCGAACACCTTTGTCGCATCTAAAGAGGCCACCGCCCAGTCATGTGAGGATGATGCACCAATCTGAGTTATCACCTGAACCCGTCTGAGATTATCCGATGAGGATTTTCCAGGCATGATCTGGGTGAACAAGGTCGAGAACAACTGAATTGAGCCTATTTGCCAACATTTTAGTAAGGAGTTTATAGTCTATATTAAGCAGTGATATAGGCCTATATGAGCCGCAGTCCAGCGGGTCCTTGTCAGGTTTAAGTAACAGGATGATAGTGGCGTCGTAAAAGGACCCCGGGAGACTACGGCCCGCAAAGGCAGCATTGTAACATTCAAGCAACACCGGGAGAAGCAGGTCCCCATATTGGGCGTAAACCTCCACCGGGATGCCATCCGGGCCAGGTGATTTGCCCTTTGCCATATCTGCCAGGGCTCCCGAAAGTTCCTCCAGAGTAAAAGGGGAATCTAAAAAGGCACGCTGGTAATTTGACAAAGTGGGAAGGGGGACCGAGTCCAAATACATAGCAAGTTCCTGTTCAGTGACTCTAAGCTTGGAGAGGTATAACTCACTATAATATCTATAAAATCTGTCACTAATGGCCAAGCTATTGGACAATACCTCCCCCGTCTCCGAATGCACCCGCAGTACTGCAGGTGAGGCTGTGTTTTTATGTACCAGTTGAGCCAGCAGGCTGCTTGACTGGTTACCAAGTTCGTAAAATTTCTGTTTGTTAAAAAACAGAGACCTACGTGCCTTGTCGTGTAGTAAATGCAGGTACTGTCTTCCCGTCTGTATCCATTGAGATCTAGCCTCATCAGTTGGATTAGCCACATAGGCGGCTTCGAGAGAAGCACACTGGGTCGCCAGGGTAGTTTCCAACCGTGAGGACTCCCTTTTTATAAAGGAAATGGAGGACTTAATACAACCCCTAAGGTATGCCTTCGTGGTCTCCCATACGAGGAGTGGTGAGGTATCTGGAGAATTAATGGTCAAAAACATTTGAAGTTGGTCGGGTATTCTATCATGTGGTACAAATAGTTTTAACCAAAATGGGTGGATTCGCCAGCTCTGTCGTGGTCTGGCAGCCGTACTACTATTCAGTTGGACCAACAAAGGGGAGTGATCAGACACTGCTCTAGGTAAATAGGATATGGTCTGCAGCATAGACCATGCTCTAGTATTTCCAAAAACATGGTCAATCCTAGACAGAGTATGTCTGTTGACAGAGTGACAGGAGAAAGTGCGGGCCTCCGGGAATCGGACCCGCCACAAATCCTGCCATCCCAGTTCATGGATCATTTTGGCCATTGTAGTAGGGTGAGGCAGCGAGGGGGAGTCTGGCTCCGCAGAGAACCGGTCCAAAGTAATATCCATAACTTTATTAAAATCGCCCAGACATAATACGATAGCTCCAGGGAATTTGGTTGCAAACTGCGCAGCCTGCTGGAGCACAGAGAGATCAGACGCCGGTGGCAGGTACACACCCAGGATAACATACAGGACCGAATCAACCCAGGCCTGGGCAAAAACATATTGTCCCTCGGGGTCCTTTACAATGAGGCCCGGCTCCCACCTGAGCCTACGATGCACCAAGATGGATACCCCCCGGAATAGGATGTATGTGTAGAATGAGCCGCCCACTGAACCCATGGCTTTTGAAGTCGTCTGGAATTGTCTGGGACTAAATGAGTTTCCTGAAGACATATGAGGTGCAGGTCAGCCCTCCTAATCTGGGCAAAGACAAGTGACCTCTTTCACATTCCAAGATAGTACACTAAATGACGCCATGGTCGTCTAAGAATGTAATCATGGCAGTTCAGGATCCCAAAAACGACGCACATATGAGTATGCAGTGCGTGGCTGAGTGAGACACAGAGCAGTGTGCAGCAACCTAAGAACCGTATACAAACTAAATAAACCATTGCACCCCTAATGGGTGTGAGACATATTACTGACATAAACAAAACAGTATTCGTTTAAAGAACCGTGGCTACAAATAACGGGGGTAAGAAGTGCACCCAAAATGGATGGTATACGGGGCACTATCTTAAAGGTACAGGTGATCAATAGGCTAGGGGATATACTTTCAACAGAGCCAGGTTCGCGTAAATAAGTAAGATACACCGGCACCTCGGGGGCCGCCAGCCAAAATAACTATAAAGATATAGGATAATATGATAGTAAAACCGCACATTATCATAAAACTATTATGCAGTACAACGAGAGCATCTCGTAAAACATATGTCCATATGTATGGTCCGACAGGACCCCTCACCACACGCCCTCAGGATCAGCGCCTCGGTGATCGAGGTAGAAGAGATAGCCAGTCCTCCACATCTTTTGGTGTAGTGAAGAAGAGGGACCTGCCGTCATGGATGACCCGAAGACGAGCTGGGTAGATCATAGAGTATTGTATAGCCTTTTCTCGCAGCTTTCTTTTCACTGCCACGAAGGATGCCCGAGTCTTCTGGAGAGCCGCCGAGAAATCTGGAAACATGGCCACTGCAGCTCCATTGTATTTAAGCTCACCAGCCTGGCGTGCAGCCCGCAACGCCGTATCTCGATCTGTGCTATTGATTAGACGGGCCAACAAAGGCCGAGGAGGTGCGCCCTGAGGCGGCGGTTTAGCAGGAACCCTGTGGGCCCGTTCCACTGCAAATATTGGTGAGAAGTGAGCCTCCGGCAAGACACTCCTCAGCCACCCCTCCACAAAGGCCCGAGGAGCGCTAGCCACGCCCCCTAAATCACCCCATTTTCAAAACTACACCCCTCAAATAATTCAAAACAGCATTTGGAAAGTTGGTTAACCCTTTAAGCATTTCACGGGAATTAAAACAATATGAAGTTGAAATTTAGACATTTCATTTTTATTCAATAATACATTTATTTAGCCCTAAAATTAACACATTCACAAGGGGTTAAAGGAGAAAATGCATCTAACAGTTTATGTAATTTCTCCCAAGCACAAAAATACCCCATGTGGGTGTAAACTGATTTTTGGCCACAGAGCAGCATGCGGAAGGGAAGGAGCGTAACTGGACATTTGAAAAGCAGATTTTGCTGGAATAGTTTTCAGATACCATGTTGTATTTGCAGAGTCCCTACAGGACCAATACAATGGAAACATCCAAAAGTGACCCCGTTGGAAACTACACCCCTTTCAGAATTTATCAAGGCGTATAGTGAGCATTTTGAACCGTTTCACAGATTTTACTAACATTGGGATGTGAAAATTACTTTTTTTATTCAAATATTCCAAGAGGATAAAGGAGAAAAAGCACCCCAAAGTTCATTCACAATTTCTCCTGAACACGGGAATTACCCCATATGTTGTTGTAAACTGCTGTGTGATTAGATGGCAGTGTTCAGAATGGAAAGAGCGCTATTTGGATTTTGGAGGGAAGATTTTCCTGGAATAGTTTTCAGGTGCCATATTGCATTTGCAGACCCCTAAAGTACCAGAACAAGGAATTTCTCAAGGGGTATTATCATTGTGAGAGCAAGAGTGCTTCCCAAAAATTAATATACAAAGTGAAAATTTTAATTTTTAACCCCTTCCCGCCGGAGGAATTTTTCGATTTTCGTTTTTGACTCCCCCGCCTTCCAAAACCAATAACTTTTTTTTTTATTTTTCTGTTCACAGAGCCATATGAGGGCTTAATGTTTGCAGAACAAATTGTTCTTCATGTTGCTACCATTTATTACTCTGTACAATGTACTGGGAAGCTGGAAGAAAAGTTTAGAATGGGGTGGATTTGAAGAAAAAGTGCATTTGTGCGACTTTCTTACGGGTTTCATTTTATGGCGTTCACTGTGCAGCCAAAATGACAAGTCACCTGTATTCTAAGTTTCGGTATGATTCCGGGGATACCAAATTTATATAATTTTATTTACATTTTAAATCTAAAACTTTGCAAAAAATTTTTTTCTAAAAAGTCGCCATATTCTGACACCTGTAACTTTTTTATATTTCTGTGTATAGGGATGCATTGGGTGTCTTTTTTTTTTTTTTTGCGGGGCCAGGTGTACTTTTTAGTTTATATCATTTTGAGGAATGTCTATTGCTCTGATCACTGTTTATTCAAACGCTAGCGGTTTACAAAAACCACTTTAAAAAAAAAAGTGTTTTTTTTCTGCGTCCCATTCATTTCAATGGGGATTGCAAGGCAGTATCCACTTGTGTGAACGTACTCTAATGCAGCCCCATGTTTACATAGCATTTTGTCAGGTGATTTGGGAGGGGGGGCTTTATCTGCTTAGCTCTGCTGATCATGAGGGTTGTGGGGATGAACCCCTATACATTATATTTTAGCCGTTAATAAAAGTCCCATTTAATCTAAATACATCAACATGCTTCTTTGTGCAGTAAAACTATTTTGCCCCCTAACCTTCTGGAGACATGCTGTTACTGTATTCGTGCAATATGGTGATGGTAACTTATCATCCATACTATTATCCTATGCCTAATGATTGTTGCAATGTTTGGTGTACACACAAGGCTAAGGGTTTATTTATATATAAATTGTGAAAATCCATTTCCTTCCAGCATGGAGCACAATAGCCAAACTGATACCAGAAATGGATTCTGTAGTTTTAAAAGGGATCTATTCTGGCATGTCTGTGATCAGTTGTGACACTGTATGGTACTGGACTGGTGCAGGAACCAGATGGAAAAACAGTAACTGCAGCGTTTTTTTGTTTTATAATCCGGCTCCCTGAGAGGTTCGATGCTGAATCTTATGAAAATATACTGAGCACCAGATGTGCGCTGGTTGGTACCCAGCGTACATCAAGCATTCTGCAGTGTATACACTATATACAGCAGTGAAGAAGGCAAATTCCAGCTTCATTATTGTATGTGGTCCTTTTTTCTCATGTGAATGACCACAAATAACCCTTCCTAGTGCAGAGAATCTTGGTTTCTCAAAGAGTCCCAAATAGTAATTGTGGCACATCTCTGACATACAGCTATTGCAGGGACTCTTTCAGCAGTCAGAACTTGTGGTGGATGAAAATAAATAACCCAGGGCCACAGTAAAGCTAGCCTAGTTTGGAAAATGGGCTAATGAACTGGTATAAGCCTACACCACATGATGTAAAGCAGCCAATCACCCGTGAAAACTCCACCAACCAACTTTGGATTTTGCTGCAGGTGTGTCCACTACAGACATCACACAGTGAACACAGCTCTTGTGGCCTTAGTCTTAATGTGTGTTTTTGTTGTTTTTTAGGTTCGCAAGATCATGTGGACTACATCAGATATTTTGAACTCTGTCAATGATCACTTTTTGTGTGTGTGTGTGTGTGTTTTTAACACTATATTACTGCCTTAGTAATGGACAGCTAACTGGTTGACAGCATCTATTACTAAGGTGGCATCTTAGGGTTAGCTACTAAAAAGGATACCATTAACGTCCCATTATTACTCCAGTACCCACCACCACCATAAGGGGTGCCAGAAAGAGCCAAATACAGTCCAGTGCGTGACAATCTAGCAATGGATGAGTACTGGGACGACTGAAAGCTGGTTTTATTAGCCCAATACCCATGATTATTCTCACCCTGGTAATGGCTGAAAGCTGTTGCTTTATAGTATATGACTGGTTATAGGAAAAAAGAAAATGTGGGGTCCTCTCCTCTTTTCATAACAAGCTATCATAGGCTAGCATTACCAGGGTTGAATGAACCATAGTTTTTGGTCCTTCCCAGCCTGGTGCTGCCCACTATCCGTTTCTTCACGGATCCTCCTTAATAATAGATGCTGTAAAATCTCACAGTTGTCCATTACTAAGGCGGTACTCAAGTATTAAACACAAAACAAAAATGTAATCTAATTTAAAGCTCCCCTACTACTTCCAACAAATCTATAGTTGTCCAAATGATCCTGGGAAACTTGCAAATGAAAACAAAAACAGCAGCAGAAAAAAAAAAATATCTACACTACCGTTCAAAAGTTTAGGGTCACTTAGAAATTTCCTTATTTTTGAAAGAAAAGCACAGTTTTTTTCAATGAAGATAACATTAAATGAATCAGAAATACACTCTATACATTGTTAATGTGGTAAATGACTATTCTAGCTGCAAATGTCTGGTTTTTAATGCAATATCTACATAGGTGTATAGAGGCCCATTTCCAGCAACCATCACTCCAGTGTTCTAATGATACACTGTGTTTGCTAACTGTGTAAGAAAGCTAATGGATGTTTAGAAAACCCTTGAAAACCCTTGTGCAAGCTCAAAACAGTTTTGCTGGTTAGAGAAGCTATAAAACTGACCTTCCTTTGAGCTAGTTGAGAATCTGGAGCATTACATTTGTTGGTTCGATTAAACTCTCAAAATAGCCAGAAAAAGAACTTTCATGTGAAACTCGACAGTCTATTCTCGTTCTTAGAAATGAAGGCTATTCCATGCGAGAAATTGCCAAGAAACTGAAGATTTCCTATAACGGTGTGTACTACTCCCTTCAGAGGACAGCACAAACAGGCTCTAACCAGAGTAGAAAGAGAAGTGGGAGGCCCCGCTGCACAACTGAGCAACAAGACAAGCACATTAGAGTCTCTAGTTTGAGAAATCGACGCCTCACAGGTCCTCAGCTGGCAGCTTTATTAAATAGTACCCGCAAAACGCCAGTGTCAACGTCTACAGTGAAGAGGCGACTCAGGGATGCTGGCCTTCAGGGCAGAGTGGCCAAGAAAAAGCCATATCTGAGACTGGCTAATAAAAGGAAAAGATTAATATGGGCAAAACAACACAGACATTGGACAGAGGAAGATTGGAAAAAAGTGTTATGGACAGACGAATCGAAGTTTGAGGTGTTTGGATCACACAGAAGAACATTTGTGAGATGCAGAACAACTGAAAAGATGCTGGAAGAGTGCCTGACGCCATCTGTCAAGCATGGTGGAGGTAATGTGATGGTCTGGGGTTGCTTTGGTGCTGGTAAAGTGCGAGATTTGTACAAGGTAAAAGGAATTTTGAATAAGGAAGGCTATCAATCCATTTTGCAACGCCATGCCATACCCTGTGGACAGCGCTTGATTGGAGCCAATTTCATCCTACAACAGGACAATGACCCAAAGCACACCTCCAAATTATGCAAGAACTATTTAGGGAAGAAGCAGGCAGCTGGTATTCTATCTGTAATGGAGTGGACAGCGCAGTCACCAGATCTCAACCCCATTGAGCTGTTGTGGGAGCAGCTTGACCGTATGGTACGCAAAAAGTGCCCATCAAGCCAGTCCAACTTGTGGGAGGGGCTTCTGGAAGCATGGGGTGAAATTTCTCCAGATTACCTCAGCAAATTAACAGCTAGAATGCCAAAGGTCTGCAATGCTGTAATTGCTGCAAATGGAGCATTCTTTGACGAAAGCAAAGTTTGAAGGAGAAAATTATAATTTCAAATAAAAAATCATTATTTCTAACCTTGTCAATGTCTTGACTATATTTTCTATTCATTTTGCAACTTCTTTGATAAATAAAAGTGTGAGTTTTCATGGAAAACACAAAATTGTCTGGGTGACCGAAAACTTTTGAATGGTAGTGTAAATTGTCCTTCTTTGAGGGTAAAAAGTAAAAAGTTCACTGAGCTACGTTATGTCTGTAACTACCATAGAAGTGAATGAGAGTAAAAAAGCATCATAAAAGAACAGTGAGCTACAATATCTAGATAACTCCCATTCACTTCTATGGGAATTACACAAACAGCAGAATTCAGTGAGCTGTGCTCATTTTTAAACTCAAATTATTGAAAAGTGTACATACTGCAAAGTGCATAAAGAAAATAGTTGAGTACGTATGCAAACAATATTGTGGTAGCAGGGAACCATGATCCCAAAATACAATATCAGTGAGAGAATAATTAAATATAGATAACAGGTTTAGCGCAGAAGTAAAAAAAAAAAACAAAACAAAACAAAACATAGTAACAACAATATTGATAGCAATAGAGGTCATAGATACTCTTGATCATCCAATTTATCCAACCAGAGGCTGTAGGCTTGATCTGTAAGAGGGGTAGTGTATAGAATAGCACTATTGTCCCCAGACTTTTTGGAATTTTTGATGGCAGACCCTCCATTTATACACTGTTTGGCTATAAGGAATAATTGAATTTACCAGGGGGGGTGGGGAACGGGGTGTAGGGCCATCCATCACAAGGCTATGGTATTTCTGGCTGAGAATAGAAATTCAGAAAGGAAGATTCCAGGTTCCAAGGCCTCAGACAGGAGATCTATAACCTTTTTCCAATAATTTTGTGTAACTGCACAGTTCTATATCATATGCCAAAGTCTGAGTAAGTTCATGAGCACAATGGGTTAGATACTCTTCCCACCTTAAATAAGTGGGAGGGTGTCAGAAAATATTGATGTAGTAGATAGACATGAATCAGTTCATTGTTGGCAGATGGAGCCACCTAAAGGGCTGATTCTAAGGCATCTTGGGTTGCCTCATCTGTTAAACATGAGATAAAGGTGTACCATCTCACCAGGGCAGGAGGATCTGATTGTGACACTGACCTGAATTAAGTGATAGTAGATACCTGAAATCAGACCTTGGGGTTCCTGGAACCCCAACAAGAGGTTAGAGATCCGGGGTCCAGAGTATGAAAACTGGGAAGAGAGGACATGTCTAATCTGAAGAAATCTAAAAAATAGAGTTTGTGAGATGTGGGAGGGAGCTCAGATTTTCAAAGGACACAAAGTTACCCTGATCATGCATGTCACCTGAAGAAGAAATTTCATACTGCGACCAGGACTGGGTACATGGTGGATCAAGTAACTCCAACAGGCCCAGATTGTTCCATAATGGGGTCTTGGAAGGAATGTTAGTATACTCTGATATCTGTTGAGCTGCACTATTTTTACTAGGCCAGGTCTCAGTGACAACCTTGTTTTAGCTTGCATTGGGACCAGGTGAAAGGAGGAATGGGGTTTGAGGTGTCCGTACTACCTTTTCATGGACCATTGTGGTAAGAACCAATGACAACTTATAGTTTTGGAGTAGAAATTTGTGAAAAATCCTTATGACAACTGGAAAGTGAATGCACCCTAAGTTTACACTTGGTTCTACTCTGTGCTGCTCTTTCCATTGAGGGGGAGGGAGGGGGGGATACATTTGAATGATAGAAAGCAGCATTCAAAAGTATATCACAACAGATTAATTCAATTTAATGGGGCAGACGGAGTCCAACAGATTCAACTATAGATACCATTTGCGTTACATTGTTATTTATGTAGTTAACTACGTTTTTCTGTACAGAACAAAAAAACGAACGTCGACAGAAAGTAATTCAAATGCTGAATCCATAGGACTATGTACTATTTATGCCATTTTCGGGCATTCAAACCTATATCTCAAACGGAAAGCACAGCAGAGGGCTAAAAAGAGATGTGAACTATGTTTCACTTTAGCTGTTTGTGTACATATAGTTGTGGCATTTCTTCATACAGATCTTAGGCAAATGTTTAAAAAAGAATATTAATATTTTATTTATGTGTTTAGATCTATGGGTTTAGATCAAAATAATAACTCAGAAACACTCACATGGCACCATATTACAGAGGCCCCCCATGGGAACATGCCTTACAGAAATAATTCCCATTATGTTCACAGTAAGTATATCCACTTCTAAATTCCATATAGGAAATAGCGAGCGCAAGTTTTGTGTTTCAAAATAAATCATTTTGTTCAATATATTCTCATTTTCAGGCACCCTTTACACTCCTGTCATTTAAAAGCATATTGCCTGTTGCATTGATATTTTATTTGATCCCCATTGGCAGTAAAAAATCTCTTGACATATCCTTCTGCTCTGCCTCTGACTCCATAAACTGGTACATAAAAGTACTCAAAGCTTCCTTGCATACATCCTGTATTTGTCTGACTTTCTGAAAGGGAAGAACACTTCTCCAAATTTCAGACACATTTAGTGCATCTCTTGAAGTAGTTACAAAGGCTTCGGCTCTTTTGCCTGATCCTTCACCATGAGTTATATTATGGATCCATTGAGCAAGCTGTTCAATCATCTTTAAATCTGCAAATTTATACATCTCCACTTTTTTTAATGGATTTCGCACCAAATCTTCGTATCTTACAAACATGTATTTTTCTTTCAGAAAAGGGGGAGGTTTGTAGATGGCTGTCTTATACATGTTAACATGACTCGAACAAATTTTACCCAATACCTCGTAGTTTGTGTCATTTATTTTTGTGCCGTTTGTATTCAGGACAATGCCATTATCCCCAGCAAGTGCTCTCAGAACCTGTCCACGGGATTTCCCAACAGCTCGAGGGTCACGCACCAAATGCAGAATTTTCAGATTTAAGGAAGGATCTTTGAGAAGAGGATACAGTACTGTGATGTCAAAGAATCGAACCTCTTTGACAACAATATGGGTATACTTGTCACATGTCTCTTCAACATTACTAAACTGATAATCTCCACAAATTTTCTTACAAGTAGTTTCATTAGTGATGTAATGAGAAAAAGAATTGCATGCAGGAGGTGAACAGAGAGCCTTACTGGAAAACCATTGGAACAGGTCTGAAATATTCTTCTTATTTTCTATGTATGCGTCAAACACAGACATATCACATTTAAAGACTGATTGGACCATATCTCTTACTGCCATATGAAGAACATAGGCGCTGTAATGTGACAAAGATTTCCACACGTGCCAAGCTGGCTCCATCAAGTAGAAGACATCAGGGTGCTGGCTGAAGAACTGACCAACAAGAGACGATCCAGATCTCCAGGTGGAAAGTATGAGAAGATGAACCTTCCTTGACTGAACATTTGTGGTTGGAAGATGAACATTTGGTCTCTGGTGTAAATGAATCAAGAAAATGATTTGAAGGAGTATCACTACTGCAAAGATGGAGCCCATGACCCTTATCCTGGCCATGGTCTGCAAATGACCTCTTACTGTAAAAAAAAAAGAACACACAGAAAGTAAATCCATCAACTAAAAATGATATTTCACAGACTATAAATATAGGTTATGAACTGTATGAATAATGTTGTGTCTGTGGTTACCTGCAACTTTATGCATTCCTTTACATAGTCTTCCCTGGAAACTGTCCTTTACTGAACGATGAAATGAGCAGCCGTCTTCTGAAGGACAGGTGAGATCTACTGGTAAAGTGCTCTTGCTAAAGCAAGTATTGTGAGTTACCTAAAGCAGTGGAGTTCCTTTAAGACCTCGAAGGGGTGTTAAAATGAATATGAAGTCAAGTGTAAACTACAGCAACAATGCCAGCAGTGTGAAATGTGAGCTGGTAGATTCATCTTCATTGGCTGTGAACCATAAAGATTCATGTCACTAATGCTTTTGAAAAGCAGAATCCTGTCTGTACTCAATAGCTATCGACTACAACTGTCAACCAGGTCACCATGACATCAGATGGACAATATGTTCATGGTCTTTTCCAACAACAAAACCAGCTTCAATAAACACTGTACAACAAGCCTAACAATACATGATTAATATTGCTTTACCTTACAGAAAATTACAGACTTCCTACTGCTATGCAGAACATAGTCATGGCTGAATGCCATCTGACGGTTTTCATCATCTATCTATACATTGACACCAAGTTGTAAGCATAAGGATGGCTTGGCATGATGTGCATGTCTTGGTGCATCTTGGTACATCTAGTTTGAGCCAAATTTTTCATGTAGGCATAGAGACACTGAAAGAGGTGGTTGGCTTAAATGTGACAATATACTCCAAATTGTGTCAACATTTTATTGTAAAATTGTTTCCCAAAATAAGGCAACTAATAGGTGGAACAAAAATATGCAACAGACTTATCATCCACCATAAACCACTTTATACATCTGACACATTATCAGACTTCCTGCCTAAGTTTACACTGTCTATGACATTCATGGTCTACAAATGGGTCAAATTTGTCTGCCCAAACATACCATTTACCCTAGGTTCACACATGCATTCAGGTTTCCGTTTGGGGGGTCCGCTAGGGGACTATAATGGGGTCCGTCGGGTTTCCGCTCGCTTTCCGCCTGAAAAGGGCGAAAAATGCGGAGAGAAAAGCGCTGCTTGCAGTGCTTTCCTCTCCACATTTTTCGAATGGAATGGGGAACAAAATCCACCAAGTGCAGGCGCAGGTGTGAACCTAGCCTTAGTACAGCATATAAGTCTTTGATCAAAGATTTAGGGGCTGATTTACCAAAGATTGCAAGAAAACTGGTGCACAAACAATTAAAAAAAAGTCGCAATTTTTGTGCAAAGTTCTGCAGCACGTACCACTTTCCTCAAAAAGGGCATGCAGGGAAGGGAGCATGACAGGGATGGGGCCGCTGGCCCATCAAATATATCACCATTTGATCTATGTCATAGATATATCTATAGGTGCACAGACACTGGAGGATTCCCATAATTTATAATGTGGCGTGCACTTTGACATAAATTAGGTGCAAACTCTGGCAGGTTAGGAATTATCAGGATTTGCTTGGAAAACACCATCTTCATAAATGTAAGTTTTAAGTTTGGTTTCACATACTGCGTTTTTCTGAAAAACCTTTTGTTTATCAAAACATTTTTCAGTGTTTTTAACAGCATTTTTAAAGTTTTTTATACTGGGTCTATACGGCACTATAAAAAACACTACATACGAGGCAACTAGTCACAGCTCAACTTTCACTTTTTTCAATAGCAGAATACAGAATGCTATGGTAACAAAGACAGTTTTACTTTTAGACCAGTTCATAAATGTACCCCAACTTTTTTTCAAAACGCAACACACCCTGAGTATTCCATAAACCCTATAGACAAAGGGCATTTACTAAATGACAATAAAACACCATAAAGAAACTGCTTGTTACAACTGGCATATTAGTGTTTTTTTCATACTTCATACAATACATCAATGAGACTGTGTAAAGAATCCGCTATATTGGCCAATGATATAAGTTCAACATATGGCAAAATGTTAATCAGCCTCATCAGACTTGGGCAATCTAAAAAACAAATAATAGCAGATTTGATACTTTTTAGCCCAGTTTGTGAATTTACAGGTAAAACATGTTAAAAATAAATTTGTATCACTTGTATAATTAAAAAACTTCACTGAAAACCACATCAAAACTGCGTGTAGTGTTTTTTTTACTATGCAGATTTGATGCAGTTTAATATCATGTGAATACAACCTCAAAAGATAAATGTTTCCCAGTCACCCCACACAGTAAAATGTTCCTATACTGGTCCCCATACTGTATAATCCCTTAGCGACCCCCACAGAAGTTGTGCCTTACAAATAAAAAAAGTAATACTTACATGCCCCGCTCCCGTGTAGCTTTCTGCAGCTCTCCTCCCACATGTATAGTCTTGGGCTTGATACAGCAGGCCTGCACCAAGCCGCAGACAGCATTACTCACAGCTTCAATGGTTGAGCTGCATGGTTCACAATTATATTAAACTATATCCATGTCCTCAGGCTACAGATAGATTTGGCATTGAGACATGTCGCCATCCTGCCACTGGAGTTTCGCAGCACCCCCCTCAGGTTTCCCCGCACCCTGGTTGGAAACGGCTGATATGGTATAACATTACCAGCATAGTGAACTTGCACTCATATGCCATTTGACTTCTGGTTTGCATTATGTAAAACTGTCAAAGTGGACCTATACATAGCTTTAGGGGAATGGTGCGAGGTAAGTATTACATTTTGTGTGCATTTCACTGTGTGGGGCACTTTGGGAACGTTACATTGTATGTAGGGGCACTATGCCACTTTCTGGCATAAATTATAGTGATGCCCTACCCCTTCCAGTAAGTCCCACCCACTTTTCAGAAAAATGGTGAACCATTTGCAGAGCAATAAAAATACATAAATTGATGCATAAAAATGTGTCTGTCTTCCATAAGTGCAGCATCTTTCCCACCATCTTTAACTGTTATAGCATAGCTTATGCACGCATTGTCACATTTTCACTGACGTGAATGGTGTATAAGGATCAAGGGCAATCATTTGGATTTTCCTTAGTTCCTACTAAAGAGATTCTATCATTGGGGAAATGTGTTTTTAACTTAAGCAATATGGGAAGAGCCTTTATAAAAGCTATTCTTCTCTTACCTTTACTTTTCTTCTCCTCGCCGCCGTTTGTCCAAAAAAACATTTTATTCTCATGTAAATTATGCTCAAGGAGCACCGGGGCGTTCCCCCTGTGCTCCAAGCACTCTGCATCATTGCCGCAACCCGCCTCCAGCGCTGCTTTTTCAAGCCCCCTGCATCTTCTTCTGTTCATCTTGCATCTGCTTTCTCCATCAGCCATTTTTCTGAAGTACACTGGCGTAAGAAACTAAACAAAAATGCTCTGCCTGAACTCAAAGTGGCTCCGGCTGACATTTTTGTTTAGTTTCTTACACCAGTGTACTCCAGAAAAATGGCCGACAGAGCAAGAAGCAGATGCAAGATGAACAGAAGAAGATGCAGGGGGCGCGAAAAAGCAGTGGTGGAAGCGGGTTGCGGCAATGACGCGGGGGCGCTCGGAGCATAGGGGGAACGCCCCCGATGCTCCCTGAGCTTAATTTACATATGAGAATAAAATGTTTTTTTGGACAAACAGCGGCGAGGAGAAGAAAAGTAAAGGTAGGAGTAGAATAACCTTTATAAAGGCTATTCCAACATTGATTTAGTTAAAAACATGTTTCCCCAATGATAGACTCCCTTTAAGTTAAAGGAAAGTGAGTACAGAATCTAAATTCCTTTGTTCTTTGGATTGGTGGAGTCCTGTCGGTCGCACTCCACACAACACAACTATATGTCAGGAATAATTGACTCGTCATGCAACTTACTAAATCCTAAAAATTCTCTTAAGAGAAAGTGACACCACTTCCACCTTTCACTGTAATACCGGACATAGCCCATGGACACTCATTTAAAGCTACATTATCTCTTTTTCTCTCTTATATACAGTATATAAAAATGAGTTTCTGTCTGTCTGTTCTTTATGCGCGAACAAACGACTTGACCGATCTTCACCAAATTTGGCACACAGGTACATCAGGTGTCCGGGAAGGTTTTAGACCGGGTCTCAGCTCTCTAGGACATACTGTTCCTGAGATATTCCCAAAAAATTACCGGCATTAGCCAATAGAAGCCTGCAGGTCTTTCACTCATATTCCAACTGCCATACACATGGTCACATGTCCCTTATCAGCCAGTAGAAGATTGCAGGCGCTTAGTTTCGACATGCACACAGCTTTACTCCAGGTTTCCATAACAACCCAGCCATTTGTCTTCACTATTGTAGGTAAGCATTAAAGGCGCAGGGCGCTGTGGATGACACTGTTACACAAGGTCACATACACACAGCTTTATTCCAGGTTTCCATAACAACCAATCACAGGTTTTTCACTGATATCCAAACTGAGATACACATGATCACATGATGCTTATGGATCAATGGAAACTCGTAGGTTCTTCAGTCTTGACATACAGTACAGACCAAAAGTTTGGACACACCTTCTCATTCCAAGAGTTTTCTGTATTTTCATGACTATAAAAATTGTAGATTCACACTGAAGGCATCAAAACTATGAATTAACACATGTGGAGTTATATACTTAACAAAAAAGTGTGAAACAACTGAAAATATGTCTTATATTCTAGGTTCTTCAAAGTAGCCACCTTTTGCTTTGATTACTGCTTTGCACACAAAGTGTGTCCAAACTTTTGGTCTGTACTGTACACACAGCTTTACACCAGGTTTCCATACCAACCAAGCTATTTATGACCTGTATTAGTCAATAGCAGTTCACAGGTCCTTAAATATTCAGTTGTATGACGTGTATCAGCCAGTATAACGTCACATTTAATGTACCAGATTTCCATAATAACACAGCCATAAATAGACTGTACCTATACTGGACTCCCATACTGGATGTCAGCATTCTTATAAATTGAAACGTATTTAAAGTACACACAAACGACATACAAAATAGACCAGTGCCAATTCTTATGGGGCCACTACACAAACAAAAAATTAAATATAACTGTGCGAAGCCGGGTCCTTCTGCTAGTACATTATAAGCAAGAACTAAGAGTGACAGATTGTTCCTTGAAGATCCATTAACTGGATGCAAATCAAATAAGGAGCACAAAACTGTGAACATACTTTGAACGTCTCACCTTTTATGCATTGAATATTCTCCTCTTCATGTGATCTATATCATTTCTCAGGCTGCCCACTTCTGGACCCCAGGTATATACTGTCCTCTGAAATTTATGGCCACAGAACATCTAATAGACAGGCACTTTAGGCAGCAGGAGATGATAGTGCTGATGTTTTGTGTGCGACCAATTACCTGTGTGATTATGTTTGTGAATACCTGGCAGCAGGTGAAAGGGGCGGTAACTATATATGTGTTAGAGTAGCAAACAAGTGGCTTTGTTCTGTCTGCAGGGCATATTGTAATAGAAATGCTGCTTTACAGCATCTTATAGAATTGTGTCACACTGGGCAGAATTTTATTATTTAAAAAGAATTCACCAATTTTCTGCATTAAGAGTGTAAATACTAATACTTTGTATGGAGAATTTGGGCTGCTGTTTGATCAACAGCTATCTTGTGTGTGGCTCACTTAACTTTGTTAATACATTGTATCTGTTATATTATTGTAATGGCCATTACATGCCCATTACTAATTGTTAGACAGTGTAAAATTCACCATATTTATCACAGTGGCTGGTGCTGGATGATAAATCTGACATATCTTGTTGGCTTACTTTGAGCCAGAATTTTTCAGCGCTATTTTGGTGCATTGTGGCTCATTTAAAGCACCCCTTGTTTACTGAAATCCACGCCCACATGTCTAGCATGTCGAAAAATTTTAGCCCAAACTAGATGCGCCACCAGTGTCTAGTCATAACCACAATAGTAAATCAGGGCCACTGATTTCAGTAGGGCTATACACATGTCTGCTTTTTTAACCATCTGTTTTAATAGATGGTCAAAAAAAAAAAAAAAAAGACGTCCTGTTTCCATGGATCTGTCAGTAAACTCTAAATCTATGAGGGGGCCATGAAAACGACTGCCCTGCGGATGAAAAACATCTGTGAAAAAAACGAATGTTGCATTCATTTTTCATGTTCATTTTTTTTTTTTTTACAATTTTTGTGTACACGTAGCCTTACAGCTTTATTAGAGTATTTTACAAGGTGTGTTTCAGAATTATCTGGGGTCGAAATTCTGATCTATACAGTACCTCTAAATGATATTGTATCTGCACGATCTGCCACATGTAGACGTAGGCAGAATTGCATTCACAATTTTGCTGGTTGCAGTTGCTAGCATCGGACACATTCTCTAAGGCTTCATTCACATGTCTGCATTTAGAGAATGTCTGCTGCCCATTCTTTCTACATGGACCAACCAATGGCCAAGACAACAGTGCTACAAAGCATATAC
Organism: Leptodactylus fallax; assembly: GCA_947044405.1. Taxonomy (NCBI): domain Eukaryota; kingdom Metazoa; phylum Chordata; class Amphibia; order Anura; family Leptodactylidae; genus Leptodactylus; species Leptodactylus fallax. Next base: position 3,743,372 of record CAMRHE010000088.1, read on the forward strand.
TATGTCACTGTTTCTCAACCTTTTTAAGTGAAGTACCCCCAGTGAGAAAAAGTCCCAAATGAGTACACCCAACATAGCAATCTATTATAAATAGTTTATAACATTTATGTAATAGCCCCCACAAAGTAAAATAATTGTCCCACAGTGCCCTCACATCTATGCCCCCAAGTGTAACATAATAATCCCCACAATCAATGTTGTCTATATTACATGCTGCACTGCAAGCAGGTACCCCCTACTCAGGTGGATGCACCATCCTTACTTTAAAAGCGCACTGAACCCTTTCATCAGTACTGATGGTGATGCTCATTGCAGTTCCTGGCACCCCGGGACTGAGTGGTGGGCTGCATTCATCACTCAACACTGTGCTCCATGCTGCTGTGGGACCTACCGACACAGGCACTTGGTGCCCGATGCAGACTGCTGCCGTAGATTTTAATACTGGTGCATTTGAGTGGACTTGAATTAAAAAGCCGGAACCTCTTAGTAATTTAGGTGCATCTTGCACCAGCTGGGAAGTTTATTAAGGCTGGTTTAGGAAACACCAGTCCTAATAAATTAACCCCTGTATGTCAAACTGCAGCTGATATAGATCATCTGGGGCTGCCTCACATAGATGACTGAACCAGTTCTAGTTACAAATTTTACAAAAATTTCATGTTGAGCCAAACCCCAAATTTTATTATTATCCCTGCCCTCCTGATGACTGTACACACTTTGCTCAATGAGCATCTTCCCCCTTGTTTGGCCCTGGAGTACCCAGATTAGCTCTGCAGTTCATAGTAGCAGCTTGCATTCCTCCTGTAATTGGGGCTAATCTATCGCAGTTACAGGGGAAATCAGGAAAAGAAAAAATGATAAAATACCCCCAAAGGTTTATTATGATCTTATGGGGCACACAATGTATAATGTAAATGAAAACATGAATTATCACACCAGGCCACCTTCTTCCATTGCTCCTTGGTCCAGATATGATGCTCACATGGCCATTATAGGCACCATACACACTCTAACTGATCTGTGGCTATGCAGCTCCATGGACAGAAAGCTAAGATGCACTGTGAATTAACTATTTCACTTGAGCTACAATTTCATTTGAGCTACAGTAGCTCTTCTGACCAACCACGTTTGCTCATACTCCCGATAGGTACTAACCACTCCATACCACAAATACCCCACATGACCTGTCTGCAAAAATAATGGGGACCTGAAACACTTTCTGCAGCAGGTGGAAGGAACCTTCAGTCTTTGTTTTACCACTGTAGTCAATGATCACTGCTAACAAATGTAAAATGTGTCTTTTCTGTTATTCCGTCAGTTTTTCAGTCCAGTGTTCTGATCCCCTGATGGAGAACAACGTCATACTGTGTGAGAAAGTGAAGGGTGTGGTTTGGGAGAACAGGTATGTTCCAGCCAGGCAGTTAAAGGGTGTCTGGTAGAAGCCCACAGCAGGGAGGTCAGCTGACTAATTAAGGCCTGATATAGGGTATGTGTCAGGACTTGCAGGTGTGGCATTACACTGAGGAGCAGTGTGAGCTGTATAACTGAACCTGCATGAAGGTAAATCTGTGCCACCCGTCTAATGTAACCAGAACGAGAGTCTGGTAGCCAGGCTCTTGTATAGAGAGGGATTGTCTTTTTGTGTTAGTTATTTCTCAGCTGAGAAGGTTTTGTTTTTCTTTGTTTGCGCCTTTGTAAAGGCAAAACCTGTTAACTCACTTACAAGTGAATAAACTCTGAACTTGAGTGTGATCCAGTCTCTGTGTCCCTGTTTCCTGCACTGCTACCAAGCATCTACCTGAGCGGTTCCCCACATATGGTGCTTCGAATGCGGGCATATGTGCAGTGAGACATACACGGGCTGCGTGTCCTGTAGCTGACAGAACTGAAATAAAGAGCCACAGCCATGGAGGAGGTTGTGAAGCAGCTGATACAGGCTAATGCAGCACAACAAGAGACCAATCGACTTCTGACCAAGCAGTTGTCGATGTTGCTGGCCGCTCAGCAAAAGGCTGATCCACCAAAGCCAGAGCGGGACGTCAGGAAAGAGGTCCGTAAAGCGCTGACCAAGATGACGGCAGAGGACGACATAGAGGCCTATCTGACCGGGTTTGAAAGAGTGGCCAACCGTGAGAGGCTTCCACGACAGCTCTGGGCCGAGGTGTTGGCACCCTTTTTAGTCGCCGAGCCCCAGCAAGCCTATTTTGACCTAAGTCAGTGATGGCGAACCTTTTAGAGACCGAGTGCCCAAACTGCAACCCAAAGCCCACTAAATTATTGCAAAGTGCCAACACGGCAATTTCACCTTAAAATAACCTGCCTCCCCAGCATCCCCCCTCTTGCTCGCAACCAGCCTGCACCCCCATTCCTCCCTCTTGCAAGCAGCCTACATCCCACATCTCTCCCCCCCACACTACACTCTGCATCTCTCCCCCCACACTACACCCTGTATCCCACACTACACCCTGCATCTCTGCACCCCACAATACACCCTGCATCTCTGCACCCCACAATACACCCTGCATCTCTGCACCCCACAATACACCCTGCATCTCTGCACCCCACAATACACCCTGCATCTCTGCACCCCACAATACACCCTGCATCTCTGCACCCCACAATACACCCTGCATCTCTGCACCCCACAATACACCCTGCATCTCTGCACCCCACAATACACCCTGCATCTCCACGCCCCACTACCCTGCATCTCCACCCCCCCACTACACCCTGCATCTCTACCCCCCATTACACCCTGCATCTCTACCCCCACTACACCCTGCACCCTACATACTGCACCCCACATCTCTCCTCCCCCACACTACACTTTGCATCTCTCCCCCACACTACACACTGCACCCCCACATCTCTATCCCCCACACTACACTCTGCATCTCCCCCCACACTACACCCTGCACCCTACATCTCTCCCCCCACACTACACCCTGCACCCTACATCTCTCCCCCCACACTACACCCTGCACCCCACATCTCCCCCCACACTACACCCTGCACCCTACATCTCTCCCCCCACACTACACCCTGCACCCTACATCTCTCCCCCACACTACACCCTGCACCCCACATCTCTAACCCCCACACTACACCTGCACCCTACATACTGCACCCCACATCTATCCTCCCCCACACTACACTCTGCATCTCTCCCCCACACTGCACCCCACATCTCTACCCCCCACACTACACCCTACATCTCTCCCCCCACACTACACCCTGCACCCCACATCTCTAACCCCCACACTACACCCTACATCCCACATCTAACCCCCACACTACACCCTACATACTGCACCCCACATCTCTAACCCCCACACTACACCTTGCACCCCACATCTAACCCCCACACTACACCCTGCACCCCACATCTCTCCCCCCACACTACACCCCGAGCCCCACATCTCTCCCCCCACACTACACCCTACATCTCTCCCCCCACACTACACCCTACATCTCTCCCCCCACACTACACCCTGCACCCTACATCTCTCCCCCCACACTACACCCTACATCTCTCCCCCACACTACACCCTGCACCCTACATACTGCACCCCATATCTCTCCTCCCCCACACTACACTCTGCATCTCTCCCCCACACTGCACCCCACATCTCTACCCCCCACACTACACTCTACATCTCTCCCCCCACAATACACCCTGCACCCCACATCTCTAACCCCCACACTACACCCTGCACCCCACATCTCTCCCCCCACACTACACCCCGAGCCCCACATCTCTCCATGTTCCTCCACTGCTCGTGATACTTTTCTTCATGTGGAAGGAGCTTCTTACAAGCAAAGACACGCCTACCCTGTCATGTGACCTTATGACGTCAGAAGGTCCTTTCAGAGTACAGCATTTAGCATGTACTGTGTAAGCAGCGGTCCTGAGGACCGCTGCTTACACTGACAGCTCTCAGCTGTATGTGCATTTGCACATACAGCTGAAAGAAGCGATCGCTCACTAATGGGGAATCCTGGACCGGATTCCCCGTTAGTGAGATATGGTGACGGCGCGCGTGCCAACTGAGAGGGCTCTGCGTGCCCTCTCTGGCACGCGTGCCATAGGTTCGCCATCACGGACCTAAGTGAACAGGATGCTTGCGACTACCAGAGGGTGAAGGTGGAGATCCTGGCCCGGCTGGGTGTGGACCAGCACGTTCGGGCTCAAAGAGTCCATGATTGGGAATACCAGGAGGCGTTACCACCGAGGTCACAGATGCACCACCTTGTACAGCTTGTCCGTAAGTGGCTCCAGCCGGAAAGGTTGACCCCAGCCCAGGTGGTGGAGCGGGTCGTCGTAGACCGGTACCTGAGGGCTTTACCGGATAAGATCCAACAGTGGGTGGGACATGGAGACCCAACTAACGCCAATGAATTGGTGGGGTTGGTGGAACGCTACTGGACTACACAGTCCCTCAGGAAGGTGTCCCCCCAGATTCCACAAGTCCCCAAGGCCCGGAGGGCCAACATTCCTCGAGCTCCCCAGGATAAGAGAGTAACCCAGGGGAGGAGGAGAGAGACTGTCGTCTGCTGGGATTGCCACGAGCCGGGCCATATTGCGGCTAATTGTCCCCATGCCTTAGAGCCCATGGACTGCAGTCTGGGTCAGAGTATGTCCCCCTATGCTGCCCCAGCCTATGCTGCTGCCACCTCGGACACTGATGATGGGCGCCACCTATGCCAAGTGACCGTGGCTGGGTGCCCAGTGGTGGCACTACTGGACTCTGGCAGTCGGGTGACCCTTGTAAAAGGGTCCCGTGTCGACCTCGGGACTGTCACCGGACGCACAGTTGGGGTCCTGTGCATACATGGTGATTTAAGAGACTACCCGACTGTGATTGTCGCTATCCAGACCCCCTGTGGGGAGAGCCGACACGAGGTGGGGGTTGTCCAGAATTTGCCCCATGACCTCATTCTGGGACGGGACTTTCCCCTGTTTTGGACTCTATGGCGGGGAAAACAAGGGTCAGAAATCCTACCCCCAAGTTTACCACAGGTACTGTCTAGTCAGGTCCTCGAGCCTGAACCCAATGACTTGGACTCTAGGGTTCCTGGCGTAGGGGTGACCATGCTAGAAGGAAGTGGTAGCTCTGTATTTCCCCTAGAGGTAATGGCAGGTGAAGCCGAGGCAACAAGTACCGAACCTCTAATATCCGATTTGAACGTATCTCGTGTTGCTTTTGGTTCTGCACAACTCCAGGACCCCACTCTGTCAAGGGCCTGGGAAAATGTAATAGTTATCAATGGTGTGTCTCAGCGCCCAGGCGCTGATGAGGTGTTTCCCCGCGTGGCTGTCAACCAGGAGTTGTTATACCGAGTTGACAGGGTGCGAGGAGAGACCTTAGAACAGTTACTGATACCCCAGCCTTATCGCCGGACAGTGCTGGATTTAGCACATAAAAATGCGCTAGGGGGACACCTAGGTGCCGCAAAAACGCAGGACCGTATAGTGCAGCGTTTTTATTGGCCGGGGGGTATATCGTGCAGTTAAAGAGTATTGTGAAACATGTCCGGAGTGTCAGTTGCATGCCCCCAAGGCACACTTTCGAAGCCCCCTGGTACCTTTGCCCATTATTGAGGTGCCCTTTGAAAGGATTGCCATGGACTTGGTAGGTCCTTTAGTTAAGTCCGCATGGGGGCATCAGCATATTTTGGTAATCATGGATTATGCTACCCGATATCCTGAAGCCATCCCACTACGGCATACGTCGGCAAAGTTGATTGCCAAGGAATTGTTCGCCATATTTTGCCGAGTGGGTCTACCCAAGGAGATCCTCACGGATCAGGGTACCCCGTTTATGTCTAAAGTCACCAAGGAATTGTGCAAACTCTTTAATATCAAACAGTTACGTACATCTGTGTACCATCCCCAGACAGACGGGTTAGTAGAACGATTTAATAAAACCCTAAAAAGCATGTTAAAAAAGGTGGTAAACAAGGATGGAAAGGACTGGGATGTTCTGTTACCATGTTTGATGTTTGCCATCCGTGAAGTACCACAGTCTTCCACTGGGTTTTCCCTTTTTGAGTTGGTCTATGGCAGACATCCTAGGGGTCTGTTGGACATTGCCAAAGACGGGGCAAGAACCCACTCCCCATAAAAGTGTTATTGAACACATCGCTAGTATGCAGGACAGGATAGCGGCCGTTATGCCCATAGTCAGAGAGCATGTGGAGGAGGCCCAAAGGGCTCAAAGCCGGGTTTACAATAGGTCAGCGAAGGTAAGGACCTTTAGACCCGGTGACCGAGTTCTTGTACTCATTCCCACAGTGGAGAGTAAGTTCCTTGCCAAGTGGCAAGGACCCTATGAGGTAATGGAGAAAATAGGAGAGGTGGACTACAAGGTTCGTCAGCCTGGTAGGAGAAAACCAGAGCAGATTTATCATGTAAACCTGCTAAAGGCGTGGAAAGACAGAGAGAGTCTGCTTACAGAAAGCTCTCCGGCTAAACTGCCTCCTGTACTGTCCCCACAGGCAGCGGTTAGGACTACAGAGGAAGCAGTAGGGGTAACAATAGCGGAGTCTCTCACAAAAAGTCAACAGCAAGAATCCAGAGTTTGTAGCAAGGAATACAGACGTGTTCTCCAAGCTACCCGGGTGTACGTCCGTAATCAAACATGATATTGTTACCGAGCCCCAGGTGAAAGTACGGTCGAGACCGTACCGGATCCCTGAGGCTCGTCGACAAGCCATTTCAGAGGAAGTGCAGAAAATTTTAAAGTTACGGGTCATTGAGGAGTCCAAAAGTGAATGGGCTAGTCCCATTGTCCTAGTTCCCAAGCCAGATGGAATATTGCGGTTCTGCAATGACTTCAGGAAACTGAACGAGGTGTCTAAATTTGACGCCTACCCCATGCCACGGGTAGACGAACTTATTGAGAGACTGGGAGGGGCCCGGTACTTCACTACTCTCGATCTCACTAAGGGATACTGGCAGGTACCCCTGACGGATAGTGCCAAAGAAAAGACTGCCTTTATTACTCCTGAGGGTCTTTTCCATTATCTTGTGTTACCGTTTGGGCTCCATGGGGCCCCAGCCACGTTTCAACGGTTAATGGACATAGTTTTAAAACCTCATAGGAGATACGCCTCAGCATATCTGGATGATATCATCATTTTCAGCAATGACTGGGAGAGTCACTTGCCCAAGGTACAAGCTGTAGTGAATTCCTTAAGAGCAGCTGGCCTGACTGCTCACCCCAAGAAGTGTGCTTTGGGGATGGAGGAGACACACTATTTGGGATATGTGATCGGCTGTGGTATAATCAAACCCCAGGTCAACAAGGTCGATGCTATTCAGAAATGGCCTCGACCTATGAGCACCAAACAAGTTAGGTCATACCTGGGCATTGTGGGGTACTACAGACGCTTTATACCAAACTTTGCCACAGTGTCTGCTCCCCTGACGGACCTTCTAAAGGGTAAAAAGTCTGTTATGGTACGGTGGAATGACCAGGCCGAAAGTGCTTTTCAGGCGTTAAAGCTGGCCTTATGTGGGTCTCCTGTTCTCATTACGCCCGACTTCAGCAAAGAATTTGTGGTACAAACAGACGCATCAGATGTAGGGCTGGGAGCTGTCCTGTCTCAGGAGGTGAATGGAGAAGAGCATCCAGTTACCTATCTGAGCAGGAAACTAACACCAGCAGAAAAGAACTACAGCATAGTAGAGAAAGAGTGTCTAGCAATAAAATGGGCGTTAGAGGCCCTGAGGTACTACTTGCTGGGTAGGCAGTTCCGTCTAGTGACCGACCACTCACCCCTCACTTGGATGAGCAGATCCAAGGACAAGAATGCCAGGGTTACTAGGTGGTTCTTGTCCCTTCAAAATTTTAGTTTTTCGGTGGAGCACAGAGCCGGGAAACTGCAAGGCAATGCGGATGCCTCGTCCCGGACTCATTGTTTAATGTCTGGAGTTCGCCCCGAGGGGTCAGAACTGAGGGGGAGGGTATGTGAGAAAGTGAAGGGTGTGGTTTGGGAGAACAGGTATGTTCCAGCCAGGCAGTTAAAGGGTGTCTGGTAGAAGCCCACAGCAGGGAGGTCAGCTGACTAATAAGGCCTGATATAGGGTGTGTGTCAGGACTAGGAGGTGTGGCACTACACTGAGGAACAGTGTGAGCTCTGTAGCTGAACCTGCATTAAGGTAAATTTGTGCCACCCGTCTAATGTAACCAGAACGAGAGTCTGGTAGCCAGGCTCTTGTATAGAGAGGGATTGTCTTTTTGTGTTAGTTATTTCTCAGCCGAGAAGGTTTTGTTTTTCTTTGTTTGCGCCTTTGTAAAGGCAAAACCTGTTAACTCACTTACAAGTGAATAAACTCTGAACTTGAGTGTGATCCAGTCTCTGTGTCCCTGTTTCCTGCACTGCTACCAAGCATCTACCTGAGCGGTTCCCCACAACTGTAAAACTGTGGTTTGAAGTTAGTCTAATTTCAAGCAATTGCAGGAATTATCACAAATACTATTCTTTTTGGTATTTATTTATGCCTTTAAAACATTGTGTAACACGGACTGAGCATAGATCAAACATTTTCATGCTTGGGTAAGACTGGTCTTGGTTTTATCTTCTACAGGGTCTTTTTCAGGAAGTCCACCAGCAAATGATGAGGAAATCCAAAATCCAGCTGAACTATTAAATAACCCTTGAGAAGAGAAAATAAAATTTTATGTGAAACTGATAATAAATCTTCTATAAAATGGCTACATTGCCCTAAAATTTATGGTATATGATGAGTTGACCGACATGGTGCATTTCCTTGAGCCTTATCACAGTCATGTTCTGTACTTGAAACATAGTCCATGTGCAGGCCACATTTCCCAGACTGACCATGACCGTGTGAATGCAATTCTCTGCATCATACTGAATCAATCTTTAGGCCAAGGCCCCATGTATCGAGCTGCAGCAAAAAAGCGCTCCAGGAAAAACTGCAGCGGCGATGCATCATGCTTTTTCACAGAAAGACCACAGAGGAGGTGTTTTTTACGATGACAATTGCTTCCCACATGCCCTATTTGAGCATATGGGTGTTATAGAGGGGGAAAGGACCAGGATGGAGATCGCCTTAAAAAAGTGTCTCTCACTTTGGCCATATTAAACCGTATCTGCCTTGCTTGTCTGGTATTCAGTGATTTTCTGGGACTATGACATTAAGCTCCACTTTCTTTTCTAAGGTAGTGACATTATGCCCACAGATAACAAGGCCATTCTGCAGCCCAGTCCCATTCAAGTGAATGGAGCTGAGCTGCAATACTAAGTACAGTGTACAGTGTAGTTCACTGTGCCTGGGAAGGTGTTGAGGCCACAGCAAGCAATATCATATTATCCCAGATAACACAATACCCAATACATCCTGATAAATAAGAGTGCTACTGTTTATGGGGAAAAAGCAGCCTTTCTTCCACTCCTGAACAATCCCTTAAAGGCTAAGGCCCCACGTAGCGGGCCACAGACAAAAAGCGCTGTGGGAAAAACCGCGGTGGAAACGCATCACGGTTTTTCGTGCCACACCTTTTACAGAAAGTCCGCTGAGTTATCCTCTGCGGGCTTTCTGCTTCCATTATACCTAAAGGGCAACCACCAGCATTTCTGTAGGTATAATTGACATGCTGCGATTTCCAAAAACGCGATGGTTTTTGAAATTGCAGCGTGTCCACTGCGGATATTTTTCTCCAATATGTGGATGGGATTAGCCAGACTCCCATCCACTTTGCAAGGGACTGTATAAAGCTGTCGCTACGTGGGCCATTAGCCTAAAAAAATTTGTATCCTGTAATATATACTGTATTGTTTTGCACTTACCTCATGTGGTATTATTTCAGGATTTATAATTTCAAATAGATTTAGTCCTTCACTGTCCATCAAAGAGGTCAATGCTGGCTCCAAACCTGCAAAGATACTCTTGTAAACAAGCGAAATAAAAGACCCTGGAAAATCTGCACATCTTATTCTGGAGCGACAAGGTGACCACCCTTTCTCTATACAAATGTGAGGAATCCCCACTCACTACTAAGTGCTACAAATGCTACTAAACTAATAAGCATCATGGTTAAGGAAGTCAATTCTAATAAATAAATATTCATTACATTCTGTATATAACCAATGAATAACTGCACCTTAAATGTTTTTCTGACTTCCTTTATATTATCCAACAGTAATGTTTCCACACAGCAGTATTTTCAACAGGATTTTTTTTTATCTGTGTTTGTAGCCAAAACTAGGAATGGGTACAAAAACCAGAAACCACAAATCTTCCCATTACGGTTTTGTTTCTGTAAAGGTTTAACACCTGGTTTTGGCTTATACACTGTGTTCCAAATTATTATGCAAATAATATTTTCTCATATTTTCCAAAATTACCTATATGCAGTCATTGTAATTTTCCAGTCATCCACTATTCGAGTATAATTGAAAGGTTTTTGAACAAACTGCCTATGATAACAGTATATTTAAAAAAAAAAAAATAAACACTCAAAATGCATGTTTTAAATTATTATGCACAGCAGAATTTGCAACCTTTCCGGATAGTACACTGACCCATTCATTTCTATGGGTCCGTACACATGACTGTGAAATATGGAATAGGTCCTGTTCCTGTCCGGGAGCACGTGATGACAAGATGACATCTGTGTGTCGTCTGTGTCGTTCATTCACGGCTGCCGGCTAGCACACGTGTGCAACCAGCTTTAGTCTGAGGCCCCACATAGTGGAAATGCAGCTTTTTTTGTTGCAGGAGTGGATTGAGAAAAAGGTAGAAGTATAAGCACTTCCTATATATTTCAAATTCCTTTTGTAGCCATTCTTGGCTGTGGCTCAAAAAACTGCAACAAAAAAAGCTGCGTTTCCGCAATGTGGGGACTCAGCCTTAGGCTAAATGCATTGAAGAATGAAGGTGGGTATAACTTGGAGTGCTGCCTCAGCTTCTATACTCTAGACTAGACATGAGAGAGCCACAGACATCTCTTCTATTCAGTCTCCATCTACCAGACATTTACGACATTCTATGGATATGTCATAAATGTCATCTTGTGCATATGTCATGCAAATACTATTACTTCAGACTTACGTTTCACTATAGCTGGAATCCCAAACTCAGACACCACAGTTTGGAGAAATTGATTCATCTGTTCTTCATTCTGTGGGTATAGATATACATTAAAAATGTGTCTGGATATATACTGATCCATACATTAACCTTGGTACTAAATAAAAAAATATATTAACAAGAGCACTTCCTAGCAGCTGGGACTTGAACTGAACCATCATTTAGAATAAGACACAGATGGAAAATCTGAAGCTTTGCTTCTCCTCCTCCATTCTAGAATGATAAAAGTTTCATATACAAAAGTACTGTAATGTACTAACATATGTCATACTTTAGTATAATGACATGTAACGAATGCTAATTGTATATAGGTTGTGACTATTTGTTCACCTTATGAATGCACCAAAGTCTGACACAAAGACTTGCGTATTTGACTGTACTATGTTTATTAAAACAATAAAAACTTATTGAATAAGACACTGACAGATAATAGCAACAGAGTGGAGAGCCTATGGTGGAGTGGTCAGCTGTGACCTCTGCTGCTAAGTGGATAGTGGATTACTAAATAGGTAAACCACATATATTCTCAATTGAATCTTTACATTAAGACATTCTTTGTTTTCATACAGACGTGGAAAAAAATGTTGGTACCACTCGTTTAATGAAAGAAAAAGCCACAATGGTCACAGAAATAACTTGAATCTGACAAAACTGGAATTTGCCAAACTACATGTTGACAAGCCACAAAGCTTCTATGAGAATGTCCTATGGACAGATGAGACAAAAATCTAAATTTTTGGCAAGGCACATCAGCTCTATGTTCACAGACGGAAAAATGAAGCATATCTTGAAAAGAACACTGTCCCTACTGTGAAACATGGTGGAGGCTCTGTTATGTTCTGGGGCTGCTTTGCTGCATCTGGCACAGGGTGTCTTGAATCTGTGCAGGGTACAATGAAATCTCAAGATTATCAAGGGATTCTAGAGAGAAATGTGCTGCCCAGTGTCAGAAAGCTTGGTCTCAGTCGCAGGTCATGGGTCTTGCAACAGGATAATGACCCAAAACACACAGCTAAAAACACCCAAGAATGGCTAAGAAGAAAACATTGGACTATTCTGAAGTGGCCTTCTATGACCTAAATCCTATTGAGCATCTTTGGAAGGAGCTGAAACATGGAAAAGGCACCCTTCAAACCCGAGACAACTGGAGCAGTTTGCTCATGAGGAGTGGCCAAAATACCTGTTGAGAGGTGCAGAAGTTTCACTGACAGTTACAGCAATCGTTTGATTGCTGTGATTGCCTCAAAAGGTTGTGCAACAAAATATTAAGTTAAGGGAACCATCATTTCTGTCCAGGCCTGTTTCATGAGTTTTCTTTTTTTTAAAAAGTCTGTTTAAGCATGGTTGAAAAGCAATGTCTGACTTTCATTTGTTCATTTTCATAGAATTTTTATATATTATTACTTTTGTCAGATTCAAGTTATTTCTGTGACCATTGTGGGTTTTTCTTTCATTAAACGAGGGGTGCCAACAATTTTGTCCACGTGTGTATATCTTTTAAAAAGGACCTTTAACCACCTCACCAACTCAGTTCTGTTCATTATTTAAATGTGCACCACTCCACTTATTCCAGCACAGTGGGAATATTTTCTCTACCCCTCAGTGCATTATGTTGGTGCCTGATATGCCAATTAGGCTTCTAATGTCAAATGGGTGTCTAAAGTAGGAACAGGCAAGTGGCCATGATTCTAAACCATGGCACTGTACAGCACTGACTTCACAGTGTCAGAAATTTCTGAATCATGCCTCCTTGCCTGCTCCTCCCTGACACCACCTACCTGACAGTAGAGAACCTGATTAACATTGATGTAGGCTCTTTTTATATAGATGAGTAGAACAATTTATTCTACATAACTCTCTTAGGTTACTTTGCGCTAGATCATAGTGTACATCACCACTTGAATTCTTATTGTGTATTTTGTTTGGGAATCAGATACTATTCCCATAAAAAAAAAATCACAGGATAGCGTGCTACTTTTGGGTATGTACCGTAACTATATATAACTTTGTAGGTACTGTATAGTTTTCTAATATACTCACCATAGAAGCCTTCAAGGAGCTTCTGACATTTTTAACATGAACACTAGTGCCAAGAGAAAGAGAAGTGCTATTAGAATTCTCATTAAACCATCAGGGTTAATTTTGTTATTCCTGATGCTTCTTCCACTTTAATTCAAACTTTGTTTTAGCTTGAGACAATGTGGTACAGGATAAAAGATCACATTCCTAACCTATGACTATAAGACATTCACTGAACACAGACACTTATCTCAACTTCTGTTAAGTTCTATAAGGGGGCTAGGGGTGTATAAATGTTCAGTAGACAGTTTGACTGAGGACAGAAAAATGCTTCTTCTGCTGCCATATAAAAAAAAGGCTCTCCGAGGCTACTTTTGGGTAGTGTGCCTCTTGGAGAGAGATTATTGAATACTCAAAGACATTTTTGCACACTTTGAGAGGGGGCACGCATTGGACTGAGAGAAGCAGAATGGTCATTTAGACAAACTGCCCGCCTTCTAGGCTGTTCTTACCTAGCTGTTAGGAGCACACAAAGATAGGGTGGAAGTACTAAAAAAATGGTAACGTCTGCGCTCTTAGGAATCAATCTTGTATTACTATTTTGTATTTCTGAGTATCTAGCTGTTAGGAGGTATTGGAAACAGTGGTTATGTAAAGTCATGCACAGACAGCTCCAACCAGCCCCAGAAAGAGCTTGACAAGTACATACAGCTCCCACAGTTATAATAATAATAATAATACATAGTGGCAACATATTTCATAGCACTTTACAATTTGTATAGCTCAAGTTTAGACAAAATGAGACATTACAGAATAATAAATCAATTCACACAATGGGACTGAGGGCCCTGCTCACAAGAGCTTATGAGGTAAAGGAGGTGACACAAGAGGTAGCTGGGGCGGCATAAGAGGTAGCAGGGTTATTTTCATTACACATAAATAAAGCTGTATAAGTCATCACCAGTCAGCGTATTTTTATGTACAGATGGTTCCTGGACATTTAAGATTACAGTCCAACAAGGCATCTTGTCCTGTGGGGTAAGGCGGGAATGTGAACAGTGAAAGGTTAGTTTTAGGGAATCTACGGAAGGGTTTGGATTAGGAACTGTGATAGTTGTCCACCATCCAGACACATGTGACACCTTCATTACAAATCCCTGTCTCTGCCTTGACCATTTCCAGGCACTTTACAGAAGGAAGTTTGGTGTCACAGCACCTATTACATGTCCTGCCATTGACAGCCAGCCACCACTGCCGTCATTTGTACAAGAAATCTGGAACCGTATCATGATTCGTGACAAAGATTCTGTTTGGGGGTCCAATGACAGTCAGGTTCAAGTATGGGAACGTCAAAGTGAGTGCTTCATACTTTGCTGGGGAGTGATACACTGCCCAAATATGTTAGTGTGTTGATCTGGAGAGCAATCACATAAATAACAGCTCAACTAAATTTATATATATATATATATATATATATATATATATATATATATATATATATACAGTCATATGAAAAAGTTTGGGCACCCCTATTAATCTTAATCTTTTTTAGTTCTAAATATTTGGGTGTTTGCAACAGCCATTTCAATTTGATATATCTAATAACTGATGGACACAGTAATATTTCAGGATTGAAATGAGGTTTATTGTACTAACAGAAAATGTGCAATATGCATTAAACCAAAATTTGACCGGTGCAAAAGTATGGGCACCTCAACAGAAAAGTGACATTAATATTTAGTAGATCCTCCTTTTGCAAAAATAACAGCCTCTAGTCGCTTCCTGTAGCTTTTAATCAGTTCCTGGATCCTGGATGAAGGTATTTTTGACCATTCCGCTTTACAAAACAATTCCAGTTCAGTTAAGTTTGATGGTCGCCGAGCATGGACAGCCCGCTTCAAATTATCCCACAGATGTTCAATGATATTCAGGTCTGGGGACTGGGATGGCCATTCCAGAACATTGTAATTGTTCCTCTGCATGAATGCCTGAGTAGATTTGGAGCTGTGTTTTGGATCATTGTCTTGCTGAAATATCCATCCCCGGCGTAACTTCAAATTCGTCACTGATTCTTGTACATTATTCTCAAGAATCTGCTGATACTGAGTTGAATCCATGCGACCCTCAACTTTAACAAGATTCCCGGTGCCGGCATTGGCCACACAGCCCCAAAGCATGATGGAACCTCCACCAAATTTTACAGTGGGTAGCAAGTGTTTTTCTCGGAATGCTGTGTTTTTTTGACGCCATGCATAACGCCTTTTTGTATGACCAAATAACTCAATCTTTGTTTCATCAGTCCACAGGACCTTCTTCCAAAATGAAGCTGGCTTGTCCAAATGTGCTTTTGCATACCTCAGGCGACTCTGTTTGTGGCGTGCTTTCAGAAACGGCTTCTTTCGCATCACTCTCCCATACAGCTTCTCCTTGTGCAAAGTGTGCTGTATTGTTGACCGATGCACAGTGACACCATCTGCAGCAAGATGATGCTGCAGCTCTTTGGAGGTGGTCTGTGGATTGTCCTTGACTGTTCTAACCATTCTTCTTCTCTGCCTTTCTGATATTTTTCTTGGCCTGCCACTTCTGGGCTTAACAAGAACTGTCCCTGTGGTCTTCCATTTCCTTACTATGTTCCTCACAGTGGAAACTGACAGGTTAAATCTCTGAGACAGCTTTTTGTATCCTTCTCCTGAACAACTATGTTGAACAATCTTTGTTTTCAGATCATTTGAGAGTTGTTTTGAGGAGCCCATGATGCCACTCTTCAGAGGAGATTCAAATAGGAGAACAACTTGCAATTGGCCACCTTAAATACCTTTTCTCATGATTGGATACACCTGGCTATGAAGTTCAAAACTCAGTGAGGTTACAAAACCAATTTTGTGCTTCAGTAAGTCAGTAAAAAGTAGTTAGGAGTATTCAAATCAATAAAATGATAAGGGTACCCAAATTTTTGCACCGGTCAAATTTTGGTTTAATGCATATTGCACATTTTCTGTTAGTACAATAAACCTCATTTCAATCCTGAAATATTACTGTGTCCATCAGTTATTAGATATATCAAATTGAAATGGCTGTTGCAAACACCCAAATATTTAGAACTAAAAATGATTAAGATTAATAGGGGTGCCCAAACTTTTTCATATGACTGTATATATATATATATATATATATATATATATATATATATATAAATTTTTAGTCACTTCTGAGTTTATTTAGTAAGCTCTCTCTAGAAGCAGTAGCCTAGTGATTGCAAGGTTTGTGGAATACCAGTAAAATTCCTGTGAATGGAAGGGAGCAAATGGGACAGCTCCGTCGACTGTGTAGTAGCAATTAGTGATTACTGCTCAGCTTCCATTCATTTGTGCACTGTGTAGTAGCAGCTCCACAGTTACTGATATCAGCTGATCAGTCAGAATGCTGGATGTCAGATCTCCGGCAAACTGATACTGATAGCCTATCCTAAGAATAGGTCATCAATTACGTTTTCTTGGAATGCCACTTTAATAAATGGGTTTTCCTGGACTAATAATAATAATAATAATAATAATAGTCCTTTAATAGTCCCACAATGGGTAAATTCAGTGTGTTACAGCAGCAAAGATAAGCAGATACAAATACAAATACAACATGTATCTGCTTATCTTTGCTGCTGCTGCCACTTTAATAAATGGGTTTTCCTGGACTAAAATACTATTGACCAGATCAACAAGGGTGTGACACTCATAACCCCCATAGATCAGGTCAAGTGAATGTAACTGAGCGGCAATTTCAAGTACTTCTGCTGTAAAATGTACAATGCTGTAACTGAAATGCAGTCAAGAGGCTGCAGTGCTTGTCTGAATGCATGGTCTCTTGAAACAGTGAATTGGTGGGGGTGCCAGGTTTCAGTTCCCATCTGACCTGATATCGATAACCTATCCTAAGGAAAAATCATCAATGTTTTAGTTTTGCAAGATCAGTCAGGAGTGGCTTTAAAAACTCTTATACTTCTACCTTCTGCTCAATCCACTCCTGGCTTTGACTCAAAGAAAAACACAGCAAAATCTGCAGAAAAAAAGCTGTGTTTCCGCAATGTGGGGCCTCAGCCTTAAAGTGTTTAAACATAGTAAGAAAAAAAAATTGTATTTAGTGCAGTAAAGTTTAAACAAGTCCCACCCTGGGTAATGATGGGGCATATGTGCTCTCCCTCAACTAAATTGAAACATACAAAAAAATGTGTATGTGAGAACACTAAAAATTAACTTTTATTTGTGATAAATATTAAAATGTTGCAAACTCTGCCTATCTGGCTGATAAAAGCTTCCAAAAGGAAAATGGGGTAATGAAGGATGGATCACCAGAGACCTGGGGCGTGTATATATGTCACATGTCACATGTATGCGGGTCACTAATGCTCCATAATGTGCAAGCTAATAGTGAATACCGAAAAATGCAATATTACCTACAGATATCAATACGAATGTCTCCAGGTCATCCTGCTAAATGCGGTACCGCGGCTTCTATTTCATATTCAATGTTGAGTAATGGGTTAGTGTTGACTACACCCATATTAAAGCTGAGGACCTCACCAGGAATTCTTAGCCTTAAATCTAAACATCCAGGCAAGAACCTCTAAGTACTAGTCCAAAACACCTGACGCGTTTCCATTTAGATAAACTAAAGTTTCATCAGAGGTGAACAGATCTAATTTCCTATATAAAAGGTTGTTATTGTATAAGCTGATATCCTCCCTCCCACATACAATAGCAACCTCTGATGTAGCAACCTTTTATATAGGAAATTAGATTTTAGTGTTCTCATATATACATTTTTTGTTCAAGTTGCTCAGGTGCCCAGACATTCATCAGTCTGCACCTGGCTCTAACCGTCTCCAGGGTCGGACTGGCCCACCGGGGAACCGGTGAATCCCCCAATGGGCCCCGACTATTAGTCCACATTTTACCAATGTAAATGCATTGGTCAGGGGCCCGATCTGGATGGTCAGGGGCCCGATCAGGCCCCTGACCAATGCAATTACATTGACAAAATGTGGATTAGTAATGGTCAGGGGCCGGACCTTACTACCATAAAGATGGCCGCTGGCGGCGGAGCGCAGCAGCGGGAGACTGTCCCTACCTTGTCCTGGGCCCGCCTCCTGAAGCCTGCATCCTGATTGACAGCTGCTGGAGCCAATCAAATTGCAGCGCATTGCTGCACGCATCAATGACGTCATAATGCTGTGCGCGGCGGCGGGATTCAGCAGAGGAGCCCAGAACAGCAGTGTGAAGGTAAGTACAAGTTACCACACACACAAAACAACTTTCCCCCCCTATTTTGCCCCCAAATCTTTCAGCTTCACTGACCCCTCTGAGAACTACAACCCCCAGCAGCTCCAGATGCTCTGGATCTGTTGAGAGTTGTAGTCCCCCCCCAAAAAAACTTATATCCCACTGTATTGTTATGCTGGTGCTTGCTCTAGGGCTCCAGCATAACAATACCTACGTCGCAGAAACCGCTGAGGACTTTTCTGTCCATCACTTTCAGTTTGAATATGACGGACACCGGCGGACCTCATTATAATGGGGTCTGCCGGTGTCTGTGTGTAACCGCCATGTTAACAGTCCGCCTCTGTCATTCGGGTCCCATGGCGGACCTGTATGACAGAGAGCTTGCTGCGGATTTGAACCTAGCATAAGGCTATGGCTACACTACAACTTTCGTCATGCAACCAAAGATCGCCGTGTCGCCTTGGGACTCTTTCACACGTTAGTGAATGGAGTCGCGTTGGGACCCTCAGGTTGCAATGCGACTCCATTCACTAACATGAGTGAAGGAGTTACAAGGCGACACGGTGATCCACATGACGGGAGTCATGGCTTATTCATCAAAAACAATGTTTTCCACCTGCTGGAGTTTTGCGCCTAATTTATAATGAGGTGCGCACATAAATTAGTCGCGTCTTCCGGAGTCCGTGCACCTAAACAGAACTCCACACCAGCTCCTTGCTGATGTAGATCTCTGGGATCATTAACACTAGAAAACTGAAGTAAATGATGATAAAATGACAGGGCCAGAAAAGTGGTGAAAAACTCAAAAAGTCTTTTTTTTTACAAAAATTTTCACTTGCGCAAAATAATTGTTACTTTTTTAATGGCTTGTACATCACTTTTTTTTAGCACACAAGCTGTGTTATATCATCTCCATTTATTTATTTATTTATTCTGCTTACTTGTATAGCGCCATCATATTCCGCAGCACTTTACAGACATTGACAGTCATATGTAGATTGTGAGCCCTATATGGGACAGTGACTGTCAATGTCTGTAAAGCGCTGCGGAATATGATGGCGCTATATAAGTAAGAAAAATAAATAAATAGTATTTACACTGTACAAATAGGATGCATGATGTTAAAAAAAAAAAATGTCATGCATCCTATTTAAGGTCATGCATCCTATTCATACAGTGTATATACTATGGGGATGATTTAATACGGCTTATTTATTTATATGGCAGATATAACCTTTTTAACCAACCCCCAATACAATATAATTTTGTCAATATGTTGTTAATTATTTTTTTTTATTTATGCCAGGGGAGGTGAAAAACAAAAAAAAAATACCCTACTCACCTGTCCCCGATGCCGCAGTGTCCTCCCAGTGCAGTCCGATCCTGCTACTTGGCTGTCTTCTGGCTATGATGTCCCAGCTCCCTTCCGCTGAGGTCGTCACGTCACTACTTAGGTCAATCAGCGGGCTACAGAAGGGACCCAGGGACGTCACAGATAGTGACGTCCCTTCGCCGTGGCTGCGGATTGGCCTTAGCAGTCATGTGTGCTGGGGACATGCGCCAACAGAGCTGCAGGACTGGGGAACACACGAGCATCGGGGACAGGTGAATGTGTTTTTTTTTTTTTCGTTTTTTTTTCACCTCTCCCACTCTAATTAAAAAATACATTTTTGCCTGGACAACCCCTTTAAAGGGATTATCCACATTCTAATATTGTTATACCACCTGCAGGGTACCAACACGCAGGACCCCCTGAAGATCAGCTGCATTGGAATAGCATGGCTCTCAGTAATGTTACCATACCAGGAGGCACACTGCTCACTAGCCATATAAAGTGTAGTGGTTGCTTTAGGTACTACAGTGCTGTCCCATTGAAGTCTATGAGGCAGTACTACAGTACCAGAAGCCGCAGCTACACTTTGTACAGTGAGTGAGCAGCGTGGCTCCTGGCATATAATCATTACTGGAAGTCACGCTGTCCTGGTGCAGCTGATCTGCAGGGATCCAGGTTGTCAGACTTCCACAGATCTAAGGGCTCATTCACACAACAGGATTCCAAGGCCGTGTGCTGGCTGTTGTATTAGCAGCACGCGGTCCGATAGATTTTAGTGGATCTATTCACACGACCATTGTTTTAATCGTTTGTGCGAATGATCCAAGAAAGAAATAGAACCGGCTATTTTTGGTGATTTTATGGATCCCTCAATAGACTTATGTCAATGAGGGATCCTTGAAAACAGATTTTCTTAGGGTGTACACTGTGCTGGGCTCTGTCGTGTGAGTGTAGCCTAGAATATTAGAAGGTGGATAACCTTTTTAAAGGGGTTATGCCATGAAGAATAGTTATCTGTTATCCATAGGATCGAGCCCTCAGAATCGGGGTGTTTTTCTTCTAACTGAATCCAGGCTGAATGTAGCTGTGCCCAGCTGGACGGGAGGCGACCGTGCACCCAGTAACTTCAATGGAAGTGCCTGAGATAGTGAAGTACAGGACTTCGGCCATCTCAGTTACTCCCATTAAAGTAAAAGAGGGCATGGGTGCTTCCTATCCAGCAGGGCACGGCTACATTCACCCTGGATTCAGTCAGACTAAATTCACTGTGGGGAGAAAAACAACCCCATTCTCAGGACCGGGAACCGGGATTCATTATGGTCTGTCCTATGGATAAAGTAGTAGTAGTTCGGTGACTCTGGCCTTGTAATAATCCTGGAGCATGTAAGGGATTCAGGTGCAGGAAGTGTAGGTCAGTGGGGACTTGTGTCACCACATTTCAAGAGCCATAGTCGGGGCACTTCTCTGTCCTTAAGGCTGGTGCCCCACGTGGTGTAAACGCCACGGTTCACCTGCGGCGTAAACGCCGTGGGAAAAAAAAGCGGCGTTTTACAGTCACAGCAAAGTGGATGGGATTCTAGTAATTCCTAT
This sequence comes from Leptodactylus fallax, assembly GCA_947044405.1. Taxonomy (NCBI): domain Eukaryota; kingdom Metazoa; phylum Chordata; class Amphibia; order Anura; family Leptodactylidae; genus Leptodactylus; species Leptodactylus fallax. The sequence goes on from CAMRHE010000088.1 coordinate 3,764,709, forward strand.
CCCCACTTTGCGTTAATATACGTGTTGCAGACATGCTGCGATTTCCAAAACCGTTGTGGTTTTGGAAATCGCAGCATGTCAATTATACCTACGGAAATGCCGGCGGTTTCCCTATAGGTATAATGGAAGTAGAAAGTTCAGAGGGAACCTCTGTGAACTTTCTATCAAAAGCGCTGCAGGAAGAACTGCAATGCGTTGCTGTCGTGGTTTTTCCAGCAGAGCTTTTTTGCTGCAGGAAGCCATGTGGGGCTTAGCTTAAAGGGATTTTCCAGGGCTTTCCTTTTTTTTTTTTAATTGCTGACCTATCCTTAGAAATGTCATCAATTGGAGATCTGTTGGGGGTCTGACACCTTGTCCCCCTGTGGTTCAGCTGGTTAAAGAGGCAGTGGCCCTCTCTGAGTGCTGCTTCTACTTCACAGGACATGTGACATTATGTTCATTGATCACATGGCCTGATCACAGCTCAGTCCCATTCAAGTGAATGGGCTGAGCTGTGATACCAAGCACAGTCACTATGGAGCTGTGCTTGGTAAGTACTGAAGAGGCTGCAGCACACACATCACGTGAACAGGTGCTGATCCCTTTCCAATTTTTAATTGATGATTGCATAGGTCATCAATTACTCAGCCTTCGAAAACCCCTTTAACCCCTTAATGATCGGGCCATTTTTTGTTTTTGCATTTTCATTTTTCCCTCCCCACATTCCAAGAGCCATAACTTTTTCATTTTTCAATTCACAGAGTCACATGATGGCTTATTGTTTGTGAAACAAATTGTACTTTGTAATGTCACTATTCAATATGCTGTGCAATGTACTGGGAAGCTGGAAAAAAATTCAGAATGAGTTGCAATAGGAGAAAAACTGCATTTGCGCCAAATTCATATGGGTTTAATTTTTACAGCATTCACTGTGTGGTAAAAATGACATGTTACCTGTATTCTGCGGGTCAGTACGAACACGGCGATACCAAATTTATATAGTATTTGTAATGTTTGGATACCTTTTAAAAAATTAAAAACTTTGCTAAATAGAAAAAAAATTTTTGCGTCGCCATATTGTGTCACCTGTAACTTTTTCATATTTACATGTATGGAGCTGGGTAAGGCGTCTTTTTATGCGGGACAACATGACGTTTTTATTGATACCATTTGGGGAAAGATCTGATGGTTTGATCACTTTTTATTCAATTTTTTATAGGAGGCAAAGTGTTGAAAAAAACGCTATTTGGCCATTTTGATTTTTTTTTTCCCCGCTACGCCGTTCACCGTATGGGATAAATATTTTAATATTTTAATAGTTAGGGCCAAAAACTGGATGGGCGATGCCAAAAACTGGATGGGCGATATTTCATATGGCAGTAGGGTGGGCCCCTAGAATCAATCCCACTGGTGGGCCCTAGGCACCCCAGTCCGACCCTGACCGTCTCCCAAAATTCTGCTGACATAAAGTAAGAAGCAACTGTATATTAACAGGCTAGATACATGGTTGCATCGAGGTATACTTGTAATACTGAGGTACACTGGTTGTATGGCTTGAAATTCGACTCACAAAGGATCAGATGGCTGCAAGATCAGTTTTTTGTCTGCATATGAGGCCTGGATGGCAGTAACAGTTTCCTGCAATAAAAATAAACCCTGCTGTAATTGCCATGTTACATGTTTTCTACAGGGATAACACTTTCTTGGAAACAACACAACAATGCAATACAGTGGGGAAAAAAAAGTATTTAGTCAGCCACCAATTGTGCAAGTTCTCCCACTTAAAAAGATTAGAGAGGCCTGTAATTGTCATCATAGGTAGACCTCAACTATGAGAGACAAAATGAGAAAACATACCTAGAAAATCACATTGTCTGATTTTTTAAGAATTTATTTGCAAATTATGGTGGAAAATAAGTATTTGGTCACCTACAAACAAGCAAGATTTCTGGCTCTCACAGACCTGTAACTTCTTCTTTAAGAGACTCCTCTGTCCTCCACTCATTACCTGTAGTAATGGCTCCTGTTTGACATTGTTATCAGTATAAAAGACACCTGTCCACAACCTCAAACAGTCACACTCCAAACTCCACTATGGTGAAGACCAAAGAGCTGTGGAAGGACACCAGAAACAAAATTGTAGACCTGCACCAGGCATTTGGATGTTCCAGAAGAGTATTGGGAGAATGTCATATGGTCAGATGAAAGCAAAGTAGAACTGTTTGGTAGAAACACAACTCGTCGTGTTTGGAGGAGAGTGAAGGCTGAGTAGCATCCAAAGAACACCGTACCTACTGTGAAGCATGGGGGTGGCAACATCATGCTTTGGGGCTGTTTCTCTGCAAAGGGACCAGGACGACTGATCCGTGTACATGAAAGAATGAATGGGGCCATGTATTGTGAGATTTTGAGTGCAAACCTCCTTCCATCAGCAAGGGCATTGAAGATGAAACATGGCTGGGTCTTTCAGCATGACAATGATCCCAAGCACACCGCCAGGGCAACGAAGGAGTGGCTTCGTAAGAAGCATTTCAAGGTCCTGGAGTGGCCTAGCCAGTCTCCAGATCTCAACCCCATAGAAAACCTTTGGAGGGAGTTGAAAGTCCGTGTTGCCCAGCAACAGCCCCAAAACATCACTGCTCTAGAGGAGATCTGCATGGAGGAATGGGCCAACATACCAGCAACAGTGTGTGCCAACCTTGTGAAGACTTACAGAAAACGTTTGACCTCTGTCATTGCCAACAAAGGATATATAACAAAGTATCGAGATGAACTTTTGTTATTGACCAAATACTTATTTTCCACCATAATTTGCAAATAAATTCTTTAAAAATCAGACAATGTGATTTTCTAGATATGTCTTCTCTCTTTGTCTCTCATAGTTGAGCTCTACCTATGATGACAATTACAGGCCTCTCTCATCTTTTTAAGTGGCAGAACTTGCACAATTGGTGGCTGACTAAATATTTTTTTTCCCCACTGTATTTTGTAATTCAATGTAATAGGAAAATCATTGCAATTTGCTGAATTAATTCAATCTGTAATTCACTTTTCCCTGGTTCCAGTGGTTGGTCCCACTGAGTGGCCACTTGTCCACCTGCATCGGGTACCTAGACAACCAGACACCTAATCCTCTGCTTCTCCTGCACCAGCAATGTCCTGGTGTCCATGGTTCCCTCCTCCTACCAGTCAGCCACATCAGGTTCCCTAGGTGCCTGGTACTCACTGATGACTTGAGGCTCTGTAGCCCAATTACATAGAGTACAATACAAAGGTGTTGTAAAGGGTTTCATGCAGATTTTTTTTTGTTGTTGTTGCATCCAACAAAAAAAATTATCCCCAAATGAATTGTGGTGTGAAAACAGCCTTAATAGGCAGAAGGGAGTTGATCATAAGAGTTGCACTGCGGGAGAAGTTGTATGTTGCTCCCTCATGCCATCCACTGATGTTGGGAGTTGTCAGGGATACCCATCATGGGAAAGGAAATACTATTTAAGGCCTGTTCCTACACAGTGGGGGAGGTGGACAGTGTCGGACTATGGTTCCTAAGGCCCACCAGTAGAATTACTTTTTCAACATTAGCCTAGCCCTTACCTAGGACCATTTCTATCCTGTGGCCCCCATTCACTTAGATGGGAGATAAGTTGCAGTGACTTCGTTCAGCTACTACATAGAGAATGGAGCTGTCTGCTTCTTTCTCCATTCTCTGTACATCAGCTGCCGAGAGAAACAGCTGACTGGGTGCTAGGTGTCAGACCCTGATCGATCTGATATTTATAACAATATCTTTACTCTGGAAAACCCATATAAGTGGTTTACTGTACCTTACAATGTTGCACTGATTTGACTTGGAGCAAGGAGTTGTGTCACTTGGGTTAAGTTACTTGTGTATCACTTCATGTGGTTTAGTTCTTCTTACACTCACCGTTTCAAAATATAAATCTGCAGAGGAAGGATTACTAATATAGACAGCAACAGAGGCGGTAACAATAGTCCCCTTTGGTGTAATTTTTATTCTTGGTGCTGTGAGACTCCATACTTTTGCAGTGGTATGGGCCTCTGGATGTTTATGGAAGATCTAAAAAATAAAAAAAAGCACAAGATACAGGAAAATGAACTTTAGCAGTAAATTGCAGATAGCTATTTAATGTGATGCTATGAGCAAAAACCTGCCCAGAATGAAAGCACCTACATCAACCCGTATGCGGTTCCCAGTGATCATGGGTTCCATGGGTATCCTCCAGCAGGCCACCCCTTCAATCTGTCTCTAGACTTTGGTACTGAGCAACAGTTGTCATGACCTACTGGAAACTGAACTGAGGATAACCTACTGTATACACACGAACAGAGATAACAGTGAGCTAATACCTATTCGTGGGAAGCTTGAGATGAAGTAGCTCATGGTTCAAGTAAGGAGCTGCAAGTAACTATTTTTAGCCATTTTTCTACCAATTGCTATGAATTAGTTAGGTACTAGAGAGGCACAGGCACATAAATACCAGATTTTTACGTTGTATCTCTTAAAGGTATTGTTACCCAGCAGGCCTAAAATGGTATTACAGATTGAAAGAAAAGCAGAAACACCAAAACTATGCAAGATGTTATAGCACTGATGCCATATTAGCTAATAAATAGTAAATTAATCTAAGCGATATAAGAAAATACTCTGCCTATTGCTATATTGTCCCTAAAGAAAATGTACAGAACACATTCATGCACAATGTTCGAACCTTCACATACTACTGTGGTTTATAGACCTTTTTTCAAAAATAGCTGACATTAAAGGGGTTGTACAAGACTGTTTTCTTCTTCTTCATATGTGACATTATGTATGTTGGCCATGCTGCAGCTCAATCTCATTCATTTTATTGGGATGGAAATATGACATTGTCATGTGACCAACGACCATGATGTCACTTCCTAAGAAAAAGAAAGCAGTCATGTTTTCGAGTCCTGCACAATCCCTTTAAAGTTCTACTAACCCTCAGAAAAGGATTGTCCCTAGTGATGGAGTGCCGGTATCCTATGTTTCACATCCGTTACCTCGCAAGCAAAGAGCATGTTTACATCCCAAGCTCTCCGGTTTCCTCCCACACTCCAAAGACATACTGATAAGGATTTTAGATTGTGAGCCCTACTTGGAACAGTGTCGACAATATCTCTGTAAAATGCTGAGGAATATGATGGCGCTATATAAGTAAGCAAAATAATAGAGATTTTGGTCTATCCAAGCACGGTGGACCCTGACATATGGCCAGGATTGATCTGTAAAGATGCTGGCCCTCCCTAAATTCAGTTAAAAACTACAACCTCATCAATTATTTGCCTCCACTGTTGTAGAATATATTTTGCAGCTTTTGTGAATTACGGTGAGATGATATATATACAGGTGCATCTCAATAAATTAGAATATTTTTTGAAACGTTCATTCATTTCAGTAATACAATTCATAGCCAGCGTCCATGATTGTGTGTCCTACTGAACCAGACTGAGGGACCATTTAAAGGCTTAGGAAACCTTGGCAGGTGACACTGAATTTACAATACTGAACTTTTTTACAATATTCTAATTTTCTTACATTTGGGTTTTCATTACCTGTAATCCATAATCAACATTTACAGAAATAAAACACTTGAAATAGAACACTCTGTGTGTAAAGAATCTAGAAAATATAGGAAGTCACTTTTTTAATTTAATTACTGAAAGAAATAAACGTTTCAAAGATATTCTAATTAATTGAGATGCCCCTGTATATTAGGAAATGTCACAAACAGCCATTGTAATTACTCTGTATATTCTCACCTCTTGTAGGATTTCTTGATGGGACTTTGCATTATCATCCTGAAGAATGTCCTAAATACAAAGAAGTTAAGCACATTGTTTAATTTACTATAGGATTGCAAACATAGTTTTAATCTATTTATTTTCTATGGTTTTTCACTTTCTGATTACTGTGCTAGACTGTTCCTGAAAACGCCAAAGACTTTAACTCTTTATCTCTCTTATTATCCTCCCTTTCTTAACTGCTGCCATCCCAACCAGAATTTTGAAATAAGGGTCATGTGTCCCTCTCCCCCCTGTTAGGTGGGTCCCCCACCTACCAAACATTTATAACATATCCTACAAATATGCAACAAGTCTCATGACTGGATTCGCCCTATATATCGTACAGATGTAGCAATCTTTAAAGTAACAATATATATTTTTTTTAATTCTTAGCTATGCAAGATAGTCATGGATGTAGAGTTAAGATCAGCTATTACTACTGTCACCTATGACTAGTACCTGTACCCATGTATAGATCCTATTTCTGCTAAATACTGCAGAGCTAATATTAACATATGCCTTCCCCTGCTTCTCTCCTGCAAGCGCTGCTTCACTGTGCCAGAGTCTACTGCATGTGTTTAATCTCTGCTCTTCCTGTTTACAGAGATTCCACGCATGCTTATTAGACTCTGGCTGCGAGAGTGGTAGAGGAAGGCAGAGCTATGCCAGCCCACATCAAGGAACACTGAAGCCGTGCCAGGACAGCAAAGTGTAGGATGTGAGAAGGTATATGTGACATCACAGGAACCACTACCGGTGATCACATGACCACATCAGGAATGGGAGAAAGGGGAACATTCTGATAATAACAATATATTACAAAGTTGCTTCACATGGAATGAATATTTAATTGGTGCAGTAAATGTCTGGGTAGACAAAACCTTTAATATTGAAACATAGCCACAAAAACTGAATAGAAAACTGCCAATGTCTCTGTAAGTCATAACCAGCCATTTCTGCATCTGGGAAAAAGAGATGGCAATAAAGAGATACCAATAAAGCTCCAGCAAGGAATATTAGTCAACATTTCCAGACTCCAGAGCTCTTAATATTGATAATAGTGCAGTGAGATGTATCAGCTGTATAAAATTGCTACCTTGCTAGATAAGTGACTATTTTAGGTGTGAAGGACTTTACCTTTAGCTCAGCTCCAGTAAGAGTCAGTTGCAAATACTGATCAAGGTAATATGCCAGCACTAGAGAGTCCAAGACCTGCTCTGAAAACCAGAAGTAGAGCATCCTGTTGTCTGTTAGAAGTGAAGGGGTAAATGTGGAAGCATTGTAGAAAACAGTGAGGTTCTTATAGGCCAGGAGACCCTAAGGAAGAAAGGAAGACATACAATGTTGCATGATGTATATACAGTACCGTAATACCTCAAACATTTGCGAGGTTAGGTTCCAGAACCAGTCGCAGATCGCGAGGAATCGCGAATGTTTGGTATGCGCACTTAAAATGCTAACTGATGCTTATTTGTAGAGTTTAACCCCTAAATATTATTATTACCCCTACAGTACTGCACTGTATACTAATTAATTTGCTGCCGTTTTCTTTTCCACTCGCAGTAAGATGAAACCAAGTACAGGTTACTGTACTGTACGAAACGAACAGGACGCTATTGCCCAATAGCAAAGGTTTTTTTTTTTGCAAATTTCACAGATCTGTGGAAAAATCGCAAGTGCATATATGTTAGGTTCCAATGAAAATATTGTGAATCTGTGAATTCGCAAATTCAGAAATGCGAATGCAAGAGGTATTACTGTGTGTGTGTGTATGTATATATATATATATATATATATATATATATACACACACACACACGTGGAAAAAAATTGTTGCTACCCCTCGTTTAATGAAAGAAAAACCCACAATGGTCACAGAAATAACTTGAATCTGACAAAACTGGAATTTACCAAACTACATGTTGACAAGCCACAAAGCTTCTATGAGAATGTCCTATGGACAGATGAGACAAAAATCTAAATTTTTGGCAAGGCACATCAGCTCTATGTTCACAGATGGAAAAATTAAGCATATCTTGAAAAGAACACTGTCCCTACTGTGAAACATGGAGGAGGCTCTGTTATGTTCTGGGGCTGCTTTGCTGCATCTGGCACAGGGTGTCTTGAATCTGTGTAGGGTACAATGAAATCTCAAAACTATCAAGGGATTCTAGAGAGAAATGTGCTGCCCAGTGTCAGAAAGCTTGGTCTCAGTCGCAGGTCATGGGTCTTGCAACAGGATAATGACCCAAAACACACAGCTAAAAACACCCAAGAATGGTTAAGAGGAAAACATTGGACTATTCTGAAGTGGCCTTCTATGAGCCCTGACCTAAATCCTATTGAGCATCTTTGGAAGGAGCTGAAACATGCCATCTGGAAAAGGCACCCTTCAAACCCGAGACAACTGGAGCAGTTTGCTCATGAGGAGAGGGCCAAAATACCTGTGGAGAGGTGCAGAAGTCTCATTGACAGTTACAGGAATCGTTTGATTGCAGTGATTGCTTCAAAAGGTTGTGCAACAAATTATTAAGTTAAGGGTACCATCATTTCTGTCCTGGCCTGTTTCATGAGTTTTCTTTTTTAAAAAAATTCTGTTGAAGCATGGTTGAAAAGCAATGTCTGACTTTCATTTGTTCATTTTCATAGAATTTTTATATATTATTACTTTTGTCAAATTCAAGTTATTTCTGTGACCATTGTGGGTTTTTCTTTCATTAAACGAGGGGTACCAACAATTTTGTCCACGTGTGTATATATATATATATATATATATATATATATATATATATATGTATATATATTTTTGTTTTTTTTGGACTGAAAAAAATCTATTTATTAAAACCTAATTGTTGTCCCAGACACAAGATTTTTTTAAGAAGCAGGTTTCTGAAATCAAACTGTTAAAGGGAAAGTGTCATAAGATTATGACCTATTGTTTAAGGCCACATAGTGAGGAAAAACTGTTTTGTTTTATTTTTTTGAAGATTTTGCAGCTTTTTTGAGTCCAGGCTAAGAATATTTTCAAAAGGAATGGGAAATACTGTATAAAGGAAGAAATTATACTTCTGCTTTTGTTCTGCCTAACCCACTCCTGGCTTTGGCTCAAAAAACAAACAAACAAAAAAAAACACAGCAAAATCTGCAACAAAAAAACACTACTGTTATGCAATGTGTGACCTCAGCCTAAGACTACGGACCCATGTTGCGAAAACGCAGCTTTTTTTGTTGCGGTTTTTTGAGCCAAAGCCAGGAGTGGATCTAGCAGTGGGTAGAAGTATAGGAACTTCCTATATATTTCCCATTCCTTTTGTAGCCATTCTTAGCTTTGGCTCAAAAAGCCACAGCAAAATCTGCAACAAAAAAAAGCTGCGTTTCCGCAACGTGGGGCCGTAGCCTAAATCAGGATTTTATAGTTAAATATGTTTTTAGAAATTTTAATCCAGTAGTTTGTTTCCAGGTGTAAGCTGGTGGAACCAACCCCCATATATTGACCTTAAAGGGATTGTTCAGTTTCAGCAAATAAATATTATTGTTTGTATAATGAAACATTCTACAATTTTCCAATATACTTTCTGTATCAATCCCTTGTGGTTTTCTAGCTCTTTGCTTGCTGTCATTCATTCTGATTAATACGAATGGATAAAAATCAGACGATGGTCGTGTGATATACGGTCCATGGTCATGTGATGGACTTAAGCAGAATGAATGGCAGCAAGCAGAGATCTAGAAAACAAAATAAAATGTGGCTCCTACAATAAAATAAAAAATAACATTAGTTAACCTGCAAGTAAACAAGGAAAACAATGCCAGAAGTAATGATTTTTTGCCATCTCTCCCCACAAAATGTATAATAAAAGGTGATCAAAAATTCATATGCAGCCCACCAATAAAAAGCAAAGCTCGTTACGCAAAAAATAGGTCCTTCATCAGAGACATTAAAATGTTACGCCTATCAGAAGATGGCGACACAAAAATAATTCATTTTTTTCAGCAAATGAATTTTTATTCTGCAAAATTAGTAAAACATAAAAAAATATATAAATTAGGTATCATCATAATTGGACTGACCCAAAGGATAAAACTAACATGTTACTTATGCTGTATGCAAACGGCAAAAAAATGTAATTGTTAAAAAGCAGTGTCAGACTTTTTTTTTTATCCCCCCCAGTAATCGTTAATAAAACTTAGTCAATAAGTTATAGGCACACCAAAAAAAAAAAAATATATCGCCAGATCTTTAGGGCAAAAGTGGATGCAGCGGGAAGAGAAATGTGTAAACTATGCGAGCGCACATCAGGGTGCACCCCAGGTTTAGAAATTATGAGGGAAAAGACAGCAGAAGTGACCTCGCAATCATAGGAGCTACTGCAAAATGTGTGGGTACAAACTGCTAATTAGGCACACAGCAGGGTGCAGAAGGGAAGCAGCGCAACTTGGTTTTTGGAGCATATATTTAAATGCTTTGGTTTTTGTACGCCATGCCACTTGCAGAGCACCTGAAATGCCAGTAAAGTGTAATCCCCTGACACATGACCCCATTTTGGAAACTGCATTCCTCAAGGAATTTATACAGGGATGCAGTGAGCATTTTTACCTCCCCTTCCAGATATTGCATTCATTTACAGTATTGTCCAGAAAAGGACAATATTGTGAAAATGGTGAAAAATCAACTGCGCATTAATTTCTGGAAAATAAATTAATGCAACACTCAAGGGCTAAAAATTCTCACTACGCCACTTGATGGGGTGGGGGTGTAGTTTACACAATGGGGTCTCTTACTGGAAAATTCCACTTAACTGGCACCTCTGCAAAAGCATACATGCCGTCCAACACCGGTCCCGCTAAATCAACACTCCAAAAGCTCCTTCCCTTGTAAGCCCTGCAGTGTCCCCAAACAGCAGTTTACGACCACATAGACAACTTTTTTGTACCCAGATTAACCTGCTTAAAATTTTAGGAGTGTGTATCAATATTGACATAAAGTGGGCACAACATATAGGGCATTGAAATGGTATAGAGTATTTCAAAATTGTAATTTCCTCTTTGCACATTCATTTTTGGGAAGCACCCTTTGGATCAAAATGCTCACTATACCCCTTGATAAATACATTGAGGGGTGTAGTTTTTAAAATGGGTTCATATTTTGGGCCTTTCGGTACAGTATACATTAGGCCTCAAATGCGCATGATGCTTTTTCACTTCTGAGCTCTGTCGTATTTCTAGACAAATGGACCACATGTAGGGTGTTTCCAAAATGAAGTTTTCATTTTACACCATCCGCTGCACATTTCATTTTGGAGACCATCTCTGGGGTAAAATGATCACTATACCCATTATAAAGTTTGTGAAGGGTGCAGTTTCCAAAATTAGGTAAAGTGACGTTTTAATTGGAAAAAAAAATGTTATTTTTTGTGAAACAGCTGTCAAAATGGCCAAAATGCTCATTATAGCCCTTAATAAATTCAGTGAGGAGTGTAGTTTAAAAATTGGGTCATTTCCATTCACTCATTTAACTTACCATCATATTCCACAACACTTTTACAGACATTGTCAGTCACTGTCCCATATAGGGCTCACAATTTACATTCCCTATGTCTTTGGAGTGTGGGAGGAAACCTACGCAAACACGGGAAGAACATACAAACTCCAGTGCTGCAAGGCTGCAGTGTTAACAACTGAGCCACCATTTCCATTGTACTGGTACTTTAAGGGCTATGCAAATGCAACATGGCACCCGAAAACTAATCCAGCAAACTCTGTCAGCCAAAAGTCAAATAGCGCTCTTTTCGTTCTGAGCCCCACCATGTACCATACACAGCAGTTTACAACCTCGTATGGGGTATTGCCGTGTTCAGGAGAAATTGTGTAATGAACCCAGTGGATGGTTTTCTTCTGTACAGTAGGTCCTTGTGAAAATGAAACATTTGCGGCCAAAGTGATGTTTAACTGTGAAAAAAGTAATTTTTCATTTTCATGTCCCAATGTTAATAATGCTGATTATTGATAATTAATGATTTATTATTTATGATTTTCTCCATGTCTCATGTATTATGGAATTTATTCTTTTATTCAATGTACTTTATATACAGAATTTGCAGCTTCCCTCCTTCTATATTTCTATATTTTTTTCAAAGAAGCCAGCCCTTCATATTCATATTTTCAAATATTTCCACATACTTTAATTTAGCCTCTTAATATCGTGGACTCATCACCCATGCGGTATATACTAGCTGAACTAGTATCCAGCTAGCGAGCCAGTCGGCTGAATCACGCATGCGCCAGTCGCATGGGTGGTTCGAATTGGAAAATTTCCGCGAGCCATACGTACGTGGACTGTCCAGCTCGCACCTGTGTGATCCCAGGGAGCCACCTCAGTACTTTGGGCGATTTACATCGGTGCTGCATAGATACAGTTCTTTTACCTTTTGGGACTTATAAATATCTCATTCTACCACTGACAGTTGTAAATGGAGAGGACCCCATTACCATAAATATATAAAGAATCAGGAAAAAGTCACTGAATGTAACCATGTTCTATGTCACTACCACTTATACACTTGCTAAAGGAACTTTATATTCCAAAACACATTATATATTGGCTACTTTAATAAAGAACACTTTCCTAAGAATTGGGCAAAGCGCACATGTGTTTGTTCCTTCTGTTTGGAGCCATTTCATTGGTTCCTTCTGTTTGGAGCCGGTCTCTCTGCAACACTATACTGACGTTCCAGGACGGTGATAATCCAGCAGCTACCAGAGGCCCAACTTCAGATTTTCTGTTTCTGAAGTTCAAAGTGTTGTGCCCTATTCACAATCCAATAAGGTGAGCAACCATTTGTGTGTTCTGCCTACACTAGTGTATAGCAGTCGCAGTATTACACTAGGTACTGCTCGGTGCTGTATATTTTCTCTGTTTCTGCATATTTTCTCCAATGTTAATAAGATCGGTGAAATAGCTGTGGGGTCTAAATGTGCCTATACCCCTTGATAAATTCTGTGAGGGGTGTAGTGTACAAAATGTGACCCCTTTTGGGGGGTTCCCATTGTACTGCTATGTTAGGGGCTTCGAAACTATTCCAGCAAAATCTGACCTCCAAAAGCTAAATAGCGCTCCACCATGTGCCCATACAGCAGTTTACAACCACATATGGGTATTAACATGTTCATGATAACTTTTGTAACAAACTGTGGGGTGCATTTTCTCATTTAAACTTTTGGGAAAATTAAAAATTTGTGGCTAAAATAACATTTTATTGGAAAAAAGCAATTTTTCATTGTCACGTCCCAATATTAATAAAGTCTGTGAAATAGCTGTGGGGTAAAAATGCTCACTCTACCCATGAATACATTTGTAGGGGGATGGAGTTTCCAAAATGGATACACTTTTGGGGGGGTTTCCATTGTAGTAGTACTTTAGGGGCTCTGCAAATACAGTAAGATTTGGCATTTGAAAATTATTCTAGCAAAAACTGCTCTTCAAATGTCCAGTGGCACTCCTTCGCTTTGGTGTGCTGCCATATGCCCAAACAGCGATTCATGTTGTGTGATGCATTTTCTCCTTTAACCCCTTGTGAAAGTGTAAATAATAGGCATATATGAACGTATTTTTGAAAAAGAATTACATTTCAAAATTTTACCTCCATACTGTTTTAATTCCCGTAAACAAAGCTCCCAAATGCAGTTTTAAATTATTTCAGGGGAGCAGCTTAGCGAATGGGGTGATTTATGGGGGTTTACAATACATAGGCCTTTAAAATCCCCATTAGAACTGATGTGGTCCCTAAAAAATGGGTTTGGGAAATCTTGGAAAATTGGTGTTATCTTGTAAGACTGCTGACATCCAAAATAAATTGAAGGACAGTTAAAAAATGATACCAGCATAAAGTAAAGATATGGTAGTTAATATGTATTAAAGGGGTTTTCCAAGCAAAAACTTTTTTTTAAAAAAGGTATTTAAGTGCTATTAATGGGTTAATAATTGAACCAAAATACCTTTAGCAGTGTTTTGAGTGATTTATGGCTTTCTCTTGGAGCTCCTGGCATCATCTGCAATAAAGCTCTATTGCGCAGGCGCCGGCAGAAGCGCTGGAAGTGACGTTTCATGCCAGAAGACTGAAGATAGGTAAGTATGATTGGGGGAGGGGGGGAGTATTGGCGACATTTCATTTATGGAAATGCGGAAACGGAACGTCACCGTATCATCAGAAAATGTGCCTGGGGTGGTCACATGACCGTCCCAGTTATATAGGTAAATATAGATTTTTTTTTTAATGAAGTCAATTAGAAATTAGTCGGGGGGGGGGGGGGTTTAGATTAGGGAATCATTTTCAATTTATCCCAGACAACCCCTTTAACTAATATGGGTGGTATTGCCATCTGTCTGAAAAAAGCATTTCACATTCTGAAAAATTATGGATATTTCCAATGTTTCCACCAAATTTCTTATTTTTTCATAAATAAATGCAAGAAAATATTGATCAAAGTTTACCACTAATATGATCCGTCACGAAAAAACTATTTCAAAATCACTTTGAGGCTATGGCCCCACGTTGCGGAAAAGCAGCTTTTTTTGTTGCAGATTTTGCTTCGATTTTTTGAGCCAAAGCCAGGACTGGCTACAAAAGGAATGGGAAATATATAGGAAGTTCTTATACTCCTACCTGCTGATAAATCCACTCCTGGCTTTGGCTCAAAAAACCCCAGCAAAATCTGCAGCAAAAAAAGCTGCGTTTCCACAACGTGGGGCCATAGCCTAAAAGTGTCTCAAAGATATTGCCATATAAAGTGACATGTCAGTTTTGTAAAATGGGGCCATGTCCTTAAGGCGTTTTTTGCCCTTGTCCTTAAGTATTTAAAGGGTAACTGAGCTTTCATATAACTTTTGACTTTCTGACAACATTTGTGTCATTAATAAATGTAATATACTTTGGAATTAATTTTGGCTCCTTTCTGTGAAATCCTGTGCTGAATTCCATTTCTGTGCCTGTTTTATTATTTCTCCTGTTTCACTATGTTCTCAGCTTCCATATGACTCCAAGATCGCAGTTCTATGTGTAGTATTTCCAGAGTTATCACCAGTTATAAATACAGTCAGGATTGTGAGCAGCTGCATATAAATATGCCAATCCCGACTGCGGATGCCTTGAGTTGCAGATTCTGTATAGCAGAGTTTATTACAGGACAGCGCACATGGATGAGGTTTTGAAATTACCTTCATGTAGTGGAAATTTTGCACAGGGAAAAACAAGCATCCAGCAAACATTCACATCTGCAGCATGTTCATCTTACGCGACGGCCCCATAGACTATAATGGGGTCCGTCGGGTTTCCGCCCGATTTCTGCTAGGGGAGCCGGCTGTAACTTCAGCCGGAGCTCCCAGAAAGAAGGCAGGGAAGGTAATAAACCTTCCCTGCCTTCCCGATCGCTGTGTATACAGCGCTATGGGCGCCACCATCTTGCGGCCTCCCTCTGACCCGGCAGTCATGTGATCCGCCGTGTGCAGCATCTGCAAGAGCTGCTGGGTCCTACAGGACCCAGATCAGCTCTATAGTAGTGTGTAAGTAACGTGCAGGACGCTGTAATCCTCATGCAACTGGGGCTAAACGTACCAGCCCCAGTTACAAGGGAAATCAGCCTCCTCAAATAAAAAAACAGTGATCAGATGTACCCAAAGGTCTATTATGACCTTATGGGGACACAGTGTAAAAAAAAGTAAATAAATAAAAATAATAGAAAAGTAAAAAAAAAAAAAAAGTAAATAAAATAATTTAAAAAATAAATAAAATAATACGCCAATAACACGCCCTTATTACAGGTTATAGCCCCACCCCCAACGACACCATACAAAATAAAAATTACCGTAACGGAGAGGAAAAAATATGTTAAAAAGTTTTTTAGTAGCACTTTGTGTTATTAAATAAAAAAAAAAAAATGAAAAGTGAAAAATGGACACGTTTTCCCTCCTCTTTTGTTTATAGTATTTTCCCGGATATAAAAAAAAAATTAAAAACACATGGAAAAATAAAAACAACATAAAAATAAAGCCCTATGTGTCACCGAAAAAACACGCAGAAATTAGTTGAATAACGCAAATGATAAAAATGTTATAGCCCTCAAAGCCGCACATACAGAAAAACCCGAAAATGTGTCTGGTCTGGAAGGGGGGTAAAGCATCTGGTATGGAAGTGGTTAAGAGGCTCCTCTGTCCTCCACTCATTACCTGTAGTAATGGCACCTGTTTGAAATTGTTATTAGTATAAAAGACACCTGTCCACAACCTCAAACAGTCACACTCCAAACTCCACTATGGTGAAGACCAAAGAGCTGTGGAAGGACACCAGAAACAAAATTGTAGACCTGCACCAGGCTGGGAAGACTGAATCTGCAATAGGCAAGCAGCTTGGTGTGAAGAAATCAACTGTGGGAGCAATAATTAGAAAATGGAAGACATACAAGACCACTTATAATCTCCCTCGATCAGGGGCTCCACGCAAGATCTCACCCCGTGGGGTCAAAATGATCACAAGAATGGTGAGCAAAAATCCCAGAACCACATGGGGGGATCTAGTGAATGACCTGCAGAAAGCTGGGACTAACGTAACAAAGGCTACCGTCAGTAACACACTACGCCATCAGGGACTCAGATCCTGCAGTGCCAGACGTGTTCCCCTGCTTAAGCCAGTACATATCCGGGCCTGTCTGAAGTTTGCTAGAGAGCATTTGGATGTTCCAGAATAGTATTGGGAGAATGTCATATGGTCAGATGAAACCAAAGTAGAAGTGTTTGGTAGAAACACAACTCGTCGTTTTTGGAGGAGAGTGAATGCTGAGTTGCATCCAAAGAACACCATACCTACTGTGAAGCATGGGGGTGGCAACATCATGCTTTGGGGCTGTTTCTCTGCAAAGGGACTAGGACGACTGATACGTGTACATGAAAGAATGAATGGGGCCATGTATTGTCAGATTCTGAGTGCAAACCTCCTTCCATCAGCAAGGGCATTGAAGATGAAACAAGGCTGGGTCTTTCAGCATGACAATGATCCCAAGCACACTGCCAGGGCAACGAAGGAGTGGCTTCATAAGAAGCATTTCAAGGTCCTGGAGTGGCCTAGCCAGTCTCCAGATCTCAACCCCATAGAAAACCTTTGGAGGGAGTTTAAAGTCCGTGTTGTCCAGCGACAGCCCCAAAACATCTCTGCTCTAGAGGAGATCTGCATGGAGGAATGGGCCAACAGCAACAGTGTGTGCCGACCTTACAGAAAACGTTTGAACTCTGTCATTGCCAACAAAGGATACATAACAAAGTATTGAGATGAACTTTTGTTATTGACCATATACTTATTTTCCCAAATAATTTGCTAATAAATTCTTAAAAAATCAGACAATGTGATTTTCTGGATTTGTTTTCTCATTTTGTCTCTCATAGTTGGGGTCTACCTATGATGACAATTACAGGCCTCTCTCATCTTTTTAAGTGGGAGAACTTGCACAATTGGTGGCTGACTAAAGACTTTTTTCCCCACTGTACCTTTTGCAGGTTTATGGTAAGATGCTTATTAGTTCTATTTTTTGACACATTGGGTGGCCCTTAAAAGGGCCGTTGGGTCTGTGAGAGAGCCTTTTAGAAGTCTGCAGGTGGCAGTACCTGGATGACACACTGGTATACATCCTGGATTGGAACACAGGTGACAGCACCCCCCTGGGGTATGATGACATTTTTAAACATTTCATCCAGGTCCACATCCTGATGATTTGCCAGCTGTAAATGATGGGGTATGATATGGTGACAGCACCAGGCCTGGGCTTTGTACCCTGCCAAGAACAAGATCTCCTTAGTCAAATACTCCATTACAGCAGCCAGGAATACTGGAGCATTAGCACTGAAGTGTTTGCCATAATTCCCTTTCCTCAGAAAGCTGTGAATACGGCCAACTGGAAACTTCAGGCCAGCTCTGGATGCTCTGCTCGTCCTGCTCATTCTACTGCGTTCTCTATGAGACATGTTCACAAGAACAGAATGGCTACCATACAAGACAATAACCAAGAATGAGGAAATAGGTGTCAGTGGCTGCTATTTATACCCACTGCTGTTCTCTGATTGGTGGAAAATCTAGCTGGTGCCCTTTTATGATTGGTGGAGAACCAAGTCGCCTGACAGCTCATAATTATTACCTCATAGGTGGTTCTGTTTGTTTCTGGGCGGTGCCCTTTTCTGATTGGTGGAGAGCCAAGTCAGCTGACAGCTCATAATGACTATTACCTCATAGGTGGTTCTATTTGTTTCTGGGCGGAGCCCTTTTCTGATTGGTGGAGAGCCAAGTCGGCTGACAGCTCATAATGACTATTACCTCATAGGTGGTTCTTTTTGTTTCTGGGCAGTGCCCTTTTCTGATTGGTGGAGAGCCAAGTCAGCTGACAGCTCATAATGACTATTACCTCATAGGTGGTTCTATTTGTTTCTGGGCGGTGCCCTTTTCTGATTGGTGGAGAGCCAAGTCGGCTGACAGCTCATAATGACTATTACCTCATAGGTGGTTCTATTTGTTTCTGGGCAGTGCCCTTTTCTGATTGGCGGAAATCAAAGCCAGCTCAGAATATTTCCTCAGTAACTGTTTTAGTTAACTGGCCACTAATGCTGCCCTCTGGTGGGAAGTCAAGCAACAATAAGTCATGAATATCATCCCGCTTTTAGGAACTCTCCAGCTGGAAGAATAGAAAGCATGACCGTTTCCTCAAAACTTGGTCACCGTGGAGAAACTTACAACTATGAGTTTGGTTCCTCCCCCCCTCCTCCTTTTTCCACATATTTCCTGATCCCTTTCTCACCCTCACCCCCTTCTTTCTAAACCTTTCCTTACTAACAATTAACACCTTCTATCCCCCTCTCTTCTTTCTTTCATTCTGTCTCTCTCTCTTTCTATACTCATATCAGTAATCACAATCTGACTACGCTTGCCGTTTAAGACGACTGCTTTATTTCATGACGTGCTCATTCCATGCTGTACTTTAAACTGATGTATAATCATGTGCGCTGGATTTTCAGCATCATTTCGCTGTTAATATGTTCTTATGTGTTCATATAAAACATTTTAAAAAAAATTTAAATATATATATATATATAAATATATCATCCCACAAAACCATTTAAAGGCTACTGCAAAGTTGCTTCATTTTTTAAATTTCATATTCAAGTAAAATCAGGCCATTAAATCAAGTCTTGATCATAAGGCTCAGGGTTTGTTGCAGTGTATCAGTGTAGACAATTTCCAAAGTTATACACACTGAAGCATAAACTCCTTTTTTTCAGGCCCAGTTCACATCTGCATTCGGGTTTCCGAGTCGGGGACTCGTGTAGTTTCCACTTGGTTTCCGCAAGCAGCACTTTCCTCTCTGTTTGTTTTGTGCAGAAACTGAACAGAAACCACACAGACTATAGTCTATGGGGTCCGCGAGTTTCCCAGGTAAACCGCTTTTTTATGCGTATAGGTTTCCGTTCAGGGGGGCCCCAAACGGTCTCCCCGAACGGAAACCCGAACGCAGATGTGAACTGGGCCTTAGGCTGAAAGCTCTTGCCTACACTGATACTGTACATTGTAGCAAACTCTCAGCAAGTTGAGCAAGACATGAGGTTAAGTGAAGTTGAGTATAAGTGAAAGCCTCTAGTTCAGACTCCAGGGGGATCTTTATTATTAATCTATGCCAGATTCCATAAGTTTTGTGACCTCTTAAACACCAGTTGAGACATATATTGTTGCTGCTGATGTTTTTGAGCCACCCACGCCACTTTCCACCACCAAAAGGGGACAGGTTGAGTGCAAAGCCATGAACCCTACCAGATGTATAATAATTAACGTCAGTAAACTGGCGGAAATGATGCTGGAAATCTGCATTTCATTGTAACTGGAGGATTCGCTTCATATCACGCCAGTCTTCATAAACCTCCCCCCATATCATAGTATAAGACAGAGTTGTGATGTAGTGCAGACAGCCAACAGAAGGCTGTCCTCAGAGGCAGCTTCCAGTACTGCAGGGACACCTAAAGAGGACATCACCATGTCCATACTAGAATATCCCAGAAGATCATTATTATTCATTATGGTTTATCCAAGTCCCTCCAAGTGTCTGCTCTTTGCCCAGGCCCCAGACATGTAATGCGGTTTGTACTTTCATAAATCTGTGCACCAGGGGCCACAATCTAGCCAATGTGAAATAAACATTGGGGCACATTTATCAATACTGTCTATCTTTGCAACGTCTTAAACTATGAATCCCATTCATAGTTTTAGACATATTTATGAATCTGTCGTAGGATGGTTTCTAGAAGCTCAAAAGTTCAGGCTCACCATGAGACAAATATTTGACGCAAAAATGGAGACAAATATTTGGTGCAAAAATGGAGACAAATATTTGGCGCAAAACATGTAGACAAAAATCTTAACTTGTGGGCTGTAAGTAACAAATATTTGGCTCATGCATCAAAGACCCTACAATTCTTGGCATAATGTAAGCAGACACAAATCATCCCTCACTTATTGAGACAAATATGTGGCGCACGACAGGAATTTTTGGCGCACTAAGTAAATTGTCGCAAATTACACCATTTTAAACTTGGTCTACTTTGCACAGGATATCTGTGCCATATTCATTCTTTTCTGTTTCATAAATGTGTTGTACAGTTAGACACTTCTAAACCGTGCACATACTGTTCTGAACCACACCCATTCTCGTGCACATTTTTCAAAAATATCTAGCCTGTCGGATTTTTATTTTCTTTCTGATGCACTCTGTTCATAAATATGTTGTAAACGCTATGCACTATGAATTTTGGCACAAATGTAGATAGAAAAGTGTTGGACTTGGATTGATAAATGTGCCCCACTGTCTTGATCCAGTAATACCGTGGTAGGACACTATGCCTATAAGGACAAACTCGACAATCCCCAGAAATAAGTCATCAAATGGAGAGTATATCAGATGTCTGACCATAGTCCTGCCATCCATAGCATACATTCAACATTACCTTACCTATTGCCAGTACCCCCAACTGAACTGCCCTGATCACATGCACAGTGCTGTACTGTCCAGAGCAGTGCTTTATTGTAACTGTGCTGTATGAAGGAGACTACAGTGGCTGAGCCCCTAACCCTCTGGGCGTGGAAAAAAAAGAAAAACTTGTGCAATTCCTTTACTCTGCGTTTTATGTGCTGTTGCCAGTCAGACTTTCATGGGAGAACTTGGTACCAATGTGAAGGTCTATATGTAGCTGAATAAGAATCAGCAAGACCCTAGACCGTCATCTCTCAAGAGTCTAGTATCAGAGCCCATTCCCAATCTATGCTGAGTGCTGACTATCAGTAGAAACCCCCTCTTTATGTAAAGCTGTAGTCTCCAGCGTGTGGCTCTCCAGCGTGCGGCTCTCCAGCTGTCAGGGCATGCTAGGAGTAGTAGTTTTCCTACTCCAGGATAAAGATCACTGATATAATAGTATGTGACATTTATATCCTTCCAGTACTCTTGATGCAGGGTGTGCATAGAGGGTTATCTCCTACACATGAGACAATTCTCACATGCTTTATACATGAACTATTCTTATTTCCATTAACCTGTTCCTGCACCATGCCATTAAAGCGGTTTCCAGGGACTTACATATTGATGGCCTATCTTTGTGAATGGGGTTGAGCTTCAATATCAAGCATAGCCCCTATGATATGTACAGTACTGTACTTGGTATTCACTGAAGGGGCTGCAGCGCTAACCCAAATGGTGCAGCCTCTTCAACCAGCTGATCTGTGGGGGGTCCCTGGTGTGAGGCCTCAATGATCACAGTGAAACCTCTTTGGGATGACCACCTAAATTTGCACAGAATTTTTTTTTTTTTATAAGGGGTAGTTCTCTCAAAGAATGAAGTACACAGAAAGTAGGTTAAAGTGTCAGAAAGTATCAGCAAGAGTCAGCAAATATTCAACAAAGAGTCAGGCTTAGACTAGGACTAATCAAATAGCCATCATACTCTACACAGGTCTCTACAATCCACACACATAACCTTTGTTACGCACCTGCTGAAGTGCACATGTCCTAGGTCAAGGTAGCCCAACATCCTTGGTTCTCAGCATGGCTTTCCTCTCAGTCCTAGCTGTGCAAGGCTCCCCCATCTTATACCTGGTCCCCAGCATGACTTTCCTCTCAGTCCTAACTGTGCAAGGCTCCCCATCTTATTCCTGGTCCCCAGCATGGCTTTCCTCTCAGTCCTAACTGTGCAAGGCTCCCCCATCTTATTCCTGGTCCCCAGCATGCGATCCCTTTAAATAGAGGTTCTCAGCCTGGTCCCCTTTTGTTTCTAGTCCCCAACATAGTATACATGTAAATAATGGTCCTCAGAAACGTTTTCCTCCCATTCCTAGTCCTCAGAACGACATCTCTTTAAATATTGGTCCTTAGCACGGTTCCCTTCTTTTTTTTTAAACTGTAATTTTTATTGAAAAAGTTTTTTTAAAAGAGATACAAGTCAAATGAATAGCAAATAATCCGTTACATCAGAGAAAACAACAACAGAAAGACTCAATTTGGGGAATACAAAAGACATGACAAAGGGAAGGAACAATAAGGAGAGAAACAAAGTTGGGAGTCAGGCCTCAGAGACCCTGTGTGGCACAGTAGGAATCCCAGTGGGACCAGATTGCTTCGGAGGCGGTCAAGTACTCCAGACTGCGAATGTCCTTCAGACGGGCTATCAATTCTGAAATTGCTGGGGGAAAAGCCTTTCTCCAATGGCGTGCTATGAGTGTTTTGGCCGCGGTACACAAGTAAAGGAATAGTTTAGATGTATTTTTACCGAGACCTTTTGGAGGGAGATTAAGCAGATAAACCATGGGATCCAGGGGAATACCCTGGATGAAAAGAATGTGAGTCATCTTCTCAACCTCGAGCCAGAAAGGGCGAACTAAGGGGCACTCCCAAAAAATATGAAACAGTGTTCCAAGTGTCGCCTGGCATCGCCAGCAACTGGAAGAAATAGTGGGGTTGAGAGTATGTAATAAAGCTGGGGTATGATACCAGTGCAAGAGTATTTTGTATTGCGTTTCTCTAAACGTTACACAGGAAGAGGATTTAGCTGCACGGGACCATATGACTTGCCACTGGTTGTGCGGAATATGCGTGCCCAGGGTTCCAGACCACCAGGTCATATATTTGTGGACCACCGGGGCCTGCCCCCCCTGAGAGGTCAAGAGCCTATAAATATTTAAAATCAGGCCTCTAGTGGAGGTACCTGCCCGACACAGTCGTTCAAAAACTGTGGGGAGGGAGACCCGGGTGGACCCAAACTGGAAAACAACAAAATGGACTATCTGCTGATAGTGGAACCACTCTGAGGTAGGCAAGTGCTGTGTGGAAGTAAGGTAGTCGAAGGACCTGAGCTCCAAGGTCGACGGGTCCACCAAGTCCGCTATGTGAAACAAACCCAACCCACTCCAGGGCCTGACCATAGCGGCAGTGAGTCCGCTTGGAAGGAGTGGATTATATAAAAAGGAAATCATAGATGAGTGCGGAGCGGCCAATCGAAAGAGCTTAGAACAGGTATTCCAGATAGACCGGGTAAAGCCGATAGGGCCTAGCAGCGGGGTAGAGGGTAGGGGGGGGGAGGAGGACCACAGATATGCATTGGGATGAACAGGAGCCAGCCAAAGCTTCTCTGTCTCCACCCATTTCATGTGTGCCTAGGATGCCGCCCAAAACGGTATACTCCGCAGATGGGCAGCCCAGTAATAATGCAACAGGTGTGGAGCCCCCAGTCCCCCGTCCGACTTACCCGCCAGCATCACTGATCGGGGAATGCGATGGCGTTTGCCATTTCATATAAATTGGAATATTGCTTTCTGTAGTGATTTCAATTCAGACCTAGGGACTGCCACTGGGAGGGTTTCAAAGAAATAAAGAAGCTTGGGGAGGAGGGTCATCTTAACCGCAGTTATACGGCCTAGGAGAGAAATATGGAGAGGACGCCATTTATCTAGGAGAGAGCGGAGCTCATGAAACAGGTGAGGATAATTGACTGAATAAAGTGTATGGTATGAAGAGGATAACTGGACACCCAAATAGCGCAGTGAGCGGTCCCTCCACTGGAAAGTAAAATTAGACTTAAGCAACTGCAAAGTCTCGCTTGGGATATTTAGAGGCAGGGCTTCCGTTTTGCTAGGGTTAACCTTATAGCCCGATAGGTCTCCATATTCCTTTAAAACTCGGAGAAGGTTTGGAAGGGAGGTATGGGGTTTAGTGAGGGTCAACAGGACATCGTCTGTGAATAAACTAATTTTAAATTCCCTATCCCTCACAAATACCCCGGTGACATCTGAGGCAGATCTAATTTGGGCCGCCAGGGGTTCAATACACAATGCAAATATTAAAGGTGACAAGGGGCATCCCTGATGGGTTACATTACGAATGGATAAAGGTTGGGAGGAGGCATTAGGGAGCTTGACCACTGCCGAGGGGCGAGAATAGAGAGCCCTTATGGCCGTGAGGAAGGCCCCCGAGAACCCGTAACTCTCAAGGGTGGCTATCATAAATGACCAATCAAGGCGATCGAAGGCCTTCTCAGCGTCCAGACTTAAAAGCAAAGTGGGGGTGGAAGAACGGTTGGCCACATCAATCAAGTCCACCGCCCTTCTAGTGTTATCTCCTCCCCTGGCGACAGGGGACAAATCCCACCTGGTCCTTGTGGATGAGAGTCGGAAGGCAAAGGCCAAGCCTGTTTGCCAAAATTTTTGTAAATAATTTGAGGTCTGTATTCAGGAGGGCGATGGGACGATAGTTAGAACACTCCTGATGGTCCTTATGTGGCTTTGGGACTAAGGAAATGTGGGAGTGCAGCATAGTATGCGGGATCAGGGCTCCATCCAAGAGTTGAAGAGTTTACACATATGAGGGAGGAGATCAGAATGGAAAGTTTTATAATAAGCATAAGTGAACCCATCAGGGCCCGGAGCTTTACCATTAGGGAGACCCTCCAAGACGGCAGTCAACTCCTCGCCCAATATTGGAGCATTAAGTGAAGAGAGAGCTGAGGGCGGGAGGACCGGGAGCCGACAGGAGGTCAGATAGGAATGCAAATTTGTCTCTGTGGTGGTGGGGCCTCTCCTAGCAGGCGAGGGAAGGTTATACAGTGTAGTGTAATAATCTCTAAACAAGGTCGCTATGGTGTCGGGGGTGGTGTTGTAGGGTGCCCTGGGAATCTCGGACGGCATGAGGTGTAGAGGAGACCCGGCGGTCTCTCAGGGCTCTGGCTAGGAGTGTATGAGCCTTATTTCCCCTCTCATAATACCTCTGGCGGCTGTAGAGGAGAAGGCGACGGGTGGCCTGGGTAGCGAGGTCGCGGAGGTCCGCCCTGGCAGCTACCAATTGACGCAACAAGGATACTGTGGGTCGTGACGCTAGTCGCTCGGTTAGGGATCTGATCCTACTAGTTAAAGCCTCCTCTCTGACCTTTCGATTTCTCTTGGCCTGTGTTCCCAGTGCAATACAGTGACCTCTCATTACTGCCTTATGGGCCTCCCACAGTGTAGATATAGCGGGGACTGATTCAAGATTAACTCGAAAGTATTCTTGGAGGTGGGTACGAAGTTTACCCTGGGTCTCTCGTGAATGAAGGAGGGATTCATTAAGTCGCCAGTGGCAATGTTTTGTCGGAGGGCGGGAGGGGGACAGTGTTAGCATTACGGGCGCGTGATCGGACCAGGATATGGGGCCTATGTCAGCTGACTTTAATAAGCAAAGGGTTAATGTGTTACCGAAAAAGTAGTTTATTCTAGAGTGGGTTTTATGGGGGTGAGAGTAAAATGTAAAGGAGCGAGCAGAGGGATTGTCCACCCGCCAAAGGTCATAGAGGGCAGCTGACCGCACAAGGCAGCGAAACTCCTTTGCTAGTCTTGTCTGCGAGGGTCCAGGAGGATCATTATTGAGGGTAAATCTATCCATATTTTCAGAAAAAGCCATATTAAAGTCTCCTCCCAGTAACAGTGCAGATCCCTCAAACATTTGCAATTTCCCCAGGACCTGTTTAAGGAAGGGGATCTGAGAAGAGTTAGGGGCATATATGTTACACAAAGTGATAGGTTGACCGTGTAAAAGCCCCTCCAAAATAATATATCGACCCTGGGGGTCTAAATGAGAGGCCGAAACAGTGATAGGGCAGGTACGGGAAAGCAGAATAGCTACTCCTCCCCTCCTACGACTACAATATGCAGAGTAAGCGGAGGGGAAGCAATGGCGAGCAAAATTAAACGTGCCAGAATGATCATAATGGGTCTCTTGGAGAAAAGCTACCTCCGCCTGTAGGGAGCGAAGCTCCCGCAGGACCATTCGCCGTTTTGAGTTGGAGCCCAGGTCCTTGACATTTAATGTAATGCACTTAACCATAGGGAAAACAGAGTGGGTTTGTAGCTAGCGTAAGGAAAAATGAAGAAGAGGCAAATCTCACCCAACCATCGAGAGTCGGAAGCCTTGAAAAAAATAAAGGTGAAGGGTCCAGGCCACTGTAGCCAAACGAGTCTCCGAACCTGAAAGAGGGGAGAAAGGAGAAGGGACAGAAGGGGAGGGGAAAGAGACAAAAGACACACAAAAAGACAAGGCATAACAAATAAAAAACAAAAATATTTAAGAAACACAATTAAACTAAATCTAGTGGTCGGGACTATATCTCCTGGCCGGGGGCAAAAAAAAAATGTCCAAGTCAGGGCCACAAATGACCCTACCGGGGTCCAACCACAGTAGAGGGGGGAGTGGGTGGGAGGCGGGAGAGGATCAGCAATATGCAGATCAAAATAGACAATTGGGGACCTGAGGATAATAACATCTGTCAGTCACTGGGGGGGGGGAGTCTAACCCGCCCGACCGCCAAAACTGAAACATAAGTAAAATGCAAAAAAGTAGTGGGACCATAAAAAGAAAAATGCGTATAAACATAAACAGCAATAACAACAGAACACCCCTAGTGAACAAAGTAAACATATCCCTCCCAGGAACTAGGAGGGCCGAGAAAAAAGATACAGTCACGGAGGGGGGGGGCTCCACCCTTGATCTTCTGGAAGAACGTTGCTGGCGTCTAGTTGGGTTCTGGACCGTCCAGACCGGGGGAGGCGGTGGTGGCGGAGCAACCAGTTCCCAATTCTGTAGATCTGGGAGAGGAATATCCATAGCAGTGCAAAATGGCTCCAGGTCTGCATAGAACCGCAGAGTAGCAGAGCGTCCATTGTGCCTAGCTGTCAAAGAAAAGGGGAATCCCCAGCGATACGGTATTTGCCGGTTGCACAGAAGCTGCAGCAGAGGGCGCAGGTATCTCCTTTTCTGTAGCGTAATCCAGGAAAGATCCTGGTAAAGTTGAATCTTGGCTCCTTCAAATTCAAAGTCTTTAAGACGACGGGCCTTGGAAAGGATGGTTTCCTTCAATGCATAATCGTGTACGTAGCAAATAACATCACGCGGAGTGGGGCCAGATCCCTTGGGACGCAGGACCCTGTGCGCTCTATCCAGTTTAATTTTATGTGTAGGTGGTTCCTCCAAGATGAAGTTGAAAACCTCCCCCAAGGTAGCATGCAAATCCTCCTCCTGGTCAGCCTCAGGCAGCCCCCTGATTCTGATATTGTTGCGTCTGCCCCGGTTGTCCAAATCCTCCAAATGGCGTTGCATGTCATTAACCACCTGGCATTGGAAGAGGACAGTGTCCTGGAGGTGAGACACATGAGATCGGGTCTGGTCATGATCATCCTCAAGGGTATCAACCCGGTTTGCAATATGCTGGAGATCTTGCCGCAGGACAGCGATTTCTGTGCGTATCTCTGAACGACATGCCGTTGTGACTTTAGCAACCAGGGAGTCAAAGTCCTCTTTTGACGGTAGATGAGCAAGGTAATCAAGCCACGGTGGAGGGTCTTAAGAGGCTGCCAGAGCAGATTGTAGCGGAAGTCGGGGGTGGCGGTGCTGACGGCGGGGAGAGCTGGGTACAGATAGCAAAGGGGGACAAAGATGGAGTCGTCCCCAAGTCTGCCTCCTCATCTCCTAGGAGGGGGGGGGCTGCTGCAAGGGCATGTGGCTGGGAAGTTGTAAGGACTGCTGGGGGGTGAGAGGATCCCCTACAGGGCTAGGAGGCCTCCCACGGTCAGATGGTAACATGTGGGGAGGAGAGGCACCTGCTGAGGTCTCCTGGGGTGCTGGGTCCCCTTGACATCGCATGGGGGAGCCCGCTGAGTGTACTGGCTGAAGCTGCGGGGGAGGGGGGGCAGTCAGCGCTGCGGTGTGAGCGGCCGCAGCGCTTGTCTTACCCAGCGGTGAAGATCGAGCGCCCGGGCTTTCAGCCTACAGAAGAGCAGGAGGCCTAACAGGAAGACTTCTCTGCAGCGCGGGAGCCCCCCACGCTGCCAGCGGAGCTGCCTCGGTGGTTATTCCGGAGGCGGTCGGCGCTGCTGCGGAGGAAGATGGCCGCCGCCTCGTGGAGGCCCGCGCCGCAGAAGCTGTTGCCGGCTGCAGGAACGCGGACAGGGTAGGTTGTGACCTGTCCGCGGGTGCAGGGTCTCCCACAGCCGGTGTCCGGCTCACTCTTTTAGCCATGGGGTTCTGTATGTCCCAAATGGTCCCACGTAGCTGACGGTGAGGTAGGAGCTCCTCCAAAATGCGTCCTACTCCATCGGATCCCAAGCCACGCCCCCCAGCACGGTTTCCTTCTGAGACCCCAACATGACTACTCCTCTCGTTCCTGGTTCTCCTCTCATTCCTAGACCCCAACATGACTCCCCTTTCTATTTCCTCCCAACATTCCTAACCTTGATCATATTTTCTGACATTTCATGGGCCGAAATCTGAGCTTCAAAGCCCATCTGGGAATGCCCCCTTTTTGTGATCCACTTCCCAAGTTTGTCCTGACAAAGTTGGGTCTGTTGGCATGTATGCTGAACACCTCAGTGGCAGATTTCATTGACTATGACAAGTCTTTTGCTCTAGCTCATTGCAGTCCAGTGATGCAACTCAACACAGAGCTGCGTCCATATTGGTCTAACACTGTACGAAAGTCCAATGTGTGGTCTTTTCAAAGAGAATTCCCGATAAGCTGTAAAAAGCCTATTCAAGCTTTTCTATCTCCCACATGAGTTGTCGCTCAGCTTTTTCAGATAATCTACATACATTAGTATTGTAAAGATGAATCCCCTTGTCTTTGAATAACAAGGCAGAATAGTATCACAGTTGTATCTGAGAGCTAAATAAAAACCCAGTGGGAGATGCTGCCTTAACCAGAACACATCTAGTTAAAGGGGTTTTCTAGGATTACATTTTCAAAAGAGGAATCAATGGAAATTCCCTATGTATATAAAGTATTCACCTTCCTACAGCATAATATTTATCACACAGTAGGAAGAGAGGAGGTCAGGTACTAACTTAGCTGCACCCACACTGTTTACCTGCAGCCGTTGACTTCAATACAAGAGGTGTGCTGGATAGTATACTTTTTTAACATTTTTCCTTAGGAATTTGGACTCATTACAAAACTTAATTCTGGAAAATCCCTTAAATAAAAAGCTGATTATACTTCTCTGTTTCCTGGAACTAGTGCAATGCAGTAGATGCTTAATACTTAAATAGGAGCCGGTCTACATGCGCTGCTTGTCCACTAGAAGCTACCAGTGCCTGGAAACTGCTACAAAAGCTGGACCCTGACAAATCACAAACTCATGACTTATCCTGTGGACAGGTCATCAAAATGAAATCTTAATTTAGAGCCAGACATCCCCTTTAACAACTTGACATGAAAAGGACAATTCAGTGGGCACATGGTCTTTAAGTTTAATATCTCAATTTTTAGTAGAAGTATGTAACCTCGCTCTGGCTGCCACACACTACTGGAATCCCTCCAACCATCAATGGCCAATGGCGACACAATTTTCAAGTTAATACCTCAGATTTACTTGTGGGATCCTCCAGGTACCTGTAGAATTACCTGCAGAATTGTGAAACCATTGGCCACTAGCGGTTGGAGTGTGTGAATGTACCCCTATAGCTATTCTTGCTACCTTAAGGTAACAATAAAATGTACTAAGCTATAAGAAAGCAAAAACTATTTGATCAGATGTTTATACTTTATAGACTTTAATGGAGCAGCATCATGCCCCTTCTCAATGCAGTTAAGGCAGTGACCAGACACTAGCAGGTTATAGGTTATAATGATAGTTTGCAAACTCCTTTGACCTCCAAGACCTTATATTGTCACTGACAGGGGTGCACATAAGGGGAATGATTGACCATTAAAACCATCCTCTTGAGAAGTTTGGCTAGAACCGCTGAACCTCACTGAACACTGAACAACATCAGGACGTCACATCCTAACATTGTTCAGTATCCAGATGTAGTATGCAGCAGCTGGCTGAAGCCAAGGCGGTGGTAGGCCTAGACGGAAGTGGGGATCAGTGACTAACAAATATCAGCCATTACCTGTTGGAATAATCCAATAGGTAATGGTCTAATATGTTACTGCGTGGGAGCCAATAAAGGGGACAATATACTGCATGGAGGTCAATAAGGGGGACAATAAACTATGCGGGGGCCAATAAAGGGGGTAAAACACTTTTTTGGGGCCAATAAAGGGGCAATATACTGCGTTGGGGCCAATAAAAGGGAAAGTATACAATATGGGGCCCAATAAAGTGGGCAATATACTCTCTCCACCACCACCCCATAATCTCCCCCTCTGAAAAATTTTGCATATGCCCCTGATCACTGACCTTGTGGTAGGATTCCATGTAGTTTTCTTTTATAACTGGAAAAGATGTGACATCAATATTCACTCCAATATCTTCATGACTCAGAAAGTGCTCTATAAAAAGATGTGAGAAGACATGACTGCAGTAATTACTGACTGTATATAACATAGTTATCATGTACGCCTAGGACCCTTAGGTCAAAGGCCCTTTCTATGTAACGATTTTGTCTCATGAAAAAAGCACCATCACACCTGTAAAAAGACACACTAATTCACCATTTCCTTATAAAAAGCCTTTTTAAGAAATATGCAAATAAGGCTCAAGTGCAATGTGGGTGTGCCCAAGGGGCTCCAGCCTGGAAACAGTAGGTGTATGTTCAGGAATTCAACAAGCAGCGTCAAAACAGTAGGACAGGAAAAGGCTGTCAGTCAAGTGTTTAGGGACAGCGATCCAAACCTGGAGAAGGAGACCCTGGAGGCTCTTGCAGGCTCCCATGCATTTCTAATAATAGCTTTTTCAAGGAAATGCTGCTTATATTGGATTATCTAAAGTTATCATAGAGCTCAGTGTAACATCCGCTACAAAGCACTGTCAGCAATCTCTGAAGCCCGCAGCCATGGGATCCTATGTTGCCTTTGTGAGTAAGCTTCACAAACTTTCCATACTTGGATAGACAATGGCCTTTATCAGGGCTTTTAGTAGCCACATTTTTTAATGGAGAAACTGAGAAACTATAACAAATGATAAAATTAAAAAATATCAAAGGCACATCATTTTTTTATGGACAGTGGGAAAAAAAAATCCTCCATTTTTATGGGTTGTCCAGTAATTTATGGTCAGAAACCCTGTACTCTGGACAAGTCCAAGCTGCTAGGTGTCAATGTAAAATCTGTAACATATGATATTTGTAATTCTTATGGGCTTGCCTCCGTAGTCACCAGAGCCTGGGTGTAACCGCGCTACCTCTGCAGCAGTAAATTTTCTTTACTTTCTGGATTGTAACCAAAAGCAACAACTGGTCATCTCAGCTATACGTCAACATTATGGTAAGTATTAAAAGTGTATGCATGTATTGTGGTAATTTTTTATCATGATTTTCACATGATACAGTGAGGAAAAAAAAGTATTTAGTCAGGCACCAATTGTGCAAGTTCTCCCACTTAAAAAGATGAGAGAGGCCTGTAATTGTCATCATAGGTAGACCTCAACTATGAGAAACAAAATGAAAAAAACATATCTAGAAAATCACATTGTCTGATTTTTAAAGAATTTATTTGCAAATTATGGTGGAAAATAAGTATTTGGTCAATAACAAAAGTTCCTGATGGAAGGAGGTTTGCACTCAAAATCTCACGATACATGACCACATTCATTCTTTCATGTACATGGATCAGTCGTCCTGGTCCCTTTGCAGAGAACTACCCCAAAGAATGATGTTGCCTCCCCCCATGCTTCACAGTAGGTATGGTGTTCTTTGGATGCAACTCAGCATTCACTCTCCTCCAAACACGACGAGTTGTGTTTCTACCAAACAGTTCTACTTTGGTTTCATCTAACCATATGACATTCTCCCAATACTCTTCTGGAACATCCAAATGCTCCCTAGCAAACTTCAGAAGGGCCCGGATATGTACTGGCTTCAACAGGGGGACACGTCTGGCTCTGCAGGATCTGAGTCCCTGGCGGTGTAGTGTGTTACTGACGGTAGCCTTTGTTACGTTAGTCCCAGCTTTCTGCAGGTCATTCACTAGGTCCCCCCCTGTGGTTTTGGGCTCACTGTTCTTGTGATCATTTTGACCCCACGGGGTGAGATCTTGCGTGGAGACCCTGATCGAGGGTGATTATCAGTAGTCTTGTATGTCTTCCATTTTCTAATTATTGCTCCCACAGTTGATTTCTTCACACCAAGCTACTTGCCTATTGCAGATTCAGTCTTCCCAGCCTGGTGCAGGTCTACAATTTTGTTTCAGGTGTCCTTCCACAGCTCTTTGGTCTTCACCATAGTGGAGTTTGGAGTGTGACTGTTTGAGGTTGTGGACAGGTGTCTTTTATACTGATAACAATTTCAAACAGGTGCCATTACTACAGGTAATGAGTGGAGGACAGAGGAGCCTCTTGAAGAAGTTACAGGTCTGTGAGAACCAGAAATCTTGCTTGTTTGTAGGTGACAAATACTTATTTTCCACCATAATTTGCAAATAAATTCTTAAAAAATCAGACAATGTGATTTTCTGGGTTTGTTTTCTCATTTTGTCTCTCATAGTTGAGGTCTACCTATGAGGACAATTACAGGCCGTCCTCATCTCATTTTTAAGTGGGAGAACTTGCGGTTGGTGGCTGATTAAATACTTTTTTCCACACTGTATGTACAAACCATGTACATATGCCCTGATTTATTGCCTCATAAATATACATGAAATATAATTAGTGACATAGCAGTGAAATATACCTGCTTTTTCTTGGATGAAGTCAGCAAGTAGGTTTGCCACATAATTGATTTCTTTACAAATCTGCAAAATAAAAATATGTAGAATGTTTAAGGCTAAGGCCTTACATAGCGAGCCGAAGCCAAAAAGCGTTTCCGTAGGTATAATTGACATGCTGTAATTTACAAAAATTGCGGCGTTTATGCTACATGGATGTCTTTTTACTGTCTTTGTCCTATTACAGAGATACTTATATAGAGATCAGTTTAGGGATTATTCACAAAACCTCCATAAAACATGAACGATTAATAAAAATGGGTGTAGATCAGTGTGAAGTCCAAGTTAATGTTAGATTGCATATTGACATGAGCTATGTCAGTTTTTCCATATGGACCCATAGTCCTCGTGAAAAAATTGAAGTTTGTTTGGCTCCATTAACAGGCAATGGGATTGTGTACTGTCAGAGTTTAGTTCTGTCAAACTAGGACTGCATGATGGGGTACAACAAGCAATGTGCTCTGTTAGGGCATATTAAAAGCCATAGAGGGGGATCTCCCTCTCGGGATGCTTCTCTCTTAGGACTTACTCAAACAAGCGTTTCCGTTTGGCATGTTGACAAAATGCTATGTCTGAATAAGCCCTTAAAAACAGTATAGAGATTGTGTGTGGTGGATTGTGTGACCAGTTTCTCTGAGGCCAAAGCACACGACAGTGAATAACAGATGTGTTAGGGTTGGTTCACACTTACGCTCGGAGTCCATCCGCCGTGAATCCGACCTAAATATCAGAAAAAAGGATAGGGAAAGGTTTGCAAGTGGTTTGTTTATAAACCCATTCACTTCAATGGGTTTTTAAAGCAACCCGCAGGTGTCCGATTGGCGCCTCTGCGCCGCTTTTTTGGTCGGACACAAAGTCGGACATGCAGGACTTTGTGTCCGACCAAAAAAAGCGGCTTTGCGGCGCAGGGGCTGCAATCAGACACCTGTGGGTTGCTTTAAAAACCCATTGAAGTGAATGGGTTTTTAAACAAACCGCTTGCAAACCTTTCCCTATCTCCCTATCCTTTTTTCTGATATTTAGGTCGGATTCACAGCGGACGGACTCCGGGCGCAAGTGTGAACTAACCCAACCAACCAGCCATGTGATGGCTGTTTTTGCAATGGCTCTCACACGGCCATTTTGACAAAATATTGAATTCAATGTTTAGATTCAAATATATTGATGGCCTACTTTTCAAGAAAAAGGACATAGATAGTGGCATATGAATAAACCCAATGAAAATCATGGGTTCTATAAAGTCTATGTGATAGCCAAGTGCATAAGCCCTTAGGCCAAAAAACACACAACATGTGCATTATTGCACACAACTTTTTTCACATTTACCAGCCTGCAACTTATGTTGGTAGAGGGACTCCTACCAGTATAGATAACTATGCTGCTAGGAGTCCCTCTCCCAGCATAAGGTGTAGGCCAGTAAATCCAGACAACACACGTACCAAGTTTAACGGCTGAAACTTGGTCGTGTGAATATGACCTTACTGATGATATAAGGAGACATTTGTATTCAGCTTTGTCAGTCTGATCTAAATGCATTCACAGGTGCAAAAAAAAAAAATTCTCCTTCCCTGGCAGTTTGCTACACTGTGTTAGTTTTGAGGAAATGTATGTATGGCTAGGTTCACACCTGTGCCTGGTCTCCGCTCGGGGTTTCCGTCCTCAAATCCGCTTAAAAATGTGGAGAGAAAAGTGCTGCAAGCAGGACTTTTCTCTCTGCATTTTTCCGCCTTTTCCCGGAGGAAACTGGGCAGACCCCATTATAGGTTTCCGTGGGTAACTGCTTTTTTAAGTGGATTAGGTTTACGTTCGTAGGGTCCCCTAGCGGACCCCACGAACGGAAACTCGAACGCAGGTGTGAACCTAGCGTAACAGTGTTTAGAAAAAAAACGTACTGCACACAGATCAAACTAAAGCAAAATCACATCCATATAAATTAAAATGATATAATGATTGTCGTCCTCACCTGACTTTTAAGAACAAGTTTTAAAGTGAACGAAATGAAATCTGTGAACAGCTGTTTAAACCAACCAGGACTGCAAAATAAAAAGTAAAAAAATAATATATCAGATCGCTATGATAATTTCCCAAGACCAGCAATAAAGGTGGTGTTAAAACACTATTGAATGTCCAAAGGGGCAAATTTGAGGTTAAAGCCCCACGTAACGGGCCGCAGGGAAAAATGGCGGCGGAAATGCATTGTGGTTTTTCCCCCAGCGCTTTTCACAGAAAGCCTACAGAGTTTTCCTCTGCCGACTTTCTGATTCAATTATACCTGTAGGGAAAATGCAGGCATTTCTGTAGGTATAATTGACATGCTGCGATTTACAAAAACGTGATGTTTCTTTTTCTGCAATGTGTAGAGGGGATGCGCTAGAATCCCATCCACTTTGCAGGGACTGTAAAACACTTCAGTTTTTGCCGCGACATTTCCTCCACGGCCAAACTGCGGTGTTTAGCCACGTGGGGCCCTGGCCTGAAGCATCAAAAAAAAAAAAAAAAGAGAAAAAAAATTTCTCTGCAGTCCATGACTTTCAACCTTTACATGTTTCCATATTGAAATCTGTGGTTAAACCCACAGCAATAAATGAAATGTGGGTTTTTCACGCAGCATGTAAATGTGGTGATTTTGCTCAGGCTAGGTTCACACCTGCGGACAGCACTTTTCTCTCTGCATTTTTTGGGCAGAAACCTGGCGGACCCCATTATAGTCTATGGGTTAAGTGTAAGCAGGTAACCACTTTTTAAGCGGATTGTGTTTCCGTTTTTTTAAGCAGACCTGAAGAGCAGAAACCCGAACACAGGTGTGAACCTAAAGTCAGTGTGCCCTTGCCTATATTTGTTTTTATTTTGCTAATAGAAATCTAAAAAAATTGGATCTCTTACTGCTTGTTTCCATGAAGGTGTAAGATCAGTTTATGAAAAGTCAGGTAACAGTCGGACGTATCAGCAGCAATGCGGTTATTCCCACAGGCTGTAAAACATAAGTTTAAAATGTAATACGAAATTAAATAATGCAACAGTCATAGACTGTAGGAGATAATATAGTAATATCAGCCAAACAGCTACAGGGCATAGATAAAAATCATTGATTATGATGTTAATCTGTTTTCCCTTAGTCCTAATAGCAGCACAATATGGGGTATTTCTGCCCCTGTGTGCTGGTAGGACAGGTAGAATTTTCAATTAGTATAATTAATTGCAGGACAACACCCCTATAAGAGGGCAAAAGAGACCTCCTCCCCATGTGGTCAATTATTAAGAAAACAATATTACCTGAGGGGGAGAAGCTTGTGTTGCTGTTAGGACTAAGGGAAAACAGATTCAAATCACAATCAACATTTCCCTTATGTCCTACAGCAGCTCCATATGGGGACGTAGCAAGCAGATCCCCTAGGGAGGGTTCTACACTACACTGCTTAAGACAGTATGAATGTCCAAAGGCAGTAGCCTCTGAACTACGGAAATCTAACCGATACTGTTTAACATAGGTTAGTTGGCATGACCAAAAGCAGCTGCACAAATCTGCTCAAAAGGCAAGACTGACTCTCAGCCCAGGAGGCCGACACAGCCTTGGTTGAATGGGCTCTTATGATCTCGGGTGGCGTTAACCCAAGCAAAAAGAAGTTTAATTGCTTCCTTAATCCATCTTGATAAAATGGATAAAATCCTTTTAGAAAAAAAATGGGAGGACAAAAGAGCTTCCCTCCACCTGTCCCACCACTCAGGACAGAAAAAACACAGGGGGGGAGTTCTCTTTTGCCCTCTTATAATTACAATTAATTATGCTAATTAAAAATTCTGGCTGTCCTACCAGCACACAGGGGCAGAAACACCCCGTATTGTGCTGCTGTAGGACGTATGCCCACTGCCTTGGCTGGTAGTTTTTTCCAACTCCTTTATGTTAAGGGTTTGTACCTTTTATATTATGTAAAACTCAACAGATCTTTGGTGAAGTAAAAATGATATACACATAAATATATAAATATATATTTATATTTTGTAAAAATGGGATTTTTGTACTCACCGTAAAATCCTTTTCTCGTTGTATTCACTGGGGGACACAGCACCATGGGTATAGACCTGGTCACTAGGAGACAAGACACTAGGGAAAAGAAAGCTGTTGGCTCCGCCTCCAGGCTATACCCTGCCACAGCCACTGTGCATGAATCAGTTTGTACCGTAGCAGTAGGAGAGAGAGACCCAAAGGAACATGGAACCAACAACCACCAACAATGCCTGAACCCGAAAAGGAACCAACACAATTCGGGCAGGAACACTGAAAAACAAGGGAGGGATCTGTGTCCCCCAGTGAATACTACGAGAAAAGGATTTTACGGTGAGTACAAAAATCCCATTTTCTCACTCATTTCACTGGGGGACACAGCACCATGGGATGTCCTAAAGCAGTCCCAGAGGGTGGGAATAACACGGCCATGCAAACCTGTAATACTCAACCGCTTCCAGAAACTTACAACCCAAACTGGCATCGGCAGAGGCCACAGAATGGATCTGGTGAAACTTAGAGAAATAGGATGGAAGCCCAGTGGGATACTTACAGACCTGGGAAGCAAAAGCCTGATGCCGGAGGCCCAGAGAACATCAACAGCTCTAGAGGAGAGAGCCGTCACACGGAAAGGCAGAGCCTTCCCCTTAAACCGATAGGTCTCCCTAATCTCAGACCAAAGCCATCGGAAGATGGGAGCTCTGGTAACAGGAAGGCCCTGGCAAGGGCACTCAGGGAGAACGAGCAAAGCGTCCGAACAACAGAAAGGATCCGTGAGGGACAGTATACACGCAAATCGCCCGGGCAACAACCGGGCAGGGAAAAGCAAGCACTACATGGATGCCTGAGGACCGAGCAAAAAGAAGGCAAGACCAAGTACTCGATGTGGAAGCAGGAAAAACACCCTAAGAAAAAAAGACTGTGGCAGACGGAGGAAAACCTTATCCTTGTGGAGGACCAGAAAAGGAGGCTGCTGAAAAAAAGGGCAGCCAATTCGGGACCCCTGCGGGTGGAGGTAATGGCCACCAGAAACTCATTCTACCAGGACAGAAGGCAAAAAAAAAAAAGGGATATCGAAGGCTCGAAGGGGGGAACCTGAAGCACCTTAAAGACGAGGTTAAGATCCCACGGATCCAAGGGTTCCAAAGGAGCACAGAGTGGCACTCCTGTAGGAAAGTCTTTAAAAAGGAAAGAAGACTAAGACCTTGATCCAGACCTGACTGGGGAAAATCCGATGAGAATCGTTACTCTTCCAACGGTGGACGTAAGCCTTCCACGTTTGATGGCAGATCTAAGCTATCTGGAATTTCCGGGCGTTGAGTATGTTAGGATAACAAACTCCAAAAAAAAACCCACAACGCCTCAGACCTCGGATTCAACAGCCACGCCGTGAACGCAGCTGAGTCAAGGTGGGGTGGAACAGCAGTCCTTGAGACAGAAGGTTGACCAGCAGAGGAAGAGGCCAGGAGCATCCGCCAATAGGAACATGAGACCCATATACCAGACCCGGCAGGGCCAATCTGGTGCCACCAGGATAGCTTGAACCCCCTTGGTCCTGAGATTCTGGAGGACCCAAGGGAGAAGAGGAAGTGAAAAACCGAACTCACAAGAGCGCCAGCGGTGATGGTTCGAGGATCCAGAGACCTGGCAATTTAGCCGAGGACCTTGTAGTTCCGGCGGAGGCAAAAAAAAGGTCAACGTTTGTCACGCCACAGCGGGAGCACGGTGGAAGGAAGATCTGCAGATAAAGCGACCCTCGCCCGGAGCAATATTTTCTCGACTCAAGTAGTCTGCCACCCAGTGGTCCACGCCAGAAAAAAAGGTTGACCACCGAAAGAGCTGGAACGAGGGCTCCACCCAAGGAAGAAAATGTGAGGCTTCTACTAAGGCCGCATGGCTCCTGGTGCCCCGCTGAGGGTTCAAGTAGGCGACCATGGAGGAGAGGTCAGTCTGGACTGTGACAGATGTCCTTGGAGAAGAAAGGTCCAAGGAGAAAGGGCAAATAAGATAGCCCGGGGTTCCAGCAGGTTGAACCAGAGGGAGGAATCAGCCCTGGACCACAGGCCCTGAACAGTCAAAGCATCGAGGATCACTCCACAGCCAGGGAGATTGGCGGCAGAGGGAATCACCTACCAACAGAGGGGAAGAAGGACTTCCCTTGAGATATTCCTGGGGAGGAGATACACTAAACAATCTCTCAGTGAACCAAGGTGGAAAGAGAACCAGACAGATGAGGCTGTCCGGAGATTTGTCCCAGCAGGCCGAAATCGTCAAGTGGAGAGGACGACAGAGTAAGTGAATGAAAGGTACAGCCTAGAAGGTTGAGGCGATCGTGCGCAAGACCCACGTGTCGATTCAAAGAGAGCAAGGAGAGTACCTCCGAAGGTGGGACACTCAGGATCTTGGCCTCCGGAGGGAGAATCACACCCTGGAGTGAGCAGAGGATCATGTCCCGGATTCCATGTGCTTAGAAGGCACGAGACATCCTCGTTGATGAGCCAGCAGAACCGGCGAAGAAGAACCAAGGTGAGCCACAAGCTGGTCAGATTGTCTGACCTGAGGGGCTTCACCAGGAGATCGTCCAAGTCTGGAAACACGGCAACACCTCTGACACGGAGGATGGCCATGAGAGACGCCATCACTGAGGAAAAAAACCCCAGGTGGCAGAGGCCAGTCTGAAGGGGAGAGACACAACTGGAAAGGTCAAGGATCCACCGCAAAACGAAGAAACCGCCGACAGCACAGCGCGATGATGTAGATGGACGAAGAATTCGCCCATCTCCAGGGATGCCACCACAGACTGCATAGACTACAACGGAGCCTGCAGACATGGAAGAACCTGTGGAGTCCTTTAAGGTCCATGATGGAACGAAGGAAGCCGTCCTTCTAGGCGAATGGAGAACAGGTAGGAATAGTAACCCAGGATACACTCTGAAGCGGGAACGGGGATGCTGACTCCCTGCCGCTGGAGATTGGAGACAGCCTAGATTGTCCGACATAGGGAAGGCAAAGAGACTCCAGCGAAAGCTGGAGTAGCCGGACGACACCGCCTCTCAGGCCCAGGCCTCAGACGTCCTGCCATTTGGGATGCCCAGAGAGGGGAAAAAAACTTCATGCTGAGGAGGCTAGGAAGAGGAAGACCTGGACGACTTGGTGCAGAACCGCCAGGGAGTCCTGGACTTGAAAGAAGCTTTCTGGAACAGGAGAACGGCTGACACATAGGACGCCTCTGAGGGAGGAAGAATCTATTCCCCCGTGGCCTCAGGGATAAACTTCTCGACACCCTTAACAAAAATTTGGCTCATGTCGACCTGGAAAGGGAGAAGGGCTGCGTTCGCCTTCTTGGAGGCGGACTCAGTATTCCACAACGAATCCAAACGGTATGGCGGATAGTCACTGCATTGGCGGCCGCCTTGGCAGATTTGGGAGGCATCTCCAGTTATTGGGAAGCGTTCAGGATCTCAGAGACGAGGGGCTGGAGGGAAACTGCATCAGGGAGGTTTGACTGAAGCTGTTTGGCCCAGGAAAAGAAGGCCTTGATGACCCAAGAGGCAGCGAAGGAGAGCCGCAGGGAGAAACCAGCCACTACGAAGGCCACCCTAACGAGGGAAGCCACCTTCTTGCAGTAATACAATAGCCAGCATTTAGGAAAATACAATGTATCAGTTCTGCATTGCAAACAATACAACAGAAGCGATCCGATCTCACTCCGAGGGATCACTGAGGTAGGCAAAGTCCGCTGAAGGCAGACTAGAAGCCTTGGAGAGCCTAGCTATCATGGTATCCACCGTGGGAGGCTCTTAGTGATAGGAAGGGACACATGGGGCGGCTCGCTGACAAGATGTCAAGACAGGCCGGCTTGCGCTCACTAGTTACTGATATATAAGTACCGTGCGCTAACCGATTGCTCCACTGGAGTAACCTGCTTCCTTTACCTCGGATGTTCATCATTGCCAGCCAGGGAGAGCTAGAGACATGTGTCACAGCATAGCCTGGCAGAAATGCCCGAGCTCACCTTCCACTTGGAGACACACAAAGGCAAGGGAAGGGATGTCCAACTTCCTAGTCGAAGACAGAGGATGGTCCAGGGAGAAGTCACTGTGCCCCCAAGATGTGATCAAACACCCAGTGGCAGAAGGAGATGTCCACTTGAGAGGATGAGTCCGGGTCCTCAGAGATCTGTAGGGTCTCTATCGCATAGATGACTCCCGCGTAGCAGCAGATATACAGTAGATGAGCCTAGCTGAAGCTCCGAGTCGGAGTCAGAGGCGTCCCCACTTAAGTAGACCGAGCAGAGGGAGGGAGGTATCTGCCTGTCAGAGTGGAGCCGTGAGCTGAGTCCCTATCTGGGGAGTACCCAAAGGAAGGGGTGGCGGACCGTGAACCGTAGGAAGACTTCTTGGTCCTTTTGAGGCTCCTGGAGCTGCGATGGGAACTATGAGGGAGTTCAGGGAGATCCCTAGAAGCAGCCGACTGAGCGGCGATCTGGGAAAGCAGCCATTCCAAGTTTCCAGCACTGACTAGTTAAGTCTGGTAAGGACACCATGGCCAAGGTTAAGGGGAGGCCGCCCAATCCGGGGGATGGAAGAACCGGAGAGGGGCAAGGAGGTTCCTGACTGGCTGAGGCGGAAGGCAGAGAGAGCACATGGGCTCAGGCTGTCCGTATGGCAGCTGTTTTTGATACAGCGGGTGCACGTATTAAAATGTGACGGAACCAGAGGGGCCGGAGGGTGAGAGACAAGCAGAGGGAGCCCATGGAAATTAG
Organism: Leptodactylus fallax; assembly: GCA_947044405.1. Classification (NCBI taxonomy): domain Eukaryota; kingdom Metazoa; phylum Chordata; class Amphibia; order Anura; family Leptodactylidae; genus Leptodactylus; species Leptodactylus fallax. The sequence continues at coordinate 3,806,511 of CAMRHE010000088.1, forward strand.
GGGTAACCCAGGGGGTTAGCCTACCAGATTTCAAAAGATGGCCGCTCACAAACTGCTGCAGAAAGGGTTCCGCAGCTGCAATGTCTCCCAGGGAACTGTGAGGAGAGTAAGAATCCCTGCTGTCCCAGCAGGCCAAAAAAAAGCAAATAAAAAGAGATTATGAGGAGAGCAAAGCTCTTCCCCTGGTAAATACAAGCTCAGTAGCTACTGGGCAGGCTGGATGGCTAGCCAGGACAGCCCCTTGGCCAATGGAAGGCCCCAGGCGGAGTCTGGATGCCAGAAAAGCCCGGGAAAGGGGCGGGCCAGTTGCGGCCTAATACTCGGCCAGGCCTCAGACTCGCGTAGAACGCGGCCGACCGCGAGGCACCGTCGGCGGTGCGGCGCGAACTCCGGAGGTTCCGCGGAGGCCTGGGAAAAGGTACCGGGGGGCCAGGAAAGGGGGTCCCCACACGAGGGGGGGGGAACCGGGTGCCCCCCCCCGACGGGGGCCGCTTGGTAGGAGCGACCAAAAGACCCAAAAACGCCCCAGAAAAAAGGGGCTTATTTACTAAAATTTAAGGCCCAGCTCTGGGGGACCCTGTGATGCCCCCCTAAACAGGACCCATGCTATTGTCCCCCTGGGAGATGGCACTGAGGGGCTGAGTGGGGCCTGAAGGGGGGGATGGAGAGGGCCTGAAGGGGAGGAGGAGAGGGGCTGAGGTAACTTTCATACTCACCTGCCTTCTATTCTTCTCATACTCACCTGTCTGGCGTCTTCGGGTGCCGCAGGGTCACCCCCTCGGTAGGACCTCACACGTGGGAGTTGGGCCACCGGTACTCCGGCCGCCGGTGCGGCGACTGGTGAGTGGGGACTGGGTGACCGGCGAGGCTGCTCTTTGCAGAGCGCTGCACCTGCAGGAGGGTACAACTAGTGTGGCGTACACGCTGACGACCCCCTGCACCTGAAAGAAAGGTAAGAATAAAAACGATGCAAGACAGAAGACCTGAGTCAGGTCGTGTCTGCCTCCTATGACACTAGGTTTCAAACTGGTTCATGCACAGTGGCTGTGGCAGGGTATAGCCTGGAGGTGGAGCCAACAGCTTTCTTTTCTCTAGTGTCTGTCTCCTAGTGACCAGGTCTATATCCATGGTGCTGTGTCCCCCAGTGAAATAAGCGAGAAATGTTACTTTTACAATTTTATGTTATTAGTTATAAGGCATAAGGTATTTGCATCATCTTCACTTACTGAGTTTGGTGTTCACTTGTAAATCAGTAGAGGAAAAGATTTCAAAGTCAATAGCTTGTTCTACCTGAACACTAGAAATGAAAGACAGTAACATATTTTATATCAAAAACATCTCATATATTTGAAAATTGTTCCATATCTAATATTCTGTATATTCTATACATTTTAGATAACAAGGATGAGTTTACATTATTATACTCTAAAATAAAATGGTAACTTTGTAAATCTATAAAAGGGGTTAGCCACCTTTTAATTTTGATGGTCTTATCCTTACAGATCAGCTGTTCCAGCGTGGCTCCTGGTAATGTTTACATGTCAGGAGCCACGCTACTCACTCAGTGCACAAAATGTAGAAGCGGCTTTAGACTTCAATGGGGCAGCGCTGCAGTAACTAAAGCCGCTGCCACACATTGCTCAAGTGATCTGCAGGGATCTGAAGGATAGGCCATCAAAATTGCAAAGGTGGATAAACACTTTAACAATCTATTTTGTTAGTGGTAATTGTAGTGTTGCTACTGGAAACAGTCAACAAGTTTGTCAGACACACCTGTAACAACTTGTGCTGGGTTCTAATAATAATGTAGTTAATTTTTCCTACATAAGGCTGAGGCCCCATGTTGTGAAAACGCAGCTTTTTTTGTTGCAGATTTTGCTGTAGTTTTTTGAGCCAAAGCCAAGAGTGGCTACAAAAAGAATGGGAAATATATAGGAAGAACTTATACTTCTACCTTCTGCACAATCCACTCCTGGCTTTGGCTTAAAAACTGTAGGCTCAAAAAAAGTTGCGTTTCCGCAACGTGTATTAGCCAAAGACATGCATAGAGGTTTCAGCAATGAAGCATGCAGAATTGTGAATGCAGCTCAGGACTAAACAAAATAAAAAAATAAAAGATTCATTACATTTTTGCCATAATAGTGAGCTGTTTATTTCTACTCTGTTAATTTAGTCTATGAGTAGGATTATGCACAATGTTAAAAATTCTAGGGAATCCCATCCACACATTGCAGAAAAATACACGCAGCTAAAATGCTTTGATTTCCAAAAACGTTGCAAAGCAATGCAAAGCATGTCACTTATACCTACGGAAAGGCTGGAGGTTTCCTTATAGGCATAATTGAAGTAGAAAAATCAGCAAAAGAAAATTCTGTGGATTTTCTGTGAAAAGTGCTGTGGGAAAAACCACGATACATTTCAGCCGCAGTTTTTCCTGCCACACTTTTTCAGTGTAGCCTTCTACGAGGGGCATAAGCCTTCTGATGTTTTTTTGCCAACCCCACATAAGTCTGTGGGGAAAATCCAGTGCTTGTCGCTGGTAAAATTAACATGCTGAGCTTTTTAAAAAGTCGAAAGTTCCCCTGTAAGCTACAGTGGGTACGGAAAGTATTCAGACCACTTTATATTTTTCACTCTTTGTTTCATTGCAGACATTTGCTAAAAGCAAAAAAGTTCATTTTATTTCTCATTAATGTACACTCAGCACCCCATCTTGACATAAAAAAACCCAGAAATGTAGATATTTTTGCAAATGTATTAAAAAAGAAAAACTGAAATATCACATGGTCATAAGTATTCAGACCCTTTGCTCAGTACTGAATAGAAGCACCCTTTTGAGCTTAGTACAGCCATGAGTCTTCTTGGGAATGATGCAACAAGTTTTTCACATCTGGATTTGGGGATCCTCTGCCATTCTTCCTTGCAGATCCTCTCCAGTTCCGTCAGGTTGGATGGTGATCGTTGGTGGACAGCCATTTTCAGGTCTCTCCAGAGATGCTCAATTGGGTTGAGGTCAGGGCTCTGGCTGGGACAGTCAAGAATCGTCACAGAGTTGATCCGAAGCCACTCCTTTGTTATTTTAGCTGTGTGCTTAGGGTCATTGTCTTGTTGGAAGGTGAACCTTCGGCCCGGTCTGAGGTCCAGAGCACTCTGGAAGAGGTTTTCTTCCAGGATATCTCTGTACTTGGCCGCATTCATCTTTCCTCCATTTGAAAGCAGTTGTCCTGTCCCTGCAGCTGAAAAATACCCCCATAGCATGATGCTGCCACCACCATGTTTCACTGTTGGGATTGTATTGGGCAGGTGATGAGCAGTGCCTGGTTTTCGCCACACATACCGCTTAGAATTAACGCCAAAAAGTTCAATCTTCGTCTCATCAGACCAGAGAATCTTATTTCTCATAGTCTGGGAGTCCTTCATGTGTTTTTTGGCTTTCATATGTCTTGCACTGAGGAGAGGCTTCCTTCAGGCCACTCTGCTATAAAGCCCTGACTGGTGGAGGGCTGCAGTGATAGTTGACTTTGTGGAACTTTCTACCATCTCCTTACTGTATCTCTGGAGCTCAGCCACAGTGATCTTTGGGTTCTTCTTTACCTCTCTCACCAAAGCTCTTCTCCCACGATTGCTCAGTTTGGCTGGACGGCAAAGTCTAGTAAGAGTTCTGGTCGTCCCAAACTTCTTCCATTTAAGGATTATGGAGGCCACTGTGCTCTTAGGAACCTTGAGTACTGCAGAAATTCTTCTGTAACCTTGTCCAGACCTGTGCCTTGCTACAATTCTGTCTCTGAGCTCCTTGGGCAGTTCCTTAGACCTCATGATTCTCATTTGCTCAGACATGCACTGTGAGCTGTGAGGTCTTATATAGACAGGTGTGTGCCTTTCCTGATCAAGTCCAATCAGTTTAATAAACACAGCTGGACTCCAATGAAGGAGTAGAACCATCTCAAGGAGGATCAGAAGGAAATGGACAGCATGTGAGTTAAATATGACTGTCACAGCAAAGGGTCTGAGTACCTATGACCATGTGATATTTCAGTTTTTCTTTTTTAATAAATTTGCAAAAATATCTACATTTCTGGTTTTTTTCTGTCAAGATGGGGTGATGAGTGTACATTAATGAGAAATAAAATGAACTTTTTTGCTTTTAGCAAATGGCTTCAATCAAACAAAGAGTGAAAAATTTAAAGGGGTCTGAATACTTTTTGTACTCACTGTACATATGAATGAAACGCTAGTGCACTTGAGTGCCCAGTAGTCGACCTCCAGCAGACCCATAGCAGTGAATGGAGCTTTGATGACACAAGAGCACCAGCACCTCATTGTACAGAGCATGCAGGTGAACTTTTAGTCCCTCGTTCCCCTGATCACTAGGGTTTCCAGTGGTCGGACCCCCAGCGACCTGACAATTATTCCCTATCGTGTGTATAGGGAATAAGTGTCCTTGATGGCAAAATCCCTTTAGATCTATGTAGTGTATATTATATTTGTGTTATACAAGCCATGTATTCACTTACAACCAGGTTCCATATCCATAGTTCAGAGTTCCTTTGAAAGATGCGCTCACGTTTTTGATCATGATTTCAACAGCTTCATCCTCCTTAAGTTCCACTTCACTGTTTTCTATAGACAAATTACTGACCTGGATACTGATGCAAATACACAATAGTTAGTATTCTTCATACAGACTGAATGTGCTTCTTCTTCATTCTATTAATTTTACAGTCCAATGTTCTGATCCTACAGCGGATTGAATTTAGCTGATGTGAACTTAGCCTAAAAGGACAAACTCAGCTATGGTATATCTGGTATTTAAAGGATGATTCTTACTGTCACCTCTGAATCTTCCAAAATAATGCTGCAATAACAGAGATAAACAAAGGCAACATAGGACTGTGCAAGGAAACTGGGTATTGAAACAACCTAGCTAGAGCAGTATTTAGTGGATATCAATATGGCTCCATTTCAGTCAGATCACACCCCTTTAAGTTCCTATAACTTATTTATCTAGTAAATTCTGAGACATATTGATCTATTTTGAATATTGGTACAATGCATACCAATTCTGGGTATCAGTATGCACAAAACATACCTTGAAGTTGGAAAAAGCCAAAGAAGTGCAAAACCTAAAATTCTGAAGCTTGCCTATAATCTTTGCAAGTTGCTTCACTTCACCTGTTAAATTATGTCAAGGACAAACCAATTCCTCAGACAAGCTATAGCCCACAGCTGTAGGATCTATTCACAATGGGCAGCCTGGACAGGTTTAAAAGCTATACTGTCAGTTATCTGCATCTTCCACTAGGTGTCAGTGTAGTGCAATGAATGCATGCAAAATAATGTATATAGAGTATAGCATTAGAGGGGTATTCCTTTTACAAAAAGTTACCCTGTATGCAAAGGATATGGGATAACTTGCAGATCGGTGGATACCCGACTGCTGGGACCCCACCGATTGTGAGAACTGGGGTGTTTTGCACCAGAGTTATGACCAGGGTACCTGGACGTACAGCGTGCGACCCTTCATGCATTTGAATAGGGACCACTTACAATAGCTGAATGCTTACTTGGCTATCTCTGGCAGTCCACATTCAAATGAATGGAGCAGCATGCACTGTTGGAATAAGCTCCCTGGTCGTAACTGGGGTGCAAAGCACCTGGGTTCTCAAGATCGTGGGGGCCCCAGCGATTAGACACCCACAAATCAGCAAGTTACCCCCCTATCCTGGTTGTAACTGGAGTACCCCTTTAACATCTACACTGGGAAGGCTTGAGTCTGATATAGCATCACCAAATCACATGATTAGAGCTGCACTATATAGACACTGTATATTATGAAAAAAATCAATTCAGAACTTTTAGACCTAAAATCGGGATGATTTTGGCATGGGTCTTTACAGTATAATAACCACATACAGGGATCATCTACAAAGGTTGGACTTTTGTTATTTTATTACATCTTTCAACAAAATTAAACATTGTCAAACTGGTTCTCACTTTGTTAAACCATACGTCACTTTCCCCAGAAAACGAACAGATTTTTCTCCAGTGATGTTAGGAAATGATGCATGCCTGAAGGCAGCCTGGATAACTTCGGACGTCTTCTCATTCACTGGAAAAAGACATGATATACAAGTCAAATTATTTCTAATGAAAGTATATACTGTGATGAAATTATACACTGTACAATTTAGCTCATCTAAAGCCGGCCACCTACTGTGCACCTTACACCTTTTCCCACAACGGAAGATGTTCAATTTCAGCTGCACAATCCATTAGTTTACAGAGAGACAAGCTACTGACAGGATCACTATCATTCCTACTCAGTTAATCCATGGATGTCATGTTATCCTGTTGTTAACTAAATACCAGGATCCACATGGTGTGTACAGTCATGGCCAAAAGTTTTGAGAATGATACAAATATAAATTTTTACAAAGTCTACTGCTTCAGTTTTTCTAATGGCAATTTGCATATACTCCAGAATGTTATAAAGAGTGATCAGCTTAACAGCAATTACTTGCAAAGTCAATATTTGCCTAGAAAATGAACTTTATCCCCCAAAACACATATCAACATCATTGCAGCCCTGCCTTAAAAGGACCACCTAACATCGTTTCAGTGATTGCTCCATTAACACAGGTGTGGGTGTTGATGAGGACAGGGCTGGAGATCAATCTGTCATGATTAAGTAAGAATGACACCACTGGACACTTTAAAAGGAGGCTGGTGCTTGCCATCATTGTTTCTCTTCTGTTAACCATGGTTAGCTCTAAAGAAACACGTGCAGTCATCATTGCACTGCACAAAAATGGCCTAACTGGGAAGAGTATTGCAGCTAGAAAGATTGCACCTCAGTCAACAATCTATCGCATCATCAAGAACTTCAAGGAGAGAGGTTCCATTGGTGCCAAAAAGGCTCCAGGGCGCCCAAGAAAGACCAGCAAGCGGCAGGACCGTCTCTTAAAAGTGTTTCAGCTGCGGGATCGGGCTAGCAGCAGTGCAGAGCTTGCTGAGGAATGGCAGCAGGCAGGTGTGAGTGCATCTGCACGCACTGTGAGGCGGAGACTCTTGGAGCAAGGCCTGGTCTCAAGGAGGGCAGCAAAGAAGCCACTTCTCTCCAGAAAAAACATCAGGGACAGACTGATATTCTGCAAAAGGTACAGGGAGTGGACTGCTGAGGACTGGGGTAAAGTCATTTTCTCTGATGAATCCCCTTTTCGATTGTTTGGAACATCTGGAAAACAGCTTATTCGGAGAAGAAGAGGTGAGCGCTACCACCAGTCTTGTCTCATGCCAACTGTAAAGCATCCTGAAACCATTCATGTGTGGGGTTGCTTCTCAGCCAAGGGAATCGGCTCTCTCACAGTCTTGCCTAAAAACACAGCCATGAATAAAGAATGGTACCAGAATGTCCTCCAAGAGCAACTTCTCCCAACCGTCCAAGAGCAGTTTGGCGCTCAACAATGCCTTTTCCAGCATGATGGAGCACCTTGCCATAAAGCAAAGGTGATAACTAAATGGCTCAGGGAACAAAACATAGAGATTTTGGGTTCATGGCCTGGAAACTCCCCAGATCTTAATCCCATTGAGAACTTGTGGTCAATCATCAAGAGACAGGTGGACAAACAAAAACCAACAAATTCAGACAAAATTAAAGCATTGATTCTGCAAGAATGGACTGCTATCAGTCAGGATTTGGTCCAGAAGTTGATTGAGAGCATGCCAGGGAGAATTGCAGAGGTCCTGAAGAAGAAGGGTCAACACTGCAAATATTGACTTGCTGCATTAACTCATTCTAACTGTCAATATAAGCTTCTGTTACTCATAATATGAATGCAATTATATTTCTGTATGTGATAAAAACATCTGACAAACACACATAAAAACCAGAGGGCAGCAGATCATGTGAAAATATAATATTTGTGTCATTCTCAAAACTTTTGGCCATGACTGTATATGTGTGAATCCATGCTGGGCCCCTGAGCAGGGGTAGGCCCCTAGTCCCCTCACCCCATGAGTGCATAACTCACTGTACACTCACTGTCCTACATACAAATACATATTAGTAACTTGGAAGATTTGCCCAGTTTATTATTATATATACTCTTAGATGACAGCTAGGCATATAGGGGGGCAGTATCTTCCCTTTCTGCTCCCACCTTTTCAACATTGCTGCAAGGGCCACAAACACCAGTCATGTTGCTGCTGCCTATGACCTGCTGTTGTATGAGTAGGTGTTCCTACCTCACAGAATTAAATGGGCCCTAGCAGGGTCGGACTGGGGTGCCTAGGGCCCACCAGTGGGATTGATTCTAGGGGCCCACCCTACTGCCATATGAAATATCGCCCATCCAGCTTTTGGCCCTAACTATTAAAATATTAAAATATTTATCCCATACGGTGAACGGCGTAGCGGGGAAAAAAAAAATCAAAATGGCCAAATAGCGTTTTTTTCAACACTTTGCCTCCTATAAAAAATTGAATAAAAAGTGATCAAACCATCAGATCTTTCCCCAAATGGTATCAATAAAAACGTCATGTTGTCCCGCATAAAAAGACGCCTTACCCAGCTCCATACATGTAAATATGAAAAAGTTACAGGTGACACAATATGGCGACGCAAAAATTTTTTTTTCTATTTAGCAAAGTTTTTAATTTTTTAAAAGGTATCCAAACATTACAAATACTATATAAATTTGGTATCGCCGTGTTCGTACTGACCCGCAGAATACAGGTAACATGTCATTTTTACCACACAGTGAATGCTGTAAAAATTAAACCCATATGAATTTGGCGCAAATGCAGTTTTTCTCCTATTGCAACTCATTCTGAATTTTTTTCCAGCTTCCCAGTACATTGCACAGCATATTGAATAGTGACATTACAAAGTACAATTTGTTTCACAAACAATAAGCCATCATGTGACTCTGTGAATTGAAAAATGAAAAAGTTATGGCCCTTGGAATGTGGGGAGGGAAAAATGAAAATGCAAAAACAAAAAATGGCCCGGTCATTAAGGGGTTAAAGGGGTTTTCTAAGGCTGAGTAATTGATGACCTATGCAATCATCAATTAAAAATTGGAAAGGGATCAGCACCTGTTCACGTGATGTGTGTGCTGCAGCCTCTTCAGTACTTACCAAGCACAGCTCCATAGTGACTGTGCTTGGTATCACAGCTCAGCCCATTCACTTGAATGGGACTGAGCTGTGATCAGGCCATGTGATCAATGAACATAATGTCACATGTCCTGTGAAGTAGAAGCAGCACTCAGAGAGGGCCACTGCCTCTTTAACCAGCTGAACCACAGGGGGACAAGGTGTCAGACCCCCAACAGATCTCCAATTGATGACATTTCTAAGGATAGGTCAGCAATTAAAAAAAAAAAAGGAAAGCCCTGGAAAATCCCTTTAAGCTAAGCCCCACATGGCGTCCTGCAGCAAAAAAGCTCTGCTAGAAAAACCACGACAGCAACGCATTGCAGTTCTTCCTGCAGCGCTTTTGATAGAAAGTTCACAGAGGTTTCCTCTGTGAACTTTCTACTTCCATTATACCTATAGGGAAACCGCCGGCATTTCCGTAGATATAATTGACATGCTGCGATTTCCAAAACCACAACGGTTTTGGAAATCGCCGCATGTCTGCAACACGTATATTAACGCAAAGTGGGGATAGGAATTACTAGAATCCCATCCACTTTGCTGTGACTGTAAAACGCCGCTTTTTTTTTCCACGGCGTTTACGCCGCAGGTGAACTGCGGCGTTTACACCACGTGGGGCCCCGGCCTTAAGGACAGAGAAGTGCCCCGACTATGGCTCTTGAAATGTGGTGACACAGGTCCCCACTGACCTACACTTCCTGCACCTGAATCCCTTACATGCTCCAGGATTATTACAAGGCCAGAGTCACCGAACTACTACTACTTTATCCATAGGACAGACCATAATGAATCCCGGTTCCCGGTCCTGAGACTGGGGTTGTTTTTCTCCCCACAGTGAATTTAGTCTGACTGAATCCAGGGTGAATGTAGCCATGCCCTGCTGGATAGGAAGCATCCATGCCCTCTTTTACTTTAATGGGAGTAACTGAGATAGCCGCAGTCCTGTACTTTAATATCTCAGGCACTTCCATTGAAGTTACTGGGTGCACGGTCGCCTCCCCGTCCAGCTGGGCACAGCTACATTCAGCCTGGATTCAGTTAGAAGAAAAACACCCCGATTCTGAGGGCTCGATCCTATGGATAACAGATAACTATTCTTCATGGCATAACCCCTTTAAAAAGGTTATCCACCTTCTAATATTCTAGGCTACACTCACACGACAGAGCCCAGCACAGTGTACACCCTAAGAAAATCTGTTTTCAAGGATCCCTCATTGACATAAGTCTATTGAGGGATCCATAAAATCACCAAAAATAGCCGGTTCTATTTCTTTCTTGGATCATTCGCACAAACGATTAAAACAATGGTCGTGTGAATAGATCCACTAAAATCTATCGGACCGCGTGCTGCTAATACAACAGCCAGCACACGGCCTTGGAATCCTGTTGTGTGAATGAGCCCTTAGATCTGTGGAAGTCTGACAACCTGGATCCCTGCAGATCAGCTGCACCAGGACAGCGTGACTTCCAGTAATGATTATATGCCAGGAGCCACACTGCTCTCTCACTGTACAAAGTGCAGCTGCGGCTTTTGGTACTGCAGTGCTGCCTCATAGACTTCAATGGGACAGCACTGTAGTACCTAAAGCAACCACTACACTTTATATGGCTAGTGAGCAGTGTGCCTCCTGGTATGGTAACATTACTGAGAGCCATGCTATTCCAATGCAGCTGATCTTCAGGGGGTCCTGCGTGTTGGTACCCTGCAGGTGGTATAACAATATTAGAATGTGGATAATCCCTTTAAAGGGGTTGTCCAGGCAAAAATGTATTTTTTAATTAGAGTGGGAGAGGGAAAAAAAAACGAAAAAAAAAAAAAACACATTCACCTGTCCCCGATGCTCGTGTGTTCCCCAGTCCTGCAGCTCTGTTGGCGCATGTCCCCAGCACACATGACTGCTAAGGCCAATCCGCAGCCACGGCGAAGGGACGTCACCATCTGTGCGTCCCTGGGTCCCTTCTGTAGCCCGCTGATTGACCAAAGTAGTCACGTGACGACCTCAGCGGAAGGGAGCTGGGACATCATAGCCAGAAGACAGCCAAGTAGCAGGATCGGACTGCACTGGGAGGACACTGCGGCATCGGGGACAGGTGAGTAGGGTATTTTTTTGTTGTTTTTCACCTCCCCTGGCATAAATAAAAAAAAATAATTAACAACATATTGACAAAATTATATTGTATTGGGGGTTGGTTAAAAAGGTTATATCTGCCATATAAATAAATAAGCCGTATTAAATCAGCCCCATAGTATATACACTGTATGAATAGGATGCATGACCTTAAATAGGATGCATGACATTTTTTTTTTTTAACATCATGCATCCTATTTGTACAGTGTAAATACTATTTATTTATTTTTCTTACTTATATAGCGCCATCATATTCCCCAGCGCTTTACAGACAATGACAGTCACTGTCCCATATAGGGCTCACAATCTACATATGACTGTCAATGTCTGTAAAGTGCTGCGGAATATGATGGCGCTATACAAGTAAGCAGAATAAATAAATAAATAAATGGAGATGATATAACACAGCTTGTGTGCTAAAAAAAGTGATGTACAAGCCATTAAAAAAGTAACAATTATTTTGCGCAAGTGAAAATTTTTGTAAAAAAAAAAAGACTTTTTGAGTTTTTCACCACTTTTCTGGCCCTGTCATTTTATCATCATTTACTTCAGTTTTCTAGTGTTAATGATCCCAGAGATCTACATCAGCAAGGAGCTGGTGTGGAGTTCTGTTTAGGTGCACGGACTCCGGAAGACGCGACTAATTTATGTGCGCACCTCATTATAAATTAGGCGCAAAACTCCAGCAGGTGGAAAACATTGTTTTTGATGAATAAGCCATGACTCCCGTCATGTGGATCACCGTGTCGCCTTGTAACTCCTTCACTTATGTTAGTGAATGGAGTCGCATTGCAACCTGAGGGTCCCAACGCGACTCCATTCACTAACGTGTGAAAGAGTCCCAAGGCGACACGGCGTTCTTTGGTTGCATGACGAAAGTTGTAGTGTAGCCATAGCCTTATGCTAGGTTCAAATCCGCAGCAAGCTCTCTGTCATACAGGTCCGCCATGGGACCCGAATGACAGAGGCGGACTGTTAACATGGCGGTTACACACAGACACAGGCAGACCCCATTATAATGAGGTCCGCCGGTGTCCGTCATATTCAAACTGAAAGTGATGGACAGAAAAGTCCTCAGCGGTTTCTGCGACGTAGGTATTGTTATGCTGGAGCCCTAGAGCAAGCACCAGCATAACAATACAGTGGGATATAAGTTTTTTTTTTTTTGGGGGGGGGGACTACAACTCTCAACAGCTCCAGAGCATCTGGAGCTGCTGGGGGTTGTAGTTCTCAGAGGGGTCAGTGAAGCTGAAAGATTTGGGGGCAAAATAGGGGGGAAAGTTGTTTTGTGTGTGTGGTAACTTGTACTTACCTTCACACTGCTGTTCTGGGCTCCTCTGCTGAATCCCGCCGCCGCGCACAGCGTTATGACGTCATTGATGCGTGCAGCAATGCGCTGCAATTTGATTGGCTCCAGCAGCTGTCAATCAGGATGCAGGCTTCAGGAGGCGGGCCCAGGACAAGGTAGGGACAGTCTCCCGCTGCTGCGCTCCGCCGGCAGCGGCCATCTTTATGGTAGTAAGGTCCGGCCCCTGACCATTACTAATCCACATTTTGTCAATGCAATTACATTGGTCAGGGGCCTGATCGGGCCCCTGACCATCCAGATCGGGCCCCTGACCAATGCATTTACATTGGTAAAATGTGGACTAATAGTCGGGGCTCGGGGCCCATCGGGGGATTCACCGGTTCCCCGGTGGGCCAGTCCGACCCTGGGCCCTAGGTCAAGGCAAGTGTCAGTGAACAAACTACTGAGAGGAGGGTACTTTGAGACAAGGATATAGGTAAACAAAGTTATTGTTCACACAGTTTTAGGAATCATATTATAATAATAATAATAATAATAGTCCTTTAATAGTCCCACAATGGGGAAATTCAGTGTGTTACAGCAGCAAAGATAAGCAGATACAAATACAAATACAACATGTACAGGAATGTTCCAAGGTGAGAGGCATTACATTAATAGCAGACAGACAGATAGGACGTAGCAGGAGGGGGGGGGGGGATTTAACAGGCAGAGAGATATTTCAGTTCTCTGTGTGTAATGATCTCCGCTTAGGTTGGTGTTGGTTGTACAGCCTAACCGCGGTGGGGAGGAAAGACTTCCGATAGCGCTCCTTCTCACACCTAGGGTGGAGCAGTCGGTCACTGACAGTACTGCCCAGCGCAATCACAGTCTCATGCATGGGATGGGACTTCTTCTTCTGCATGGAGCTCACCACAGACAGTATCCTTCTGTCACCCACCACCTGCACTGGGTCCAGTGGGCTCCCCAGGACAGAGCTGGCCCTTCTAATCAGCTTGTCAAGTTTATTTCTGTCCCTGGTTGATATACTGCTCCCCCAGCAGGCCACTCCAAAGAAGATGGCTGATGCCACTACCGAGTTGAAGAAAGTTCTAAGAAGTGCCCCCCGGATTCCAAAGGCTCTCAGCTTCCTAAGCAGGTAGAGCCTGCTGTGGCCCTTCCTGTACAGGGCCTCCATATGATCTGCCCAGTCCAGCTTATTATTAAGGAGCAAACCCAGGTACTTATAGGTGTTCACAATCTCGATGCCCGTCCCCAGGATGTCCACTGGATTTGGAGGGCATCTGCCTTTGCGGAAGTCCACCACCATCTCCTTGGTCTTCCCCGCGTTAATCTTCAGGTGGTTCCGGTGGCACCAGTCCACAAAATCCTGGTTCAGTTCTCTGTACTCCCTGTCATCATCATCTGTGATGAGACCCACTATTGCAGAGTCGTCAGAATACTTCTGTAGGTAGCAGCTGGATGAGTTGCACCTAAAATCTGCAGTGTACAGTGTGAAGAGGAAAGGGGCGAGAACCGTACCCTGAGGTGCCCCCGTATTACAGATCACGGTACCTGACACACGTCTCGGGCTCTCACGTATTGAGGTCGATTTGTGAGGTAGTCTAGGATCCAGTTGGAGAGGTGGTGGTCCACTCCAGCAAGGCCCAGCTTGTCCCTCAATAACCTGGGCTGTATGGTGTTAAAAGCACTGGAGAAGTCAAAGAACATTATTCTCACTGTGTTCCCTGGTTTCTCCAGGTGAGACAGAGCCCTGTGCAGAAGATGGATGATGGCATCATCTACCCCAATGCCCGGCCGATAAGCAAATATATATATATATTTCTGTATAGTTCTACATAGGGCCCCTGAATTTCACTGGTAGGTCCTAGGCACCCCAGTCCAGCACAGTGTGCCTTGTTTAATCTGTATTAGTAGGCTCCAGGTTGAATTACACATATCAAATCTATAGGCTATTATTACCATTATACACCAGCAGATACAACTTTTTTTTTTTTTTTTTTAAACATGTTTTTAGTTTTTTCAAACAGAATATAAACAACTTACAAACTTCACATCAGATTATATGTCTGTTGGTTCATAAAAGGTACATGTAGAAGCATCACAACAACTACTACTAGAAAACCTGCAAGGGTGCAAGCTCCTCTAGATTCTAAGTTAGAATGGATGGCATCACCCGAATCTTTACGGGATCAGTGGGGCCAAACTCAGTCCATGTTAACCTGTGTCACACACATGTTCCATCCACTCAGAGCCAAATTCGGAGGGGGCAGATAACAAATGACCCAAGTATAAAATAGTCTATTGTAACATCATCCTGACCGCATGGGAAACATGCATGTAACCCTAAGTTGGACGGTTTGATCAGCCCATAGATTCCTTTACAATCGGCTGTTAGCCAACAGACAAGATTGAGAAGAGTCACACTTACTGACAATACAAAGAAATGGTGAAGAACCGAAAACGAGGGAAGGAAAAATAGGTGCGGGCATGACACCCCCTTTTTTCCTTTTCTCCTAGGCTTATTTATCTGTGGTCCCCTGACACTCCCAGTTGACATCTTGACACAAGAAATGTTTTTTAGATTGATGGGTCACCTGTCATAACCCTGCAGATGTTTGGGCTTTATAGAAACATTGTAGCTCTGAGCTACATTGTTTCTATAACTGCCACTCACTTCTATGGGAGTTATGGAAACAGGGTCAGTTGTCGTGGAGTCTGGGGGAAGCGGGGGGAGAGTCATATCTATATAGCTGGAGGTCCCAGAGGTGGGACCCGTATCTATAACATTTGTGGCATATCTTGTGGACATTCGGCAAACGTCTTTTGAGGGAAAACCCCTTTAATTGTTTTCACTGTGTCACACTCTGAAAATCCCGAACAAGATGTAAAAATGTTAAAAAACTAAAGCCCTATCTAGCTGGAAAATGTGACACATAAATGAATCTAACAGCAGTCCAGTGAAAACAAGCTGTGTTTGTTATCTTATGTGCAGTGACATTTCAGTCCACACAATAGCACACAGTTTTTTTTCACGGAGTGTTGCAATCTCTGTTTCGACTATTTGGATAACCTTGGAGCCGTTGGCACCCATTAATTGGCATACTGTATATATATGCTTAACCAGCACAAATAGAAAATAGCTGAAATGGTCTGGCCGTCAGGCTCAAAAGAATAAAGGGAACCTGTCATCAGTTTGTAGGCCACGAAATGGAGAGCATGGCGCTCTTTATTAAAGAATACTCCAATCATGTCCATGTTAAATTCTTTAGCATGGCCTTATTGCAGAAAATGTTTGAGTGGTCCATATGTAGATAGTATACCTGGAGTCACTGCAGCGGCATACTAGGGCTACATAGTCACAGAGTCAAGGCTGTAAGTACGCATTCTCCTTGGTTATTACATCCCGGGTGATAGCTACATGGATATTAGAGTTGTTAGCACTGACGCCAACAGGGTAGGGGGATGTCAAGCAAAAAAAAAAAAGTGGTGTTACAGCCCGGGGATGTATCCTGAAGCTCCCAGGCCCCAGTGCAAAATTTTTCATAGGCCCACTACTTAACTTAATATGGCATAGTAGTATATTTTATGTGGCAGAGGGACCTTTGGGGTCCCCTTAGCACCCAGGGCCCTACGCATTGGCTGCTACCTCTGCAACCCCTATAGCTACGCTCCTGGTTACAGCGCTGACTGCATGACTCTGCAGCCCTGCTACACCTCCCCTGTGACTCCAGGTAGACTGTGCATAGGGCACCCTCAGTGATTAAAGGGAATTTGTCAGGTCAATCTGGGACACTAAACCACCCACAGGTCCTTATAGACCTGGGGTTTAGTGTCCCAAATCTCTCAGTTGTAATGCAATCCGCCGTCGCATTAAAAATAAAAAAACCTTTATACTTACCTAGAGAAGGGTCCGATGTACGCTGTTCAGCCGAGAACAGTATGGCTTATTCATGAGCTTCTTTGTTGGCACGCCTCCCGGCGCCTGCACTGTTCTTCAGTGAAGCCGAAGATGGACACCCCAGCTTCACTGTGCAATTGCCGGAGGTACGACGCATGTGCACACTGAAGCCGAGATGTACTCCTCTGGCTTCATTGAAGAACCGCGCAGGCGCGGGGAGTACAGCGGCAGGGTGAGTATAAAGCTTTTTTTATTTTTAGTGCGGCCATGGATTGCATTATAACAGGGTGATTTGGGACACTAAACCCCAGGTCCATATGGACGTGTGGGTGGTTTAGTGTCCCTAATTGCCCTGACAGATTCCCTTTAATGCTGCAGCTCAGTCCCATTCATTTTAAGCGGATGGAGATGTGGCATTGCCATGTGACTGATGAACATGAGGTCACTTCCTGAGAAGAAGACAGCAACCATGTTTCCGATTCCTGCACAACCTCTATAAACGTCTTTTTCTGCTGAAAGGCCAAGCTGAAGATTATAACATGGAATACATTCTAGTCCAACAGCCCTAGGCAATCTTTTTTATGCCCAAGACTTTGATGACTAGACACCTGGGGCTCTGCTAATCAACTGTTGAAGATACTGTGGTGCTTTTGTGAGTGCCTTGACTCCTTCACTATTTACATTGCACAGTATCTGTTTTATAATCACCATGTGATGTTATTACAGACTGTAATAATAGTGCACAACTTCTATAAAACAGATGGCGTGTGATGTGAATAGTGAAGAGGCCCCAGTATAATATGTTCCAAAGTGGCCCCCACACAGTATAATATACACCATAATGGCCTCCACACAGTATTATATGCTCCACAGTAACCCCACACAGTATAATATGCTCCACAGTGGCCCCCACACAGTATTATATGTTCCACAGAGTCCCCCACACAGTATAATATGCTCCCCACAGTGGCCCCCACACACTACAAAATGCTCCCAAGAGCCTCCCTAGAGCCGCTTCAGGTGAACCCATTATCATCCATTTTTCTTTGTGTACATTATGTACAGTCACCCTAACATAATATGCCCCCACATTATAATGTTCCCCTCCAGTTGCCCCACAGTATTAAGTCCATCTCCTGGTGCGCCAATTTAAACTGGCGGAAACTAAAGAGGGACATGAAACTGGGGCAGCTGGAGTGGGACATTAAACAGTGGGGGTTGTTGGATGGGGACAATACATTAATGGCAGCCTGAGTGGGACATTAAACTGGGGGCAGCTATAGGGGGACATTAAATTTGGGCAGCTGGAGGGGGACATTAAACTGGGGGCAACTAGAGGCGGACATGTCCCCCTCCAGCTACTCCCACAGTTTAATGTCCTCCTCCAGCTGCCCCAATTTAATGTCCCCCTATAGTTGCCCCTAGTTTAATGTCCCTTTCCAGTTGTTCCAGCTTAATGTCTGCATCCAGTGACCCCCATTGTTTAATGTCCCCCTCCAGCTGTCCCCAGTTTAATGTCCCTCTTAGTCTCCTCTCCAGTTTAATGTTGCCCCCTTCATCTGCCACCAGTTTAATGCCCCCTTCATCTGCCCTCAGTTTAGTGTCCCCCCCTTTATCTGCCCCCAGTTTTGTGTCCCCCATTCATCTGCCCCCAGTTGACATCAGCGCGCCCCCACGTGACCACTGGGGCCCAATCCCAGTGACGTTTCAGTCACAGGCCGGAAGAACCCCAGAAAGGATGCTGAGCCCAGGAGAGGTGAGTATAAGTATTTCTGCCAGAGACCAGAAGAATGGAGACAACAATGCAGATGTGAATGTAGCCTTATATAGGTCAGCTGTAATATGTACATGGTTGGTGTCCAACTTGTACTATATGATTACCACATTATGCAAAGGGAACATGCAAATCTGTTAATCTGTTTGTAGAATGTACTGCCATACTTTCTCACTGCAGTGTTATTTTTCTCAAAGGGGTTGTCCAAAAGTGTGTGCGTGTGTATATGTATATATACAGTGGGGAAAAAAGTATTTAGTCAGCCACCAATTGTGCAAGTTCTCCCACTTAAAAAAATGAGGCCGGCCTGTACTTGTCATCATAGGTAGACCTCAACTATGATAGACAAAATGAGAAAACAAATCCAGAAAATCTTCATTGTCTGATTTTTAAAGAATTTATTTGCAAATTATGGTGGGAAATAAGTATTTGGTCAATAACAAAAGTTCATCTCAATACTTTGTTATATATCCTTTGTTGGCAATGACAGAGGTCAAACGTTTTTTGTAAGTCTTCACAAGGTTGGCACACACTGTTGCTGGTATGTTGGCCCATTCCTCCATGCAGATCTCCTCTAGAGCAGTGATGTTTTGGGGCTGTCGCTGGGCAACACGGACTTTCAACAACCTCCAAAGGTTTTCTATGGGTTGAGATCTGGAGACTGGCTAGGCCACTCCAGGACCTTGAAATGCTTCTTACGAAGCCACTCCTTCATTGCCCTAGTGGTGTGCTTGGGATCATTGTCATGCTGAAAGACACAGCCACGTTTCATCTTCAATGCCCTTGCTGATGGAAGGAGGTTTGCACTCAAAATCTCACGATACATGGCCCCATTCATTCTTTCATGTACACGGATCAGTGGTCCTGGTCCCTTTGCAGAGAAACAGCCCCAAAGCATGATGTTGCCACCCCCATGCTTCACAGTAGGTATGGTGTTCTTTGGATGCAACTCATCATTCACTCTCCTCCAAACACAATGAGTTGTGTTTCTACCAAACAGTTCTACTTTGGTTTCATCTGACCATATGCCATTCTCCCAATACTCTTCTGGAACATCCAGATGCTCTCTAGCAAACTTCAGAAAGGCCCGGATATGTACTGGCTTAAGCAGGGGGACACGTCTGGCACTGCAGGATCTGAGTCCCTGGTGGCGTAGTGTGTTACTGACGTTAGCCTTTGTTACGTTAGTCCCAGCTTTCTGCAGGTCATTCACTAGGTCCCCCCATGTGGTTCTGGGATTTTTGCTCACTGTTCTTGTGATCATTTTGACCCCACGGGGAGAGATCTTGCGTGGAGCCCCTGATCGAGGGAGATTATCAGTGGTCTTGTATGTCTTCCATTTTCTAATTATTGCTCCCACAGTTGATTTCTTCACACCAAGCTGCTTGCCTATTGCAGATTCAGTCTTCCCAGCCTGGTGCAGGTCTACAATTTTGTTTCTGGTGTCCTTCCACAGCTCTTTGGTCTTCACAATAGTGAAGTTTGGAGTGTGACTGTTTGAGGTTGTGGACAGGTGTCTTTTATACTGATAACAATGTCAAACAGGAGCCATTACTACAGGTAATGAGTGGAGGACAGATGAGCCTCTTAAAGAAGAAGTTACAGGTCTGTGAGAGCCAGAAATCTCATTTTGTCTCTCATAGTTGAGGTCTACCTATGATGTCAATTACAGGCCTCATCTTTTTAAGTGGGAGATCTTGCACAATTGGTGACTGACTAAATACTTTTTTCCCCACTGTGTGTGTGTGTGGTGTGTGTGTGGCGTGTGTGTGTGTGTTTTTATATATATATATATATATATATATATGTATGTAAAAAGCAGCAGATATTACCAAATAAAAAAACACACTCTCCCCTGAAAGAGGACCTGCAAAATACTAAATGACCTACCTCATTTGACATCCACTGTGCCCCTGATCAATTTTTTTTTTTTTTTTTTTTAAATCACTTCACCCATTCAAAATATATGGCCTCAATTTAGTTATTGGTAAAATAGATCTTGTTCACCAAGTAGGTGGTAACCTTTTATTTTCTGGTAGATGCCCATTAACTTCT
Organism: Leptodactylus fallax; assembly: GCA_947044405.1. Lineage (NCBI taxonomy): Eukaryota > Metazoa > Chordata > Amphibia > Anura > Leptodactylidae > Leptodactylus > Leptodactylus fallax. The sequence goes on from CAMRHE010000088.1 coordinate 3,826,835, forward strand.
AGGTTTACCCCACCAAATGTGGACAAGCCAGCAGCTAAGGGCAGGGAAGAGGCACCTGTTCTTCGTCCTACTGTCCTAGCCATGGTTGTTGGTGCTAGTTTTCAGGGATGATGCGGCAAAAAACTGTTGAATAAAACTTTTCTTTTCGTTATTCCCCTTCACTCAGCTATTTTCTTTTTTTGGGTGGTGGGGCTGAAAACCCCTTCAGTGGAAAAAGTTTAAAAGAAGCCTGTCAGGAGATTTTGAGACACTAAACACCAGCATGTCATTATGGACTAGTGGTTTAGTTTCCTAAACCTAAACCTTCCTATAGTAATATAGCATCAGAGAGGGGTAAACCATTGAATAAAGCCTTTTAGATGCCGTAGTTACTTTTGTCTGGAGCATCTTAGGGGTTAAAAACATCTGGAATCCCCGTACTTTACAACTGACACTCCTGAGCCGATACCATGACTGTGTTGTACAATTACAGCATAGTTCTTTAGGGACCTTTCCCTATGCTATAAATATACGACATGCGTGGGAAACAGTTAAGAATGTGTTCACACATGGAAATTTTTGTTCCATACGTGCTTGGAATACATATATGATTTTGCAGAAATTTCTCTATGCTCTAACTGCAATTAACACAGCATAAAAGCAGCTATCAAACTATAGCCAAATAGTGTAATGAAAAACCCAGATAAATCTCTAAACATATTTACAAATTTACCTAGTTTTACAAAATCCCCTAGCTTTCCGAATCTACTATAGATACCGATGGCTGTACATTTCTTATACATTAAAGGGGTTTTCTGGCCCCGAATAGTTTTTTCATACTGATGGCCTATCCACAGGATTGGTCATCACTATATGATCTGTGGGGGTCTGGGCTGCTGCGCCTCTCCTACTACTTGAATGTGAGTGGTGCTGTACTCTCACGCTGTCTGCTAGCAGCTTCTATCACCCTGAGGCTTCTGCAACAGCTGAGATCTGTGTGGGGTTCGGGTATCAGACTCCGATAGGTCATCAGTATGAAAAATCAATTTGGGGCCGGAAAACCCCTTTAGGATAAAGCCCCACGTAGCATCCAGCAGCAAAAAAAAGCGCTGCGGAAAAAAACGTGGCAGCAACACATCATCTGTTTTTTCCACATAGCTTTCTGCTTCAATTATACCTATAGGGAAACCGCTGGCATTTCTGTAGGTATAATTGCTGTGATTTCCAAAATCACAACGGTTTTGGATGTTGCAGCGTATCTGCAGCGTGTATTTTCCCGCACTGTGGGGATGGGATTTACTAGAATCCCATCCACTACACAGTGATTGTAAAACGCTGCAGTTTTTCCACAGCATTTCCGCTGCGTGCAAACTGCGGCTTTTATGCCATGTGGGGCCTCAGCCTTAAGAACAATCAGCAGTCTATAAAGTGGAACATGAAATGGTTTCCAAAGATGAAGCAATAACTTACACACTAATGCTGCTGGCTTTGTCACCCTGCAGACTATGCCAGTCTCTTGGGGGGATGATGGCGTAAACTCACAGGCTGATGAAATTCTCAGAAAGTAGACAGAGAAGAGGATCACTGGCCACATGGTGATGGTTCTGTACTCGGAACTCTAGTGAAATCTAGTTCTTGCGCTTCAAAATGTTACATATAACAAAAAAAGCACAGGAAGCTGCAATTCTGCTTCTCTCAGTATCTCCAGCTTCCTTTCTGTTTAGACAGTGGCACAGGGTTATCCAGTTACAATTGCTGGAAATGAATGCAAAGTAAGATAGAAAAACTTTCACACATGCACAGTTCACTAAAGGTTAACAACCAAATAACAAGGAGAAATGGGATTATGATGACAGGCCATTTAGGATCAGAGGAATTTCTTTCTAAGAAGTTTCATTGAAAGGTATTCACAGAACTATTGCACAAGTCAGGGATATACATTCCCATTCAACAGTTAGTATTGCCCCGGACACAAGGGTTATCTAAAATCTCCCAGAATTTTGTTGGCAACTATGTGGCATGTTTCATCAGATAATAAATGCCTAGAGGTAATCTCCTTGGAAGCAAGGGGTGATAGCATTGTGGAGTTGTTACAAATCTTTTCCATCCTGTCAAGAAAGACAGTCAAGTTGGCTAAGGCTGCTCATCCAGAACATTTTGCTTTGCTAGCCAAAGAAGGTTGGCTGCCGGTGACTTAGGTGGCTTGAACAAGGTGTACTTGGATTATTAAGGCTAGGTTCACATCTGCGTTGGAGTCTCTGTACGAGATTCTGCTTAAAATTTCCAGAGACAAGTCCTGCAAGGAGGACTTTTCTCTCTGCTGGTTTCAGTATAAAATCAGCGGAAACCTGGCAGACCCCATTATAGTCTATGTGGTCCGCGGGTTTCCACGTGTAACCGCTTTTTAAGTGGACAAGTGTGAACCTAGCATAATAGTGTGTAACACCATATAAAAACACAAATGGGTGATCACTCATATCTCAGTCACAAGCTACATCTAAATCCTATAGGGTTGATGCCATTTGAGGTTGTTTCTTCCACAACATGTCACTACTGCCCACTACAGAGGTTCAGAGATGTCTGGTGGACAGGAAGCACACAAAGGAATTTGGTAAGACTTCAGCAGACAACACGGGCTTTGCAGATGCCACATATTCCTGGATTGTTTCATGTATTATCTACATTGCTGGTGAGAATTTGCATAGGGAACTTTGGTTTTTAGAGTTACCCTTTATGCACCACAAAAGCCACGGGCACAATGACAGCATGTGCCCTCATAGCAGCAGTAGATAGCATACCCCTGCGCAGCTGCTCAGATTGCCTGGTGTCACTCTACTCCAGTCATGGCAGCAGAAGCAAGTACCTGTCCTTACTTCCTAAATTTACCAAATCTTCACTGTTGTAATAACACATGTAAGGTAAACAGTGAATTGTGTTAAACTGTGTCACAGCTTGGGAATTGGGGTACAGGTTATTTGCCCACAGACTGTTGCGATACAGACAATTAGTATGTTATTTATTCTACATGACAAGCGCCATAAACCTTAAAATTCAGATGTCAAAATTGATGTTTTCTGTTCATTTCACCATTCACAAACTAAATAACTAAAAATTAAAATAATAAAAACTGATCAAAAAGTCTTATGTAGGATGTACCTATGGGTGGTGACGGACCGGGGTGCGGGATGGTATGAATGGTGTGTGACTGGATGTTATTTCTATTTTATGGCTATTTTTTTGTTGCCACTGCAGTGGCTGTTCCTCATCTCTTTATATATCATTGTATGTCCCTGCTCTTTTATTTTTGGAACTGTGTACATTGTCTTACACTTTGCATTGACTACCCTGTTGTCTTCCCATATCTATTGTGTTACTGTGGTAGTTCTAGTTTTATGACTGTTGAGAAGCAGAAATAGAACCTTTAATAATAAAAAAAAAGTCATGTGTACCCACAAAATACAAGGTGCCGTAAAACTACATTGAAATAAAATATAAAATGTTATCAAAGAGGAAATACATAGGAATAAAAGGATAAAATGTCACTGGTTTAAGCCTAAAATGTGTTCAATAAATGGTTAAAATGTACATAAGGCACCAGCGATATGTGCTGGTAATATTTGTTTGAGCCATAAATTCAAAATCTGCAAAAATAAAAGTGAAATTTTCGGGAGTTTTTGCAATTTTAATGTGACTGTTAAAGGGTTAAGCAGGTACGGGCATACAATAGAGCTGCAGATGACAAAACAATTATTGTCTGACATGACAGACAATGTGACAATTACAACTAACCTAACTGGTTCTGCAGGTACTAAGCAATTATGTCCTGCTATGGTACAGCATATGGATTGATTTTCATGACTTAGGTTGAGTTTTTATGCAGAAGGATTTTGAGGCAGAATCCACCTCAAAAAAAGCCTCATATTCATTTCAATGGTAGATAGAGGAAAACAAAAAGTGACATGACCTATCTTCAGGTGGATCCTGCCTTGAAAAACCTATTAAAATCAATGGGAGGTAGAAAAAAAAAGTTGCACATTTTTTACACGGTTTTTGCAAAAACTGCATGAAAAACTGTTGGCGTTTTTTGAAGCAGATTTGAGGACTATTCAGAGTGCTGGAGTGTTAAAAAAAAAAAAAAATTCCTAAAGCAGATTTTTTTCATCCTGCAAAAAACACCATGTGAACATCAATATGCAGGTTTTTTTTTTTTTAGAACAATAAAATAATGTTAACTACTTGAAGAAAGGGAAACTTTCCCTTCCTCTTCCTGGGAGGCCAAGATTATATATTGCAGTTTTCAATGGAAAAAGTTGGGATGTTATAATTTGGTATTATCTACATATGCATAACGCACTGCTATGCAAAGCCATTAAAGGTAAACATACGTGAATGAATTTTCAGAATATTGCAATAAACGTGTCCACTTTAAAACAAGCCACGTTTTGTGAAAAATATATGATTGCTATTTTCCACAACTCAGACCACTTTTCAGTCAAATTGGGCAGGACATATGAGTGGGCAGGCTGACAGATTTATTATTTACACTAGTAGATAGTCGAAAGTCTATTGGCGTAAAATGCACAAAACTGGATTATGAAGTGCCAGTCTTTGTATATCTCACCATGGCGTAAAGGCTCCATGTTCCTCTATAAGTGTCCATTACAGCTCTGTGCAAAAATTAGTTACAAACCAATCAGGGAAAGTCTTGGTCCACAATATCCATCAAAATACATCTTTGGCAATCCTTAAAATCTGATTTGAAGATAGGGAAATCTTAATAGACTATGATCACATTCTAGTACGCTTCCAGGATTTCTATGATCAGTTGTAATCTACCCAGTTTGACCACTTACAGGAGGATTTAGGGGCATATCTGGACAAGGTGTCCCCTCTTGCCAGGCAACAGCACTACAAAAATTACTACAATAGTCTGGGTGGTTTCGCAGTAGGAATACAATGGGCTCTGGCCAAGGGCTTTGACTCTGTGACATGGTCATACCTGTTTGATGTGCACTGCTGGTTCAGTATTGGTCCACAATTTATACAATGGGTGTCAACCCTATATAAAAACCCCAAAGCATGCCTATTAGTTAATGCTTTTTTTTTTTTTTTTTTTTTTTAAACCTGGTATGGAGAACCAAGCAGGGCTGATCCTCCTTTTCGCTTTGGCTTAAGAACCATTAGCTATAAGGGTTAGACAAGACAGTGCATTAAGAGGTGGCTTATAGGTAATAGAGAAGACCAAATCGGTCTATATGGGGGATGACCTTATCTTATTTATGGCTGCTCCAGAAATTTCTCTTCCCAGGGCTATTTGTATACTGGAAGAGTTTAGCACATACTCTGGTCTCTGCATTATTGGAAGAAATCAGTCCTGCTGTCTACAGTATTTGGAGCCCTGACTAGACCACAGTCTATTACAAACTACTAGCAGTTGACAAATTTAGAGATCTGGGCATACAGATTACTAAAATAGCTGGTAGATCCCATAAGAATATTGCTCCTTTATGTCAGATCTAAATGTAAAGTATGGGGGACCCCTCAATTGTCTGCCCCAGGGCCATATTAACTTGGTCAAAATGATTCTCCTTCTCAGACATATTTATTTGTGCATGCAGCAAGCCTGACTTAACTCTTCCTTCATTCGGGGGAAACCTAATGAAACTCAGCTTGAATACTTTAGAGACCCACAACCCTTTCCAACTTTTACCTGTAGTTCCCAGCTTTACAAACCATAGAGGAAACTACATTCTTGGGGGTCTCACAATGTAGACTGGGTGACCTAGATCAGGATAAACACCCTAAAGTCCTACTCCCAATTACAGGAAGCTTCCCAGCTACCTCGCGCTTCATTCTATAGATATCTCCAACTGAGACATGCACTTCATAGTAAGTTCCTGGCAAGGCAAGAACTAATGTCAGATTACCCCTTAATAGGGATATTTACTTCTCTAGGTCAACAGGGAATAATCTCAGCCCTGTACACATCTCCTGGGGACTAAAGAGGAATCCACGCAAGTTCAAGTGGAAGCATTGGCATCACAATAACATTTATAGCCAGGCCATTAACATTTGAGTGATACAATTATACTTTGTACACCAATGCTATCCCTCTCCACTAAGTTTATATAAAGATGGGTCGCATGCCAGAGGATAGGTGTCAGATGCATTAGTCCACACGCTGACTTTTGGCATATGGTCTGGGATTGCCCCAATATATGTCTATTCTGGAGAGTCGTTATAGCCATATTATCCAGAATTATTATAATCCAAGTTCTGGCTACCCCGAGGTTCTGTCTGTTGGGCCTCTTGCAGGAGTCGGAATGGTCACATCATATGAGAATATTCTTGTTGGAATCTTTACTCCTTGCCAGAAAAGCGACAAGCTACCAAGTGTGGGGCAATTACAGAAATTAATCACACAACCCAGTGAGAAACTGGTATACAAAGGGGTTTGCCCCCAGAAGTTTGACAAGATATGGGAGGCATGGTATGATTCGCCATTAACCCATCTTTCTCCCAGGTCAATGTGGGCTGAACTTTCCGGCAGGCTGGAAACCTCCACATAATAGCTCACTGCTTGCCCTCACTGTACACCAAAACATCTCTATTATGGCCTTGATAACTCGTCTAAGCGCACTGTCAGTATAATCGACTCAGTTCATTTATTACATGGTTGGTTTGTAATATTGTTAGTTTTGAATCTCTTTCACAGTGTGCTAACCGGCAGGTGTGAATGAACGGAACAGACGACACACGGATGTCATCCATGTGCCGCTTAGGTTTCCAAGGCACTTTCATTCAAATAGGAGCCGCAAAATTGGACAGGAACAGGACCTGTTCCATATTTTGTGGCCCAGACTGTTGGCCTGCACACGGGACCATGAAATTTACAGCCATGTGTACGGGTCCATAGAAATGAATGGGTCAGTGTGCTATCCGGAAAAACCCAGATAGCACACTGACCATTCATACGGTCGTCTGCAAGGGGCTTGAGAGGTGTAACATGTGAATTGGGACTGATTCCCATAGTCAAATATCTGTAAGAAACTCTTGAACTATGCTGGATTACATACAGGTTCTAGTTTATTTAACTTGCAAAGAAGTCTTCATTACGAAGTATTAGCAGATATATCTACCCTGTACTTTATGTGATTTTATACACTGTGTTGGATTGTGTGTTCAATAAAACAGTTTGAGGAAAAAAAAAAAAAAAGTTGCAAGGAAATGGGGTGCACAAGCCCTTAGCAACAGAAGACACGCCCTATTATTCTTCATAATGGCAACAATATTAAGTGGGGTGGTCATAGAAAACCCTAAATCCATAAATAAACAGACCAATTAGATACCATAGAAAGCATTTCAATTTATCGAAAGTTTTCACTAAAGTGCAGGCTTGTGCATGAAATATGAGCACAAAGAAAGTTTGAAATGCAAAGTAGCATACCGATAATGGTAATCTGCTCCGCGGCAGAAAAAAAAAGCAAGACTGGCCAGTATGCTAGGTTTGTTACAGTTTGTAAACTTTAACACTACAATTAGTGTAAATTATCCCGACATTCCACAAGGAATCAAATGACATGAGCAGAAGAGGGGAATGGGGGGGTCTGCTCAGAGTTATAATTGCATACATATCTTTGGACTGGAATAAAACAGTATGCATTACGTAGGAAATCCATCATAGATAGTCTTCCTCAGAACACTAAAAAGCATCAGTTCCTTAGTCAAGCCAATACTTGGCCATGTAAAGGATGGAAGACTAGAAGCATGAGGCTCAACGTCCATCAGTATTACAAATGTCCATTTGTTCCATCATCACTGAGCCATGGCTGGAGGACCTTCAGGAATCAAGGAGGCAAAAAAGGTTTTAAAAAACACCCATGCTGTCGATACAAAGGAATGTGCTGGAAGAATGGCAGCTGTGGGCTCATTGGCCACATCCTCTCCAGGTGGATCATTCTCCTACAAAAGAAGGACTATTGTAATTATTGGGATATATATATATCTTACATAAAACATGTTATAACAGAATAAAATGGTCAATAAACAGTAGAGGGGCAAGTGATCCCAATGAGTGTAGCAAAACCTAACACTAGTGCAAGTGAAAAGTGGAGCAGTTGCCCTCAGTAACCATACTACAAGTCTTATTTTATAGAGATCTTTTGCAAAATGACAGGAATTCCACTCTTATGAGAGATTAAACATTTTTTAACCAATGAAAGATTTGGAAAGTATAAGTTTCACTGTTTTATAGGGAGTAAATATTTTTGTAGCTCACTTTAGCATGCTATTTTATATGCTTTTAGTAGAAAACCGACTTTAAAGTTCTCCCTACACACAGCACAGATGGGAGTTATTGCGGTGCATATTGGACAAAAAGTTCTTTCCGCCAAAGATGTGCCACATCTCGTTCTTTGCAACCATCTGCAATGTGGATGGAACTGGGCAGAAAGCTGGCATGTGTTATATAGGAAATCTACTCCAGTTCCTGACTGGCATAGATTTCCCTTCTAACACCTGGGCATATTCCTGATTTATTAAGAGGCCACAGTCTCCTGATAAAAATGATATGAGGTGCACCTGAATGAAGTATACGCCACCGCATCTCCAGTTTTATACCACCTAGAAGAGTGAATCTCACATTTCATAATCACAAGTCATGTCTTAACTAGGGATTTCTCCTTTTTATAGCTAGAATTGAAAATCTCAACTTTCATATTCTAGGTGGTATAAAACAAAGTTAGAGCTATTTGATGTGACTTCCCCCCCCCCCCCCCTTTGGCGAGGAACAGTTACACTTGTAACAAGTAATGCTATTTTTAATATCGACTGGGGAGGCAAAAAAATAAAAAACACCACACCACGGTATATACAAGTAGCTCACCTGCAAGTTATTGTTTGGATCTTGTTGATTTTGGATAGGTTGCTGGACGGGGGCTGCAACTTCCTGTGGAGGTCTTTGTCTGAAGGGAAACCATCCTGCTGTGTGCCTAGGAAAAAAAAAAGAATGAAAAAAAAAACAAAAAAAAAACACTAACTAATCAGATCTATATATCATAGTATAATTTCTAGGAACCAATGTCTACTCAAACTGTAAAAATTACTCTTGAAGAGGACCTGTCACCATTTGTGACTAGTCTGTTTTATTAAACAATTGCATTTCCACTTCCCTCGTCAGAAGGATACATTACATCAGAAGAAGAAAACTCATTTAAGCTGATCACCAGACAGTAAACAGATATAATACCAAAGTACACTATCAAGTTCTGGAGGCGAGGCCATTCCCCAGCACTACTGGCTTAGTGAGGACTAACCTACTATCTCAATGTGGATTGATAAGGTTTGGCAGATTTATAGATTAGAGGAGTGGTCTAGTTATCTAAGATTCCAGCCCTGGATTTCTGCTACAACCTCTTATTGAAAAAAAAATCTACACCTACAGCAACGGTTAAGGGTGAACTAAGCTAAAGTGTTTTCTCCTTCATCCCACTGTATGTCACATAGTTTTACATACATTTGTTTGCATGAGAAGTTATACAATTACAGCCATGTTCTGTTCACCCATATACAAAAGCAGACACTGCTGTCGACAGATTTAAAGCAGCAGCCCTTCTACTTGTCTGCCTCTCAAAGTGTACCTACATTGAGAAAACTGCATTTGTCAGAATGACCAAGAGAGCACACTGCACCCTTCACCTACTTTAGTTTGAGGTTGGGTGGACCTGTATTGTACTCTCTGTCCAGCTGCCAGCTTACACTACTCTCTCCCAGCAAGAGAGAATGTAGAGTTGTCTACAGCTATATGGTGGCACACTTAGCCAAACAATAGGTTTATTCTACCAGAGTCTGACTACACTTTGAATGATACTTACAGGTACATCAGGATCATTGCACCCAGGACCATCATGAATCGGCTCAGGCTGGAGTAGAAGTAGAGGATACTGAGGAAGATAGAAAAGCGTGCAGCTGTGTAAACCCAGTCCAACCAGTCTCTGTTTAAGTCATCTTCTTCCTCGACCAGGCCTCCTTGAGCATTCATACGGAGATTTTGGTTGGCTACTGGATTGACTGGAGCAGGAGCCTCTGGATTAGGGGCTGGGTTGGCAGCTGGGAAAGCATGAGGCAAAGGGTCTGGAGCAGCAGGTGGTACAACTGGTATTTCCTGTCTTCTCTGGGATGGAGAACTGGTAGCTGTAGCGGCAGCAGCAGCATAGCTAGTGGACAAAATAGCACAGAGATCAGAAAATCAATGACAGAACTAGAAAACAAGTTTCAATGGGTAGTCTCATCTTAGACATTTATGGCATAGCCAAAAGATACGCCATAACGTTTGATGAATACAGGCTCCACCTCTGGGAACCACATCCAGCTCAAAAATGGAGCGCCCCAATTTGTGTCCTGCCTGAAGCCACTGTGCCTATAAATAGTGAAATGGCTGGGTATGTGCAACACTCCAGCCACTTGTACAGGACTTCCACATATAGCAGAATAAATGTGCTTGGAGGTTTTCAGAACCTGCAAGAAACCAGGCATGCAGACCCAACTGCAGCACCAGGCAGGGCAGAAGGTTGAGGTACCCAAGTTTTTGCGATCAATTTAGATCCCAGAGGTGACCCACATGGAATGAAAGATTTACAAAACCCTATAGGATAATTCCAGGGATGATAAGTCAACAACGACAAGGTCTTTAGTGGACTGGTCAAGTAAACAAAGTCTATGCTTGAATTACATCAGCTGCACACCTCTATACAAACACACACACAACTTACTATTGCATATAGTACTGTCTGGCATACATTTGCTGCAGCCATAGGATCTGCTGTGGGCTGTATACAGAGTACGGGGAAAAGGCAGGATTCACTCCTTCAGACCTTAAAAATAAATAAAATTATATATTACATTCATGCTTTGTAGCAGACTATAGCAGTAATAGATACAGCTTTAACTGGAATGAACAGTAACATGCATGACATGTGACTTCCGTACCTGGGTGTGTCTATTTGTGCTGCAGGAGAACTCTGTGGGACATTTCTCTGTCGGATGCCATCTGCCTGAGGAGCGGTGTTGGGAGTACTGGTTGCGCCCACTGTAGGCTGCTGTCTGCCTTCTTGAGCCTGAAAGAAATAAACTGTCAATTATTGAAACTGCCCAGTGTCTCAGTCCAGAACTACTGAAACTTTGGAAGGGTCAAAATGCTAGTTTAGGCTAAAACCCCACGTTGTGGAAACGCAGCGTTTTTTGTTGCAGATTTTATTGCTTTTTTAAGTCAAAGCCAATAACGGCTACAAAACGAATGGGAAATATATAGGAAGTACCTCTACCTTCTGCTCAATGCAAAACCTCCAATAAAAAATGCTGTGTTTCTGCAACGTGGGGTCTAAACCTTAAGGTGCTTTGGAAAGGGGTTTGTTGTTTAACAAAAAAGGGAAAAAACATAACTGTGGTAGTGACAGGCCTATCAAACCAAATGCAGACTCAGATGGCAACAAGACACTAAAGCAAAGAGTTTAAAGGGAGTCTATCACTGCCCCCAGTTATTTTAAACCGCTCCCATAGTGCTGTAGATGCTGTTAGAATAAACATACCTTTCTTAAGTTTCAGAGCCCCAGGGATGTGTAGAAAAAGCACTTTTTTATTCAAATGAGGACCGTGGAGCACAGGGGGGAGGAGTTTTCTTTTATTACTGAGCACTGCTGCATCACTAAACACGCCCATCCTGCATTCAGCTCCTCCCCCTGGGCAGTGTGAGGATCAACTGACACTGGGAGGATCAAATCACACTGCCCAGAGGGAGGAGCTGAATACAGGATGAGTGTGTTCAGTGATGATGCATCAGTGCTCAGTAATAAAAGAAAACTCCTCCGCCTGTCCTCCAAGGTCCTCTATGAATAAAGAATAAAAGTGCTTTTTCTACACATCCTTGGGGCTCAAACATAAGAAAGGTATGGTTTTTATTCTGCTAACGTCATCTACAGCACTATGGGAGCAGTGACACTCCCTTTAATTGGTTTTCCAAGTCAACAATAAAAGAGCAGTGGGGGTCCGATACCCTGGACTCCCCTCAGTTCAGCTGATGGGGCCATGGAACTCATTTTTGATTAAGCTTTTTTTGCCAAAATAACAGCTTGTGTAACCATATATGCAAGTAAACACATCGCAGATCGGCATGTATCACAGCAGATCATTATGCATCTAAGACAAATGTACCACGATCAATTGGTTCATGGCCTATGAAAAGCAAGTGGGGGGTCAGTGTGTGAGCTAAAAACCAGTTATATTTAAAAAAAAAAAAAAAAAAAAAAAAAAATGGATGACTAAAATATAAGTTATCTGTACCTGATTTTGCAGAATATTTCTAATGGAGCAAACAAGATGCAATACATGTCGAGCTTCCTGCAAAGCAAAAACAAAACAGGTTCTAGTTCACATACCAAACAAGCATTGCTGTTTATTCTTAATCGGTCATGCATCCAAACCAATGCCCGGGTCAACACTTATTTACCTTGGACATGACTTCATTAAGTTTCAGATGGTCAGGCAGCAGCTTTCCTGAATAGATCAGCCTCTGCTCTTGTTCCACCTGCAGATATATAGGAAGAAAACAGATCATCATAAGACAGGTAACAAGTTTTCACCATGATTAACTGGCACTACCATTTCTGCAATTCCACGTACACCTGGACGAGACTGTTAAAGTCAATAGAACAGGTTTGCCAGCTGTAAATGCCTACAGACACTATACTATAGCTGCACACTGCAACTACAGATGCAATTCAGGCGGGTTAAAGGGACTTTCTAGCCATCTAGTTTAACACTGGCCATACTCTTAACACATGCATGCCAGGCTAAGCGTGTATATGTTTGGAAAGGAAATAGCAGAGTGCTGCTGCCAACAGAATATTTCAGAGAATAAAAGACTAAGTAGTTGATATTCAAGCCTCCCCCATATACATTACATCCTGCTGAAATTGGCAGGCTCAGTGGAAGCACATCCAATGTCTATGATCCAGGTTTACTCTTGATGTGCAGCTTCCTTATTCTTTGATGCCCAGCACACCAAGTACTTTAATATCTAAATATTGGCAGATGAGCCAGCATAGCTTCTGACAGCTCCAAATATTTCATCCACTAGCAGCATCAGGCAAATCCAGTTATACATGGATAGTGTATGAGTAAGCAAGATAGTCCATACATGACCCTTCACTTGCGTATTTAGATAAGAAAATAGCTTTACCCATTTGGCCACCCAAGCAAAAATACTGGTTCTGAATTTATAAGTGTCAGCTGTCACCGGGTCAGTCTCTGTTTTAAGACTAACTACCGTGTAGCTGAAAGCTAATACACTATCCTTCCCCAAAAGCAAAATATGTGGTTTTTAAAGGGGTTATCCACTTTCCACAATTGATGCCTGCCCAGGCGTAGGAGTCCTGCAGATCTAATAATGATGGCCTATCCTAAGGCTAGGTCATCAATTGTAGGAAGTGGACAATCCCTTTAACAATTGAAGACTACAGATGAGCTGAGAGGAATTGGTGAGGGTTACAGTCAGTCTCATGAAGCATATTGTATTTCACCTCAAGGGGCACCATTAACCTACTAGTTTAGTTTTGTTATGGCAGATGACAATGCCGACGACGAACATCTGAGCATTTATTTATCAAAGCAAACCACATTCTGACCGTCCAACTGACTTTCCTGAGGACCTTTCAAGTCCTCAAAGAGGTGCGGTATTACATACCGCTGTAATGTCATCAATGGGCTGTGAGGAATGTCTGCCCTGACAGTACAAGGCTATGGAAGAGTATTGTTGGGGCAGGCGTTCCTCATAGCCTAGTGATGATGCTAAGCTGTAAGGCCTGCCTTTCTGACAGTGGAGAGATATTTGTGCCAAAACTAACAGCACCAATATCGCCACCACCGGGGTGCATACTGGGAAAGCTGAATTCAGGGCACGGTCGCCTTTAATAACACAGATCTCTGAGGAAATGAAAGGTCCTCTTCAAGGCTGAGCTGCAATAAGCAAGGGATGGTGTTCATGGAAAGTCTTGCATCATACTAAACTCTGCATGAACACTGCTCTCCTACAAGGGATTACACTATCCAAAGCCACTGGAATATACCATCAATCTGAGGTCTATGAGGTCTAGCAGGCTCAAAATATATTGTGCTGCCTGCATATCAAATGTAAATGTGGTCATAGTGAGACCTGCAAGTTGTGTTGCAGTAAATTCCAATAGTGTGGCAGCCGCACATGTACATTGCCGCTCTATCCAATGTGTGTGGGACTGAAAGCTGTACTAGAAACTGGCAGATTTGTACTGCAATTTCACATGTCAACAAGACCTAAAAAGCCATATTCCACTGCACGGTACCAACTCAACCAGTCTCCACTGCAGGAAGTGCCCTCTTCTCGTAATTAGACGTCATCTATAGTGACGACCAATCAGCTGGGCAGTGTTTGGACACATGACCAAGTACGGCTTTGGCTTACTTGGCACAGAATAAAGTACCTGGTAACAGATACTTTCTGGTGCTTTTTAGCAGGCATGTTGTGGAGGTGGCAACGCCATCTACTACTGTAAAGCACAGACTAGATGATAGACAACATACCATATGTTGAAGAGTTTCCATGTAAAGAGGATCTGTCACCAAGTCTGACAAGTCCAACAACATACCTCGTCTGATAGATGCTGTCATCTTGAACATTTTGGCGTTTGTTTATCCAAATCTGTTCAGCCATTCTAAAGATATAAGCACTTTTAGTGTATACTAGCCAAGTATGAGGCAATACTGCTTTCTCTGGCAGCGGGGTCTCTACAGTAGGTCATGCAGTGTTACCACCCACTTGCCAAGTATACACAAATTTGCATCAACACTAAAAGGGCTTATATATCTTTGGAATAGCTCATCGAATTTGGATATACAGGACACCAAAAGGCTTAGAATGGGATTTGTAATTGGTTTTTCATACCCTGTGACTGGTCCTCCAAAGAGTTCATAGCATCCCATCACATCAAAGCAGGGGCATTTATAACTAGATAGAAACAAACTAGCAGTGCTGCTCTATGCAGGTTTCATAACTCTCACAAAAGGTGAGTGATATGGGAACAGCACATTTAGATACGCTGGACTGGAGCTAGTGAAATAGCATAGAGCACCAACTGGCACTTCCCATATGTCCAAGTCTAGAGGTCGGATGGGTAGCAGTTTTCCCACCTGGGCATCAGTTCCCTAAGATAGATTTATTCCTTACAGGGTAGGCTGAGCTTGCATTTGCACTGAGTCTCTGTTCGAAGACTCCATCACAGTGACCGTCAAAAATCTCGGTACGAAAAAGAGATGCAAGTCTGACTTTCATCTGGCGGCTTCAGTTTAAAAGAACAGACAACCAACAGATCCAAATACAGTCAATGGGGTCTTTCAAGCACTGTTGATTGCCTGAGTCCCCTGCATGACCAGGACACACAGGAGCAGATGTAAACATGGTGTAATTTCTAATTTTATTTTCAATATCTCACTTTGCTGTCAGTGAACGGCAACATTCCTATTCACATTCAGAACAAATGCTTTCCATAACTACAAGTAGATGAGCCTAGGCATTCCTCCAGATGGAAACACGACTGACCCCAATCACTGCCAACAAGCGGATAGATTACAGACAGTCCATAAGACATAAGACATGTCTGAAAGTTACAAAATACATAAAACGTATAAGGTTTGTGGAGGTCAGTTACTCTAGGAACAGGAGTAGTTGTCATAGGGGCAAACGCTTACTAGACATTCTGTAAGACACACATTACAGCCAGCTTAAGATGGCTGATAACTGGGAACAATAGACCGCCTTCAGCTATAAAGAATAGAGTCCTCCACAGCAGTTTATTATAGACAAGGCTTTCTGGGAGTTACAGTTCAACAACAAATTGACGGTCTTGAGTTAGCAGCTCTATAGCCATAACAATATGACGTAATCACAAGGCCCGGCCCGAGGGACTTGCGGATCTTACCGGATGTCCAGGGAACTCCCGTCTCAGCTGCGACTTCAGGTCCAGGACGGTGAAGCTACGCGGAACCTTCACCTCCCGCTCCTCCTGCTTTAAACTCGGGCTACGAATTAACAATGTCACTTCTCCGTCCGCCATCCTGGATCAAGGACACGCCACTTCCGGCCACAAAGTCCTACACCAGCTATTTCCGTTACACGCTCAGACAAGTTGTGACCGCCAAGCGTTAGTTCTCCGGCTTTTATAGCCACGCTCTGGTAACCAAAACATGTGTGGCCAGCGAGGATTGGACAGTCACAGGTCTCGTGGCCACACGTGTACCAATCACCTTGGAGAGATTTGACATTAGGCGGGGCATAGCTGATGCAATCCTGAAATAAAAAACAGAGCAAAGACGATTCCGGATGTATTGGTCTTTTTCGCATGCGCAGTTTAAGTGAAGGGCTGATGCTCAGCCATGTTGGATTGGTTATTTACAGTGCTCTGATCTCTGGAGAGACGAAGGAATGCGCAGCAGAATACGTCACTTCCTTTAGACAAACTAAATTATTAGGTAGATCGACAGAGAAGGAATTTAGGGCGATGAATGTGGAATAATATATTTTTGTGCATTTCAAGCTGTTGAGTAACCTTTGCAGTTTAATAAAAGTCAGATTAAAGGGGTATTCCAGTCTAGAGCGTTTATAACCTATTCATCTGGTTACATAGACCAAACAAACTCAAACTTTCATTTCAGCTATTCTGTGGTTGGTTGAAGGGAGGAAGAGGGATAAGGAACTGGGGTCCCCTGTTTTATTGTTCGTGAAGATTCGTAGGGACCACTCTTATGTAGCGAATCTACATCCCTCGCATACTATTGTGTAGATCACTATTGTGGTGACCAATCTGCCCTGATCCATGGATGGCATAAACGCCATCAGACCTCTGATGGTGTCTTGTGCTATCAGTCAACAAGATACTGGCAGCAGATCCTTCAAGTCTTTTAAGCTTCAGAGTGGGCCTCTATGGATTGGACTTTTTTTTTTTCCAGTCCTTTCAACCAGTGTTCATTCTTACTGAGATCTTGGAATTTTTTGAGACTAAATCAATACATTGAACTCTCTGTCTCAAACCATATCAGTTTTTGCAGTGTTTCATGAGGTTTTAGGCCTTGTACATATGACCATGCTTTTTATCCACAACTGCGAATAAAAGTATGGACCCATACATACATCTGTAGTTTTTACTGATGTGTGTCTAGGCCGTAGAAAAGAGCCGCAAAATATGGAGCAGGTCCTATATTTGTCCGTGGCTCGGCGATTTCATTTGCATGTATGGGTCAGAAAATCAGGCCTGACATAGAAAACCAATGTGTGCCGTTTTTACTGACCCGTACACTGCACACAGTTGAGTGTGTGTAGCCTTACATGGTTATACTTCTGTTACAGTACACTGTGTACTTGGTTTGCAACAATGTTTAGGCATGTGGCTCATGTTAAAGCAACATCTGTATTAATGCCAGGACCAAGTGTAAATGCTACTAAAATGTATGGATAGGACACATCTGTTGATTGCAAGGAGATGTTGCAGAGGGGACCAATCAGAGCTCTTGAACCAAGGCCATGAACCTTTACTTATGCCTCTGTAGCTCCCTATTTGAATCAGAAAGCCTTGGTTGCCTATGGTCCTGACCTCTGTCCTTTCTTGGTCCATGTATGGTAGGTACTCACCACTGCTTAATGAGAATGCCCTACAAGACTGGTCGTTTTGGAGATGATAGGTCATGTGCAGCCTTCTAGTGATCACAACTGGCCCTTGTCAAAGTCTCTCATTTCATTAGGTTTCCTACTTCAATACATAAACTTCAAGACAGTTCACCTGTTGCCTAATATATACCACCTTTCAACAGGTGCAGTTATCCCAAGATATATACAATGTTAATCATATGTTAGAGGTTTTTTTTTCAGTCCTCTATTTAGAAATTTTTCACAAATAAAAACCACACACACAGTATAACAGAGAAAGGGAGCACCAGTCCCAGAGGGAAGAGTGCCGGGGTAGGAAAAGGCGCAAGGGAAATAACAGTACAACATCCCTCTCCCCATTATTGCTTTATATTCAGCGGAGTCTTGATGGAAGACCCAGTAAAGCCAGGTTCTCTGAAAGGACTTGGACCTGTCATGTCCACCATAAGTCTGTTTTCCTCAACTCTGTGGATCCACTGCCTAAGGGTAGGAGGCTTCATACACTTCCACAGTGCTGGTATGTATGCTCTAGTGGTGTTAATCGGGTGGCATACAATGGACACCCGGTAGGATTTCAAGGGGACCCCACTCAGCTGGAGAGTAAAATCTGTAAATGAAGAGGTAATTCTCCATACCTCTTTCCAAAATGACTGTAATGCAGGTCAAGTCCAAAAAAAAACATGGAGCATGTCAACTTCCACTTGGCTGCCTCACCAGCATGTTGCTGGGACTGGGTAAACGTATGAAGTTTAGTGGGTACCCTATAACCTTGGTTAGCATCAGTAAGTATTCAATAGAGACTACTTTTACTATACTCAACTATATATATTGGCTCTGAGGCAGCTGTCCTATACCTCAGGGTATTAGCAAAGACCATCAGGTTTTAACTTGGCTCACCACCACTTACAGGGAACTTCTGTGGTTACAAGACCTCTATTCAATAGATATCACACAATGGCCCATACATACAAGAAATTATGTGTACTGTAAACTTCAAAGCTGAAATTTTGATCATATTATAGTAACTAAAGAATATGGCCCTGGCAATATGGATCTTCCAACTCAGCCAGTTTTATTGCACATAATACATTTAGTGTCACAGAAAACAAACAAACTCAAAATCCTAGTTTTCTTCACGCACTAACTAAACAAAGAACAGTCCCTGACTATTTGGACTAGATAGAACTTATCCTAGACCAGACAAAAGCAGTGTGAACAGCAACCTATTATACTTGCACTTGTCCAGATTTTTAGCAATGTGTCCTCTTTTTCCCCAGGCTGATTAATGAACTCATTTCTTCAGGAGTCTTCTCAGCTGACACATAATGAGGTTTATTAAGTAACCCAAACCTTGGACTGCCCTGCTAGATAGAGTGGAATCTTCTCTTTTTGTTCCACTCCAGCAAGCCAGTCAAGGCACTTTCTCTATAAAAATACATTCTTTTCACATTTTTTTTTCTAGAAACCTGCCTTTGGATAGTTGTACAAGGCATACAGGTTCTGCATAGCATCCTGTGGAACATTTACCTACAGATGTTGCAGATGGGTTTGTAGATCCTGCACACTCATAGGTATCTGAAGCTGGCATCCTAGCTGGTCCCATAATTGCTCAACTCAAAGTAAATTCGGTGACTGGACAGGCCAAGGAAGTGTTGCAATATGGCAACACTTCTGGAAAACCCTTGTGTGTATCCTCAGTTGAAAGCTCTGCCATGAGAGGCAACACATGCAGCCACATGATGTCCTACATGTATCACTGAACTGTTAGTGTACCTCATGTCACTACTAGGGGTGACTGACTGTAGTATGCGATGGCTCCCCAGATCATCATCCAGCAGTTTGTACAGTATGTTGCTCCACAGCAAGGCAAGATTGAAGTGCTAACTGCGAAGTCACCGTACTCAAAACCAACTATTGTTCAATCAAGATTTGGCACCAAGGTCTATACAGTTCCAGTTTGTAGCACTCAAGGTTTTTTATTCATGACACCACTACAAACAAAGGCGATGGTGGCTAGCTGCTCATGGCAGTGCATGTAATGGGTGCTGTGACATAAGATTTCCTTCTAAATGCCTGAAAATGGTCTGCACGGTGACAGGGGTATGTAAGGAAGGTGCCACCTTTGTCTGGATGGTGGACAAGTAAACTGTGGGAGCTACTCGTGCTTGTAAGAAGATTAGTTTTTTTTTACTGGTAGTCTGTCTGGACAGTCCAAAGCCTGTTCGCCATGTATGCATGACCCATACACAACTACTGCTCCCAAGACTTCCTAAAAGCTAGCTCAGAACAGCCTAGATTGTGGGCAGTTTAACCATCTTCATTCCCAACAATGAACTCCCTCTCAGTCTGTCAGCTGGGCAAAAGTCTTCAAGTGTGTTGTAGAGGCATGTCTAGTAGTCAATGCTCTCTCACCAAGAGGTACACTACCCCAAAGTATCCTCTGAGAGCCTTTTTATAGGGCAATGAGGAAAACACGTTTACGCCCTGTTGTGGCAAGAGTCAGACCCATTGTCTAATCAGATCACATGTGCATCCATGTACATATCTGCCTGAGACATGACTAAATGCGGAGTTTTGCAGCAATCCAAAATTTCTATCTGGGTGCATTATTTTTTATTTAATTTTTTTTGTCAATGAGTGTATAATAAAGGCCAAGCATAATAGGAGTCCAGCAGTAGAGCATGCCATATGCACTTGATCAACTATACTTATCCTTTGCCCCCACCTTCCTTGTGTGTATGAAAATAAATGAAATCTCATATATTTTGCCTGGACTAAAACACTGCATTTTTTCTTCACTGCGTTTCTGCAGCAGCCAACAAAATTTCATTTCTGCAACATGTAGCATCAGCCTCAGGCATGCATATTCTAAAACTATAAAACTCAAGATGTAATGTAGACCATTGTGCACATAGGGGTTTTTTTTTGTGAAGCGATTGCATGGAAATGGTATGTGGTTTCATTAGCAGGTGCTGATGACAGTTATGTAAAGTATTGCAGAGCAGTCTCCCGAGAGTTCTCTTAGAATGTGCATAGTGCAACAGGCAGCAGAGAGATTACACTGGTTTACAAACAACAGATCCAACAGGGCAGTAATAGCTCATGGTAGGAGAAAGTGAGACATTGCTGATAACAGAGCAACAAATCTATAGCAGGCACCTTCTATTGACTTTCAAGTTCAGTATCACCCAGAGGCATTACCAGAAACGTTTCACCTGAATTGTGTATGAGTTGTGTTTTATTCTCATGTACAACCATGTTGGAACTTGAATCTACATTCACACAACCATGATTAATGCCCGTGTGACGTCCATTTTATTAAAGGACGTGACACTGCAGCATGAATTTCAATGTCTGTGAATGGGGGCTATTGTAAAGGACCATCAAAATATAGGCCATGTACTATTTTTGTCCATTTTCACAGATCCTTCCATACACTGTAATGTATGGGGTGGTCTGTGAAAATGGGTGACCCTTGTGGGCAAGAGGGTCATATAAAATAGATGTTTTTCACAGCCGTTTTGCATGTCAGTCATCTGAATGTAGCCTAAGGCAAGGTTCACACTTGCACCGTGCTTTCCATCGTTCGTATCCGCTGTGGGACCTGAACCCACATTACATTTGGGTTACCATAAACAACAGGTGCAGTGTCTTTGCCCCCTTTGTCTACTCTTATGACCACAGATGTTCTGGTTTCGTGAGCTTTACTTTCATGACTACAATTTTTAGAGGTGGTATTTAGTCACAACTAGCTGTTAACCCTATATGACATTTTCCCCAAGAATCAACATACTCTATATGTAGTGAAGCCTATTCACGCAAAGCTAGTACTGGGTGTAGTGAAAATTATTTCCTATATTGAATATTATTTTGAGCACTTTCAGTACAGCTACACGAAAAATGCTACATGTTTATTTCAGATACACATTATGACAGCATTCTCCAGAAGAACTCAAGGCCAAGGCTGGACCAAGGACATATTATGGCTCCAATCATACCACATTTTTTGCATACATTTCTAAGGGTTGGTTCACACTTGCGCCCGGGGTCTGTCCGCTGTGAATCCGACCTATATATCAGAAAAAAGGATAGGGAAAGGTTTGCAAGCGGTTTGTTTAAAAACCCATTCACTTCAATGAGTTTTTAAAGCAACCCGCAGGTGTCCGATTGCAGCCTCTGAGCCGCAAAGCTGCTTTTTTTGGTCGGACACAAAGTATTTTAGTCATTGGAGTATGTCAGTAATATGGAGTCCACAAATAATTTTAAAATACTGCCAATGCAGAATACGGGTTAGTGTTAATAACAGTCAGAGGAGTTCAGGAGACAACATGGCTAAACATCCCACATTTGCAGATGAATCTGTAAAGAAAATATCCATAGTATTGTAAGTTATTGGAGATGAAATATTCACTTTACACTAATGAATACATTATTCCATGTATATCATGTTCTTGTATGTCTAGTTGTATATTTATGCTGCTGAGAGCCTTTACTTAGAACACCATGCAGTACAAGGAATTCCCATTGTGTAATCCCTGACTAATCTGATGAAATTCTCATATTTAAGGCTGCATGCATATGACCATTGTTTATGTCAGTGCGTTCATTCATTTCTATGACTCTGTGCACACAGATTTTTCACTGATCTGTGAGGGGCCCCTGTGTCCGGGACACACAACTCAGCACAGGTCCTGTTTCTGTCTGTTTTGGGCTCATACATTCTAATGTTTTACGGATCCATTTTCTTAGGCCATAAAATACACACGGTCATGTGCATGAGGCTCTAAACTAACAATGGAGAAAATAACCACTTAAATAGGGATGAGAGCTGTAGAGCAGTGTAAGCCCAGCTATCATATTATAGGGACTTGAATGTGGACCTTGACTCCATCCTGGGAGTCTATAGGGGGTGAATCACCACAAAAACCACTTTAAATCCTGGTGTTATAGGGCCAGTTATTTGCATTACTGCACATACCTTTCTTGTGTCAAAGTGTCATCTTGCTGCTGAGAAATTCTAGTATTATTCCATATAAGAATAAGCTGCTTGGTGCACTAGAGACTAGGCCACACTTGCTTGAATACCATATTCTTGGGTGGTCGCTCCAAATCTCTGTCAATGGGACATGTCAGTCTTTCTGTTTTTTGGAGGCATTGGGTGGTGACCATAAAAGAACGTGGGTGCTCTGCTAAGTGTGGCCCGGTCCTGAGTTGCACACATTTGCAATTTCCCTGCATTATAGTCTACAGTGAATATGGAAACAGATGGGTAAGTTTGCTTAGCTTGCTCACATATTTGTCTTTACTCTTAGGCTAAGGCCCCACATAGCATCCTGCAGCAAAAAAGCAATGTGGGAAATACCGCAGCGGCAACTCATCGAGGATTTTCTACTTCAATTATACCTATAGGGAAACCGCCAGCATTTCCATAGGTATAATTGACAAGCTGTAATTTCCAAAACCGCAACGTTTTTGGAAATCACAGCGTGTCTGCTGCATGTATTTTTCCGCAATGTAAGGATGGGATTCACTAGAATCCCATCCACTTTGCTGTGACTGTAAAACACGGCGTTTTTTTCCGCAGCGTTTACGTTGTGGGCAAACCACAGCGATTCCGCCACGTGGAGCCCCAGCCTTATAGGGTTTTCTGGGGATTTGCAATTTACTTACTTTCCCGTGTTATAGCAGATGATGGAACTGGGGGTTCCTGCCACGTAGCAAAAGCTGGTTCATGTGTCCTAAAGCCGTGTTCAGCCTTCAGCCTCCTGGCTCATTCAGTTACCTCCTCCAGCAATCTCACAGGTAATTATGAAGGCTGGTTTTACTATAGTCATCCATCCCCCATTGCATAGGTAATTAATTTATATGTGAGATCGAGGAAGAGGGGGGTCAGAGTCCGAATGCCACTTTTGGTCACGTGACCCGGGGATCCATCATCTACAGTAGCCCAGGACAAGTAAGTAAATTAACAATCCCTGGACACCAACTTTGGTCAGTGGTAAATAGTGAGATAGAATACCATTTCTATCCCTTTACTTTTATGCTAGGTAGAATGTATAGAATATATGATAAATGTATATTAATAAAGTTATATTTAGCAGTTGAGTTTAAACAGTAGCAGATTCTTTGGAGTTACAATACTTTGGCACACAGTATATTGCATAGAAGAAAGCACCAAATGGTATCTGTCATAAATATTTTATTAACAATATCTATTCCAAATATTTCTGTTTGATCATATTCTTATAAAATACAGGAATCTGGATGATTATTATAATAACATACAGTCGGGTATACATTTCATGTGTTTATTAGTTAAAGAAAGGAGAAATATAAAGTTGCATGAAATTACATGTGAATATTGGATGGGGACAAATGTAAATTGGAAGGTTAGATATGGCCTATACATATCATCACCCTAAAAGGCAAGAAAAAATATAATGCCTAATGTGTACAGTAGGTGGATGGTCAAACTGTATAACATCTAGATACAGTGTTACTTTGAAGTAAAAGTGTTGCAGGTTTTTTGTACACTATTTTTGGCATATTCAGAGATTGGTATTAGACTACAATTTTCAGCATACCTGATAATGGTCCTCCAGATATTGAGAGGACGAATATGAGTCTGGATTTAAACCCACTGACATTGACCTTCTTGAGTGTGTTTGGACAAACTAAACAGCCTGAAGTAACGCTGGGTATAAAATTAAAGTCACTCTTATTTAATGGTATCAGCCAGTACGAGGGTCTCCAGACTCAGAGGTGTCTTGCAGGAGTCAGTGCAGTCACCACTAGAGGGAGCTTGGGATCTTATTGCATACTATAGTTCATTAAGCTCAGTTATAACAAAGGAAACAGTGAGCTAATAAATTTCTAGTAGCGGTGTAGCTGCAGGTAGCCAGATTGCTATATCTTAAAGAGAGTCTTTTATAAGCTTTCAGCCACTAACTATGCAGGGTAGGTGACGTGAAACAAGTCAGAACAATCCCTTGTGGATGCTTCAAAGCAGTAAAATAGCAGGAAAAAAAAAAATAAAACTTTGAGCTTGGCTCATGTCACTGGGTGTTGCCATATCAGGAAAGTGTTCTCTCCAACCCTTTCATCTTGACTGATGGGTATAGCATTCCATTATGACATAATTTCTTGCACTGAAATCTCACACCTGTGGGGGTGATGCATCCACCATTAATTTCACTGGTGTCACTGAGGCCATTGCCCACAACAGGAAAATTTACTGTGCATGTGCCACCTCCAGAATGCATGGCACTGGTATGGGAGTTCAGTGCAAGAAATTACAATGTAAGGGAAAAATTAGAACAATGGGAAGCAGAGGATTTAGAACTATTTGTGATAAATTCTAAGGGGTTGGCCACATCCCCCGACATCACATAGAATTTTATCCACTGGAAATAAGCAGAATGAATGACAGCAAGCAGAGATCTAGAAAACCGTGAGGAATTGATACAGAAACTATATTGGAAAATTGTACTTTTTATTATACAAACAATAACATTTGTTTCTCAATATTGGTCTGAAATTGGCCAACCCCTTTAAAGATTAACTTTAGTAGTTTTTGTCTGGTCTAACTTTTTTAAAGTACGTCACTGTCTTAAGTTTTTGGCAGCAGCTTATCTCCCTTTCCCCTTTCTAATAAACATGCATGCTTGGCCAAGATTGAGGGAAAACTTTTCTGCCTATCTGTTAGCCCCTTGCACATGACCGTATGAATAGTCAGTATGCTATCCAAGTTTTTCCCGGCTAGCACACTGACCCATTCATTTCTATGTGCCCATACACATGACAGTGAATTACACGGTCCCGTGTTCGGGCTGACAGTCCGGGCTGCAAAATATGGAACAGGTCCAGTGCATGGGCAGCACATGGATGATATCAGTGTGTCCCCCATGCACCGCCCGTGCCGTTCGTTATCGGCAGCCGGTTAGCACACAGTCGTGTGCAACCGCCTTTAGTCAGAAGACAACTATCTATATGGACAAGTAAAAGCACCAAAATGATCTGATTTGCAGCCAGATTTATTGGCCAAAGTAACTGAGCCATGTTAATTTAGCAAAACCATCAGTTCATTTCCACATAATCCCTGCTTGGTTCTTATTAACCTGTGTTCACACTACCATTGGAGACTTGTACAATGGATCTTGCACAGTATCAGGGCATCTGTTGTTTGAACAGAGCCTAAATACTTTATTTATTAAGCTGTCTCTCACTAAAGTATAATGATAATCTATGATCAAAAGTACATAGTTATGTTAAATAATAATAAAATATAAATACTGCAAAATCACAAAATATTCAATGCTTGTCTATTGTCAGGAAATCTTATATTTACATTATAAGGGGAGTAAGCATCATTGATTGTATTCTGGGATGTAAAAATGAATGAAATTGCAAAATAATCCTTAATATCTACATACCCCTGGTTGTTTCTCTGCTGACATAACATCTATAGTGATAATATCTCAGCCGTTTGCTGCAAGGGTAGCACAAGACCAAAGGTGGGGGATGAGGGAGGAACTAGTAAGTTAAGTGCATTGTTTTGCAATTCTGAGCTCAGTAAACCCCTTTAAAGCAGATCTGTACAGTTACAGATGAACATTGCTCTCTATCCATTCACTGCATTGGTCTCTGTGATCAGTGCAGGGTAAAAACAGGAAAGTGAACAAATCAATGATCCCTTGTTGGGAGCTGAAAAACCAGCAGTCTATGTGGAGGCCACAGCAATGTTTAGTGTTATGTGGACACTATATGGTAGTATTATTTAGGGAATGTGTGGCTATACTATTTTGGCAAGGTATGGCTAATATTGTGAATTGTATGAAAGTATCATTTGTGTCTTTTGATGGTATGACAAAAACTATCCAACAATGGTTAAGGGGTCCCATTTTTTTTTTTTTTTATTTTACATGTTGTCCAGGGACCCCAAACATCACTGAAAAGTATAGTGGTATATTTTCCTTGTATTTTAATAGTTGTTTAATCTTTTATATTATGTGTTTATTTCATATACATATTTTTATTATTACTTTAGTATATATTACTTCACTTTTTCTTTTATAGTTTTTAAATAAAACATGTTTTCTCATCATGGAAGCTCAGTGCAACTTTCTTAAGACTTCATAAACAGATTTTCCGACCTTTAAATTTTGATAGGTCATTAATATCAGATCTGTGGGGGTCTGGCAACTGGCACCCCCATCGATCAGCTGTTCGCAGCAGCTGAACCACAAAGAATGGAGCAAGAAGCAGACAGCTCTGTTAGTGATGGAACTTAGTTACTGTAGTTTACATCCCATTCAAATAAATAGGAGACAATCTGCAGTACCTTATCTGGCCACTACAAAGAGAACAGAGGTGTCTGCTTCCTGCCCCATTCTCTGAGTATCAGTTGCTGAGAAAAGCTGACTGGTGGGGGTACCTAGTGTCAGACCCCCCACTAATCTGATACTGATGACCTATACTTAGGATAGAACATTAAATTGTTAGCCTGGAAAACCCCTTTAACTTATGGTGGAAATGCCACTAATGTAGTTCATATGCAGAAGAGGGACAAGTACAGATCAGGAACAATACTAGCCATTAGATGTTGTCACCAATGACAGATTTGCTGCTAGCATGGTTGCTTATCCTTCAACATCTTTGATCTGCTTCTTCTGGCATGTCTGGTACTGGACCTCTTCTTACTGGCAATACATGGTTAAGACATTCTTCTGATTTCCTCTGACTAGTAGAACTGGTGGTCTCAGGTCTTGTGACAGTGTCTCGAGCCAGGCCATGTGTAGAGAGCTGGGACATTTGCCTTTTCTAGCAACCGGCATTGTTCTAGTAAAAAGGACAAAAACTTAGTCTTCTGTTACAATGCATGGAGCAAGATAAAGTTTGCTTGATTTCTACTATATGTATGAACACCTGCCATCCTAAAGAGGAAGCTCAACTAGGTGAGCATTTTCTGTCCACTTGCCGGACACATCCAGCACTTTCCTGTCTTGAGCTACCATTTTAGAGTTATTTGAGGCTAGGCGTGGTTTTCAACTCTGTCTTTTAGGTAGATATAGTTCACCAGACTTCACATGGCCTCAGATAAGTCTGTCTTATGGGACAATGAATGACACAGAACCCTAAGTGCAGTTATGTTTAATTTTCCCCTTCACTGTTTAACATAGGTATATTTGACTTTCTTCTTTGTTTGCAATGTTTCCAAGTTAGCCCTGAAGTTAACTTCTTAGTTTTCACACAATTGCTGGATGTTTGCACCAAATGGAATTAGTTAATCCTATTCAATGCACATTAGTCAACTCCAACTGAGACTCTCATTGTTGGAACTTTAGTGGGCCAGTTCAGCCTCAGTCTTACACAAGAACATACCATACATTTACAAGCATGAAAGTACCAATTTAGTCAATTGGTATCTGTAAATTGCCATTATATTATAGTATACAGTGCTGGCCAAAAGTATTGGCACCTCTGCAATTCTGTCAGATAATGCTCAATTTCTTCCAGAAAATGATTGCAATAACAAATGCTTTGGTAATAATATCTTCATTTAATTTGTCTTCAATGGAAAACCACAAAAAGAATTGTCAAAAAGCCAAATTGGATATAATTCCACACCAAACATAAAAAAGGGGGTGGACAAAAGTATTGGCACCCTTTGAAAAATCAGGTGATGCTTCTCTAATTTGTGTAATTAACAGCACCTGTTACTTACCTGTGGCACATAACAGGTGGTGGCAATAACTAAATCACACTTGCAGCCAGTTGAAATGGATTAAAGTTGACTCAACCTCTGTCCTGTGTCCTTGTGTGTACCACATTGAGCATGGAGAAAAGAAAGAAGACCAAAGAACTGTCTGAGGACTTGAGAAGCAAAATTGTGAGGAAGCATGAGCAATCTCAAGGCTACAAGTCCATCTCCAAAGACCTGAATGTTCCTGTGTCTACCGTGCGCAGTGTCATCAAGAAGTTTAAAGCCCATGGCACTGTGGCTAACCTCCCTAGATGTGGACGGAAAAGAAAAATTGACGAGAGATTTCAATGAAAGATTGTGCGGATGGTAGCTAAAGAACCTCGACTAACATCCAAACAAGTTCTAGCTGCCCTGCAGTCCGAAGGTACAACAGTGTCAACCCGTACTATCCATCGGCATCTGAATGAAAAGGGACTCCATGGTAGGATACCCAGGAAGACCCCACTTCTGACCCAGAGACATAAAAAAGCCAGGCTGGAGTTTGCCAAAACTTACCTGAGAAAGCCAAAAACTTTTTGGAAGAATGTTCTCTGGTCAGATGAGACAAAAGTAGAGCTTTTTGGGAAAAGGCATCAACATAGAGTTTACAGGAAAAAAAAAAGAGGCCTTCAAAGAAAAGAACACGGTCCCTACAGTCAAACATGGCGGAGGTTCCCTGATGTTTTGGGGTTGCTTTGCTGCCTCTGGCACTGGACTGCTTGACCGTGTGCATGGCATTATGAAGTCTGAAGACTACCAACAAATTTTGCAGCATAATGTAGGGCCCAGTGTGAGAAAGCTGGGTCTCCCTCAGAGGTCATGGGTCTTCCAGCAGGACAATGACCCAAAACACACTTCAAAAAGCACTAGAAAATGGTTTGAGAGAAAGCACTGGAGACTTCTAAAGTGGCCAGCAATGAGTCCAGACCTGAATCCCATAGAACACCTGTGGAGAGATCTCAAAATGGCAGTTTGGAGAAGGCACCCTTCAAATCTCAGAAACCTGGAGAAATTTGCCAAAGAAGAATTGTCTAAAATTCCAGCAGAGCATTGTAAGAAACTCATTGATTGTTACCGGAAGCGGTTGTTCGCAGTTATTTTGTGTAAAGGTTGTGCTACCAAGTATTAGGCTGAGGGTGCCAATACTTTTGTCCGGCCCATTTTTGGAGTTTTGTGTAAAATGATCAATGATTTGACTTTTTTTTTCATTCTTTTTTGTGTTTTTTCATTGCAAGCAAAATAAATCAAGATATTATTACCAAATTACCAAAGCATTTATGATTGCAATCATTTTCTGGAAGAAATTGAGTATTATCTGACAGAATTGCAGGGGTGCCAATACTTTTGGCCAGCACTGTATGTATTTATAGTACATGTTTTGTACATTGTACTCACACAACGATCAGTGCAGCATCCCGGGAGTAATCTAGCAGGATCTCATTCAGACGGATTTGTCTCAAAGACTATAAAATAAAATATATATATTATGTTAATGACAAAATATTGATAATGCAGAGCATTGAGTTTTGTATGTATGTGGTACGCTAAGGGTAAGTTTAGGCAAAGTTTTTGTCAGGCAAAAAAAATCTACTTAAGGTTTTTAAAGTATATTTTGAAGAGGTTTCTGAAGATTTTTTTTTATACCCAGCACACAGGGCTCTATTGTTTGAAGCAGATTTTGTGTAAACCACTTCAAAAATGTCTCCATTTATTTCTATGGGAGCTTCAGGTAGAATCCACCTGAAGATAAGTCAGGGCACTTTTTTTCTGCCAGCTGAAAAAAATCAACTAGAGTAGGGGTGTTAAACTCATTTTCGCTGGGGGCTACATTAGCCTTGTGGTTGTCTTCAAAGGGCCCTTTGTAATTCTGCGACTGTATAAATGAGGCTATTCCAGTTAGGCGTAGTTACATATATATCCCATTGAAAGCAATCATAAGGCTGATGTTAACATATTGTTGATACACATAGGCAGTGTCGGAACTAAAACTGTAGCAGCTGCTATGGGATCCATGACCTTGGTAAGCGGTACCATAGAGCGGGAGACAGCTTAGCCGGAAGGACATTAAAAGAGGTGCACAGCTGGGTGCCAAATCAGAGCTTTCCAGGAGGAAGAGATAAGTATTCAATTCCCTTTACCTGGAGACAGTAGTGTGGTGAGGGTTTAGGGGCCCGGGCGCAAGGGTGACTGCTGAGACCCCTACAGCTTCTGTTCTGTCTTTGGCTGGAAGATCCACAGCATTCCCCAAATTTACAGTACTGGGGACCGTCCAGCGGAAGACCATAACACAGTGATGTCATGTGACATGGCTTACTAGCCCCCAACACATAATATGGCCCCTTTTTTTTTGGCCTCCACACAGCATAACACCCACCCTTTTTTTTTTTTTTTGGCCCCCACACCATTTATGGCTCATTCTACAGCGTTGTGACATAATATGCAGAACTGCCTAGAGCCTGTATCAGAGGTCAGCCTGGACAGGAGCATGAATGGGCGAGTAAATTATCAGCCGCTACCTATTGCTATAATCCAATAGGTAGCGGCCGATTAAAAAAAGACTGCCTCCCCCAGATTATGCCATGAGGCGCAGTCTGAGGCTATCGCCTAAGGTCACCTCATGACCGGGGCCCCACGTAGCGTAAACACCGCAGCGTTTTACAGTCCCAAAAAAGTGAATGGGATTCTGGATAATCCCATCCATACATTGCAAAAAATAATCCGCAGCAGAAATGCTGAAAAAGGCATAGTTTTTGCTCATCACAGCATGTCAATTATACCTATGGAAATGCTGGCGGTTTCTGTATATGTATAATGGAAGCAGAAAGTCCACTGTGAAAAGCGCTGCGGAAAAAATGTCTATGCATTTCCAACACGGTTTTTCCCGCAGCGCTTTTTGGCTGTGGGTCGCTACGTGGGTCCTTAGCCTGAAGGAGGATTTTGAGGCAAAATTCACCTCATAATCTGACAAAAAAACTCAGGAAAATCAGTCTGTTTCCTTAAGAGCCATGACAAGATGAAAGCAGAAATGTAGAGCAGATCTTCTTCTTTACTCCTTGTGTCCTGACAAACAGCAGTAAATGTGGGAGGAGAAGAAAAAAAAATGAACCCTGTTCAGTCCCCTTTAACAGTATGTACAATTTCAGGTGAACAGACGGCTTCCTAGTAGTTACTCCACTGCTTGGCATTATGTGCAATTCTAGTTAAGGAGTTAATAATACAATTAGATTTTCCTTGTTTTCCTGAATTGTGATGTTTTTCATTTCTCTAGCAATGACAGTATACAAGTTTATCTGCTGGAGATAGCTGCCTAGTTTTGACTTATCAAAGGTGCTCCATGCCTGCACAATGTTAATGTATTCATACTTTGGCCCTGTTCCTCTTCATTTCCTCATCTGATATCTTCCATGGACAGTCACGTCTCATCTCATTGACCAGGAGTTCATCTTTGAAGCCGTCATTCAGCATGTATGGAGCAATAAGATCTTCAAACCGCTTCACACTGTCAGCAAACATCAATAGTTTATTTGACTGATATGTGGAATGAGATCCTAAATGCAAAATGGGTCTTGTCTTGGGCCATGTGCTGATTTACATTACCTGCCTGTCCTCACAGGAGCCTGATAATTCTGGTACTACCGATGAGTTAGCATGTGATGGCCATCTTTGAAGAATAAAACTTTTCCATTAGACCCCTTGAACACATTAGGGCCCTTGTGAGGGCCGCCGGCCGTGATTTAGTGGCACGGCCGGTGCACGAATGGCACAAGGATGTCATCCTTGTGCTGCCCATGCACCTGGCATGCTTCCACGGCCCCATTCATCCAATGAATGGGGGCCGCGAAAGCATGGCCGCAAAACCAGACAGGAATAGGACCAGTCCTAAGTTTTGTGGCCCCTACTGTGCATGGGCCGTGTTTTTTTTTCTAAGCTGGTCAACACTGAACAGTCTATTGTTGGTTAGTAAGAATTATCTCTCAAAAGAGGTAAATCAGCCTTAAGATATTAAGAATCTTCTTTGATATTGAACTCACATCATTGTTTGATGTGAATTGGTTATAGTGTGCTTATATATCACATAGAATTGTGTTGAGATCATGCATAAGTATGTGCTTTTTGAGTCCAAAAAAAAAAAAAATTGCAGGTTCCCAGTGTCCTTACTGTTCAGGCCGCGGTTTCTGGTTGATATCTGGTAAAACATGAACTTCGTGAAATCCAATTCTGAACTTACTCAACAAAGAGATCATCCTATAACACAATAAAAGATAATTAAGCTAAAATAATAAAATGCCAGTAAAATCTGTTGATACTATTGTTGTTGGAATAATTGTCATTAAAACATAGCAGATAGTATTAATGAACAGCATGAAAACATATATTCACTTATGAATCCAACTCATCCTCATGGATAGCCATTATGTAAATTGTACATTTCGAGGTGATGAAGCCCCTGTACTTTAATACCTTCAATTATAAATCAACTTTTCTTAAATGAAGAGTACAGGTGAATATAAGACACTTTTTAATATGTATTAAAGAATAATGTTTTCTTCTCCTCTTATCAGACTGTTTTCCTCCTCCTCTTCTTCGGACACTGAGGGGGGGGTTCACACTTGAGACGGCACTCAGTCCTCCGCGAATCCGACCTAAATGTCGGAAAACTGGATAGGGAAAGGTTTGCGACACTTTGCTTAAAAACCCATTCACTTGAATGGGTTTTTAAAGCAATGTGCGGGTGTGCGCTTACACCATCTGTGCCGCGAAACCAGTTTCACGTCGCAGAGGGTGTAAGCACACACCCGCACATTGCTTTAAAAACCCATTCAAGGGAATGGGTTTTTAAGCAAAGCGTCGCAAACTTTTCCCTATTCAGTTTTCCGACATTTAGGTCGGAGTGCCGCCGCAAGTGTGAACCCACCCTTATCTATAACATCACCCATATCTGTACTCTGCCTTACACACAGAAGTGTATGGAGAGGGGAAGGGGGAAAGCTGCTGTTGGCTACTAATTGATTTATTGCCTCATTATGTACAGTGGTCGAGCATTATCTTACTAGATATAGTAGAGTCAAAAGAGCTATCTTACAGTAGTAAGCAAAGGTTAGCGGCTGCAGTATTCATGTGACCTTATCAACAGCCTGCTACTCCCCCCTCCTCTTTCTACAGATTTTTGTGTAACAGCCTGATAAATGGAGAAGAAAGCAATTTTTGTTTAATAATATATTTTACAGTTTCGTATGGTCACTTGTACTCTTCATTTATGATAAGTAGTTTTATAATTGGGAGGACACTTTAATGCATTATCATGGTCATTAAATTAACCCAAGCAGCAATTTATCAGAGATATAAAATGTTTGTGGAAAAACACAATGTGTAATCCATCCCATATCAGTCTATGAAGACAACATGTAATATGAAAGCTTGTACATTCCTTTGTATCTAAAACATTTTGTGTGCAATTATCATTCTCAAATTACAATCTTACGCTTTGCGCTCTTCATCCATCCTGTTGATCTGTCCTCCCACAAATACTCGGATTTTAACTTTCTCCCACCTTTTTTTACGGGTCAGAAGGTAGGGGATCAGGAGGGTCAGTCCTGCCATAAACAGAAGCTTGTGTTAAACTATGCATTGATGCTTGTTCAGTGTCCATACTCTGTGGTAGGGAACCTGACCTTTCGGACAGTCCCATCAAACTTTTGAGGCAACTCAAAGGGATTATCTCTTTGGCACTTACAATCATGAAAACTGAATACAAACATTCTGGTAATACTAACATGGCCGGCAGACATGGAGAGCTGAAGGCCCCCATAAGAACAGTTATGGGCCCCATGTTTTCTAAAAAAAAATCAACACCGAGAACCCCTGTATGTCTCTCTAACAATCTGCCTGTAATTATCCATGAAGGCCACTAGATTAGTTATTTACTTGCAGTATAATAGCCAATAGAAAGTTGTTGTTAAGGTTACATGGCCCCTTGACCTACTGGGCTCCTGCGCAGTTGCAAAGGTTGAACTACTGGAATGTCCGCCTTTGCATATACACATACATAGATGCACACCATACTCACTTCATTTCGGCTGCTGACATGAGGGAGAACCCAAGGAACGTATGTACAAACTTTTTTTTTTTATTGTTATTGTGGCTTCTACAGTGGTCAGTGCCCCTCATAGGCTCTGTTACTATATGACCCAAGTACTCCGATACAATTGCACAAAAGTAAATTGGAAGCATTCTTGACATGCTATTATTTGGTGGTGCCACACAACTACTGCATGTCATGGTGTGGTAGGTAGCTGCATTGGCATGCAGTATATAAACTGAATGTTAATGGCTGTATGATTTTTCTCATGAAGATGCAGTTTTGCCTGCAGAACCACAAAGCCATTAACATGATTTTAATGCCATTTTGCAGGTATACTACACTTGCAGCATATCTGCACAGTTTAGGCCTTACTGTGTGAACACAGCCGTAGACCAGACTCCAAAATAAAAAAAAAAGGCCTCAGGCCAGACACCAAAATAATAAAAATACAGACTTCAGACCTCCAAACAAGGTACTGACCTCACATCCCAAAATACTGAGCATGAGTGGAAACACAGTATTACACCAAGCATGCAGGACAAGATAAATGGTACTGTGCATTGTCCATATATACAAAATAAGGGAACATACTGAGGATTACATCCAGCATATAGCACAAGAGAAGAGGTACTGTGCAGTATCTACATATACAGAATAACAGCAGACATTGAGAATTACATCCAACAAAAGAAGTGGTACTGTGCAGTGTCCATATATACAAAATAAGGCCAGATACTAAGAATTAGACTAAGCATATAGGACAAATTAAGTGTTACTGTGCACTATTTTGATACACAGAATAAAAGCAGTACACCCAGCATACAGGACAAGACAAGTGGACTGTGCAGATATATACAGAATAAGGCAAGATACTAATTATTACAGCAAGCATACAGGACAAGAGAAGTAGTACTGTGTACCATCCATATATAACTATGGTAAATTCTGTAAATCCTGGATAAATCTCCTTAAATTCATCTCTAAGGGTAAATGTATGTTATAGAAACCCTTAACATCATAGACACCACATAAATCACAGAACAAATTACATCATAGACACCACATAAATCACAGAACAAATGATATCATAGACACCACATCAATCACAGAACAAATGACATCATAGACACCACATGATGTATAGAATGAGTAAAGTTCTTAACCAGAGCAGCCATCTAGTGTCACTTGAGCTTGACAGCTTGAAGAGGACAGTATATCCAGGTATGTAGTTGATGCAGCTGGAAGGGGACATTAAACTAGGGGCAGCTGGAGGAGGACATTAAACTGGGGGCAGCTGGAGGAGGACATTAAACTGGGGGCAACTGGAGGAGGACATTAAACTGGGGCAGCTGGAGAGAGACATTAATCTATGGGGCAACTGGAGGGTGATATTAAATTGGTGACAGCTGCCCCAGTCTAATGTCTACCTCAATTTTCCTCCAGATTAAACTATGGCACCAGGAGAGGGACTTTATACTGTGGGGGCATATAATGTTGGAAACATTATAATTTGGGGCATATAATATTAGGGTGACTGTAGGAGCATTATACAGAGAAATGGATGGGAATAGACGGAGTCAAAGTAGAAGTGGGTGGAGCTAAATTTACACATTCTGTCCCTCTTTCTGTCCTTTGAAAGTTGGGAGGTATGCTTTATATTAAGTTAGCTTTTTAAGTATTTTACACATAATGTGGAGAGCAATGCATTCAGTAGCATAAACCTGTTAACAAAATGTTATAGTTCTCTGTCAACAGCCCCTTTTGGTCATGTTGGATCAGAGGGTGACCAGTCTGGAATCCTGCGTTCTCTTTAGCATATAGAACAGTAGGAGACATGCATTAAAGCAAAAGAGTCCCTGCCATGACTCAGATACGTATCACAATATATCATGGCTCTTACATGGCGTGCTGTAATGCAGTTTTATATTTGTGCAGTCACTGCATGAGGGGTTTGTGGTGTGGATCTCTGCTGCATTATAGATACTACATGATGTCACAATTGGTGTAGAATGTGTACAATTCTTAACCCAAGACATCTTGTGTCACTTAGGCTTGGGTTCTTCACTCAGTGCTGAGGTCTTGTTCACATATTGTGTTTTGTTGTTATTCTAAATGAATTTTCTCTACTCATCAGCTAGAGGAAGACATTATATTGTAGGGGCAGATGAAGGGGGACGTTAAACTATGGGTGCACTTGGAGAGGGCAACTGGAGGGGGGCATTATAATGTGGGGACATACCATGTTAGGGTGACTTTAGGGGTGTTATACTGTGTAGGGGCACAGAGAGAAATGATTGGGAATGGGGGGAGTCAAAGTGGAAGTAGGTGGGGTTAATTATGTTAACAGGGTTATCCAGGTTGATAAAATGAATGGCCTATCCTTAAGGCACCCACAGTCAGCTGTTTTGAACAGACCATGGCACGAGTGCTGCAGCAGCCTTTATTATTTTCCTTTGGTGCTGGCGTTGTCCATATTCAGAACACTGTATTTTTCATAGTGGCTATTCTGAGCATTGTAGCGTTTTCCTATTCACTTGAGTGGGACAATGCTGCAATATACTCAGAACTGCCACTATGAAAAATAAAGTATTCTGAGTATGGACAGTGACAGCATCGGAGGAACACTCAGTATTCTGAGTTCTGAGACAGTGTCGGCATCAGAGCAAAACACACCCCATCTTAATGGATTTATACAGTGCTCAGGGCCCTACTGGAACCTTGTGCACTGGTTAGGACCCTGCTGCAACTTGAAGAAGTACTATAATGTAGTTGGGCCCCCCTCTGTTCTGGGCCCCTGTGCACACGCTGCGCAGGCTATAGGTCTGCCTCTGAACATTGCTTTATATGGTTTTTAGTATTATGCCTTATGCTTATTTTGATTTAATTTTTCCTTTGAAAAGTTAATAAAAGCAGACAAATGAATTAGCCCAATATATATATATATATACATACACATATATAAATATACACACGTGGACAAAATTGTTGGTACCCCTCATTTAATGAAAGAAAAACCCACAATGGGCATAGAAATAACTTGAATCTGATAAAAGTAATTTGCCAAACTACATGTTGGCAAGCCAAAAAGCTTCTGGGAGAATGTCCTATGGACAGATGAGACAAAAATCGAAATTTTTGGCAAGGCACATCAGCTCTATGTTCACAGACAGAAAAATGAAGCATATCTTGAAAAGAACACTGTCCCTACTTTAAAACATGGAGGAGGCTCTGTTATGTTCTGGGGCTGCTTTGCTGCATCTGGCACAGGGTGTCTTGAATCTGTGCAGGGTACAATGAAATCTCAAGATTATCAAGGGATTCTAGAAAGAAATGTGCTGCCCAGTGTCAGAAAGCTTGGTCTCAGTCGCAGGTCATGGGTCTTGCAACAGGATAATGACCCAAAACACACAGCTAAAAACACCCAAGAATGGCTAAGAGGAAAACATTGGACTATTCTGAAGTGGCCTTCTGTGAGCCCTGACCTAAATCCTATTGAGCATCTTTGGAAGGAGCTGAAACATGCCGTCTGGAAAAGGCACCCTTCAAACCTGAGACAACTGGAGCAGTTTGTTCATGAGGAGTGGGCCAAAATACCTGTTGAGAGGTGCAGAAGTCTCATTGACAGATTTTGTATGTTGTTTGTGTGTAGTTTACATACATTTCAATTTATAAGAATGCTGACATCCAGTATGGCAGTCTAGTATAGGTACAGTTTATTTATAGCTGTGTTGTTATGGAAACCTGGTAAATTAAATGTGAAGTTATATTGGCTGATACACGTTATACGACTATTTAAGGACCTGCAAACTGCTATTGACTAATACAGGTCATAAATAGCTTTGTTGCTATGGAAACCTGGTGTAAAGCTGTGTGTATGTCAAGACTGAACCACCTGCGAGTTTCCATTGGTCCATAAACGTCATGTGATCATGTGAATCTCAGTTTGGATATCAGTGAAAAACCTGCGATTGGTTGTTATGGAAACCTGGAGTAAAGCTGTGTGTATGTGACCTTGTGTAACAGTGTCATCCACAGCGCCCTGCCCCTTTAAAGCTGACCTACTGCAGTGAAGACAAATGGCTGGGTTGTTATGAAAACCTGGAGTAAAGCTGTGTGCATGTGGAGACTAAGCGCCTGCAAGCTTCTATTGGCTGATAAGGGACATGTGACCGTGTGTATGGCAGTTGGAATATGAGTGAAAGACTTACAGGCTTCTATTGGCTAATGCAGATCATTTTTTGGAAATACTGTATCTCAGGAACGGTACATCCTAGAGAGCTGAGACCCGGTCTAATACCTTCCCAGACAACTGATGTACCTGTGTGCCAAACGTGGTGAAGATCGGTCCAGTCGTTTGGTTGCGCATAAAGAACAGACAGGCAGACAGACACTCATTTTTTTATATATAAGAGCTATATACCTCCATCATCAAAGAGCCAGTAAATATCTATTGTCTTTTTTTTCCTGGTTGATCTGGAAAACGGTGCTGGCCTGCTGCTCATCTGTAACAGTTTCAAGGTCCACTACAATTCACAGAAATTACAAGTTATTACAATTTTGTTTATTTTATAGGCAAAAATTTCATCTGCAAACAGTCATTTCTAAAAATGTTGTTACTGTGAACTGACGGCTGCAATGATATGTACCAAATTTAGAGGGCACATGGCTGACTAAATCACTCTTGTGATATTACAATACCTTATCTCATACACATTTGTAATGTTACAGAAGGCGACATTTGTTTCTTTGACCAAAGGCAACTTGTGATGTCATCGCTGTCATTTTACAACAGTTTGACTGAATTTAACCTTCTTGTGATGTTACAGCAGCATACCTGAGTGAAACCCATCTGAGACAGAGGTTTACCTAAATTTAACACACTTGTTATGTCACAGAAGCTGACAGCTGTCTACCACAATGAGACCCACTTGTAGTGTCACAGCATCTTATTTGGCTGAAATCTGACTGTGGTGTCAAAACAGTTTAGGTGTCAAACTATTGAGGAATCACTGAAGTTATCTGACCGATACCCACTGGTGATATCACAGCAGCTTAACAAGCTGAAACCTGCGTGTGATGTCACTGCAGCATACATCTGTATGTAAACCACTCGTGATGTTACAAAAACTTGTCTAAGACAGCTGTAATCACGCATCAGTTATGTGACTGAAGTAGTTGTGATGTCACAGCACCTTCCCTGGCTAAATTCCACTTGCGAAATCACAAAAGCTTACATGACTAAAACAGATGTGATGTCATAAGAGTTACCTGATTGAAACACAGTTGTGATGTCACAGTAGCTTACATAACTAGACTAAACACACTTTTGATGGAACAACAACTCAACAGAAGAAAAAAAACATGTGATGTCACAGATGCCTTTCAGATATAAGCACTCTATATATGGGCTTCTTGATTTTTTGCTACTTAGTTAAAGGGATATTACCATCATATCATATTTAAACTAGTAGTTTAAAGTAGCTGGTGTTTATTTATCTTGCTCCGTGTGCCTGATGCTACTCATTTTTAACGCCAGTCTTCATAACCCCTGAGCTGGTGGAGGGTGTGTCTTATTTACGACAGTATCCTATTGCCTACTGGCAATAAATGTCTCTGTTCCATCTATATTTATTTATTTAGCACCATCATATTACTCAGCACTTTACAGATATATTGTCAGTCAATGTCCCACATAGGGCTCACAATCTACATTCCCTATCAGTATGTCTTTGGAGTTTGGGAGGAAACTGGAATACCTAGAGGAAGCCCACACAAACATGGGGATGACATACAAACTCCTTGCAGATGTGGTCCTTGGCAGGATTCGAACACCGTGCTGACTAAGACTTAACTTTTAACAAATCTCATGTTTTGCCAATTAAACAGCATCCTCAGGGGAACAGCTAAAATCCTGAGATGGGAAAACCCATTTAATGCTGAGGCCCCACGTTGTGGAAACGCAGCTTTTTTTTTGTTGCCGATTTTGCTGCGGTTTTTTTTGAGCCAAAGCCAGGAGTAGATTGAACAGAAGGGAGGAGTATAAGAGCTTACAATATATTACCGATTCCGCTTGTAGCTATTCTTGGCTTTGGCGCAAAAAAAAAAAAAAACACAGCAAAATCTGCAACAAAAAAAGCTGCATTTCCACAACGTGGGGCCTCAGCCTTAATGACAGCTAGTCATGGCTGTCAGGAAAACCCCTTCTCACTGTAGATTTGCAGTGGCTGAATCCGCTGATTGTGGTAGGACCAGTTGACCATCTAATGTGTATGAGGGTCTCCGAGCTCTCTGCGACAGCAGATGCTGGGGTTGACATCTTAAGAAAGAAGGATGATGGAGTGTTTTAATGACACTATGTTATGCTTGCCTGTCTTTAATGGTTCACAGATAACATTCACTATGAGTTACAGGATGAGTCCATTCTATGGATTACAGTATTGTCCACTACTTCTAAACCACAGTGGTTACCTCCTTGAGTCATGCAGTCTGTTCCATTTTCAGCACCAGTTTTCAACTTTGGTTCCTCCATTTGTTGGTACACAGGATTTACTATGTAGAACAATATCAGCTTGTTACTATAGCTAGTCTATGCTATAAAAATACAGAGATATGTGGAAGTGCACTTACTATGAGCTTGCATGACACGGGACATGTTCAGACCATCTTTCATCTTCAGCAGGCACAATCCACAGTTAAAGTCAAAAGCATCACTACAAGACAGAGGATTGTCTACTGAGAAATTGTTTTCAGACTCAGACTGAAGACCATTGAGGAGTATGTGAGACAAGTGGAAAGAGCTAGTGAGATATTTTCCATGAGTAGCAGATGCTGGAAGACAACTGGTAAATTTCACCATAATATACATAATAATTACATGCTGTGAACCTTATTACTGTTATTAAATGTGGTATTATTAAAGGGGTTGTCTGCTTTGAGAAATCCATGATTGTTATCAGAGCCACCCAATAATAAGATAACCACAGGGTATCCTGTTGATGTGACCCAGTACTCAGCAGTAGTCTGTGGAGTAACGTGAAAGCAGGAAAAATGAAGTGCTCATTGAAATCAAAGGGCTTGTGTAATGTAAGAAGGGTCAACCTGAACGAGAAACAGTCTTTGATGTCACTCCTTGGTTAACAGATGAGGGTCCTGAATGCATGACTATTAACTAAGAATTCTCTAATACATCCTCAAACACATTCTATGCAGGATTAAATGTAGGTTATCTGCCACCTAAAGGTCAGAGTTGGTAATGAACATTTTATTTTTGAACTTTAAAACCTTCAGTTATAAACAACTTTGCATAAACGAACAGTCCCTGTGAAAGCAAGAAACTTTGTAATGTATCTTATTAAAGAAATATGTTTTCTTCTCTACTTTTCAGGCTGATTTACTTTCTACTCATTAATCTATGAAGGGGGGGGAAGAAGATGATGATAGAAAAGACACTTAAATAACTTTCAGCTACTCTGTGGACTTTTAACACTGCTAAGTTTGTAGATAAGAGGCTACTAATGCACAGAATGAGGCAGCAGCTCCCTTCTCCAACACTCCCTTCTCCACAGAGACAGAGCCAATTCTGCCTGAGGTAAAAATTGAAATGGCGCTCCCCTATCCACCAAAATTAGAAAATCTGGCCTGGCTACCACTGCACATGCGCACCATCCAGCACTGAAGCTGCCTAAATAAGATATACCACTGAACCCCCGGCACATGCATAGTGATTAAAAGAAGCCAGGGACATACATCCACCCTAGGAATTGGAGAAACTCCAGAGGGGCCCTGGGTAGGTGTCTCACAGTAGCCCCTCCACACAGCACAGTATCCCACAGTGGTTCCTATGATTTTTGTTACCAATTTCCCAAAAGTTTCAGGTTTGGTCAAACCTGAAATTTTTGGGGTTCGTTACTCACAAGCTTATTATTATTATCTCTTCAAACCCCAGAGTATAATGAGTGGGGGCCCAGAGGAGGTGAGCAAACATAACAAACACTGTTACTCACCTCCCAGGACTCTTGTCTTCAGGCCTCTTTAGGTCTCATGAATGACATCAGAGTCTGGGTCATGTCAGCGGTCATGTCAGTGTAATGATGCATAATGGCACCTACATAACCCACATGACATAACCCATTCATGATGTCTCTGAGACCTGAAGAGGCCCGAAGACTGGAGCCCAGTGTTATGTATAATCAAATCCCCTGGGTCTCTACTTATTATACTCTGGGGTCTGAAGGCACTGCAGAGTATAATAATTTAAGTTCCATTTCTGACGTATCTTGCGAGGTTTACCCAACAAATACTGTCAGTGCCGCCCCCTGAGGCACTCGGCAATATGCCACTTGAGGCGAGATACTCATCTTGCCTCAGGACAGATGTGGCCCTGCATAGAGCTCTGTGTGAGGCTGAATATGGAGAAAAATCTTATGTAAACAAGAAGTCAGATTGAAGATAAGGAGCAGGAGAATTGCTTAATAAGTGGT
This sequence comes from Leptodactylus fallax, assembly GCA_947044405.1. Classification (NCBI taxonomy): domain Eukaryota; kingdom Metazoa; phylum Chordata; class Amphibia; order Anura; family Leptodactylidae; genus Leptodactylus; species Leptodactylus fallax. The sequence continues at coordinate 3,869,842 of CAMRHE010000088.1, forward strand.
GAAGGAAACAGATCTCCTTTAACATTAGCATAAAACATGCAATAATAATTAAGAAGAGAAGCAAGCATAGCATATATATTGGTATCATAGAAAATCAAAGTTTGGTTCCAATATTGTAAATAGTTATATTATTGATGCATGCACCTATAACTAGGATTATACTCTTTTTTTTATAAGTCTTCAGTTAATAGTTTTATTCATACAAATCTATGATAAATGATGGGATGTTCATACGTACTGCAGTATCGCCACATAACTTTCAATATTCCTTGGGTGAGATGAGTGCCAATTCTTCTTAAATCCTAAAAACAGCACATTTGGTCTCATGTGACCGAGCCCAGACGCCTGTATAAGAACACATAATAGTTTGAAAATAACCTAATGTATAGGATTATGACCCCACCCTTCATCCTACTGTATTTAGATATAAGATGTCACCATGGAGTTTGTGGTTCTATAAAATGATGAGGTTACAGGTTTGTATACAGGTCACAAACTCAAATATTCTTTATAATAGTACAATATTCTTTATAATACACATATCAGCTACTGTTGAAAAACTTTATGAAGAGTAAAAAGGAGTTTTCTATCCACCCTTGAATATTTGTTTGGCATGTCCCATTCCTTTTTGAAAAGAATATCTCAAGCATCTGAGGTTTGTATTATAATATTCAGCAACTGATGTGTAAATTATGATGTTCTGCAGCAGCTGTGGTATGTATTATAACTGTATAATACACACTACAGCTGTAAAACAACCTTTTCTTAAAGAGACAGAGCATAACATGTCAGGCAATCAGAAGAAAGAACTTCCTGCAAAAGTGATCAGTGGAATGCTGCTCCTGCAGGAAAAGAAAAGTAGTGCATACAGTGGGTACAGAAAATATTCAGACCCCTTTAAATTTTTCACTCTTTGTTTCATTGCAGACATTTGCTAAAAGCAAAAAAGTTCATTTTATTTCTCATTAATGTACACTCAGCACCCCATCTTGACAGAAAAAAGCAGAAATGTAGATATTTTTGCAAATTTATTAAAAAAGAAAAACTGAAATATCACATGGGCATAAGTATTCAGACCCTTTGCTGTGACACTCATATTTAACTCACATGCAGTCCATTTCCTTCTATTCCTCCTTGAGATGGTTCTACTCCTTCATTGGAGTCCAGCTGTGTTTAATTAAACTGATTGGACTTGATTAAGAAAGGCACATACCTGTCTATATAAGACCTCACAGATCACAGTGCATGTCAGAGCAAATGAGAATCATGAGGTCAAAGGAACTGCCCAAGGAGCTCAGAGACAGAATTGTGGCAAAGCACAGATCTGGCCAAGGTTACAAAAGAATTTCTGCAGCACTCAAGGTTCCTAAGAGCACAGTGGCCTCCATAATTCTTAAATGGAAGAAGTTTGGGACAACCAGAACTCTTCCTAGACCTGGCCGTCCAGCCAAACTGAGCAATCGTGGGAGAAGAGCCTCGGTGAGAGAGGTAAAGAAGAACCCAAAGATCACTGTGGCTGAGCTCCAGAGATGCAGTAGGGAGATGGGAGAAAGTTCCACAAAGTCAACTATCACTGCAGCCCTCCACCAGTCGGAGCTTTATGGCAGAGTGGCCTGAAGGAAGCCTCTCCTCAGTGCAAGACATATGAAAGCCTAGTTTGCCAAAAAACACATGAAGGACTCCCAGACTATGAGAAATAAGATTCTCTGGTCTGATGAGATGAAGATTGAACTTTTTGGCATTAATTCTAAGCGGTATGTGTGAAGAAAACCAGGCACTGCTCATCATCTGCCCAATACAATCCCAATAGTGAAACATGGTGGTGGCAGGATCATGCTATGGGGTTATTTTTCAGCTGCAGGGACAGGACGACTGGTTGCAATTGAAGGAAAGATGAATGCGGCCAAGTACAGAGATATCCTGGAAGAAAACCTCTTCCAGAGTGCTCCGGACCTCAGACTGGGCCGAAGGTTCATCTTCCAACAAGACAATGACCCTAAGCACACAGCTAAAATAACAAAGGAGTGGCTTCGGAACAACTCTGTGACCATTCTTGACTGGCCCAGCCAGAGCCCTGACCTCAACCCAGTTGAGCATCTCTGGAGGGACCTGAAAATGGCTGTCCAGCAACGTTCACCATCCAACCTGACGGAACTGGAGAGGATCTGCAAGGAAGAATGTCAGAGGATCCCCAAATCCAGATGTGAAAAACTTGTTGCATCATTCCCAAGAACACTCATTACTGTACTAGCTCAAAAGGAGGTGCTTCTACTCAATACTGAGCAAAGGGTCTGAATACTTATGACCATGTGATATTTCAGTTTTTTGTTTTTAATAAATTTGCAAAAATATCTACATTTTGTTTTTTTTCTCTCAAGATGGGGTGCTGAGTGTACATTAATGAGAAATAAAATGAACTTTTTTGCTTTTAGCAAATGTCTGCAATGAATCAAAGAGTGAAAAATTTAAAGGGGTCTGAGTACTTTCTGTACCCACTGTATGTGGCACTTTTCATCTCTGTGCAATGGTCAGGTTCTCACAAAAGAATGTGATTTTCATAAAATTGTATTTTGAAGTGAAATAAGCTGTTTTATTCAATGTTGTGCTCTTGTTGACCATAGAAACTAATTCAAGGTTAACTCACATTTGTCATTTCCCTGGAAAAATGAGACATGAATGATTGGTTGCTATGGACACACATGACACTTATTCTCAAGCTTGATAGGTCAAGGAACTAAAGTTATTACCTGAATAAGCATCTGGGTTCCACTGCGTAGGTCATCAGCAATTATTCCTGTATAAAAGGCTCTGATTTTTCTCTTATTTAGCCACTTAACATGGCCGTCTGGATTCAACTCTTGAAGTTTTTGTTTACGTGGACCCTGTGTACGAAAGATAAGGTGTTACATTTAAAGAGGACATTTCACCACCTCCACCATTTCTAGTTCATAGTATCTGTTAACTGGTGCAGCTCCCCTGATTCCAGTACAGTTGGAATTTTCTCTCTAGCCCCACCATTCCCAAGGAACAAGCACAGTTAGTTTTGGTGCCTGATGAGCTATTTAAGCTTTGTAATGTCAGAAGGGCAGTGTCAGGCAGGGGGGTGTAATTCAGAGCTCCAATCAGAGGCAGCCAGTGTCAGAGCTCAGAATCACACCTCTTGCCTGTTCCTGCCTGACACCTGCATCCTGACAGTACAGAGACTAAATAGCATATCAGAGACAAAAGATAACAGCATTGATTGCTCGGGAATGATGGGGGCTTCTGAAAAAAGTCCAACTGTTCCAGAATCAGTGGAGTAGAACCTATTAATTGATGTCAAAATCTGGACATGTTGGAGGTGGTGAAAGGTTGTCTTTAAGTACATTTACATAAATACAATATGTGATATTTAAGAGTTTTTTAGGTTCAAATGTTCTTCCATATTATAAAGTGATGCCTTATTGTTAGGATATGACATCACTTTATGATCATCCTATATACTATGGATAGTAGGTGCACTGGTTTAGTGCTGCATCTTCCTTCTCAATATCGGTGCAGGTACTAAAGGCCAGGCCCAACCAATCATAAAGCCTTAACTTTATAAGGTGGGAAAACCCCTTTGACATGTTTTGGGGAATAATGGTTAAAAATGGATAGTAAACACTTAAAGGGGATATCCAGTATATATAATATTTATCAATATTAGATCCTGGGACCCCTGCAGATCAGCTGAACCAGGGTAGCACGGGTCCTGGTAAAGTTTACATGTAGGGAGCCACGCTGCTCACTCACAATACAAAGTGTAGTGGCAGGTTTAGGTACTGCAGCTCTGTCCCACTGAAGTCTATTGGTTATCAATATTAGAAACTGGATAACCCCTTTAATAAAGTAATAGTAAAGCATACAGAAATCTGTAGCATGTTTCCTGATATCCATTAGCAAAAATACTCACCTCGTGCTCCTGTGTAAAGATACACAAACTTTGTTGTATTCCACAGGCTCCTATGTACCATTTTGTTTCTAAAGCTCTCTGTATAGTGTATATCTACATGGCTGCAAACTACAAACCTGTTTTCATGTAGACACGTGTTACTCCACTCTGTTTGCCTCTGGAGATATGTGTGTAAATAGGATGAGTACGACAGCAGGATGTGGTCAACAGTGTCTGCTGGCATATCTGCCACATTGTAGACTGCTGTAGTATCACACGTCATACATTAAGCTCAATACATTCAGTACATCCTATATATCAGAGCTTGCTTTCTACTTACAATTATTACATTTCCACAAATCATAAGACTTTGCTTCTTTGTAAATGTTCCTACAAAATCCACCAGAGCTGGCCGGAAGTTTGGCGGTCCCGTCAGGACTAAACACTGTGGTCTATAGGACATAAAGGTCAACATTTCATGAACAGATTAGGCTTTATTACTAGATTCAAAGAAAAGCTGCATCTTGCTGGTCCCTCTAAACACAGTGATAGCTATTGGAGACAACTATCCAAAATTGCAGTGAAAAAATATCTTTTAGAGAAGAGGTTCTCTCAAAAAGAGGGACTATATACATCAGGGGTCTCAAATTCAATTTACCCGGGGGCCGCTGGAGGTAGAGTCTGGGTGAGGCTGGGCCGCATTAGGTTTTCCACACCGGTAATATGCTCCCTAGTGGCCCCTGCACACGGTATTGTGCTCCCTAGTGGCCCCTGCACACGGTATTGTGCTCCCCTAGTGGCCCCTGCACACGGTATTGTGCTCCCTAGTGGCCCCTGCACACGGTATTGTGCTCCCTAGTGGCCCCTGCACACGGTATTGTGCTCCCTAGTGGCCCCTGCACACGGTATTGTGCTCCCTAGTGGCCCCTGCACACGGTATTGTGCTCCCTAGTGGCCCACCCACGAACTATTATTATACTCTGGGTTCTTTTCAGAACCCAGAGTATAATGATTGGAGACCCAGGGGAGGATACAAACATAAAAACCAGTGTTACTTACCTATCCTGGAAACCGGAGCACTCCCAACAGCTTTCAGCCCTGTCTAATTGCGCACAGACGTCACGCGATGAGACCGTTGACATGACCTGATGACGTCACCAGAGCGCCCAAGCCTGCTCGGAGTGACAGCGGATCGCAGGAGAGGTGAGTAGCATTGGTTTTTATGTTCCTTCACCTCCCCTGGGTCTCCGATTATTATACTCCGGGGTCTAAAAAGACTGTAGTAGTATTTGAGGCCCGCGGCCTCACTTACCGATGCCCGCGGCTGCTCACAGTGGCATCCACTTCCTCTTCTATGTCCCATAGCAGAAGGGGAAGCGGGGGAGGCCATGAGCAGACGGCGGTTAGGGAAATAAATAGGCCATCACCTGCCGGGGATACTCCAGTAGGTTACGGCCTATTTATATAAAAAAAAAAAAAAAGTTCTCCTCACCTACCTGCGATGCAGCCGCCGCCTCCTCCTCTTGTCCGAGACGTCTGTATCTCAGCATAGGCGGCGTGATGACGTCATTATATCGCTGCCTGCGCTGTGATGCGGACGTCTTGTAAGCCAGCCCAGGACAGGCCGCTTTAAAAAAAACAATGCTGAGCGGGGCCTGTCCTGGGCTGGCTTACGAGACGTCCGCATCACAGCGCAGGCAGCGATATAATGACGTCATCACGCCGCCTATGCTGAGATACATTAGATAGTAAAAAATGCCGCCCCCCCAGACAGTGTGCCCCTGGTGCCATTCGTATCAAACTCGGGCCGCACTAACATTAAACTTTGATATTGAGGTGGGGGCCGCAAACTATTGTCCCGAGGGCCGCAGTTGGCCTGCGGGCCACGAGTTTGAGACCCCTGATATACATAGATATAAGGGACTTCATTACAGAAAAAATACACTTCAATAATATAACGGTTTTGTTAATGCTCCCTTTAGCCAATATCAAATGATAATATTCTGGCTGTCTGAAGACTGCAATGAAGGGGGAAGTTTAGAAGCTTATTGTATACTGTTTTATTATTGAGTTCAATATAACAGTACACTACCTCTAGTATTGTTTGAGAGTATCCAGACATTTATCATCTAACTCTGTTTATTCAGAGGTATCCCAGGAACCCAGAAAAGACTCTGTTATAGGTATAGGATATATAAATTATGGAAAAGATTTAGTTAGTTGCCCCAGTTCTGTATCTAAATACCTTGGCTAAGGCACAATGGCTTGATAATGTACTCTCTGGAACTCAGTATTTGGGGCACATACTTTGAAAGCACCAAACCCATAACACTTTTATGGCTGGCTACCTTATGTGATACTTCCAAAATCAAACATAAAAAAGTGTTATATTTACCTGAAATTTTTTATGTGATCCTCCACTTGGTTCAGCCCAACACAGTAAGACAGAGCCATGTTGTAGGACCCTGCCTGCACAGAGGAGCCCCAGTTTGCCTCTGTATGGATAAACAGAATAAAAAAAAAAAAATTCAATAAATGTCTTATGTCAAATGTTATATTACACATACTTAATGTTTTACAAGATTTCAGACAAAAATTAACCTTAACAAAGCTGCCCAGTTATAGTAAACTATCATGATACTGTAATATTCGGAGAGAAAAGAGAGACAGGATTTCTGTAAAGGGAGTCTGTCTCTGGGGTGATGTAAACCAGCAACACAGATAGGTCAGGATCACCTGATTGTAAAGTTTTTTTACCCATGTAAATTCATGCCTTCATGAGGTATTCATTTATTTCACAATATGCAAATGAACAATCTGGAGCACTGGGGGTGGCTTTGTTGCTCACAAACTGCTCTAATACTCCCTCCTTCCTCCCTACCTTTTAGATCACAATGCACCGAAAGGAAGACTGTTTTCATATGGGTTATCCCTTTCAGAAAAAGCTTCACTTTCTCTTCTCAGGAAGTAACATAACATCCATCAGTCACATGGCCCTGCAACAGCTCAGTCCCACTTTTCTGAATATAGTACAGTTTCTGCGCCTGCTACATAGCACCATACTAGCATCAACCATACACCCTATTAGTATCAACATAATAATATAGTGCAGATTGTTTTGGCATTAAAGAATAATGAAGCCACGTTGAGAAAGCAATACTTACCAGGCTTCTTGTACAGGACGTAAGCCAATAGAAAAATTACAATACCAATAGCAATGAGAGCAGACTCCCAGGCCAGAAGGAACATGATGACAACAGATATTATTGCTCCAAACAATGATGCCCATTTACTGTAATACTTGAATGAAGGTCTCCATCCTGTAGGGGAAATTATTTATAAGATTATTATGGTTAGTTATTACCATGCTCACATCTTATAGCATGTCTACAAACTCTACTGATAGCCCATCACTCCAAAAGAACTTTCAATAACCTTCAGTGGTTAGAGCTGTAGACAGCCGGGGCCCAATTGGTCTAAGGTGGCAGTGATCAAGTATATGGTAAGGTGAGGGAATGTGTTTGCCATCTCCTTGGTCTTGATCAATCAGAAATGCCCAGTAGGTTAACTGTTTTGAGTAGACATAGACATGGACCCCCTCAGCCTGCAATGTCTATTTGACCTGTTCAGCAAATAAACAGATCTGGGGTTTTGGAGGTTCTATAATAATCCATTACTTTATCTCTTTAATTATAAAAAGTGTTAATATTACCTGGTGAATTAGTTATAGATGCATGGAAACAACTGAAATTAATCAAAGCGTAGGAACATAGGAAGAAATTGGAGATGATAGGAGCAATAGTGTTCAGTTCACCTGCAGGAAAATGAATAAGGTGAAATGCACATCGGATGTGAACAATGTCATAAATAGGTTGGTAATGTATGACTACTAATAAGTATGTTTTATAGGTATTGCAATCTGTAATGTAATTGTATTAACTGTAGCACAATATAACATATCAATGTAATATAACTGACATACCAATCAGAATAAATGCGCTTGCAATGACAAAGGTTAGGAGGTATCCCCGAATTGGCTCATTGTTCTTCCCATAGCCTTTCCCAAAAAAGCCAATCAATGGGTAGAGATTGTCCTTACAAAGGCACTGCAGGAACATAACAAACAAAAAAGTATACTGGAAACTGACATTAAATGTGGTTTTGTAATGGATCCTGAAGGGTGATATTGACATAAAATAGGACACGACACAATAGATTACACTAGTCTACCTATCATAGCATGGAAACCTGACTATATTGAGCCTTAACCCCAGTGTGAACAGAACCTTGCATAGTTCCACAACTGAATTATAATTCCTTGACCACTATTCTAGGGTTAATATTCTTATGGTAGTCTTCTATTCAGATATGTATGTAACTTGTCAAGAATAACAATTCACTGCACATATAACAACATGATGTGACCTTCACAGACATATACAGTGCTGTGGCACATAACAGGTGGTGGCAATAACTAAATCACACTTGCAGCCAGTTGAAATGGATTAAAGTTGACTCAACCTCTGTCCTGTGTCCTTGTGTGTACCACATTGAGCATGGAGAAAAGAAAGAAGACCAAAGAACTGTCTGAGGACTTGAGAAGCAAAATTGTGAGGAAGCATGAGCAATCTCAAGGCTTCAAGTCCATCTCCAAAGACCTGAATGTTCCTGTGTCTACCGTGCGCAGTGTCATCAAGAAGTTTAAAGCCCATGGCACTGTGGCTAACCTCCCTAGATGTGGACGGAAAAGAAAAATTGACGAGAGATTTCAACGAAAGATTGTGCGGATGGTGGCTAAAGAACCTCGACTAACATCCAAACAAGTTCTAGCTGCCCTGCAGTCCGAGGGTACAACAGTGTCAACCCGTACTATCCGTCGGCGTCTGAATGAAAAGGGACTCCATGGTAGGATACCCAGGAAGACCCCACTTCTGACCCAGAGACATAAAAAAGCAGGCTGGAGTTTGCCAAAACTTACCTGAGAAAGCCAAAAACTTTTTGGAAGAATGTTCTCTGGTCAGATGAGACAAAAGTAGAGCTTTTTGGGAAAAGGCATCAACATAGAGTTTACAGGGAAAAAAAAGAGGCCTTCAAAGAAAAGAACACGGTCCCTACAGTCAAACATGGCGGAGGTTCCCTGATGTTTTAGGGTTGCTTTGCTGCCTCTGGCACTGGACTGCTTGACCGTGTGCATGGCATTATGAAGTCTGAAGACTACCAACAAATTTTGCAGCATAATGTAGGGCCCAGTGTGAGAAAGCTGGGTCTCCCTCAGAGGTCATGGGTCTTCCAGCAGGACAATGACCCAAAACACACTTCAAAAAGCACGAGAAAATGGTTTGAGAGAAAGCACTGGAGACTTCTAAAGTGGCCAGCAATGAGTCCAGACCTGAATCCCATAGAACACCTGTGGAGAGATCTCAAAATGGCAGTTTGGAGAAGGCACCCTTCAAATCTCAGGGACCTGGAGAAATTTGCCAAAGAAGAATGGTCTAAAATTCCAGCAGAGCATTGTAAGAAACTCATTGATGGTTACCGGAAGCGGTTGTTCGCAGTTATTTTGTGTAAAGGTTGTGCTACCAAGTATTAGGCTGAGGGTGCCAATACTTTTGTCCGGCCCATTTTTGGAGTTTTGTGTAAAATGATCAATGATTTGACTTTTTTTTTCATTCTCTTTTGTGTTTTTTCATTGCAAGCAAAATAAATGAAGATATTATTACCAAAGCATTTGTGATTGCAATCATTTTCTGGAAGAAATTGAGTATTATCTGACAGAATTGCAGGGGTGCCAATACTTTTGGCCAGCACTGCATTAGCATATGATCATATTTAGAAATACACAGTTTTCGGTTATACTGTACCTGAAATACTTTAGGGGCAGAGACAAGACAAGCCAAAGCAGATGACAGGGTGGCACCAAAAATCCCAGCAGTAACAAGTGGGGCAAATCCAGATACCATACTCATAGACTGCAAAATACACAGATTATGTAAGGAAATGTGCACACAGGATGCTACACAAGGACGAATGTATCAATAGCAATGATGCTTAATGAGACTTTTGTTCAACTGTGATTAGAATTTTATGAAAATATCTGTGCGGGGTCAGAATATCAGAAGTAGTCACCATCTAAATTGGATCATAGAGAGACAATTTTATATTACACATTTACTTGGAATATACAGTAGACTTCCTTTCAATAGTGGAATGAGGTCACCGCTTCAAACTCACATAATGATATGTTATGGGTAAACACATAGGTGGTAGTGCCCTTTTAAAGCTATGTACACCTTTTCAATTTTTTTTTAACTCTTTCTATTCATACAAAACATAAAATTAAGAAACTTTGCAATAGGTCTTGAAGCATATCTAAACTTGTATGTTACTCAAAAGTACAGGTGACAACAGTAAACGTTATAATATACATTATATATATTCTGAACTTTGCTATTTGCCGTTTCCCTGTGCTGATCACTGTTTGAAGTCAATGTTCAGATCCATATTCTGTAGTTGGTACACAGAGATATGCTCCAGCTTGCTAAAGTTTATAGAGAGGGGAGTGGGTGTGGACCCACTGTGTCAATAAACCGGCTCAACATTGGGCTACTCCTGAAGATGTTGGCTAAGTGGTATTCACCCTTTAACCCCTGTGTGGAAATCTGAACTCTGCTGCAGGGGACCATCAGGTTGTTACCGCTGGAGTAGTCCTGGTGATAATGACAGCTAATCCAAGTGGGTCAAGACATGTCAGCGTTTGGCACTCAGGGTACAGGCAGAAACATGGTCAATGGACAGTCCAAGGTCAGGGCAGGCAGAGTTCATGCAAAATAGTATATCAGGCTGGATGGACAAGACAGACTCAGAGTCCAATAAACAAGCTGAAGTCAAATACAGGTAATCTGTAGGGTTATTGGTTGAACTATATGGACCTGTGTCTTCATCCAACCTCATCTACTATGTAACTGTGTATATAATCAGGAAACATAGTAGTAGAAACAGCTTAAAAGAAACTAGGAATCTAGGAACTTTTTTCTTAAGCATCTTCCTGTAGAGTAATATGCCTTAAACAGACCATAGTTGCAGGGGAGTGGCTAGAACAGAACAGAAGAGTTTTTCAGTGTTTTAAAGGGCCAGGGTACGCACTCTATGGATAGGGACTGCCCTGTGCCCATGACCTGGAAGAGCAGGGTGGCGGGACAGACAGTACTACAATAAACAGACAGACAGCTTCAAAGTTCAACTCATAAGCCACCTTTTAAAGAGAAAAGGCCTTCACTTTAAAATTACAGCTGTGCCTGTTATCTCTCTGCTCTCTGTCTGCTCCCCTGCCCTCTCCATAGCATTCCATGAGCTAAGCTTATCTCTAGATGAAGGATTTCAGAAACAGTGATCAGTGCAGATGAAGATGGTTGGAAATAACAGGAGCCTTTAAATATATAATAAAGTCTACTGTTAGCTCTGCAGGTCCATTCCCTTAATGTTCCCCCAACACTTAATGTGGCTGTACGCGTGTTGGACTAACACTCATTCAGCCAATAGCTATTTCCCACTACTTGCCTATAAATATGTACACTATGTGTCTATTCAAAAAAAAATGTATGGCACATGGTTGTGAAACCCTGTCTTGTAAATAAGCTCTTGAAATCTGTTGCTGACTGGTAAAGAAATGCTGGGCAGCCCCCATTTGTCTGTAATGTGTAGTTCTTAAAGGGGTTGTCCAACCCCAAATTAAATTTTCATACTGATGACCTATCCACATCTTCAGTATGTGATCTGTCAGGGTCACCACCTGGACCACGCACAGATCATCTGTTCTAGCAACCTCCGGGTGCTCGAAGCTGCTGGTGAACGGACGGTATTGCAGTGGTGCTCCTATTCAAGTTATAGGAGCAGCGCTGAAGTTCACTGGAACCAGTGCTATACAGTGGATGGGGCTTCTCTGAGGCTCATATTACTTCTGGCACATGGGGACTGCTAGAACAGATGATCTGTGCAGGGTCAGACCCCGACAAATGACATACTGATGACCTATCCTGTGCATAAATCATCAGTATGAAAATTCAATTTGAGGCAGGAAAAGCCCTTTGAGACCTCTTAATGGCACTTCTATTTTCTTCCCTACCAGTCTATGAAAGGACAACATTTTAATACCCACTAAAAACCAACTGCAGACCAACTGCAATTGAAATACCTGGTAATGATTTATCAGCCCATATTTACAACTCTGGTTAAGGGCACAGTTGGTGAAGTTCCATCCGTATTCACAAGCAAGCCCAACACAGTTTGTACCTCCCTCAATAATCGTGTCATTCAGACTACCAGAGGCATCGCGAACCACACAGGAGCCTGCAATAGGAAAAATATGATATTTGTACAGACTTGGGCCACTCTCCTAACAAAGGCTACAATGAAGAATGCAGTATCATGGTGTATTCAAGCTAAGGGAGAACAATTACTTTTGCCTATAGTTAATGATGTGATATAGTGTTTGGAAAAATTGTACATATGTTTATTACTGTTGTTTATTAATCTCTGTACCGATAGTGGCAGATATAATCAGGTATGAGATGGTTGTCCAGAAGATGGCCATGAGAGTGCCTTTAGGAATAGCAACTGCTGGGTCCTGATTAAGGAAAAAAAATAAAAAGACATAAGAACACATAAAAACACATATGAGCAAACAGAATGTGTGTGTGTTGAAAATGCCTAAACATAATTGTATTATATATATATATATATATATATATATATATATATATATATACAGTACAGACCAAAAGTTTGGACACACCTTCTCATTCCAAGAGTTTTCTGTATTTTCATGACTATAAAAATTGTAGATTCACACTGAAGGCATCAAAACTATGAATTAACACATGTGGAATTTTATACTTAACAAAAAAGTGTGAAACAACTGAAAATATGTCTTATATTCTAGGTTCTTCAAAGTAGCCACCTTTTGCTTTGATTACTGCTTTTCACACTCTTGGCATTCTCTTGATGAGTTTCAAGAGGTAGTCACCTGAAATGGTTTTCACTTCACAGGTGTGCCCTGTCAGGTTTAATAAGTGGGATTTCTTGCCTTATAAATGGGGTTGGGACCATCAGTTGTGTTGTTCAGAAGTCAGGTGGATACACAGCTGATAGTCCTACTGAATGGAGTGTTAGAATTTGTATTATGGCAAGAAAAAAGCAGCTAAGTAAAGAAAAACGAGTGGCCATCATTATTTTAAGAAATGAAGGTCAGTCAGTCCAAAAAATTGGGAAAACTTTGAAAGTGTCCCCAAGTGCAGTGCCCAAAACCATCAAGCGCTACAAAGAAACTGGCTCACATGAGGACCGCCCCAGGAAAGGAAGACCAAGAGTCACCTCTGCTGCGGAGGATAAGTTCATCCGAGTCGCCAGCCTCAGAAATCGCAGGTTAACAGCAGCTCAGATTAGAGACCAGGTCAATGCCACACAGAGTTCTAGCAGCAGACACATCTCTACAACAACTGTTAAGAGGAGACTGTGTGCAGCAGGCCTTCATGGTAAAATAGCTGCTAGGAAACCACTGCTAAGGACAGGCAACAAGCAGAAGAGACTTGTTTGGGCTAAAGAATACAAGGAATGGACATTAGACCTGTGGAAATCTGTGCTTTGGTCTGATGAGTCCAAATTTGAGATCTTTGGTTCCAACCACCGTGTCTTTGTGCGACGCAGAAAAGGTGAACGAATGGACTCTACATGCCTGGTTCCCACTGTGAAGCATGGAGGAGGAGGTGTGATGGTGTGGGGGTGCTTTGCTGGTGACACTGTTGGGGATTTATTCAAAATTGAAGGAATACTGAACCAGCATGGTTACCACAGCATCTTGCAGCGGCATGCTATTCCATCTGGTTTGCGTTTAGTTGGACCATCATTTATTTTTCAACAGGACAATGACCCCAAACACACCTCCAGACTGTGTAAGGGCTATTTGACCAAGAAGGAGAGTGATGGGGTGCTACGCCAGATGACCTGGCCTCCACAGTCACCAGTCCTGAACCCAATCGAGATGGTTTGGGGTGAGCTGGACTGCAGAGTGAAGGCAAAAGGGCCAACAAGTGCTAAGCATCTCTGGGAACTCCTTCAAGACTGTTGGAAGACCATTTCAGGTGACTACCTCTTGAAGCTCATCAAGAGAATGCCAAGAGTTTGCAAAGCAGTAATCAAAGCAAAAGGTGGCTACTTTGAAGAACCTAGACTATAAGACATATTTTCATTTGTTTCACACTTTTTTGTTAAGTATATAATTCCACATGTGTTAATTCATAGTTTTGATGCCTTCAGTGTGAATCTACAATTTTTATAGTCATGAAAATACAGAAAACTCTTGGAATGAGAAGGTGTGTCCAAACTTTTGGGCTGTACTGTATATATATATCTACAAGATATTAGGAGTGATTACATAGTATAACATGCCATTACTATACTATACTATTCTATACTATAACATGCTATTACTATTGCCTTTGAAAAATATACAGATGGCTCAGAGTTACCCTGAACTTCTGCGATTGGTTAAACTGTTACGTTATAATATCTTATCACAGACAACAAAAAACATTGGAAAAAAGACAATAAAAAGTCATTGAAAAAATGTTTTCAATGACTTTTCATTGCTTTTTGTTGTCCTCTGTGATAAGATACCATACTGCAGTAGCTAAACCAGTTGCAGAATTTAGGCTTAACTGCTACATCTATATTTCAGTTTGATGTGATCTACTGTATTCAATGTACCTTAAGATCTCCCGAAATATTAGCTCCAGCTAGAATCCCAGTGGCCGAAGGAAAGAAAATGGAGAACATTCCAAAGAAGCTGCCATCATTTCCTCTCCAACCAGGAACAAAGTTTTCAGCAAAGATGTCAGCTGTATATAGAAAAATTAAATATGAAAGTATTATATATTTATATACAATATACACTACTGTTCAGAAGTTTGGGGACACCCAGACAATTTTGTGTTTTCAATGAAAACTCACACTTTTATTTATCAAATAAGTTGCAAAATGAATAGAAATTATAGTCAAGACATTGACAAGGTTAGAAATAATGATTTTTATTTGAAATAATAATTTTCTCCTTCAAACTTTGCTTTCGTCAAAGAATGCTCCATTTGCAGCAATTACAGCCCTTTGGCATTCTAGCTGTTAATTTGCTGAGGTAATCTGGAGAAATTTCACCCCATGCTTCCAGAAGCCCCTCCCACAAGTTGGATTGGCTTGATGGGCACTTTTTGCGCATCATACGGTCAAGCTGCTTCCACAACAGCTTAATGGGGTTGAGATCTGGTGACTGCGCTGGCCACTCCATTACAGATAGAATACCAGCAGCTGCCTGCTTCTTCCCTAAATAGTTCTTGCATAATTTGGAGGTGTGCTTTGGGTTATTGTCCTGTTGTAGGATGAAATTGGCACCAATCAAGCGCTGTCCACAGGGTATGGCATGGCGTTGCAAAATGGAGTGATAGCCTTCCTTATTCAAAATTCCTTTTACCTTGTACAAATCTCCCACTTTACCAGCACCAAAGCAACCCCAGACCATCACATTACCTCCACCATGCTTGACAGATGGCATCAGGCACTCTTCCAGCATCTTTTCAGTTGTTCTGCTTCTCACAAATGTGCTTCTGTGTGATCCAAACACCTCAAACTTCGATTCGTCTGTCCATAACACTTTTTTCCAATCTTCCTCTGTCCAATGTCTGTGTTCTTTTGCCCATATTAATCTTTTCCTTTTATTAGCCAGTCTCAGATATGGCATCCCTGAGTCGCCTCTTCACTGTAGACATTGACACTGGCATTTTGCAGGTACTATTTAATGAAGCTGCCAGCTGAGGACCTCTGAGGCGTCAATTTCTCAAACTAGAGACTCTAATGTACTTGTTTTGTTGCTCAGTTGTGCAGCGGGGCCTCCCACTTCTCTTTCTACTCTAGTTAGAGCCTGTTTGTGCTGTCCTCTGAAGGGAGTAGTACACACTGTTGTAGGAAATCTTCAGTTTCTTGGCAATTTCTCGCATGGAATAGCCTTGATTTCTAAGAACAAAAATAGACTGTCGAGTTTCACATGAAAGTTCTCTTTTTCTGGCCATTTTGAGAGTTTAATCGAACCAACAAATGTGATGCTCCAGATTCTCAACTAGCTCAAAGGAAGGTCAGTTTTATAGCTTCTCTAACCAGCAAAACTGTTTTCAGCTGTTCTAACATACTTGCACAAAGGTTTTCAAGGGTTTTCTAAACATCCATTAGCCTTCTTACACAGTTAGCAAACAGAATGTACCATTAGAACACTGGAGTGATGGTTGCTGGAAATGGGCCTCTATACACCTATGTAGATATTGCATTAAAAACCAGACGTTTTGCAACATTAGACCATAGTCATTTACCACATTAACCATGTATAGAGTGTATTTTTGATTCATTTAATGTTATCTTCATTGAAAAAAAACTGTGCTTTTCTTTCAAAAATAAGGAAATTTCTAAGTGACCCTAAACTTTTGAACGGTAGTGTATACAGTATATACTGTATATATATATACAGTAGAGACCAAAAGTTTGGACACACCTTCTCATTCCAAGAGTTTTCTGTATTTTCATGACTATAAAAATTGTAGATTCACACTGAAGGCATCAAAACTATGAATTAACACATGTGGAATTATATACTTAACAAAAAAGTGTGAAACAACTGAAAATATGTCTTATATTCTAGGTTCTTCAAAGTAGCCACCTTTTGCTTTGATTACTGCTTTGCACACTCTTGGCATTCTCTTGATGAGTTTCAAGAGGTAGTCACCTGAAATGGTTTTCACTTCACAGGTGTGCCCTGTCAGGTTTAATAAGTGGGATTTCTTGCCTTATAAATGGGGTTGGGACCATCAGTTGTGTTGTTCAGAAGTCAGGTGGATACACAGCTGATAGTCCTACTGAATGGAGTGTTAGAATTTGTATTATGGCAAGAAAAAAGCAGCTAAGTAAAGGAAAACGAGTGGCTCATCAAGAGAATGCCAAGAGTGTGCAAAGCAGTAATCAAAGCAAAAGGTGGCTACTTTGAAGAACCTAGAATATAAGACATATTTTCAGTTGTTTCACACTTTTTTGTTAAGTATATAATTCCACATGTGTTAATTCATAGTTTTGATGCCTTCAGTGTGAATCTACAATTTTTATAGTCATGAAAATAAAAAAACTCTTGGAATGAGAAGGTGTGTCCAAACTTTTGGTCTGTACTGTATATATATATATATATATATATATACAGTGCCTTGCGAAAGTATTCGGCCCTCTTGAACTTTTCAATCTTTTGCCACATTTCAGGCTTCAAACATAAGGATATAAAATTTAAATTTTTTGGTGGGACAAGTGGGACACAAGTGGGACACAATCGTGAAGTGGAATGAAATTTGTTGGATATTTTAAACTTTTGTAAAAAATAAAAAACTGAAAAGTGGGGCGTGCAATATTATTTGGCCCCCTTAAGTTAATACTTTGTAGCGCCACCTTTTGCTGCGATTACAGCTGCAAGTCGCTTGGGGTATGTCTCTATCAGTTTTGCACATTGAGAGACTGAAATTCTTGCCCATTCTTCCTTGGAAAACAGCTGGAGCTCAGTGAGGTTGGATGGAGAGCGTTTGTGAACAGCAGTTTTTAGCTCTTTCCACAGATTCTCGATTGGATTCAGGTCTGGACTTTGACTTGGCCATTCTAACACCTGGATACGTTTATTTGTGAACCATTCCATTGTAGATTTTGCTTTATCTTTGGGATCATTGTCTTGTTGGAAGATAAATCTCCGTCCCAGTCTCAGGTCTTTTGCAGACTCCAACAGCTTTTCTTCCAGAATGGTCCTGTATTTGGCTCCATCCATCTTCCCATCAATTTTAACCATCTTCCCTGTCACTGCTGAAGAAAAGCAGGCCCAAACCATGATGCTGCCACCACCATGTTTGACAATGGGGATGGTGTGTTCAGAGTGATGAGCTGTGTTGCTTTTACGCCAAACATATCATTTTGCATTGTGACCAAAAAGTTCGATTTTGGTTTCATCTGACCAGAGCACCTTCTTCCACATGTTTGGTGTGTCTCCCAGGTGGCTTATGGCAAACTTTAAACGAGACTTTTTATGGATATCTTTGAAAAATGGCTTTCTTTTTGCCACTCTTCCATAAAGGCCAGATTTGTGCAGTGTACGACTGATTGTTGTCCTATGCACAGACTCTCCCACCTCAGATGTAGATCTCTGCAGTTCATCCAGAGTGATCATGGGCCTCTTGGCTGCATCTCTGATCAGTCTTCTCCTTGTTTGAGATGAAAGTTTAGAGGGATGGCCGGGTCTTGGTAGATTTGTGGTCTGATACTCCTTCCATTTCAATATGATCGCTTGCACAGTGCTCCTTGGGATGTTTAAAGTTTGGGAAATCTTTTTGTATCCAAATCCGCCTTTAAACTTCTCCTCAACAGTATCACGGACCTGCCTGCTGTGTTCCTTGGTCTTCATGATGCTCTCTGCGCTTTAAACAGAACCCTGAGACTATCACAGAGCAGGTGCATTTATACGGAGACTTGATTACACACAGGTGGATTATATTTATCATCATCAGTCATTTAGGACAACATTGGATCATTCAGAGATCCTCACTGAACTTCTGGAGTGAGTTTGCTGCACTGAAAGTAAAGGGGCCGAATAATATTGCACGCCCCACTTTTCAGTTTTTTATTTTTTTACAAAAGTTTAAAATAACCAATAAATTTCGTCCCACTTCACAATTGTGTCCCACTTGTTGTTGATTCTTCACCAAAAAATTAAAATTTTATATCTTTATGTTTGAAGCTTGAAATGTGGCAAAAGGTTGAAAAGTTCAAGGGGGCCGAATACTTTCGCAAGGCACTGTATATACTGTATATATATCCTTATTAGTCTGTTTGTTTAAATAGAATCTGTATCGGTACCCAGCTCACACTGAACTCTATGGAGAGGGGAGGGGGAGAGACTGTTAATTGATTTATTTCCTCATACTGTTATCTTAAAGCATAGCAGTGTTAAAGAGCTACTTGACTCACAAAGTAACAGAATGCAGCAGTTAACTTTGTGCACATCCAGATAAAGGTTTATGTTTTAAATGCTTCATTCTAAGGAATCACAGATCATGCAGTATTTTCAATCCTCACCTCTGTAGCTGAAGAAACCTTTGGCTTTTTTTTCTTCTGAGGCTGGAATCAGTGTCCCGACCAAATAGTTTGCAAATGACACCATAATTACAATAAAGAAGAGAATCTGAGCCTGAGGAACAGAGATTGAAAGTACATTGAAAAGACTTTGTTATGGATTGTAGCAAATGAAAAAAAAAACAATATGAAGTAAAATTTCGATAATATGACATTCCTATTCCAATAGGGATCAGTGTAACGTCTGGTGTTTTTTATGCATCTCCATTTCCCAAGTGACTCTTTATGCCTTCTCAACCCCTCCATAGCTATATTAAAGTACACTGTGTATGGAGTCATAATGGAGTTGCCATGAAGGCAACTCTGATGAAGTAGACTTGTGTAGCTCTGAAGTAGACTCTGATGAAGCTGGCATAAAATAGGTCTCTCAGGTCCCACACAGTTAGACTGAAGAGAGCTCTCTGTAGTGCTCTCACCAGTGTGACCTGGTACTCGGAGCAGAGTTATGTGTATGTATAGAACTATATAGAATTAAAAGACTTGTCTGGTTTAGAAACCAGTTTTCAAATACTTCACACGAAGGAATTTAAGGCTGAATTTGTCAAGCAGAAAATTTCTGCTTCTGGAATTGGAGGCAGATTTTTTCTGCTTGTCAAATACCGACGAGGATTTTGATGCTGAATTTGAAGCAGAATTAGAAGCAGAATTTAGGGAAGAGGGTCACTGTATTTTGCCTTTATTGGGCAGGGCCAAACTCCAAACTTCTTAAAGTTATATCCTTGTAGAATTAAAGAATTTTTCTCTGGGCACCACAGTATCATCCTCACAATTCATATATACCAGTTCTAATCCTACAACATTGAACAGTTACTTCATCCACATCAGACACAGTTGTTTATACCATCTAAAAATCTACATCCTAACCACGGCCCCTGATGTTTGTTTTTTTTTTTTTTTTTTAATAGGCCGTTACCTGCTGGTGTAACTCCAGCAGGTAACAGGCCCTATTTACTTACCGATCCCCGCTCCTGTTCACGTCCGTCTGCGCTTCCCCTTCTGCGGAAGCAGAGGTGGCTGTGAGCAGGAGTGGGGATCGGTAAGTAAGGCCACGGGCCCGTGAACCCCACAAACACTGCTATCATTATACTATAATGATCGAAAGGCCAAGGGAGGTGAGGTAACATAAAAAACACTGTTACTTACCTCTCCTATGCTCCTGCAGGCTTCGGGCCTATTTGGTGACATCCAGACGTCACGTGGACCGGGCATCCGTCATTATGCGTTGCGACACAGGCCCAGCACACCTGATGTCTGTACCAACATTGAAGATGGCCGAAATCAGCGGGGAGAGCACTGGAGCCAGGGAGTGGCAAGTAACACTGTTTTTTTATGTTTGTATCCTCCCCTGGGTCTCCGATCATTATACTCTGGGGTATGAAAAGACACAATGGGGCATAATAATGTGTGCAGGGGCCACTATGGGGCATAATAATGTGTGCAGGGGCCACTATGGGGCATAATAGTGTGTGCAGGGGCCACTATGGGGCATAATACTTTGCCTTGGGGCCCAGCCATTCCTAGTTA
This sequence comes from Leptodactylus fallax, assembly GCA_947044405.1. Classification (NCBI taxonomy): domain Eukaryota; kingdom Metazoa; phylum Chordata; class Amphibia; order Anura; family Leptodactylidae; genus Leptodactylus; species Leptodactylus fallax. The sequence continues at coordinate 3,890,525 of CAMRHE010000088.1, forward strand.
CGCCACTGATCCTAACTGATTAAATCTGAGCATGAAGTCACCTGGAGAGAATGAGTCCGTGTTTGGTGGCATAGTCCTTACCTTAGCCTCCCACTCCATACCAGCTAGTGAAATTCCTAATAGGATAGCAACAGTAATGATGCCAATAATTCTTATGTCATTAGAAGGATCCACAATGGTTGCACCATTTTCCTATAGTTGTGGAAATAATAAGTGTTATTTATGGCAGGCTGTATTTATCATCTGTAATTCTAATGGATACATCTGTTTCTTTTACCTGCATTAGATCACGAACTGTCTCTGCAAAACCAACAGTATGCATGGCGACTGCAACTGCGTTGGCAAATGCAAATATAAGTCCAATGGATCCTCCAAGCTCAGGCCCCAGACTTCTAGATATAAGGAAATATGTACCGCCTAAATTTTAAGTAAAGAAACACACCAATAGTTACGTTTGCAGAAATTAACCACAAGTAGAGCAATAGTTCTACACTTACAATTTATACCTGAGCTGTGGTGTCATTCTTCTTCATTTCACACTCAAAAGTGATTATCTATGAAATACAGTCATATGAAAAAGTTTGGGCACCCCTATTAATCTTAATCATTTTTAGTTCTAAATATTTGGGTGTTTGCAACAGCCATTTCAATTTGATATATCTAATAACTGATGGACACAGTAATATTTCAGGATTGAAATGAGGTTTATTGTACTAACAGAAAATGTGCAATATGCATTAAACCAAAATTTGACCGCTGCAAAAATTTGGGTACCCTTATCATTTTATTGATTTGAATACTCCTAACTACTTTTTACTGACTTACTGAAGCACAAAATTGGTTTTGTAACCTCACTGAGCTTTGAACTTCATAGCCAGGTGTATCCAATCATGAGAAAAGGTATTTAAGGTGGCCAATTGCAAGTTGTTCTCCTATTTGAATCTCCTCTGAAGAGTGGCATCATGGGCTCCTCAAAACAACTCAGCATTCCAAGAAAAACACTTGCTACCCACTGTAAAATTTGGTGAAGGTTCCATCATGCTTTGGGGCTGTGTGGCCAATGCCAGCACCGGGAATCTTGTTAAAGTTGAGGGTCGCATGGAATCAACTCAGTATCAGTAGATTCTTGAGAATAATGTACAAGAATCAATGACGAATTTGAAGTTACGCCGGGGATGGATATTTCAGCAAGACAATGATCCAAAACACAGCTCCAAATCTACTCAGACATTCATGCAGAGGAACAATTACAATGTTCTGGAATGGCCATCCCAGTCCCCAGACCTGAATATCATTGAACATCTGTGGGATAATTTGAAGCGGGCTGTCCATGCTCGGCGACCATCAAACTTAACTGAACTGGAATTGTTTTGTAAAGAGGAATGGTCAAAAATACCTTCATCCAGGATCCAGGAACTGATTAAAAGCTACAGGAAGCGACTAGAGGCTGTTATTTTTGCAAAAGGAGGATCTACTAAATATTAATGTCACTTTTCTGTTGAGGTGCCCATACTTTTGCACCGGTCAAAGTTTGGTTTAATGCATATTGCACATTTTCTGTTAGTACAATAAACCTCATTTCAATCCTGAAATATTACTGTGTCCATCAGTTATTAGATATATCAAATTGAAATGGCTGTTGCAAACACCCAAATATTTAGAACTAAAAATGATTAAGATTAATAGGGATGCCCAAACTTTTTCATATGACTGTACCCATTATTTTTTAACAATGTCTAAAAAGTTAACACATTTGTGTGTCATAGTCCATCCACCAGCTTTCTTGAACAAGGTTTCCTCTGCTTTGAATCTTGAGTTCAACGCTGTATTGTGTCCCTCCAGAGAAAGCAGTAAGTTCCCTCTAGTAAGCTCACTAGAGAGAGCTTACTGCATACACAGTACTGACAGTACAGTAAGCTCCTTCTAGTAGTGGTAGCTGTCAGCCACAATTAAATTTTTTTTTCTTTATGTCAATTTAGGGGATTTGGAGATCTGTATCAGAAAAAGTTATGACTTCTTTTAATGATATATTTAAAAATGCATACCACAGAATGTGAGATCTCAAAGCTGCATTGTGTTTACGATGGACATCTTTACTTTAAATCTTAACATGAAATTCTTTGACAAGAATGTGCCTCAATGCCCCTATTGTGCATCGACTCTAAAAGATTGTCAAAAATTGGCACACAGTATCTTAAAGGGGTATTCCCATCTTAAGGATCATACTCATTCAGACTTGCAGTGTTTTATCCAATACATTGCTTTATCGATATTGCTCCATTTCTGCATACTGCTTTTAGTTTTTGAACTAGGGCTAAATAAGTTTCTTGAGCAGCACTTCTGTTATCTGGGTATGTAAATCCAGCTATGACTGTGCAGATTACAACAAGCAGGAGCTCTGTGATCTAATGAGCTGAAAACCAGGAAGTGGAGGGGAGAGGAGACAGGAGGATATCTGAAATCCTGGGATGAGAAAACCCCTTTAATGGCCTACACAAATGCAGTCACATTTGGCATAGATGTGAATTAATTTGTGGAGGTTGCCGATGGATATAAAACTTGCCAATACCGTGGCTTTATTTTTCTATGGGCAGGTGGCACACATAATGACTTTACCTGATTTGACTTTCCCATTGGTGGAAATAGCTGAAATGGACAAGCCTGTGATGCTGGTGACTGTTATAGATATGAAGATTATAATCCAGGTGAGTGCTATGGGAAGAGTAAGCAATGATTTACTGCACAAAATATCATTTATGAGCAAGTGTAACTTGAAAATGGAATATTGGAATATGGTACTGACCAATACCAGCTTGAGCTGTTATCCAAGGCAATCGGAGATAAAGAATTACTCCCCATATATTCAACATGCAGCGGATCTTAAAAGGTATGGAATGTGACATGGCAATACATAAGATTACTTCTTTTATGATCAGTCTCAGTTAAAAATGAAAAGGTAATTGTCAGAGGCGGACAAGAGGCCTGAAGCCTTGAAGCTCCTGAGTCATAATGCAAAGTCTGTAACATCATATAACACCTTCCATGTGACATTTGTAAAACTGGTGTTTTCCTATGTGGCCCCCTCAAGTATCACAGCCCATTTATGACTAACTCTGCATCTTCTTTAGTGGTGGAACACATTTAACTGTATAATAACCAACTAACTAATACTCTAACATATTGATAGAATACTGTAAAAGTTTATTTTTAAAATACTCAAAGAATACAGAGCATGGAGGCGCAAATTGAAGCTCCTGAGCTCCATTGCAAAATCTGTAACAATGCCCCTTACTAATGTACTACTTGTAATACATCTGGCAGTGGGTTCTATGAAGCACCAGAGCCTTGTATAGCTAGAGCCCTAACAAAATTCTAAAATGGAATACACAGCAGGTATCTATCATTATTCTTTTAGATCTTACCATTACACCTTTTATCCACCCAAATCTAACAGGTTCCCCTGCTGGCTTCTGTACCACGTTCTCAACTTCTCCATCGGGAGAGTCATTATTGGCTTCATATACCGGAAGCTGCAGGTGATCTTGCTGTAGAGAAAGAATGTGAGAGTTTACAGGCAAACTTTTACAGGAGTCTCCAAGCCTAAGCAGACTGTATACTATATCCTATACAAAGAATCCATGAAAAAATGAAGTGAGTATTTTGAAAAGTGTTTTTCTTGATTCCTGTTAGCTGATGGTCCGTTACAATGTATCAGCATAGGCAATGCTCTAAGTGATAACCACAGCTAGGAGCAGTTATCACTTATTTATTTTTAACCCTTCCCGACAGAGGCATTTTTAGATTTTTGTTTTTGATTCCACGCCTTCCAAACCACATAACATTTTTATTTTTCCATTCACAGAGCCATATGAGGGCTTAATGTTTGCATGACAAATTTTTCTTCATAATGCTACCATTTATATATATATATATATATATATATATATATATATATATATAACAAAGCAAAGACCCGGCGGCTATGGCAGCAGCTCAGCTTCTGAGTGGCCTCCATGTTGAATTAGCCGTGAGCAGGAATGGGGATTGGTAAGTAAATAGGACCTGTTACTTACCTGCTGGGGTTACTTCAGCAGGTAAAACCCTATTTAACCCCTTCCCGACATCTGCCGTATCCCTGATGTGTGCCCCTGCCTTGTTCAAAGTAGAGAAAGTACTGACCATACACCAAGATATTTGCCCTAGCTAGGTCTCTTATACAAAACGGATACCCACGTAATAAACCAAGGACCAAGGTCAAAATGTTGAAGATCTTTGCTGCATGAAGTGAGGCCAAGGCCCACTCCTACTTCCTAGGCTAGACTGGTCCAAGTCTATAATAATTACAATGACATTACTGAGACAATGTGACTAGACTTTTGGCAACAATTTACAATGTTTAATTATAAAATGGGTTGAGAAGATCCTCAATTTAAAGGGTTTTTCTCTGACTTCAAAAGCACCATTTTGTTGGCCTCATATAGAGAACATAGCAGGGAATTGCCCTCAAAAGCTGCCTTGAACATTTTATTTGTTTTTCTTAATTCTAATTTTATTAAAGTTTTGCAACATATAAAAAACAACAAAATATATAAATACGATATAAAGCAAAAAAATAGAAAATATGCCACAAAGGGCAGTCACAAGTAAGAAAAAATTAGAACTTTACATATCACAAGCAAATTTAAAAGGGTGCACTAGAAAAGAACCTAAAGACGGGGTGGGGGGTGGCAGAAAGACACAGGAGGAATATACATACCTCCAAGGGACTACAAATCGTGGTGAGCCCGAAAATGTATCCCAAGGTCCCCAGACCACCTGAAACTTCTCTTCATCATTATTCAAGAGAGCTGTCAGGTACTCTAGTGAGCGGGATTCTCTAATTCTCGCATATAGCTCTTCAAGTGCAGGGGGGGATGTCCGCTTCCAGTGTTTTGCCATAAGGCAACTTGCTGAGCATATAGATTAAGAGCTGTAGGGTATGTTTACGTTGCCGCTCAGAGGGCAGGTTAAGCAGAAATGACTTAGGGATTATCGAATTCCCAGCACCCATTCTATAAACATCTGGACCTTGCGTCAATAAGGCTGGAGTAGGGAGCATGACCAAAACAGGTGGAAAATGTTGGACCGGACGGGCACCACACCTCCAGCAATTCTCTTTTATAGCCACATTAAAAGAGTGAAGCAAGGCTGGGGTGTGGCATCAGTGCATCAACATCTTGTAAAAGTTCTCCTTGTGCATGATGCAACGGAAGTTCTTTGCTGCCCATCTCCATATCAGTGGCCAAGATACATCTGACAAGGTCTACCCTAGGTAACTCTCAGACTTTCATTTATAAGGATTCTTAGGTAACACATCAGGGGTTGGATCCAAAAGAATCCCATAGATATCAGAAATGAGACCAGCTGTGGAGGCTTCAGATTTGCAGATTTTCTCAAAGATCGTAGGCTCAGGAGCCTGTGTACCCCTAAAAATAATGGCAGCTAAGTAATAGATCTGGATATATGAAAATTCACTAGAACAGGGAAGATTAAACTTAGACTGCAAGTCAACAAATGAAAGGAGGGAGCTTGTCCTATAACAGACCTCCCTTTAGCCAAGGGCCTGAGACTGTTGTCGCAAGCCCCAGTGGGAATTTGGACTGGAATAGAAAGGCTGTCATCGAGGAGCATGTGATGGAGAAAGGGAAACAGGCTGCACAAGTGCGCCAGATATCTCTTGTGAGAGCCATGGGACCTAAAAGGGCATTAGGGTAATAGGGGCCAACCATATGAACATTTTAAAGAGAGGTTGGCCTAGATACTCCAGATATCCTAAATATACCACTACGGAGAGGTCAGGCCCTGGTGACTTTGCATTGTCCAGCATGCTTTCCTTGCAATTGAAGGAGTCTTATGCGTAAGCAGGGCTGTAAAGTTGGTTGTTGGAGCTAATTTTGGGTGGAGTTGGAGAACAGTTCCCATCTCTAGATTCAAAATAAATGTATTACTTATTTTCAATTATGTTATACAATTATTGATATTTTATAATTAATTCAATTTACTTTCATAGGGATTCAATCACTGTCTTTTTAATGAATTAGAGAAGCTTTAATGCTTCTGACTCACAGTGGCTGTCATTTATGAAGGAGTTGGAGATGAGCTGTAGAAAATTAAAGGGAGAGTTGGTGTTTTGGTCTACTGGCTCCATAGTCTTCTGTATAAGATGCAAGATTACTTCTCCCTCTGCTTGTAATTGACAATTTCTCATTTGAATAATGGACATATACGTCACTTTTTATTTTATAATACTTGACTGTTAGGGACCTGAACACACAAAATGTTCTCTGATGAAATTATTATGAGCCTATGTAATGTAACAGTGGACAGATCAGCTCTCTGTGACTACCGAAAACTAAGGGTGATCAACTGCAGTGCAACTAAGGGTCTGCTCAGTGACATTTTTCCCATGAAAATGATGGACACTATGCTGGAACCCTATTGACTCAATTATAAGGCAAAATGGAGGTCTAGCAAGCGCCGCTGGTATGTCATACAACGGATCAAACTGAGTGCTGTTGTTTTTAGTATGAACAAATGAAATCTAGACATTTTCAATGGTTCTTCTAAAAAGCTGTACAACAGGAGAAAGTAGAGAAAAAGCATCTGTATGGATGCTGTATACTTCACGATGGCAAAAAGAATTTGGTCCAAGGCTTGGATATGAATGGGAAAATGTATACACGAATGACACATTTCAGGGAAGTTTTCTCCTTCTTTAGGTCCATAGGTGCACAGTACATATATTGACAAAATGGTGTCCAACCCTGGTTTAAAAGCTGAAAGTCGAAGTTGGGTTGTAGCAAAATTAAGAAGGCTTAGTCTTCTGTTTGGCCTACCAACTCGATAGCCCTACTGTCAGGAGATCATTAAAAAGCAGCAGTAGGTCAGTATATGGTCAAATAAGAGACGCTGTGGAGAACAATGTAAATGAAAAGGTTACAGTCAGACAGGAGTTAAGGTTTTTTATTCTTCTAGAGCATTTACTTAAAAAGGACATTATTTCTACAACCACTGTCTTTCTTTACTCTGCCTTTTATTGGAGGGGGGTCCAATTTTGGCTTTTGCTAATAGGGCTCCATGGTTTCTATGCAAGCCCCTGCCTGAAGCTGCATGCTTAGTAGACCCAAATGATAAAGGACCGATCTTTGATTAACAGTCTCTCTCTGTTACATCCTGCAGAGCATTCCAAGTAGTTGTTCAAGAATCTAAAGTGGTAGAAATATCATATTTCCTCCTGTATATACTATAGTATAGTTTCAATATTTTACATACTTTGTATGTAAAATACTGAAACTATTTTATGAGATTAAAGAGAGACATGGTAAGAACATATTTCCTGTAAGACAGGAATGTAATGAATAACAGCAAGGAAATCATAACTCTGCAGAGACACAGAAAGTCGGTTTAAGGTATGATTCTTTCTTAGTGCACAAATACTACAGTAATCTAGGAAATAGGGTGTTAGCCAGCAAATGCCCTTCAGTGCATGTCATTTAGTTCAGTAGGACAAAGAATGTATAAGAAAGGAGCTAAAAGGATGTCTCAGTGCCTAGGCTAGGCCTAAAGAAATGTATAAGAGAAGATGACAAGTGTGGAATGCAAAAAAATATTATTATTTTAAATAATTAATATTATAATAATTATAAATAAATATTTGAATATGGGGGAGCAAAAATAAAATGTAGCACAGAAGACAGTAAAAGATATATCTATATTTATCAGGCATAGAGGACAACATTTATTAAAATGGACAATAAAATCTATATTATAATGTAATAATAAACATAACAGAGTGAATTAGTAAGTTATAGAGAACATCAATAAAAACTAGTAGTAGTACATCACAATGTTGCTATTTTATTACAGTAATTTGCCTTTGCACCTTACCTTTAAGATGGAATGCAGGTCCTCTAAAGTTGGTCTGACTTTTTTCACTTCTCCAGATACTTCAGTATTAGCATAGTGGTCATAGTTTGGGACTGCATCAAGAGTATTATATCCAAATGTCCTCATGTAAAAGGTATTGGAATGGGTAAGGTTGTTGGGATTGAAGGTATCATAAGCAGTTTCTTGCTGTCCATACTGAGATTTGGTACTCTCTTCAGTGCTGATTAGGGAGCGGATAGTGAACCGTCCACAGGATGGGGCACTCTCTGTTGCATTCTCATCTCTGCTTTCAGCCATTTCATCGCCAGACTGGTGTTTGAGGGAACTTATTCCAAAAAACTGAGAATGTGGGTTTTATACTCCATGGAACCAGTAAGAACCAAACCTGAAAATCACTAACCAGAATAAGAGACGGTTAGATGCTTTGACTCTAAATGTCACAGCCTTAGGCCAAAAAAAGAAAAAGTAAATGAGCTGAGAACAGATTGAGATGAGAGAGCAGATAGGAAACCACACAATGAGGAAGGGTTAGGGGAGCCTTCAAATGTAGTCTCTACTTTTTACAGTGCAACAATGATTTTAGAGCTTTTAAGTGGCTCCTTTTTGGATCCAAATTTTACAAGTCCTAAAATTTGGTTATAAATATTGAGTAAGGGGAGCACATGCATGTGGTTCATTGAGTTGGACATACCTCATGTGAGCTCTGTTCCAGACAAAGACTGAAGGAACTTCAGTAGCGCAGGCTATAGCTCCACAAGAGTGAAATATCAAGTCACTGAAATTAGTAGGAGGAAAAGAATAGATAGTGAAAAGTCTGTGACGTCATTGAAGAGGGTCGAAAACAGCAGGGAGGCATGCTGGAACCCAGGAGAGTTGAGTACCAATGTTTTTTATGTTTGTTACCTCCCCTGGGCCACCGATTATTATTCTCTGGGGTCTTTTCAGAACCCAAAATTTTATTACAATACAAATAATATTTGCAACGAACAACGTAGGGGCCACTATGGGACTTAATACTGTGTGCAGGGGTCGCTGTGGGACATAATACTGTGTGGGGGTCCGCTATATAACATTATACTGTGTGGAGGGGCCACTATGTGACATTATACTGTGTGCTGAGGCTGTTATGGAACATTATACTGTGTGGAGGAGCTGCTATGGTATATTACACTGTCTGGAGGCCACTTTGGGACATTATGTGTGTAAATGGGCTGTTATATTGTGTGGGGTCCATGAAAGGGGGCACTATGCCTTGGGGGGGGGGCCCAAGTCAGAAGTTTACTATGGGGCCCAGTCTTTGCTAGTTACGCCCCTGCACAGGGGGAAAGAGGGAGATCATAACTGTACACAGGGCCGGTGTTAGGGAAGGGGGGCAAACTGGGAGTCTATGTGTGTGTGTGTGTACATGTTCTGTGTCTATGTGTGTGTGTATGTGTGTTGTACACATGTTCGTGTGTGTGTGTGTGTGTGTGTGTGTGTGTGCATGTTTTGTCATGTGTCTGTGTGTTATGTACATGTTCTGTTTTGTGTGTGTGTGTATGTGTAGTAATACAGATTCCCTATGGTATCCAAAACTTGAACCAGAATTTCATATATATTTGCTTTGCTATTGTGTCAGTATTTACTGCAGTTTTGCATTACATTTGTCAGGATGATCACCGTTATATTTCCTAAGATTCTTGCTATATACAGTACAGACCAAAAGTTTGGACACACCTTCTCATTCCAAGAGTTTTCTGTATTTTCATGACTATAAAAATTGTAGATTCACACTGAAGGCATCAAAACTATGAATTAACACATGTGGAATTATATACTTAACAAAAAAGTGTGAAACAACTGAAAATATGTCTTATATTCTAGGTTCTTCAAAGTAGCCACATTTTGCTTTGATAACTGCTTTGCATTCTCTGGATGAGCTTCAAGAGGTAGTCACCTGAAATGGTTTTCACTTCACAGGTGTGCCCTGTCAGGTTTAATAAGTGGGATTTCTTGCCTTATAAATGGGGTTGGGATCATCAGTTGTGTTGTTCAGAAGTCAGGTGGATACACAGCTGATAGTCCTACTGAATGGAGTGTTAGAATTTGTATTATGGCAAGAAAAAAGCAGCTAAGTAAAGAAAAACGAGTGGCCATCATTACTTTAAGAAATGAAGGTCAGTCAGACCGAAAAATTGGGAAAACTTTGAAAGTGTCCCCAAGTGCAGTGGCCAAAACCATCAAGCACTACAAAGAAACTGGTCACATGAGGACCGCCCAGGGAAAGGAAGACCAAGAGTGACCTCTGCTGCGGAGGATAAGTTCATCCGAGTCACCAGCCTCAGAAATCGCAGGTTAACAGCAGCTCAGATTAGAGACCAGGTCAATGCCACACAGAGTTCTAGCAGCAGACACATGTCTACAACAACTGTTAAGAGGAGACTGTGTGCAGCAGGTCTTCATGGTAAAATAGCTGCTAGGAAACCACTGCTAAGGACAGGCAACAAGCAGAAGAGCCTTGTTTGGGCTAAAGAACACAAGGAATGGACATTAGACCTGTGGAAATCTGTGCTTTGGTCTGATGAGTCCAAATTTGAGATCTTTGGTTCCAACCACCGTGTCTTTGTGCGACGCAGAAAAGGTGAACGAATGGACTCTACATGCCTGGTTCCCACTGTGAAGCATGGAGGAGGAGGTGTGATGGTGTGGGGGTGCTTTGCTGGTGACACTGTTGGGGATTTATTCAAAATTGAAGGAATATTGAACCAGCATGGTTACCACAGCATCTTGCAGCGGCATGCTATTCCATCCGGTTTGCATTTAGTTGGACCATCATTTATTTTTCAACAGGACAATGACACCAAACACACCTCCAGACTGTGTAAGGGCTATTTGACCAAGAAGGAGAGTGATGGGGTGCTACGCCAGATGACCTGGCCTCCACAGTCACCAGACCTGAACCCAATCGAGATGGTTTGGGGTGAGCTGGACCGCAGAGTGAAGGCAAAAGGGCCAACAAGTGCTAAGCATCTCTGGGAACTTCTTCAAGACTGTTGGAAGACCATTTCAGGTGACTACCTCTTGAAGCTCATCAAGAGAATGCCAAGAGTGTGCAAAACAGTAATCAAAGCAAAATGTGGCTACTTTGAAGAACCTAGAATATAAGACATATTTTCAGTTGTTTCACACTTTTTTGTTAAGTATATAATTCCACATGTGTTAATTCATAGTTTTGATGCCTTCAGTGTGAATCTACAATTTTTATAGTCATGAAAATACAGAAAACTCTTGGAATGAGAAGGTGTGTCCAAACTTTTGGTCTGTACTGTATGTAAATGATGAAGCCAGATAAAAACTGTTATTTTAAATTGAATTGGAAACTCTTAGACTAGCTTCACATCTGCTCCAGCCTCTCCGTCGTTCGGCTCCGCCAGGGAAGCCTGACCACTGTTTTAGAGGTTACACACAGACACCGGCGGACCCCATTGACTAGAATGGTGTCCACCATTTCAAAACTGAAAGAGGAGCTTTCACATCCTCTGGCACCTGCGGTATTATATATCGCTAGAAAGCTGACAGTCCATTGAATTCAGCTATCACCTTTTTCACTGATTCACTATTATCTTTCCTGATGTGCGCTCGGGTGCTGGAGATATCGGTGCACTGCTGTGCTCCAGTGCTACTTCCTGCTGTCTTCTATCACATCACAGACATGGATTAGGTCACCATCATTGTGCATCAAGGATGCCAACTGGACCCACGTGCCGTCTGTGACATCAATGAAGAGGACCGAAGACAGCAGGAATTTGCGTTGGAGCACAGGAGAGGTAAATAAGACCGTTTTTTTTTTTCCACCCGGGACCTCTTAACATTATACTCAGAAAAGCCAGGGGTGCACCTCTAATGAGCCTCACGCGGCACTATCAGAGGGGCAGCATTTTTAATATTGTTTTTTTTTTTTTTTTTTTTTTTTACTATTCTTTATCCTAAACCAGCCCAAGACAGGCCACTCTGAAAGCAAAGATGAGCAGTACCTGTTCGGGGCTGGCTTAGGAGATGGCTGTATCTCAGCGCACGCGGCGTCATCACGCCTCCTACACTAAGACGCAGACATCTTATGCGCCGGAGAAGCAGAGGTGGTGGCTCCATCAAGGGATCGCAGGTAAGTGAGGATAATTTTTTTTTTTTTTTTTAAGTAGGCCGTTACCTGCTGGAGTAACCCCAGAAGGTAACGGCCTATTTACTTACCTATCCCCGCTCCTGCTCATGGCCGCCCCCGCAGAGGCATAGCTCGCGGGGGGGGGCAGAGGAGGCGGTTTCTACGGGCTTACTGACTCTGTAGGGACCCACCCCGGAGCCGCCATTAATAATTTACTTTTAACTAGATCGGTGTCTGCGTCATCGCGCCGGCCTGGTGTCGGTGTCTTGTAAACCGCAACGGTTTTGGAAATTGCAGCATGTCCACTGTGTGTATTTTTCTGCAATATGTGGATGGAATTTGCTAGAATCCCATCCATTTTGCAGGAACTGTAAAATGCTGCATTTTTTCCGCGACGTTTAAACCGTGGCCACACCACGTCATTTCTGCCATGTGAGGCCAGGGCCTTAAGGAGTTTTCCACCTCATTTTTATTGATGAGCTATCCTCAGAATAAATCATCAGTAAGAGATCAGTGAATCCCAGCTGATCAGCTGTATGAAGGGGCCATGGCGCAGTCTGTCTATAGTGTCCGTGTGATGTAATTACAGCCTTGTCACATAGACGTGTATAGGACGAGGCTGTAGTTACATTACATGGCCGCTATGAGATGTATGATATTACATAAACAGAGAAGTGGTCACGGCGCTTACACAGATACCACGGTTCATTCAAACAGCTGATCCTGGTGGTCCCGGGTATTGGAACCCCACTAATTTTTTTTTTACTTTTTAATAAGGAAATGCCTGGGGCATTAATAATAAGGGGCACTATTTAAAGGGGGTACACAGGGAAGTTATTAATATAAAGATACACTTGGGGGTATTATTCATTATGGGGGGGTTATATAATATATTTTATAATTGGGGGTAGCAGCAGGATGGGTGTGCAGGTGAGGACAATGTGGGTCGGATGCCTGGAAAAGTGAGGAGCCAAAGATGTGTTGCAAACTTTACAGAGACAAGCCACAGCTGGAAGAAGTGGTCATGACTGTCCAGAGGGAAAAGAATGTGAAAGATTAGTCAGAGACGTCACCTTTAAGTCACAAAATGTTACTGCCCTGTATTCACCTAAATGATAAAGGATAAATACCTGATTGATGGGGGTCTGTCTGCTGAGACCCCCACTGAGCCTGAGAATTGATTTTTCCCCCCCCCACTGGGTGGGAATTCAGCCTGACCGCAGCCTGGCTGAATATAGGCGTGTAGCTTGGTGGATGGACGAACCCGCGTGGCTCTCATTCACTTCGATTGGAGTGCCAAAGATACCCAAAGTCCAGTACTCAGATATCTGCGGCACTCCTATTAAAGAGAATGGGGGCCATGTGGGCTTGTCCATCCGCCAAGCAGTTATTTTCATTGTTAATGCTGTGATGTTGATCTCTGACACTGAAGTAATACAGTAAGAAGAATTCTTTTATAAACTGTTTTATAACTTTGTGTATATTGTGCAACAATAGCAGCGTGTGAAGCTAGTAGCATGTAAACTCAATTTTTTATTTTTTTTTGGGGGGTGGGGGGCATCTTTCCATAGTCCGCCTCAGGCAGCAAAGAGGCTAGGTTCACCACTGATAGCAGCTTGTCGGAGCGAAACTGCCAGGCAAACCTCGCGAGGTTCGCCCAACAAATACCAAGTACTGCAGCCGTACTTACTTATCCCCATTCCATATCACGCCACTCTCAGTGAAGTCCTGATGCTGTTCAGTGTCAGCAACGTGATATGGGACGCACGGGGCCCCCTGGAGAGCTGAAGGGGAAGCAGGGGCAACCGTGGGCAGGAGTGGGGACCAGTAAGTAAATAGGGCCCATTACTTGCTGGAGTAACTCCAACAGTTAAAGGCCTATTTAAAAAACAAAAGCAGCAGGGGCCCACCAGGCCCCCTATGGTCACAGACCCCATAGTAGCTGCTATGTCGGTAGATCCGCCACTGTATGTTTTAGAATTTAGGGCCCCACTTGTAAACTTGCCCAGAGCCCCACTTTGTCTAAAACCAGCCCTGACTGTACATCTAGCCCTGAGGACATTGAACAGAAATATGTCACCTAAACGAGTTACAGGCTATAGCAGGCAGGGGCTGCTCACATGTGCGGAGAAGCAAGTTTTCATTTTCCAGACAGGAGTCCTATTCCCTGGTGAGCCTCAGGCCAAGCATCAAAGGCACTGTATCCACAGCTCTGAGACGCCATTCGTGCGGAGGAGGCAGGGGAAGGTGCCAGCAAGGGCCAGTCAACTTCTGAGGATGCTGCCGATGCAAGAGAAGACGGGTTGATGCAGGCCCCCTGTATTCGGTACTTCCCACTGCTGTCCAAGGTATGGGCGGGCGGTCGACAGGCATCTCCAGGGAGGGAGAGCCAAGTGGTAGGCTGCCCGATGTATCACTGGGCTCCAGAGAAAGACAGCACGCTGGCAGGGTGGCCTCCAGGAGGGAGCCCGGTAAAGAAGCTGGTGCGACTGCGGGCACGATCTTGCAACCCTCCACGTTGCGCCCAGTGGCTACCAGGCCGCTAAGGAACCAGTGGATGGATGGACCCTGAGAGAGCACTAGAGGAGTCGACGAAGACCTAGGAGGGCCCCTCTTAGTTTTGCCCATCGTCTAGAGGGATAAAGGCACGATTTAGCTGTGAAGTGATGGGTCCACAAATGATCCAGGGAAGGAGCAGAGAAGTTTTCATGTACACTTTAAAAAGATAGTATAGTAGAGAGGTACAAAAACACTAAACACCAGATTTAAACAGCTGAGAGAGGAGCCTAGCAGCATAAACTGGGACAATGTCCTCAAAGTGAAAGGAACACAAACAAAATGGGACATTTTCAAATGCATTCTAAATAGGACCAGTGAAAACCATATACAATAAAAACAATAATAATAATAATGTTATTAATAATAAGGGAATAAGCGGGTTAGAAATCATAGAAAACCAATATGGCTAACTAAAACGGTAAGGAGTGCATTGAGGGATAAAAAGGAAGCACTTAAAGTACTAAAACAAAGTAGTGACACAGCATTAAAAAACTATAAAGAGATAAATAAATTGTGTAAAAGACAAATAAAGGAGGCAAAGATCGAGGCAGAGAGAATAATTGCCAAGGAAAGTAAAAATAATCCAAAATTATTCTTCAACTGCATAATAAAATAAAAACTGACAATGTGGTTCCTCTCATAAATAATCTGGATGTAATTGTGGAGGAGGATGAGGAAGAGGCAGATCTATTAAATACCTTCTCGTTTGTATTTACACAAGAAAATTCAATGGCGGCGGCGCCGCCTTCAAAATAATAAAATAGAAAAATCTCTTGGTCCAGATGGCATACACCCCCGAGTTCTGAGGGAATTGTGCACGGTGATAGACAGACCCTTATATCTAATATTTAAGATTTAAGAGTACTAAAGATAATGACTGGGTCTGTTTCACATGATTGGCGCACAGCAAATGTGCTGCCAGTATTCAGAAAGGATTCTAAAAGTAAGCCTGGAAATTATAGGCTGGAAAATATGGCCTCTATGGTGGGTAAGATATTTGAAGGTTTTCTAAGAAATGCTATCCTGGAGTACCTCAATGTAAATAATCTTATAAACACCCAATCAGCATGGGTTTATCAGGAATTGGTCTTGTCAGACTAATCTTATCAGCTTCTATGAGGAGGTCAGTTCTAGACTGGACTGGTAATGCGGTGCATGTGGTATATCTGGACTTCAAAAGTTTTTGATACTGTACCACATGAAAGGTTAGTATACAAAATGAGAATGTTGGGACTGGGGGAAAACATATGCATTTAGATTCACAACTGGCTCAGTGATAGGAAACAGAGGGTGCTTGTACCACAAACGTCACTATCGGGCCCCTCCTTTCTAATATCTTTATAAATGACCTGGTAGAGGGTTTACAGAGTAGGGTGTCCATATTTGCAGATGATACTAAACTCTGTAAGGTAATCAAAAATAAGGAGGATCGTAGAATATTACAGGGGGGACTAAGGAAGCTGGAAACATGGGCAGAGACTTGGCAAATGAAGTTTAATGTAGACAAATGTAAGGTAATGCATTTTGGTAGAAGAAATAAAATGTATGATTATTAATAGTAAGCTACTGAATAAGACTGCCTCTGAAAAGACTTTGGGATTTTGGTGGACAGTAAGCTTATCTTTAGCGACCAGTGCCAGGCAGCTGCTGCCAAGGCAAATAAAATGATGTGATTCATCAAAAGAGGTATAGAGGTTCATGACAAGAACATAGTTACACCTCTATACAAATCACTGGTACGGCCACACATAGACTATTGCACGCAATTTTGGGCATAAGGCATAAGGACATAATTCAACTAGAGGAAGTGCAGAGAAGTGTGACCAAGATTATTAGGGGAATTGGTGGATTGGAGTATGACGACAGATTAACAAATTTGGGGTTATACAGTTTAGAAAAAAGACGTCTATGAGGAGATCTAATAACAATGTATAAATACATGACGGGACAGTACGAAGACCTAATAATCTTTTTACACATAGGCCAGTGACAGTGACAAAGCGGACATCCTCTATGTCTAGAGGAAAGAAAATTTCACCAGCAACATAAACAGGGATTCTTTACTGTAAGAGCAGCGAGGCTATGCCACAGGATGCGGTGATGGCGAATTCATTTTGTAAGTTCAAAGAGGGCCTGGATGTCTTTATCGAACAGAAAAATATTACGGGTTATGGGTTTTAGATTTGATCCAGGGTTTTATACTGATTGCCAGATTGGAGTCGGGAAATAATTTTTTCCCCTGACAAGGGGCAATTGGCATAACCCTCTTGGGGTTTTTTTGCCTTCCTCTGGATCAACACCGTAGAGTTATAAATTGGATTTGTAGGACCTGTGTCTTCATCCAACCTCATCTACTATGTAACTATACTAAAAATCACATTACGGTACGGCATATAAAAATAGTAACGTTGAAGTGTCATAAAACCACATAATGACCTAAAAACTGCACAGTGTTATGTAGCACATTACAATGAGACATTCACCACAATGAACTAACATAGCAGCCAAATCTATAGATCATCATCCAAGTATGCACAATGTAAAGTCCCTGCCTGGGGAGATATGTACGTGACTCAGTATTCAGCACCAGAACAACTATTCTGTTTCAGACACAGGACTGCGAAAACGAAAATTTTATACATATACCTAAATTATAATCTTACCTTGTACCTAAAGGAGTCCTCTGATCTGCATGATCCGTTATGAGTATTTAGGAGTAGATGGTCCCCGATGGATTTGCAGCTGATACCTCCCCCTTGGTAACCACCAAAAATACCAAAGGAGCATTATATAAAATTGCATTACTTTCCAGTACATTCCCATGGCATCTCTTTCATCCTAACACAATACACGACTGTATTGACCAAACACGTGTCTATTATTAGAGGAGCAAAATGACAGTCCTAGTTTCTTTAATTGTATGTCATTTGGATGAACTGCCTTCCATCTTTTTCCTATCCAAGTCACTCCATTTATCAGTTTTATTTGTTGCTCTATGTACCATGTGGAGTTGTTAGAAAACCAAACTCCACATAAAGCATTTTTATTGGGTAAAATACCTCTGTATTAGGTAAGAGTAGGGGCTCTATGAATACAGGTCACCACTTTTCTGCTCAGTAGCCAGGGTGAGAATTGGTGGCAGTATATATGAACATGTGCCACAACCCATCCATATCTATGGCATCTACTAGTAAACACTACCCAAAGGGGCTTTTAGGATATAGCACAGTGTTATTCAATTGTTTAATATTATTAAAATATGAAATATTGCTTTTTACTACTAAACACCTATTCTAGGAGGTCTCTATACCAATTGCAAATGTTTTATAAAACATAATAATGAAAAGAAAAAATAATACTAAAGTGGAAATGCAGTGTTTTTGGCTGCCGTGGCAACACAAGTGTCAAAAAAACTGGGGGAAATTTATAAACCCTTCTATGTCACATGATACTGTGGTGCATGTTTGGCACAAGACCCTTACTTTTACCACAATCCCCGTTCTGCACCTCGCTCGCCCATAACTTTTTTCATTTTCACAGTCATATAAGGGCTTAATGTTTTCGGGACAAATTGTTCTTCATGATGCTAACATTTATTATTCTGTACAATTCAGAATGGGGTGGAGTTGAAGAAAAAGTGCATTTGTGCGACATTATTACGGACTTCGTTTTTGCGGCATTCACTCTGCAGCCAAAATGACATGTCACCTGTATTCTATGTTTCGATACGATTTCGGCGATAACAAATTTATATGGTTTTATTTACATTTTAACCCCTTAACAAAAATCTAAAACTCGCCATTTTCTGACACCCGTAACTTTTTTAAATTTGCGTGTACGGGGATGGATAGGGCGTCTTTTTTTACGGGGCCAGGTGTACTTTTTAGTTATACTATATTGGGGAATGTCTATTGTTTTTATCACTTTTTATTCAAATTTTTATCAGAAGTGGAACAGCGAAAAAAAATTTTCGGCGGATGTAGGGAAAGGGTTAATAAATCTGCCCCACTGCGTTTTGCAGTCCCAGCACAGTGAATAGGATTTTATTTAATCTCATCCACACATCACAGAAAAAAAAAAAAAAAAAAAGCACAAGTTTATTTTCCACAGATTTTTTTTTTAAAAAAAACAAAAACAAAAAAAAACAGCATTTAGTTGCAAAATCACAGTGTTTTTTCCTTTTTTTCCCCCATAGATTTAAAAAAAAGAAAAAAGGGCTAGGGCTTATTTTCGGGGTAGGTCTTAATTTTTTGCATGAACAACAAGCACACATTTGATCGCTTTTTATTTCAACTTTTATCAGAGGTGAAACAGCGAAAAAACAGCAGTTCGGCACTTTTGATTTTTTTTTTCCGCTACGACATTCACCACAGAGGTAAAATGTTTATATAAGTTTGTAGACCGGGCGTTTTTGGACACAGGGATACCTAATATGTATGTGTTTCACAGTAATATTTTAGTTTTATATGTATTCTAGTGAAAGTGGGGAGGGGGGGCTTGAACTTTTATTGTTTTGTTTTTTTAATATTCTTTTACTTTTTTTTTTTTTCTTTTTCTATTAACCCCTCCTAGGGGGCTTGGACCTGCAATCATCCCATAGACTGCAATACAATTTATTGCAGTCTATGTGAGATTATCTACATTACTATTGAGGCTGGACCTCAATAGTAATATTCCTATGACAGGCCTGGGAGCCTTCTTAAGGCTCCCGGCTGTCAAAGGAACAGGTTGGCTCCCGCGATCTCGCAGCACGGGAGCCGACCTGCAAAGTGAAAGGTACGCCCCTGGGAACCGGCCCCGGGGATAACTTCTCTGCTTTGGGGGGGGGGGGGGCTATAGGCACTGTAGCTATAGTATAGTAGCTATAGGCGGTTGGGACCGGCCCTGGGGACTGCGGGAGGGGGGGGGGAGGTCACACTTAGTGCGATGAACCGACCCTCAGTTTTATATCTTTCTTGGAAGTGTGTTTTTACTTGCTCATGTCAGTCCTCCCCCCACTTGTTGGAATGTTGTGCTTAAGTTGAGGCCAGATGGCGATGGGAGAGAGTGGTCCGGTGACCTTAACTTCACCCATCCCTTCCCGGAGCCTAGGAAGGTACCCAAATGTCCGAGGTTTCTGCAAAGGGCAAAGGAGACAGTAGGAGGGCTGGCTGGGGGAGGTGAAGGGTGGGGCTGAAGAGGGTCTCACACTGAAGTAGAATGAGTTTTCTTTTGTCTTTTGTGTGGAAGCTGAAAGAGAGACAGCTAAGAGCAAGCTGTGCTCAGGTATTATTCTATATTTTATTTTCCCTTTTTGTTTTATGTATTGTATCATCGCACTTTTGCTTGTATGTTTATGCTTGATCATATTAATATTGTATATTTCTGTATATGCTATTAATTAGTACCGACCCACTTGGGTTATTAAATATATAAAATTTATACAGCTCGTTTTATTCTATCCTACGAACTCGGTCTGCTCACGGGTTGTGAGTGGAAGTTTAGAAGAGTGATCGCGGGTACGCCAAGAGGCTTGGCAAGGCGATATTCTTCACAGTGGTGGCAGCATTGTGGGATCTTAGGATAACAGTGTGTGGGTGTGGTATCACTCAGACACTGAGGATTGTGGCAATCCTATGGAACGAGCGCGGTATGAGATCAAGCTTAAAATACGATGAAAGTTTGGTACAGTACTGTTCCCTCCCTTCTTCTTTTTTTCTGTCCTATCTTTTATTTGGCAATGGCTTCCAGTGGATGTCTTGGATTCTGAGAAGTGGAACCAGGGGACGTCAGCAACTGACTGATACAAACGCTGACCAGATGGCTGATATGGAAGGTGCTGCAGCTGGGCAGGACGAGGAGCAGAGTCCTGAGGGGCTGGCACAAGAAAACATCACCATGCCAGACGGTTCAGCAGGTGCCCTCACCCCAGAGGTAACTGTGCCTGGAGGGACCAGTAGCCCCAGTTCTGTGGGGGTAACGGACTTATACTTGCAAATGGCCTTACAGCAGATAGACACCAGTGACTATAGCACCCGTCTGAAGGTGATTCACCAGTACCAAGCTGCTGCTGCTGCAGAGCATCGGGCTGAGAGAGAGGCCGCTGCCGCTGCTGCAGAGCGTCGGGCTGAGAGAGAGGCTGAGCGAGAGGCCCGTGAACGCCAGGCGGAGAGGGAGCATCAGCTTGAGCTAAAAAAGCTGGAACTTCGCCAGCAGGTGCAACCTTCCCCTGCACAAACTCCAGGAGCCCGAGCACTAAAGATCCGATCCGAGGACTTTCCAATCTTGGAAGATAACGGGGACTTGGACTCGTTCTTGCGGGGATTTGAGAGGGTGTGTAAGCAGCATCATATTCCCCAGGCAGAATGGGCCCATTACCTGTCTCCCCGGCTGAAGGGGAAAGGCCTGGATGTTTCCACGAACTTACCAGAGGACGCGGACTATGAGACCATCAAAGCGGCGCTGATCCGGAGATACCGGCTGACGCCGGAGGTGTACCGCAAAAAGTTCCGGAATATACAGCGGGGTCCCACAGAGAGCTATGCGGATGTTCTGCACCACTTACAGGCTACATTCTGGCAGTGGATCAAAGGACTTACTGTCACCACGTTTGAGGAACTTTTGTGTCAGCTGGGCATGCGCGAGGTCCAATACCTGGGACACCGGGTAGGTGGGGGAACCCTGAAACCAGAACCTGAAAAGCTGGATGTAATCACGTCCTGACCAACCCCCCGGACCAAGCGACAGGTGATGTCTTTCCTGGGTATGGCAGGGTACTATAGGAAGTTCGTACCGAACTATAGTGCTCTGGCCGCCCCCTTGACGGACCTCACCAAGAAGAAGTTGCCGCAAACTGTCCAGTGGACGGATGCTTGCAAGCGCTCCTTCCAGGCCCTGAAAGCAGCCCTGGCGAACGCACCTGTACTTCAGGCATACGATGAGTCACATCCGCTTGTGCTACAGACAGACGCCAGCACCTACGGACTCGGTGCCGTACTGAGCCAGCTTGACTCAGCGGGGCAAGAGCACCCGGTGCAGTACCTCAGCCGGAAGCTTCTGCCGCGGGAGGTGGCCTACGCCACAGTGGAGAAGGAATGCATAGCAATTATTTGGGCCTTACAGCATCTGCAGCCTTACTTGTATGGGCGCCACTTCACCGTGGTGACGGATCACAACCCTCTGATCTGGATCAAACGTGTTGCAGGTCAGAATGGACGGTTGTTACGTTGGAGCCTGGTGCAATGCCGATGGCCTGTCCCGGCGAGGTGAGGCTGCGGAGGTGCGGGTGGAAGAGGAACGGAGGCTCCTCCTTCCCCCCCCCCGACACACTCTAAAAGGGGGAGGTGTGATGAACCGACCCTCAGTTTTATATCATCAAGCCATATGGAAGAACTCTTCTTCAGAACTCTCTGGATTTGGGAAAAAGAATGGTAGCACCACCTCTTGGTTAACATTCACATCAGAGAAAACCTTAGTCA
The DNA here is from genome assembly GCA_947044405.1 of Leptodactylus fallax. Taxonomy (NCBI): domain Eukaryota; kingdom Metazoa; phylum Chordata; class Amphibia; order Anura; family Leptodactylidae; genus Leptodactylus; species Leptodactylus fallax. Next base: position 3,912,605 of record CAMRHE010000088.1, read on the forward strand.
GGAAATAAGAGCCTGAGAAGAAAACCTGACGTAGGGTTCATGGCAACCAGCAAGAATGTTTTTTCAGATAATGATTTAAGAGGTATAGTCTGAATGGGCTCAAAGGAATGATTGTGTTATGTTTGACCCCGAACCAAATGAAACATAAACAAGCATGCATAATAAACTGGTTTATTGAGGAAACACAAAACAAATAAAGGGCAGACAAAATAACTGAGAAAGTAAACAGAGTAGGCAGGAGAAAATGACAATAGAAATCGCCCTGCGATCCGCCCTGACTGATCCTGCCTGACGCCAGAGTTTTCCTCTTAAAAGAGGACACCTCACAGAAACCTTACTAGAATCCCTGTGAGCTGACCCTGAAATTAAACACACCATAAACCAGCAGTCCCCTGCACTGACCACCCAACAGCTAAATCCAAGAATCCACATACACAGTGAATTGCATACAAAACCTGAGAACCAGGCCTCACAGCACAGGTATGGCTGGACACACAAGTATATCCAGCAGTGTGAAATAGTGAAGCCCCAGTTTATATAGCACCACAGAGGGTGTGGCAGAGGCACCGGGAAAAACCCCTCCCCAAGGCAGAAAGTACAGACAGACAAGATTTAACCCCTGCCCGTCTGGACCAACTACCTAACAGATTGATCAGACAGCGAAGAACCAGGCAGAGATCCCATGAGGGAAAAGGACAGCGCACAAGAGGTCTTAGGTTTCTCATGGCCATGAAAAGCCTTGTGATCAGAGGTTGGTTAGAGAACTTTCCGACTGAGAAGGCATTGATAGCAGAGAGGTGAATCTCTTGCCAAACCCCTCCTGCAAGAACTGCAAGACTGATGGAAGTGAAATGGAACAAATGGAGTTCTGCTCACACCAGGAGTAGAAGACCCTCCATATTCACCCATCGGCCCCACTCGGCCGGTCAGATGGGGTACTTCTGGGCCAATCCACCTTCTTGTGCAACACTCCGCTCTGCCCAAAGAAAAAATCTCCTGCATTCCTGAATCAGAAGTGGGCTCCTGGTCCCCTCCTGCTTGTATATGTAGAAAACAGTGGGGAAGTTTTCTTATTGAATAAGGACTGCTTCTCCTGCTATGTATTGCTGGAAATGGAGTAGAGTGAACCTCACTGCCGTCATCTCCCTGAGGATGGACGGGGCTCTGCTCTATGAGTGGGTCCACAGGTCTTGGGCCATCTGGGGCCTAGCAGTGCACCCCAGCCTCTGAATGAGGCATTGGTGGTGATCACCGGCTTTGTCTGGGAAAACAAGGACTTTCCTGGCAGTACCTTTGGGTATAACCACCAGGTGAGGTCTAATTTGGTCTGGTGCCAGATTTTCATAAGAATGTACAGAAGATTGTGGTTCCTGATCCGCTGTGCTAAACTTTTGTTTTGTAACATCCTGAAATGGAATCTGGCCCAGGAGACCGCCTACAGTCCTGATGGTAGGTAGCCTAATATTTTCATTGCAAATCTGACTGACACTTGATCGCACAGGGTGAAATATTTGATTCCTTTCTGTCAGGAATTGAGCTCTCTGAGTCTTGAACCCTACACTTCCCAGCCATGTTCTGCAGCCTTGACCATTATGCCATTGTAGAAGCCTGTTTGTTCTTTGCTTTGCTGAGCCTGGGCCTTTCTATTGGAGTGAGCTTATGGATCTCACCTGCTCTGTGGCCAATCAGTATAGCAATCCCTATAAAAACCCACAGTTTACTCCATTCTGTGCCTGGTTATTCTGGCTGTCTGCTTCCTGTTTGCCCTGATCTTCACCATTACTCTACTGCTCCTGTGTACCGATTCCTGCATACAGTGGGGAAAAAAAAGTATTTAGTCAGCCACCAATTGTGCAAGTTCTCCCACTTAAAAAGATGAGGCCGGCCTGTAATTGTCATCATAGGTAGACCTCAACTATGAGAGACAAAATGAGAAAACATCTAGAAAATCACAGTGATTTTTGAGAAGACACGTGGAGTCGTGGAGATAGTGATGGGAAGACATGAAAACTCAAGGTGCTGAACCTGCGAGTTCCTGCGTACTGCAAGTCTGAGGAAGCTTCTGTGGGAAGGCAGAATCAGAACGTGCAGGTAAGCGTCTATTGAGGCCATAAAATCCACTGGCTGAAGCATATCTATTACGGATAAGATGGAGTCCATTTTGAATTTCTTTTTTTAGAAATAACTTATTCAGGTAAGTGAGATTGATTTTGAGGCGCCACTAGTTGTTCAGATTTAGAACCAGAAATATGATGGAATAGAAGCACTTGCCCCCCTGAGCTACGGTACCTCTTCTACAGTTCCCTTTAAGATGAATTCTTCCAGCCACTGGAGGAGAACTGGATTACTGGGGGAATTTATAACAAATCTGTTGGGAGGAATTGTCTTTAATTCCAGAGCATAACCTCTGGTGACACAGGAGCAGACCTGTGTCAGGCGTATTGAGCAGACGTATTGTCAGGATTCTCAATTCAGCTGCTATACCTTTATGGTTACCATGTCAACCTGGGAGGCTTCTGCAGTTTCAGAAGTTTCCTGGGTTAGTCCAATTAGCAGCTGTATATGTGTTATAGTGTGTTTTGGATTGCATCATTCTGTCTTTGGCTCGCAGTACTGATTTTAAATAACTGGTTCTACTACTCGCTGTTATCAGCCAGTTCCTGCTTTTGCTTTTGTTTGGCCTTGCATCTCAACCATAACATGTATGAAGTAGTTAGAGCCCAAATGCTGGAGAACTGTAGAAGTCTTGCTCCTACTAAAGGTTGAGAGGGCCTGGCATCATAGGGAGTTCTTGGAGAAGTCATTCGCCTTCTTTTTAAACCCTGGCACTTGATTACCCTGTCTCAAGGAATATTTTCTCTGTCAGTCATATCCTTTGAAAGTTCATCTAAGCTTAGGAGAGGTTCTTCTAAATGAATGAAAATTTCTCTTGTGAGGCTTCTTGATCTCTGGAAAAGAAATTCCCTTATCCTCTGCTAGGGACTCAAGGATAGTTGTGGTCCGAACAGGCCTCTGACTGGAATGGTAAGGAACAAAAGTTGTTTATAGAGGCCACAGCCCCTGACCACTGCTTAATCCGCAAGGCTCTTCTGCCAGCATTAGCAACCACTAGATTCTTGCAGGTCAACTTATGGATGTCCAGAGGGAAGTCACAGAGAATGTCAGACGCCAACTTAATATCAGGGATAGTGCGCAACAGCTCTTCTCTAGGAACACCTTCCTTAATATCCAGTGCAAGTTGGCGGAGAAGAATTCTGAAGGTTCTAGCAACAGATGTTGAGGCTACTAAGGACCTGCGAAGAGCTGAGTAAGAAGAATACAATCTCTTCAAGTAATAGTCAACTTACCTATCCATCTGGTCTTTGAGCAAGGAAGACTGATCTGCAGGAAACACTGACTTCTTAAAAAGCCTGTACATGGCCAAATCCACTTTGGGGGAATCCTGCCAGGGTTCATAAAATATGAGAGCCAGATGATAGGTGCCAGGTTTAGGGCAGTTTAAGGCTGAATTCAGCGCACTGTCGGCTTTCCCAGTATGTGCCCCGGTAGTAGAGAAGGGCAGGCCTTACAGCCTAGCGTCATCACTGGGCTGTGAGGAATGCCCCCTCCCATGACAGTACTCGTCCATAGACTTGTACTGGGGGGAAATAAGGGGTGCATTCCTCACAGCCCAGAGATGACACTGAGCTATGAGGAACGCCCTTCTGACAGTGGGGAGATATCGGTGCTGAAACTAACGGCACTGATATCTCCACCACCAGGGCACATACTGGATTGAGCGCACTGTTTGCTTTCTAGCGGTATATAAAGCCGCACTTTCATGAGGACACGAAAGGTCCTCTTTAAAACTAATAACCCTAAGCTTCTTAGGCTTTACAGTATTCTTTTTGATAGATCCCATATTTGTGTAAACGACCCTGAATGTCTACTTTTGGTGGCTGTTCTGTTTTTGATGGCCAAGTGTCCATTTTGCATTAATTTCTTACCACTTCTGTACCGGGGCCAATTTCCCTGCTTCAGGACCAGACACATTTTTAGTTTTTTTTGTACATGCAGTTTTGAGGGTTATAACTTTTTTTTTCCATTTGGGTTATGCAACTAATTTTTGTGTCTTTTTTCAGTGACACATAGGACTTTCTTTTTATGTTACTACTTAAAAACTTTTTAAAATAGTTTTCCCTTTCCATTACGGTAATTGTTAATTGGTATTGGTTGCGGGGCTAGAACATGTGATGTGGGTGTGGTATTGGTGTATTTTTGAAATTATTTTACTTTTAATTTAAAGGTCTATGACAGTCTATGATCCCCGGCTGATCACATGACCGCTGGGTTCAGGGGGAAGCCGCATCATCACAGCAATCAGGGTAAACCATCCCTGCCTTTTCTAGAGAAGCTCCAGCTGTAGTTACAGCCGACTCCCCAGTCAGTTCAGTACAAGTACATCCTTGCAGAGTTAAGAGTGGACCAGCCAGACATAGAAAATCTATGGGCAGTCTGGAATTCGTTAATGGACCATTAAAAAAACAAACTAAAAAAACAAAACAAATGAATTTCATTGGACTTTCATTTTTGATCCAACCCACAGATCTGTTTTTAACATACGTAAATCGGACGTCAGTCTGTTTTACATGCGTTAAAAATTGGTCTATTGATTTCTATTGGGTCCGTCTGTCCATCAAAAGTGACAAAGATAGAGCCTGTCCATTTTTTCAACTGACCTTTTTTTTGTCAAAATAAAAAATAAAATTTCACCATCACATAGCCGTTTTTCACTGTTGTGTGAATAAGGTCGTAGTTCACAATTACAAAGGCAGAATGTTGGGAGAAAGAAATGCATTACTATTGTGACTGGTATGCCATTAAAGTTAGATGGTGCCATTATGACATCTATCCTTACTTCTTAAAATTTTTTTTTTTTTTTTTCCACAGAAATTTTCAGAGAAAGTGCACGGAGTTTTCCTCTGTGGACTTTCTGTCCCTATTATACCTATACAGAAAATGCCAGCGTTTCCGTAAGTATTATTGACATGCTGCGATTTACAAAAATGAAACGGTTTTTGAAATTGCAGCATTTCCGCTGTGGATATTTTTCTGCAATGTGTTCCATCCCATCCACTTTGCAGGGGCTGTAAAACACTGTTTTTAATTGAGGCGTTTATGCTACGTGGGGCTCCGTCCTTAGAGATTTCTGTGCCTCAAGAAGCATCCTGCTCTATCCTGAAGCAGAAAAAACATAGGAGGCTGAAAAAACAGCACCATATACACACAAAAGAAGCATCAAAAAACTTGCAGCTCCAAAAAACAGTGGAAACCTGGAGTGGATTTAAATTAAGTAGTACAATTTGTCCTTTTAATGTTCTCTCCCTTTATGATCCACATGTGGTTTTGGCTTCAGAACTTAATCAGAAAACCTGAACATGGAAACGTACCCTAAGGGAATTGTGAGTTAATAGAGGGAGTCCCCGCAATCCAGACCCTTATCTATTGCCTAGAGTAAACCACAACTGCAAAGAGCGCCACTCACTATAGATGACCCAGCTTGTGCACTACACAGACAGGCCACTGATTTATACAGGAACTATGTAATGTTTCATTTCCCCTGTGGTGGCACTGCAGGGACCCACACAGATTACAGGGGATCACTGAGACGTAAGCATCAGGACATCCTGTTATCTCATCATTGTACAAAGCAATCAACCCCTTTCAATTCCTAACTGAATGAAGACCCTGCTGCATTCACAATAGAACAGATCTGTCATGAAACTTTCTACAAAGGGTAAAAAAAACCCTTCATTTTCAATGCATCAGATTACAAGCCTCATTAAGATTACTGAAGTCTTAGGTCGCATGCAGCTGTAATAGGCCCAAAAGATAGAAATCTTTATCAAGACCATTTGAGACAGCGGGCAAATTAGTTTTACTACAATGAGTTTGGCAGTATCCTGAGAAGTTAATGGAAAAAGTGTATTGTCTGCCCTAAGGGCAAGGGGAAATTTATGGATGGTGGAATTAATGCTATTTGTCCTCTAAACTGTTAGTAGTACAAGGAGGAACACAGAAATAGACTTTTGCTTTAAGAAATACTGATGTTGCTCAAGGTATTAGCACAGGGGTCAGCACCCTTCGGCACTCCAGCTGCTGTGAAACTACAACTCCCAACATGCTCCATTCACTTCCAAGAACAGTAGAGCAAGTATGCATGCTGGGAGTGCCAAAGGTTGCCTACTCCTGTATTACCACATATTCAATTTACTACAGACCCTGCCATTTATTGTACACTATAATATAAATTGTCTTTGATAAAAATGATTATTTTTCCTATAATATTAGACAATTAACCATGCAGTGCCCAATTGTGTTACAAGTGAGAATACGACTGACTGCAGGATCGGACTACACAGGGCACAGGGTTAGTTTATAGTCTATTAGAAAAGTTGCTTAACTTTCATTCAAGACGCACCAGAGCAATAAATTTGGCTACAATAGAGGGCAACTCTCTCTCTCTCTCTCTTTTTTTTTTTTTTTTAAATCTAATCTTTAAAAAGCCGACCAAAAAGTATTTTTTTAATCAGTTATGATTTCCCTGCTTCATGAGTAAAGGTAAAAGGAGAAAAAAAAAAAAAAGCTAAGCAATGTACTTTGTACTTAATTAGTCAAGCCCGTAAATCACGCTTGCTGGTCAAGGAATGTTTCTCTGCAGCTCTAAAAACTTGCACAAATATATACATGGAATTGTTTACAGAGATCAAGGGTAGATAAAAAGAGAACACTGACTAAAACAGTCAGCTAGTATAACCTACGGCAAAGACTTTGGTGAAATACAGTAATACATTAGAATGAGTAATTAAAATATCTCTTCACAGCGTGCACATAATGTGTATGTCAACCCCAAAAAGGGATTTTGTAGAGAACTTCCACCTTCACAATAATTTTCTTTTATTTTTCAAACACTCCTAAAATGAAAACTAGAACAACTTTGCAAATAGTCTTTAATAAAAATCGCAACATTCCTTGATTGGATAAAGGTCTTTTTACCAGCCATGCTATGAGATATTTATTCTTATTAGGGCAGTTTTTCCCCAACCAGGGGTTCCTGTAACCGTGGGCTTCTTCAGAAATAGGCCTGAAAATCACTACATTAGGGACTGCTAGAAGCAGTTGATCCACACCAGTCATGTTGGCTTTTGAAAAGTGGCCAGGGGTTTCCTTTAGCCTTTGTGTGAATACACACAGAAGATATAATCTTGCGCTGAACACTTTCCTAAACCATAATCTCAAAATATTATAAAAAGTGTGTAGCCTGAGGCATTATCCTTTACATCTGTCCCTCTACTTTTACTAAAGTACACTTGGAAGGTAACAGAGGTTGGGGACAGATGAATGGCACTGACTGCAGACTACACAGGGTTGTTTGTTGTGTTATCATGGAGACACATAACTCTCTATAGGGATTGCAGATACAAAATTAAAAATCTATGCGCAAGAAGTGGTTTTCCACCACTTGATATTACCTTGTTATTATCCCTTTAATTATAATTATTCATGGATGAGTGCCATAAAAAACTGGTCAATCAATAAAAGAATTCTGAACTAGGTCAGATGGTTTATAAGTCAATAAACACAATGAAGTTCCCAACGCTAGCTAGTGCATATGTGTTAGTCAAAATCAGATACATTTTTTTAAGTAAAATCAAAATGTATAGTTAGGGGTGCTTGTGGAGGACTATTCCCGTCGAGACTCCAAATCCAAGAAGGAGCTGATGGACAGAAATAAATCATCAGGATGTTGAAAACAAAATAAGTTGTATTTGGGATATAGTAACAACAACAACACTAAATATGGTGCTGGTAAGATGTTTAAACAAGTATCTGAATCAGTTCATCAAAACTTCCATCTGTACAAGTCGTGCATTTGTGTCTCCAGACATTCTGAATGGAATCATTCCAGCAAAAGTGATAAGAGCCCGGGCTTGACTGCGTAACACCTGCATGAAATAAAAGCATTTAGTAACACACGTAAACAAGAGAAACGATCAACTACACACGTGGACAAAATTGTTGGTACCCCTCGTTTAATGAAAAAAAAAACTCACAATGGTCACAGAAATAACTTAAAAAAGCCAGACTGGAATTTTCCAAGCTACATGTTGACAAGTCACAAAGCTTCTGGGAGAATGTCCTATGGACAGATGAGACAAAAATCAAAATTTTTGGCAAGGCACATCAGCTCTATGTTCACTGACGGAAAAATGAAGCATATCTTGAAAAGAACACTGTTCCTACTGTGAAACATGGAGGAGGCTCTGTTATGTTCTGGGGATGCTTTGCTGCATCTGGCACAGGGTGTCTTGAATCTGTGCAGGGTACAATGAAATCTCAAGATTATCAAGGGATTCTAGAAAGAAATGTGCTGCCCAGTGTCAGAAAGCTTGGTCTCAGTCGCAGGTCATGGGTCTTGCAACAGGATAATGACCCAAAACACACAGCTAAAAACACCCAAGAATGGCTAAGAGGAAAACATTGGACTATTCTGAAGTGGCCTTCTATGAGCCCTGACCTAAATCCTATTGAGCATCTTTGGAAGAAGCTGAAACATGCCGACTGGAAAAGGCACCCTTCAAACCTAAGACCCATGAGCAGTTTGTTCATGAGGAGTGGGCCAAAATACCTGTTGAGAGGTGCAGAAGTCTCATTGACAGTTACAGGAATCGTTTGATTCAGTGATTGCCTCAAAGGGTTGTGCAACAAAATATTAAGTTAAGGGAACCATCATTTCTGTCCAGGCCTGTTTCATGAGTTTTCTGTTTTAAAAAATTCTGTTGAAGCATGGTTGAAAAGCAATGTCTGACTTTCATTTGTTCATTTTCATAGAATTTTTATATATTATTACTTTTGTCAGATTCAAGTTATTTCTGTGACCATTGTGGGTTTTTCTTTCATTAAACGAGGGGTACCAACAATTTTGTCCACGTGTGTATATGTTTATTAAAAAAAAACCAAAAAAAAACCCAAAACACCAGACTGCTACCCACCGAGTCTTTATCTTCTGCTACTCGCTGTGGTCTTCCAAGTGTAGAGGGGCCACTGCTCTTCAACCTCTTGTATTTGGTGTATAATATGTTCATTGTAGCAAGAAGAACTTCTGATAAATTATGCCTGACCTGGAGAGAGAACAAGTAGAGATAAACAGAATAAACTTACTTAGATAGTTTAATAGAATAGACAGATGAACACATTTAACAGTATGAAATGATATTTGTGTTGGACCAACCACAGTAATGCTTCTGTACATGCAACTGTGCCCAATTCCACAGCTCATGCATTTTGCTCAATGAGGTTAAGCTGTAGTAAGCAGGGAAATTCACTTTCAGAGTTGCTATGTCTGATACACAAATGTGGTGGCGTTTCATTCTGCAGATTGGTGGACTTGTGTTGTTTTTTTTGATTGCCCATCCTAAAGACATATCAAGGTCTATTACTTGAAAACCACTCCATACATTTGCTTGATATTATCATAGTTCTTTGTTCACTTACCTCATCACTGAAGTTTCTGAACGCAGCAACTCTCTCCTCCACTGTGTCCTGGCTCAGAGGTACAATCTTCAGTCTCTCAATAATCTATGAATGAGATAAAGATATTAGGACACAAAAGAATTGGCCTTAAAGGGATATTGCCATCTCATAAAGTGATGGCATATAGCTATGATATGCTACCACCTTATTATTGATGGGGGTCTGATTTATTACAGCAGCCCCTTTATTTTTTGGGATTTGTAGGGGTTCTAGACAGTGCACACTAATGTGTCATAAAGTGACGGCATATCCTAATGATAAAGCCACTACATCACGAAATTGGAATAGCCCTTTAACTCCACTTCAGGTATAGCATGATTTCTACTAACATATTAACACTCCTATAACAATTATTACATTTTTTAAAACACAATCTCCCAAACTACAGATGTTTTTCAGTGAAAATATGATGCCACTTTACAAACTTACATCAAATGCTAAATCCACATGGCCAGCATGATAGTTATCAAAGAAAGTCATCAGATCCAACAGCAGATAAAATGTAGAGTTTATTGCTTTTTCTGCGCTTACACCTTGTGATCTGTACCTGGAGATGAAGAAAATTATTGGGTTTATATTATGTGAACACTAAAGATGACTGTCATTCATCCACACCAGCATCTTGATAAAAACCACCATAAAAATACCTAGCAGTCATAAGGATTTACTATAAACAGGAATTCAAATGCTTATTTTGCAAAGATGTCAATTCATTAAATGGTCACTAACGTCTCAAACAACATAGTCTCCTTTCATAGAGCATGTGATTCTTGACCAAAACCTAATGCACTTTAATTAAAAATGTGGCTACTTTCTGCCTGAAAAACCTCTCTAAAGTTTCTGCCACTAGGTGACTCCCTTCTACCTAATTTGAAATTCACTCCTTTGTTACCAGGGAAGTTCGTCCATAGAAACAAGATAGAAGAGGAGGTTCTGTTCTGTCTTAACACAGTAAATGCAGATGGGAGGGGTTGATTCTCCTCACAGCCCACACACACAGATGTCTGCAAACTGTTGCTCTGTGAAAAAGACTGAAGATTCTGCAAATCTCACAGCTTACAATGTAAGAAAAGCCTACATATGTACTTGTATGTATTTCTGACTGCTTGCGTGATTACAGATGGGATGTTATTCACAGACAGAAAGTAGCTTTACTCACTTTTTTTTTCTTGTGTTTTAAATGCTTGTCTGCATGTATTTGCAGTCCAGGCTTCCTGGATCTCCTACATTATGGTCACTTGGGCTTGTCTAAGCTATCTGTTTGGTATTGTATAGTTACTCCTGGCAGAACAGTATCAGTAATGGTAGTAAGGGGACAGACTGCCCCTTATTGTACACACCCACAGCCTGAGACAAATGTTGAATGTGTTTCAGCTATAATGTGATTATTAGCAGCAGAAAACATATACAGTCATAGAATAGACTGCCCAGCAAGACCCTGCACATATTTCAACTTTTCATGAAAACTCAGGTATTCCTCACTGGAGGAGTGTGCCGTTTTGCTCAGCAAATTTGATGATGACTTTGCGTCTTCTACACTACTAAACATCACCTTTTGATGCAATAGAAAGAGAATGATCTCACCTTTCAGCAACAGACAGTGCCATATTTTTCAGTCGCTCTTTGTTAGACTGCGGAGAGCCGATTTGAGAAATAACTGGACTCAACAACTTATTGATCAACTCCAAAACCTTGTCTGGATTCTGCATGAACAAAATATTCAAATGTGAGCATGCACATAAAATATTTGTACCTGTTCAGAAGCTATTAGAAATCGCTAAAAGCTAGCAAAAGCATTAAAGGGCTTGGCCATTTTAAATTAACCTTAGACTGCTGACTTTCTGCCACTTATTATGTGGTGCTTTTAACCCCCTTGCACAGTTTTCCTTATAGAATAAGTCACCCTGCCCCTGTTTTGCTTTATCCCTGGCTTATGTGGACGGTGCTCCCATCCATAACATGGCAGAAGACCATATAGATCACTCTTCCACTGTGCCTGTGTGTTTTTGCTGACTCCTTTTAAATAAATCTATGCACAAATCAGTTTTGATCTAAATGGTTCTCTGAGAGGTTAATAGTCATGACAGTATAGTAAAATAAAAACTTTTGGTGTAAATGCAGATTCTGCACTGAAAAAGTATTTCCATAACCTCCTTCTACAACAGTGCAAGATAGAGCACATAATATTAACACAAGATGTTCATTGGAAAACAATGTGAGATATTTACCTTTGCCAAGTCATACAGCTTAGCAGCTTCCTCAAACAGTCCCTTTTGTTCTGCTACAGAAGCCACCTCGCTTATGATAGGATTTGTGTCCCTTGTAAATTTATCAATTGCACCAGGCTGCCAATATAATAAAAATGTTAAAGGATGGGAAGAGAATGGATCATTTGTGATGTGACAACCTGGCATACAACAAAACTTGACAGCCATAATCATGCTACACATTCTCACCATAAGCATATAATGTCAAAGCTTTATACATTTTTTGTAAAGTGTGACAAATTCCATTACCTTTCTTGTACCATCTTTCTCCAACTTCCCAAGAAGCATATCAAACTATAAATGACAAAGAAAAATAATCAGATGCCAACTTAAAAAAAGGAATTAGAAGTATTAAGACCAGAAGTGTCTGTACCTCTCGACTTTCAATCACTAGTTCACTGACACATCGAAGGAACATATTCTTGTCTTGACTGTCCTTATCATTTCTTGGGGGGGGGAAAAAAAAAAGGTTTGCAATGCAGTCCCAGTATCAAAACACACACAGTCTGTACCATTTCAAACTACAATCCAGCACATGTAAATAATAGATTGGAGAAAGGGGGGGGGGGGGTAAGTTTGCTGGAGCAGAAAGTTGCACTCTAGTATTCTAAAAGCTCAGGTAAAGCTTACACTTTATCTATGCTGTAAGTCCCCATCTAGCATTTCTGCTAATAATAGATAGTACAAGGCGAAGAGTTCCTGCCTCTATGGCAGATATCTATGTGCATGTTCATTTCAGGTACATATTTTTAAAAAGTATTTCCAATTTTAATACAGCTTTTCATATATTCATATATAAGAAAGTGAATATAAGAAACGTTGCAATATATCTCATTAAAGAAAACTGCTTTATTCTCCATCAATCAGGCTGAGTTACTTTTAACATAGAAGTCTATGGATAGGGAAGGGGGGCAAGAGGCTTATGGAAAGACACAAATACACATGTGGACAAAATTGTTGGTACCCCTCGTTTAATGAAAGAAAAACCCACAATAGTCACAGTCACAGAAATAACTTGAATCTGACAAAAGTAATAATATATAAAAATTCTATGAAAATGAACAAATGAAAGTCAGACATTGCTTTTCAACCATTCTTCAACAGAATTTTTAAAAAAAGAAAACTCATGAAACAGGCCTGGACAGAAATGATGGTACCGTTAACTTAATATTTTGTTGCACAACCTTTTGAGGCAATCACTGCAATGAAACGATTCCTGTAACTGTCAATGAGACTTCTGCACCTCTCAACAGGTATTTTGACCCACTCCTCATGAGCAAACTGCTCCAGTTGTCTCAGGTTTGAAGGGTGCCTTTTCCAGACGACATGTTTCAGGTCCTTCCAAAGATGCTCAATAGGATTTAGGTCAGGGCTCATAGAAGGCCACTTCAGAATAGTCCAATGTTTTCCTCTTTGCCATTCTTGGGTGTTTTTAGCTGTGTGTTTTGAGTCATTATCCTGTTGCAAGACCCGTGACCTGCGACTGAGACCAAGCTTTCTGACACTGGGCAGCACATTTCTCTCTAGAATCCCTTGATAGTCTTGAGATTTCATTGTACCCTGCACAGATTCAAGACACCCTGTGCCAGATGCAGCAAAGCAGCCCCAGAACATAACAGAACCTCGTCCATGTTTCACAGTAGAGACCATGTTCTTTTCAAGATATGCTTCATTTTTCCGTCTGTGAACATAGAGCTGATGTGCCTTGCCAAAAATTTCGATTTTTGTCTCATCTGTCCACAGGACATTCTCCCAGAAGCTTTGTGGCTTGTCAACATGTAGTTTGGCAAATTCCAGTTTTGTCAGATTCAAGTTATTTCTGTGACCATTGTGGGTTTTTCTTTCATTAAACGAGGGGTACGAACAATTTTGTCCACGTGTGTAACTGCAGCTACTAAACTGCTTCTACCACTGTATGGAACTAGGCAATAAATCAATTACTAGCTAGCAGCAGCCTCCTCCTCCCCCTCCAAAAACTTGTATACGTGAGGCTTGAGTACAGAAACGGGTGCTACCTGACAGAACAGTCTGAGTGAAGGGAAGCAGGAGAAAATCAGCATGACAAGTGGAGAAGGAAACATTATTCTTTAATAAGGTATATTACAATGCTTTAAAATGACAATACTACACAATGAAAAAAAAAATTCTCAAAACATCGGAAAGGACCAATGTCCCCTTTCTGATCACTGTATATCTTTAAATCAATGCAAACAGAGTCTTTAACAGTTTACTAAAGAGCATTTGATTTTCATAACACCCACCTGAGGAAGTAAAAATATTGCAGAGCTTCTCGAGGGTCTGTTGGTTCAAACTTCCGTGTGTAAAGCATAAGGAGACGGACAAAGTTGAGACGTCGGACACCAACAGGGTCGCCTCCTTCCTGGCTCACTGCAATGACAGATGCAAAACTGTATAACATATTTACAATACCTAATAACTACAGAGTAGCTCATCTACACTGACAAGCTCAGTGGGACTTGGCTGTAGTACCAGGCCCAGCCACGTACGTGTGTGTAGTGCTGTTCTACTAAGTAAACAAATAGGCTGTGCCCCCTTCATTCTGATAATCAATGGGACTCCATGGGTTGGACCCCCATCAATCAAACACCAATTGCCTAGCCTAATATATATTTACTGCATATCAAAGAACATTAGTTGAATAAACAATAATGACAATCAGTATTCAATATTGACAACAATAAGGAAAAGCACAAAAAGGAACAAGAGTATTAATGAAAAGAATTACTGACCATCTACAGTACTATCACTCACTAGTGCTATCAGTCTGAACTAGGCATGACATTCACTGTCATTTCAAGAGACAGAGAAAAAAAAAAATATATGACACAACTATAACATAACTATAGAGAACTTGCATACTCACACAGTTGTGCACTCTGCGAAGAGGATTTCAAAAGCAATTTAAGTTCAAAAAGAGCAAGCGCCACATGTACTGCATGACAGCGTGTGCGCTCTGTACGGAACAAGTGGGCAATAGCGGCTTCAAACTGTGCAGTAAGAAATAGGACTTGAAAATACAGGAAGGGATGCTGGTTAGCAGCAAAGTGCGATTCCCCTGGAACACAGAACAATCAGATAAAAATCATGTGCAGATTTGGAATGCAATTTTTGATTACATGTATGTAGTCTATGTACCATAGTCTTCAAGGAGCTGCTTCTGGAACTGTGGCAGGGTAAGTCTATCTTGAGGAGAGCTGCTAGTGTCATCATCGAAGCAAATCTGATTCAACTGTATGAAAAATACAGAAGACTGAGATGCAGAAGAAATATGATCTCTCTCTGGTATCACCCATTGCTTATCTGTACTAAATGCTACTCAGGGTATTATTAAAAAAAAATATTAGGCCATGCAGAAAAGGTGACATGTTTTAACCAGGCGCCTCATTTTAATGATGGACCTTCAGATTCAGTGAGTATGCCATAAATGGCTTAGATGAGAATACCTCTTTTGGCTAGGGCTCCACGTTGCATGCAGAAAAGCAGCTTTTTTGAGGTTTTCTTTAGCAGTGACTAAAGAATGAATGGGATATATAAAGAAAGCTTATTACTCCCTTCTAGCTTTGGCTCAAAGAAACGCCACAAAATCTGCAACAACAAAGAAAGCAGCTTTTCCGCAATGCAGGGCCTTAGCCTTAATGAGGACTGGTTGGATCTACTGCTTTAGTAAATACTTGTAGATTGCCTGGTCAAGTTAGTGAATTTATTTAAAAAAAAAAAAAAAAAAAAAAGTTTTAAATCAAGTGTTTCATTTTATAAAATTTGTAAAAAAAACATAAAAATACAGAGTAAGGCAGTATGCACATGGATGTCATTGTGTGCCGCCCATGCTTCCGCAGCCCCATTCATTGGGGCCAGTGAGCACGGTCCGCAAAACTGGACAGGAATAGGAGCAGTCCTGAGTTTTGCTCACGGGCCTCTGAGCCTCTTGGGAAAGTATGCCAACAAACAAGGTGGAAACTTTAGTCCATGACGACACTGACAATTCCTCTGCAAAGTGTCAAGGTTAGAAAAAATAATTTTTGCAAGTTCGCTATCAGAATTAATCATTTTGCCTGTGAATGTAACCACTCACCTTCAACCACAGATAGTCTTCGGTTTTATCTGCCACCTCATTGTGATTATCTGCCACATCGCAGCGGCCAATGATACAGTAGACAGCTCTTTTGTAGGGATCAGTGCTCGACCTTACAGCTCTTCTGCAATGTAGGCGGAGTTTGTTTTCTGTTGATGGACATAACCTGGAACCAGAGAACCCATTCAAGTTAAATATCTGGACTGGTACAGCTTCTAAAAATTACTATATGGACAAAAGTACAGTATTCAGACACCTACACATTACACTTAAAGGAGCTATTATGTCCCATACTAAATCCATAGAGGTCCCTCTATGCAGACAAAACAGCTTCTCCTCTTCTGGGAAGGCTTTCTACAGTATATCTGTGGGTATTTTTGCTGATTCATGAGGTCAGACACGAATGTTGAGCGAGAGGGCCTGGTTCACAGTCTCCATTCTTCATCATTCTGTTCAATGGGGTTGAGGCCAGAGCTCTGTGCCGGACAGTCAAATTCTTCCACACTAAACTTAAACCCAACCCTTTATGGACCTTGCCTCATGCACTGGGACACAGTCATACTGGAACAAAAAAGGAGCTTCCCCAAACTGTTCTCATAAAGTTGAAATCATGTTATTTATCTTTGTATGCTGAAGCATTAAGATTTCCCTTCACTGTAACTAAGAAATCTAGACCAACTCTCAGCATTATCCCTCCTCCACCAAGCTTTACAGTTTGCCGAGTGCAGGCAGGCAAGTAAGGTTCTGGCATTTGCCAAACCCAGACTCATCTATTGGACTGCTGGAGATCACATTCCACTGCTACAGAGTCCAGTGGCAGTATACTTCACACCACTCCATCCAATGCTTGACATGGTGCTTAGTGATATGAGGCTTTCATGCAGCAGCTTGGCTATGGAAACCCATGCCATGAAGTTCTTGCCGCACAGTTTCTGTGCTGGTGTTAATGCCAGAGGAGGTTTGGAACTCTGCAGTTATTGAGTTAGCAGTGTGTTTTATGCACTATGGATGTCAGCACTTGGCAATGCTGCTCTGTAACTTTACATGGTTTGCTACTTCATGGATGAGGGAGGTTTCTAAACACTTTCAATTTTCAAAAATACCACTCAACGTTGCAATTTCAGAAAGTGTCTTGTTACAAGGGTGATGTCCTATTACAAATGCCATGCTGGAATTCAGTGCGCTCTTTACTGCGACCAATTCTTTCACGAATCTTTGCAAAGGCAGACTGCATGGATGGGTGCAGGATTCTATACAACTGTAGAAAAGAACTGTGTGCATTTGTATCCCTTTATAATTCCTTCACTAGGAATCAGTTCTCCCATAGACCAAATACAAATAACAATGCAAACATTAAGCAGCAGTGATCATCAGTCAAGAATTACTGCAGTTACCTGCGGTCATCGCTGTGAACATATTCTTGAAACCAGTTCTTGAACTCCCCCAACTGATGCTGAACTCTGTTCACGACCTGCTGTGCTGCCAAAATATCACCACAGCGCAGGCAGTAGTATATCAGGGCCCAAACTGGGTATCCCTCCAGCTCGCCATCCTGTAAATTTACAATCAGTTAAGCATTATTCTTCATACATACCATTATTCATAAAACATGACCTGACTATAGTCACCTGTAGTCCAGGTATAGGCGCAGGAAGCCTAATATTAAGGAAGCTCCGCACTATATGGTAAGTCCCAGGAACACCTCCCAACTGTGCTTGCTGCAGGTTGGCATATACACTCGTCATTGTGTAGTTTTTATAACTGGAAATAAATTACATATGGGAGCTAAAAATAAAGCAAACCGATTCACTAGCCTAAGCAACACTTCCTTCTCAATATATCATTACTGAGCAGTATCCCATTTCATACCAGTAGGAGGCCATTCTTTAAGTTACCTTTCTTCCAAGAACCTTAAAGCTTGTCTAACAAAAGCCATCTGCATCTGAACTGAGCAGCGACTCTTCAGTGTATCAGAGGCTGGAACTAGAAGAACATCAGTCATCTGTTTCACCATTGCCCAAACATCAGAAACATTCTGCGGAGAAGAGTTAACCAGTGAGCTATAACAATCATGTACAATAAAAAAATAATAATTATCTACAAACCCGATCAAGGTAAACATTACAGGAAAAAAACTACATGCTTGATTTATGTATATTGTCTATATGTACAGTATATCTCAAAAAAGATAAAACCAATGAAAAAAGCATATATTTGTGAGGTTACAGATTCCCTTCCTACCTTATCATCCAACCTCTCAGCAACAGCCGTACACAGGTCCACTAAGTTTGGCTTCAGGTTACCACTTACAACCTTCTCGTTGTACACATAGATCTGCAGTGAAATTTCAATAACAATAAATGAAGAGGATATTTTGTTTGCTAATGTCTAGCGTAAGGATTACTACTTTTACGTCTGAATTATTATTTACATTTTTCGATTCCATTCTATGAACAGAAAATGCAAAATAACAGTAGTACCAGATCTAAAAAAACAGACACCAACAGTGCCTGCCGGACTACACTGAGTAGAATAAGTTCTGTCAGGTTTCTGTCATGGTGTCAGTCCCTTTAAACAACTCACCTGTCGTGCATATGCCATTTCCACATTATCAAGAGAACTGCGACCTGGGGCTCCAAGATCACTGACGTAACTTGTCTGCCGCAGAAGCAAATTACAATATTAAACACTGAGCTCATCACTAGCAAAACACAAAACATAAATTTAAGACAAAATCTATTTCATACCTCAGCCTCCTGTGAGAAGCCCAAATCATCCTCTCCGGAAGCAAGCAGTGTGTGGAGAATTCGCTGTTTTATTTGTTCCCACTCAACAAGCATTGACTCCCTATGGTATTCTTCTGCCATAGCAAATGTCTGTGGAACAAACACATTCCTTTCTGATAAATGCTGCAGATTGTGTAGCTATTGGCACCTTTACTGCATTATCATACAGCAGATCATTGCTGCCATATGGGCATGAACAACATAGTTTGGATTTGTCAGCAGAACATCACTCTGTTTACTCTGGGAGATGCACTGCCAACAATCTAGCATCATTTATGTTGAATAAAAGCAGCAATTGACACTTGAGTGTTTGCTTGGTGACCCTTTGCTCATGTAGGCTAGGTCCATATGGTGCTTCTTTAAAGGGAATCTATCATTAAAAAAAGCACTTTTAAGCTAATGGCACGTTGGAAAAGCCTTTAAAAAGGCCATTCTTCTCCTTTCATTGTTGTCTTCTCCCAGCTGTTTCTGTAAAAGTCCGTTTCTTCAATTATGGAAATCATCTTCACGGAACACCAGGGGCGTTCCTCCGTGGCAGTGAGCACCCACCGCGTCATCGCTTATCACCGCCCATTAGTCTGTTGTGGTGACTCCCATCTCAGTCTTCTCTGTATCTTCTTTCTTCTACTTCCTCTGATACAGTGCTGGACCACCGCCATTTTCTGGTGATCTTTCACAAGAGGCGCAGTATGGACCACCGGAAAATGACGTCCCGTCATGCGCAGTCGCTGCCGTCCAGCGCTGCGTCAGAGGAAGTAGAAGACCAAGATGGGAGTCACCACAACTAACGGGCGGTGACAAGATAGCAGCTCTTTGAATTACTGGCAGAGTAGAAAAGTATTGCATACTACAGGAATTAAAAAAAAATAAATATAAAAATCTCAAGTCCTTAAAAGGGGTTGTCCAGAATAAACTTCCTTTTTACATGAGGCCGGGGAAGGAGAAAATTTAAAAAAACACAAAAAAAACCAAAACACAACAACCCATACTCCCGTTCCCAGTGCTCCGGTGTCTTGTTTTGGCAGAAGTCCCTGCCACACGTGACAGGATTCTATACCAGGCCAGGAAACTATTGGCTTTCAATTGGCTGGACCCCTTTTCCGCCTAGACTTAAGGAACTGAAACTAAAATGAATGTGCAAAGTCTGGTTGGACACCCCGGGGCTTCACTGAAGGATCCTTTTAGACAGCGTCTTTCCAGGGGGATAGCAGCCTTGTCGAATATGCTGTGAGGGTTCCTGACCAGTATTCTCTAATGATAAAGCCAATTACACGTAACCTTAGTATGTAAAATGTTGTTTGGCCATCGCATCATTGTTGGAGGGGTGGGGGTTTCAGGGGGAGGGTTATTGTTATGTTCTGTTTTTGTACTTGGTCTTTGTAGCATTTTGGGACATGGTATGTTATTACTATGTTAATAATGCTGTATAATGGCTTCTTTCAGACTGTGCTTCTATGTCTGTAAAAAGTATTCTCATTCTCTTTTAGTTACACCTTTTTTGATGTGTTTATTTGGAACAAAAAAAAAAAAAATGGAAAAGTGTATTGAGTTCGTTACAATAAAAAATATCTGATCAAAAAAAAGTTCCGCTGTGTGAACATACCCTTAACACAATAAATACTAACACTAAATAAGTAACACAATACAAAGTATGAATACTTTGCAACTTGCTCAGATGGGAAAACGCCTTTAACATATGTACGTTACTGTAAAAGGTTACTAAATAAAGAGTCTAAGGGCCGGTTCACATCTGCGTTCGGTTTCCGTACAGGGGAGTCCGCTTGGGGACCCCCCGAACGGAAACCTATACGCAGAGGGAAGCGGTTTACATAAGGAAACCTGCGGAAACCGAGCGAAAACCACACGGACCCCATTATAGTCTATGTGGTCCGCAGGTTTCCTTATGTAAACCGCTTCCCTCTGCGTATAGTTTTCCGTTCGGGGGGATCCCCAAATGGACTCCCCTGTACGGAAACCGAACGCAGATGTGAACTGGCCCTAATATGTGATCTATATTGTGAACATTGGCAACTCATAACTAAAACAAATATTAAAAGCAAGTAGCTTTATGTATTTGTATCCACTCACCCTCCTCCTCGATTCATCAATAGCAGACAACAGAGCATTATCCTTCTCATTCTTCAAAAAACCCTACAAATAAAGACAAGTCAGTGTTATGTGTGTAAACACAGCATTCTGTTACAGTAATTTTTGGCAAAAACCACAGCGTTTTACAGTCCCTGCAAAGCGAATCCCATATACACATTGCAGAAAAATATGCACAGCGGTTACAATAGTTGTGTGTGTCACTGTCTTTTTGAAGAAAGCAGCAATAGCATACAAACCCATTCATTTCTATGGCCCCATGAACACAACCATATAATATATATGTATACATTTTTTTTTTCATATAAAAATATATATATTAGAAAATCATAACAGCACCAACAAAAAGGGAATGCTTATTCCCTCAAAATGAATGGCAACACGCCATCACTTTTGTATTGACAGAGAGAATAGAGAAAATTAAAAAAAAAAAACGAAACAAAACAAAACATTTCCTGATCAAAAGAAGGGAAAAACCCAAGAAACACATTCCAGAAACAGAAGAAGGAAACTAAGGGAGGGATTGGTTTCCCAATCGATGTATTTTTTATACCAAGTAAAAAAAAAAATTTCAATCTCATTAATGTCACTGGGAACTCAGCACCATGACATGCCTGGAGAACAGTGTATGCAGTGCCTTACAACCTAGACTAGTGTCAGTAAAGCCCTTAGAACGGACTTATAACAACTTAGCAGGAGAGAGCTTCAAGCCCAGAAGGCACTATGCCACATACCTAAATGCCAAGGCAGACCTTGATTGCCAGGGAGGCAGGGTTCCAGGAGACCCCACACAGAACCTATATGATTCTCAGGATTGCCAACCAGGACCACCTTAGGATAGATGACATGGAGACCCCAACCAAAGAATACAAGGCGTGAGTTGGTATAGCAAAAGGTCAATTGAACAGTCTGGAAGAAAACTGCCTAGACCACACTCACTGCAGAGGGATGGTGCCAAGAACCAGAAGATGGAACCAGAGGAGAGAACAGGGTCTAAGAGACAACCCTGTACAAAGGGAGGAAAGGGGAAACACCCCAATCTGAAAGAAAAACAGAAGAGGTAATGTGTTTGGCAAGATAGCCAGAGCAGAAATTTTGCAAAAGGACCAGAAGACTGTATAGGAGGCAACCTCACATGACGTTCGTGGAGCATTATATAGCATATATTCAACTGGCCAAAGGGTGAATATACTAGGACCAGATGGTTCTGAGGAGGAAGGATCTCAGGCAAGGACCACCCCAGGAAACCAGGTATTTTCACAGTGTTGAAATACAACAGAGGCTAGGGACAACACAATGGCAAATGAGCATAGCAGGAAGGCTGGAATGCAGCAGGTATGCCACAAGGCCCAGACTCAGGATCCCAAATTGCAAATCAATCCAACAATCCAGCAGAGAGAATAGGAAGTAGAGTGCCAAGAAGGGTGTCCGGCACAGAGAAGAGGCCGCTGAGCCCCCAAATCAGAGCAGGTCAGACAGCATCCTGAGCAGAAGTGGAAGGAGATCCTCTGCCCTTACCCGTCTACGACAGGGAACAAAGAAGGAAGCAAAAAGGAGAACAGTACAGGAGACTTCATGCAAGAAACACCAGAGCTCCCAGTGGGAGAGCCTAGAGTGATGCAGTCATCCGTAGCAAGTCCAAAGGGGGATACATCCCTAAGCCCTACTCCTGATTAATTCATTGTTCGGCAGGTGTACGGGTGGAAAAACTGGATCCAAGTTAGGAAGTGTGGACTGCCAGGAGGGCTGGAATGTGCCATTTCTCCCAAAGGAGGGAGCCGGATTACCCATGCAACCCTGCCAGAGGCAAAAGAAGTTGGGCAAAGAAGCATGTGTAGAGTTGGCATAAAGGCACAGTCATAAGATAAGACCAACTTGCCCAGCCTATTGAACACAAGTGAGAAAAGGTAGAGTTAGAAGACAACCTGTAAACCAGCATAAGTCAGGGGAAGGGGGGGCTGATTGGGATAGTCATGGAATGTTCCCAAGTCTAATCAGTATTATTATGGGGATATAAGCAAACACCCTGTGGTGTGCGGGAGCAAGGGATGATTCTCTACGAACAAGAGGGGAAAAGGTCTGTATGAAAGAATCAGGGCCTGTTCCTTAGACTGAAGTGTGTCAGCTATTATGTAGATGAACCTTTCCAGGATCATTCACATGTGCTGAAGCAAGGAATGAAGTCTCCCTGAATGACAACGATTGAGTGCATAAAGAGCTTATGGGGAGAACTTTTCAGGTGGATGCTGGTATTTGCATTGCTAAGGAGGTATTTTGTACTGATTCTGGACCAAAATGTAATACATTTTAATTACAAATGTGGCTGCTTTCTGCCTGCAAAAAACTTTAAAAAGTCCCTGCCACTCTTTTAGCTAATTCACAGTTCACTCCCTGATAGACAAGGTTAGTCCATAGATACATTAGATAAGCAAGATGGAATCACAGTGAGTGAAAGGGAAGGTTCTTTTCTTTCTTCACACAGTCAATGCAGATGGGAGGCATTTGATCCTCCTCAGTCTCCACACGTCTTCAAACTGCTGCTCTGTGCAAAGGACTGAAAAATTCTGCAACTATCACAGCTTACAATGTTAAAAATTTTTTCGAAATACTTATATCTACTTCTGGCTGCTTGTGTGATTACAGATGGAATATTATTCAGACAGCAAGCAGCTTTACCAGCCTGTGCTCAAAAATTATTTTACCTGCATTTACAGTCACTTGAGCTTTTTGTTTGCTATTGTACTCCTAGCAGTATGGCACAACAGCATCAGTAATGGATAGGGGCAGACTGCTCCTTGTTGTACACATCCCCTGCCTGAGAGAGAAACGAAAATTGTGCTGCAGCCATAATGGAAATATTAGCAGCAGAAAAACTGATAGGACATCATGTATGAAGGCTTATATAGACATAGACTGCACAAGTCCTTGCACATATTTCAACTAATAATGAAAACTCAGGTACCTTTTAACAAATTAAAATGAATGGGTAGCAGCCACTAATGGGCCCTGAGGTGGCCCTAAAGATCCCTCTGCCACATAAAATTTAGTACTATGTCACAAGATAGGTAGGGGCCCCAAATTTAGCATTGGGGCCCAGGAGCTACAAGTCATGGCTCTAAATGATTATTTTGGTACATGGAATTTTCTTGTGTCAACCAATGAGATGTAACAGTCGCAGCATTATTTATTTATTTTTAACTCACTTGTATATCTGTGTCCTTCACTGGCTCAAGAGGTTCAAATGTAGTGGCCGCACTCAGGCTCTCAAGTCTCTGAGATATGTGAGATATGTCCAATCCTTTGGAACCCAACAACACAGACCTATGGGGTTACAAGAAGAAGAAAAATGTAAAACATTATGTAATATACTTCAATAACAGATTTTAAAAAGCTTTCCATGAAATCCTGCACTGAAAGCCACTTTCTATCCCTTCTGTATTCTTTTCCTTGTTTCATTCACTGCTTCTCAGGGGAGTACGGGTGTACAGGCTCTGGTATAAATTGAGGAAGCCGAGGCTGGGGGCGATCTCTTCAAACAGTTATAAAACAAAAAACATTGGTTTTGGTGTCACATGAAAGGTTCCAGGGATGATATCATTTGAAAGCACTCTCGAGATTGACATATTTATATGCAGCTGCACCCCAAACCCAAAACCACCGCTCTACATTTCATAATGCCTGAGATATAACTGTTTGACGTGACCTTCCCAACCTTAGCTTCCCTGCATTATCCACATATATTCCAATGAGAAGTGGTGTACAGATATCTGCAGGAAATAGGCAGACAGAAAGACTTCAGTACAGAATTTCACAGAAAGAAGCCAAAACTACCACCAATGCAAACTTCAGCACTGGAGGATAGGTACACTCATTAAATAAGTAAAATTGCCGCCAGTTATGCTTCATGTTCTGAAACAGAAACCATTTTACATATCAGCTAAATCTGAACAATCCAGTTCCAGAAAATACGACATGCCATTAAAAATCAACAGAAGTCAAAGGTACTCTTAATTGAAAATCTGTTCTTACGCTTTAACATTGGCTGACTCTTGCGAGGTGCGGGTCATGGTTCTGGAGCGGAGCCTCTCCCCAGCCTGCTGAATCTCCTGAAGATTTCTTTCCACATGAGGCAACTCTGTTACTCCTTCAGTCTCTGCAGCCAACTGTTCTGCTTGCTGAAGCAGCTCTCCAAACCCCTCGATGTCCATCTTGAGAGCTGATTTGTCAAGGAGAAGTATAAAATCAGTATTTTATAATGTAAAAAATGAGGACAGGCAAAACACAGGAAAAATACTTATTACAGGGGTTTCTGAGATTTTAATGTTGATCACCATCAATATCAAATTGATAGGGGTCTGGCACCCAGAAAATATCAGGAGAAGCTCTGCCCACTGTGCAGTGGCTATGCCAGGTTACAGCAGTCAAACTCCCAGTTGCTTGAATAGGCCTTAACTTGCAGTAACCAGATACAGTGATTACATAGCACATAGTGTACAACAGAGTTCTAAGAAAAAGATGATTCAGGATTGTTATTTATTGTGAGTCTGACAGCAATAAATTCATTAGAAACCTATCAGTAGAGGTGATCCTACAGTTTCCAAATATGCCTTTGTTATTCAGCTTTGGACTCCTATTTTCATATAAATCGCAGTTTTGTTCATATTATTTATTGGATGTGCCTTACCTTTAATGGCCTTTGGTCTCAGGTCTAGATTTACAGGCAAAGCACTTTTACTGTCATTTCCTTATGATTAACACATATTTACATCAAATGAGGTTCTGAAGCTAAATAACAGAGGCTTATTTGGAAACAGTAAATTCACCTCTATAAAGATACTGAGATTAGATGAGAGGTCAGAAGTGGTGACAGATCCTATTTAAAGGGACTTTTCATCAGAAAAGGGTAATAGTTTTAAACTCTTGTAATGCCAGTGTTTAAAGGGTTCTTCCAATCAGGTTATGTTATCCACTGGATAAATTGCTAATTAGTAATGTCTGACCGCTCCACAATCAGTATAAAGAGGGTGCTTTGTCCCCCTGTTCCAAACCACGCGGGGTCGGGCAACACATGTTCCGCTCCATTCATTTTAATGGGAGTGCTGGAGATAGCTGAACCACCACACACTCGACTTTTTCTGGTACCCCCTATGAAGTCAGTAGAGCAGTGCACACCGTGCCCGACCACCACTCCATACAGAATGGGGAAAACCCACACAAACACAGGGAGAACATACTAACTCCACACAAATATTGTTATTTGCAGGTTAACAAATACTGCAATCTATTAAAGGCATTTAACACCGGCATGTAACAGCTGTGTCCCCTCTCAGATCATCAGTGTCTGAGAAGGGGACAGAGCTGCTACACGCCAATGTGTAAGGCCTTATTCACACATACCCACATTTTGTGAAAATGCAGACATGTTACTAATGGAACATATTACATAGCTATTGACTTTCTACTCACAGCTGGGCACCTGCTCCTAATGCCCTATTCACTGGGCATTTAACCCCTTAGATGTCGCAGTCAATACTATCAGTAACATCTAAGGGTTTTTGGAGGGAGGAGGTTCCCTCCTGGAGGCATCAGAAGCCCTGCGAATAAGATTGAAGGGGGCCGTGACAAAGGCATGGCCTAATAAAATGTCTGTCATAAAATGACAGGTATTATAATGCAATGTACAACAAAGGTAGTGCAATGCATTATAAAAGCAGTAAAGAAAAAAAAAAAAACTGTTAAACTCACAGCAACATATTAATTCCCCCATCCCATAAATAAATAATAAAACATAAAAAAAAAAAAATAACGCACATATGGGGTATTGCCACGTCCGTAAGTACAACTGTAATATTATTTTATGCTAGGTTCGCACCTGCGTTCAGGGGGGTCCACTGGGGGACCTCTTGAACGGAAACCTAATCTGCTTAAAATAGTGGTTACTTTTGGAAACCCGCGGACTCCATAGACTATAATGGGGTCCGCCGGGTTTCCGACCAAAAAGGGCAGAAAATGCAGAGAGAAAAGCGCTGCTTGCAGGACTTTCACCATATTTCAAGTGCAGATATTCGCTGTGACGCTAGGTTTAAACTAGCGTTTGGGTCTCCGCTGGTCTGGTCTACATGGGGACCCGAAAGACGGAGAGCCTATTAGGCTAAAAATCGGTTACCTGCAGACCCAAGAGACTATAATGAGGTCTGCCAGGTTTTACCCTGAAACAGGCGGAAAGAAAAGTTCTCCTTGCTGGACTTCTCCGCAGATTCCGGCTAGAACCAGTGGAGAGAGGAGTCTCCTATGCAGACTCCAACACAGATGTGAACCTAGCCTTACACTGCAGTGGATCATATGATTACAGCATGTTAACCTGTTCTCAGCCATTGGCAAGGAGCAGGTTAACAGATGCTTTAATTGCAGAACCAGTGCCCCTACCACTTGTGAGTCGGGCATGAGATAGAGTTGCTGCGCACGGAGGCTTAATTGTTCAAATGCCTGAAAAAGTCTCATGTGTATTAACCTCTTCGCGCCGTCATTTTCGTCTCTTCCCCCTCCCCCCTGAAAACCCCATAACTTTTTTATTTTTTCCGTTTTCAGAGCCATATGAGGTTTTAATGTTTGTGGGACAAATTGTTTTTCATGATGCAACCATTTACTATTCTGTACAATGTACTGGGAAGCTGGAAAAAAATTCAGAATGGGGTGGATTTGAAGAAAAAGTGCATTTGTGCGACTTTCTTACGGGCTTCGTTTTTACAGCGTTCACTCTGCAGCCAAAATGACATGTCACCTGTATTCTATGTTTCGGTACGATTCCAGGGATACCAAACTTATATGGTTTTATTTACATTTTAACCCCTTAACAAAAATCTAAAACTGCAAAAAAATTTTTTTTTTCTAAAAGTCACCATATACCTGTAACTTTTTTATACTTCCGTGTACAGGGATGTATAGGGAGTCTTTTTTTGCGGGGCCAGGTGTACTTTTTAGTTATACCATTATGGGGAATGTCTATTGCTTTGATCACCTTTTATTCCAATTTTTATAAGACGCGAAACAGTGAAAAAAAAAACCCAGCAGTTTGACACTTGATTTTTTTTTTCCCCCCACGACGGTGTTCACCGTACGGAAAAAATATTTTTATAGATTTGTAGACTGGTCATTTTCGGACACAGGGATACCTAATGTGTATGTGTTTCACGGTATTAAAGTACTTTTATATGTGTTAATAATAATAATAAATTTTATTTATATAGCGCCAACATATTCCGCAGCACTGTACAATTTGTAGGGTTCAAGTATTGACAAAAAAGATACATTACAAAGAAATAGTCAATTCACACACTGGGACTGAGGGCCCTGCTCGCAAGAGCTTACAAACTATGACGTAGAGGGGATGACACAAGAGGTAGCAGGGGCGGCATTGGAGGTAGCATTGCTTGTACAATGGTCAGACAATTTTGTAATAGAGGTTACTGTCATTACACATATATAAAGCTGTATGAGCCGTCACCAGTTGTGTCCTTTAACGTGCAGATGGTGCCTGGACATATAAAGTTAGTCTGATACGGCATCATATCCTGTGGGGTAATGTGGGAGCGAGAAAAGAGGGTAAGTTTTAGGGATTCTAACTACGGAAGGGTTTACATTAGGAGTTGTGATAGGCCTGTCTGAAAAGATATGTCTTTAGTTTACGATTGAAGCTGTGGAAGTTGTGGGTTAATCTGATAATCCGGGATAGAACATTCCAGAGAAGTGGTGCAACTCGGGAGAAGTCTTGTATACGAGCGTGGGAGGTTCTGATAATAGAGGATGGTAGTCTTAAGTCATTGAGTGAACGGAGAGCACGGGTTGGGCGATAGATAGAGATGAGGGAGGAAATGTAGGGAGGTGCAGCATTATGGAGAGCCTTGTGAATGAGGGTGATAAGTTTATATTGTATTCTGTATTGAATAGGCAGCCAATGTAGTGACCGGCACAGACCGGAGGCATCGCTGTAGCATCTATACTGATAGATGAGCCTGGCCGCCGCATTCAGAATAGATTGTAGAGGGGAGAGTTTAGTAAGGGGAAGGCTGATTAGTAAGGAGTTACAGTAGTCTAAGTCTATATGTTCTAAGGAAAGGGGGGTGATTTGATCCTTGAATAAAATATATATATATATATATATATATATATATATATATACACACACACACAGTACAGACCAAAAGTTTGGACACATCTTCTCATTCCAAGAGTTTTCTGTATTTTCATGACTATAAAAATTGTAGATTCACACTGAAGGCATCAAAACTATGAATTAACACATGTGGAATTATATACTTAACAAAAAAGTGTGAAACAACTGAAAATATGTCTTATATTCTAGGTTCTTCAAAGTAGCCACCTTTTGCTTTGATTACTGCTTTGCACACTCTTGGCATTCTCTTGATGAGCTTCAAGAGGTAGTCACCTGAAATGGTCTTCCAACAGTCTTGAAGGAGTTCCCAGAGATGCTTAGCACTTGTTGGCCATTTTGCCTTCACTCTGCGGTCCAGCTCACCCCAAACCATCTCGATTGGGTTCAGGTCTGGTGACTGTGGAGGCCAGGTCATCTGGCGTAGCACCCCATCACTCTCCTTCTTGGTCAAATAGCCCTTACACAGTCTGGAGGTGTGTTTGGGGTCATTGTCCTGTTGAAAAATAAATGATGGTCCAACTAAACGAAAACCAGATGGAATAGCATGCCGCTGCAAGATGCTGTGGTAACCATGCTGGTTCAGTATTCCTTCAATTTTGAATAAATCCCCAACAGTGTCACCAGCAAAGCACCCCCACACCATCACACCTCCTCCTCCATGCTTCACAGTGGGAACCAGGCATGTAGAGTCCATTCGTTCACCTTTTCTGCGTCGCACAAAGACACGGTGGTTGGAACCAAAGATCTCAAATTTGGACTCATCAGACCAAAGCACAGATTTCCACAGGTCTAATGTCCATTCCTTGTGTTCTTTAGCCCAAACAAGTCTCTTCTGCTTGTTGCCTGTCCTTAGCAGTGGTTTCCTAGCAGCTATTTTACCATGAAGGCCTGCTGCACACAGTCTCCTCTTAACAGTTGTTGTAGAGATGTGTCTGCTGCTAGAACTCTGTGTGGCATTGACCTGGTCTCTAATCTGAGCTGCTGTTAACCTGCGATTTCTGAGGCTGGTGACTCGGATGAACTTATCCTCCGCAGCAGAGGTCACTCTTGGTCTTCCTTTCCTGGAGCGGTCCTCATGTGAGCCAGTTTCTTTGTAGTGCTTGATGGTTTTGGCCACTGCACTTAGGGACACTTTCAAAGTTTTCCCAATTTTTCGGACTGACTGACCTTCATTTCTTAAAGTAATGATGGCCACTCGTTTTTCTTTACTTAGCTGCTTTTTTCTTGCCATAATACAAATTCAAACACTCCATTCAGTAGGTCTATCAGCTGTGTATCCACCTGACTTCTGAACACCACAACTGATGGTCCCAACCCCATTTATAAGGCAAGAAATCCCACTTATTAAACCTGACAGGGCACACCTGTGAAGTGAAAACCATTTCAGGTGACTACCTCTTGAAGCTCATCAAGAGAATGCCAAGAGTGTGCAAAGCAGTAATCAAAGCAAAAGGTGGCTACTTTGAAGAACCTAGAATATAAGACATATTTTCAGTTGTTTCACACTTTTTTGTTAAGTATATAATTCCACATGTGTTAATTCATAGTTTTGATGCCTTCAGTGTGAATCTACAATTTTTATAGTCATGAAAATACAGAAAACTCTTGGAATGAGAAGGTGTGTCCAAACTTTTGGTCTGTACTATATATATATATATATATATATATATATATATATATATTTTTGGCACTTATTAGACCCCCTAGGGGTCTTGAATCTCAGGGAATATGATCACTAATGCAATGCATTACAAAATAACGACACTTCTATTGCAGGCTCCCAGCTGACATCTGCAAAGTGGCGCCTCGGTCAGCTTTGATCGAGGTGCCATGGAGTATGGTGGCCGCCATAAATATTATTTATTATTATGCTTACTTGTAAAGCGCCATCATATTCCGCAGTACTTTACAGACATTGACAGTCACGGTCCCATATAGGGCTCACAATTTACATTCCCTATCAGTATGTCTTTAGAGTGTGGGAGGAAACCCATGCAATCACGGGGAGAACATACAAACATGCAGATGTTGTCCTTGGCAAGATTCGAACCCAGGACTCTAGCACTGCAAGGCTGCAGTGCTAACCACTGAGCCACCGTGATGAGTACGCCGTACTATTACGGTGGATGTCGGAAAGGGGTTAACGGATATTGCCATTTTTGCCAATGTGCAGATGAGCTTTTTGGGGCAATGAGGGCATTGACATTGCTCCAAAGAGGTAAGCAGTAACGCCTTAATTGCTATAAATTTGCATAAAGACAAAAACAGTGATATCTCGGCAACTGAGGCACCTATACACAAGGGGAAAACACAGTTTTACTCAGGTGACCGATCTATCTGCAAGAGGTAGATTGATATGCTAGGCTATGGTGACCCCTATAATGGGCTCCTGTTATTCATAAAACAAGCTAAATATGGATGGTTATTAATCAATGGAATAAGTCCTAACATTTAGGCTACGTGCAAACAAAGCAAGTGCTTTTGAGCAAATATGCCAACAAGCTCCCTGAAGCACCTTTCCGTTTATCTCAATGGGAAAGCACGGCTGCAAAAACATTATAAGTAGTATTATTTTGGCATCAAGGGATCGTGATACTATACTAACCTAGCGTAAAGGACATCTGTTCTTCCAATAACTGGGGCCCCCAGATGTGTATCACCCAACTACCAAATATATATCTCAATCATCTTCTGGATAACTATGGTGAGACCTGGAGCCTGTGTATAAGCAGCAGTCGCACAATACAGAAGGAGCAGGGAAGAGCACAACAACCAATCAGCGGACTGCTTTCTTTTTTACATTTAACTTAGAAAATAAAGCCTGTAATCTAATTGGTTACTACTGGCAGCAGCCGGGCCTAACAGCACTGATAGACCGTACATATAAGGGCCAGTCCACACCACACATGTATGAATCTGCCCCAGTGACGTGCAGCACATCAGCTATTCTCCACAGTGTTCCTGCGTGAATTGCTTGCCCCGCCTCTCCACAGACCATGCCGCTTCCTCTACTCTTTTTCTCCCTAGCTTTCATAGCTTTTCCATTTCCAGTGGACCTGTAATCTCCCAGCATGTCTTGCCGTGAACCGCTGGCACTTCCAGCTTTACAGCAACCTAAGCGCTACAAAGCATGGCCTGACCCACCCGGTGTGCCCGTACCTCTTCTCCGGCGCTCTCCTCCCGCTCTTAAACCGCTACTCTCTGATTGGTCGGCATATCCTTCCCAGAATTCATTGCGATTCACACAACTTTATCGACAATAGAAAAGTTTACCATGCAGCCTAGTTGACGGTGACGAGTGTAGGTCTGGGGATAGGTCTTTAGCTTAGTCATTACCTCACGTATTTACCTTGTACCATGTCTATAAGTATGATCGTACTATTTAATAACAAAGAAAACTCCATGAACTAACAGGTCTCATACATTCTACGGAATGCTGTAAGATGGGCGGAGTTTGTACAGATTTGAGTGAAGTACGGCCCTATTCCAGTGACACAATTGGGCTGGGCTTGATGTCACACAAGTCTGGATTCAGATGATGTGAGAATTCCCTACTTTTTACCTAAGTCTCACTGTTCCTCTTTGCATCTTAAAGGGAATCTGTCAGGGTGATTTGGGACACTAAACCACCCACAGGTCCTTATGGACTGGACCCTGTTATAAAGCCATCCATGCCCACAATAAAAATTAAAAAAGCTTTATACACTCCCCGCTTGGGCGCAGTTTGTCACTGAAGATGGAGGAGTACACTTCAGCTTTAGTACTCATGCCCCAAACCTTTGGCACTCATACAGTGATGTCGGGGTGAATGCAGTGCCATTTTAACATGTTAGTGGGCCCAGTGCAAAGATTTTATAAGTGGGCCCCACCATCATCTCCACTTAGAAATACCTGAGCTGCACAAATTATAATGCCCCCTCAATGGCCCCCCCTCCAGCCACAGTTTCATGTCAATTACCCTCCCCCCAGGTTGTCCTGACAGATTCAAGTCCCTCACCCCCCAGGTTGCCCGCACAGTTTCAAGTCACCCTCCTAGCTGCCCTGATAGTTTTTAAGTCACCCTCATGGTTGACCCAGTTGGTGCTCAGTTGCTTACTCTCCTGGGAATTGTTGTTTTATAAATGGTGGTTGTAGAGAAAAACGTTAAAAGCCAACAGCGTTTTTTTTTTCATCTCCAGCTGTTTAGTACATTCCATACTGCAGTGTAATGAACGATGAGGTCAGTCACCCAACACATTCTTCACTTTATTCAGCTGCTAAATGGATTTCCCTGGTAGATTATGAGATCGGCAGAATGACCTGTCAAATCACACTGCAGCCAGAAATCCCTGTTTTCTATGTAAGTCTGTGAGAGCATTACATTGACTCAAATGTGGAGATACATAGAAAAAGTGACTTTCGAGTGCTGTGTAAATTGTCAGGTCAGTTTGCCAATCACATGACCAGTCAGAACTCACTTTCCTGCTGCCCGAGGCAAAAATTGAAATGATGTCTCCCCAATAAATATCATAAGTAAGAGAACCAAGTAGCCATTCCCACTTGTAAATCTAAAGCTCCAGAGTCCCAAAACCTTCGGTGCCAGGAGCCTTGGGGATCCTATAAGGGGCCTTTTCCCAATGTGAAGTGACCAGTTCTATAATTGAAACATTATAGTTGGGGAGCTGGCACAAATTTTGCATTGCATTGCACTTCTTCACCTGAGGCTGCAAATAGGCATTCCGTATGTGACTGTATTCAGGCATCTGGACAATCACTGCTTGCTACTGCTCTTCTCATGTCTAATACTGACAGACAGGACAGAGTAGTGGAGCACCGAGGCAACTTGCAGTTCGCAGAGGCAGAGCAGGCTACTGCAGTCATTTGACAGAGCCAAGGGTGCAAAAGACGGCTTTCAGACGCTGAAGGGAGTGGGAGATAAGCACTTTTGTACTTTGCTGGAGGAGGGGGAGCAGGTGGAGATGAGAAGCTTCTGCTCCTGAGCTCTGTAGCTCCTGCTTCAGGCTTAGGCCCCATGTGGCAGGCCGCAGCAAAAAAGTGCTGTGGGAAAAACCGCGGCAGCAACACATCGCGGTTTTTCCCGCTCCACTTTTCTGTTTCCATTATACCTATAGGAAAACTACTACCATGTTTCTCCGAAAATAAGACGACCCTTTATATTTACAGTGTCCATATTAGGACATCCTCAGATATCAGTGTCAAACATCAGATTAATAGCAGTTTACAACAGTGACACCTGACTTTGACTTTGATTGTGAAGTTATAAGCTTTTAAAACCATAGATCAGCACATACAAATTTACCTTAACTAGTTACGATGGGCAGGGAGCAGCTTCATGCAGTCATTGCGCTAAATCACACCCTGTGAAGCATGGCTACATGTTCCTTACTGTCAGACCTCAGCCTTATACCCTACCTGTCAGCCTCACAATGACTAGATGAAGCTGCTCCCTGCCCTCCATGACTACCAAAAGTACATTTTCATATGGTTTTAAAAGCTTATGAATTTTCAGCAACATAAAACTTAGTGAGGGGAACCATAGAAAAGGTCATTATCTGATGCGGCACACGCTGGGACCATTTTAGGGTGGAAAAAAAGTGATAGATTTTCTTTAACTGGCTCTAGAAGTGGCAGGGGAAGGGAGGTGGAGGCCACTGCTTCTTCTTTTAATTCTACTGCTAATCGCAGCCCGGAAAGTGGAGGCGGCAGTACTGCCCCCTCAGGGACTCTGCTGCCTAAGGCAAGATGCTCATCTCACCTCATGGCACATGCGGCTATAGCTGTGTGAATAAGTAGGTAACATGACCAGCCAAAGGAACCTGTTAGGCTTCTGAAAAAGCTGAGGATGTGCCAGGTGAGTGACCTCACTGTTCACTGCATGGCAGTGTGCCTTGTACTAGTGGGCTGGAGATTTAAAAAAAAAAAAAAATCACTGGAGTGGGGTTGTCCATGTTTTTTATTCATAAGCAATTGGCTTTAATAGGAGCTGAGATGCAGTACCAGCACACGGCCACTATACATGGCATGGCGCCAACTGCTCATGCGTTCTGTATATGCTATACGTACAGTACATATAGTGCACAGTAACAGCTGATCCATGCAGGTTGTCAGTCAACTACTGATCTAATATTTATGGCATATAGACTTTTGAAGAAATCTTGGTTGTAATGGGCATTGTATTTGCCACGGGCGATGGCACTTATATGGGTGTTGACCGCATTCTTACTGTCATGAGAGAAATTTAGCATGGGCGTACTGTTCTGTCAGGATTGACATTTTGGGTACTGAATGCATTATGGCTGTAATGGGAAGATTGTTGCTAGGATTTAGAACCATTTGGGTGTTATGAGGGTATTTTGGCCAAAATAAGGGGCATAGGTGTCATAGAGACATTGTGCCTAAGATAACAAATATTGTGGCTGTAATTTTTTCCTAATAATTATTATATATCTATTATAATAGACCCAGGAACTTTATTAGCACATGCTTACCTGTTGCATATACTGTTTACCTCCACATCTTATAACAAATTCCTATAGGAATGGACATACATAAATCCACAGCATAATGCGTTGTCGCATTTTGACTGTTTTAAATGCATTGTGATTTGCATATGGGGCATTGACAACATTATGAGCGGTATGGCTGGTGTGGGTTCATTGTGATTGTCATAGGAACATTGAAGGGTTTGTTTTTATGTGGTTTTGCAGCTGTCATTGAGGCATTTTGCGTTTCATAGAAGGAATTTTGATTGCCTTGGTGGTTTAAAACTGGTATGGGGACATCGTGGCTGGTTTAAAGACTTAACAGCATTATGTATGATGGTGGGCTTCGAGGATGTTATGGGGGCATTGTGACTGGCAGAAGTGTTATTATGGCTGCAGTCTAGCTTTTTTATGTCTCTGTGTCAGCAGTGGGGTCCACCTAGGTCTCCTGCCGTAGCGTTTCATTTCATTCAAATGTTGACAGTTTGCGCTGACACTGATGTACATTGAGCCTGCGGGATAGCTTGAATTTCTTTGGAACTTGATTGGGGCTCCTTATCCACCATCTGGACTATCCTGCGTTGTAACCTTTCATCAATTTTTCTCTTCCACCCACGTCCGCAAAGACTAGCTACAGTTCCATGGGTTGTAAACTTCTAGATTATGTTGCACACCATGGACAAAGGAACAGTTCTCTTTTCCTCTTTTTGTTCTCCATGCTTAGTGTGGCACACACAGACACACAATGCAAATATTGAGTCAACTTCTCTCCTTTTTAATCAGTTTCAGGTGTGATTTTTATATTACCCACACCTGTTACTTGCCACAGGGGAGTTTGAACGAGTATCACATGCTTGAAACAAAGTTATTTACCCACAATTGAAAAAGTGCCAACAATTTGCAAAATGTCCAATTTGCCTCAGTATTTTTTCTGTTGTTCCAATACACACAAAGGAAATAAACATGTGTATAACAAAACATGTGTAATTGCAATAATTTTCTGGGAGAAATACTTCTTCCAGAAATAATTCCGACTGTGTTTTCAACCAGTGATATCTCTGGAAATAAGTTAGGTAGCACTGCAAACTTATGTATCATATGAAAGAAGAGAATTTCTTTCATATGACACCAAAAGCACGTACGTTTTACAATAGAGATATAACTGTTTGAAGTGACCCTCCCCTACCCCACTTTCTCTACATGTCATAAAGCGCCGTACTCCCATATACAGTACCATTCAGTAAGAGGTAGAAACAGCTCTCAATACAGAAATAAGGGAAAGAATGAAAAGATGCAAAATTTCACAGAAAGGATGTAACGTCTCTGCCTGTTCGGGTCTCTGCGCCACCCTCCGCTCGCACGCTGTGGCGAAGGAGGCGTGTTCAGTTTGATTCCTTGCGTAGGTTTCTTGTTGCTCAGTCTGAACATGGTCCTAGTCAATGTCATGGATTTCCGGCCACACCCGTGTTCTGAGCATTTCTCTCTGGACTGCATAGAGTTAATCTCTCCCTGGCCTGTGTGATTGACAGCCTGTGTACCTATCAGGTCTGGGGCTGGGCCCAGACTTTCTTTATACAGGATGTCACTTTCTCAGCAAGTTGCCGGTTATTGCATTGTCTTTGCCTGCTCTCTTTATTATATCCCTTGCTACTTTGTTACCTGATTCTCTTACCCTTTGGCTTGCCTTTTGACTATTCTCTTGGATTTTGATTCTGTACTACATTGCTCGTTTGTTATTGACCCCTTGGCTTGCTCACTCTGCTTCTGTGTTGTTTTTGTCTTGTCCTGTTCTGTGTGTCACTTACTCAGTATAGGGCTTGTCTTCTGGTTGTCCTTTTACCGTTTAGGGTAACTGAGGCAATAGGAAGGGACAGTGGCTGGGGTGAGATTAGGGTTCACTTGTCTCTGTCCTTCCTCCCAGACCACTGCAGTAGTGTCAGGGTATTGCTACGGTTGGCAAGACCCTTACAGAATAACCGGCCCATACATTCTGCCATTGCTTCCCATAGGGTCAGCATGGATCCTATTCAGGGCCTTGCGGCCAAGTTGGAAGGTTTGGCAGACCTGGTAGCTGAGCTTGCTAAACAGGTGCAGACCCTTTCTGAGGCTGCTGCAGCACCCCAGCCTGTTTCTTCCCCTTTTAAGGTGAAGATGTTTCTCCCAGATCGTTTCTCGGGGGACCGAGAAAAATTTGAGACTTTCCGGGAGTCCTGTCGCCTGTATTTTCAAATTAATCCACATGCATCCCAGGCCCAAATGGTAGGAGTAGTTATATCCCTCCTACAGGGGGATCCACATGCTTGGGCCCTTAAACTCCCTCCTGGGGCTGAGGAGTGGATTGACCTTGAAAATTTTTTTTTTCGTTTTTGGGGTCTATATATGCTGAGCCAAATGTTAAAGAGAGAATAGGGTCTGCTTCTTCCAAGTTTTCTGTCTCTCCCTCTCTCTCTCCTGAAAAACCTGTTATTTCTCCCATGACTCCTGGTGTGGAAACCATGCAACTGGCAGTTATGGATGCCAAGACGCGACGAGAGCATCGTCTCAGGAACAACCTCTGCCTGTACTGTGGTGCTTCCGGTCATTTCATCAGTGACTGCTTGATCAGACCTCGCAGACCAGCAGAAAAGCTTCAGTGCCTGAGTGGTAATCAGAAGAACCACTCAGGCAACCAGGTATTTGCCAGTATTAACAATAAGATGTTGTTATCTGTGTCTCTGTCCTCTGGGGACAGATCTGTTTCTGGCCAGGCCTTAGTTGACTCTGGCTCTGCAGCAAACTTTGTCACATTCTCATTTGTCTCAGCTTTAGGCATTGAGCTTTTGCCACTTGACACTCCTCTGGCGGTTACTGGAGCGGATTTTGCCCCACTGGCCAGGGGTAAGGTCCGATTCAAGACCCCCTTAATCACGTTGCAAGTTGGTTCTGCTCATTCAGAGGTCATGAGCTTTTTTGTTATGGAGCATCTATCTTCCGATATTATTTTGGGGCTCCCCTGGTTGAACCTCCATAACCCTATTTTTGATTGGGGTAAAAGAGAGTTGCTAAAATGGGGAGATCAGTGCTCATCCCACTGTATTGTTTTGCACACCTTAGATTGTGCCAGTGAGGAGACGGTCTCAGCTGTAAAGGTTGGAAACACCAGGCGAATAAAAAAACGTTTGCCTGGTCCTCCAGCGCCTGATGTTGTTGTTCAGGGAGATCTGGAATCAAAGGCAGAGAAAATACTGGGTCCTACTAAAACTAGTTTATCTGGTGAGGGTCCAGTGGCCCCTCATAGGGGGGGGGGTACTGTAACGTCTCTGCCTGTTCGGGTCTCTGCGCCACCCTCCGCTCGCACGCTGTGGCAAA
This sequence comes from Leptodactylus fallax, assembly GCA_947044405.1. NCBI lineage: Eukaryota > Metazoa > Chordata > Amphibia > Anura > Leptodactylidae > Leptodactylus > Leptodactylus fallax. The sequence goes on from CAMRHE010000088.1 coordinate 3,951,433, forward strand.
GGAGGCGTGTTCAGTTTGATTCCTTGCGTAGGTTTCTTGTTGCTCAGTCTGAACATGGTCCTAGCCAATGTAATGGATTTCCGGCCACACCCGTGTTCTGAGCATTTCTCTCTGGACTGCATAGAGTTAATCTCTCCCTGGCCTGTGTGATTGACAGCCTTTGTACCTATCAGGTCTGGGGCTGGGCCCAGACTTTCTTTATACAGGATGTCACTTTCTCAGCAAGTTGCCGGTTATTGCATTGTCTTTGCCTGCTCTCTTTATTATATCCCTTGCTACTTTGTTACCTGATTCTCTTACCCTTTGGATTGCCTTTTGACTATTCTCTTGGATTTTGATTCTGTACTGCATTGCTCGTTTGTTACTGACCCCTTGGCTTGCTCACTCTGCTTCTGTGTTGTTTTTGTCTTGTCCTGTTCTGTGTGTCACTTACTCAGTATAGGGCTTGTCTTCTGGTTGTCCTTTTACCGTTTAGGGTAACTGAGGCAATAGGAAGGGACAGTGGCTGGGGTGAGATTAGGGTTCACTTGTCTCTGTCCTTCCTCCCAGACCGCTGCAGTAGTGTCAGGGTATTGCTACAGTTGGCAAGACCCTTACAGAATAACCAGCCCATACATTCTGCCATTGCTTCCCATAGGGTCAGCATGGATCCTATTCAGGGCCTTGCGGCCAAGTTGGAAGGTTTGGCAGGCCTGGTAGCTGAGCTTGCTAAACAGGTGCAGACCCTTACTGAGGCTGCTGCAGCATCCCCGCCTGTTTCTTCCCCTTTTAAGGTGAAGATGTTTCTCCCAGATCGTTTCTCGGGGGACCGAGAAAAATTTGAGACTTTCCGGAAGTCCCGTCACATAAATAAAATCGGTCTGTATGAGGAGCACTGTACCTGAGGTTTCTCAGACTTGTGGATCTCAACCATCACAGGTAAAGAGGACGTCTCTGCAGTTTATATTTAAATAAAGCATGCAAACAATCTACTCTTTGTCCATAGTTTGTACCACTCAGCCAGAAGGCCCTCAGGACCAGTGGACTTACGCGGAGCCAATATTGCTCTCTCGATCTCTGATTCTTCTATAGGGGAGTTTAGTTCCTTCCTAGCTTATCAACTTGGTCCCTTGTTGAGGCCTCAACAGTAGAAAAATCCTGAGACACTCTAATTTAAGTACACTGGTCCCTCAAGTTACAGTGGTCTCATGATACAATATTTTCAACATACAATTGCCTTTGCTGGATCATTGTAACTTGAAACCAGGCTCAACATACAATGCTTGCCTGTAGGATTTAACAAATCCCCATGGTCATTAAACTGATAAAACCCCTGTAATAGTGAAGTTCATACATGATCTGCCTCTTTGGTGAGAGTGGCTCCTTTTTATTTTTTGGGTGTATTTTGCATACTTTTCAGGACCCTGAAAATGCTCTTATCACCATCATAGAAAGTCATTTACAACTCCCAGCAGCATTTTCTGGCTTTTATGCAGGTCTGTGGGGTCAAAGCTCCAACTTGAACTCCGTCACAAATGGCTGGCGCTAGATTCACATTAGCATTGGCCTATCTGTTGTTCTGGTCCCTTAAAAAAAAAGCTATGAAAGTACATATGCAATAATGATGCATCTAATTAAATATATAACACCAATAGCTACATAAAATAATTAAAAATAATTCATAATTTAATATTGAAGCTATAGTTGGAGTTGGTAACTTTTTTCCACCTCTGACTGATCCCATAACTGACCCCAAGTCTGACTCCAATTCTACAGCCCTACTTTTATGTGTAATGATTTTGCCATATCTATATTAGATTATGTCATGACTTTCCTTTAACATTAATTCATATTTTTTTTTATTCTTTGGAACCAATTACTAGTTTTCTAAAGAGTTGTGATCTTAGGTTACAATGGTTTCTACTTACAGTAGTTGTTGTAGTGTTGTAGTGAGGATGCAGGTCACCTGGAATAAGTCCACTATGCGATAATGATTTATATGGATCAGAACTCTTTATTCCATGCTTCCTCCAAGAATCTCTGTCTAGCAACTACCCCTCCTAGCTCAGCTCCTCCTCCCTTACTACCTCACTGTTGCTAGGCAGACAAAGCAAAATGAGTAAACAGCAAAGAACATACAGAATATACTTATAACCAGGGGCGTAACTACCGGGGTAGCAGTGGTAGTGACTGCCACAGGGCCCGGAACATTACGGGGCCCGGAGCCCTGTGGCAGTCGCTACCGCGAACCCCACAATCACTGCTATCGTTATACTCCGGGGTCTTTTGAGACCCCGGAGTATAACGATCGGGGGCCCAGGGGAGGTGAGCGAACATAAAAAACACTGTAACTCACCGCTCCGCAGGCTTCGGGCCTGTTTGGTGACGTCCCAGACGTCAGCCGACGTCATTATGAGTCACAACGACGACCTGGATCGCACGAGATCCGGTCCGACATTGAAGATGGGGTCTGAAAAGACCCCAGAGTATAATAATCGTTCATGGGTGGGCCACTATGGGGCATAATACTGTGTGCAGGGGCCACTATGGGGCAAACTACTGTGTGCAGGGGCCACCATGGGGCAAACTACTGTGTGCAGGGGCCACTATGGGGCAAACTACTGTGTGCAGGGGCTACTATGGAGCAAACTACTGTGTGCAGGGGGCTACTATGGGGCAAACTACTGTGTGCAGGGGCCACTATGGGGCAAACTACTGTGTGCAGGGGCTACTATGGGGCAAACTACTGTGTGCAGGGGCTACTATGGGGCAAACTACTGTGTGCAGGGGCTACTATGGGGCAAACTACTGCGTGCAGGCGCCACTATGGGGCAAACTACTGTGTGCAGGGGCCACTATGGGGCAAACTACTGTGTGCTGGGGCCACTATGGGGCAAACTACTGTGTGCAGGGGCCACTATGGGGCATAATATTGTGTGCAGGGGCCACTATGCTGCATAATACCGTGTCCAGGGGCCACTATGGGGCATAATACCGTGTGCAGGGGCCACTATGGGACATAATACCGTGTGCAGGGGCCACTATGGGGCATAATACCGTGTGCAGGGGCCACTATGGGACATAATACCGTGTGCAGGGGCCACTATGGGGCATAATAGTGTGCGCAGGAATGCGGTTTGTGTGGGGGGGGTGGGGGCGGAGGTTTGGGGGATGTTGGGGGCGGCGGCTTGGGTGGGGGCCCCATGTCAAATGTTCGCATTGGGGCCCAGCCATTCCTAGTTACGCCACTGCTTATAACAACATCACAGTTGTCACTGAACCAATTAATGTTGTAACTTAAGGGACCACAGTGCAACTATCTTTGCAGGCCTCATACTAATATAGTTCTTATACAGATGAGTAAAGGAGTGCTGCAAGTAAGTGCCAGTAAGAGACTGCTATATCCAGAGTTAACCCATCAGGTGTGAGCTACAACCACTGCACAGATTGTACCTCATAAAGTGACAGTAACCACCAATCATGCTGTACTTCTTAAAGTGACAGTAAACATCAAGTGTACCATACCTCTATATGGAGGCCCAGAGGCTTATTGAACCATCAAAATTCAAATTACTATATCTTATACCATTTATTTTTTAAATACATTTAATAAATACAATTACTTATGTGAATTTCCAATCTCTAGATTTATAGCAGATTGCCAGATGCCTTGTCTCTTGACAATCACATCACCTGTCAGACAAGTCACCTATACAATATATACAATAAATCATTCCCAATTACAAAGACACACTGAAGGAGACTTACAAAACTCTCTAAAAACTGTTTTGTATATATATAAATATATAAAAAATGGTTTTGTTGCCTCTAGCAAGCTGATCTGTTATTGGTTGCTGTGGGCAACAAGTATAGTTTTTCTTCTAGACAGTTTCATTTATTACATGCCTGACTACAACACATAGACATTGTCCTACACTTATCAGGATTCTAAGAAACAAGGTAATAATAATCTGTTTACCCTTCATTTATGACCAACAATAGAAATTATTTACTGATCAAAAAGAAAAAAAGAAAAGTCACCTTTTACTAAATAGATTGTGCCCTGCAATGTACAAGGTGAATATGGACACTTAACATATAATTTAACTTTTAGTATATTACATCTATATATGCATTACAAGTTGAGAACAAATGTTTCTCGGCACTTTTTGTAGATTGTAAATTTGGAATGTTGTAGATCTCCTAGCAAAGACTCTTTACTTAGAAAAGTAAGAACACGTAAGCCAAATTGTCCATTCTGTTTGATCATTAAAAGAGAGAAAAGTTCTTTCTGCACACTATGTACAGCCATATCTCAGTGATGGGTACACCCAGGAATTTATCTCCAGTGCTGACTTCTTTAGAACACACCCCACAGGATTCTAGTGAAAGGCTCCCTGAAGGTATACACAAACCGTTTACAGAATAATTTTTTAGCTGTTACAAAACTACAACTCCCAGCATGTTCTAACAATCTCCATCTAGTAATTGCAGTTTTGCTGCAGTTGAAAAGTCACTGTAATACACTGTCCTCTTCATCCATGGAAACTTGGAAGTTTAAAAGCAAGCTGCGGACCAAACCATTAAGACCATAGCTCAGTTATTGTCTGGAATGAAGATTCCATGCAAGTCCAGATGAACATTTGCATCAACGCTGGCACGTCCCACTTCCTTGAAGGTCTTGGCATCCAAAATGAGTAAGAAAGGGGATTTCTTAGGGTCAGAACATACAATAGAGGATAATATGATTCCTGCAAACATAACACAGAGAATTTAGTCAGTACAGACTGGGGGAGATCTAAACTAATGCAAAGGTAAAGTAGAGAATCTGCCTATAGGTAATAAGGTTGCTGCCTTCATTTTCCAATGAACTTAAAAGCAAAAATCTGATTGGTAGTAAGCGTTCCTCTTATTTTCTCATTTAAAGGCAGGTGTCCGTTAAAAGAAAAAAAAACGGACACCTATCATGACGGACACTAACTTATGTTAATGTGTCCGTTTTTTTAACTGATCCAATTAATGGTTCAGTTAAAAAAACGGACACATTAGCATCAGTTAGTGTCAGCATCAGTTAGTGTCTGTTTTTTAACACTGTCCGTTTTTTTTTTTGTTTGTTTCTCTTTTCTGAGCATGCGCAGGAAAAAAAACAGACATAAAATAACGGACAGTAACTGATGGCTATCAGTTACTGTCCGTTATAAGTCCGTTACCCATAGACTTCAATGTTAAAAAAATAACGGACACTTGCTGTCTGTCAAGAATCCGTTTTTTTCAAACGGACAAAAAGTCCTGCATGTAGGATTTTTTGTCCGCGAAAAAAAAACGGACTTCTGACGGATTTGGTGTAAACGGACACAAAGGGACACTAACGGACACAATATAAAAACCCATTGAAATGAATGGAAATTTTAACGGATTTCTGATGGTTCAGCTAGTGTCCGATGCTAAAATCTTGTTACGGACAATAGCAATGGACACTACTGACGGTCACCAACGGTAATGTGAATGCCCCCTTAGTGGTGACATCTGTTTTATTGATTGGTTGCCAATGGATACGACCACAAATGCAGAAACTTTCTATGGTCTGGGACTTGTCAGGAACCCAGCCATGATTTTCTTATTGTAGCTGGGTTATCAGGCAGGGACACTACATGTATGAGAACATATCCCAGCCACAATAAGGACATCAGGGCTAATTTTATGACCTTAGAAAGGTCCTGCATTCATGGTCGTATCTGCTGGCAACCACAAGATATTTAGGGAAACTCTTTAAAAATCTGCAAAATGTTTAATTAATCATATTTGCAAAAATGTTTAACTTTTAATTATCTACAAATGTAAAAATGGTTATGTCCGTGGGAATACCCCTTTAAGGGTAGAGGTGCTGGTTTAGCAACACTTCAGCTGGATGCTTAAGAGGTCTGTCTATGCCAAACACGCAATTCAATTCAAATAGCATATGGCGCAGGAGATTTTCTAAGATAAGCAACATTAGTGAAGGTCAACAAACATAAGTTTACAGAGGTCTCTTCATGTCCCACATAATGATGGAAGGGTTTATAAATGTGAAGCCTTGTGGCAGGTTCCCTTTAAATGAGAAAATGAGAGGAAAACTCCCAAAATGTAAAACAACTCTCCAGCATTTTTTTTTTTTCTTGACCTGTGACTGGCCGAGGCTGGAGTCATTCTGCAACGTCGGTGCCAAAGACCGGTGAGAATTAGTGTCGCCACTATGATATAGAAGAGTAAGGTGGGTTGAGTGTGGCTGCATTTGCTTTAAACGGGTTATCCATTTTTTAATATTGATGGTCTATTCTTAGGATAGGCCATCAATGTTAGATCTGTGGGAGTCTGACACCTTGGACCCCGGCAGATCAGCTGTACCATGACTCGGTAATGTTTACATGTACTGCAGCACTGTCCCATTGAAGTCTATAGGCAGCGCTGTACTACTTATACCCGCCGCTACAGTTTATATGGCGAGTGAGCAGCGCAACTCACAGTAAGTAAAGGCACTTTCTCAGTACAGCTGTTCTGTGGGGGTCCTGGGTATCAGAACCCCGCAGATCTAATATTGATGACCTAAGGATAAGCTATGAACAGCAAAGTTAAGAATATTCATGCTAAGGGTAAGCCATGAACAGCAACTGGATAACCCCAGAATTGCACTTGTTGCACTGGGTAATTTTCAGGTAGTCTTTAGATGTAATGCCCATATGATTATAAGTGCTGTATATTACATTATGAATGCTGCATGCCCCAGGCGTTGCACTGCTGCATCCAGGGCTGGCTTTACTTTTAGGACAGTAAAAAAGGGTGGCTACAAAATCATACATGGTGTTGCCCGATGGTTAAATTTGACATTTTTCGTTAGATAATGCAAATTAAGTTTAATCAAAGTTTATTAAAGATTCTTTAAGTACAGTGAAACAAAAACAAAACAAAAATAGTGCGAGCAAACAAATGACGCGAAGGCACACAGGCCTCGCCTGTAAACAAGAAGCTTGGGGTAAGACCCAAGCTAAAGGCTGTGGACCACAGTACAATAACAGAGGAACTGAAAGCCCAGATATACGGGACCATAAAACAACATCTTAAAGGTAATGGGAGAAGAACAAACAGACAAAGGAACACACAATGGGAACTATGATCAAGAAAACATATACTAGAGAGAAAGAGGGGGGGAGGGACAGTGGGATGGAAGAGCGACCAATAACCTCCTCCAAAGGATGGAGGAGAGAAAAAGGGAAGAAAGAAGTAGCAAGGTATCACTGTATCAGGAAAAGAAAGAAGAGAACTCAGACAATCAAATTTGGAGGGGTTGGGGGAATTCTCCGCCACCAGGGCCTCCATTCTCCTTATGAGGAGAAGCTCCTGAAGAAATTCATCCAGAGAGGGCGTAACAGTGGACCGCCAGTGCCTGGGAATGATGGTTCTAGCAGCCGTGAGAAAGTGTCGCAGGAGGTCTTTCTTCACCGCAGAGATCCTGCCAGGAATAACTGAAAGAAGGGCCAGTTGGGGAGTTGCTGTGATCGTGTGACCACACACTTTAGCATACAGAGCAAACACAGCGTCCCAAAATGGCCTGAGAACGTCACACTCCCACCAGATGTGATATAGGGTGCCTTTCTCAGTACCACAGCGCCAACACCGGTCAGTCACAGCAGGATAAATTCAGGTCATGGTAGAGGAAAGAAGAGGGGAGAAGCGCGCAAGCTGGGCCAACGGAGGAAGGGGCGGATCCCCAGCGACCTGTCTAAGCCTAATGTCGTCGCCGCTTCGCCAACAAAGAAATCTATCTTCGGAGCAACCCGGTGGAAACATAGGATTGCTAAAGAGAGGACTAAGGGGGCCAGGGACTCTGGCCACTCTCCCTCTGGAACAAACCGAATCCCAAGTCTTAAGGATCTGTGAAGAGAGGAACGAGTACCTGACGGATCTCAGGCGGAAATGAGCCTGAATCCACGGCAGTGAGGGGAGGGGGACCGATAGCAGATCAGCCTCGATAGAATCCCATTGCTTGTCCATGCTGCAGTAGCACCAGTCAAAAAGATGGAGCAAAACCGCAGAGCGGTATAAAGTCTAGGATCCGGAAGGCCCGTACCTCCCCTGTCCTTACTGTGGGTCAATGTCTGGTATTTTATCCTACTCCGCACCGAACCCCACACAAACCTCCCAAATAGGGACTGGACTCTAGTGAAAAAGGTGTGCGGGAGGTGAATGGGGAGCGCCTGGAACAGATATAAAAGCCGAGGGATCACGTCCATCTTGAGGGTATGAATACAGCCGAACCAAGTAAGGGCCTGTGTACTGTATCTCCGGAGGTCCGCCGCAAGAGTTTCGAGCAGTGGGAGGTAGTTAAGACAATACAAGTAGGAATGGTCAGGGGGGATATGAATCCCCAGTTATTTGAGACAAGTGGTCTACCACTTAAACGAAAAGTTGTCTGCAAGATGGGCAACCTCTGCATGGGGTATCGTGATGTTAAGGGCCTCACGTTTGGAAAGGTTTACTTTAAAGTTACTAAGGTGACCAAATTGGCTAAACTAGCATAATATAGACAGAAAAGACACGCATGGCTGAGAGACGTATAGAAGGAGGCCGTCAGCATACAGTGCCGCCTTAACCTGGCGACTGCCCATCTGAAGGCCATGGATGTCCGGACACCGCCATTTCGCCACCGCCAAATGCTCCATCTAGGGCATACAGCAGCAGCGACAGGGGGCAGCCCCGTTCCGTACCGGGAAATGATCAGAGTGTTTCCCGTTGGCCCTAACCCTCGCGGTCGAATCGCCATAGAGGGAAAACACCTTACTCAAGAAAACAGGACCCACTAGATAATGCAAATGATAACAATTGTCTCATTGGCAGAACATATACCTAATGTGTTCAGAGCTGGTAAGAACGAGATGCTTCTAGTGCGCCAATTCCTACTGGCTGATCTACACATCGGCAAGACTCCCTCCACAACCAGTGTAAAAGGGGCTGAGATAATATGTTTTGCAGAGGAATCCAGAGAACTCCAGGGACACCATAAACAGTATGCATCCTCAATTTATAGACATTTCTAACATTTTTATATTGCTATGTTTTGCTCAATCTAACAGAGTAAATGAATGTTAACTGTGAGAACACTTGTTTTAGGTGCAGCCTACTTGAGGAGCGAAGTCTGAAGTGTCATAAAATGTGTCCTTACAGCCTCCTGAGATATAAATCCAATACATATAAACTATTTGAGCATTATATTTTCCAGTATTACTTACTCAGTATCTATCACCTGCTGACTACAAATCTACTTTATATTATGAATCCATAGCTCTCAGAGTCCATTGTTTTTCATAATTTGGTTGAAAAAACTAAAAATACTAAATACTTTTTTTAACTATTGTGTTAGAATTAGAACATTTTTACAAAGATATAATGTACCTTATTTAGAACCAGGCTTTACATAATATCCACTACAAATTACAGGTCTATGGAGCTAGCTGGCTACAACCTCCATGTTCAATACACCATATTTTGCATTATTTTATGATGAATTAAGATTGATAATAGATATAGATGAAGGCATTGAGTTTTACCATCGTCCTCTTCTTTGCCATTGGGGTCTGGCACAAACAAAGGTTCTGCAGGCCAACACATGTCATCAGTCCATTCCAACATTGTCTTTGTCACTGTGTCAAATTTCACTATCTATGCAATAAAATGCACACAAAAAATAAAAATCAACATGCAGTTTTAAAAGAAAATCAAAGAAAAAAAAATGACACAAGAATCAGGCACCAGAGCTTGAAGGGGCTTCAGTGCCCATAACGGTTTGTGTAAATATGCTCTATTCTTATCAAAAAGAGGTTGGTGCAGGCAGGGGGTCTACTGTGATTCCCTCACCTAAGGGTTTACATCTGCATGCACAGCAGAAGCAGTGTACAGCCCCTGCATTCAGTTAACTTTGAAGATATATTGCAGATTTCAAGACAGCACATAAACATATATCAAAAAGGTAATTTACCAGAATCCAGACAGGGGCAAAAGATATTACATCACCTTTCCCCTAATTCAGTACTAGGGTGCAGGGTCGGACTGGCCCACCGGGGAACCGGTGAATCCACCAGTGGGCCCCGAGCCCCGACTATTAGTCCTCATGTCATGGGGGCCCGATCGGGATCCTGACCATCCCGATCGGGCCCGTGACCAGTGGCGTTCCGATCGCGGTCGCAGGGGGCGCGAATTCGACCGGACACGGCAGGGTACGGGGCCCGCAGCCAGCTGGAGATGGCCGAGGCCCTGGACCACTATGATAGCGGTCGGGGAAAGCCTGGTTCCCCGACCGCTATACATACTGTTATTGGAAAGGGACCCTGGCATATTGCAGGCCCCTTTCCAATAGAGGTGACTGAAAATAATAAATACATATTCTCAACTCTCCTGGGCACAGCGTCCTCTCCGGCGCTCTTCTGTCATGTGACTGAGGCCTGTGATTAGGCCCCGGCGGTCACATGGGGGCGCGACCGCGTAATGACGTCAGTGCACCCCCACGTGACCGCTGAGGCCCAATCACAGGCCTCAGAAGCGTCGTCGGAAAAGGGCCTGAAGACGACAGGATGGAGCGAGGATGCCAAGGAAAGGTAAGGCAAGGTGAGTATGAGAGTTTGTTATTTTTAATTACTTCCCCTGGGCCTCCGATTATTATACTCTGGGGTCTGAGGAGACCCCAGAGTATAATAATAGCACTGAAGTGGAGCGGAGGGGGCTATTGGGTGCATATGATACTGGGTGGGGGCCACTATGGAGCTTATAATACTGGGTGGGGGCCACTATGGAGCTTATAATACTGGGTGGGGGCCACTATGGAGCTTATAATACTGGGTGGGGGCCACTGTGGAGCTTATAATACTGGGTGGGGGCCACTGTGGAGCTTATAATACTGGGTGGGGGCCACTGTGGAGCTTATAATACAGGGTGGGGGCCACTGTGGAGCTTATACTCCTTACAGTGGCTCCTTCATTTTTTTTTTTTAATTACGCAGGGACAGGTGAAAAAAACAAAACAAAAAACCCCCCCCCCAAACTTTCTTTCCTGTCCCCAGTGTCTCCCAGAGCAGTTCGGTCCTGCAGTTCTGTTGTTTTCTTCCAGCTGACGTTCCCTCTGCACATGGCTACCTGTGACGTCACGTGACCCCTGAGGCCAATCAGTGGCCTAAGGGAAGGGACCTGGGACGTCACAATCAGTGAGGAATTCCGGCAAAAAGAAGACAGCGGAGCTGCAGGACCGGACCGTGTGGGAGGACACCAGAGCACTGGAGACAGGTGAGTATGTTTAGCATGTTTTTTTTTTTTTTTTGGGGGGGGGGGGTAGGGAGGATTCACCTCCCCCAGACTAATTATAAAAAAGAAAAAAATTATACTGGACAATCTCTTTAAAGTGTGGTGCATTAGGGTTGTATATTAAAGGGGTTGTCCAGGCATAATTTGTTATGGTTTATCTTCAGGATAGGCCACAGATACCTGATCTGTAGGGGGCTGACCCCGGACCGATCAGCTGTATGGAGCCACTTCTGATGCCCGTACTGTACACAATACAGGGCCAGAAGCAGAAAGCTCTGTCCAATGTAAAGGGGCTGGGCACCTTCACTGTATCTCAGCACTTATTGAAGTCAGTAGGAGCTGAGCTGCAGTGAAGGCGCCGGGCTGCTATACAGCGGATGGAGCTTTCTGCTTCCGGCCCTGTGTTGTATACAGAACAGGTGCCAGAAGTGGCTCCGAACAGCTGATGGGGCCATGTGTCAGCCCCATACTGATCAGGTATTTGTGGCCTATCCAGAGCATAGGCCATAAAAAAGATTAACCCTGGACAACCCCTTTAATATGCCCCACACAGTTTAATGTCCCCCCCATAGGATGTTAGCCCCCATCACTGCTCCCACACAATATAATGACCCCATCACTATTCCCCATACAGTATGGGGGACCAGTGAAGAGGCCACTATGTGGGGGACCAGTGAAGTGACCATAGAAAAATTTGGCCCAGACAACCGCTTAAAAGAGGTTGTCCATAAACTGGAGCGACCACTGTGTCGGCCGCCAGGGAGGTGTAAAAATAAGAAAATTTTTAAAAAAGCATACTCACCTGTCCCCAGCACCCCGTTGTCCCCTGCCTGTGTCTGTTCGGTCTCATGGTGGCGCCTCATTTCTGGAAATCCTGTACCTAATTGGTCTTAGCGATCACATGAGGTGCAGGACTCCTAGCAAGGAGTCGCCGGCATGAGACTGAATGGACACTGGCAGCAGACAACGGAGCGCCAGGGACAGGTGAGTATGCTTTTTAATTTACTTATTTTTTACTTTACACCTCCCGCCAACTACATGGGTTGCTCCAATTCCTTCGACAACCTCTTTAAAGGATTTGTCCATCTTCCTAATATTGATGACCTGTCCTTAGGATAGGCCATCAATATTACATCTGCGATGATACAACAGCCAGGACCTCTGCAGATCAGCTTTTCCAGGACAGTGCGGCTACAGGTAAAGGTAACAATTCTAGGAGCCACGCTGTTCACTTGCCATACAAGGTGTAGCAGTAGGTTTAGGTAGTGCAGTGGTGCACATGGTATAGTGGGTGAGCAGCATGGCTCCCGGCATGTTATTACCTTTAGCCGCCCTGTCTTGGTACCGCTGATCTGCAGGGGTTCTGATGGTGGGCCCCTAGAAACAATTCCACTGGTGGGCCCTAGACATCCCAGTCCGACACTGCTAGGGTGTGATATATAGTAACTACAAGCTGTGTATTGGCAACTTCAACTAGGGTGGCTTAACCCCTCAGATGCAGTGGTCAATACCGATCATGGCATCTGGGTGGTTAGGGGATGAGATGGCCCCTCTTCCCCTTTCAGTGAATTGGATTCCATGAGATAGCGGGGGCTGAGTGGTTGCCATAGCAGCCTACAGCCTTCTGTCTGCGTTTCCCTATTGCACATGGGGATTCTATGTGCAATTCACTGCAATACAGAAGAATTGTAGTACATTGCAATGTGGGACAGTAAACATATATTAAAAAAAAGTTTAAAAAAAAGTATAAAATAAAGTATTAAAAATAAATGAATAATAAAAAGTTTTAAAAAACCCATTAAGAGTAAAAAAAATGCATAATATAAACAAATAAAGTAAACAAACATACTAGGTATACCATATATGTATATAAGTCTGCACTATCCAAAAATAGCGTTATTTATCCCGTACAGTGAACGCCATAAAAATGATCAAAAAGTTAGTACATTCCAAAAATTGGTAGCAATAAAAACTACAATGAGCCCCACACATAGCTCTGTCAACAAAACAGTAATAAAGTTATAGATGTCAGAATACAGTGAGCCCAGGCAAATCATTTATTTTTTAAAAAAATTGTGCTTTTTTTCCGCTTAAGGACCCGAAAAACAGAAACCCAATCCACTTAAATAGCAGTTACCTGCAGAAACCCACAGACCCCATAGACTATAATGGGGTCCACCAGGTTTTTGCCCAAAAAATGCGGAGAGAAAAGTCAAGCGGAATGGGGGACGGAATCCCCAAATGGAGACCGAACACTAGTGTGAACCTAGCCTAAAACCAATATATCTATGGGATGGCCGTAATCCTAATGACCCACCCGACAAATTTGTCATGTCATTTTTAATGCAGAGTGAATGCCATAAAAGCAAATTAAAAAAATAATATAACATTTATTACCCCAAAACGTTAATAAAAGCAAATCTAAACATTATATGTAGCCCAAAATGGTTCAAACTGAAAGTACAACTCATTTACCAATGCTTACCTTGGTGGGAATTGGACGCCATTCTACATGTGAAGCATAAACATATCTGTACTTCTTGCCATTGTAGTCATAGTTGATTCTTGGTAATTCAATTCCTGGAAATGTAGCAAATTTTTAATTTGTAATGAGACTGAAGAGGTTTCCCATCTCATGTTTCACCTTCTCTCCTGTCTCCTCACCCCTCCACTTCATGGTTTTTGGCTTCGCCTGTGTAATGTACAGTTCTGTCCAGCAGTGCTGCGGTGCTTGATCTTTACATAACTGGACTGAATATGTATCTCCCTCATTCCCCTTCAGGCGAAATCCTCTGTCTGCTCACTACCTATTCATATGCATTTTAGTGCTACATTTTCCCCCGTGTCCTACTCCGAGTTGATTTTAGGTCTTTTTATCTTTTTCTGTTTTTCGACACATTATATTTCTGCACACATTTCATCTGAGATACCATTTCTCTATTTTGTACTTACACTTTTCTACATTTTTGTACTTGTATTTTGATACCACTGTTGATTGTTCTGTATTCTATTCTTGCATTAATTCAATAAATACCTTTGAAACTAAAACCGGTGGACCCCATTATAGTCTATGGGGTCCTCGCGGGTCCGCGGATAACTGCTTTTATAGCAGATGGCCTTTCCGTCTTTCGGGTCCCCATGCAGACCCGAACAACGTAGAGGAGAATGCTAGTGTGAACCTAGTGTAACATAGATAAAGCAATTTAATGGCTAAAACTTTAGATATGATCCTGGAAATGGAAATACCCATTTATGTGTTTATCACTAATACTGTTAAGCAGTTTATCAGTACTACTTTTTAATCATGCTTATAGGGATTAGATGGCTTTCTCTTAGTGCAGCCAATTTTAGCAGGACTGAGTGACAACCTTTATGTCTATTGACACATAAGACTGCCTCTGTTTCTGTTCACATAAGCATATTTTAGCTCCCTGCAGAAACCTTAGTGCCAGAAAAGTATTATCCAAGGCACTTTCTATTGCCCAAATAGGCAATAAGTAGATTGAGATCTACTAGTAGACCTTCTGACACATTAGTAGTTAACCAATTCAACAACAATGATGTATCACTTCATAGTCTTGTGCTCAAAGTCTTCTTTTATGATCAATAACTGAAAATATTGCTTCGTTATTAAAGAGGTTAGCGCAATGACAATAGGTGATAACATGCTGATGAGTAGGGGCCTAAACCCTGCACCCCCACTGATCAGCATGTTATCCCCTATCCTAATAATATTAATGATAATAAAGTGCCAATTTCACCATTAGTTTCTGAGATACTATTTTACCGTCACATAAAATCTCTGGGTGGCAGCTTATCTTGCCGTCTTTGTCTTTCACTGCTGTTGCTGTTGTAGGAATTCTTACTAGGTTAGCTCCCACTTCCGCCTTCTAGGAAATGATAAAAATATGCTTGGAATCATTATGGATGTATTAGATGGCATATGTTATTATAGAAATTAACTATATGATAGGAAACAGATTCATAGGATTGTTTTTTTACTGAGTTCTAGTGACATGAATTTGATTTTTCCCATTTCACAATTACATATCAATGAATATGACTCTATACAGATACCTACCTTTCCTTCACCTCTCTGGTTTGTTCAGTGCAACCAAGCCATTAGGAAAATATACATGAGGTTGTACAGAGAATTGCTGTAGTTTTGTGATTAGGCCACACTGCAAGTGCAGGTGAACAACATAAAACCATGTTCTTCTCCTGTACTTAACAACTGAGAAAAATGCACCAAGAAACCATGACAAACAGGGATAAATAGATATCATATAGCCCATAGCAAAATGTAGTAAGGGCCCCATGTAGTGTTTTTATAAAATTAAGGAAAGGTTTCAATAATAATAAAAAAATCACACTTAGCATCATCCAGTTGCTTTATTAATATGATACTTATTCATTTATTAAGACTGGATTTATATATGCCAGTATTAATGAACAGCTGTGTTGGATTAAAATGCGGCAAAATTATTAAAAGGTTTATGCCTCTTAATAATTTTGATGCATATCAGGTACTCCATACAACAGAAATTGAAATCTGCGCCTGCTAGTGGCTGGTGTAGGTTTTATCCATATAAAGGCTGTCCAGACACTTTATTTTTATTATTATATAGAGCTTCTGAGGGGGCCATAAACATTAAAAATAATTGTACTCGCCTCTCACCAGGACTCTGTTCCCAAAAGCAGCAGCTTTGATCATCTGTATACAGGTTCCCCGACTGAAGTCACCAGTGACGTCATGTTTGTGCTGGTTGGCCGTTGCAGGAATCACTGGCCTCAGTGGTGACCTCTTCACTTACGGCACATCACAGCGGTCACATGACTGCTGAGGCCTGTGAATATTTGCAAGTGTTCACCTGGCACAAAGCAGCTGGGCGACCATAGCTGCTGCCGCTGGAACGAAGGCCTGGGTAGAGGTGAGTAAACTTTTTTTTATGTTTATGGCCCCTCAGCAGCACAATTAAATAATAACAAAAAAGAGTTGGAACTCCCATTTAAGCCATCATTTGCACCAGTAAATTTGCTCACGTTTAAGAATGAAAGAGTTGCAAAAGTTGTGCAACCAGAGAAAGTTGCATGTTCTTCAAAAATTTCTACTTTTGACATGCTTTAAACAAATCAGCCCCCATATTTTTCAGTGTATTTAAACCTGATAACTGGTATAAAACACATGGATAGATGTCCTCTACACAGTGCTTAGTAATAACATTTGCTTCCTGCAGCCGCCACTAGGGGAAGCTCAATGCATAGGGATTAATACAGCTACCATGAAACTCAATGGAAGCTGTAAAACTCTCCTTACATGTGCTCTTCCTAGTGGCGGCTGCAGGGTAATGCTATGAATTAGTATTGTGAAGCAGGAGAAGATCATCATCATCAATGGGCCTCATACAAACTATGTGCCCTGCCTACATGATAGGTACTCCACTGGTACCAAACCATGTGTTTTTTTTGCCACTGTTCACAAACCCCTATTTGTATGGGCAACCTTATGCAGGAAGAATTAAATGAAACCATAAACCTCTTAACAGTCACCTAAACACCATGCCTACTGGCACTCTGGGTGACTATGCAAAGCCTAGAAGCCAGGCTGAGAACTAGTTTAGCTCATGAGTTTGGCTATAATAAGGATGGCCAATTTCATAGAGATAATAACTGAACGTACACGTTAATTCTGTGTAGCTGGATAGAAACAAGCAGCTGCTAGATAATACTGACACCGCTGCCACAAACAATAGAACTGGACAGGTTATTATAAACCTCTCAGTTACAAAGCCGGAATTCAGGAGATTCTAAAAGACTGGGTTCATATTGTCCCTTTTCTTCCCGGATATTTGCAGTTTAAAAGGGCAATTTATTTCCTTCTAGCAAAAACAGGAAGTCACATAACAAAAAGTTCTTGGCAGTAAAATCAGTCGCAACACTGTTTTAGCATGGGACAGACATACTTCTTAGTAGTGGGTTGTATATATATGTTGGTGCTAAAGAGTTTATCTTTAAAGGGAATCTGTCACGTTTTGAACAAAGGCAACATGTTATAGAGCAGGAATAGCTGAACAGATTGATATATAGTTTTGTGGAGGGAGACTCAAACCTGCATTTTTCACTAGTCACTTTAGGTCTGGTGCCTACGGTGGCTGCCAGTATGAGGTGCAAGCAGGCACAGGTGAATTTACTTTTTTTTTGTTTTCTCTGTGACAGAATCTCAGCATTATTTCAAATAAATAAAATAACTAGCAAGCTTGAAAGAAAATTGTTGGAGTGCTGTCCTATTCTTTCAATGTGATATTGTGTCTGCGGAGAGTCCAGCCAGTTCCCTTAGAAAACTGCACTCACTACTACAGAATAGAAGAGTGCTGCCTGTCTACAGAACAAGATTACCTATCAAATCTGTTTGGGGACTGTTAGGAATAATATACTAATACTGAGGAGCAACTGCTAAAATCTCAGCACAGGTGAACCAAGTCTTCATATTGGCGATTCCTTTTAGCAACAACTAAATCTTGAAAAAAAAAAAAACACTATCACATTTGACAAATAGAAACTGACCTTGTCATACTGTATGGGGACCACAAACCTTTTGCAGGTTGGTATTGAGGTTAATGTATTATCCTGATTTAAGTCTTTTCTTAAATTGGCCATGTAGAACATTTCATACAAACTATTGTCCTCGTATGCGATAATGTCAAACACTATATGGCCGTCTTCTTCATAAGCATTAATGTGATGGTAAAACACAAAAGCGTCACTGTAAAACTTCTCTGCAACAGGCTTTTTGGTCCTTTTATCAACGATGTGAAACCAAGTCTAAAGAGTAATAAAGAAAGTAGATATATTATTCTTAACTCACCAACCAAACCTCAGCTCTTAGAAACAAACACTTGCTGCTTACAAATAGAGGATATACATTTAGATACAATCATGCAATAGAATTTGACCTGCCATGACATATATGAAGGTGGTGGTGGGGGACACTTTGGCCATATCCCCATAGGTAGTGTGGATCAACAATAGGATCACCCTCACACACGCACACGCACATACATCACAGCGTTGCAGCCAAGGAAGAAGCTTTCCTTCTTCTTCTAAAATGGTGGTATCACACAATGTATTTACCATTTTTGCTTTTGCATAAAATAGTGTTAGCCTAGGAGGGGCAAGAAGTTTCATGCTGCTTCATGGAACCCCCATAGACTACCAGAAGGGATAATATATGGTATTACAATGATCTAACATGCCTTCTTCAGGTATTACAAGGCAAATGAATGCAGTATCTCGCCATGCCTAATACAAAGCATTCAATGGTGTGACCTAACACCAGGGGAAGACCCTTTGATTTCTTTTGATCCTCAGGCCAATCGTGCAGACAAAAAGTGTCATTGGGCCTCATAGACAGAGCCGGCTCCAGGTTTTGGTGAACACTTGGGCAATAGAGTCTCAGTGGGTCGCTTGTCAGTCATGGTAAGAGGCACAATTTTATTATTGTTTATTTATTATTATTATTATTGTTTATTTATATAGCACCATTAATTCCATGGTGCTTTACATTTGCGGATTTACATACGGTACACCAGATATACAAAACAGATAATACAAACAGTGACCAACTGGCACAGTGGGATAGAGGGCCCTGCCCGCAAGGGCATACAATCTATGAGGGAAGAGGGATAGAGACAGAAGGTGAGGGTAGAGGCTGCTCAGGTGGTGGTGTGGTGACAGTAGTGTTATTGGAGGTTGTAGGCCTTCCTGAATAGGTGAGTCTTCAGGGCCTTCTTGAAGCTTGTGACTCTGGGGGTCAGTCTTATGTGTCTTGGTAATGAGTTCCAGAGTATGGGGGATGCACAAGAGAAGTCTTGGAGACTTTTGTGTGAAGAGCGGATAAGTGCAGAACGGAGTAGGAGGTCTTTGGAGGATCGGAGGTTACGTGCGGGCAGGTAGCAGGAGATTAGGTCGGAGATATATGGAGGGGACAGGTTGTGGATGGCTTTGTATGTCAGCATTAGCATTTTGAACTCTATTCGCTGGGCAACAGGTAGCCAGTGAAGGGATTGGCAGAGGAGAGCGACTGATGAAGAACAGGGTGAGAGGGGTATTAAGCGAACAGCACAGTTTAAGGTGGACTGGAGGGGGGGCGAGAGTGTTTGCTGGGAGGCCATGGAGAAGGGTGTTACAGTAGTCTAAGCGGAAGATTATGAGGGCGTGAACTAGCATCTTTGTAGTTTTAACGGTGAGGAAGGAGCGGATTCGGTGGATGTTCTTGAGTTGGAGGCGGCAGGAGGTGTTAAGGATTTGAATATGCGGCTTGAAGGATAGGTCAGAGTCTAAGGTTATCCCAAGGCAGCGGGCCTGTGGGACTGGGGTGTGAGTGGTTCCATTAATTTTGATTGATGGGTCAGGTAGGGGGGTCGTGCGTGGAGGGGTGAAGATTATGAACTCCGTTTTCTCCATGTTGAGTTTGAGAAAGCGGGAGGAGAGAAAGGAGGCTACGGCTGTTAGACTTTCTGGGACTCTGGACAACAGACAGGTAATGTCTGGTCCAGAGAGATATATTTGGGTGTCGTCAGCATAGCAATGGTAATGGAAACCATGGGATTGTATGAGTTGTCCAAGGCCTAGGGTGTAGATGGAGAACAGGAGGGGTCCTAGGACGGAGCCTTGGGGGACACCTACAGAAAGAGGGCATGGTGGGGAGGTGGTGTGCAAGTGGGAGACGCTGAATGTGCGGTTGGTGAGGTATGAGGAGATTCGGGAAAGGGCCCGGTCAGAGATGCCAAGGGATGAAAGCGTTTCTAACAGGAGGGAATGGTCGACTGTGTCAAAAGCAGAGGAAAGGTTGAGGAGGAGGAGGACAGAGTAGTGACATTTGGCTTTGGCAGTTAAAAGGTCATTAGTGACCTTGGTTAGGGCAGTTTCTGTGGAGTGATGGGGTCTGAAGCCTGACTGTAGTCTGTCAAAGAGCACATTGGACGAGAGATAGGAGGACATTTCGGAGTGGACGTGATGCCTCAGCAGTTTAGAGGCGTACGGGAACAGTGAGATGGGGTGATAGTTGGCAGGAGAGGACGGGTCGAGGGAGTGTTTCTTAAGTGTTTCTTAAGTATATGGGTGATGGTAGCATGTTTGAAGGCGGAAGGGAAGGATCCATTGGTTAGGGATAGGTTGAAGAGATGGGTTAGGGCAGTAGTAATGACTTCAGAGAGTTTGGGGATGAGATGTGACTGGATGGGGTCAAGTGCGCAGGAGGTGAGGTGGGATTTAGATATTAGAGTGGAGAGCTTTTCATCAGTGATGGTGGAGAAACAGGTTAAAGATGAAGAGCACAGGACAGTTGGGTAGAGTGGTTGTCGGGGGTGTAGGGTGAGACTGTCTCTGATGGTGTCAATTTTGCTTTTGAAATAAGATGTGATAAGTGATGTCGGAGGGGGAGCAGGAGGACGGAGAAGGGAGTTGAAGGTAGTGAATAGCTGTTTGGGGTTGCGGGATAGGGGAGATTAGTGTGGTGAAGTAGACCTGCTTTGCAGAGGTGAGTGCGTTCTTGAATGTGAGTACTGCCTCTTTGTACCTAAGGAAGTCCTCCTGGGAGTGGCTTTTCTTCCAGAGGCGTTCTGCAACCCGTGAGGTACGTCTCAGTTTTTTAATCAGGTCAGTGTGCCAGGGTTGCCTATTGATTGGTCGGGCTCTGGTGTTAGTGAAGGGGGCTACAAAGTCAAGGGCTGAGGTAGTGGTGGTGTTGTAGAAGTCAGTGGTGGTATCTACATCCTGGAGTGAGATTATGCCAGCGAGTGGTAGGAGAGAGCCTGAGAGCGTGCGGATGTCAAGGCGATTAAGGTTTCTGCGGGGGCGTGTTGGTTTAGGGGTTGGAGGGTCTATTACAGAGGAGAGGGCAGAGAATGTCAGCAGGTTGTGGTCAGAGAGCGTGGATGGAAAGTTAGAGAGGTTGACTAGAGAGAAGAGGCGGGTGAAAATGAGTTCCAGCGTGTGCCCCTTTGTGTGGGTGGCAGAGGAGGAACATTGAGAGAGACCAAAGGAGGTAGTGAGGAACAAGAGACTGGAAGCGGAGGGGTGGGTTGTGTTAATGGAGATGTTGAAATCACCCATGATGATGGTGGGGGTGTCAGTGGATAGGAAGTGCATTAACAGGTGGTGAAGTGGTCGATAAAGGCAGAAGTAGGTCCTAGCGGTCGATATATGACGGCCAGTTGGAGGTTGGAGGGTGAGTAAATGCGAACAGAGTGCACTTCAAAGGAGGGGAGGGTGAGAGCAGGTAGTGGTTGGATTGGGGCAAAGGAGCAATTGTCAGACAGGAGTATGCCTACGCCTCCATCAGGTTTATTGTTGGGGCGGGGAGTGTGTGAGAATTGCAGACCTCCATAGGAGAGGGCAGCAGGGGAGGTGGTGTCTGAGGGTGTTAGCCACATTTCTGTGATACCGAGAAATGATAATTTATAAGAAATGAAGAGGTCGTGGATGTAGTCAAGTTTGTTGCGTACTGAGCGAGCGTTCCATAGTGCATCGGGGAGGGCGTGGGGAGGGGCAGGAGCGGGTAAGATAGGGGTAAGATTTAGGTAAGGTTTAGTGTGCTGAAAGATCCGACAGCTGGGGAGTGCTGGGGTGGTCCAGGATTAGGAGATATGTCGCCAGAAGTGAGGAGTAGCAGGGAGAGGGATAGCAGGTGTAAATAGGAGAGAGTGTGGGGAGGTTGTGTGTGTCTGGGGCGGAAAGCTTGTAGGTGTGTGAGTAGCTGTGCAGAGAAGGTCAGATGGTGGGATAGGATAGATGGAGAGATAAAGATATTCTTAGTGACATGGCTGGTTTGGGGTGGTAGAGTGGTTTTTACAAGTATGGGACAACAGTGATTCAATAAAATTCAGTGGGTCAGATTTAGTATGATTGCCGTTTTTTAAGCCAGTCTTCAACAGGCATAGGCCATGGCTTGGGCCTCTTCATAAATCAGGTGAACACCCGTGAACAGTTTGTGCTGTGCTGATTTAATAAGAGCATTATATATGCTCTATCTGATTTTATGGAAAAATATCACAGCATGTAGCATGATTTAATCTGGGAAAAACTCCATGATAGTACTTCATGGACCCTATTATAGGCTGACTCTATTGGGTTCTGTTGGTTTCTGTCAGGGTTCTCATGTGAAGGATCAATCACAGCTTGAATTTTCTTTTCTCCTATGATGTAAATTAAAACAGAATTCACAGTGCTGGTGTCTTCTGGCAGATCAAAATAATGGACTGAAAAGCAGTAATGTGAACCTAGACTTACTCGTACAGTTATGTAAGCACTGGTTAGATGTATTCATCAATACATATAAATCATTAATTGTAGGCGCAATGCTCTTTATGTTGAACCTTCAACAAAAACCTCCAACAATTTAATGCTCTGTTCACACTTGCCTCGTGGTCTCCATTATAAATGCAAACCACTTTTACTGCTTATCTGTCACTTATCTGTGATACACTCACATACCAGCCCTCTGTGTCTGTGCAGGTTAGTTAGAGAGGTATTATATATCATTTGGAGAATACAGAAGTCAAAGAAGGTCAGGGAGGGGAAATGTTTGCAGACAGGGGTTGCGGACAGATGACAACATGTTTAGAAAGGGAAGAAACTGACTTTAAGTCTAAGGCCCCATGCAGCAAATCGCTTAAAAAAAACGCTGTGGAAAAGACTGCGGCGGAAACGCATCATGTTTTTTTCTGCAGTGTTTTCCACAGAAAGTCCGCAGAGTTTTCTTCCGTAGGTATAAGCGACATGCTGGGATTTACATGAACGCAAGCATTTTTGAAATCACAGCATTTCCGCTGCAGATTTTTTTCTGCAATGCGTGGATGAGATTAGCTAAAATCCCATCCACTTTGCAAGTAATGTAAAACGCGGCCAAAATGCTGTGTTTTCGCAGCAGCCTAAGTCTGTTTTGTTAATAAAACTGATGTTTTCAGTTCTCAGGTGAGCAGTGAGCCTCCCTGAGCCCAATGGGCTTTGGCATCTGCACAGGTTTGCTGGATGCTGAGGCCAGCCCATAGAAGCTACAGGCACATCTCAATAAATTAGAATATCTTTAAAACGTTTATTTGTTTCAGTAATGTAAGGAGCCAGACCAGAACCTCCGCGGCAGCATGCAGGGGTTGCCGGTCCTTCCCCACTCGGGCCATGGGATTCCCTTCCGGAGCAGGTGCTCGGTCGGAAACTTCTTATTCGGGACTTCCGCTCCAGGTAATCGTTGGCTATTCAGTTTTCCCTGATAGTAAGTGTTGCCTATTTCCTGTCTTGTTACCTCCTGCCTAGACCTCCTGCTTCTGTTGTTTGACTATCCTTCTGTCCTCCCGATTTTGTACCTTGTTTTCCTCTCCTGCTAACGACCCCGGCTTACCTTCAGACTTCATCCTCCTGAACTGCGATTTGGTACTGCTCTGCTCTCCTGCTACTGACCCGGCTTTTTTGACACATCTATTTGGATTTCCCTTTTGTACTTCGCTAACCTCACGCTGACAACTCGGACCATACGACTACTCTTTGGAACTCTGCTGCCATCTACTGCCTGCCATCATCCGCTGCTTTCTACTCTGCAGACTGACATCCCTACTCCTGCTATTACTGGTAAGTGATTCCGGTTTCTGTTCTGCTATGTCTGGTGGTGTTCTGTGCGTCCGGAGCTCTCTGACCCGTGCCGCTCTGCCTGTCAGCAGCTTCCAAGGACATCCCCACCATCAGGGGCCCTGGTGAACATCTATGAGGGGTGGAGTTCGGTGCGGTTGAGAGAGTTCTGGACGTTCAGCACAGTTTTTACCATTTTGATTCGGTTTGACTGGTGCTGGGACTCACTGCTTAGCTCAATGCTGCATCTGTTTCCTAGCAAGTAATTTAATTAAAAAGTGACCTCCTATATTTTCTAGATTCTTTACACACAGAGTGTTCTATTTCAAGTGTTTTGTGTAAATGTTGATTATGGATTACAGGTAATGAAAACCCAAATCTAAGAAAATTTGAATATTGTAAAAAAAGTTCAGTATTGTAAATTCAGTGTGTCACCTGCCAAGGTTTCCTAAGCCTTTAATTGGTCCTTCAGTCTGGTTCAGTAGGGCACACAATCATGGAAGACGCTGATTATGAATTGTATTACTGAATCACTGAAATGAATGAACGTTTCAAAGATATTCTAATTTATTGAGATGTACCTGTATTTCCATCATATCTTTAATTTTCATACCTGCTCTGGAAAGAAAAAAGCTGAAATCTTTATGGTTTCTATAGGCAACATACAGTACTGTAAATTGCTGACTGATGAAAATTGTGCTATGTTATCTACAATGGAACACAATTCTGAATAGATCTTTAGTCCTTAGTGAACTTACCTTCTCATCATTATGGAAGCTGATGCATGAAGCCCAGTTAACTCCACGAAAATATGCAGTTGCCAACTTTAAGATGTCCAGCTTCAAAGGTTGTTCTATTAGGATGATGTAATTTTCAGTCATTCCAAAGCTGTGATAGTAACTAGGGCTTAGAAGGTGATGTGCAGGAATAGAGCACAGAATCTCTGCACTTTTTAAGGGCGACTTTTTCTTTTCTTTGTCTGGGAATAAATATTATATTATTAATATAAGAATGGTAATCATTATATTAAAGGAAATGGTGGAGGTTTGCAAACCTCTGTCAAATAGCAGATAATGTGATAACAACTACAATAAAAAAAATTATAATCCCCAGTTCAGTTCCCTGCCAATACAGTGCCACCCCAGCAGTGATTCTTGAGGCAGATGATATTGTTTGGATTCTTGGTGTGTATTCTCCTCACTGCAATACCGCTTGCTGCTGTTAATTTAAGGTTATCATGCCAACACATGAAGCTTTCTCTGACTCTGTAGCTAATCTGAACTCTGTGACACTGAACCAATCAGCAGCTGAGGAAGGATATTTAAACCCTCTTCCTCCTCAGCCAGGTGCCTGCTAATTGGTTGTACCTGGTGTGGCTTTCTTATCCTGATTGTGTGTATTGGACTGCTCTGAATTGACTCTTGGCTTGTTACTGGAAATCCGTTTGTCTTCTGATTTTGGCCTTGATGTTACCAATCGGAAATGACCTTTGGCTTTCTACTGGAAATCTGCTTGTCTCCTGATCTGGCCTCTGATGTTACCTCTGGGACTAAGTTTTTGACTTTGACTCTCCTGATTATTCCTCCTGGTTGTGATCTGCCTTGAGAGGATTCATGTGTTCTGGTTTTATTTCAGTTAGTGGAACGTTTATTTCTTCCTACCAGTTTCTGTGGTGATAACGTTGACCTCAAATTCAGCACAAGTCCATCTAGCTTCTCGGCTGGCTGTGGTGAAGGTTTTTGGGTGTCTCAGATCTACAGTCATATGAAAAAGTTTGGACACCCCTATTAATCTTAATCATTTTTAGTTCTAAATATTTGGGTGTTTGCAACAGCCATTTCAATTTGATATATCTAATAACTGATGGACACAGTAATATTTCAGGATTGAAATGAGGTTTATTGTACTAACAGAAAATGTGCAATATGCATTAAACCAAAATTTGACCGGTGCATAAATTTGGGTACCCTTATCATTTTATTGATTTGAATACTCCTAACTACTTTTTACTAACTTACTGAAGCACAAAATTGGTTTTGTAACCTCACTGAACTTTGAACTTCATAGCCAGGTGTATCCAATCATGAGAAAAGGTATTTAAGGTGGCCAATTGCAAGTTGTTCTCCTATTTGAATCTCCTCTGAAGAGTGGCATCATGGGCTCCTCAAAACAACTCTCAAATGATCTGAAAACAAAGATTGTTCAACATAGTTGTTCAGGGGAAGGATACAAAAAGTTGTCTCAGAGATTTAACCTGTCAGTTTCCACTGTGAGGAACATAGTAAGCAAATGGAAGACCACAGGGACAGTTCTTGTTAAGCCCAGAAGTGGCAGGCCAAGAAAAATATCAGAAAGGCAGAGAAGAAGAATGGTGAGAACAGTCAAGGACAATCCACAGACCACCTCCAAAGAGCTGCAGCATCATCTTGCTGCAGATGGTGTCACTGTGCATCGGTCAACAATACAGCACACTTTGCACAAGGAGAAGCTGTATGGGAGAGTGATGCGAAAGAAGCCGTTTCTGAAAGCACACCACAAACAGAGTCGCCTGAGGTATGCAAAAGCACATTTGGACAAGCCAGCTTCATTTTGGAAGAAGGTCCTGTGGACTGATGAAACAAAGATTGAGTTGTTTGGTCATACAAAAAGGCGTTATGCATGGCGTCAAAAAAACACAGCATTCCAAGAAAAACACTTGCTACCCACTGTAAAATTTGGTGGAGGTTCCTTCATGCTTTGGGGCTGTGTGGCCAATGCCGGCACCGAGAATCTTGTTAAAGTTGAGGGTCGCATGGATTCAACTCAGTATCAGCAGATTCTTGAGAATAATGTACAAGAATCAGTGACGAATTTGAAGTTACGCCGGGGATGGATATTTCAGCAAGACAATGATCCAAAACACAGCTCCAAATCTACTCAGGCATTCATGCAGAGGAACAATTACAATGTTCTGGAATGGCCATCCCAGTCCCCAGACCTGAATATCATTGAACATCTGTGGGATAATTTGAAGCGGGCTGTCCATGCTCGGCGACCATCAAACTTAACTGAACTGGAATTGTTTTGTAAAGAGGAATGGTCAAAAATACCTTCATCCAGGATCCAGGAACTGATTAAAAGCTACAGGAAGCGACTAGAGGCTGTTATTTTTGCAAAAGGAGGATCTACTAAATATTAATGTCACTTTTCTGTTGAGGTGCCCATACTTTTGCACCGGTCAAATTTTGGTTTAATGCATATTGCACATTTTCTGTTAGTACAATAAACCTCATTTCAATCCTGAAATATTACTGTGTCCATCAGTTATTAGATATATCAAATTGAAATGGCTGTTGCAAACACCCAAATATTTAGAACTAAAAATGATTAAGATTAATAGGGGTGCCCAAACTTTTTCATATGACTGTATATCTTAGCGCTGTATAGGATTTGAACAGCTAGTACTACTTCTCTCTGTTGTCAACCAGTTCCTGCAATTTATGATACTTGCTCCAGATGCTCTATCATAACAGTTATCACGTGCATGTATGGCAGGGATTTTCAACCGGGGTGCTACACTTCAGTAGCATGAAAAAAAAATGTTCAGCTTTATTTAGGACCAGTATCTATATGTGTATTGCATATTATTGTGGCCAGGAAAGGAGGGTTTAAGCGCCCCCTTCTTTCCTTTCCCTTCTACACATGCTGGAATGAAGACAGGACATAGGTGAGCAGCGAGAACAGGTATAGGTCCTGATCGCATCAGCAGATGGAGCAAATATGACATATAATGCAGTTAAAAGTACATTAATTATGTACCACTTCGCTCTTTGCACTGTACATGTTTGATGCAGAGTGCTAGTAGTTAAGGCTCAGCGCCTTACAATTACAGTATTCAGAACCTACCAGCTCAAATCCTGCCAACAGTAGTGGAAGCCGGCTGTAATAGCTGTGCTCCAACTGCAATAGTCAAGATCAGAGAGAACTAAGGTTGTGGGTTAGGTGACTGCGGCATCCCTAAGGAGTACATCACAATGATGTCCCTGGCATTAGGCACCTCTAGCATCATCCCTGGTCCTTCAAGTATCTGGAAATGTCAGTAAAGGCTATCAACATAGGGCTGATAGCTATAACACATTTCAGTATAGACGTATTGCAGCGTATTATAGTAGCAATCAGAAGATTGCCACTAGTGTAAAAAAAATAAATCAATAGCTTGTTTAGTCATATTACAAAAAATAAAAAAAATCTTTATTACTTTCCAACATTCTTAGTATGTGGAAAAAAAATGAAAAAACATAAATATTTTGTATTGTCTATGACGTCCTTAATAAAACTAATACATTATTTAACATGCAAGGTCATGTACCCTCCAAAAAATAGAATAGAAAGTCGTATGTCCCCCAGAACAATATTAATAAAAAGTACAGCTCAAACCATAAAAAAAAAAGAAAAATTAGCTCGATCAACAGAAAAATGAAACAATTATCTGGGGGGAGTGATCCACCCCTGGGACTGCACCTAGCTCTAAAATGAGTTCCCCCAGCTTCCATGACCCGCTATTTACCTGAATGCGACCTTGCCCAGACTTTACAGGTCAGGCTTTACAGAAATACTGTAGCTCTGAGTTACGCTGTTTCCACAACTCCCAAAGAAGTGTTGTTTCCATAATTCCCATTCACTTTAATGGGAGTTAAGGTAACAGTATAGCTCAGAGCTACGCTCCATAAAGCCCAACCATACCTGAAAATCTTCTCAGCTAGGTTGTGATCAGGTAAGTAACAGAGTACAAAGGCCAGGAGTATTAATTTTAGAGATAGGCACGGGTCTCAGAGTTCCACATCTATCAGATATTCATGGCATATCCTGTTATAAATATCATAGGTGGGAAAACTCCTTTAGGCTAAGGCCCCACGTTGCAGAAACACAGCGTTTTTTGTTGCAGATTTTGCTGCGTTTTTTGAGCCAAAGTCAAGAGTAGAATTAACAGAAATGAAATGTCTAAGAGCATCCGCAACGTGAGGCTTCAGCCTAATACTAATTTTCTCTTACCTGCCATTGTTGATGGAACTTTAAAAATGATGTACTTTGTTTTTCCTTTGTCCCCAATAGATGTCCCCATATTTAAAGTGTTCCCTTCCTTGTCATAGTGGGGGTGAGAAGTTGCCAAATTTACTGTCACATATTTCATGTAGTCCACCTGTAAAAAATAAATCCCTTAATGAAAGAATAGAAAAAAGGCTGCTTTCAGATAGACGTTATTTGGTGAATGTTAGCTGACTTATTACAGTCACAATACTTGCACATTATATAGAAAAGCACAGCACACTCTTTCTTATAGATGCTTGAATTGCACAGGATTCATTGGAGTCTCTCATAAGATATATATTCACATATAGATCAGTCTATCCATTGCAGTTATATGCATAATTCATGCATAGGATTGAAGATTTAACAATAATAATGATACAACGATCAATGATCTTGCTTACTTTTCATCTTACCTTTGCTTCCGCTATCCCTACTTTGTGTACATGTTGTATCGATAATTGTTTTACATGGTTCTTGCTCACCTTCATTAATATACTTTATCTATGCTTTTGCATGATTCATGTTGCTTGATGTAATAGCGCCCTTGTGTTTTTTTTTTTTTTTTTTTTACTTTTCTATACTTTCCTTCTGGAATTTCATCTTTCCACAGATATGACTTGACAAAGGTCTATATCAACTGGAAACATCATTGTATTGTTGTTCTGTTGTCAACTCTTCAATCCTACGCATGAATTATATGTATAACTTCAATGGATGAATTGATCTATATGATCGATTCCTGCTCACTTATAAATATTGGGATAAATCCTGTGTAATTCAAGCATCTATAAGAAAGAGTGTGTGCTGTGGTTTTCTATTACATGCCTATACAGGTTGGTGAACAGAGCACTTCATGAACTGGTGAGTGTGGTACCAGTGTTGATACAATGCTTGAACTGATGTTAGCTAACCGTATAAATAAACACCACGGTCACATCAACCACCATATCCACATCAGGGTGTGTTCCACCAAGACATAGGTGCTTCCCCCCCCCTCATTGCTTCCCCCCCTCTGTGCTGACCTAGGGCATGTGGGATGTTTTGGCACAAAAGCTACCATAACCAGTGTGACGGAAAAACCTTGGGCTTTTTCACGCCCACCACACCCCTTCTCCTGGGATGTTGCAGTTATACCTTTTCGAGCGTGTCCAGTGAGTCAGGATCGATCTTTCTGATAAAGTTAGTTTCAGAGGAAGCAAAATAATCATCTCCAAACTTTATGATGTTGATTAGGCAATTATCAGTAAACTCAGGTACTACATGTGACAAGTAAGTGAATGCCCTGTAATGAAAGTGTAATGCATTAAAAATAACCAGATTTATTCAAGCATTTATAAAACTAAGTATAGCTGTGATATAACATTGGTCACATACTGTACATGTATTGTAAGCTAATTTTTTTATTTTTTTTTTAAATTGCATTTTTTTTTTAAAGAAGAATGTGAAACATAAAAACAATAGCACAACAAATAAAAAATAATCCTTAGTATTCTGTCCGACATTCCTGGGATAGGAGCACAATGATGAAATAATCAGTGAATAAAGAAATAGCATGCGGGTGTAGAGTGCAAGGAGAGAGGGTAGTGGGGCTTGTCGCCAGTATTTAGCAATCAAACACCTCGCCACAGTAACGTTATGTAAGAGAAGTTTAAGGCTAAGACCCCACGTAGTGAAACGCTGCCAAAGAAACCACAGAGGAAACGTATCAGTTTTTTCGGCAGCGTTTTTCATTGCGATCTCAGAGTTTTCCTCTGCGGACTTTCTGCACCTATTATACCTTTATAGAAAATGCCAGCATTTCTGTAGGTATAATTGACATGCTGCGATTTTCAATAATGCGAGTTTTCTGTGAAGTTTCATACATCCATATAGTCTGCCATAGGTATAGTGTTGTATAGGTATAGTGAGCTATAGTTTGCTGTAGGAAGGGGCAACACTATAGGAGGTGCAGAGGTCCAGCTGCCACATGAAATATACCGCTATTCTAAATGGCATAGGGTAGATAGGGGACCAATTACAGATTTTGCGTTGGGGCCCAGGAGCTTCAAGTTATGCCTCTGGCTGTAGGACATTAGGGGAGTTATTACTCTTCAGTATTTTAGTGGAAAAAGCACATTAAGCCCGGGGTCCACATGGCATAAAACCACGGCGTTTTGCAGTTTTGCAAATCCCATCCACACATTGCAGAAAAATACGCGCAGCGGAAATGCTGTGATTTCCAAAACCATTGCGTTTTTGAAAATCGCAGCAGACTTTAGAGGAAAACTATGCAGACTTTCTGTGAAAATTGCTGCGGGAAAAACCTCGATGCATTTCTGCTGCGGTTTTTCCCACGGCGTGCTACGTGGGGCTTTAGCCTAAGTTATGTTATAGAAGAGCTGCATTTTCTGTTGCATATATTGATGGTTTTTCTTTTTTTTTAACCAAAGTCAAGAGTGGCTTCACAAGGAATGGGGAAATAGGAAGCACTTATACTTCTCCATTGTGCTACATTCACTCCTGACTTCGACTTAAAAAACCAAAGCTAAATATGCAACAAAAATGCAGTGTTTCACAACGTGAA
Source organism: Leptodactylus fallax (assembly GCA_947044405.1). Classification (NCBI taxonomy): domain Eukaryota; kingdom Metazoa; phylum Chordata; class Amphibia; order Anura; family Leptodactylidae; genus Leptodactylus; species Leptodactylus fallax. Next base: position 3,982,990 of record CAMRHE010000088.1, read on the forward strand.
AAAGCCATGTCAAATATGTATTTTGCGTGTTTGGATGATGATGATGATGATTATAATTAATAATAATTAAAAATATAATTATTAATAACAAAACCACAAAATGAATATGCTTTTTCAAAAACAGCAGGCCCGTGTCATATCTTATTTAGATAACAAAATATGGCATGAAGAACATGCAGCAAATATGTAGTTATACAAAAGACTATCAATATGGAAAATATGCAGAAAACTAAAGAGTAGTTCAGATAAATACAAATTCATTGTAATGTACGATATTCCTAATAAAGACATCATCAGGCTGAAACTTACTTGGCAAAGATGTTTTTGCAGGGGTCTGGATAAGCCATTGTGCCAAATTCAGATACCACTATTCTGTTGGCCTCCATATTGGAGTTATAGGTGTCACTGCGAAGGTATTTACTTCTGTAGTATACTTCGCCTATCAATTAACAATTCATAGCTTGTGAAAGACAGGTCAGACAGCGCATTTTATGTTCAGAATTTTACAAAATATAACTAGTTTGATAATCTGTAATATAATTTTTGGTACTTCCAGATAAAACTGGCTAAACTATGCACATGGAACCCTATTTACAATAGCAGTGTTACATATTTTTCAGTACCTCACAATTGAGAACATAATTTTATTAAAAAAAAAAAGTATAAATATTGCAGTTTTTTGTTTTTTTTTGTGAAGAAGCTGCTTTGTGCAATGAAGTTTATGGGCCTGCAGGGCTGTTAATGAACTGATACGGATAAGTTCACATAACCATAGGTGTCCTAAAGCTAAAGGGTGGAGCAGCAAGGTTGCACATAGAAGGATTGTAAGATGCTGTAGGTATCTGTAGTCTGGTTTGGTGTCTGTATTGGGTGTGTAATTATTTAGAAGTCTAGTCTGGGGTTTGTGTTTACTAGTTATTGTATTTGTTAGTGACTATACACCCGCACCTTCCTGTCCACGCAAGATTCCTGTGCTCTCAGTTCCTGCCACCCTGGTTGTAGACCAGTGAATTGAGCATTAGCACTGGCAGTCAGGTGGGCCATGAGGGGTGAGGAATGCCCCCCCTTCCAGTTTTCTATGGAAGAGTACTGTTGGGGGGCGTTCCTCACAGCGCAGCGATCACTAGGCTGTAAAGCCCGTCTTTCTGACAGTGGGGAGATATCGGTGCAGAAATTAACAGCACCAATATCTCCAGCCCCGGGGCGCCTATTGGGAAAGCTGACAAGCCTGAAAGGTCCTGTTTCACTAAGGTATCCATTAAACTGTGTTCACCCTATGTTTGGTAGCTCTGACATATTTAACAGGAAGAATATTACTGCTCTATTTGCTATTCTGCAAATAGAAAATGCAACCTGCATGTCAGGCGAGGTTCACATCTGTGTCAAAGTCTCCGTCGCAGTGACCATCGAAAATCATAGTGACGAAAAAGTGCTGCAATTCCAACTTTTTTCGTCTGAGGGTTTCAGTTTAAAACAACACACACCCAACAGACCCCACTATAGTCAATGGGGTCCGTGAGTCACCTTTGGTGTCTGCTATTTTAGCAGTCTGTGTTTCTGATTATTCTGATGGACCAGAATAATGGACATCCATGTGCAGATGTGAACATAGCGTCAGTGGGATTCAGTGGGTGGTGGTGCAATTAACACGTCAATGTGCTGTACTTTAATAGCAGTAGTAACAAAAGACTTCTTCACTTCCATACGCCAATAGGCATGCTCCCCTTAACCTTTTCACTACCAGAGATCCAAACACTAACATCTTCAATTGTTTCCAAGTTGGGGGAGATGGGGTTGTTGTAACTTGCCTTATCTGCCTAGGACTCCTAAATACTTTTCTTGGCCCTGCATGTACACTTGTTTGTACTCTAGACTTCTCTTGACTTCAATCTGCCATTTTAATTCTCATGTGGATAAGTTTTCTGACACCCAGTAGTCACAATATGTGAGCCTTTTCCCCTCCATCCTTCTCACTTTCCACAGACTTGGTTGATTGAATCTATAAATTTAGCCCTGTTTCTTGTCTCTGTGCACCAATGCTTTAACTAATATATTCAGTAGTTACCATTTCCATTTATCATCTGAACATATATAGCAGAAAAAACAACAACTTCTAACTAAATGACTTCTGTCTTCCATGCTTTAATCTTTTTTTATTTTATTTTTTTGTCAGATCAGAGCAGGATTCTGAAAAGTAAGTGCCCTGCCTGACCCTTGCTGTGGTTTATGTGGCTGATTCAGCCATAGAGTCTGTGGCTCAAGAATTCTCACTTAGACACATTTATCTGATCCTACTCAGCAGCAGAAAGACATTGCTGCAGGTAGCTGGGGTGTGGGGGATATCTAAGATGGATATCTGCCTCAAATCCCTCTTCATTTTCCACTGTCTGAACTTAGTCTATTATAGGTCTCACATAGGTAATAGCGCCTGTCTAGGTAAAAGTCGCCCCGAATAAGTAAAACTATTACTTAGGTGGGGGCTATTACTTGTGAGGGGCACTATTAATGTAATAGTGCCATAAAAGCACCCCTCCACAGGTGTGTGCCAGAACTGCATCAGCGTTCTCCAGGTAGAGTTTAATTATTTACATTTCAGACTCAGAGCACCCAAAGGCGCCTCTAAAAGTAATGCGGTTGTCGTGTCTGGGAAGGTTTGTATACCGCCCTCCTAATTTTCAGTAGGTGGCACCACATGTGGTTACAAGTCTCATGGCAGCTGCGCCACTGCATCTACTGGAATATGCAAAGGTATGCTGGTGCTCAGCGTAATATCCCTTACAATGCACTGTGGCTGGTTTGATATTGAGTTTCCTGACTTTTACTAAACTGGACATATATCATATGATCTTTCACTGACTCCTCTGGTCACTCATCTGGACATCTTCCCTTTTTTATGTTCTCTCTGAGTATAGGTCAAATACTTCCCTTTTCTAGGAGAAAATGGAAAAACACACAATCACAAGGAAACTTTTCTAGTCTTTACCACTTTATGTTGAAATCCAGCATGCCCATTCCTTTTTTTCCCTGCAATATGTCATTGGGGTAAAGTTGGTACATCCCATACACTGGCTGACCCTCTTCTAACATATATATATGGACACCTTTACATAGCTTCTTCACTTGTAACTATTTATTGATTACACTATTATCCTCAATGAAGGGCAGAAGAATGTTCCCAGTGTATCACCATCTGAAACACCTAACGTTAAGATTCCTAACCAATTGTGAGAACTTCCATAGGCCACCATAAATGCTTCACATGGCAATAGCCTTTTAAAGATTGAGTGTTTTTTTTTCTACAATGGTAGCTCTACCCACTGCCCAGCTTCTCTGAACATCCCAGTAGCTCTTTTGGTATGAAATTGAGTCATTGTCCTCATGTGAACTGACCTACAGTAGTACTAGATTTCACAGTCCTGTTACTAACTGGTGAGGATTTCATGTATAACTCAAGCCAACTTTCTGGTGTAAGTTATCGTATATTTGCTTTTGGAATAAGTGTTGATAGAGGAACAATGTGGCACATTTTTGGTGCAAGAAAGGCCATGCACCATAAATGCACCACATTTGTACCCATCTACACAAGAAAACTGACATAAATGGGTTAGTAAATACCCCTAATTTTTTCCTATATTTCTTCCACATTCTGTCTTCAGATCTTGCATGTTGGACAGTGTCACTATCACTGGTATAGATAAAATGCAAGGAACAGTAGAAAGATTGATGTAATGCTCATATTAAAGATGGGTGTAATGGCTTGTAACAAGCCAGGTTTGTCCCAAATATTCCAAATTGTTAGTTTTTTTACAAACTGAACAAATGAAGATTTGTCTCGGGTTAACTAAAATGGCTGCCGTCACTTTCAGACCCCAGAGTATAATAGGTGGAGGCTCAGGGGTGGTGATAAAAATAAACACTCATACTCACTTTGTTGCCTCTCTTGGGCCTCCTTATGGCATCCAGCGCTCATCTGTGACGTCATCAGCCCAGGGGTCACTACTGAGGCCTGTGACTGGGCCTCAGCAGTGACCTGGGCACACCCAGCGTCATGACGTCATAACCCTCGGCTTGCCCATGTGACCGCTGGTGGCCCAATCACAGGCCTCAGCTGTTACCCGTGCCAAACATCACAAGGAAAGTGCCAGATTCCACAAGGAGGCCCAAGAGAGGTAAAGCAGGGTGAGACCCCCGAGTATAATAATGTCACTTTTCACTTTGACATAACTTTGGCTGTATTTGCCTTAGAGAGTTAGAAATTGAATAGATAGGTTTCTAGATTTTCTACACTATGTTTAAGCCAATTTAAAGTGTGGTTTGTACCAAACTTGACTACAGGGCTGAAAACTTACCATTTTTAAAAGTGAAGCTGTGAAGTAGGGAGAGGCCATCAAACCAGTGGTTATATGACATATCCCCAACAGAGTGTACTCCAGGACCATTGCGTAGCAGAGTTCCCTGCAGCCACTCTGGTATACTCCCTGTACAGTAGAAATAAGAGGTCTATTAGGAAGCAAACAGACTTTATTATGCATGAGATCATCCTATTGCACTTCAGCAATTTCCTGATTCTGCTTGTCAAAGCACATTGCTTGAGCAGGAAAAATGTTGATGAAAATAAACACCCACTGATTCCTGAGATATTCTTGATTCCATTCACCCACATGCTTCTGAGAAAGCTAGAAAATAAAAATCAACATTACAACTTCCCCATGTTCCTGCATTATGGCTATATAGGAGATTTACTTAGTCTGGTGTACCATTCAAAAAGAGATGCCAATACTTGTGGGAAGGGGTGTTGTCAACCACAAAGGGGCAGGTTTCGGGTAGAATTAACCACAACGTGGCTGGTTTGTGGAAATTCTTGGGTGTGAAAGGGATGTTACAGGTTGGTTTGTGGGTCAGACCAGAGGAGGGGCTAAAGTTTTCCAGAATGTTGTAAGTAACTATGTTCAAAAATCTAGGAAAGCATTGTGACAACTCCAACAGGACTTGTAATAGTGGGCATTAGTTCTCTTTTGGCACTTCAAAAATCATAAAATAATTACAGCTGGGTACAATTTTTAACAACATGACAAAAAATTATTGGGATTTATCATCTCTACAAAAGTTAGAGAGGAAAACAAATTTCTTTGATAAGCTATATTACAATGTTTATTATATTAACCTGAATTATTCATTTATGAAAAATTGTTTATAACTGGAGGTACACTTTAAGAATGAGAGACACATTTGCAGCTGCTTTCAACTCTTATACATTCAACTCTTGTATATTGGTTTGGAAAGGACCCCCCCCTCCCCCATATTAACTGAGAATAAGATATTGGAAAATTATTGTTTTGAAATGAGTCAACCCTTTTAAATGCATGATAAATCTAGTTTGTCTTTGTGTCATTCTTAACTGTTGATCTTGAATTTTGTTCATACATCAGAAGGCCCTGGATGAACAGGGCTGTAGGTGGGTGGTAAAGTATAAAGTATGGCATACGTGATCATTAGTAGACAATGCTGCATTTGTAAGCACAGTCTATGTGCCTCCTGGACTAGCCCTTTAATTAGAAAACTGTTCAGTGACCTGAAACTAATGTGGTCTAATGGGACTGACATTTAGATTGCACCCTATAATCCCTGATGTCTCCTTCATTGTTTCCGGAGTTGCTGAATATACATGTTCTAGATAAAAGCCATTTAGTGAGGGATCACACACATGCCATAATATCAAGACGCTTCATTGCTTACACTGTTTGCTCTTCAGTGGAATATTTACTGAATAATTATTTAGTGATCATGTGTCCCAAGGAAGATGTCATCCACTACCAATACTAGCTGCTGCAGTGATGAACAGAACTGGGATTCTAGATAGTTCTAGGCAATAATATAATAATCTTTTAGCTTGGTATGTAATATTAAAGGGGTTCTCCGGGATGAAATAAAAATTAACCCCTAAACTAAACCCCCTCCCCCCCCACCTAACTTGTAATTTACTTATATTAAAAAAAAAATGTATAAGTACCCATATCCCTGGGGTGGTCATGTGACAGCCCCAGCACACTTTCTGATAATCTGGTGACGTTCATCATTACCCCCCCCCACCCCATCATATATTCCTCTCCGGGAATGGCTCCTCCCCTGTTCCTCTCTGATAGCGCTTGCGTGCTCTGGAGGTGCCTGCGACACATGTGCAGTAGAGATGGCACTCCATCTCTACTTCGCAGGTGTCAGAGGCACTTCTGGTCTGTGCACGTGCTAGCAGAGAGGAAGAGAGGCGTCTCCAGCCTGTGCACAGTGAAAGAAAAGGAGGAGCCGTCTCCCAGAGAGGAAGACAGGTAAGTATGATGAGTTAGTTAGTTGAGAAGGGCTAGTAGTGGGCGGGATAGCTAGGGAGACAGGGAGGGGTGTAACGGAGTGAGAGAGCAGGGGTAGCATTGAGAGGGAGGTAGTGTGGAAGCTACACAGCAGGAAGCTACACCACAAATGCAGAAGATGCCAGGTGCTCATAGAGAAACCCAGAAATCACTCAAAACACTGCTAAAGGTATACGGGTGTACTTATTAACCCATTAATAGCACTAACAGACAGAAAATGCCGTTTAATCTGTATGCATTATAGAGAAGAAATTGAGGAGACTAATAAGTAGTTTTGTGGGAAAAGATTCAGTATGATTTATGTATTCATTGAAATCTCTGCTCTCTGTGTTAAGAAGTAAAGGAGTCAGTGACTGACAGTTATCTCTGTGTGCACAGTCTTAGGGGAGGCTGGCAGTACTGATAGGACCGTCTCCTTGACTTTTCAGCATAGAAAAAGCAGAAATTTCAGTGAATATATATGCATAAGTTATGCTGAATCATTTCCTACAAAATCATACATCAATCTGCTCAACTCCTGCTCCATAACATGGTGCCTACAAATTGAACAGCATTTTTCATGTGACAGGTTCCCTTTAAATGTTCCAGCAAAATGTAATCTCCATAGACAATGTAAGCTCAGCTTAAATGTCATATTTGAAATATTTTGCCACTATGTACTGTACCCTACATGTATATCGCCCTATTAATGTCACTTTCAGAGGAAGGGTTTTACTATTCCTGTCTATATGTATATGGTAATGGTACCCATTGTGCCACTATTAGAGGACGCTGTATCTTATTCCTGCCAACTTTTTACTTTCCCTTCCTAAACTAACATGTGTTTATCCGATAGAAGACCTTTCAGAGATTTAAAGTAGTCATACACTTTAGAGAGATGAACAAGCCACTAGCACTCCTGAAAGCTTCCCATCAAATATACTCAGTTAGCCTCTAAAAGGTATCGCCTGATTTCTTCACTCTATCAGAACTCAAAAGCACGCATACTTGGTCTAGTTTACAATGCCAGTTCACCTAGCGGTATATCTTTTACAATATTGGAGGAATAACTCTTGTTATTTTAGCGAGAATATACATTCTCAATGATGATGTTACCCAATGTTACTGGTACGGAACGTTCAGAACCACTGTCTGCTATAATATAATATATTTCATTTATATTATATAGGTTAACTGCTTAAAAAAGTTCTCCAGTTTTAATATTGTACAGTCAGTTTAACCCTTTATAATATACAGTTTGAACACATACATGAACCTGTAGTGTTTGACATTTGCGAGGCAGAAAAATGAAGTAGTTGTCCATTACTGTATCAGGGTTTAAAAACATCCATGTTTCCTTGAATCCATTAAAAACATAAGATGAACATGTTTAAGGAATACATCTGTTTTGTGTTTTGAACTCAAGAGTTCTTAGAATAACTGGACTATGACTATCCTAGTTCTAAAAATGTCCATTCTACAGCTAAGAGCTCCGATCGAAACGCATAAGAGATGTAACCAACCCTTGGACATGTTCACAAGGATGTTTTAAAAATCTGATGCAGTACTGGACAAAAACTTTTGCTACCATTGCAGTGTTTTGCCCAAGCACCATCCATATGAAGTGTCCTACATATCTAAGATGAGAATGGTGAGCAGAGTATATTCTGTTTTCCAGACATTCACACACCTATAGTCCCTGAGATTTTAGCATAAAGCCCAATTCACAATGGCATGTACAGTATGTGACAAATTGGTGCATAGTAAAATGAATGGCCCTTTAAGGGATTACTCTGTATTTTAAGGCAGACGGAATTAACTAAACTATGACTAGACACTTACTATCACATGTATTTATCTCTTATGCAGAAGCAGTTTATTTATAGAAGGGAGATTGGCGTGGCCCCTTACCTTGTACCTCTGCTTTTATTGGCTCAGGACATTCCTGGCGGTTTTTAGAGAAGATGACATTTACTACAGATTCTATCCGGTCATCTGTGTTCTCCATGACTGGTTCTGTCAGTGTGTAAAATGAGGGCTCAGCTTTCCCAGCGCCTTCCACTTGTTTTCCTCATAGCTTATTTATAGAGATGTCTTGGTCAAAGTACGGCCTGGCCGATAGTGTGTTTATATCTGCACAATAGCAGAACGCACACACACCCTCATTCACATGCTCACACACTCTCCCTCCTCCCCTAGGACAGAATGAAGGAGCTTATCTCTGTCTAGTAGAAAAAGAAATAGGAAAAGTGCGAACACACTGATGTAATTAACCCATGCATTGCCAGGGATGTACATTTGTCACAGACAGATCATGATACAACATATACATTTCAGTTACATAGAAATTATTACAATACAAAGCAAAGCTATTATAACGGGAATAAAAATATGGGAGTAAACCTGCCAGAGGGTACACAGACCTCTCTATGACAAACAATACAGGAATGGAGGAGCAGTAAGGTGGGTAGTACAGACGATCATTGATTTATTATCTTAGAGAAAAAAATATCTTTGTGCAATGTTATCCATTAGGTGTAAAAGACAAAAAGTGAAAGCCCCCAGTAGTTGATATATTTTATTGGTTGACTGAAAACATCATGACAAATAGCAAGTTTTCAAGACTACTTAGGTCTTTTAGGCATGATATAATACAATAGCCAAAGCCTTATACGGCTAAGTCCCCACGTTGCGGAAACGCAGCTTTTTTTTGTTGCAGATTTTGCTGCGTTTTTTTGAGCCAAAGTCTACAAAAGTAATGGGAGATATAAAGGAAGCTCTTATACTTCTATCTTCTTCATAATCCATTCCTGGCTTTGGCTCAAAAAATGCAGCAAAATCTGCAACAACAAAAAAAACTGCGTTTCTGCAACGTTGGCCCTCAGCCTAAAATAGTGTAGTAAATAAGACAAGTGATGTAAAGCAGACAACAATAACAAACATTTTGTTTTTCCTGCAGCGCTTTTCACAGAAAGTCCGCAGAGGTTTCCTCTGCAGATTTTCTGCATCCATTATACCTATAGGGAAACCGCCGGCATTTCCATAGATATAATTGACATGCTGCAATTTCCAAAACCGCAACGTTTTTGGAAATCGCAGCATTTGCGCTGAAGATATTTTTCTGCAATGTGTGGATGGGATTTTTCTAGAATCCCATCCACTTTGCAGGCGTTTACCTCACGTGGGGCTCCAGTCGTAATGTGCTTTTTATATAAGAAACTTAAAGCTCCCAGTTGTCGCAAGTCATAAGAAAAAGGAAGGGCAATCAGACATGTAACTGAGGACAAATAAGGGAGAAGAGGGACAAATGATCAAGGGACACACAGAAGGAAGAGGAATGAGGGGCTCAGGAGGGGTAAGGGGATAGCAGAGCCAGGGAGCCAGTCTCCCAGAAAACAGTCAAGGGGTATCTCAGAATGCAATGCGCAATTTAAGAAAAACGAATCTGCCCTCTGGGTCGAGTTGGGTGTCCTGTACCTCATGTTGGAAAAATCTATGCAGAGCAATAGATACTCCCTTGGACTTTGCGACCGGGTTGACACTGTGGAACAAAGTAGGGTAGTGTCTCCTGCAAGATTAAAATGTGAGAACGCTTTTTGTTGAGCTGGTATAGGATGTGGTTCGCGTTTCTGCGGGACATTAAGGCCCCTGGCATTCAGAGAGCAAATATAGGGAAGGCATAGTAGAGGGAGGGAGGGAAAGGAGGAGAGAACAATAAAGGCTGAGAGGCAGAGAGAGAGAGAACAGAAACAAATATATGTGGAGTGGGAGGATGAAAGAGAGAGGGAGGAGTGTGAAGAGGGTGAAGGAAAGGAGAAGGAAGTGAGAAGGAGAAAGAGGAAGGGAGTAGAGGAGGTAGGGAAGGAGGGAGAGAAGAATGAGGAAATGGAGGTGCTGTAGAAGGGAGCGAAGGGAGGGTAAACAATACAAACAGATGCTAGAGCATACTCCCCCCCCCCACCCCAGAGAGCACAGAAGACCAGTGGGAGCACCAAGGTGCTCCACAGGTGAAATAAGCATATAAGTCACTGTAGGCGGCACTCCGCGACCCAGGGAGGGGGGGAATTCGAAATTCGATACCCATAGGGGCTGCCAGAAGTTCATTTATGGACCTTTCACCAACTCCAGTTTTAACAGGCGCTGCTCCACTGATTTCAGAACAGTTTGAATGTTTTCGATGAACCAGAACAGCGGACACACCGCTTAAATAGTGGACACCAATAGTGCCCAATGGACCCCATTGGCTATTATAAGACCTGTCGGTGTCCATTCTTTTAAACTGAAATTGTTGGACAAAAAAGTTGGATTTGCAGCACTTTTTCATCCGGCTATTTTCAATGCAAACTGAGATGGAGACTCCAACACAGATGTGAACATAACCTTATTAGAACCGTTGTTTCTACTAAACAGTCATTCTGTGCCATCTCAGTGAATATGCCCAGATAGACACATGCACAGTCTTCTGAAGCTTCTCTGGTCTTCAGACACACTGACTATTTGCAATTGCAGGAACATAGTGTCATTCTCTTATCATTTGCTCAGTATCTCCTTTAACAAGCAGAGATGGTGATGCAGCTTTAGAGGCAGCCGTCAAGGTATACCAGGAGTGTCTACAGTACATGCTTGGAATAGCAGAGAGAAGAAAGGCTTAGAATGCGTATCCACTTAAGCACATTTACTAAGGTGGATACAGTAAAGATTACTCATAGAGACAGCAGCTGGCACAATTCTAGCATTATTCCTGGAGTATCTACGGATATAATATTTTTTTACATAATCAGCCATTTATTACCATGTCATCGAACAGAAGGTTGCTGAATTATGGAAAAAAAAATCTTTGTTAAAACTACAGAATTACTTTATTTTGTTAATGTCTCTTTAAAATGTCATGTTTTGCTAAACCTTGTATTTACTTGTTCTTTTCCTGTCCAGCTTCACATGCACACATGACACAGCAGTTCACATGCACGCTTCCTTTAAACAGACCTATCTTAATCCTGGCATAGATTACATGTTTGGCCAGTGACACTTGTGTAGATGAATGGTTACGTAAATGGAGGTAGGAAAGTTGTAGGAACACTTACTAAAACTATACATGCTAGTTTTGAGGGTTTTTTTTTTTTTTTTGCTGGAATTATAGAACAATTTTCAAACTCCCAGCATGATTATATACACCCACAGTACATAGAAAGATTTTGTTTCACTTTTTTTTCCTGTTTCACTTTTTTTGCTTTTTTTTTGTTGTGTAGGGGGGTGTATGGTGAACATTTTGACGTGCTTTATTGTAGTGAACAACAAGTTCTAAAGTTCTCCCTAGCAATACTTATCATGTCTTGTACACCAGTTTTGTGCCATATAGTGCATAAAAAAGTAATAGTTTTTTGCACAAGTCAGAATTTTGCACAATAGTGACTTCTCTGTTTTATTTGCCATCCTTACCACTTTCCTGAAAGGGGGCCATGGTGAGAGCAGGGCCATCAGCCCTGTAAGATGTATGCTAATTTATGCAAATTTACTGGCACAAAATGATGCCTGATATCTACACTAGTAATGTCCTGGTGTAGATTTCAGTGCAGGCGCATGGCCTGGTGGAGAGTCCGCCTTATTTATGAAGTGGTGTATGCTTTGTTATATATGAATTGAACTCTCTACTAGCGACTACTACTAGAGACTAAGATTTTTGCCCATTCTTCTTTGCAAAATAGCTCAAGCTCAGCCATATTGGAGGGAGAGCGTCTGTGAACAGCAATTTTCATGTCTTGCCACAGATGCTCAATGGGATTTAGGTCTGGACTTTGACTGGGCCATTCTAACACATGAATATTCTTTGATCTAAACCAATCCACTGTAGCTCTGGCCAGGGGCGTAACTACCGGGGTAGCAGCGGTAGCAGCTGCCACAGGGCCCGTGACATTACGGGACCACGCGGGTCCCCATTTTTTTTTTTTTTAATAGGCCATTACCCCTGCAGTTAACGGGCCTTATATACTTGCCGATCCCCGGGGTCCCGCTCACGGCCGCCTGCGCTTCCAATTCTGCGGAGATGGCTGTGAGCAGGAGCGGGGATCGGTATGTGAGGCCGCAGGCCGAACACCACAATCTCTGCTATCATTATAATCCGGGGTCTTTGAAAAGACCCCGGAGTATCAGAGGCCCAGAGTTGGTGAGGGAACATAAAAAAACAATGTACAGTGCCTTGCGAAAGTATTCGGCCCCCTTGAACTTTTCAACCTTTTGCCACATTTCAGGCTTCAAACATAAATTTATTGGTTATTTTAAACTTTTGTAAAAAATAAAAAACTGAAAAGTGGGGTGTGCAATATTATTCGGCCCCTTTACTTTCAGTGCAGCAAACTCACTCCAGAAGTTCAGTGACGATCTCTGAATGATCCAATGTTGTCCTAAATGACTGATGATGATAAATATAATCCACCTGTGTGTAATCAAGTCTCCGTATAAATGCACCTGCTCTGTGATAGTCTCAGGGTTCTGTTTAAAGAGCAGCGAGCATCATGAAGACCAAGGAACACACCAGGCAGGTCCGTGATACTGTTGTGGAGAAGTTTAAAGCCGGATTTGGATACAAAAAAATTTCCCAAACTTTAAACATCCCAAGGAGCACTGTGCAAGCGATCATATTGAAATGGAAGGAGTATCAGACCACAAATCTACCAAGACCCGGCCATCCCTCTAAACTTTCATCTCAAACAAGGAGAAGACTGATCAGAGATGCAGCCAAGAGGCCCATGATCACTCTGGATGAACTGCAAAGATCTACAGCTGAGGTGGGAGAGTCTGTCCATAGGACAACAATCAGTTGTACACTGCACAAATCTGGCCTTTATGGAAGAGTGGCAAGAAGAAAGCCATTTCTCAAAGATATCCATAAAAAGTCTTGTTTAAAGTTTGCCACAAGCCACCTGGGAGACACACCAAACATGTGGAAGAAGGTGCTCTGGTCAGATGAAACCAAAATCGAACTTTTTGGCCACAATGCAAAATGATATGTTTGGTGTAAAAGCAACACAGCTCATCACCCTGAACACACCATCCCCACTGTCAAACATGGTGGTGGCAGCATCATGGTTTGGGCCTGCTTTTCTTCAGCAGGGACAGGGAAGATGGTTAAAATTGATGGGAAGATGGATGGAGCCAAATACAGGACCATTCTGGAAGAAAACCTGTTGGAGTCTGCAAAAGACCTGAGACTGGGACGGAGATTTATCTTCCAACAAGACAATGATCCCCAACATAAAGCAAAATCTACAATGGAATAGTTCACAAATAAACATATCCAGATGTTAGAATGACCAAGTCAAAGTCCAGACCTGAATCCAATTGAGAATTTGTGGAAAGAGCTGAAAACTGCTGTTAACAAACGCTCTCCATCCAACCTCACTGAGCTCGAGCTGTTTTCCAAGGAAGAATGGGCAAGAATTTCAGTCTCTCGATGTGCAAAACTGATAAAGACATACCCCAAGCGACTTGCAGCTGTAATCGCAGCAAAAGGTGGCGCTACAAAGTATTAACTTAAGGGGGCCGAATAATTTTGCACGCCCCACTTTTCAGTTTTTTATTTTTTACAAAAGTTTAAAATATCCAATAAATTTTGTTCCACTTCACGATTGTGTCCCACTTGTTGTTGATTCTTCACCAAAAAATTAAAATTTTATATCCTTATGTTTGAAGCTTGAAATGTGGCAAAAAGTTGAAAAGTTCAAGGGGGCCGAATACTTTCGCAAGGCACTGTACTTACCTCTCCTACGCTTCTCCAGGCTTCGGGCCTGTTTGGTGACGTCCCAGACGTCAGCAGACGTCATTTTGCGTCGCGACGCCGGCCCGCATCACGTGACACCGGCCTGGTCCAACATTGAAGAAGGCCGAAGTAGCAGCGACTGGACCGGAGCGAGGAACAGGTAAGCAACGTTGTTTTTTTTATGTTTCTATCCTCCCCTGGATCTCCGATCATTATACTCTGGGGTCTTTTCAGACCCCAGAGTATAATAATTGTTCATGGGTGGTCCACAATGGGACATATAGTAGTGTGTGCAGGGGCCACTATGGGGCAAAATACTCAGTGCAGGGGCCACTATGGGGAATAATACTGTGTGCAGGGGCCACTATGGGATATAATACTGTGTGCAGGGGCCACTATGGAACATGATACTGTGTGCAGGGGCCACTATAGGACATGATACTGTGTGCAGGGGCCACTATGGGACATGATACTGTGTGCAGGGGCCACTATGGGGCAAAATACTCAGTGCAGGGGCCACTATGGGGCAAAATACTCAGTGCAGGGGCCACTATGGGGAATAATAGTGTGTGCAGGGGCCACTATGGGACATGATACTGTGTGCAGGGGCCAGTATAGGACATGATACTGTGTGCAGGGGCCACTATGGGACATGATACTGTGTGCAGGGGCCACTATGGGACATGATACTGTGTGCAGGGGCCACTATGGGACATGATACTGTGTGCAGGGGCCACTATGGGGCATGATACTGTGTGCAGGGGCCACTATGGCAGGAATGCGTTTTTTTTGGGGGGGGGGGGGGGTTGGAGGGGGCGGTCCGGGGGGGCGATTGGGGGCAGCGGTTCGGGGGGGGAGCCCCATGTCAAATGTTCGCCTTGGGGCCCAGCCATTCCTAGTTACGCCACTGGCTCTGGCTGTATGTTTAGGGTCATTGTCTTGCTGGAAAGTGAATCTCCTTCCCGCCTCAAGTCTTTTGCAGCCTCCAACAGGTTTTCTTTCAGGATTGCCCTGTATTTAGCTACTTCCGTCTTCCCATCAGCTCTTACCAGCTTCCCAGTCCCTGCTGAGGAAAAGCATCCCCACAGCATGATGCTGCCATCACCATGTTTCACAGTGGGGACGGTATGTTCAGGCACTTCGTATGTCATTCTTTCAACAATAGTTTTCTTCTTGTCACTCTTCCATAAAGGCCAGATTTGTGGAGTGTATGACTTACAGTTGTCCTGTGGACAGATTTTCCCACCTGAGCTGTGGATTTCTGCAGCTCCTCCAGTGATCATGGGCGTCTTGGCTGCTTCTCTGACCAGTGCTCTTCTTGCTAGATCTGTTAGTTTTAGGTGGACGGCCATGTCTTGGTAGGTTTGCACGTATAGAATACTTTTTCCATTTTTGGATGATGAATTGAACAGTGCTCCTTGTGATGCTCAAAGCTTATGATATGTTTTTATAACTTAGCACTGCTTTAAACTTCTCCACAACTTTATCTCTGAACAGTCTGGTGAGTTCCTTGGTTTTCATGATGCTGTTTGTTCAATAGTGTTCTCTAACAAACCACTGAGGCCTTCACAGAACAGGTGTATTTATACTGAGACTAAATTACACACAGCTGGACTCTATTAACTTATTAAGTGACTTCTGAAAACAGTTGATTGCACTGGATTTTATTTAAGGGTATCAGAGTTAGGGGCTGAATACTTTTGCACGTCACACTTTTCAGATTTTTATTTGATTAAATTTTGAAAATCATGTATCATTTTCGCTCCACTTCACAATTATCTGCTACTTTGTGTTGGTCTATCACTTAAAATCTCAATAAGATACATTTAAGTTTGTGGCTTTAAGGTGACGAAATGTGAAAAAGTTCAAGGGGTATGAATACTTTTGCAAGCCACTGTAACCACTTAATGACCTTGCTTTAAAGGTAATTTTTAGTGACTCTGAGCACATGGCTGTTTAACAGCCCTAACCTTTTTTATTTGTTGAGCGGCCAAAAATGTTTGCCTTTGACATAGGGCTGTTTGTTAATATTTTTTTTAGATATTCTTTTAGTTTAATTTAGGTTAAAATGAACAGAAAGTAAAATAGTTACAGCGTTATTTTTAATTTTTTTAAATTTGTAAACTGATACCAAAATAAATTACTAAAATCCCTTGGTTGGATACTAATATATAATCTAAGATTAATGTGGTGGCTATGGCGATGGTTTGCATTTTCTTTTACTTGTGTATGTATATATTTTTGTATGTGTGTCCCCAAGAGGTAAAAAAAAATATATAATAGTTATAAACATCATATTAAAGATTTCCAATGTAACTGGGAGGCCATTTACAGGAAATACAACCTCCCAACAGTGACAATAGTCACTGGTAGACCATGCCAAGAGACACCGATCGATTATGTGATCTAATGTATTGCAGTGTATAGTAAAATTCATTGCCTTCTATTACATGCTGCCTATGGCAACATATAATTGAACCATGGTAATGACAAGCCTGGGAGCCTTCAATAGGTTCCTGGCTGTCATGGCAACCAATTGCTCCCATGGTGCCTGCGCACTTTCGATGTTTAGATGCTGTGGTGTCGGCACCAATTGCTGCTGTTAGTGGCAAGTGCTGGCTGTATTATACAGCCAGCATACGCTGTGTATGGAGAGGGCTCAGCTCTCTATACAGCCCTTCACCAGGGCTGCTTTAACCATAGGTGCAACGGCCCTATGGTTGCGGGGGCCTCTCAGCCACCCCGAATCAAGCGGGACAGTTCCACATTTCAGGTAATGTCCCGCTATTTCGGGTGGCAGGCAGTGATTTCACCTCTATCTGTGTCCTTAGGACACAGATAGAGGTTAAATACAATAGTGGAGCAAGGAGCTATTAGCATTCGGCTGATAATGCCTGCAGCAGGGAAGCGCAATGAGTGCCAAGCCACAGACATTACAGTTGGAGCCTGCAGGTCTGTGGGAACGCGATTTGGTGAGTATTTTTTTTTTTTTTTTTAAATGTAACATTGGTGGTTGAGGGTGGCAGGGGGAATTAAGTTAAGTTATAGGTGGGCATTGGGGGGCCCACTTTCAAAAAGTTTGCACAGGGCCCCCCAATGCATTAAAACAGCCCTGCCCTTCACGCCTAATCATGTACATGTGTGAAGGGGTTAAAGTAGTTTGTATCTGTATGGTAATAGAGGAGGATATAAGAAGGTGGAAATAAAAAAAAAAATTGTCTTCGGCTTCAGTATGAAAACGGTGGACACACAGCAGACTCCATTATAGTCAATGGGGTCCGCCGGTGACTGCATGTAACCGCCATTTTAGCGGTCCGGCTCTCATCGTTTGGGTCTCCTGGCAGACTCTAATGACGGAGAGCCCGATGCAGATGTGAACCTAGCCTCAGTTGCCCATACCAACCAATCACAATGCAGCTTTAATTTGTTAGGAGCGGAGTATAAAATGAAAGCTATGCTGTAATTTATTGCTACGGGCAACTAAGACAGTTTGCTTTTTGACCTTTTTAGTAAATATTCCCCATTATGTTTATAGAATTGTGTGTCCCCTGATTGTAAGAAAGTGCCCTCAACTTGATATCCCTGATCTTGGGAAATCAAACTATAGAGTGCCTTCACATCCAGGGTGTCCAAACTGTGCAAATACCCCATTCAATTTATGAAAGATGTCTATCATATCTCTAGTATACAATGGTAATTCTGACATAAATGGACACAAAATCTGATCAAATTATAAGGTCAAGGTAAACTGTAGGCTACATGAAATATTTGGTAATGTTCAGTATTGAACTGAGATTCTTTGAACCCACCAAAGGAAATGGTTCTAAGGGACAACCTCTATCTATAAAACATGTACATGTAGTTGCCTCCAAAGTCTTTTGGGGATTATTATGTCAGAGCCTGGGTCGACCAGGGATCTCCTGGTACTATGGTAGTCCAGATAATGTTCTAAGAATGTTGTTAATCTTATCTGAAGTTACAGCTTGCTATCTTCACCAGTAAAATCCATGCTGCACTCAAGATTCTGCTAGTTGGTAGATGTGACCTCAGATCTCCCGGCAGTCATCTGGTCATTCATTGTGTCTGTACAAAGCCTGCACTACAGTGTTATGCTGTACAGACAGAGATAAAATCTTGACAGTGAAATTGGGTGAAAGGATATGATGCAGCTCAAGATCAGTAAAGCAAAATATCTGCAAACATAATCAAAATTGTATGTACTGATAAAAAGTTCATAAGTCTTGGTATGCTTTAAATTACTGCTACAAATATCTGTAATATTTGATACTACCCCTGTGTACATGCTGAAAAGGGGGTAATGTCTCACAAAAAAGGGAGGATCTTTCAGCAGCATCTTATGATGTCATATTTAAAGAGAAATCTGTACATGGTACATCCCTTAATAATAATCAGGTCACAGTTGGTCCTCCTTCTGGGACCCCGGCCCCAGCTATCACCTGTAGTATGTGCTAAAACCTGAAAGTAAGGGTTCAATCACATCACAGTGGAAATTATGTATAACACCACAGTGTCCATTCTTATCAGTTGGTTGTCTGTAATATAGGACAGGGCAGGTCCTTCAGAGCAAGAGATCTTTGTAATCCCACTCTGGACAAGAGATGAGCATATTAAACACCACCCTCTATTAGCTCTGAATTCCTTAAAAGGGTATATGAAATTGTGTTTTTTAATCTGGACAACCCCTTTAAATCACCAAATACATAAGGTATATCAGGACAGTAGCTTGGAATCTATTCTGTTAAATATGGGCTAGCATGAGCAGTATTTTTATCAGAGGAGAGTACTTGCATGTGGTGCTATCAGCCTGGACGGATGAATCAAAGTCTAATTGTTGTGTTAGTTAAATATTTCCCTGTGGACGTGATCGATGTTATCAATATTAAAACTAATTGAGGTCTGTTTATTGAAGAGCACTAGACACAGATCGGAGCAAAGGTTTTGAAGATCACTCATTGCTAGGGTGGGTTCACACCTGCGCTTGAGTCCGTCCGCTGCCAATCCGAGTGAAAATCTCAGGGAACGGGATCGGCATCGGATACCGACAGGTTAGCGATGCATTGGTTAAAAACCCATTCATTTGAATGGGTTTTTAAAGCAATGCGCGGGTGTCCGATTGCACCCTCTGCGCTGCGAATCCATTTTTTCGTCGGAAACAAAGTCGGACATGCAGGACTTCATGTCCGACGAAAAAAAAACAACTTCACAGCGCAGAGGGTGTAAGCGCACACCCGCGCATTGCTTTAAAAGCTCATTCAAATGAATGGGTTTTTAACCAATGCATCGCTAACCTGTCGGTATCCGATGCCGATCCCGTTCCCCGAGATTTTCTCTCAGATTGGCAGCGGACGGACTCAAGCGCAGGTGTGAACCCATCCTATGTCAGTTGCTACTTATTGAGTATTACATAACAATGGTAATGTGTGAAAGATCCTCAGTGCGCCAAACCGCTTTGGCTCACCCCTGAGTCCTCTTTCATATAAAAATCACACTCACCGCCAGTGAATGTTGGGTTCACAAGATAAATACAAGACAAGCTTTCTAAATTTTATATATTTATTAACCCCTAAATGGGTCGGTATTAACATCTAACACATACAGTTCAGAACAGATATGCAGATATATGCAAGCATTAACAGTTACTAGTTACAAGATACAGTACAAATAAAATAAAAGGGATAAAGGTGAAATGATTACTTTACCACACATGTCCTTGATGTGGTTCTATAGTCCAACACTCACACATGGCATGTGTGAGTCACCAGTGGAGGCTTGGCATGTGGCATTAACTCCTAGCATGTAGCATCAATAGAATAATCCCGCCTGCATGTTTTCACAGGAATATCAGCATTAGTCTCTCTGTAATATCTCTCAGTCTCTTGTAGGCTCATCATCGTCAGCAGCAGCATTCCAACCTGCCTGCTCATAGTAGCATCTCAGTCAAAGTCTGTAATATCCTGTAGTCTGTGATGGTCTGTCTCAACTCCATAGCATAATCTCCATAGCATAATCTCCATAGCATAATATCCTAGTAGCATCTCAATGATAGTCTCTGCACTGTATTCTCAGTGGTAGGTTCATCATAGTATCCTCTCAGGGGTAATCTGTCTGTAAAAAAACTCTGTCACTGGCCTCTTACCTCATCTTTTATACCCTTTATGCCACCTCCCAGAATGAGGTCACCGGCGGCAGCAAGTCTGATGAGTTAATGCAATCAAGTCCAGATCCTTTGTAAAAAACTGAGACCAAGTGAATTGATACAATGTTATCAGCCATATCTGATCAACAGCCCAGGCTTGAACAATGCATGTTCCTTTGATCACTCAAGGCTGTATATGAATTCAATTGAGCCCTGCTGTGATGGATACAAAGCCCTATTGTTCCAGTGTTGCCACTACTGCCAATATACACCTAGGATTATGGCTGCGCACCTTATGAGTAAATGGAACTAGAGAGAAATACGCTACCTAGAGACCAAAATACAGCTGAGTTATAGCCACACTTAAGCAGAATCATCACATAATGGCTATTGACTATGCATACAGTAGACAGTATATCAGACTCCAGCTAGAAGACAGTTATGTGTTTTACATTACCTGCAAAGTGGATGGGATTCTGGCTGATCTCATCCACACATAGCAGAAAAAAATCTGCAGCATGTCAGTTATTCCAGTGGAAACGCTGGCTTTTTCCGTATAGGTATAACAGGGGCATTTTCTTGCTGCGTTTCTCTAGGTGGGGCTTAGCCTTAAAGCATTTTTTTAAAACTTTAAACTATCAGGGCCACAAGAAAAGAATCACTGTCTTGGCATTTTCTTCATCTTCATCATATTCTGTCCAGAGCTCAAAGGTTACTGCACCTACAGGGGCAGAGCCATTAGGGGTGCAGTGGTAACAGTCGCTACCGGGCCCTGGACCCTGAGGGTTCCTTAAAAGTCTCTCTACCACATAAAAGATAGTACTATTTTAAATGTCACAAGGCAGCTAGGGGGCCCAATATAAATTTTGCATGGGGGCCCAGGAGCTTTACCTTATGCATTTGCACAATCTCCACCCCAGCTGAGGCAGGGAGCATAATGACATGATTATACTATAGCATTGCTTGTATTGTGTAGGTGCCAAATGGTGGTGCAGGGGGAGTAGGGTTGTTAGCTTACTTATAGGATTTAAAGGGGTTGGCCACTTTCAGACCAATATTCAGAGACAAATGTTATTGTTTGTATAATAAAAAGATATACAATTTTCCAATATACTTTCTGTATCAATTCCTCATGGTTTTCTAGATCTCTGCTTGCTGTCATTTACTCTGTTACTTCTAGTGGATAAAAGTCTGACCATGGTCATGTGATTTATGGTCCAGTCAGATGTCTGATTGATGTGCTTTAACTATAATGAGCTGTGCACCTGTGTGTTCATCACAAGACCATGGTCAGAATTTCATCCACTAGAGGTAAGCAGAATGAATGACAGCAAGCAGAGATCTAGAAAACTGTGAGGAATTGATACAGAAAGTATATTGGAAAATTGTACAACTTTTTATTATACAAACACTAACATTTGTCTCTGAAAATTGTTCTGAAAGTGGCCAACCCCTTTAACAAAACACAAGTTGCTAATGATTATAAACTACATGGTCAGCTACATGCTTAGACTTTTTTATATTACTTATTATCAGCCATTACCATCAGGGAAGGTTACAGCCAGCTACACACATAGACAATGTCAGACCTACTAATTCAGCAGAGTTTGTCATGGGTTCTCTCCTCTCTCTTTACACAGTTACACAGCATGTGATTCACCGATGCGCCTACAGATTGCTTTATGTGTGCTTTTTGCCTTTAACAACTTTACATGTTTGGCATCAAGGACTTTAGACAACAATACATGTGGGTATTGTGATGGCTGCCATATCGGATGTCACTTAGCTTTTTTTAAAAGTGATATAACTAAGAATCTCAAAGATCTATAGTCATTGCTATTATTATCTTTGAGTTGATGATGTTGATCTGTCAGCAGATTTTTTTTTTCAATGCAGCACTATAAGAAATTAGGATATCTATATGTCCCATGACTCAAATATGTTATCCAGCTTTCTAATTAAGATCTCATCTAAATAGTGGCAATTATAAATTAGCTCATGTGATAACAGGGGCAATCATAATACAAGAAATATGATAATACAGATATATTGGACTGTAACTGTTCAAAGAACAAGTTAAGGTTGTGATGCAAACACACCCTAGCCAAAGTATTAAGATAGATTTTAAACTGTAACTTACTTTTTTTGCTATTGTGTCGGGGGGGGGGGGGTGTTTGGTGACTGTTTTTGTAATATATTTTATTATCATACCTAACTTCCTTTTTTATTATTAAACATGCTTTACCATTATCCTTAGCAATCTTCTAAATGAGCTGTTACTAGAGAAAATCTGTACACAGTTGTATTGTGAATATTCAGAGATGAGGTATTTACTAAAGGGGGGGTAGTATCTCTGTATGGCTGTATCTCTGGTTTTATACCACCTAGGAAAATGGTTCTGTTTTCTCAAGAAAGCTGAAATTCTCATATACTGCCAATATTGAAGTACTAGCTATAGTAGAACATGAGATATCACTAGTTAAAAACACAGTCGGGAAGGTGATTTTTATATGCAGCATGAACTGACACATATTAAGTTGAAATTCTTCAGCTCTACATTCTGCATTGAGTACAGGTGTACAGACAGTTTACCTGCAATGCTTAGTTAGAGCATTGCTAATGGGAACTTTACAGCCTGTTTTCTATTAAAAGGAAGTTTGATAGGTTAACTACGTATTACAATGATTACAACAATGTTCACCACGCAACCCCCCCACCCCAAAACAATAGCAAGAAAGAAAAAAAAATGGGAGTTATACTTTAAGATAGAATATAGTATATATCGAATACCTCATGCAGTTTCCAGGCCTTGGCATTGCAGCTTTTCAGTTCTTTATATGTATCAAAATAGGCTGGGCCTTGTACCCTGTCGTTGTTTTAATAGGAAATTATATACGAACACTGACATTTCTGCTGACCACTATTCCATCTATCACTGATAGCTGAATATCTAAAGATCCCACCTGGATAACTTGCTGTATCATGGCTGTATGCCGTGTGGATATATAATACAGCACCTCTGGCCTACTGTGCGTCCATACTGTTCCTCTGAGTCTCTATGATTTTATTCAGTGACAGTCACTGGGTTTTTTTTTCTCATTGTTTCATACTGTAACAGTGAAAAATAGTTTTGGCATGCACACGATATATTAGGTAGATATTATTCCCTAAAATCACCACAAAGTGACAGGTAAAATAGCTTATAATTACATAATATGGCAAAATAGGAATATAGGGTCACCATTTAGAGTTCAGGCATACACTGTGTTCTAAATTATTAAGCAAATTGGATTTAAGTGTCATAAAGATTTATTTTTTTGTTTTTCAATGAAACTCATGGCTGGTATTGTGTCTCAGGACTCTTTGGATCACCAAAATCAATCCCAATATCTGCCAGGTGAGCCCATTAAAGGATAGCTAAAAGGATCTCTCTGATGCCGAAAAGTGTCAAATAGTGCAATGGCTTGGAGAAGGTAAGAAAACATTAGATAGTTCATGAAAACTTAAGAGATTTGTGGCAGATTCAGACCTCAGATGGGTTTGTGCAGATAAAAGCATAATGTGGAAGGTTTCTGCCAGATAAATTCATCAGATTAAGAGAGCAGCTGCTAAAATAACATTACAAAGGGCAAACAGGTATTTGAAGGTGCTGGTGCCTCTGGAGTTTCACGAACCTCAAGATGTATGATCCTCCAGAGGCTTGCAGTTGTGCATAAACCTACTATTCGGCCACCCCTAAATAGTGCTAACAAGTAGAAGTGGTTGCAGTGGGCCCAGACATACATGAAGACTAATTCTGAAACAGTCTTGTTTACTGATGAGTGCCATGTAACCCTGGATGGTCCAGATGGATGGGGTAGTGAATGGTTGGTTGATGGCCACCATGTTCCAACAAGGCTGCAACGTCAGCAAGGTGTCATGTTTTGGGCCGGAATCATGGGGAGATAGCTGGCAGGCCCCTTTAGGGTCCTTGCAGATGTGAAAATGACCTCTGCAAAGTATATAGAGTTTCTGACTGACCATTTTCTTCCAAGCTACAAAAAGAGGAACTGTGCCTTCCATAGCAAAATCCTCTCTATGCATGGCAATGCACCATCTCATACAGCATTATACCACATTTACCATCGTCCAGGTCGTAGCACCAAAAGAGTTGCACCAAACACTTACACCACACATACACAAAGTTATCAATATTTTTCACATTTTTTCACTGTGCCTGTCCTGTCCATACCTGATCTTTATAGAGTAAAATACGCCGACCGCCTCTCTAGTGATATCTGTTACACGCTAAAATAATAGCAATAACGATTATTACTAGAGATGAACATATAAAACAGTTTCACTCACTGAATATCACCATATAAAATCCCAGTTTTTGTCAGCTTTCAGATGGGTATAATAGCGGGTGGTGATGGGGGGACGGACACTCATGAAAGCTTTGCACTGGGCCAACCAATGTCTTAATGTTATATGAAAGAAGAGATTCTTTTCTTGTTTTCCAGTTTTCTTGTTTTCAAGTTTGCATGTTTTATAATGCCCAAGATATAACATTTTGAATTGACCCTCTCCTACCCTCATTTTCTCTACATCTTACATAGCCCCGGCCTCTATTCACACTTGCTCAGTGAGATTCAGAAACAGCTGTCAATACAGAAGAAAGGGAAAGAATAAAGAAATGCAGGATTTTACAGAAAATGTGTTAACAAATACATATTACAAAATGTATTAGTAACACAACTACTGCCAGAAAATCATAAGCACCACAAAGGGGCCCACTGAAACTCAATCGCCCAAGGGCCTACATAAAGCAGGAGACAGCTGACAAGCGATGGTGCTATTGCTTGCACATGTTTACGCTGGCCAATGGTTTTGAACTTTAACTTGATAGATTAATATTTGACACAATAATCTCCCCGTGTCCTGTTTCACATATGTCTTATCTACTGTTCCAATTAAGATCTCATCTAAATATGGGCAATTACAAATTAGCTTATGAGATAACAGGCAAAAATAATTATGAGAAAAATGTAGAAAGCCATAATTAAGGTTTTGTTGGCCAATAATGTTCAAAGGACAACAACCTGAGGTTTTAATGCAGTCACCCACTAGGCAGTGCATTCCAGGTTTTACTGAGAGTTAAGATTATGTATGGCACAGTATATTGAATTTATCATACAGATTCCTGCCCTTAGAATTCTAACTGAATTATATTATACGTATCAGAAATAAACTATTGCTAATGATTAGACATGACCGAATTTTTCAAAAATTTTGGCAGCTTTGCCAAATTTTCCGATTCGATTCGATCTGAATTAACAGCTACCGTATTTTTCGGACTATAAGACGCACTTCCCCCCCTCAAATTTGGGAGTAAAATGGGGGGTTCGTATTATAGTCCAAATGTAAGTGTTGGGGGGGTTGGGGATGGAGGAGCGGGGTCGCAGCATCGCCCCACTCCTGCTGCCGCCGGCTTCCTGCAGCTGTTCTTCCTATAATGAGGCTTCCTGCAGCGGGAGGAGTGGGGCGATGCTGCGGGCCCTGGGCTTGGAGGAGAGGGTGTCCTGGCGGTGAGAACCCATCCCGGCATCCGCTGTGCTTTTACGGCGGATGCCGGATCTGTAAAGATAATGGCGGCATTCCTACTTCAAAGACCCCCCCTCCTTAAGTGTAAAAACTGCCCCCGGCCCAGCTGTGTACCTTTCAAGTTGCAGGCCGGCTCCTGCGCGGCAAGATAACGGGAGCCAACGTGTTCCTGCGACAGCAGGGAGCCTACTGAAAGCTCCCTGGCTTGTCATAGTATGACCAGCCTCAATAGTAATGTACAGAATCTCCCATAGATTGCAATACAGTTGTATTGCAGTCTATGGGACCTGCTGATTGGCTGCACGCATGGCATTGTGGGTGATCCCGCGTTACCAGAGTTCCTTGCCCCATGTCCTAACGTGCAGCAGCCTTTTTATGAAAAAATGCGATTCATTACCACGAAGCGTGAGGAAATCTGGATTTGATGCGAATCGAATATTTCCTGAAATTCGACCAGCCTCAATAGTAATGTACAGAATCTCCCATAGACTGCAATACAGTTGTATTGCAGTCTATGGGACCTGCTGATTGGCTGCATGCATGGCATTGTGGGTGATCCCGCGTTACCAGAGTTCCTTGCCCCATGTCCTAACGTGCAGCAGCCTTTTTATGAAAAAATGCGATTCATTACCACGAAGCGTGAGGAAATCTGGATTTGATGCGAATCGAATATTTCCTGAAATTCGGATCGAATTCCACTTCGTCAGCTTCGATTCGCTCATCTCTAGTAATAATATAGGTAGCTCTGACATTTCTGCTGACCACTCCTTCAGCTACCACTCTCCAAATATCAAAAGAATACACAAGTTCAATTATGGATTTGTACATATTGTACTTCTAGTATGGATCCATGAGGATGGATCTGTAATATGATACCTCTAGCCTACTACATATTGTACAGTCACCCTGCTGGCACCTCACCATTCAATCATGGGGTCCCAGTTTATCTTTGATTTTATTGGTGGCAGTCAAAAGATCTTGACACTCCCCTATATCTGCTTAAAGCTGAGGCGTTCACATTGTGAAAAAACTGCAGTTTTTCCACTTCAAAAAGTACCATAAAGTATACTATCGTTCAAAAGTTTAGGGTCACTTAGAAATTTCCTTATTTTTGAAAGAAAAGCACAGTTTTTTTCAATGAAGATAACATTAAATGAATCAGAAATACACTCTATATAT
Source organism: Leptodactylus fallax (assembly GCA_947044405.1). Lineage (NCBI taxonomy): Eukaryota > Metazoa > Chordata > Amphibia > Anura > Leptodactylidae > Leptodactylus > Leptodactylus fallax. The sequence goes on from CAMRHE010000088.1 coordinate 4,010,006, forward strand.
TGTTAATGTGGTAAATGACTATTCTAGCTGCAAACGTCTGGTTTTTAATGCAATATTTACTTAGGTTTTTGGGGGCCATTTCTAGCAACCATCACTCCAGTGTTCTAATGGTACATTGTGTTTGCTAACTGTGTAAGAAAGCTAATGGATGTTTAGAAAACCCTTGAAAACCCTTGTGCAAGTATGTTAGCACAGCTGAAAACAGTTTTGCTGGTTAGAGAAGCTATAAAACTGACCTTCCTTTGAGCTAGTTGAGAATCTGGAGCATTACATTTGTTGGTTCGATTAAACTCTCAAAATGGCCAGAAAAAGAGAACGTTCATGTGAAACTCGACAGTCTATTCTTGTTCTTAGAAATGAAGGCTATTCCATGCAAGAAATTGCCAAGAAACTGAAGATTTCCTACAACGGTGTGTACTACTCCCTTCAGAGGACAGCACAAACAGGCTCTAACCAGAGTAGAAAGAGGAGTGGGAGGCCCCACTGCACAACTGAGCAACAAGACAAGTACATTAGAGTCTCTACTTTGAGAAATCGACGCCTCACAGGTCCTTAACTGGCAGCTTCATTAAATAGTACCCCCAAAATGCCAGTGTCAACGTCTACAGTGAAGAGGCGACTCAGGGATGCTGGCCTTCAGGGCAGAGTGGCCAAGAAAAAGCCATATCTGAGACTGGCTAATAAAAGGAAAAGATTAATATGGGCAAAAGAACACAGACAACTGAAAGGATGCTGGAAGAGTGCCTGACGCCATCTGTCAAGCATGGTGGAGGTAATGTGATGGTCTGAAGTTGCTTTGGTGCTGGTAAAGTGGGAGATTTGTACAAGGTAAAAGGGATTTTGAATAAGGAAGGCTATCACTCCATTTTGCAACGCCATGCCATACCCTGTGGACAGCGCTTGATTGGAGCCAATTTCATCCTACAACAGGACAATGACCCAAAGCACACCTCCAAATTATGCAAGAACTATTTAGGGAAGAAGCAGGCAGCTGGTATTCTATCTGTAATGGAGTGGCCAGCGCAGTCACCAGATATCAACCCCATTGAGTTCTTGTGGGAGCAGCTTGACCATATGGTACGCAAAAAGTGGGAGGGGCTTCTGGAAGCATGGGGTGAAATTTCTCCAGATTACCTCAGCAAATTAACAGCTAGAATGCCAAAGGTCTGCAATGCTGTAATTGCTGCAAATGGAGCATTCTTTGACAAAAGCAAAGTTTGAAGGAGAAAATTATTATTTCAAATAAAAATCATTATTTCTAACCTTGTCAATGTCTTGACTATATTTTCTATTCATTTTGCAACTCATTTGATAAATAAAAGTGAGTTTTCATTGAAAACACAAAATTGTCTGGGTGACCCCAAACTTTTGAACGGTAGTGTGTCTGATATGGTTATACTAACTTCCTTAGAGTAGATGCCATGCAAGACAAGACAATACTAGGAGCTCACGTATCCAATGTTCAGCTGATCACTATAGATGACAACCAACTACATGACCCTAGTACTCACTGCAGTGACAAATTGAAACCAAGTTAAGTTGATTTGAACCCAAATAAATTGAGCTGGTGCCATGCTATGAAAAAGGGATTTTGAGAGCTAACATTGATATAACATGAACCCATAAGGACTTATGTAATACTAGAAACAGTCCAAGCATACAGCATGTGCCCTAATAAAAATTAAAGTGGAGCTCGATGGGTTAATAATTCCTTTAACATTCTTATTCTCACAGTATCCTTGTATAAATGTGAGTAAGGTGACTAAGGCTTTATTCACACAATAGTGATAAACGGCCATATGAATACCCATGTCTATGGGTCTATTCACGGGTCTGTTTTTTGGATGGACCGTTTTTTACAGCCATCTAAAAAACTGATGTGCTCTCTCTTTGTCCGTTTTGAGCCATTTGAATGGGCCATTAGACATTCATGAGTTTTAAAGTGGCTATGTGACTGCTGTTTGAACAACGGCCATCATAAGATAAAAAAACCTTTCAATGGACCGACATGACACTGTTGTGTGAATAAGGTCTAATAGTCTCTATGTGTTCAGATGGATCAGGGACCATATTTCTTACTTAGTAATGAAGCCTAGTCCCATGACTGCTAGATTGTTTGAGAATGGGGTGCATTGAACATTATGTTGACTTTATCAAAATTTAAGCTGTAGAGAACATTACAGGGGTTAGTGTTTAATTAGTTTTGTTAGTGTTAAAGGGCAAAAAAAAAAAAAATCATTTTTCAAAATAGGTTTGTTAATGCTATTAATAGGTTAATAAGTGCACCCAAATACCTTTAGCAGTGTTTTGAGTGATTTCAGGGTTTTTCTGTGAGCTCCTGGCATCTTCTGCATTTGTTTACATGGGTATCTTTCTGTTCTGTTTTCCTACAACTACCATGATGCCTTGGGCCACTCAAAGCTGACTCCCACATACAGTACAGACCAAAAGTTTGGACACACCTTCTCATTCCAAGAGTTTTCTGTATTTTCATGACTATAAAAATTGTAGATTCACACTGAAGGCATCAAAACTATGAATTAACACATGTGGAATTATATACTTAACAAAAAAGTGTGAAACAACTGAAAATATGTCTTATATTCTAGGTTCTTCAAAGCAGCCACCTTTTGCTTTGATTACTGCTTTTCACACTCTTGGCATTCTCTTGATGAGCTTCAAGAGGTAGTCACCTGAAATGGTTTTCACTTCACAGGTGTGCCCTGTCAGGTTTAATAAGTGGGATTTCTTGCCTTATAAATGGGGTTGGGACCATCAGTTGTGTTGTTCACAAGTCAGGTGGATACACAGCTGATATAGTCCTACTGAATGGAGTGTTAGAATTTGTATTATGGCAAGAAAAAGCAGCTAAGTAAAGAAAAAACGAGTGGCCATCATTACTTTAAGAAATGAAGGTCAGTCAGTCCGAAAAATTGGGAAAACTTTGAAAGTGTCCCCAAGTGCAGTGGCCAAAACCATCAAGCGCTACAAAGAAACCGGCTCACATGAGGACCGCCCCAGGAAAGGAAGACCAAGAGTCACCTCTGCTGCGGAGGATAAGTTCATCCGAGTCACCAGCCTCAGAAATCGCAGGTTAACAGAAGCTCAGATTAGAGACCAGGTCAATGCCACACAGAGTTCTAGCAGCAGACACATCTCTACAACAACTGTTAAGAGGAGACTGTGTGCAGCAGGCCTTCATGGTAAAATAGCTGCTAGGAAACCACTGCTAAGGACAGGCAACAAGCAGAAGAGACTTGTTTGGGCTAAAGAACACAAGGAATGGACATTAGACCTGTGGAATTTGTGCTTTGGTCTGATGAGTCCAAATTTGAGATCTTTGGTTCCAACCACCGTGTCTTTGGGCGACGCAGAAAAGGTGAACGAATGGACTCTACATGCCTGGTTCCCACCGTGAAGCATGGAAGAGGAGGTGTGATGGTGTGGGGGTGCTTTGCTGGTGACACTGTTGTTTTTTTTTTTCAAAATTGAAGGAATACTGAACCAGCATGGTTACCACAGCATCTTGCAGCGGCATGCTATTCCATCCGGTTTGTGTTTAGTTGGACCATCATTTATTTTTCAACAGGACAATGACCCCAAACACACCTCCAGACTGTGTAAGGGCTATTTGACCAAGAAGGAGAGTGATGGGGTGCTACGCCAGATGACCTGGCCTCCACAGTCACCAGACCTGAACCCAATCGAGATGTTTTGGGGTGAGCTGGATCGCAGAGTGAAGGCAAAAGGGCCAACAAGTGCTAAGCATCTCTGGGAACTCCTTCAAGACTGTTGGAAGACCATTTCAGGTGACTACCTCTTGAAGCTCACCAAGAGAATGCCAAGAGTATGAAAAGCAGTAATCAAAGCAAAAGGTGGCTACTTTGAAGAACCTAGAATATAAGACATATTTTCAGTTGTTTCACACTTTTTTGTTAAGTATATAATTCCACATGTGTTAATTCATAGTTTTGATGCCTTCAGTGTGAATCTACAATTTTTATAGTCATGAAAATACAGAAAACTCTTGGAATGAGAAGGTGTGTCCAAACTTTTGGTCTGTACTGTACCTCACTCACTCCCTCCCCGCTCCCTTTCTCACTCACACCCCCTCCCTGTATCTCTAGCTAGCTCACCCACTACTAACCCTTCCTACAGTGGGGAAAAAAGTATTTAGTCATCCACCAATTGTGCAAGTTCTCCCACTTAAAAAGATGAGGCCAGCCTGTAATTGACCTCATAGGTAGACCTCAACTATGAGAGACAAAATGAGAAAACAAATCCAGAAAATCACATTGTCTGATTTTTAAAGAATTTATTTGCAAATTATGGTGGAAAATAAGTATTTGGACAATAACAAAAGTTCATCTCAATACTTTGTTATATATCCTTTATTGGCAATGACAGAGGTCAAACCTTTTCTGTAAGTCTTCACAAGGTTGGCACACACTGTTGCTGGTATGTTGGCCCATTCCTCCATGCAGATCTCCTCTAGAGCAGTGATGTTTTGGGGCTGTTGCTGGGCAACATGGAGTTTCAATTTCCTCCAAAGGTTTTCTATGGGGTTGAGATCTGGAGACTGGCTAGGCCACTCCAGAACCTTGAAATGATTCTTACGAAGCCACTCCTTTGTTGCCCTGGCGGTGTGCTTGGGATCTTTGTCATGCTGTAAGACCCAGACACGTTTCATCTTCAATGCCCTTGCTGATGGAAGGAGGTTTGCAATTAAAATCTCATGATACATGGCCCATTCATTCTTTCATGCACACGGATCAGTCGTCCTGGTCCCTTTGCAGAGAATACAGCCCCAAAGCATGATGTTGCCACCCCCATGCTTCATAGTAGGTATGGTGTTCTTTGTATGCAACTCAGCATTCACTCTCCTCCAAACACGACGAGTTGTGTTTCTACCAAACAGTTCTACTTTGGTTTCATCTGACCATATGACATTCTCCCAATACTCTTCTGGAACATCCAAATGCTCTCTAGCAAACTTCAGACGGGCCCGGATATGTACTGGCTTAAGCAAGGGGACACGTCTGGCACTGCAGGATCTGAGTCCCTGGCGGTGTAGTGTGTTACTGACGGTAGCCTTTGTTACGTTAGTCCCAGCTTTCTGCAGGTCATTCACTAGGTTCCCCGTGTGGTTCTGGGATTTTTGCTCACCGTTCTTGTGATCATTTTGACCCCACGGGGTGAGATCTTGCGTGGAGCCCCTGATCGAGGGAGATTATCAGTGGTCTTGTATGTCTTCCATTTTCTAATTATTGCTCCCACAGTTGATTTCTTCACACCAAGCTGCTTGCCTATTGCAGATTCAGTCTTCCCAGCTTGGTGCAGGTCTACAATTTTGTTTCTGGTGTCCTTCCACAGCTCTTTGGTCTTCACCATAGTGGAGTTTGGAGTGTGACTGTTTGAGGTTGTGGACAGGTGTCTTTTATACTGATAACAATTTCAAACAGGTGCCATTACTACAGGTAATGAGTGGAGGACAGAGGAGCCTCTTAAAGAAGAAGTTACAGGTCTGTGAGAGCCAGAAATCTTGCTTGTTTGTAGAGACCAAATACTTTCCACCATAATTTGCAAATAAATTCTTAAAAATATTCAGACAATGTGATTTTCTAGATATGTTTTCTCATTTTGTCACTCATAGTTGAGGTCTACCTATGATGTCAATTACAGGCCTCTCTCATCTTTTTAAGTGGGAGAACTTGCACAATTGGTGGCTAACTAAATACTTTTTTTTCCCCACTGTAACTAACTCAACAGCCCCCCATCATACTTACCTGTCTTCTGGGCAGGATCTTCTGGGCACGGGATGTTATTTCTTGTGGGCGGCCGGCAGATGTCAAGAAGAGGAGATGCCGGACGCCCATGCCTGCGCAATAGAGCCAGAGTGCCAGCTACTGCGCATGCCGGCACTCTGTCTCTATTGAACAGGCGTGGGCGGTCGGCAGACATCAAGAAGAGGAACTACTGGCCGCCCACAAGGAAGCAACGTCCCGTGTCCAGAAGTTCCTGCCCGGAAGATAGGTTAGTATGCTTGGCTGGTGGGCGAGGTTTAGTATAGGTGATGTTACGTTTCCGGAAATGGGGAAACGGAACGTCCCCGGAAAATTGGAAATTGTGCCTGGGGCTGTCACATGACCACCCCAGCAATCTGGGTAAATATAGGTTTTTGGTACACTAAGTAATTTAGAAGATAGGCGGGGGGGATGGGGGTTTAGCTTAGATTAGAAAGATCAATTTATCCCGAACAACCCCTTTAAGTTTATTTATAGAATTTATGTTTTTCACAGAAAGTCTGCAGAGTTTTCCTCTGCAGACTTTCTACTTCTATTATACCTATACAGAAAACACAAGCGTTTCCATAGGTATAACTGACATGCTGTGATTTACAAAAAATGCAAGCGTTTTTGAAAACGCAGCATTCCCGATGTGGATTTTTTTTCTGCAATGTGTGGATGGGATTAACCAGAATCCCATCCACTTTGCACGTACTGTTAAATGCCGTGGTTTCTGCTGTGGCGTTTATGCTATGTGGGGCCAAGGCCAAATACTTTATTTTTAGGAGTAGATTATATAACAGAAGAATTATTTTGGAGAAGGCTTGGTTTGTGTAAAGGTACATGGAACACTTTCACAAATAAAGATAGATAGATAGATAGATAGATAGATAGATAGATAGATAGATAGATAATTTATGTAGAAGAGTTTTTGCAAGAAATCCTGGATCACCCATCCAAAGATCAGTGCTCAGGCGCAAAGATAATATTACGTATCAAAGCATATACTAAGAGAAACATGCTTTAACGAATTTCCTCTTGCGCTTTATTTGCTTCATTGAAGTGGGTACCTTGTTTTGAATTCACCTTTGTTGTAATGACATGGGGACAATATAAGAAAATTTGGCAGGATAATCTCCAACCACCACCTGTGAGAGAAGAGGATTACAGTCTTATCTTCCCCAACCAAACAATGCTGTGTAGTAATTAGAGCTGCCCTCTCCAATTTTACAATTGTGCTTTTCAGCTCTTTTTATAGATGGCTGGACTTGTGTACCCAACAGGATAATACCATCTATAATTTATTCTTCTTTTTATGGCCTGGCCAAAGCACAATGGAGCAGAAAGTAGTCGTTGGTGCAGTGACGTCACTTATCCCTGGTTAGGGAAATAACATGAATTGTTAAAGGTATCATTCTACCATAGTCCCTAATGTAGTGAGCACCATGTTGGGTCCTGGATGTAGTACATGTCTCATATTTCTTTCTCTGTTTTGCCTTGCTGCTGTCATCTGTGCAGATTCCACACCTTGCTCAAAGTACCAGATGCCATATGACAAATCGTGCTATGAATTTGTTCGTCTTGAACGCACCTTCCAAAGTGCTCAGTCCTGGTGTGAGAGAGGAGGAGGACATCTAGTGTTTATCCATAATCAAGGGACACAGGATTTTTTGGGTGAACACCTGTCTAAGGATGTCGATTGGTGGATCGGACTTGTTCGCCACTCACCAGAGCAGGTTGACTCAGGAGAAGGTAAATTTCTTTAGAAACATTAATACAGTGGTTTGTTATTTCTGTATTGATTTTAGGGTATCAGTGAGTTAGATCACTGTTGTGTTGTTTGTAGCATAGGTGTTGCATCATTGTACCATAACCAAGGAATGCTACTAGGTTTTGTATATGTATAAATGCACATAACTAATAGAAAATGTACTTACCCTATTATCCTTGTTACCTCCCATGTATTGCAGCAGCAAAAAAATGCCTTCTGTACAGTTACTTTAAGTAACTTTATTTACCTATGGTCATGGCAGTGTCTTATACAGTAGTTGTATGATGCTGATCATTAAAGGGTTTGCCCTGCCATGATATACAGGTGCATCTCAATAAATTAGAATATCTTTGAAACATTTATTTCTTTCAGTAATTAAATTACTATATTTTCTAGATTCTTTACACACAGAGTGTTCTATTTCAAGTGTTTTATTTCTGTAAATTTTGATTATGGATTACAGGTAATGAAAACCAAAATCTAAGAAAATTAAAATATTGTAAAAAAGTTCAGTATTGTAAATTCAGTGTGTCACCTGCCAAGGTTTCCTAAGCCTTTAAATGGTCCCTCAGTCTGGTTCAGTAGGACATACAATCATGGAAGACGCTGACTATGAATTGTATTACTGAATTACTGAAATGAATGAACGGTTCAAAGATATCCTAACTTATTGAGATGCACCTGTATCATATTTATTGTGTAGATTTAAAAAAAAAAAAAAAAAAAAAATAGAAAAATTTAACTATCCAGTGAAATGTTATGCCATAGTATGTCACCACCTGGTGTTCAAAGTATATAGTAATGTGCATGTTCACCTACTCAATGAGCTGAGTGTCGGTGGTCATACATTCGCAGTCACTCTTCCTATAGCAAGGTATTTGCACAGTAACATACTGAAATTTTGTGGTCCACCAGGATACAATATTAAATCTGGGATGACTACTGTACACTTTGAGTTGAAACTATTGTAACTTCAGACCTATGAAAAGCCAGTAACTGGTTCAAAAGCTTTAGATGGGGACAGAAACTGATTCTGTCCACACCCCAGCTGCACAGGCTAGCAATAGCACCAAGGTGGTACTGCAAAAAAAAAGATGGAAAAGGTATTTTCTTTTTTTAGAGACACTGTCATTTACTTTAAAATAGTTACTCGCAGTCTTTCAGGACTTTTGTCATGCAAATTATATATAGAATAACCCTGTTAAGTCTGTTCTTTGCACAGAATCAGTAACTTGGCTGGATACATCTAATGTAACCTATAGCTACTGGAGTAGCCAAGACACAACTAGAAATGGGAGATGTGGCTACCAAAAAAGGAGTCTGGCTACGAATGGAGAACAACAGAAAACTGCAGCCAGGAGTTATATTTTATTTGCGAATTTGGTAAGTGATTTTGTCAGTATATTGGATCAAGAATAGGACAAGTTCTCACAATACCAAAGTCAAGGGGTATTTTCAATTCAAGAGGCGCATTAATCCAATAAATAGTTACCTGTATACTAACCCTTCTCCCTCCCAATTCTTGTTCAGTTTTAGACAAATCTGCATTGGGTTCTGACACCATCCAGCATCACTGTGTATTGGTGCCTAAAACTGAATGGAATCAAGGAGGGTTAGCAGTACAGTAATGTAAAAGAGGGCAGAGATGCAACAGTGTCTGCCATCTGGGTCTATCAACTTAGATGCTGAATGGAGAATAAATAGAACTGGGAAGCTCATGCGCCCTCTGTTGGATGTAACAGATCCTCAATTTGCTTTTGACCCACTGGGTCTTGAGACAGTAAAAGGGATTTTAGCCAAGCCAATTTCACTCATCTGCATACAACGCTGTTTCGGGATTTTTGTCCCTCATCAGTGCAGAGCAGAGTGAATTGGCTGGCTTTGTGGGAGGCAACGAGTGGCTTAGGGAAGGGAATCTCTCTCCTTGGGGAGAGCACCAGTGAAGGTGTGTAGAGTTTTGACTTGCCTTTTGCCGTCTACTAAGCATCTACATATCACAAGGCATTATGGGAAAAGGAGCTGGGAAGCTCATGCGCCCTCTGTTGGATGTAACAGATCCTCAATTTGCTTTTGACCCACTGAGTCTTGAGACAGCAAAAGGGATTTTAGCCAAACCTATTTAATTACTGACTGGTGCGAAGTCTGATATAAAGGTCTATTCTGAGGTCTGGCAATATTTTACTGGTTTGTTGGCGAGTCTAGTTTTAATATAGAGAACCTAAATATATTTAGGGGATCTGGTACGGGATATATATACAGGTGCATCACAATAAATTAGAATATCTTTGAAAAGTTTATTTCTTTCAGTAATTAAATTAAAAAAGTGACCTCTTATATTTTCTAGATTCTTTACACACAGAGTGTTCTATTTCAAGTGTTTTATTTCTGTAAATGTTGATTATGGATTACAGGTAATGAAAACCAAAATCTAAGAAAATTAGAATATTGTAAAAAAGTTCAGTATTGTAAATTCAGTGTGTCATCTGCCAAGGTTTCCTAAGCCTTTAAATGGTCCCTCAGTCTGGTTCAGTAGGACACACAATCATGGAAGACGCTGATTATGAATTGAATTACTGAAATAAATGAACATTTCAATAATATTCTAATTTATTGAGATGCACCTGTATGTATGTAATGTATGTATGTATGTATATGTGTATATATATATATATATATATATATATTATATATATATATATATATGTATATTTAGGAGGCGTGGTCAGGGTTCTAATATTAACATAGTAGTCTGGGGTCTGATATAAATATAGGGAGGTGGGGGTCTAAAATGTATTTAAGTTCTGGTTTATTGTCTCAGAATTCATATAAAAGGTATGTGTAATATATGTACTGTATATTTAGGGGTCATTGGGGATCTGATATTAATATAGATGTCTAGTCCGGGTATGATATTAATATAGGAGGGTCTGAATGCATTTTGCAATGTACTTTGAAATTGACTTACACTTTGCTGGAAGCTACTGCTCAGTTATCATCCTACAGAACCATACATTATACCTTATATACATTATACCCCGCATGTTAGTGCTTCATGTCGGTTGACTACTGTAAAATGAAGGGGTATTCCAAGTCCTTTTTCCCCTCTCTGCATGGTCTTGAAATAATGAACTATGCACACTTAACTCTCCATTCAACCAGGGATCCAGTGGTAGATCCAATTCTCTGTTCAGGTCCCTGGTCTTTGTTGATCTTCTGCCTACACTTGTGCATGTCCGTCGGTCACTAGGTGACCTGAACAGAGGATCACTAAATGGCTGCAGCATCCACATGTGGGTCAAGGGTCAGGGAGACCTGGGACCTGAACAGAGGCTTTTCACTGGATCCCTGAGTATGCATGTTATGTTATTTTAAGCCTCCATGGGGAAAGGGGGAACTCAGAACATGAGGTCAAGCACCAAGATGTCAAATTATGAAATATCATGAACTATCGGATGGGTACAAAGAGTACATAGACTATCATTAGTAAAGATGCTTCCAAAAGACTTTTAGCCAATCTTTTACATACATGCTCATGGCATCTATCCTCCTCCTTTTTGAAAAGATGAGAATCCAAACATACAAGATACCCAGATTCAGCCCAAGTATTGGTTATCATAGCCTTTCTTTATTATGTATACATTATTGTACTTATATGACTTGGTGTTTAGGCAGTGGAACTGAATGTGTTCGCACAGTTTGGCATCTCAGCTAACCAATATATACTGATAAACATTATTGTCCTAAGTTTATTGACTGACCTTCATTTAATATTAAAGATCTGCTTTGAAATCTTTTTGTGCTTTGTTATGATTTTAGAATCTGGTCATACCATTGCCTGTGATAGCCAGAATGCCACATTACAGTGCGGGTCAGGAAAAGTGGTGCGGGTAACTGATAGCTTTTATGGACGTAAGAACCCCAATTTCTGTACCCAGGAAAGTGTTTCACTTGCAACAAGTGGCTGCAGCTGGAAAAGTGTAAGAGAACAAGTTGCAGGTAGGACTTGCTATATTGAAGCTAGCTTTACGCTCAGGGTTGAGGATCACTTAGTTGCTGCCATGTGCAGTCACTATGAGAGCCGTCATTCACACTGAATTTGACCATTCTTAGAGATGATGAAATCAGCAATTTATACCCACAGATATTTTGTCAGGCTAGGTCCAATTCTAATCTCCCTATAAATGAATCATTGTATTGGAGTTGGTGTCAGATATCTTTCTCATGCTGTTTACATGCTACAATCACTGTGATTGACAGGCAGATTTTTATGCATCAGATTAGTTTTCTGGCCTGATAGTTTTCTGATACCAATTAGATTCATTGGTCATTTGCACACACAAATATACACTGATGTTAGTCTCATTGGACCGAAGCTGGTCAGATATCCGTGAATGAAGAACCACTATGCGGTGTCTGGAAGGCATTTCCTTCTGTGTCTTCACCCTATATGTGTAATTACCATAGCATCTTCTTGGTATCAAAAAATTGAATAAGAGATTCAGGCCGGGGCCCCACATTGCAAATACGCAGCGTTTTAGGCGCTGTTGAAATGCGAAAAACACAGCATATTACAATACCTGCAAAGTGGATGGGATTCTGGCTAATCGCATCCATACATTGCAGAAAAAAAATCTGCAGCGGAAATGCTGCAATTTCAAAAACCATTGCGTTTTTGTAAATCGCACCATGTCAGTTATACCTATGGAAATGTTGGCGGTTTCCATATAGGTATAATAGGGATAGAAAGTCCGCAGAGGAAAACTTTTTTGGCTGCGGTTCGCTATTTGGGCCCTTAGCCTCAAACATGAACGAACCCTTTATTAATGGTTATAACAAATAAAGACAGTGTCAACCAGCTTCCCATCTTTCTGGCAGCTGATAAGCAATGTTTTGGCAAATGCTAGTGTTCTGAATAGTGAATGAAAATAAACCCAACAATTCTAGAAAACACTTTACAGGATGAATCAGATAGAAGGTATAAAATTCAGAAAAGTGCAGTTTGTACACTTTTGCTAAAAGAGTCCTCTTTTCATATGATGTCTCTTTGTTGAGACACCACTTGGTGTAACTTCACCTCTTCTTTTCCTCTGGCTCAATGTTTCTCCCACCGTCTTTTCCAGTTTACCAGCTGGCAATATGTGAGCACTGTAGCCAGTCAGTGGTTGCAGTAGTCGTGTGTCTACTATTGGTAGTGATCAGAGTTATGATGCCTGCAGTGTGTCAAGTGACTGTGATTGGCTGCAGTGGTCACATGCTGTCTGCTTGTGTACAAAGCCTGGGAGTACTGGGTTGGGCCATCACATGGCTAGCACCAAATAGCCCAGGGGCAGCAGTTTTTTTTTGTTTTGTTTTTTAAAGTTGGTTAAAACCTTTAAATTGTCATGTGTTCAATAGGGCACCACTAATTTATAATAATATTCTCGTTAAGGTCAGTGTCATGGACTCCAGGCTTGTCAAATCGCTACAGATACTGCACAGTTTGGTGAACCCTGTGCTCGGTTTGGTAGTTACCTGTCTGTTTGGTATAGCTGCATGGAAGGTAAGTCCCAGGGTTGAATTTATTAGATGTTCTGCATGTCCATTTCTCCCTGTAGATGTTTTCTCCAGACAGTCGAGGACCAGAATATTTATTATGCATTGCATGTAATTATTAATAATAATAATGATAAATGTTTAATAATAATATTGTGAATGAATGTGCTAGGGTCTGTGGCCATATTCTATATACCTGTTATTTATATTTTAAGCTGGCCATTAATGATATATTCTATTACTCTTTCTATACAGGCTTGAAGCTTGACTTAGTAAATAAATCATTTGTGTTTGAAAACGTGACTATATCTATAAAATGGCTTCTGCCAGAATACACCGGGAATCTGTCCTGCATTATAAGCACTGGTGATGGATACAACATCGATCCCTATCAGCCAGAAAAGTAGGTCAAGCTGTACCACGCTATTGCATTAGTTAAGGCTATTACATTAATATTACGTGCCTGTTGTCATGTATGAACTTGGACTTGCAAGCTAGCAGAATGCCATGAGTACATGTTCATGTGATGGATATTTACTTTCTATACCATAAGTAGACACATACTTAACCTTCGCTCCAGCTTACAGCACTGTTGTCAGCATTGTACTTACTGCAGATGAAGATAACTGTTTTGTTATTCATTTTATTGCATCACCGTTTCATATTTATCAGCCATTTTCTATCCCTAAGTAATTTTATCCACTGTAAACTATATTCATTTTATTATATTATAACCAGTGTCAGAAATTTATTGCATCACCGTTTCATATTTATCAGCCATTTTCTATCCCTAAGTAATTTTATCCACTGTAAACTATATTCATTTTATTATATTATAACCAGTGTCAGAAACATAACGGGGAAGATGTTATGTCTAACTTTTAGACAGTGCAATCTTAGGAGGAATATATCCTTAGGATAGGCCATATTCATCTGATTTGTGGGAGCCAACAGCTGCCCCCCCATACAGATCACTGTATCCCCATACTGTACAATGTACAGAGATGAAAGCAGATGGTTCTGCTCACTATACAGTGGCTGGATGTCGTTACTACAGCTCAGTTCCCATTGTTGTCAAGGATAGGCCATTAAAAATCCTCCTGGAAAACCCCTTTAAGCTATTGTTCTAGAGTAATTTGTGACATTTTGAGATGTATTAAAGTATAAGCATTTGCGCCATTTTTGCACCAAGCCCAGCACTTTTCCAATTTACCTGCTATTATGGGCATAGCCTGTGAGGACTTAGGGTATGTTCACACTGCAGAAATGGAAAAGGAATTTGAGGCAGAAGTCTGCTTTTTGAGCATCCATTTCTGCTCCTCCGGCTTTCTGCCACGGCTTTTCCTGCTGATGAGGTGTCGATTAATGAGCCTAATCAGCGGAGTGGAATCTGCGGTAAGATCAAGCGGAATGTTTATTTTTTTTAGTGTCGTGCTGTCATCCCATCTTTTGAATGGGAGGCATGATTTTACAGAATCCACCTCAAAGTCAGCGCCAAATTCCATGGTGTGAACTGACCCTTGTGTGTTAGACACATTTATGAATTGTGACAAAAAAAGTCGCTATTCTACTCAGGAGTAGAAAATGTAAAAACCTATTGATAAATTCACTGATTCATATGGGAAAAAGAGAAAAAAGTCCATTATGGCAAAATGAAGCACTGCCAGGACTTCTAGCTCCATGAAATACTGCCGAGGCAGCTAACACGCCTAGATCCATGTCAGTGATGAAGAACTTGTGTGATGTTACCATCATGTGCCCAGTGCAGAGAGGGATTGAGCAATGCAAGAGAAGTGGTATAGGATCTGTGATGATGCTATGAGGGGGCAAAGATCCCATGCTGTGTATGGAGGACGATAAAGAGCAAAGGTGATGAATGCCTGGGAGGAGGAGGCCCAAGATGGCGGCCAAATCCTCTTACAGGCTAAATGTCTTGGTGTTTTTGGTTTTTCATGGTGGTGTTTTATGGTACCCTTGATGGTGGATGTGAATGAAGCACAGGAGACAGGTTGGAAGTTCAAAAGGTGATACTTGCAGTCACCTTAAGCAGCAAAGTCAGAACTTGAAAAGTGTACAAATATTACAGTACAGATAATGCACAAGTGATATCACGGTACAGGGATAATGCAGAAAGTGATGTTACACTACTGGGATAATGCACACAGTGATACTACAGTAGTAGCATAATGCAGATAATGATGTCATAGTACAAAGATAATGCAGAAAGTGATGTCACATTATAGGAATAATGCACACAGTGATGTCACAGTACAGGAATAATGCACAAAGTGGTGTCACAGTACAGGAATAATGCAGTGATGTTACAGTACTAGGATAATGCACGCAGTGATATCACAGTACTGGGATAACGCAGAAAGTGATGTTACACTACTGGGATAATGCACACAGTGATACCACAGTAGTAGCATAATGCAGTCAATGATGTCTCAGTACAAAGATAATGCAGAAAGTGATGTCACAGTATAGGAATAATGCACACAGTGATGTCACAGTACAGGAATAATGCACAAAGTGGTGTCACAGTACAGGAATAATGCAGTGATGTTACAGTACTGGGATAATGCACGCATTGATATCAAAGTACTAGCATAATTCAGGCAATGATGTCACAGTACAAGGATAATGCACACAGTGATATCACAGTACTAGCATAATGCAGGCAATGATGTCACAGTACAAGGATAATGCACACAGTGACATAACAGTCAGGGCCATAGCTATAGGGGTGCAGAAGTAGCATTTGCTACAAGACCTTGAACCCTGAGGGGGCCCCAGAGGGCCCTCTGCCACATAAAATATACCACTATTCTATATGGCACAAAGTAGGTAGGGACCCCATTACAGATTTTGCATCGGGGCCCAGGAGATTCAAGTTATGCCTCTGGTCACAGTACAGGAATAATACCACTTTGACATCATAGCATATTGCATTCGCAAAAAAGATCACTGTATACACTGTGACATCACAGCATATGAGGAAAGTATTTATAATGATGTTACATGCAGACATTATGGTATTCCAGTAAAGTAATTGAGGCACATTCACATCCATAGTTATCTATAATTGCACTGTAGGTCTTAGTTGAAATGAGCCCCCTTAGCTATTGGGTCCCATAACAGCAGTTATGTCTGCTACCCTGATAGATAGTTACACCCATACTCGAGGCACAGATCTGGGATGACCATGGGATCTAGTTCTCTCTTTCCAACCACTGTTGTAGAAATGGAGGGTACGTTTCAGCCATGGACACCAACATTTCATCACTGGTGGAGCAGTGGAGATGTTCAACATAAAGCAAATACACAAAGCAGAAAGTCCGGTGACATGGCACTCTAATGTAAGGGCAGGCTAGATGGACCTTGGGGTCTATTCCTGCTGTCAATCTTCTATGTTTCCATGTCAGAAGCAGTCATTCTACCTTCAGGAGATCTTTTTGGTGTCTTTATGCCACTTTTTAAAACCCCCACCTGTCTGAAACAGGCCCAAATTTACCATAAAACCTTAACATGCAACCTTGTTGAAATTGGTACAATTTCTATTATTATTTATTTTGCTTACTTATATAGCACCATCATATTCCGCAGTGCTCTTACAGAGATAAAATAAATAAATACATTTCTGACAACAGAGTCTTTTTTCCCTATAACATGAACCAACAAATTGCACCAAACAGAAAAAAAAATGAGAAAAAAAGTGGCATGAAAATTACTCTTAGGCTAAGGCCCCACGTTGCGGAAACGCAGCTTTTTTTGTTGCAGATTTTTCTGTGTTTTTTTGAGCCAAAGCCAAGAATGGCTACAAAAGGAATGGGAAATATATAGGAAATACTTATACTTCTGCCTTCTGCTCAATCCACTTCTGGTTTTGGCTCAAAAAACCAAAGCAAAATCTGCAACAAAAAAATCTGCATTTCTTCAGGGGCTTCAGCCTTAAACTGTGGCAGAGATATCAAAGTGTCTAATAAATCTGGTATATCTTTAGACAGTGCAGTCTAACCTTACATCAGTTATAAGTTGGCTTAGTTTACAGAATAAAAGTACTGACATTTTGGTGCATTTTATGGTTTCCCGTATTAAGTCACACTCCTTTTCTGACTAGCTATTTGCATATTATGCCAGAATTCTGGAGCATTTTCTTTAGTAAATCTGCCCCACTGTATGATAAAGATGATAATCTTCAAAGATGTAAATATGCACTTGTTTTTACCTTGCATTGTAGTACAGACTATGAATATGGTCCCATTTTATCTTTCAGTGTGTCAAGCAGTATAATTCACAGCTACACATCTCCTGGAGATTTTACTGTGTTTGTGGAATGTTCAACTAGTGAATGGCATGTGACTGCACAGCAAAATATCATAGTGGAGGAAAGCACTGGCACCTTTAATGTCACTGCTTGTTTTAGCCAACATGAATCCAACGATGAAACTTGTACAGCTTTATATGGAGAGACAATGTGGCTTCAGGTGGAAATGAATACAGGTGAGTGACAGGATTTTTGATAGCATAAACATATAGTGCAGATATAGAATGTGCAATGTAATAGTTCAGTTGTATCAGATCTTGTAAAATCATCTAAGACCTCATGCTCATGAGGTCTTAGATGATGAGGTTTTATGGATCTGTACATCCTCCAAGTTGTGCAGAGCCATAATGCTGCAATCATACATTGCTGTGGAGTCCTACTGTACCTCCATATGTGTCTGAATTCATATGTATACATACAAATTCCATACAAATTCAGCAGAAAAAAAAACATGGCATACTCCATAGGTGGGGAAGATAATTCTATTACACCAATGTTACTGTGCCTTCTTTTGAGGGTGCTGTTGTCAAATATGTGTTTGCTGACTACTAGAATAGTTGTTGATGTGGTTTCTGTCTGATGTATCTGTATTTTGCTTACCTCGCATTCCAGCTGTGAAACTCGGTCCATTTGTTGGCCGGAATTACTGGCCTGAGTAGTATGCCAGGAGAGCGACTCCTACCAGTACAGTTACTTATGCTGCTATGTGTCCCTGCCTCCCAGCGACATAATGTCCTGTACCAATTATAGATTGTGTAAGTTAGCCTTCAGAAGTAAATTTGTCACAATTTTGTCTACTTTCTTATATATCATAGATAGTAGAGTTTGTTAATGAAAACCCAGAGACAATCTGACTATTTTTACTATTTACATGCTATCTACAGCAGTGCATATGAACTAGCTGATATAAGATGAAAGAAGACCTGTCACCAGCTAACATCAGTGAAGCTTATGGCTTATATTTACAGCTGCTACTTGACTGATGCCATTGGTGTTTTGCTTTTACTTTGATGCTCCTATGATCAGCTATTAGTGTGGTAGTTTTGGAAATGATAGCAGTAGTTAGCCAAGTGGGTGGTCCCTAGTCGTTCATCCACTAATGCTAAAGGTCTAGGGGCTGCACACTTGGCTAACTGTCAGTGCCAACACTACTGGCACAAATAACAGCTGAACCAGGCAGTGTACAAGTAAACAAAAACCACCAATAGCATCAGTGAAGTAGCAGTTGTAAGTGTATACCCCTAGCTTTATGGGGTCACAGGTCCTCTTTAAACATGTATTGTTTCTTCACAATGTGCTTGCTTATTTTATATAGGTAATGAAATGAACATCTCCATTTTACATGATAATGTGACTTTAATAGAGACTAGGATAAAACCTCAAGATACCCCGTACAACCTGACGCTGGACATTGCATCTCAAAAGCTTATTGGCCCAGGAGTTCACAAACTGCAGATCACTGCATCTAGTCACAAGAACTCAGTCCAACTCAACACCAGTGTTACCATTCATCTTATTGAGGCACTATCTGGTTTACAAGTTTATTTATGGACCAGCACTTTGGAAGCAGGGAAAGAAATGCAGCTAAACCTGTCTATATCTCATGGGGTACCAGCTGATGTCATGATTGAGCTCTCAGGATCTAATGACACCATGAAACACTCCAGGGAATGTCTGACCACCCAGCCACAGGTTTACAACATCACTGTTGGCACTACAGGTACCATAGTCTAACAGTAATAATATTTCCAATATATTTTAATACAGGTATATTTAATATATTACACAGTGATAATACAGGAATGTATCTGGTTATATGCCAGGTGTCACCATAACTAAATTACTTGATATTTGCCTATTACAGGTGTTTATATGGTGACTGTTATTGCTGCCAATGCAGTATCAAACATCAGCTTGAACATTGGAAATATTACAGTGGAAGACAACACTGAGAAAGGTAATGATAGAGCATAGAGCAGTGGTTTTCAGTATTCCTCAAGTACCTCCTAATTAAACGAATTATACACCGTGCTACTTATTAAAAACCCAGTATGAGGAGCCATAAAGGTTGCCAAATTTATTATAACTTGCCTTTTTGGGTGTTAAAGATTAATGTAAAGTGTGTTAGTGTTTGGCCGGGGCCCCACGTGGCGTAAATGCCACAGTTTGGCCACGGCGAAAAACGCAGCGTTTTACAATCCCTGCAAAGTGGATGGGATTCCAGCGAATCCTATGCAGACATTGCAGGAAAGTACACGCAGCAGAGACGCTGCGATTTCCAAAACCGTTGCGGTTTTGGAAATCGCAGCATGTCAATTATACCTACGGAAACGCCGGCGGTTTCCCTATAGGTATAATTGAAGCAGAAAGTCCACAAACCAAACCTCTGTGGACTTTCTGTGACAAGTGCTGCTCGAAAAACCGTGATGTGTTGCCGCCACAGTTTTTCTTGCAGCACTTTTTTGCTGCGGCTCACTACATTGGGCCTTAGCCTTAAGGTGATGTCAGTATTTAAAAACATGTCTAGTGAGTTCTGGTAAATTTATCATGTGCATCCATACTTTGATCAGACATACAGTACATGTGATACATTTATTTCTATCAATTAGAGAAGCTCATGATGACGTTATAATAGAACCAGAACTGTGAACAAAATTACATTTCTTTTGAATGTGTTCAGTAGGAAAGTACAATGGGGGGGGGGGAGTCCATTATAGGTCCATTATAGGTCTTGCACTAGTGTGTCAGTAAAGTGTCACATTTCTTGGTGCATATGGCAGTTGCACAAAAAAAGGTTTCATTTATTTTCTACTAGTCACAGCTCTTAGGCAAAGCCTGGGCTGAAAAGGGGCAGTATTTTGTGCCTCGACAAACCAGCCTTTCTGTCAGAAAACTGGCGTAAATAATGGCTGAACTTTACAGCTCTCAGATGAAATAGATTTCAGCATCTGGTGCACCACCAAAATGCACCAAAATTAAGAGACATGCACCTCTTAGGCTAAAGCCACAAGTAGTGGACTGCAACAAAAAAATGTGTCGGAAACGCATCACAGCTTTTCCCGCAGCGCTTTTTTAACAGAAAGTCTACAGACTTTTCCTTTGTAGACTTTATGCTTTTATTATACCTATAGGGAAACCGCCAGCATTTCCGTATAATTGATATGCTGCGATTTCCAAAAACACAGCTGTTTTCGAAATTGCAGCATTTCTGCTGCATGTATTTTTCTGAAAACTACTTTGCAGGGAATGTAAACCGCTGCAGTTTTTGCCGCTGCGTTTCTGCCGCGGCCAAATGCCAGCATTTACGCCATGTGAAGCCCCGGTCTTAAAGCGTAACTAAACTTTTAAACAACTTTGGATTTTCTGGCAGAATTTGTGTCATTAATACATTTTGTAATATATTTTATTAACAAATTTTGGCTCCTTTCTGTGAAATCTTCTAAAAACTTTTTTTACTTGTGTTTCACTACATGTGGTCTTAGCTTTTAAAAGTTTTAGCTTTAAAGTATATTTTTGTATTTTATTTTAATTAGAGAAAGAAAAAAAAACATGGAAGGCGGGATAAAGAAGGAAAAGTGAGTACTCACCAGATTTATTTCAGATGTAGACTTTATTAAAATTAAAGGGGTTGTCACAGCACAGTAATCAGACATCTGCCTGGCAACGAGCTGTGCACCTGTTTGTCCATCACATGACCATGGACTGATTTTTATCCTCTGCAAGTATGAATGAAGGACATAAAGCAGAGATCTAGTAATCTGTGAGGAATTGATACATAAAATATATTGGAAAATTGTACCACTTTTTATTATACAAACAATAACATATGTCTCTCAATATTAGTCTGAAAGTGGACAATCCCTTTAAGTTTACCTTCCAATGCAAGGGGTCTTGCCATAGCACGTCTTATATTAAAGGGGTTAGTGGTAGTGAGAATACCCTATTCATAACATTATGGTGTCCTGTATTATTTATTATCTTTTAATTCTGTCTGCAGATACATGTAGAACCTCGCAGACATATCAGCCCCTTCTCCAACATTACCCTGCAGTGGCCTGGCAGTAGCACTGCTAATATCACCTGGACATGTGGTAGGTAACTTTTTTAGGTAATATTTAATTGTGTTGTAGTAAACCTAATTATTACTATGGCTATGCAAATGGAATCAGTGTGAACTAATCTATATACTTTCTTAATGTAGGATCTTGCTGGTCTGGGTGGTTTGAGTGTGTGAAGCAAAATCGCATTAACATCACCTCCTATAAGACTGTGATCCCTGCTATCTGTCTCCCTCCTCCCAATGCTGCATTCACAATCCGGGCTGTGGAGACTTATAGTGATGGAGAGACTGTGGAAGATGAACAGTGTTTTTATGTAACCTCCAAGATTCAGCTCAGACCCCAAATCAGGTATTATAGAATTACACAGAGCAAGGGATCTACAGCTATAACCATTTGTAATAACATACCTCCCAACTTTCAGAGGACCGAAAGAGGGACAGAATGTGCGATGCGCATAGCACGCCACAGCAAATTTAGTTCCACCCACTTCTATGTTGACTCCACCCATTCCAATCAATTTCTCTTTGTGCCCCCACACAGTATAATGGTCCTACAGTCACCCTAACATTATATGCCCCTGCATTATAATGTCCCCCTCCATCTGCCCCCCAGTTTAATGTCCCTCTTCATCTGCCCCTCAGTTTAATGTCCCTCTTCATCTCCCCCCCCCAGTTTAATGTTTCTCTTCATCTGCCCCCCCCCCCCCAGTTTAATGCCCCCGAAACACTGATACTCACCTCTCCTCACTCCCCTGCTACTCTGTAGAAGTCTCTGCTCCCGGAGGCTTCAGGGAGCTGCAGGAACAATGTGAGTGACATTATCACATTGCGCCTACAGCTCCTGGTGCTGAGTTGCAGCTGGGACATACCTCCCGCCGACCGGGATAGCGGGACAGAACCCGGAATCCGGGACTGTCCCGCTGAATCCGGGACATTTGGGAGGAATGGTAAGCTATTTTGTTTTTGAAGTAGAGTATATATTTAGCACTTTTCCCTTCTGTTAAATCCACTCCTGGCTTTGGGCTAAGGCCCAACGTTGCGGAAAAGGAGAAGGGAAAGTGCTTCCTATATATTTCCCATTCCTTTTTAAGCTACTCTTGATCTTGGCTCAAAAAACTCCAGCAAAATCTGCAACACAAAAAGTGCTTTTCCACAAGGTGGGGCCTCAGCTTTAGGGTTTCAGACATTGTACTAATTTATTGCAGGAGAAATATATCTTGTATCTATGTATTATCAGGGCTCAACAACCACAACCCATATGTAGAAAGAGAATATAGATATCTGGAAGCAGGGACTGAGTAATCAGCTGGACCTCAGAGCAGGCCTGTAACCTAGGCATCCAACTAAACTTTGAGGAGAGAGATTTAGCTGTATCTGCCAAATGGAGCAAGATAGATGTAATGTATTGGGTGTAAAACACTTCAGCTAGCTTAAAGGGGTTGTGCCATTATGGACATTTATCCCCTATTCACAGGACAGGGGATAAATGTCCCATTGCTGGGGGCCTCAAATGCCGGGTCCCCAAGGGATCAGGAGGACCAAAAGTCCCTCTAAAGCATTCTTGTGTCTGGCATTCCATTTACTTCAATGGAGCTGCTGGGACTGTAATCGCCAGCAGCCCCATAGCAGTGAATGGAGCACCAGCCTATGGGACAGTAAAGTCTATGGAACAGTGCAGCCACTGCTACAGTTTATGCGGCGAGTGAGCAGCACGGCTCCTGGAATGTAAACATTACTGTGAGCCCCGCTGTCCTGGTATAGCTGATCTGCGGGGATCCCAGGTCTACAATATCTAGTAAGACAGCACTCTACCACTTTACAGAATGAGGTATTGAATTCTTTACTAGTCAGCAGCAGCCTCTTCATCTCCCCACCATCTCCATAGACTTCTGTGTGTGGGGATGAATTTGGATACACATATGAGTGAAGTGAAGGAGGGGAAATCTGCATGATAGAAGGAGAAGCAGGAGAAGGAAATATTTTCCTTAATAAGATATATTGCAAAGTTTCTTCTATTCACTTGTACTATTCATCTATGAAAAGTTATTTTATGATTGGAGGTATATTTTAAGTCTTAGTCTTTGTTGAAAAGATACTTTAATGTGTTTCAGATGTGAGACCAACTGCAAGAATATTAACATTTCCGAGGCTGTGGTATTCAGTGCTGCTTGTGAGAACTGTGATGGTGTTACTTACAGCTGGTATATTGATATGAGCCTTACACAGAAGGTTAGTGTCTGTCAGCATAAAGGATACTTCATACATAGAACTCTTTGGGGCACATTTATTATGGCTTTACACTGTTTTGACATATCTTTTCTAATTTGAACCTAAACCATATAAGAGTTTGTTCACACAAATCTACTGGTGAACCAGTTCTCAAACACTTAGTTGGATAGGAACAACAGCCCAAGATTATTGGCATCTGGTTTGTCATAAATATCAGCAACAAGAGACCTCCTTGACAGAAAAATGTTCTATGTAGGTGATCTTGTCTGGATCAAAGTGCATTATTTTCAAGAAAGAAAGATTTATGAAATTCTCTAAAAGCAAAACTTCTTTATTATTCATAGCAACCCATCGGCTTTCATTTTTCACGGTTTTCTTTAAAGTTAAGGCCCGATGTAGCAGGACACAGCCAAAAAGCGCTGCGTGAAAAACCATGGCAGAAACAAATTGTGATTTTTCCCACCGCAGAGTTTTCCTCTGGGGACTTTCTGCTTCAATTATATCCATACGGAAACCGCCAGAGTTTCTGTAGGTATAATTGACATGTTGCAATTTCCAAAAACGCAACGGTTTTGGAAATCGCAGCATTTCTGCTGCAGGTATTTTTATGCAATGTGGAGGGACTGTAAAACGCTGCAGTTTTTTCCACGTGGGGCCTTAGATAGTTTTTGTAAATCTCTTCCAGAGTGTTTACATTACCAATACTCTCAATTCCGTTGGGTTTTCATTGCTTTTTAGTACATTAGACTTTGCTAGATATTTTATACATTATAGCATAGCCTGCTTGTAATGATTATTATATATTCTAATTCAATTGGATCTGTCAGAAATTGCTAGGACCTGTTTCAAAACGGATCCCACAAAGTGACTCTCTAATGTGAACAGAGCCTTAGAGTCTTTAGTGTAAGAGACCGAGGGAACTGGCAAATATACAATGAGTATAACCTGACAGTGTGTCAAGGTGAATTCTAAAATCATGTCAATAGCAAAAGATTATATAGAAAAGCGCATATATATATATAGATATATATATATATATATATATATATATATATATATATATATATATATATATATATATATATATATATATATATATATATATATATATATATATATATATATATATATATATATATTAAAAAAAAAGGAAAAAAAGTTAACAAAACTGCTGCTGCTACTATTCCTAGACACCCCTGTGATGCTCATATGTCTGTCCTAACAGGATTTGTGATAACCTCTTTATTTGTTAATAACATTTATCATATCATTTCCTTACTTATCACTTTTTTCCAGCCTATAAGTCTTCCTGCTGTTTGCCAACTACGTGATTTTAGACCAAGTTCTCTTACTCTGTTACAAAATGACTTGTCCACCCTTGTGCTTAACAGTACATTGTTAAAGGACCATCCTGAAGGTGCTGTCAGAATAAAGTTGATCGGTGAGTGTGATTTTTGTAATGCTGTAAAAATAGTTGCTTAACCACTTTAAGACTAGGCCTGAAAAGGTCTTAATGACCAGACAGATTCAAGGGTGGCGCCACATGTCCTACAAGAAGAGGTTATAGCTGCATCAGTCCTGGGGCCGGCCAGTGCTTTCACTTCTCAGTAAATGAAATACTGATTTATTTCAGCCATATTTCATTATTGGCCATGCGATTTTGCTGTTACCATGTGGCCGGTAATGGGATAGATCAGGAATTAATCTGTGTTTAACTTATTGAGAAGGGAGAGCATCAGCGGCCCAGGAACTGAGTGCAGCTATAGCCACATCAGGTACATTGTGTGGCAACAACTTTAGTGTTTTTTGCACAGTCCTCTCTTTTTTAATTGTTGGGTTACCAAAGTAATATTAGTGTCTGTCTTTTTTTTCACAACTTGTCAGTTAACATCCTTTTTAGAGAGTTGTTAAAATTTTTATTGGTACTTTTATTAAAATTTTTATTGGTACCAAAATGATATAAATAGTGATTGTATTTTTTTACACTTGCAAATTACACTAAAATGTTGTATTTCAGTTCTCTATTGTATTATGGACATAATTTTTTTTTTATATGTATGTACATGCTCTTTTGTGTATATAATTTGTTCCCCATGAGGTCATAAAATACCCTTGGGGGACATTCACACTTTACTATTTTATAAAGCATTTTTCGCACTGTAAATTGGGCATCCATAGAAGCCCAAGTTAAAAGGGAAACAGCCTTCAGGCCCCACATGGCGAATCACTGCAAAACGACGATGCAGAAAAGACTGTGGCGAAAAGACTGTCAGGAACTGTTGTAGATATCCTGTATTCCGGCATGAGTTATAATAAATATGTAAGGCCCGAAAGGGCCTTGGTCCAAAGATGCACCAAATTGTCATCCATCTACACCAGAAAACTGGAGATGGGATAATAAATTACCCCCAATGAGGCAGTTTGGTGGTTTCTCCTTTGCATGTCTTCACTCTTTGCAGGGTGCTGATTTTGTTATGCAAAGTGCAGTTCATTATTTCCAAATGTAAAATTATGCACTAGAGGACCCAATACACATAGGCAGGTAATATACCATATGCTTATGGTGTATATTGTACAGGGGATCACGTGATTCCAGAGTCAAGTCCCCTTGTGGGATATTAAAAAAATAAATAAATGAAAAAAAGTTTGGAAAAAAAGTACAAAAAATAAGTTAAAAAAAAACCTTTCCTATTAAAAAAACAAAAAACTGTAAACAGAAAAATAAGCAAACATACTAGGTATCTCTATGTGCATTTAAGTCTATTCTGATCTATCCAAAAATAAAGTTATTTAACCCATACAATGAACACCTTAAAAAAAATAAAAAATGCTGCAGTGTGCAAATGAATGTTTTGCTTATCTCGCCTCCCCCCCAAAAAAGCGATCAAAAAGTTGTGCATAACATAAAATTGTAACAATAAAAACTGCAAATTGCTCTGCAAATAAAGAACACTCACATAGCGCCAACAACAAAAAAGTTTAAAAAAGTTATGGATGTCAGAATATGGTGCTCCCTAGCAAATAGTTTATTTTCACAAAATGGCTTTTTATTCCATAATAATGGTAAAACATAAAACCGATATAAATATGGCATAACCGTAATTGTAATGACCCCAAAAAGTTGCCATGTTATTTTTAATAAAAAAAAGCCATAAAAACAAGTGGACCCCTCAAAAATGTTCTAATTAAAACATTCTGTGTATGCAAAAATGGTGCCAACTACTCATCATGCAAAGAATAAACGCTCTGGCTATGGCAACAGAAAAATAAAAAAAGTTATGAAATTTGGATGGAAGAGATCAAAAATATGAAAAACATTGGCACAAGTTGGAAACAAAAGTGAAAAATGGCTGTGGCTGGAAGGGGTTAAAATAGCTGTCAGAGAATATGTAGAATGTGTGTGATAAATCTATTTGATTTATTTTAGCTAGAACTTTGCATGAATATGGAGAAGACATGATTGTTGTTAGTACTCTGCCGCCACCAGAGGTGCCAAACTGTACCACATATCCCAGCGAGGGGTCTGTGCTGACCAGTTTCCGGATCTCCTGCCTCTCTCCATGTACTCTCACTGACTCCTGCAATCAAGATCATCGCAGATCTCTAACTTACTGCTTCTATCCCAAGCCCAGTAAGTATCACTGGACATATATAAATGACATATAGTGACATAATTATCCCTGATATTCCAATGCATTATAATAGACAGGTACAGTAGGATGCATTTGAGGGCAGTCTGGCAGGTACAAAATGCCTCCCAAATTATAGTGTTGTGTAGAGGCCTTTATAGTTTCAGAGGTATTTATTAAATTACAACAACCAGGATAAACATAGTACTATCAGATCGAAAGTATATACAGTCATAAATTGACAGAAAGAAAGCGACAGACATCAGGGTTAGCATAAAATATCAAAGAAAATATGGGGATAACAACTAAAAAAAATAAAACATAAAAATCAACCTGAATTAGGTGAGAGAAAAGATAGCACTACAGTGGGTTTGAATAGCTGGAAGTGTTACCTAGGGCTCCGACTGAGTGTAGAGGCCTTTAATAGGAATAGAAATATACCTCTGTGGCCATAAGTGATGATGCAATGGTTTTGTGGATATATGCAAATCAGCCGGAAAGTTCACTAGGGTAAACCCAATTTGCCAGATTTGCCTACAGACAGCTGCAAGTTCTTTGGGTCTCCTCTGGAAACACTGCTGCTATCTGCATCATGGCTGCCTGTAGCCAAACTTGTAACCTGTATATCTCTGCATTACTTCATTGGTTTGTGAGCGCTGTATTTTGGCTATCTCTGGCAGTCCCATTGCAATGAATGGAGCAGCAGAGCACATTTGTGACCAGATGCTCCATTCAAAGTGTGCTGTAAGATACCCCAAGTTCTCATGATCAGTGGGAATCCCAGTGATCTGGATAGGGGGTAACTTGTGAGTGGACGCCATTCCCAGAGCCACTGCTCCTATCTACAGACAGAAAAGGATCTCTGGAGATGCTGAGTTAGCTAAAAGGTCACATTGACTTTGGATTGTATATCATAATAAAAGCTTTGGATTCTCACCTTTACCTTGTGGAGTGCCAAGTTTCTCTCATGATTGTTGTTAGCGGACAATCCTTTAAATGCTCACATAGTATCTGTAGAGTAACTACTCTTACTGTAAATAATCCTTTCCTATAAATCTCCTTTCATCCACATGCAATAAATATCCCTTGGACCTTTGTGAAGTCCTTAGAAAGAGTGTATCATGTCCTAGTTTTTGTAATTCTCACATAGCCCCTTTATGACATGAACAAGAGGGCATATGGATAGGGACTTTTCATCCTTTCTCCCTAATGGGAGAAATTTGAAAATTGTGAACACAAACTTCATATACAAGCTCTTTGAACTTCAGACAAAATGAAAAGTATCATCGGAGTTCCGTTTTTCGACCTTTTGTACAAAACGATATGTTAAGCTTTTCCAATTACCCCAACTGAATTCCAGATTCCCCTCAGTATTATGGCCGGAGAGAAGATAGAAACATACGTTAGGTTTCAAAGCAGCTCTGAAGAGAAGTCTCTCCGAGCCAAAACTTTATTCACTTCAAATGTGGAATATAAAGTTACATCAAATTCAGTCCTATATGGGCATACAGGGTCTGTGGTTACTTGACATTTATGCAAAGTGGGAAATAAACAGTTATATTCCTTTTATATCATCATATAATTTTATAACAAGTTGCCTCACAAATGTTCTGAGAACAAATATTCCACAGTATCCTGTCTGTATTTTGATAGACATTAAATTAAGACACTAACGGACATTTTCTTAATTCCCCCTATGACTGTGTGAACATGAACTTTAGTAAATATGCCAAAGGTAAAGGATTCTCCCCTCTTTTCTCTAATTTTATGCCTATACCTATTCTATCCCTAGCACTAGATAAGCCTTAGCATTAGTTCCCTCTGCAACACGTTCCTTTAGGATGGGAAGTATTGTCATCTCGTACCTCCTATCACTTCTAGCCTTTCTCTTTCCATGCATTTCCACAATAGACACAAACTTTCATATTGCTTCTAGTTTTTTTTTTTCTTGCAAGTAAAAGTGCATTTTCTGAGTAATTTAGGCACACAAGCAATGATAATCTTAACACGCAATGCAATGAGTATAATGCCTACAATAATCTGTACTAATAGCTAAAGGAGCGCTGAGACCCAACCTCCAAGATTTATTCCTAAAGCTTTGAATGGATTCCAGACATTCTCAGCTATCTTGCGAGTCTCTTCTTGAAGCTCCCTAACCTTAGTTACATGGTCTTGCACAATTTCAAGAGTCCTCAATCCATGTACAACATTCTTCCCCTATGGCCACCCCTATTTCCCAATTTTTAGGGGGAGGAAATTAAATCCAGTGCCAATTTCTCCTGCAACACCAATTTTCTTAATTAACGCTCTTCCTCATTTAGTCTTAGGATAGCGCCTGAGGTATGATCGAGCACTGCATCTATAAGGGCTGAATAGTTGTTCAATCTCTTCTTTGTCTCAATTCCCCATCCTCCTGTAGATGTGGGAAACCAGTCCCATGCCTAGTCTCCAGTGCTGAATAACTCTCTTTTTTGAGTGAACTCACATTTATTCTCAACCTTTAAATTTTACCCGATCCTTAGTTACTGATATAGCATGTGAGACTCTTGCAAAGAAACAAGTACCTTGACCTGTAGAAAGCTGGGACTAACGTAACAAAGGCTACCGTCAATAACACACTACGCCGCCAGGGACTCAGATCCTGCAGTGCCAGACGTGTCCCACCGCTTAAGCCAGTACATATCCGGGCCTGTCTGAAGTTTTCTAGAGAGCATTTGGATGTTCCAGAAGAGCATTGGGAGAATGTCATATGGTCAGATGAAACCAAAGTAGAACTGTTTGGTAGAAACACAACTCGTCGTGTTTGGAGGAGAGTGAATGCTGAGTTGCATCCAAAGAACACCATACCTACTGTGAAGCATGGGGGTGGCAACATCATGCATTGGGGCTGTTTCTCTGCAAAGGGACCAGGACAACTGATCCGTGTACATGAAAGAATGAATGGGGCCATGTATCGTGAGATTTTGAGTGCAAACCTTCTTCCATGAGTAAGGGCATTGAAGATGAAAAGTGGCTGGGTCTTTCAGCATGACAATGATACCAAGCACACCGCCAGGTCAACGAAGGAATGGCTTCGTAAGAAGCATTTCAAGGTCCTGGAGTGGCCTAGCCAGTCTCCAGATCTCAACCCCATAGAAAACCTTTGGAGGGAGTTGAAAGTCCGTGTTGCCCAGCAACAGCCCCAAAACATGGCCCAACATATCAGCAGCAGTGTGTGCCAACCTTGTGAAGACTTACAGAAAACGTTTGACCTCTGTCATTGCCAACAAAGGATATATAACAAAGTATTGAGATGAACTTTTGTTACTGACCAAATACTTATTTTCCACCATAATTTGCAAATAAATTCTTAAAGAAATCAGACAATGTGATTTTCTGGATTTGTTTTCTCATTTTGTCTCTCATAGTTGAGGTCTACCTAAGATGACAATTACAGGCCTCTCTCATCTTTTTAAGTAGGAGAACTTGCACAATTGGTGGCTGACTAAATACTTTTTTTCCCCACTGTACTTATTTTACACCATAATTTGCAAATACTTAAAAAATCAGACAATGTGATTTCTAGATATGTTTTCTCATTTTGTCTCTCATGATTGAGGTGTACCTATGATGTCAATTACAGGCCGGCCTCATCTTTTTAAGTGGGAGAAATTGCACAATTGGTGGCTGACTAAATACTTTTTTCTCCCACTGTATATATAATCTATATTGCACTATATAGACACAATATAGATTATCTTAGATCTCTGCTTACTTCACTGTTGTGTAATCTGTTTGTTTTATGCTTTAGAATCTCAGCTCTACTGTGGTCCAAATCATGAACTTTCCTCTGTGTATTTACCTCTCGGAGAAGAAGAATATGGCTTCCGGTTAAACATTAATGTGACTGTCACAAATAACTTTGGTGATTCAGTCAGTACCACTGTGCAAGTAAAGGTAAAATATTCAATCATTTGCTTGAAATGCATTTACTATGCGCTGCATTTATTTATTAGAATTTCTAATTTTTTTTTTTTTTTTTTTACTTTTAAAAAGCACTCTATGATTGGCGGGGGACACTTTTAACCCCTTCTAGTTGAAGCCATTTTTCAATTATAGTTTTTTTATATTCCCCGCCTTCCAAACACCATAACTTTTTAACTTTTCCATTCACAGAGCCATATGAGAGCTTAATGTTTGTGGGACAAATAGTTCTTTGTAATGGTACCATTTAATATTTTGTACAATGTAGTGGAATTCTGGAAAAAAACATTTCAGAATTGGGTGGAATTAGAGAAAAACTGCGTTTGTGCGACCTTCTTACAGGCTTCATTTTTACAGCATTCATGGTGCAGCCAAAATGACATGTCACCTGTATTGTGTGGGTTGGTAGAATTATAGTTATACCAATTTTATATATATTTTTTTGACATTTCAATTAAAAAAAAAAATCCAAAAAAATTCTTGTAGTTGCCATATTCTCACACCCGTAACTTTTTTAGGGTTTGTTCACTCTGAGTTTTTTTGTAAACTGAAAAAAATCTGCTTCAGGAATTAGGAAAGGTTTTTTTGAAGTGTTTTTTTTTAATTGATGTGGTTTTTGTCGTGGTTCTTTGCTCCAGAACACTGTATGGACCTGGAAACTTCTCTTTAAAAAAACGCTAGCGGTTTTTGATACGGTTTTTGCAAAAACTGTGTCAAAAAACCGTGCTGCGTTTTCCGCCTCCCATTGATTTCAATGGGTTTTAAAAATGTTAAATAAAAGATAGATCATGCTGTATTTTTTTCCCTCTGAAAAAATCAGCTAGAGGTAAAAAACTGCTACTGACTTCCATTGAAATGAACGGGAGGCGTTTTTTGAGGCGGATTACGCTTCAAAACCAGCCTGCAAAAAACTCTGTGTGAACATACCCTTATATTTCTACATATGAGACTGCATAAGGTGTTTTGTTTGCAGGGCCAGATGCATTTTTTATTTATACCATTTTGCGGAATGTTTATTGTTTTGATTGCTTTTTATCCAAATTTTTATGGGAGGCGAAACAGCAGAAAAAATGGTGGCAAGGCTTTTTTGATTTTTTTTTTTGTTTTCCTACTACTGCATTCACTGTATGGGAAAAATATTTTTATAAGTTTGTAGACTGGGCATTTTCGGACACAGGGATAGCTAATATGTATGTGTTTTACTTTTTTTATTATTATTTATTTACTTTGTGTTATGTGTTCTAGGGAAAGTTGGTTAATTAGATTTTTTTTTTTTTTTACTGTTATTTTTAGACCCCTATAGAGTCTGAACATTAATACAATGCACTGCAATGCTATGCAATGCAATGCCCAGAGCAGCCTGTAATATAATGTATGCAATGATAAGCTTGGGAGCCTTCAATAGGCTCCCGTTCATCATGAAATGCAGAATTTAATTAGTCAAAATTTAGCCTTTATTTTCTCTTTAAAAAAAAATAGCGGTGGAAATAGTGGGGTACTTCAAGCCTCACATGGAAAATATTAAAATCTCATGCTTGGCTACCTTGTTATTGTGTATTATGTAACAAAAGCACTTCATCAAATGTCCTTATTTTTCCAGGTCAGATATGACGAGACAAGCACTGACAGCTTGGCATCGCTTCTGTCTGAAAGGTCAATGAACATATTAAAGGAGGGGAGCGACAGCAGCTCACTAATCCAGCTGTACAAGTCAGTGTCTTCTGTTCTCAACCAAGAGGCCTCTAATAACAACCATAATGTATCACTGCAGGCTGACAACAAAAAAGAGGTTTGCCTGCCTTTAAAGTGTTATTATCACATATACTGTATGTGCTAAATACTATGTTATTATCACATATATGTGCTAAGTGCTATGTTATTATAGTCAGTGAGCTATTATTTATATGATATAGGACAGTTTTTACCTGGAGTGATATTGTGGTCAAGCTGAAATTTGGTATGTGTATCTTAGAACTATTGGGAGCTTGATATAGCACATGAGTCTTACAAAAAGTAAAATTTGCTTGTAATTCAATAATCCTTCCTTCTTCACCAAAAAGTGGGACAACTGGATATTCTACACATAACTCTCAACCGTCCCGGATTCAGCGGGACAAGTCCCGCATTCCACATCCTGTCCCGGTCAGCGGGAGGTAAGTTCTGGCCTCCAGATGCAGATAAGTTGAATACAATACTGAAGCAGGAGCTGTCTGCTCCCTGCTTCACCAGTCTGCCCCTGTCTGTCCCAGGAGCTGTATGCGCGATGTGATAATGTCACTCACATCGCACCTACAGCTCCCTGAAGCCTTCGGGAGCAGAATCTTCAGACAGAACAGCAGGGGAGCAAGTAGAGGTGAGTATTAGGTTTTTTTTAATGTTTGGTTGGTACCAGGATAGGGACATAATATTGTAGGGACAACTGTAAATTGTGGGGACAGCTGGAGGGGTGGCATTAAACTGGGGGCAGATGGAAAGGAACATTGAACTTGGGGCAACTGGAGGTGGGACATGAAACTGAGGGGGCAGATGGAGGGGGACATTAAACTGGGAACAGATGGGGAGGTACATTAAACTGGGGGAAGACTGGAGGGACATTAAACTGGGGGCAGATGGAGGGGGGCATTAAACAGGGGCAACTGAAGAGGAACATGAAACTGTGGGGGAAGATGGAGGGGGACATGAAACTGGTGGCAGCTGGAGAAGGACATTAAACTTTGGGGGTAGCTGGAGGGGGACATTGAACTTTGGGGGTAGCTGGAGGGGGACATTAAACTGGGGGAAACTGGAGGGGGACATGAAACTGGTGGAAGCTGGAGAAGGACATTAAACTGGGGGCAGATGGAGGGAGACATTAAACTGAGGGCAGATGGAGGGGGACATTAAACTGGTGGCAGCTGGATAAGGACTTGAAACTAGGGGCAGACGAGAGGGACATTAAACTGGGGGCAGATGGAGGTGGGACATAAAACTGGTGGGAGCTGGAGGAAGATATTAAACGGAGGGCAACTGGAGGAGGACATTAAACTGGGAGCAACTGAAGGTGGACATTAAACTGGAGGCAACTGGAGGGGACATCAAGCTGGGGGAAACTGGAGGGGACATAAAACTCGGGGCAACTGGAGGGGCACATTAAATTGTGGGTGCATTGGGAGAGAGACTGTATACTGTGGGCATAGTTTTAGGGAAACTTTATAATGTGGGGGCGTATCACATTAGGTTGACAATAGGGACATTATACTGTGTGGGGGCACAAAGAGAAATGGATGGGAATGGGCAGAGTCAATGTAGAAGTGGGTGGGGCTAAATTTGCAGTGGCGCACATATTATGTCCCTCTTTCTATCTTTTGAAAGATTTGCAGATTTTTACTCACTAATGATGACTGTTGTAGACAGTGGCGTAACTAGGAATGGCTGGGCCCCAAAGCGAACATTTGAAATGCGGCCCCCCTGAACCGCTACCCCCAAACCCCCCAGACTGCCCCTCCAACCCCCTTCCCCGCACAAACCGCATTTCTGCGCATACTATTATGCGCCATAGTGGCCCCTGCACACAGTATTATGCTCCATAGTGGCCCCTGCACACAGTATTATGCCCCATAGTGGCCCCAGCACACAGTATTATGCCCCATAGTGGCCCCTGCACACAGTATTATGCCCCATAGTGGCCCCTGCACGCAGTATTGTGCAGCATAGTGGCCCCTGCACACAGTATTGTGCAGCATAGTAGCCCCTGCACACAGTATTATGCTCCATAGTGGCCCCTGCACACAGTATTATGTCCCATAGTGGACCACCCATGAACGATTATTATACTCTGGGGTCTTTTCAGACCCCAGAGTATAATGATCGGAGACCCAGGGGAGGATACAAACATAAAAAACAATGCTACTTACCTCTTCTTGGCTCCGATGCACTCCAGTGTGCTACTTCGGCCATCTTCAATGTTGGACCAGATCTTGCGTGAGCCGGCGTTGATGTCACCAAACAGGCCCGAAGCCTGCGGAGCGCAGAAGAGGTAAGTAACGTTGTTTTTTTATGTTCCCTCACCTTCCCTGGGCCCCCAATCGTTATACTCAGGAGGTCTGAAAAGACCCCAGAGTATAATGATAGCAGTTTTTGTGGGGTTCGCGGTAGCGGCTGCCACAGGGCTCCGGGCTCCCCTATGTCCCGGGCCCTGTGGCAGCCGCTACCGCTGCTACCCCAGTATTTACGCCCCTGGATTTGTATTCATGGTGCTCACATTCATAGGATATAATTCCGTTCTCATCTAGTCCTGCTCACACAATTTCATGGATTTGTTACAATTTAGCTTTATATATAACTACTATCAGGCTGGAGTTCATGACATGAGTTTAGTTCTACTAAAGTTGCTTATTTTACAGATCATTACTTGTTCTAAGACATAGTAACAGGGATGTAACAATTGCGGTTGCAGGTGGTGCAACAGCGACTAGGCTTGGTAGGGAACCCGATAGTTTTCCCCGACAGCTATGTCTGCTATGCACCTTTGATATCCATCTCTGCTGCCTGTGGAGGTCACTGTACTGAACTCTCTGCTATTTACATTGCACACCATCACTTTTATATCATTAGGAAAGGTAATCAACTTTAGATCAGTCTGACTGTTAGGACCCCCACAGATCAGCTGTTTCCTGGAGCATGCACCTCCCAGCATTGTCTACATGCCGGGCATTGTGCTGCTCACTAACAGTATTCATGATAACAGCAGTTTTAGATACTATAGCAAGTCTCTGTGATATTGCTGCAGCATCCATAACAGCCGCTATAAAGAATACGCTGTAGGGATGGAGTTGGAGGCTCCAGTCAAAGTTTATACTATTACCCACAAGACTTTAGTTACGCCACTACATTATAACAAACTACAGTTGTGTGAGGCCTGCTCCTATCTGCGCTGAGGATCCCATTTATAACAGAAGCCGCAATGCTTTATCAGATCCATCATATGACAGATACCAGTGGTGCCTAACAGACCCTATTATATGTTAGTGCTGTCTATCAGGCACCACTGGTATCTGACATTTTGCGAGTAAAATAGAACTACATGCAACACTAATTTTCCTGTTGAATACACTAAATGGAGAAAACTATTGATACACATCTCTTGATCATTGCATACAGATATTTAATTCTGTCCAATTGCCACAGGTGTATAAATTCCAGCACCTAGCCATACAGTCTGCCTTTACAAACATTACTGTAAGAATGGGCCATTCTAAAGAGCACACTGGATTCGAGCATTGGACTGTAAGGTTGCCTGCACATGGGTAAATTATGACTGTATGCTGGGTGCTTCATGGCATGGGTTTTCATGGCCGAGCAGCTATGCGCAAGCCTTATATCACCAAAGACAATACCTAGCATTGAAAGCAGTGATGTACAGCATTCTGCAATTGCACTTTGTAATGTCTTCTGTGGAGAGATGAATCATACTTTTTTCTGATGGACAAGTCTGGGTTTGGCGAGTGACAACTGGCCCACACATAAGCCCTGACCTCAACGCCATTGAACTGGATAAACTAGAACAGAAATTGCAGGTCAAACACTTTCATCCAACATCAGTGTCTAGAGAAAAGTTTTCACAGGTGTGAAGAATATCGCCTCGCCCAGCCGCCTGGCACGCCTGCGATCAAACTTCTTTCTTAACCTCCCACTCACACACCGTGAGTAGACCGGGTCATAGGATAAAATGAAATGAGCGATATAAATTTTATATGTTTAATAACCCAAGTGGGTCGGTATGGATTAATAGCATATACAGAAATAT
The DNA here is from genome assembly GCA_947044405.1 of Leptodactylus fallax. Lineage (NCBI taxonomy): Eukaryota > Metazoa > Chordata > Amphibia > Anura > Leptodactylidae > Leptodactylus > Leptodactylus fallax. The sequence continues at coordinate 4,047,088 of CAMRHE010000088.1, forward strand.
ACAATATTAATATGATCAAGCATAAACATACAAGCAAAAGGGCAATGATACTATACAAAACAAAGTAAAAGGGAAATAAAAGTTTAGAAAAGATACCTGAGCACACAGCTTTGTCCTAGCTGTCTCTCTTCCATGCTCAGCACAATGAATACTAAAAACTCACTCTCACCTCAGTGTGTGACCCCCCCCAGCTACACCCTTCACCTCCCCCTTAGCCAGCCCTCCCTCTCTCTCCTTTGCAGAATCCTCGGACAGATGGGTAGGCACCACATTCCAACCAGTGGGGGAAGGATGGACATCTGGGATATCACACTGACGAGCCAGACCGGCCCTCTCTCCATGGTATGCACATAAAACCATTGGAGCGAATTGACCACCAATGTAAACACAGCTTTACATTCCTACAGATAGGTGACTGATAGGAATGAGGAATGACACATGTCCAAGAAAGATACATAAATTGAGGGACTCATCATCACACCTCCCCCTTTTAGAGCGTGTCGGGAGGAAGGAGGAGCCTCCGTTCCTCTTCCACCCGCACCTCCGCAGACTCACCCCACCGGGACAGGCCATCGGCATTGCCATGGGCCTGGCCAGGCTTGTGCCGGATATCATAGTTGTATTGCTGCAGCACCAGGCTCCAACGTAACAACCGTCCATTCTGACCGGCAACACGTTTGATCCAGATCAGAGGGTTGTGATCCGTCACCACGGTGAAGTGGCGCCCATACAAGTAAGGCTGCAGATGCTGCAAGGCCCAAACAATTGCTAGGCATTCTTTCTCCACTGTGGCGTAGGCCACCTCCCGCGGCAGTAGCTTTCGGCTGAGGTACTGCACCGGGTGCTCTTGCCCCGCTGAGTCAAGCTGGCTCAGTACGGCACCGAGTCCGTAGGTGCTGGCGTCGGTCTGTAGCACAAGCGGACGTGACTCATCGTACGCCTGAAGTACAGGTGCGTTCGCCAGGGCCGCCTTCAGGGTCTGGAAGGAGTGCTCGCAAGCATCCGTCCACTGGACAGTTTGCGGCAACTTCTTCTTGGTGAGGTCCGTCAAGGGGGCAGCCAGAGCACTATAGTTCGGTACGAACTTCCTATAGTACCCTGCCGTTCCCAGGAAAGACATCACCTGTCGCTTGGTCCGGGGGGGTTGGCCAAGATGTGATTACATCCAGCTTTTCAGGTTCTGGTTTCAGGGTTCCCCCACCTACCCGGTGTCCCAGGTATTGGACCTCGCGCATGCCCAGCTGACACTTTTCCGGTTTGATGGTCAAGCCCGCACGGTGGATCCGCCTCAGCACCTGCGCCAGGTGCTTTAGGTGTTCCTCCCAAGTGGAGCTGAAGACAGCAATGTCATCCAGGTACGCCGTGGCAAACCCATCGCATCCCGTCAGCAGGGAGTTGACCATCCGCTGGAAAGTGGCAGGGGCATTCTTCATGCCGAATGGCATGACAGTGGACTCGTACAGTCCGAAAGGGGTGATAAAGGCCGATCGTTCCTGGGCCTGAGGGGACAGGGGGATCTGCCAGTATCCCCGACTCAAGTCCATGATGGACAAGTACTGGGCCTTACCTAACCGGTCAAGCAGGTCGTCGATGCGCGGCATGGGGTACGCGTCGTCGACTGTAACCGCATTAAGTTCCCTGTAATCTACACAGAACCGGGTGGTCCGGTCCTTTTTGGGCACAAGAACCACAGGTGAAGCCCATGCACTGTGAGAGGGCCGAATCACCCCCAGGTCCAGCATCTCGCCAATCTCCTTGCGCATCTGGACCTGTACCTCCAAGGAGACGCGATATGGCGACCGCCGGATAGGGGCATGATTCCCAGTATCCACATGGTGAATGGCCTGGTCAGTTCTCCCGGGCTTCGCTTATGATGGGCATAGGTATCATGGGTGCTTTGGAGCCTTGCCCCGCCTTGCCCATCCTCTGACAAGTGTCACATGAACGGCAGTATTTAGCTACATCTGTCCCCATCTTAGGCCAGTAGAATAAGTGGCTGAGGCGAGCCTTGGTCTTAGCGATCCCCAGGTGGCCTGCCAGTGGAATATCATGAGCAATCCGCAACAACTCCACCCGATAGGGTTGGGGTACCACTAAATGTTTCTCCCTGAGCCGACTTTCTCTTCCCTTTGTGGGGATCGTTTCCCGGTACAACCTCCCTTGCTCCCAGTACACGCGGTCCTTGTCCGACTCCAAGGGAGGTTGATCAGCACGCTCCTTCAATGCATCCAGACTGCGGTCAGCTTGGACAGCGTCCCTGAACTCCTGACTGGAACCAGACAGAAGAGATGTGCATGTCACATACCCGCCGGGCTCCTCCGGCTCCAGTGTGGGGAGGTTAGTCACGGCGGCCTCAGTGCCATCTCCGGGTGACAGAGGGAACGGCTCAGGGGTCGGAGCGCCTTCCACCCCTCTAGCACTCTGGCTGCGGGTCACCACCGCAACTCCAGCAGTCCGTTCCTCATCCGGATCGGCCCTGAGATCCCCGTGACCCACCTGACCACCTGGCACATTGTCCTCAGTTGGGGTTGCCCCCAGCATCTCACACGAGCTACCCTGTAAACCTGCAAGGCAAGAATTAGCAATTACATTGACATTGCATTCATTCATTGAGTCACAGTGAACTGCATGGGGGAATGGCTGAGCCAGGGTCACACTGAGGGGGCTCTCATCACCCGCAGATGTGGGCGGGGCTACAGCCAGGTCAGCATTCCACAATGTCTCATTCACATGCTCACTGATTACTTTAGCTGGACGCACAGCAAGGGGAGACAAAAGGCTAACCCCCTCCCTCTGCCTGTGTGACAGGCTTCAACACCTCATTAAAATCATCCTTCAGTACAGACATTTTGTCACAGCGAGGTGGGGCTGCTCCCACCCCGTATTGGGACACCAAGGGCCCCAAATCTCTTCCCAATAGTACATTGGCAGGCAGATCAGACACTAGCCCCACATCACGCATCCCTTTTCCCGCACCCAAGTCCAAATGGACGCAAGCCATGGGCACAGTTACGCGTTCTTGTCCAATACCCTTCAGGGTCAGAGTTTTTCCAGGGATAATACTGTCCGCAGGGACCAAGTCAGGTTGCACCAGAGTAATCTGCGCCCCAGTGTCCCGAAATCCCATGACCACTTTACCCCCCACAATGACCTGTTGACTGTTGGCATTGGATTGCAACCCCCTCCCTCCCCCCCAAGTATACAGATGGGCCAGCTGCCGTGGCTGGGGAAACAGGGGGGTTCTTAGAGCGGTTGGGGCACTCCGCCTTGAAATGTCCTGGCTGGTTACAGGCATGACACCGCCGGGCCTCTCCTTGGGATTTGGAGGGGATACCCAGGGCGCCCAGAGTTCTTGGGACAGGGGAAGTAGAGGGGGCACCTGGGACAGAGTTTGTCTTACCCCACTTGGAGACCGCAGGCTGTGGTGAACTCCAACTTTGCCCCTCCTTCCCGCTTGGGGGTCTCTGCAGTGTGGCTCCTCTCTTGATCCCTTGCTCCCTGGTGGACACATAGTCGTCAGCAATCTCTGCAGCATTGTCTGCTGTTGTGGGTTTCCGATCACACACGAACTGGCGGACCTCCAGAGGGCACACCTGGAGAAATTGTTCCTTTATCATAAGATCCCCAATTCCCTCAAACGTGGTGACAGTAAGTCCTTTGATCCACTGCCAGAATGTAACCTGTAAGTGGTGCAGAACATCCGCATAGCTCTCTGTGGGACCCCGCTGGATATTCCGGAACTTTTTGCGGTACACCTCCGGCGTGAGCCGGTATCTCCGGATCAGCGCCGCTCTGATGGTCTCATAGTCTGCGTCCACTGGTAAGCTCGTGGAAACATCCAGGCCTTTTCCCTTCATCCGGGGAGACAGGTAAGGGGCCCATTCTGCCTGGGGAATATGATGCTGCTTACACACCCGCTCAAATCCCCGCAAAAACGAGTCCAAGTCCCCGTTATCTTCCAAGATTGGAAAGTCCTCGGATCGGATCTTTAGTGCTCGGGCTCCTGGAGTTGGTGCAGGGGAAGGTTGCGCCTGCCGGGGAAGTTCCAGCTTTCTTAGCTCAAGCTGATGCTCTCTTTCCGCCCGGCGCTCTGCAGCTTCTCTCTCCGCCCGGCGCTCTGCAGCTTCTCTCTCCGCCCGACGCTCTGCAGCAGCAGCCTCTCTCTCCGCCCGGCGCTCTGCAGCTTCTCTCTCCGCCCGGCGCTCTGCAGCTTCTTGATACTGGTGAATCACCTGCAGACGGGCGCTATAGTCACTGGCGTCTATCTGCTGTAAGGCCATTTGCAAGTATAAGTCCGTTACCCCCACAGAACTGGGGTTACTGGTCCCTCCAGGCACAGATACCTCTGGGGTCCGGGCACCTGCGGAACCGTCTGGCATGGTGATGTTTTCTGGTGCCAGCCTCTCAGGACTTTGCTCCGCCTCCTGCATGGCTATGGTAGCTTCCATATCTGCCATCTCCTGGAGTTCAGCAGCAACCAAGTCCTGCAGACGTTTGGTTATGCTTCTGGTCCCACCAGCCATCCACTGGAAGCCGTTGCCAAATAAAAGATAGGACAGAAAAAAGAAGAAGGGAGGGAACAGTACTGTACCAAACTTTCACCGTATTTTAAGCTTGATCTCATACCGCGCTCGTTCCATAGGATTGCCGCAATCCCCAGTGTCTGCGTGATACCACACCCACACACTGTTACCCTAATATCCCACCGCTGCCACCACTGTGAAGAATATCGCCTCGCCCAGCCGCCTGGCACGCCTGCGATCAAACTTCTTTCTTAACCTCCCACTCACACACCGTGAGTAGACCGGGTCATAGGATAAAATGAAATGAGCGATATAAATTTTATATGTTTAATAACCCAAGTGGGTCGGTATGGATTAATAGCATATACAGAAATATACAATATTAATATGATCAAGCATAAACATACAAGCAAAAGGGCAATGATACTATACAAAACAAAGTAAAAGGGAAATAAAAGTTTAGAAAAGATACCTGAGCACACAGCTTTGTCCTAGCTGTCTCTCTTCCATGCTCAGCACAATGAATACTAAAAACTCACTCTCACCTCAGTGTGTGACCCCCCCCATCTACACCCTTCACCTCCCCCTTAGCCAGCCCTCCCTCTCTCTCCTTTGCAGAATCCTCGGACAGATGGGTAGGCACCACATTCCAACCAGTGGGGGAAGGATGGACATCTGGGATATCACACTGACGAGCCAGACCGGCCCTCTCTCCATGGTATGCACATAAAACCATTGGAGCGAATTGACCACCAATGTAAACACAGCTTTACATTCCTACAGATAGGTGACTGATAGGAATGAGGAATGACACATGTCCAAGAAAGATACATAAATTGAGGGACTCATCATCACAACAGGCATACCCCAAAATCTTGCAGAAAGCCTTCCCAGAAGAGTGCAACTTGTTTTAGCTGCAAAGAAGGACCAATGCCATATTAATGCCTATGGATTTAGAATAGGTCATAAAAGATTCTGTAGGTGCCCCAATACTTTTGTCCAATATGCAGGAATGAACAGAGCCTTAGAGGTTGCAGGTCAAAACTTTATTCATCCTAGTTACATACATACAGTGGGGAAAAAAGTATTTAGTCAGCCACCAATTGTGCAAGTTCTCCCACTTAAATAGATGAGAGAGGCCTGTAATTGACATCATAGGTAGACCTCAACTATGAGAGACAAAATGAGAAAACATATCTAGAAAATCACATTGTCTGATTTTTTAAAAATTTATTTGCAAATTATGGTGGAAAATAAGTATTTGGTCAATAACAAAAGTTCATCTCAATACTTTGTTATATATCCTTTATTGGCAATGACAGAGGTCAAACAATGGCAGTTCAGAGTAACATAATAGCATGTGGTGGTAGTGTGGGTGGCATTGACACCCTAAGAGAGTCAATGGTAACCCATAGCAGAGCTATTTATTCTATAATGGATACATATTTGCAGAAGTGAGCTTGGCTTTCTTTCCTCTTACAGTAAATTAACTTATCCCAAGTCTACGTTGGGATAAGTTAATTTTCTGCAGTCATCTTCATATATTCCTAAAGCCCTGGTCACATTATGAAACAAGCCGTTCTGTACATCAGCACATATTTGTATACTTTGTTGAAATGTATATTGAAAATATTTTGTATATGTTTTCTGAAACGGACACAGTACAGTTTATTGGGAGGGGAACATATGGCCATTATCCAGTACTAAAGACTTTTATTTCCATCATAGTTACGTGAAGTGATGATAACTGCGCTCTCTGCTGTTAATGTAACAACACTACACACAGCACTTGAGATGTCCGAGGTACTGAAAGACATTACAATGAGAAGCGATGAGCTGTCTTCGTCAGCTCAGGTGAGACATACTGTCATATATGCATATTGTATGTATATGGAAATGCATTTAAGCCATTGTATTAAAGTGAGTCTGTCAGCGGGAAAATCAGTATCAAACTAATGACAGTACCTTGTAGGGCGACTTCTACACTCTCCAAGAACATCTTTTTTATTCTGCTTTGCAGCTCCATTTTCATGAAAATCCGTGTTTTATTCTTATGCAAATTAGCTGAAAAGGGCTTTAGGGGCGTGTCTTCTGCTGGGACTTCAATCTGTAGTCAGGAATATCGCCCGTAACTGCCGCCCCCAATTGTTTGAGTGACATCTCCCACTTTGTCTGTTCTTAGGGGCAGTTATCTAGAACATCCATGAAAATTCTTTTAGCTTCTAGCATTCTGCTAGAATATCACATGTACCAATGATGTAAAATCATTTGTATACTTTTCTTCAAGGTGGAAGCCATCACTGTATTGAGAGATGTCAGCCAGTCCTTGTTGACCATAAGTAATGAACAAGATCCAACAAAGGAAACAACTGCAAACTATCTTTTTAATGCTATGAGTAATGTTCTGGAGGCCAGTGCAAAAAACGGGACTGCTGGGAGTAGCATGGTACGTCTGCCATTACTATTGAGACGGGGAAGATGGAGTAGGTCCGCATAGTAACCAAGGAGAGATCAAGTGTGATTGGTCACTATAGGCAACCCTTCCACTTTTCCCTTACACTGTGTGTAAATTATTATATCATGTTATATGCTTTTAATGCTCTATATACCAAAAATGTTTACTATGTCCGCCATTTTTGCAGAATACAATGTCACCGCATTTACTAAGTGCAGTGGAGAATCTGCAGAGTGCATTACTGGTGGGAAAACTACCGGATAATGAACCCATGGTACTGATGGCTCCTGCTGCTACCATGTATATAAACAGGTATGTTCTGACAATGTATGTATTATTTCCACACCATAGCTGGGGTCTCATTACAAGGAGTAAAGAAAAGTAGAACTCCATTATTTATAAAAACACCTTTCACATATATAAGAAATGGTACATGTTTTTTTCATTATATTAATTGTGTCCTGTATTAACACTATTTAATGGGAGTTTGTCACCAGAATCCAGGTTATGATCTCAGCACCGCAGATAGGTTAGGGTCACCTGTATTTCCCTTGCAAATTGGTGTCTCCGTTTCCGTGATATTGCTTGTTTTTGTCAATATGCAAATGAGCTCTGTGGAGCAATGAGGGCATTGCTATTACTCCAAAGAGGTAAGTGGCAATGCTCTGGTTGCTCCAAAGAGCTCATTTGCACATAGATAAAAACTGATATCTGTATTTAACCCCTTAGATGTTCAGTCAGTAGCAATAGCAGCGTCTGAGGTGTTCTTCATAACGGTTGCCTAGGTATCAATGGTTGATTAGAAGTAACAAGTTAGAAAATCTTAAAAGCAGGTAGATTTCACCAGAATGTGCCATCAAAATTTTATCAAGTTTTAAGCCGACTAGTCTTAAAAACACCCAACATAAATTCCTCCAGTATATTTTGATGGCTGCACGCATTCATTTTGCCTTCAATTGGAAGAGATCTCTCCCTGACTGATGAGGTGCCATGATTTGATACCATCATGCTTCATGAGAACATTAATGCCACCATCTGTGATACTCTTCCACTCTTTGATAAAGTTTGGTCAACCTGGGTCAATAGGTCCAAGATCCCAGGCTTGCCACATTGTCTTCAACTGTGATCAGATGTCAGGACTAAGTGGGTTGCTCCTCCCCCCCCCCCTTTGGGCAGGGTCTTCCCCCCATTTCATCCTCAGCTTACTAAACTACACTATACACTAATACACTAACCAAATCCCCCTTTTCCCTTCTTTCAATTTTTTTTCCGTCATGTTATTCGAATAATTTTTGAGTCTTTTTTTCAGTGATAAATGGGGCTTTATTTTTATGTTTTTATTTTTCCATGTGTTTTGTTTGTTTACATTTTCTTGGACATTAAAATAATCAGAAAGCATACTTGCCATTTAACCCCTTATATGCTGGGGTCAATGCTGACCACAGCTCCTAAGTGGTTTTACAGATCAAAAGTAAAAATACTTTTTTTTCCCTTGTTAAGGGAAAAAAATAAATAAAAAGCACACAATTGCTATTACAACATCCGTAGCAAGCCCTAAAATAAAATTAGTATGTTATTTATTCTACATGATTAACACCATAAACCTTAAAGGGGTATTCCCATGAACATAACCATTTTTAAATTTGTAGATAATTAAAAGTTAAACATTTTTGCAAATATAAGTAATTAAACATTTTGCAGAGCTTTAAAGATTTTCTCTAAATATCTTGTGGTCACAAGTTGTTGTCTTGATCGGTTGCCAGTGGATACGACCATGAATGCCGGACCTTTCTAAGGTCAGAAAATCAGCCAAGATTTCCTTATTGTGGCCAGGATATCTTTAGATACATGTAGTGTCCCTGTCTGATAACCCAGCTACAATAAGAAAATCATGGCTGATTTCCTGACAAGTCTCAGACCATAGAAAGTTTCTGCATTCATGGTCGTATCCATTGGCAACCGATCAAGACAACAGACTGTCACTACTAAGATAGTTAGAGAAAATCTTTAAAACTCTGCTGAATTTTTAACTACTTATACTTGCAAACTGATCAATAAGTCATAAAAATACAAGGTCTTGTAAAGCTACATTGAGCTAAAAATGTAAAAAGTTATGAAAGCAGCAATGTAGAGAGGGATAAAATGTTACTGGTTTAAGGCTAAAATGCATTAGTTCCCTAAACGGTTAAAATGTACATATTGTATCTGAGATATATACAAGCTACTGTATATTTACTTAAGCCTTAAATTCAAAAACTGCAAAAAAAAGTGACATCCTCAAGAGGGTTTTTGAAATTTTAGTGTGACTGTTAAGGGTTAAATAGCTATTTCCTAATAAACAAATAAGATCCTTCTGGGATCTTTCTTCACAATAATTTACCTCAATGGGATTTCTATAAATGTGTACAAATTAGAGCTAACTACATGATCTACAATACTTCCCCCAAAATATCACCTTTTTGTTTCTCCAAAACCAAAGGTATTTCCTTTTTCTGTAACATCATGCTTTCCTACCAATATGAAAACAAAACCATATATCAAAGTAATTCAGAAAATATTATACAAATACCTATTTCCCTATTAGATTGGAGGACATCTATTAGGACTTTTCCCATTGGGAATCATCCATGAAACTCATGTTAAATTGCTATATGATGCCTGAACGGTTCTAAAAAAATGATACCTTCTTATCCCAAAGAGTGTTGAAAACAATGTTCAAACATTGGTTCTTCATTTCAGATCTGGTGGGAATGTCCTGCAATGCCAAACGTGGACCATTTCATCTCATAAAACAAGTATCTGGTTTAGAAACTTCCGATGCAACCTCAAACTCAAGGAATAATCTTTGTTTTATTCATTTGTACCCAATGCCCTCTCATATTCAAACAATAGTAGGGCACATACTGTATTCCTGGCAGCCAGAACTGCTATAGATAAAAACTGGAAATCTCCCTCCCCATCAGCCATAGGAGAGGTTAAAAGAATTATCTTCTTCAGTTACAACATGGAAGTAGGATTTACTATTAGATCACATAAATACAGTACATTTCAAACTAATTGGAGATTTATATATCCAATGATAATTCATAACCCGGCTCCTTACACACTGTATACAGTACTATTATACCTCAATCATTACTATATAGAGAACTTTCATTTGGCAATATTTGAAGGGCATTTTTTCCCAAATTAGTTGAGATATAGTTGTCAGTCTTACTGATGTACAATCATATGTATCACTGATGTGAATACGATACAATTAAGAGGCATGAGACGTGGTATGACACGTATATTTTTAATGTTACACTTTATAGCACATAGTCATTGAAATTACATGGGTGGAAACAAAGGTTTGCCAATAAGGTAAACTCCTGTAATGAGCTCAGTTAACCTATTACCCTTGTGGGACATTTTTTTGGAGTATTTATATATAAACCTATTATATTTCTACTGCAAATTTTGCTTGTATAGTCTGTTACCACCCTGAGAAGAAGTTGCTGTCTGAAGACTTAGGATCCCACAGGCACCAACTTCCTTCAAGCCTGATGCTGGCCTAGAAATCCAAAATATGCTTCCAAAGAAACACGTATTAATAAAATACTAGCAACGCTTACAAGTCTGCATGCATTACTATGTATGTTTATGTTTGTACTCCAACAGGCTGCAGTCTGACCAAGTAGAGGGAGCATCAGTGAATATTCCAGATATAAGCACTGCAGCATTTACTCTTCCATCACTTTCCTCTCTGAATCTTTCGATGGGCGATGAAGAGGCTCTGGATCTTCGGGCAAGTGTATCATGGCAAAACATACAAAACCTGTTTGTATAGTGTAGAAAGAGGATATATCTGACATTTCAAAAGAGGTCATGATGTATTGAAAGTGAGAGCGTGAATATTTTTAAGCAGGCTTTATAAGTTATATAGTGGTTTGTCACCATCTAGTGGAATGTTAAGGCAAAGTAAGAATTGCCAACCTATGTGGAAAGTTAGAATATGTTATACTGGTGCTTTGGAAAGGATGTTGTGCTGTAGATCATGTCATCAGTGTCATCAAAGACTAGTATGCTAATATATTCAACAGTAAACCTTGCAAATACCAGAAATCTAACTTGGCCCTTAAAGAAACTCTTAATGTGTTCTTCCTAGTGTTTACAATTAAGATCCTTAGCAAAACTGAATTTCCATGTCACATACAAGAGTAGACTACTTGTCACAGACTGAAGTAGGTGGCAACCATTATGGTTGGGGTAGAGCACAAAAAGAGCGTCAATTCATCCCCCTTCCCAATAAGTGGTGTGAAACTTAGGGTCAAGAATGGATTCTAAAGATCCAACAATAGCCTGGATCTTGTTCTCCCAGGGAAGAGCTATGGTGGCATGAAACATAATATTTGTTCTGTGGCATTACCTTTTTGAGTGCTCTTTAAACCAATGACATTGTTCTTCAAATAACTCCATGATCTATCTAGTCACATGATGTGGTGTTTTAGGTAGCAAGGTCCTGTATCAGAAGATCCTATAACTTTGTAGTGTGTGTCATTATATACAGATCCATTATGACATGACCTCTCTATTCCAGATGGTGAGCTTTTCAGTGAATCCATTTTCTTCTAGTAACACACTTGACATTAGTGGAGCCGTGGGGGGGCTGAGCCTGACCAACATGAATGGATCTGTTATTCCTGTAAAGGATCTCACAGAATACATAGAGGTAAAAATGTGTTCTCTCCTGTGTTCATTATCTGGAGTAACTCCAAAGTTAGGATGACTTAGAATGATTTATGCAACTGCTATACATATCCCCACAGACTGTGGATTTTGGGGCCTCACCTTGTGTCCGCAAGTTTAGACAGTCTAGCAAGTAGATGCTGGTAATGGTATAATGGGTTCTGGGGTGCACCTGTAGAGAAAGCAGGGCTAGCCTGGCCCTGGTGGTTGATGGGGCTCAAATGGCCTCTATCACATATAAGATAAGATAATCCTTTAATGGTCCCACCATGGGGAAATTCGGTGTGATACAGCAGCATAGATAATACAAATACAAATACAAAAGCTCCAAGGTAGAGGCATTACAGTGACAGTAGGTACAGATAAAAAGGTAAAGATAAAAAATTAGTAGAAGGGATATCACAACTTAAGATCTTTCAGTTCTCTGTATGGAATGATCCCTGCTTAGGTCGGTGTTGGTTGTACAGCCTAACCGCAGCGGGGAGGAAAAACTTCCAATAGCGCGCCTTCTCACACTTAGGGTGAAGCAGTCGGTCACTGACAGTACTGCCCAGTGCTATCACGGTCTCCTGCAAGGGATGGGACTTATTCTCCCGCATGGAGCTCACCACGGACAGTATCTTTCTGTCACCCACTACCTGCACAGGGTCCAGTGGACTCCCCAGGATAGAGCTGGCCCTTCTAATCAGCTTTTTGAGTTTATTCCTATCCCTGGTTGATATGTTACTCCCCCAGCATGCCACACCGAAGAAGATGGCTGATGCCACTACTGAGTTGAAAAAGGCCCTAAGAAGTGCCCCTTTGACTCCAAAGGCTCTCAGCCTCCTAAGCAGGTAGAGCCTGCTGTGGCCCTTTCTGTACAGTGCATATAAAGACACACATATTATAAATAACACATGACCCTGTTATAGGTTTTGGATATGGCCCCAAAAGCTTTAAGTTGCACCTCTAGAGGGGTTTCAGCTTAACTTTCATGTTCTCTGAGACCTCTTTTACCTTTCAATGCATTATTACACCTTACAAACAACTTAATTTTCTTTCCTACAGATAATGTTACCCAGGGATTCCATTGCTGATGGAGAGAAAAACACTTTGTTCCTGGCTAATGTATCATCTCTCCTGGTAAACGTAACATCACCCCGCTATCCGCTTGTCATCCATTTAGAACCCAGTGATGAGATACCTTTCATACTTTACATGGGATATGGATATCATCCCAATGAAACAAATTATGATATATACACTTATCTGCCAAATAGACAATATCCTGGAGGTAAGACTTAATATTCTGCACTGTGATGTCTCACACACCAAATCATACATTCTGTACTTGCTGCCATAGTAGAAGTAGTGACGACCGCTTCTTCATATAAAGTGATGTAATTAATATGAAATATTGTATCAAACAAACTATGGAAAATGTAATTGTGGCAGTGTCATCTGTAATGCTACATAGACAACTGATGGCATTCGTGTACTAGTGAACACTGATTTGTTGCTGGTGAGCAATGACCTTGCAGAATAAAATGTACATAAAAATGTACATTAAAAACATGAAAATGTTATGTTATACGCTCCTCTAAGAGTGTTATCACCATATTTTGGCAGATTTGTGTTGCCAGAGGGATCAGTGATCATAACAGATCTGTCTGCGATGGATCATTACACAAAGGAACCAATGATGCTAGCGTAAATTGCTATGTTGAGACATGAGTGTTTGAAGACTCAAGGGCTTTTGTGAAATAGATGGTAGAGTTCTTCAGTGATTTAGTTCCTTACTGGCTGACAGATCACAAAGGAAATCACGGTTGAGTTTCTGACAAGTGGCAGACAATTAACATGTTCTTACATTCATGGTTGTATAATTGGAAATCTATCAAAACAAAAGACTGTCACCACTAAAATGGCTAGAGAAACTTTTAAACTCTGCAAATTTTTTAACTATTTATACAGCATTTGCAGAAAACCAACTTTACCATACTTTGTTTTACTATACTATGATCTTAGGATGGTATTTTTCTTTCTCCTTCTAATCTAGCACTACGCTAATCTTTTTGTCGTACTTAAGGACCACTCCTTCTCATGAAGCTATTAGTTTAAAGGGTTTTCTGGGAGTTTGATATTGACAACCTATCCTTAGGGTAGATCATCAATATCATATTGGCGGGGGTCTGGTCAGCTGTTTAATAAAGTTGCAACTACTTCCACTTCATAGGCTATGATGTCACGTTCATCTGTAACCTGACGTGTTTGCAGCTAAGTCTTATTCAAGTGAATGGGATTGATCTGCAACACAAAGCACAACTTTTATATAATGTGTAGCGCTGTGCTTTGCATTCAAGAGACCATTTGGTGAAGGGTTTGGGTATCAGACATCCACTGATCTGATATTTGTAGATCAATATCAGTTGATGAACTACACTTGTATATGTCATCAGTATGCTAGAAAAGTTCTAGAAAACTGCTTTAAGATATTAACTATTATGGAGACAAACATGCTTTCATCTCCTGAAAAATATGCCTTTGGTCTTTGATATTGAAATGTATTATAATCCGCACCAAAACCAGTATATAGTACAAAGTGTTCTTTAAAAATCTTGATTTTCATTGTACCATGACATACAACATACTGAACGCTATCTCACAACCTATTACTATATACTAATATTTCATGTACATTACTAATCACTATATCTTTTCTCTCCAAGATAAAGTGTATTCCTGGGTGATAAACCCTGAGGAGCTATTTGGGGAAGGTAGCTACTACTTGACTATAAAACCAGAGGTCTCAGAAGATGTTCTCAATATAAATTCTATATCTATATCAGTCAATTGTTTCACTTCCCAGTGTGTGTTCTGGGATGAGTCAAATCAGGAATGGAATAACACCGGCTGTCATGTGAGTAGATATAATTTAGTCAAATGAACAAGCTCTGTATGGCTGTATATGTATTAAATCAGAAAAAGCAATAACTATATTATGATATCAAGTATTCACTCCGATATTACGTTATTCTAGGTGGGTCCAAAGACCACTCCCCATAGTATCCAGTGTCTTTGCACCCATTTAACCTTCTTTGGAAGCTCATTTATCGTCATGCCAAATGCTGTGGATGTGAGCAGAACAATTGAGCTGTTTGCTACATTTGTAGACAACCCTGTGGTGGTGACCACAGTTGCATGTATTGCTCTTGTCTATGTGTTGGTGTTGATTTGGGCCAGGAGAAAAGATATCCAGGACAATGCCAAGGTTGGTAGTTGTAAGTACTATCAAGGAAGCTAAAATCTTGTATTAGCTATAACATATAAATTTGTACATGCAAATAAATTCCAATAAATCAAACCAACATTGTTATGAATTAGGTCAAGATCATATCACTTGAAGATAATGACCCATTTGCCCAGTATCGCTATCTTGTGACTGTTTTTACTGGCCATCGAAGAGGAGCTGCAACCACATCTAAGGTATCAAAAAACTTTAGTTCCAAAACCACTTGGATCAAATAATCAAAAATAGTTTCCAATAACCTTCTCTATTATGTTAATATAAGTTATGGTTATCCCCAGCTTATTTTCAGCATTCTTTTTAAGTAACTGAAGCTCTGTTCTGCAGGTAACCTTAACACTCTATGGCTCTGATGGAGAGAGTGAACCTCACCACTTGTATGACTCAGATGGGACTGTCTTTGAGCGTGGAGGCTGTGATGTTTTCTTGTTGACAACTTTATTGCCACTTGGAGAAGTACAGGGTATAAGACTTTGGCATGACAACTCTGGAGAGAAACCTTCATGGTAAGAGTGAACTTTGAATGAAGGTGCTTATACACATCAGATATTCTTGATGGGATGAGGTAATATGTATTCGGCGTCCTAAATCATCACACTGGCAGATGTTGAGGGAAAGAAGGATCAGGCATGTTGCATTTTAACATACGCTATTCTTTTTTTTCTTGTGAGGGATAAGCAGCTGACAGAGGTGCCTGTCAATTCTTCTCTTTCCCATAGAACATACAGGCATGTTTGGCCAAGGCAAACAAAGAATATATACTACACAGTGTACTTATTTTACTGTATACCTTTGTATGGAATACAAGGAGTTCTGCAAGGTCCAATGCAGGCCAAAAGGACACTCTTTTGGCCTCTGTCAGGTAAATGAAACATTATGGATACATTTGGTATATTCTTCTTTAGCTGCAATCTCAGCTTTCATGTGATACCAGAGCCATTTTTCTAGGTTGTATAATGCTGGAGATACAGCCATTTAAAGTGACTATTCCCGCTTGGCAAATGCTACAGCTGTACATACTGCACTGAGTACAGGTGTATGGGACAGAGCATTGCTAGTGGGAACTTTACAGTCTATTTTATATCAAAAGGAAGTTAAATAGGTTAAGTATATTACAAAAATGTTCACCAAAGAAATCCCAGCACAATGGCAAAAAATGGAAGTTACACTTTAATGGGAATGGCAGGATGAGCATCAGCTGACAGATAACCAATGTGTATGGGCAGCCTTACACATAACTGAAATCTAAGTTCAGCTTTGGAACAAAGCACAACTCTAAGACTTAATATCAATATCCTTACTTGGGTTTTTGTTAAGAGCAATTCCACCATAAAACATACAGTAATAAGGCTGTGTCCACATAAATGGGGATGTGATGAAGAAATGCAAACAACCTATAATTTTAACAGTCATGATGCAATAATACATTTCAGCTTTCATGTCAACTGTTATTACAGGTATGTGAACAGAGTGTTGGTGCATGACGTTGAAGTGGATCAGAGGTGGTACTTCCTTTGTAACTCCTGGCTTTCCATTGAGGTTGGAGATTGTGTGTTGGATAAGGAGTTCAGTGTTGCTACAGAAGAGCATATGAAGCAGTTTAGGTAACAATGGACAGATACTTGTAAAAGAGTTTTTAATAAAAATATAATAATAATAGTGCTTATTTATATAGTGTGAAAATATTCTGCAATACTTTACAGTTCACAGGGTTTATGTACATGTAGCGTGCCAGTGTTGAGGTGTGATGTGCCGGAACACAACTTGTGGTGTAGTGTAGTCGTGTCAGAAGGAACCACCAGACGTCTTTATATATGAACTGATTCTTTACTTATCTTAAAGGAATCTATCACCTCCCCTAGCCTGATGTCAGTACGCTTCTGTAGTCCAGGATGTGTCCGAGCTCACTGCACATGTGCTGCCTTCACGTTCCACCCTACACTGGGAAGAGAAGAAGAGGAGGCTTGGGTGTGAGGGCAGAACTTGTAGGCGGTGCATGTGCAGTACACTCGGGGCTCTTCCACATTTCAGAGGTACAGTTGGATTTGTATTCATAGCCTGTACAGTACTATAGCAGTGGTTTACAGTGACGGTGGGAAGTGACAGACTTCCTTTTATTTATGGTAATACAAGTTGGTGCAAAAAGGATGGTGCAAAAGCAGCGGCCTGTAGACAAAGTAAGATCAGTGATAAATGACCAGTGACTCAAAATCAAAGCAAAGTTGGCTTAGTTGCCCATAGCAACCAATCCCAGCACAGCTTTCATTTTTCAAGAGCCAAATGTGAATTGTGTTTACATAGTGTGACATAAGATGGTGACATCAAAGCAAGAGAAAGCTTTGTGCAGGGTGTGTTATGACCATACGGCAAAACTTTCAGAATACATTTGGTATAGGTGCTCCACATAGCAACTGCATTATGTGTTGAGTGAAGCAATTCAAAACCACTGGGCACTTATATCATGGGAAAAGTCCAGGCCGCTGAAAGATTTTGGAAGAGACAGCAAACCGGATTTGAACCGTTTACGAGCATAGCATAGTCCTAGAAAGTCACCCAGACTGAGTAGTATGGAACTGCAGGTGCCACAAACAATGGTATGGCATATCTTCCGAAAATGCCTGCTTTGTTAGCCATACAGATTCCATCTTCTTAAGAAGCCAAATGACAAACTGAAACACCTTGACTTTTGCATTAACATGCAGAGCTTATTGGAAAAGGATGAATTTGCTGACCAGCTGGTGTTCAGCGCTAGAATTTGGGGCTGAGAATAATCATATGCCTTTATTGAGCACATGAGGGACTCATCTACAGTAAACATTTCTGTGCGATGAGCAAATGCAAAGCCTACGGTCCTTTTTTTTTTTTTTATTTGGTGAGGATACTGACATTGGCCACTCGTACCTGTACATATTAAAGGAACGGCTTATGCCACAAGTCTTAAAAACATAGTCTATCAGCAAGATAGTACACCTCCACATTTCCATTTGGATGTTCACCGATACCTGAATGAAACTCTACCACAATGCTGGGTCAGCCAAGCCAGAAACATAATGGTGTTCTGGCCTCCACAATCACCTGTGACTTCTTTATATGGGGCTGCATCACGCATTCATTGTATCTCCATTCCCCCCCCCCCCAACTACAGGATCTTAACAACGACGCATCACTGAAACAATGCATTCCATATCCGAGGGTATACTTGCACATGTTTGGACAGAACTGGACTACCGCTTAGATACCTGCTATGTTAGCAGTGGAAATCGAACATTTGTCATGTATAGATAAAACTTGGATGGACAGTTTGTCTTTTTGTGTCAATAAATTTCTATAATATTCTCTCGGCTACAAATTTCGAGGCTTTTTGTAATTTTGTACCATTCTTTTTGAATCACCCTGTACAGAGTAAGCAATAGCATACATGTTATAGCACACTTCTTAAGTACTTGCATCAGAAATCTTGTGTCCTTATCACAGGGAATGCTTGAAAGTGCATATTGGAAATGAATCTGGATGTTTGCAGTGGTGCACTCCAGAGAAATTGTGCAGCTTGAAAAATGCCTTCGAGACAGGAAAGGAATGTTGGGATTATGGAGGATTAAAAATATATATTATTTTTTATATGCAATTGATAACTGTTAACCAACTGATCTGATGTTAAAAAATACATTTAATCTACTACTTGATCTTTGTCACTCTTTCTTTTAGCAATATATTCTTCATGAAGACCTCCAAAGGATTCCGAGATGGACATATCTGGTACTCTGTATTCAGTCGCTCTCCCAGAAGCCCATTTACTCGAGTACAAAGAGTATCCTGCTGCTTCTCATTGCTGCTGTGCACCATGCTCACCAGTATTATGTTCTGGGGGGTGCCCTCAGACCCTGCTGAACAGAAAATGGACTTGGGTAATGAGTGTGTATAGCACGTAACTACAGAACCCATATTGTTTTGGATAAATGTGCATACATTGGCAAATTCACTTGATGCACAATGGGATATTTACTAATTTGGTCACATCTGTTTTCTGACACAAAAGTGGTGCATTTTTGCCACATAGACACAAAAATTTACCACTTTGTCCACTTTTCAACCTGCTCACTGCTCTTAAGGAAAGTAGGGAGAGTAAAGAGGAGATCAAGGCAAAGCAGGACACCTCAGCCTGGCAGCTATACCTGAAATCTACGCCAGTCCCTAGTTGGTGTAGAATTCAATTCTGCCTTATGGGACCTCATATTGTGTACCAAAAGGATTAGGCTGAGGTCCCACGTTGCGGAAACGCAGCTTTTTTTTGTTGCAGATTTTGTTGTGGTTTTGGAAATTGCAGCATGTCAATTATACCTATGGAAACGCTGACGGTTTCCCTATAGGTATAATTGAAGCAGAAAGTCCGCAGAGGAAACCTCTACGAACTTTCTGTGCAAAGCTCTGTGGGAAGAACCGCAATGCGTTCCCACCACGGTTTTTCCTGCAGCGCTTTTTTGCTGCTTGACACCACATGGGGTTTAAGCTTTAATTTTGTGTACAATGGCGCCAGGATTATCAAGAGGCTTCAAAACCATTCACGTCATACCATTCAGGTATGACATACACCAGTTTTCTGGAGTGAGTTAGAGTAAATCAGAAAATTAATGAATTTTGCCATTTTCTCATTTGTTTGGCACTATTGCACATGTACAGTGCCTTGCGAAAGTATTCGGCCCTCTTGAACTTTTCAACCTTTTGCCACATTTCAGGCTTCAAACATAAAGATATAAAATTTTAATTTTTTTGGTGAAGAATCAATAACAAGTGGGACACAATCGTGAAGTGGAACGAAATTTGTTGGTTATTTTAAACTTTTGTAAAAAATAAAAAACTGAAAAGTGGGGCGTGCAATATTATTCGGCCCCCTTAAGTTAATACTTTGTAGAGCCACCTTTTGCTGCGATTACAGCTGCAAGTTGCTTGGGGTATGTCTCAATCAGTTTTGCACATCAAGAGACTGAAATTCTTGCCCATTCTTCCTTGGAAAACAGCTCAAGCTCAGTGAGGTTGGATGGAGAGCGTTTGTGAACAGCAGTTTTCAGCTCTTTCCACAGATTCTCGATTGGATTCAGGTCTGGACTTTGACTTGGCCATTCTAACACCTGGATACGTTTATTTGTGAACCATTCCATTGTAGATTTTGCTTTATGTTTGGGATCATTGTCTTGTTGGAAGATAAATCTCCGTCCCAGTCTCAGGTCTTTTGCAGACTCCAACAGGTTTTCTTCCAGAATGGTCCTGTATTTGGCTCCATCCATCTTCCTATCAATTTTAACCATCATCCCTGTCCCTGCTGAAGAAAAGCAGGCCCAAACCATGATGCTGCCACCACCATGTTTGACAGTGGGGATGGTGTGTTCAGGGTGATGAGCTGTGTTGCTTTTACGCCAAACATATCGTTTTGCATTGTGGCCAAAAAGTTGTATTTTGGTTTCATCTGACCAGAGCACCTTCTTCCACATGTTTGGTGTGTCTCCCAGGTGGCTTGTGGCAAACTTTAAATGAGACTTTTTATGGATATCTTTGAGAAATGGCTTTCTTCTTGCCACTCTTCCATAAAGGCCAGATTTGTGCAGTGTACGACTGATTGTTGTCCTATGGACAGACTCTCCCACCTCCACCTCAGCTGTAGATCTCTGTAGTTCATCCAGAGTGATCATGGGCCTCTTGGCTGCATCTCTGATCAGTCTTCTCCTTGTTTGAGATGAAAGTTTAGAGGGACGGCTGGGTCTTGGTAGATTTGCAGTGGTCTGATACTCCTTCAATTTCAATATGAGCGCTTGCACAGTGCTCCTTGGGATGTTTAAAGTTTGGGAAATCTTTTTGTATCCAAATCCGGCTTTAAACTTCTCCACAACAGTATCACGGACCTGCCTGGTGTGTTCCTTGGTCTTCATGATGCTCTCTGTGCTTTAAACAGAACCCTGAGACTATCACAGAGCAGGTGCATTTATACGGAAACTTGATTACACACAGGTGGATTATATTTATCATCATCAGTCATTTAGGACAACATTGGATCATTCAGAGATTCTCACTGAACTTCTGGAGTGAGTTTGCTGCACTGAAAGTAAAGGGGCCGAATAATATTGCACACCCCACTTTTCAGTTTTTTATTTTTTACAAAAGTTTAAAATAACCAATTAATTTCGTTCCACTTCACAATTGTGTCCCACTTGTTGTTGATTCTTCACCAAAAAATTCAAATTTTATATCTTTATGTTTGAAGCCTGAAATGTGGGGAAAAGGTTGAAAAGTTCAAGGGGGCCGAATACTTTCGCAAGGCATTGTATTTTGCATTTTGTGGCACTGAATGGACTGTGCTCTTCAGAATGTTAGAAACTATTTAAAACCTATGTTTTGCTAAAATTATGGCACAAAAATAACTTTTATTTTTGTTTATTATTGTTTCCTTCTGTGCCCATTTTCAAAGACAGAATAAATAATTTATGCAGGTCTACTAAAAATACTGCAAAAAATAATGAATAACATGCCTATCTATTGCACCATTTTTAGATGCTAGATGTACCAGGAGCAGCCCAGTAGGTCAGGGGGCCCTATCAATTTAACAGTAGTTTACTGCTATTACTGTCTATTACAGGTAAATGTCTAAGGCTAGGTTCACATCTGCATTGGAATCTCGGCGGAGAGAAAAGTCCTGCACAGAGGACTTTTCTCTCCACCGGTTTCCGACAGACATCCAGCAGATCCAATTATAGTTTATGGGGTCTGCGGGTAACTGCTGTTTTATCAGAGAGCCCAGTGCAAGTGTGAACGTAGCCTTAGTTGGATTGTGGACTGTTATAGAGACAGAACAGGGGTGCTCTATGTTGAGATACTAGAAATCAAGGAGCCCATAACTATTGTTTCATAGGGGCCCTCAGCTGTCTGTATCTGCCCCTGGATAGTAGTCATGGTTTTCTAATCCTGGACAACCCCTTTAACACTAGAAGTCCCAGAGAGGGGTCATTTAACATTTCTACCTTTGGAACCCAGAGACGGGTCGAATGACCTGAAGGATTTAAGCAAACAACCTATAATCACCGCTTTTGTTCTGTAATTAAGGCCATTACTGTCACACCACAGGATTTACAATAGGCTGCTGTGGGGGGCTGCGTGTGTGTGTGTGTGTGTGTGTGTGTGTGTGTGTGTGTGTGTGTGTGTGAGTGGAATGTCCTTCTTGTGTGACTCACTCAGTAACTGCGATTTTTTTGCGATTTTTTTTTTTTTCTGCACCCATTGACTTGAATCTAAATATACAAAAATGTAAATATACAAAAGAACAACTGTTATTTGTTTCCATGCTTTTTATTTTTGTTCTGAAAATAATAAAAAAAATACAAGGAATAAAACAATTCCACACATATTTACAATAGGCTGCTGTGGGGGGCTGCGTGTGTGTGTGTGAGTGGCATGTCCTTCTTGTGTGACTAGCATTTCAGCACTTACTCAGCAGTCTGTCTGCACTGTCGGAACATACCTGGCACTGCCTGGGTATGTCCCTGGTACATTTGCCACACGTGTATTTGTAGCAGTCAACACATCTCTCAGTTGCACAATTGTTCGTGCATCGATGGTTGACCTGACACTTCGCCCTTTTGCCAGGGCTGGGTGTGTAAGGTTGTTGCAGAAGGATTTTCTCCTTGCATGCCTTCTTTTCAGTCACATGAGAGCCACCTAACTCTTTTGCAAGCTCAACCAGGAAGTCCACCCGTCTCTCCTGCACCCCAGTGCATGCCTGATAAAGAACATGAGCATTCAGTGCTGCCATGTCAATCATGTTGTAGAACACGGCGAATGGCCATCTCCGTGTTCCTGCACGCACGCTGTACTCCCGCACCATTTGGTCCATTACATCCACACCGCACTTTGTGTGGTTGTATTGTGTGACCGTGTTTGGCTTCCTTTTGTTGGTATCCTCAGTCTCAACCATGCTGTGCATGCTGCTGAGAATGTAGACGGCCTTCTTTCGTTTGGGTGCATACACTGTCAGTGTGGCATCAGTGGTTGAAAACACCTGAGTGGTGAATTCAGTGCGGTCCATCTGTCTAGCGGATTGAGGAATTTCCCGGCGACTCTTGTTGACTGTGCCGAGGATAGTGGTTTTCCGGCTAAGCAGTCGTTGTGCAAGTGACAATGATATAAAGAAATTGTACGTGGTTACAGTTCTGCCCTTGTCCATGAATGGTTCCATCAGCCTCATCACTACAGTTTCGGACAGTCTCTCCCCGCTGGGACGACTGGGGTCCTTGCCAAGATATGGGAGGACATTACAGATGTACTTTGATTTCAAGTCGCAAGCCACCCAAAACTTGATGCCAAACTTGTCTGGTTTTGTTGCAATGTATTGCAGAAAACAGCAGCGAGTCTTTGACGGGAAAAGCTGTTCATCAATAGTGATGTGTTGACCAGGGTTGTAGGATGTGATGCAGTTGGTGACAAACGATCTCCACACATCGGAGATTGCAGCAAACTTATCGGTCTCCACTCGCTCACTGCGTGTGAACATGTCATCAAAGCGTAGGTGTTGTATGATGTCTTGGAAGCGGTTTCGGGTCATAGTTGCAATGATCCTTGGGTTTGCTAGGTTTGCTGACCAGCTGTCATGTAGTGATGGAACCTTGGTCACCCCCCGCAAGATAATGACTGAAATAAATGCCATTAGTTCCGGGAGACCCATGAACCAATCCACCTGCTCCGTGTGACGTGCATGTTGAGTAGTCCATTCTTGAATGCTACGAAGCATGTCAAGAGTGATAAAACAGAGGAAGCTCTGAAGGCGACTCCGGACACTTCGTCTGGCCTTAGCACTTGGCTCTCCATCTGTAGGGTACGGTTCTATTGGGGTGAAATGGAGACGTTTCCCCACTTCTACTTCACGCCACACTGTGCCATCTTTTGCGGTCTCTGTCGGCTCACTCGCCAACCGAGCTCTCTTTTTTGGTAGAGGAGGAGTCTCCTCATCTGCAAGATAAATAATTTCAAATTAACATTTTGTTTTGGTTCTAAATAAAAAAGATAGTCAGGAAATAAAAATCGGTAATTTTAAAAAATCTATCCTGAAGACAGCTCAGAGTCCGAATCCAGTTGAAGGACTATGTCTTCTCCATCTGAGTCAGAAGGGTTGGTGTTGCTCAGGATCAGTTCCAATGCCTGTTGAATGGTGTGCCTTCTCTGCATTTTGTTTCTTGTGAACAAAATAGGTGAAGCAGTCCCTTCACATCCCCCACAGCACAAAAGGCTGCATGCAAATTTGCTAAGGTGTTAGCAACCTTATGCATATTCTCAGCACAACAATGCAGCTGGGGGATGGGCAGACACACTCAAGAGCATCTTACATTCTTTTGTTTACACTCTCTTACAAGACCTGAGGTGGATCAACACAATTGCCCCGTGCAGATTCCTCAGACAATGGCCACATTTACAAATGAAAGGATGCTAATTGGAGCCATCAGAGTTGTCTGTTTGGACTAAGGGTCATTTGACCCTCTTTCAGGACTTCAAGGGGGAGCTCGAAATTTCTGGGACTTCTAGTGTTAAAAGGAGTCTGTCACCAGGACTTTCCCTAATGAACTATAAGCACAGATTATCGGGGGTTCACACAAATAAAATGTTTTTACTGCTTCTGAATGATGCCTCTGTTGCTGAGATAATACCCTTTTTCCCTGATATGCTAATGAGTTGTTTGGTGCAACAAAGGCGTCTCTGTAGCTCTCATCACACCAAAGAGCTATGCTTTCTAGCACCCTGTCCCACCCTCTCTCTCTGACTGACATGTGCACTGCCTGACCCTGTCAATCATTGCAGGAAAGTAGCTCTTAGATGCAACAAGAGCAACTCCCTCATTGCACAATCACTATCCATTCAGTTCAGTAGAGTATTCATGAATTATTATCTGTGTCCTAGGTAAGATTGAATTCACCTGGCAGGAAGTGATGATTGGATTTGAGAGCTCCCTATTGATGTTCCCCATCAACCTCTTAATAGTTCAGATCTTCAGAAATGTCCGATCTAAACCAACAAAAGAGTCATCAGAAAAAGCAGGAAAAGATTGTACATCTCACACAGAAAAGAAAACTTCATCACCAATTGTTTCTGGCTCAGCTCTTACTCCAGATGCTGTCTTGAAGGTACAGTCATTTCTATATAGACATCCATTACAAATATCACAGCTTTTATTTGGCAGTGCAGTAAAATATTCTGTTTATTGGTAGATCAAGATAAACTAGAGTTCCCCAAGGTCTTCAGCATCAACTGTAACTAATATGTTCTTGTGATTCATTATTTTATTATTGGGTTAGTAATTCAACAGTATGTTAGGTTGATGTCTACAGATACAGTATAACAGCTCCCTAATAGGTGAACATTCAGAGCTGCAGCTAGGCTTCCCTTCACTCAGGACAAACATTCAGTACTCTGCAGCCCCCACCCCACTTCTATTCTATACACAAACATCTAGAATTTAACTCCGCTTGACAGTAAGACCCTTCTCACATCATGTAGAGAGCAGGAATGACAGCGTCCTGGACTGCTCTCACTGCTATCTGCACACTATTCCCACTTCTTCTGTTGTCTATGTGACCACTGGCTCTGAGCTGCTTACTGACAAATCTAAAAGCAAAAGAAGAGCTGGAGGAGGAACACAGTGGAAAAGTAACTGAATGCAAGTTGTCTACATCTTGACCTCCACTATGCTGCTGAACTCTGAGTTCAGGGCCATTCCTGCCTACCCACCCTTTCCCACAGTGCTGCTGTTCCAGTGATAATATTTAGAGTTGCTTGCTACCCTGATGATCCCTTGCTTGCTGTATGCGATATAGCATTGGCGCTAACTTCATACTGGTGTCGCTTGTGCATTCTTCTGGTCCATCGGAGGGCCACAACAATGGACAGGTGGACCACTAAACTAGCGGTTACATACAGAGAAGGGTGGACCCATCAGGTGTCCGTTGTTTTGAAACTGAAACTGGCAGATGATAAAGCCGTGTGAAAATACATGGTAGAAACTGCAAAGACACTTGCATTTATCTTTTTGCATTATAGGACATCAGAAGAATTGCCAACTCCCTTTTTAAAGCTCAGAAGACCTTGTTACCTAGTATAGATGTTGGGAAGTCAGCGGATATCAATAAACTTTTATCAGTAGTAGAAGACATCATCCTGAGGCAGAACAGAATTGGTCAAGAGTTTTATGATACCAGTAAGAAGAAGGAACGGTCATTGACCCTCAGTTTGGGCTCTGTAGACCTACAAGGTATGTTGTTGAGATTCTTCAGAGAGATCACCTTAGCAAAGCTGTCCAAATGACCATTGATAGTGGCTAAGCAGTGCTTAATGATTCAGTTTTTATAGTGGTGTGCAGATATGTGATCTTCTGTGTAGTGTTGCTATTTTATATGGTACGTATATATACGTTCCTTAACTGCTGCTCATGTAAAAGTAGGTATGGTACTGTTTTTGTTGCTTCATTTCTGTTTTTTTGTCCACAACACGGGGATAGGCAATTCCCAATTTTGCTAAGGAGGCCTTTTAGCACATAGTTACCCTCTTGTGCTTAATGCAAGCTTGTAATATGTTCTCAAAAAGTGCACCTATGTCCTTTTTTAGATGAAATGAGGAGCTCCACTCCAGAAAAGGGACATGGAGAGAGACATTCTAGAGGAGATCACAACCGTTACCTTTATCTGCAGTTGCAGCACATAGAGAGGAAGCTGGAGCTACTTGGTCCTCTTCAGTTTCAGAATCCTCAAAGTTACATCCAGGCTGTTTCACAGGTCCAGAACATGAAAGAAGTCTTGGAGAGCCAATGCTATTCTTCTGGATCTGCAAGTGAAATGTAAGTTCCAGATTCATGCCCCCTTATCTATCCCTATGGTGCATGCAACATTGCACTAAAGTATATCCATGAATGCAATTAAAAATTCCCAGATCTATCAAATTATTTACATCTGGAAAAATAGCATGACTGTCCACTTAACACAATTTTTTTCAGATTCCTACCTTTTAGTGGCCATTGAAGGATTTATGTAATATAGGGTATCCAAATCAAATTGTCTATATTACTTCTAGAACCAGAATGGAGGATATCAGTGTAGGTAATAGTCATGTAATTATCTGTTATAAACTTAGCTGACCAGTTTCATCATTTGTCTTAATGTTCTCTAGATGTTCTTCTATTGGGAGTCTCTCAGAGGAGAAGAAGAAAAATACATCTAAGGGATTGCCCTGGTGGTTTGTTTTTATTGGATGGTTCCTTGTACTAGCAACTAGTGGTGTATCTGGATTCTTCACTATGTTGTATGGCTTGCATTATGGCAAAGACAGTTCCATCAAATGGCTTATTTCAATGGCAATCTCATTTTTTGAGAGTCTGTTTATCACACAACCTTTAAAGGTATGGTAGAAAAGTCCTGCTTAAATGGTCAGTACATACTGGAAGGAGATAGTAGGCACATACTTTTATGTGATTATCTTTTATCTCCCTATATGTTACAGGTACTTGGTTTTGCAGCATTTTTTGCTCTAGTTTTAAAGAGAGTGGAGCCAGAAGATGAGGAAGAAACTACCATCAATGACAAACTTTCCACAGCAGGTACCAAGAAATACCCAAGGGAGGGAGTGTTGTCCTAGTCAATCAAAGGGACAGACAAAAAACTGGTGTACATACCTTGTGCCAGGTTTAATATGTTTTTAGACACTATTTGTGCCTCAGTAGACAGTTTTGAAAAATCTCTTTAAGGCTGAGACCCCACGTTGTAGAAATGTAGCATTTTTTGTTGCAGATTTTGCTGCGTTTTTTGAGCCAAAGTTAGGAGTGGCTTGAAAAGGAACAGAAAATATAAAGGAAACACTTAGACATTTCACTTCTGTTAAATCCCCTCTTGACTTTATCTCAAAAACTGCAGCAAAATCTGCGTTTCCACAACGCCTAAAACAGAGCAACCTAAAATGCAGCAAAATTTTCCCAAATTTTAGTTAAAGAAATTGGTATGAAAGGCTGCTTTCAAACCATGTTTTTATATCAGGCAGGTAATCTGTTTTAATAAAAAAAAAAATACATCTCTTTGAAAAGTTCTAATAAATCTTGCTCACTGCCCACCCCACATCATGAAAGGGGTGTGAGCAGCACAAAACAGGAAAAGTCACAAATGTTTGCAAAAAACTCAATCTGCACAAAAAACCTACTTTTTCATGCCTTGTATGCCAGGTATCATTATGTATCCATTAAACAGGTTAATTTTGATAATGTTTTTGTGTACAAATTGATGCGCTTAACAGAAATAAAAAAATATAGTGTTAAAGGAAGTCTACCACCTCCCCAAGAATATTCAACTGCCTCCACTGTGTTACAGAGTACAATACAGTGATATACAACATATCTTTATTATGTTTCTCACTTTGGTAGATTTGGAGAAAAACAGCTTTAAAGACATGTAATGAGGCAGTTGGGGCACTGGGGGTGGGCTTTCAGTTCCCTGGAGCGCTGCTTTTGTCACTCAGACCCCTACCATCTCCTGTCTGTGCCACCCCGTGCAGTGAGAGTTGATCATTCCAATGTTATAACCCATCCTACTTAGTAGTGCTCCCAGGTCTGAAGGCCCGCCTCCAGTGTACCAACTGCCTCATTTGCATGTATATGTACATTTTACTAATATGAGTAATTTATATTCCCACAGGTGATCCAAACCTTTTGCTGGAATCTCACAGAGATAGTAACATATACCAGCCTCCTCCTCCTACTGATGTCTCAAGAATGAAGAATATCTATATAAAGGAGCAAAAGGTGTTTGCGCTTATACGTGAAATACTAGGTAAGCTTTTATCACTTTACCGTCCAGAATATGAGATACTATAGTTGAATAAAAGATTCTTTAAAGAGCTTATCTCACCTCAGACATATATGGTGTATCACTAGGACATTCCACAAATGTCTTGACTAGCCACAGGAAAACACCATGCCTCTTCACCTTTTATCATCTGTGCAAATTTTTTGTACTTTAATGGCCATTCATGCACCCACCCCAAAAAAATTCAGTCCGTTAAAGCAAGATCTGCTAGCATATTTCTCCACCTACGTTGTTGTAGAGTAGGTAGAACAGTATTACCTCCCAAAATAGGATTGAGCTGTACTACTGATCTATGCCTGTAGATAAGAAACTTGTCTTGAGGGATGACTTTTGCAAATTGTCACTAAATGAAACCAGGAAGGATTAGGGATATTGCAGAGATATACCCACATCAAAACATTTCAGGTAATGAAATATTCACCTTGCACAGCCATATGGTCTGTGAGGAATCGTGTATATATTGTACCGTGTAGTTATGAATTTGGTCTAGTTACAGATTTCTTTCATTGTAATGGTGAGGTCATGTTGTCCTTTGTGTAATTGTTTGTGACAAGTCTGAGAGTTTTCCGACACACAGTTATTCCAATTCGCAATTGATACAGGTGGTGTTACCCAATGGGTAGTTGCTTATTCATTTCTTCAGTTACTTAAAACAGTTAATATAAAGTTTGTATCAAGGTGGATGTATCAATGGTCAACTTTTCACCCCACCTGAATATAACTGGCATGGCATCTCAGCACATTCTTGTGACATTCCCGTGTTTGCTCAGGAGGGATGTTGCTCAGGAAATACGGGTGTGAGCAGGAGCCACATAACATATTATATGTGTTAAAGTATATTTAGTTGCAAATAATAATGATTATAATATGGGATTATGTTAGGAGTCATTTATATTTATGTATAAGGGTATTTGATTGCATTATTTGGATGCAAGAATATACATGTATTACAGAAACAACATGCTGGTGATTGGCGCCAGTTCTTTTGTGTATAAGCCCAAGGAACAATACTAGACTTGTTAGGGATGGTTCACACAGAGCCTGATTCTGCCTCAAAATCTGCTTCAAATTCTACCTGGAATCTTCCTCCCATACATTTCAATAGGAGGCACAGCCAGATTTTTGCTGCTAGCTGATTTTTTTTTCTGCTCGTTTTTCAGGCGCATTCTACCTGAAATTCTCATTGGAATGAATGGGAGGCAGATTTTGGAGATGTTTCTGAAGCAGATTTCTGGAGCCGATTTTCAGAATCAGCATCAAAATCAGCTTCCAAGATTTTCCGGCAACAGTTTTTGTTTGACGTTCTGCATATTCTTTGTAAAACCTAGAAAAACTTCTAATGAAGAAATATAATCAGCTTCCAAAATCTGCTTCAAATTCCTGAAGCAGAAATTTTGTCCCTGACAAATTAATTGTCAAATTTCTCTGTGTGGGGACAAGTCATGAATGTCAAAATAGAAGAATGATATATTCCAACTCTCCTTATTTGGGCATATACAAACACATTCCATCAGAAATGTATAATTATCTAATTGTATGACCAATCAGGATGGGCCACATTATAGTCAATGGTTAAAATGTGGATAATAGAGAGTTCAGAGAGAAGTATGAGGGTAAAGACGAGCAAGCAACACCACCAGCTGTGTAGGAACAGACCACTGGATGATACCATTTGATTTGTAACATTATGGTTATGTCTTTGTATTTTTTAGTTAATTTAGTCTATTTTATGTTGTGGTTAGTGTGAGGTTTTTGAAAAGCATGCTATATCGAAAACCTTGCAACCTAAGACTTTTGGATGTCATGAATAATAAAGTTGTTGATTAGGAGCCCGTTGATGTGATTCTGAATCCTTATTATCCAGATATAGCAGTAAGTATCCATATGTACTAAGCATGCAGTATGTATACAAACATCTTACACACAAGTAAGAGTTTTGGTGACAAGGGCACATGGGGAGAAGAGTTGGAAGATTCCAGAGATAAATACTGACCCAAATAGTATAAACAGTCTGTGTCCCCCTATTTGTGCAACAACTAAAACCTCAGCAATAAATGTCCCAGATACTTCACACATCTAAATGCATGACCCAGAGATTAAAGAAATGGTGAACAAGCTGAAAGATGAACATTTTGCTATCATAGAGGGAAATTCATTAGCAAAATATTTTATATTAAGTCTTTCAGAGGACAAGGCTATACTGATACATAATGGAGTAGAAATAGCCTGGGTGGTACCAAAGGAATATAGGGATGAAATTATGTACCTTGTCCATGATCTACGTACTGATGGTTATTGAGGGTTATAGAAAACTCATGACAGATTAAAAACCATAGGATGGTGGCCCAATATACTAAAAGACATGTAATCATATAGCAAGAACTGCATTGTTTGTGCTCAGGTTACCCCTTCCTGTAGCAGGACCAATGCCCCCTTGAGAGTGAGAAGAAGAGAAGGACCTTGGAATACACTCCATTGATTACATGGGACCCTTACAGATTACAGGAACAACAAGTACATTTTGGTTTTGATGTACTTATTCTCATATTCTCATAATGGGTAGAAGTTTTTCCTCCAAAGATCAATACAGTCACAGCCAAAGAACATTTTTTCACTCAGCGGGGTCTACCATGCTCTGTAGAGTCAGAGGGTCACACGTCACAGGGAAAGCAATGCAAAGATGCCTGTAAATGCCAGACATAAAACAAAAGTTTCACATACATACCATCCAGAATCTTCAGGGAGGTAGAATGGGCAAACAAACAAATAAAGACAATGTTGAGGAAATGTGCAGATGTTATTTGAAAAACTGGGACAGCTTTTTGCCATTATTGGCAAAGGCAATCGGAGGTGCACCTTCCTCAGTCACTCATCTAACCCTGTTTGAAGTAATGATAGGCAGACAAATGAGACTTCCAGAGTACTTGGGGCTTGCCATACACACCCCAACTGTTGATCGATGGGCAACGGATCAATATCTGCTCAAACAAAAAGAAGCCATCAAACAAACCAACTTGTTTGCAGCCAAGGACACAGGAGTGTCACAAGAATGTGCTGAGGTGCGATGGACATGCCAGATCTATCCAGGTGGGGTGAAAAGTTGACCATTAATACATCCACCTTAATAAAAACTTTATATTCACCCCTCCGTCTGTGTCCTGTGTCCATTCCCATTGACTCTAATGTAAACAAAATGATGGACGCTGTCTTCTATTTTGTTTACTTTTACTTTCTAACTTTGTTTACTTTTGTAAAGGAAGAAAAATTCCTGCATGCACAACTTTTTCTCTCAACAGAAAAGTAAAAAACATCATGGAAGAAAGCTTCTGTCGTGTTTCTCACATTGGGGTTAATTCAGGTAGATACCAGATAGAGGGAGCTCTATAATTTATTGTCCGTTACCCTCATCCTGCGATGGGTTAATGCAGTGGATATTAAATAACATGTGAACCTTCCCTAACAGTGTATCTGTCACCATAATGATCTTTTTCTTTATTTAGAATGATATACAAAATGTATTCTGCACCATGGAAGGGGTATTGTCTTCGTACAACTAACTGCGTAGTCATCTTAAATTTAATCTATATATCTTAATAACAACGACTGCTCATTACCATTCCTTTTTTTTTATAACTAATTTTTATTGAAAAATTTTTTCATTAACAAGGAATAAAGGGGAAAAAAAAAGAAAAAAAATAGTCAAACAAACAAGCAGGAAGCAATGAGGTAGGTAGATGCCATCCACCTCCTCACCCTTAAGCAATATACATTCAAATTAGACAGTAAATAAGAGAGGGGGGAATGAAGGGGTTAAGAAGACAAGGGTGGGACCAGAGGGAAGGGGGGAGGGGAGGGAGAGGACTAGAGATCAGAGACTCTGTGATGTACAATACATGTCCCAGGGCGCCCAGATAGCCCCAAAGGCCTCCCGTGAATTATCTAGGCCAGCGGTCAGGTATTCAAGACTCCTCACATCCTTCATTCTAGCCACAAGCTCAAGACTAGATGGGGGACTCACTTTCTTCCAGTTTCTAGCTATGAGAGTTTTAGCTGCAGTACAAAGATGCAAGAAAAGCCTGGAGGACTTATTGCTCAGGTGTCTGGGGGGAAGGTTCAGGAGATAAACAAGAGGGTCAAGTGGAACCTCTTGCAAAAAGAGAGCAGTTGTCAGAGTCCTAACCTCCCTCCAGAAACCTAGGATGAGAGGGCACGTCCAAAAGATGTGGTGCAGGGTACCCACCACAACTCCACAGCACCATCACCATGGGGGAACCAGTGGGTTTAAAGCATGAAGAAGAGCCGGAGTATGATACCAATGCATCAACAGCTTATACTGCGCTTCCCTAAATGTAATGCACTGAGATGATTTCTGGGCCCAAGACCATACAATCCGCCACTGTTCCTGGGAGATAGGTTCACCCACCGCCTCCTCCCATTTAAGCATATAGCGGTGGCTAACTGGGGAGCCTGTAGTTTGTGAGGTAAGAAGTTGGTAAATAGAGGATATAAAGTCCCTAGTGGACGTGCCTGCACGGCAAATCTTTTCAAAAGCGGTGGGGAGTGACACCTTGAGGGACCCATGGAGGGAGCGGACAAAGTGAACCACCTGCAAGTAATGGAACCATTCAGTACCTGGCAGGTTTTGATTCGCTGTAAGGTAAGCAAAGGACCTGAGTTCCAAGGTTCCAGGGTCAACCATGTCAGCAATCCGGTAAAGGCCAGCTTCAGACCACACTTTAGTCATGGCTGAAGTCAGGCTTTCCAGGAGAAGGGGGTTGTATAGTATGGAGACCATAGATGAGCGCGGGGACATCAGGGAGAATCTAGTATGACAAGTAGACCAGATAGATCTAGTAAACCGAATGGGGCCCAGCAGGTACGAGGCAGGGGGAGCGGGGGGGGAGCTGACCCACAGAAGCGCATTAGGGTGCATGGGTGCCAGCCATAGCTTCTCTATCTGCACCCATCTGGTATATGCTGGCATAGCCCAGTAATAATGTAAGAAATGTGGGACAGCCATACCCCCAGACCCCCTATCCGCCAGCATAACAGATCTGGGTATTCGGTGTCGTTTTGCCTGCCAGATAAACTGAAAAATAGCCTTCTGCAGACCGTAATTCTCCCCGAGGTATCACAACTGGAAGCGTCTCGAAAAAATACAGTAGCTTCAGGAGGAGAGTCATCTTGACCGCAGTAATTCTCCCCAAAAGGGAGATAGGCAAGGGTTGCCATTTGTCCAGTAGGGCTCTTAGCTCATGAAACAACCGCGGGTAGTTTGCCGAGTAGAGGGACGCATAGGAGGTGGATATATGAACTCCCAGGTAGCGGATAGAGGACTCCCGCCACTGGAAATCGTAATTACTGTGGAGGAGAAAGAGAAGGTCCCGTGGGATGTTAAGTGGGAGTGCCTCAGTCTTTGCGGGGTTCACCTTATAGCCTGAGAGATCGCCATAGGTCTCCAGCAAGCACAACAAGTTTGGAAGGGTTGTATGAGGGGAGGTGAGAGTGAGGAGCACATCATCTGTGAAAAGAGAAACCTTAAATTCCTTATCTTGAACCATGATCCCCTTAATATTAGGGTCGCGCCTAATCTTGGCCGCTAGCGGTTCAATGCAGAGGGCAAATATGGTAGGTGACAGGGGGCAACCCTGCCTAGTGCCATTTCGAATAGGGAAGGAGGGCGAAGATGCATGGGGAAGCTTGATTGCTGCTGAGGGTAGGGAATAGAGGGCCTGGATAGCTGTAAGAAAAGGTCCCGTGAGCCCGAACGCCTTGAGTGTAGCATGCATAAACGACCAATCTATACGATCAAAAGCCTTTTCAGCGTCCAGGCTCAAGAGAAGGGCCGGGGTAGAGTAATGATTGGCCACCTCCACCAAATCTACAGTCCTCCTGGTGTTGTCACCACCCTGACGACAGGGGATGAATCCCACCTGGTCCTTATGGACAAGCAGAGGGAGCCAAGCATTTAGTCTATTGGCTAGGAGTTTGGTGAAAAGTTTCAGGTCCGTGTTCAGCAAAGCAATCGGTCGGTAGCTAGCACAGTCCTGCAAGTCCTTACCCGGTTTAGGGACCAATGTGAGCAGTGAGGAGAGCATAGTCGGGGGTATGGGGGAGCCTGAAAGGAAGGAATTGAAGAGGGACAATAGATGAGCAGAAAGTTCACCCTGGAAAACCTTATAATAGTTGTAAGTGAACCCATCTGGGCCTGGGGCTTTCCCATTTGGGAGGTCCCTCAGGACCCCCTCTAGTTCCTCCTTGGTGATGGGAGTATTCAGGGAGGTCAAAGCCTCAGGAGGAAGGCGTGGGAGACACCAATCCTTTAAATAGTCTTCTAGCAGTGTTGAGTCATCCACAGGGAGTAGTGCTCGTGGGGGAGGTAAGTTATACAGCTTAGAGTAGTAAGAGTGGAACGCCAGCGCCACAGCATCAGGGTGGTGTTGAAGAGTACCCGTGGGGTCGCGGACAGAGTGTGGTGTGGAAGAGACCCGATGATCCCTGAGGGTTCTCGCCAGGAGGGTGTGAGGCTTATTACCTTGTTCAAAAAACCTCTGACGAGTATAAAGGAGAAGTCGTTCCACATGGCGGGTCTCCAAATCACGGAGGTCCGCCCGGGCCAGGACCAAACGGCAAAGAACCCCCAGGGATGGATGTGCTGCCAAAGTTGTCGTAAGGGACCGAATACGGGCTTGGAGGAGCTGTTCCTGGGCCTGTCTGTCCCTTTTAAGCCTAGAAGCCAATGCGATACAGTATCCTCTCATGACCGCCTTGTGGGCTTCCCAGAGAATGGCAGGAGAGTCTACCGAGCCTAAGTTGTCCCTGAAATAATCTATCAAGTGTGTGCGCAGGGTCTCGAGGGAGGTCGGTGATTTGAGCAGTATTTCGTTAAGACGCCAATGACATTGGCGAGTAGGCACTGGAGTCGTAGATAGAGTAACCACGACTGGGGCATGATCAGACCAGGTGAGAGGGCCAATGTTCGTGTCCCTAAGCAAACGAAGGGCGGGAGCATTTCCAAAGAAATAGTCAATGCGGGTGTGAGTGTTATGAGGGTGAGAGAAGAAGGTGTAGGAGCGCGCAGTAGGATTGTCCACTCGCCAAAGGTCATACAAAGAATGGGCGCGGATCAGCCTGCAGAACTCCCGTGCAAGTTGAGCCAACCTATGGGGGGTTGGGCCCTGGGGTAACACCAGACGATCCGCCCGTTCAGAGAAGACCATGTTAAAGTCTCCCCCCACCAGCCAAGCTAATGGTGGGAGAGCGCGCAGCCGGGAGAATACCCGGCGCAAGAACGGGATCTGCGCTGAATTGGGGGCATAGACATTGCATAGAACAATCGGAGTACCATAAAGGAGCCCCTCCAAAATAACAAAACGGCCCCCTGGGTCTATGTGGGAGGTCGTCACTGTAATTGGGCAGGATCGGGAAAGAAGGATAGCCACCCCAGCTCTGCGTCGATCGTGGAAGGCCAAAAAAGCTATGGGAAAATAGTGCTTAGCGAAGGCAAAGGTACCGGTGCGGTCAAAATGAGTCTCCTGAAGAAACGCCACATCCGCTCTTAAGAAGCGGAGTTCTCTAAGGACATGGCGCCTTTTAATGTTGGAACCCAGGCCCTTGACATTAATTGTCACGCACCTAACCATTGGGACTCAGAATTGGAGGACAGTGGCGGATTGTAATAAGCTCACCCATCTCACATGACGCTGGCAGGTTTCCCTCGGAGAGGCAAAAGGGCGATCCACAAACAGGAACCCAAAGTCGAGGCAAGGTCTCTAGATCAGGGAGGGGGGGGGAAGAGGGGGAGGGGAGGAGGCAAAAGACATCATAAATGACAAAGTAAGAATAAGAACAATTAAACAATACTTTGTGGGCGAGGCTAAGTCACTCGCCTGGGGACCAATGAGGACAGCCAGAGGTCCAAACAGGATCAGTGGCCGCACAGTCCAAATATCCCCTTAGGGGGGGAGAGCGTGGACAAGAGGTCGGAGGGGAGGCGGCCGATCCCCAACCACCAGTAAAAAGAAGGATGGAAGGGGAGTCACCGGGACCCCACCCCGCCCCACTCCGCTAAAAACAATCCAATAATAAACATAATAGATGAGACCTGTAGACCTAAAAAAGGAAAAAGAGAAGCAAACATAACATTAAGGCTTGTAGATTTCAAAGCATTATCGAGAAAAGGGAGAACGTCTCAAGGGGGAGCAGCCTCCTCAGGAACCAGTCTCCAGCCGGGGCCTCCGAGTGGTCGCCGCCGCGGAGGGTGCATGACGTCGTCTGGGCTCCAATCGTTGCCAAACCGGTGGTGGGGGAGGGGGTGGAGAGATTAGCTCCCAGTCTGTTAAATCCGGCAGGGGAACATCCAGCAGGTCACAGAAGAGGGGTAAGTCCGAAAAGGAGCGAAGTGTAGCGGAACGACCATCCCTATGAGCAATGAGAGCAAACGGAAAACCCCACTGGTAAGGAATTTGGTGTTCCTGAAGAATCTGGAGGAGGGGTTGGAGATGGCGGCGTTTCTGGAGGGTGATTAGCGAAAGATCCTGATAAAATTGTAGTTGAGCTCCCTCAAATTCGAAGTCTTTGAGTTTGCGCACCTTGCTCATTATAGCCTCTTTAAGGGTGAAGTCGTGGAGGCAGCAGATGACATCACGGGGTGTGGCAGAAGATCCTCTTGGTCAAAGGGCTCGATGTGCCCTATCAAACTTAATTTTGTGGGATGGGGGCTCCTGCAGTATAGTGTTGAAGACAGCCTCCAGCAAAGCAGGCAGATCCTCAGATTGGTCAGCCTCTGGGAGTCCCTTGACGCGAATATTATTGCGCCGGCCCCTGTTGTCAAGATCCTCCAAGTGACGCTGCATGTCCCGTATAGCTGAACCCTGGTCAGTGGTAGTAT
This sequence comes from Leptodactylus fallax, assembly GCA_947044405.1. Classification (NCBI taxonomy): domain Eukaryota; kingdom Metazoa; phylum Chordata; class Amphibia; order Anura; family Leptodactylidae; genus Leptodactylus; species Leptodactylus fallax. The sequence continues at coordinate 4,084,841 of CAMRHE010000088.1, forward strand.
CATGCAGTGAGGCAACATAGTCCCTGGTAGTGTCATGGTCATTCTCCAGCGTATCCATTCGATTAGCAATAGAGTGTAAATCAGTGTGGAGGGTAGCAATTTCAGATCGGAAGTATGCTGTGATTTCCGCAACCATACTTTTAAGGTCTTGTTTAGTAGTTAACTGAGGAAGAAGGTCCGCCATGGGTAATGGTGCTGAAGATGGGCCTGGAAAGCAGCTCTGGGGGTACAGGACTGGAAGGAGGGAGTCATAATCCTTGTGAGTGTGGGGCAGAGGAGCCCCTACGCCAGTGTCCTCCACTGTGCTATCCCCCTCTGAGCTATGGAGGGGGGGGGCGATGGGGAGAGACAGTAGATGGAGAGCCACAGAGACCAGCTCTGTGGCCACAGGCTGTAACTCATCAGCGGTGTGGGAGGGAGCAGAGCCACTGACCTCAGAACTCCTGGAGAGGCTGGAGACATCCGGGGTCCTCTCATGCTGTTCTGCCAGGAGTGCAGGTGAAGCAAGGTATAGTTGCTGGGACATCCCAGGGTGAGGAGACTGTGGGAGTACTCGCGCTGGAGAAACTCTGGGCTGCCCAGGCGCCGACAGGGATTTCTGCTGGAGCGGTGCTCCGCTGGCTGACAGGGGGAGCGCGGGAGGAGAAACTCTGCGCTGCGACCCCTGTGCCTGGAGAGCGGAGGGAATCCAAGATGGCCACCCCGCAGCAGCCTGCCCCGACAGAGAAGGCCGCTGTGCAAGGAATCCGTCCAGGGTGGCTCTCCCAGGCCTCTCCACAGGCGCTGGAGTGCCCGGGACCACCTTTCTCGGTAAGCGTTTACCCATAGTGTATTTGCTGGGGGTCCACGGGTCTCAATAGCAAGCGGAGAAGGCCCTGCCCGCGTCCTACTCCATGCGTGTCCAGGCCACGCCCCCGCTCATTACCATTCCTTAAGGGCTCTGCACCTTTAGAATACATCATTTAGAAGCTTCTTCTCCTATAAGCTGCCATCTGATTGACCATTCATATTAACTTCTTTTCACAGAAAGGCATCACTGAATATTTAGTTTTATAGACTCAATGAGTTCAATATTCAGACTTCTTTAGACATACACATCCATTGAACTCATTTGATCCTAAGGAAAATTTCCTGAACTATGGCTCAACAGGACACTAAAAATGTATTTTATTTTTTTCTATATTATCTAAGTCATCATAGTTAAATCTTTGTGACTTCTGTCTTGCAGCGTACTTGGGATTTCTATGGATGCTTCTCTTAGTTGCATATGGGCAGAGAGATCCAAACTCATACTACCTCAATAAGCATATTGAAAATAGCTTTACTGGTGGACTTGAGAAAGTTTGTAGTTACCAAGATTTCTTTACCTGGGCAAACACTACCTTGATCAATAATTTATATGGCACGTATCCAGGTTAGTGTGATTCTTTGTTGTAAGGATTACAATGTTATTCCCTTTGTTTAACAACAGTATAAGTGATAAAGTATTTGTGACAATGCAAACTGTAAACATAGCCAGTGGTTTTTTTGAGAACCTGCTGCTAGGATTCTCCAAACAACTTTTTACGGCTAGGAATATAAAACTTGACAAGGTGCTTTTTTTTTATCAATAAAGCTCCATACTACCCATTGTTTTAGAAGCATATGCAATCCTCCATTGTTGTAATAATTGAACAGGGCTCCTGAGCAGACCTGACCTACCATCTGCATTAAACAGGTCCTAGCATTGCAAAATGCGAACGACAATCTCCTTGGCCATGACATCTATTGTGGTACTTATGATAGTAATTAAAGGAATTGTACGGTTCTGAAAATCCTTGTTTGTAAGTAGGTCAATAATCTTGGGATTACCCACTGCTGGAACCAAAACTGATAGTTTATAGTCTGTGCAAGAACCTGGCAGCATTTGTTAAATTTTCCTGTAGCTCCACCACAGGAAAAAATATGCATCAAATAGTTCCTATTAAAATAGATCACCCATGAATTGCCTGGATGTGTTGGGTGCTCTTAAACTGAAGATGCTCTTTGTTCCACTCTGGTTTATAGATGACCTGACCCATAGCACCATGTATTTGCTCAGATATCCCTAATAGTGTATATGGAAATGTCTTTTCTAAATGAGGTGACCCCTTTACTATTTGTTTTCTACTAATCAGGCTTTGTAACAGATGGCAACTCAAAACTTGTTGGTAGTGCAAGAATCCGACAAGTTCGAGTCAAGAAGGATTCTTGTCCTGTAGCTCATGTTCTACAAAGCACAATAGAAGGCTGTCGGGCACCTTATTCTCTGGATGCAGAAGATATGGAGCAGTATGGTGAACAGTGGAATATCTCGACTTTCAGCAATTCATCTGAAACCAACTCTGCATGGAGCTACAGGAGCCAGTCCAAGCTTAGAAGTTACCCAACTTGGGGCCGACTGACTACATACCGTGGAGGGGGCTACATGGTAGATCTAGGAGGTGATCGAACAACTGCATCTGGGTAAATACATGTAATCTACTCTAACATACATGTACTACTATTGTAGATTGCTACAGTGCATGATATTAATATTTTGATATTATATACCTTACAGGATCTTGCAGTATCTCTTTAACAATGTCTGGCTAGACACTTACACCAGGGCAGTTTTTGTGGAGTTTACCATTTACAATGCCAACGTCAACCTTTTCTGCCTTGTCAGGCTGATGTTTGAGACAAATGCATTAGGTAGGAGCAGTGATAATGAATTAATAAAATATTCATCAGCAAACTATCGATATGTAGAAGCAAGAGAAATGAACTTGTGTATTTCACCTCCTCCTCTTTGTCTTTAAGGTACTTTCCTGACTCATGCTGATTTCCAGAGCATCCGCTTGTATCCATACACTGATGGCTTACACATCTTTGTTGTGGCTGCTGAAATTCTATATTTCCTCTTTGTTATTTACTATATGGTGGTACAGGTATGGAAATTGTTTAATCCGTCTGCATATACAGTATATAATGTTCATACCCTAGACAGATGAATGTAGCACTGAACTAACATGTAGGCTTTTAAATGTCATGTACCAGACCAGCTTCCTTCCACCTGTATACAGGTGCAGCGTACCCCAAAAGGGCCACTGCTAAGGACGGTTTTAGTAATATGTACTATGTTTTGCACTGTTTTATAGTGTTTTGTACTGTTTAAACACTGGCTTTGGTTTTTACAGCGTTATGCTTGTCACTCAGGAGTGTACTAGCCATTTCTGTGCAGGTGTATGAATGGTAGTGGCTTCTGCTCTGAGGTTTCTAGGTGGGATGAGTTTACTGCTTGCTAGGATATCCCAGCCTTACCCAGTGAATTTGGGCTTTTTCTAGTAAGTCAATAACTAGCTACAGTTGAGGAAACTAGCTTGCAGGAAAGCACCATCAGCTTTCCAAGTTAGTTAGTGTTAGCTAGGGCTCGAGAGGCAGTCCCATATCACCAGACCTTCTAGTCATAGAAAAGGCATTTTGTAACTGATTTATTGAACATCTCCACTGCTTTACCAGTGAGGAAACTTTGGTGTGCATGGTGAAACGTGACCTACATTTCCCTAGTAGAGGTTGGAAAGAGAGTTCTAGATCCCAGGATTCACCCCAGATCACCATAGAGGAAAGGGTCAGATGAGTGCTATACGTGTAGAACCTGCTGCTGTGAGTGAAGTTGCCTTCATGTTGCTTTATAACTGGAAGAACCCTGCTAAGTAAACTGTGCCATGAGCATCATCTACTTTTACTGGCGCACTATCTCCTGTGCTTCATTCACACCCACCACCAAGGGTGCCCTGAAACACCATCATAGGGGAAGACACATAGTAGGGAGTGTCCTGGGGGACCCTTCACCATCACCCAAGTGCAACACCCTCATCACTGTTCCGCCTCAGGGTCCGTAAGAGGATTTGGTGGAAAAAACCACTGTGACCACTGTAGCTGCGATTTGGCCTGTTTCCAGCTGCATTATTTTGGAATTACTGAGCCCTGGATTGTTGCATATTTGGCATCACAAGCAAAATACACCTTTGTGCCTTTAAGCAAAATCAAGCCAGAGTGTCCACCCGAATATCCAGTAAGAAAACATTGCACCAGGACGAAGCATAAATCAGCCAGAGCAAGAACAAAGCATTCATCATCAGTGTCAATCTACAGCATCCAGAGCTCACTGATAGCAAACAAAGATACTGCGCCATACCTAGAACTAAAAGTTCTCCCCACATAGTTGTAGCCAGATGCCATACAAAGATGGAGGACCAGATATTAGAGACACCCAGCCAGGGGTGGGGCTGCCAAATTCACCATGACCAGTGTAGTTTTCATCTTGGCCCATTTCCAACTACGCCATTTCCACACTGCTGAGCCCTGGGTTGTTACAAAAGCTTCACATATTTTAGTATGTTAGTGAAGAGTGATGGCTGCAGGGACTCCTACATATGAAACCTAAGGCACCTGCTTAGCTTCCCACTTATATCCTCAGATCTATTCAGTCAGTTCTGTATTCATTTTATTTGCCTTATACATATTTCATATCAATATCAATATGTATGCGTTCACAACAAACTTTATTTATTGCCTCAATGGGTCTAAAAACAATTTTATAAATGGTTTTCACTATTTTTGTGTGTATAGTACCTATGCAGGTCTATGTGTCTCCATTATAACAGACTACAAATAAACCTTGTATAATTTGATTTGTCATACTTCCTGCTAGAGAGGACAGGTAGCGGACAGCATAGATGCAGAATCAGACTACACAGGGTTTGATTATAATCTGTAACCATGGGGACACATTGGTCTGTATAGATGCATTCGAACAATAACAAAAAATGGTTGTGAAGAGAAATAAAAAAAAATGGTTTAATAAGGAATATGTCTGATCTAGTACAATGTTTACAGGGAAAACTCATGAAAACGCTAAAGTGGGGATATTTTCGGAGCAAGTGGAATCTGCTGGAGTTGGGAATAATTTTAATCAGTTGGAGTGCTTTATCTATCTTTGTGAAAAGGACCATTCTGGGGAATAGAGATATCAACTACTACCAGGACCACAAGGATGAGTAAATTGAAAATATCATCACCACTATAATCTGTCATAAACACACATAACATGGATCACTTTGTAGTGAAATGCACTGCATAGGCCTCCCATTGTATCACACAGAGCAGATTAGTTAGCACTCGAGATTTGTTGGGCTTAGTGTCCTGCTGTTCTGAGAATGTACTTTGAACCTGCTCTGCAGCAAGACAGATACAAATTGCTTAATCCACTTTTTACTAGTGAATGAGGCAATTAAGAAAGAGGACGATGTATAACAAAGTAAATAACATGTTTTTAACACTTACAAGTACTGTACTACATATTAGGGCTGCAGTAGACTGTGTGCAATTCATTACAGGGGTTATCTGGCAAGGAAAACATTTTGACAAAGGCCTTGAAAATGGGTAATCAAAACTCTCTTCACTATGTTCCCACACCAATATCTGGCCATAGCAGTGCCTTCTCTATTTCTGTGATATATATACTGCGTGTCCAGGAAGTAGAGACTGCTGGGGGACTCAGGAAGTGGTATGGTGAGTATTATTGTTAAACTCGTTTGATCCAGTTATCGAAAACATTTCCTCACTGGACAACCCCGTTTTTAAATTTTAAATTAGAATTCAATTTTTTTTTATGTAAATATTTTGTTTAACATTTATTTATTTATTTAGCCTCAATTAGTTTAACACTCACTAGACTGGGGTGTGGTGTCCAAATAATCTTCCCATTCTTCACAAATAATCGACCTTTCTTGGTCAGATTCTCAGGCTCCCAGTGTAGTCATCACTTGGTTGTCTACTAGTGGTAGTAACACTGTCAGAACAGTAGCTTAGTCAGAAACCGAGCAAGGCTGAACACCAGGAGAGCAGTTAGGATGCAACAGGCAGCTGGATGAGAAGTGCGCAACTGACTTGAGTCAAGAATGGAGCCAAGGGTATGAATTAGAAGTAAAACTGTAGGTACAAGATGAAGAATTCTAAAAGCAAGGCAGGAAAGATATGCAGGAACAAGGCAGAGGTCAAGGTTAGGGTTATTCAGCGGCCAATATCAGGCTTTATAGCACAGGATCAGAAATTGGCATGGATATAAATCACAATCTGCAGACAAGGCATGATAGACTGATTTGCCTTCACATAGGCCACCAGGATTCACAACATCAGTGGGTGATGGTTGCCCTGGCAATATGCCACCACTAGCCATGCTGCAAGGGAGAGCTGTGTTCAAATCCAACAAAGCCATGGCTGATTTAAGGATCATAGTAGAAGGCTATTCTATTGTGCTTCTAAATAGAAAATACCATACACAATACTAACAATACTAAAAAAATTGTGTGCATGGTATAACTGCTGCCCAAAAGAAACACTTGCAAAAATTACATGAAATTAAGTTGATTTTTGCAAGCCAAAACAACAACCCAGTAAAACTATGGGTGAAAATATGTACTACAGTAAGAAAAAGGCACTATGCACTTAGTGGTGCAAGCATGTAATGGACTGTCTGCTACTGATCCGATTCTCTTTCCAGTCATTTAAGCTATGAGTGCTCCTCTGTGTGAATATCTGCTCCTCCCACATTGCAAGCATTTTCATTGTTTTTATGCTACCCTTCTGTATAGTGGACATACAATAAAATAATGCCATTGTTTATTTTGTCCCAATTTTTTCTAGGTTTGTAAGTTTTAATGAAACTGCAGCAGCAGATGCCGCCTTGGGCTATCTTATTGCCTTCCTAGTTCTTCTGTCAACCATTAAATTATGGCATCTCCTGAGACTAAACCCAAAACTTAACATGATCACAGCAACACTACGCAGAGCCTGGGGAGACATCTCTGGATTTATTATTGTCATTCTTATAATGTTTCTGGCCTATTCCATTGCTGTGAGTGCTTCAGTGATCTTCTGCTTCAGTGCTGTTGTCATGTCCTGACATCCCCATTTTCCTTTTTTTTTTCATTTTTGTTTATTCCTCCCTACCTTCCAAAGATTACAACTTTTATACAAATGTACACAACTTCTATACAATGTATTAGGAAAATGTAAAAAAAATTGTGTGGTAGAATGGGAAAAATCTTAGGGGTTTGTATGGCATTCAATATGCAGTAAAAATGACATGGGTAATTTATTCTTTGGGACAGTACAGTGATACATTTATATAATTTTCTTTAAGTTTTACTACATTTAAAAAAAAGTTTAAAGTTTTTTTTTTCTTAATTGCTTTGTGCCCCCTATTGATGGAATAGAGTAAGGGCTTTCTTTTTCTGTGGGATGAGAAGTAGCTTTTTGGTACAATTTGGGATATATATGTGTTTTTTTTTTCAGCAAAACATATTTATTTTTCTTTTCACTTATTTGTCAATTGGGAAAGGGTCTTTTTGAATACTTTGGGGTCTTTTATGTATTATTAAATTCTTCATTCTACTTAGTCCCCTTAGAGCAGTGATGGCGAACCTTTTAGAGACCGAGTGCCCAAACTGCAACCTAAAACCCACTAATTTATCGCAAAGTGCCAACACGGCAATTTAACCTTAAATTAACCAGGATTTGTTTTATAGTGACCGTGCAATGTTATTACAGCCTGTAATAATATCACATGTCTGCTATAAAACAGATACTGTGTGATATAAACAGTGAAGGGCCCCCACACAGTACAATGCACTCTACAGTGGCCCCCAGACAGTATTATATGCACCAGAGTGGCCCCCACACAGTATTATACGCTCCACAGTGGCCCCAGCACAGTATTATATGCTCCACAGTGGCCCCCGCACAGTATTATATGCTCCACAGTGGCCCCCGCACAGTATTATACGCTCCACAGTAGGCCCCCTCACAGTAGTATATGCTTCACAGTGGGGCCCCCACACAGTAGTATATGCTTCTATGTGGTCCACGGGTTTCCATGGATAACCGCTTTTTAAGCAGATTGGGTTTCCATTTTTCAGGTCCCCAACGCACCCGAGGAACGGAAACCCAAGCACAGGTGTTAACCTACTGTAATTCTACCAGGAGTAACTGTACAAGAACAAACAAATTGCTGAGAAAGGCCCAAGTGACCATAATATAATAGATCCAGGAAAACTGAACTGCAAATATGAAGCAGATACTTGTAGGTACCCACAAAATTCTACCATCTACCATGCAGGCATGACACAGGAAAAGAGCAATCTAAGAGCACAGTCAGTAATGCTGCTTGCTGTCTATGAATAATAACCCACTGGTAAGCATACAAGCAGCCAGTAGTTGATAGAAGCACACAGAAGACTTTTCTTACATTGTAAGCTGTGACATGTGCAGAATGTTCAGTTTCAGCAATTTGCAGATGTGCTATGAGGAGTCTGTGATAAGAATCAGCCCCCCTCTCCCTTCCACTCACATTGATCTGTCTTGCATCTATGAAAACAAATTTAGCTTAGCAACAGAGAATGAGCTGTAAATTAGCTAGAAGACGCTCAGTGGCAGGAACTTTGGAGAGGTTTTTCAGGCAAAAAGTAGCCGCATTTTATTTTAAAGTGCATTACATTTTGGTCCAGAATAACATGCTTTATGGAATGAGACTAAGTTGTCTGAAAAGTTAGTGACCATTTAAAATACTCCAAAATTGTCCTGATATAAAGTATATATAAAGGTCCTCTTTAAAGTTAAATTCACAAACAGTATAAATAATCTGTATGAAAACCTACATGTGTTACATAGATTTTGCAACAGATTGTTTTGCAGATTTGCATTGTAAGATCCCACCAGCTATTCCATCACTTCTATTCTTGCTACAATTATATATATATTATATATATATATATATATATATATATATATATGTATAGTGACTGGAAGAGCTGGAAAATGATGATGAATTTTTATATCTGTGTGTTTCTGATGGTTGCAGTGCAATTTGATATTTGGATGGAAGCTGAATTCCTACAAGTCTGTGTTTGACTCTGCAAAGACTATGGTCAGCCTTCAGCTGGGAATCTTCAACTATGAGGAGGTATTGTCACCCAAAGCTGATTGTAGTAGAAAGGCTTGAATGGAAGAAACTGCAATAAAAAGAGAAGGGAGAATTTTCTGAATGACTTAAATTGTGCATTGCGGCTCCTGGCAACTCCAGCGACCTGTCTTTAGGAACTGCTGTTATTGAGTTGTGCAGAATCACCATAAAACTCTATTTGTAAAGTTATTGCCACAAGCAAATTAGAGCACAAAAAATATAAAAGACCACTCTCATAGACAGTTCTGTTGAGCACAGGTATGTTCAACTTTCAGGGTAGGATATCCCACACAAAACTGACATATGAGTTACAAAATGGTATTTAGCTGGAGATCTGCCCTACTCTGAGTGTCCCAACCTCATGATCCTGTGAATCACATGTAGTCAAGAGCATGAGAGCAGGATTATAAGAAATCTGGCACTTGGTAACTGTACAGCAGGAACTTGGTCCTACTTGACACACTGAGAACTTGCACTGAGTTTGGTAGTAGCGCAGCATGGTGTCCTTTTAGTAGCTTAGTTAATGATTACATCCTAGGTCTACACTTTTCAGCATAGGTAAAGGCCACTGTCCACATGAGGAGGCTTTATCACAATGACTACTGCTGATCACCACTTTATATCAATTTAATCATTTTCCTATGTCTCTCCATTCTTAGGTGCTGGATTATAATCCAGTTTTGGGCTCTTTCCTGGTTGGATCATGCATTATTTTCATGACTTTCGTGGTATTGAATCTCTTCATTTCAGTTATCTTGGTGGCATTCAGTGAAGAACAAAAGCATCACCAGGTTAGTGATAATATAGCTGAATGAAACTGCAGCTCTACAGGATATAATATAAGTACATAACAATATTCAGTGATTCTTTGCCATAATGTTTTATTTTGATTCTTTTATCAGGTAATACTGGGTTTAGATATATTTTGTAACCCCTTCCCACTTAGCACTGTACTATTACATCACACTGAGTGTATGGTTAATGCAGCAGGTACAGGAGCCTTCTGGGTACATCCGGGACCTGGGACTAGCTGCCAGAGTTGAAGCTTAACCCCTCAGATGCCAAGATCAATAATGATCACAGGACCTCGATTGTTTAGGAGACAAGATTTCCCCCTCATTTCAACTCCTGGGGTCTCCATAGCCATGGCAGAATTCTCACTGCCTTTTTCTATAACACATAGGGAATCTATGTGCGATGTACTAGAATACAGAAGATCCCTGGTTAAAGTCCTGGTGTGGGACAGTAAAAAAAATATAGAAATAGAGTTTGCAAAGTTTTTTCAAAAGAGTATAAAAAAAATAATTAATAATAGATTAAAAAAACTTTACAATTTAAAAAATAAATATAAAATGTATTAAATGTAAACAAATAAAATAAACATATTAGGTATTGCCGTGTGCGAATATGTCTCCTCTATCCTAAAATAATGTCATATATGTTTATTCCGAATGGTAAACGCCATAAAAAAATAAATACTGCAGTGTGCAAGTTAATATATTTTGGTAACCTCACTTTCCTCAAACAAAGCAATAAAAAGTGATCAAAAAGCTGGACATAGTAGAAAATGGTACTAATGAAAACTATAACTTGTCCCACAAAAAAGGAGGCCTTACATGGCTCCCTCAACAAAAAAGTAAAAAAGTTATGGCGATCAGAGTACGGTGACCCTCAGCAAATAATTTATTTTTTAAAAATGGCATTTTATTCAATAATGGTGGTAAAACATAATAAAACCCATATAAATATTGTATAGCCGTAATCGCAATAACCTGCCGGAAAAATGAAAATTATCTAATTAAATAAAGAATTATATACACAGCAATTCTTTGCCTATCATTCTATATCAGATGTCATGCAGACGAAGGTCCTTGGAGACCAAAACGTTCAAACACTGACATCAAGTATCTTGTGAAGTTTGATTATCTTTGGCTGTGTGTTCAAGTTTTTTATGGAATAAAGTTTGTGGACACTTAACCCTTTGAGTGCTGAAGTATTATACTATTATTAATTTTGGGCACAGACCGGCAGGAGCTGAGGGCACGATGAAAAGATACCAAACCAAACAGAAAACCAAAACCAAACAGAAAACAAGACCACTAATGGGCAAAATGGCCATAATTTACCAGGTGCCAAGGGCCCAGTTGAGGTTTCTCAATCAGAGGGGTCAAAATGTCTATAAGGGAATTGGTGATCAGAACAAGCAGGCGCATGAATTGCTACATTGTACGGACACTGCTATCCAGGTCCATTCAGAGGTTTCAGAGGGAGAACTTATGCACAGGAATCTGTCTGTTCTCACAGATTCCCAGCTGAATACTCCTGCCTAGTAGTCTCACTTGCATGGCCTCAGCATTCAGGTAAATGATCTGTCCCTTTATTTTAGATTTCAGCTGGGACCCTATCAGCAGTACTAGCAATACTGCCATGATGGTAGCCCTGCATTAGGCATAATTTAGTATACAAAGTTTGCCCAGAGTGTTCCTTTAACATGTACAGTTGTGCTAAAAAGTTTATATACCCCGGCAGATTTTGTTTTTTGCCCTTTTTTTAGAGAATATGAATGATAACACAAAAACTTTTTCTCCACTCATGGTTAGTGGTTGGTTAAAGCCATTTATTGTCAAACTTCTGTGTTTTCTCTTTTTAAATCATAATGACAACCAAAAACATCAAAATGACCCTGTTCAAAAGTTCACATACCCCAGTTCTTAATACCGTATATTGCCCCTTATAACATCAATGACAGCTTGAAGTCTTTTGTGGTAGTTGTGGATGAGTCTCTTTATTTTCTTAGATGGTAAAACTACCCATTATTCTTGGCAAAAAGTCTCTAGTTCCTGTAAATTCCTGGGCTGTCTTGCATGTACTGCGCGCTTGAGATCTCCCCAGGGTGGCTCAATGATATTGAGGTCAGGAGACGGAGATGGACACTCCAGAACCTTCACTTTCTTCTGCTGTAGCCAATGACAGGTCGGCTTGGCCTTGTGTTTTGGATCGTTGTCATGTTGGAACGTCCAAGTATGTCCCATGCGCAGCTTCCTGGTTGATGAGTGCAAATTTGCCTCCAGTATTTGCTGATAACATGCTGCATTCATCTTTCCTTCAACTTTGACCAAGTTTCCTGTGTCTTTGAAGATCACATATCCCCCCATCATCAGTGATCCACCTCCATGCTTTACAGTAGGAATGGTGTTCCTTTCATCATAGGCCTTGTTGACACCTCTCCAAATGTAACGTTTATGGTTGTGTCCAAAAAGATTGATTTTTGTCTCATCACTCCAAATTACCTTGTTCCAGAAGTTTTAAGGCTTGTCTCTGTGCCGTTTGGCGTACTGAAAGCAAGATTCTTTGTGGCATTTGTGCAGTAATGGCTTTCTTCTGGCAACTCGACCATGCAGCCCATTTTTCTTCAAGTGCCTCCTTATTGTGCATCTTGAAACAGCCACACCGATAGTTTTCAGAGAGCCCTGTATTTCAGCTGATGTTATGTGTGGGTTTTTCTTTGCATCCTGAACAATTTTCCGGGCAGTTGTGGCCGAAATTTTGGTTGGTCTACCTGACCGTGGTTTTTACAGGGACCCTGAGTTTCCATTTGTTAATCACAGTTTGAACACCACTAACAGCATTATCAATTCCTTGAATATCTTTTTGAATTCCTTTCCTGTTTTATACAGTTCAACTTTTCCCTTAGATCTGTGGACAATTCTTTTGCTTTCCCCATGACTCACAATCCAGAAACGTCAGTGGCTGGAGGAAAGATGCAACAGCCTGTCTGGATCGCAGAAACTCACTCAGCTTTTATTCACACACACTGATTACAAGCAAACAGGTCACAGGTGAGGATGTTACCTTTAGTAGCCATTCAAACCCCTTTGTGTCAACTTCTGGGCATGTTATCAGGCCAAAATCACCAGGGAATGTGAACTTTTGAACAGGGTCATTTTGATGTTTTTGGTTTTCATTATGATTTAAAAAGAGAAAACACAGAAGTTTGGCAATAAATGGCTTCAACCAACCACTAACCATGAGTGGAGAAAAAGTTTTTGTGTTATCATTCATATTCTCTGAAAAAAGGCCAAAAAAACAACAAAAAAATCTTCCGGAGAATGTAAACTTTTTAGCACAACTGTATGTATGTAAGAACTAGAGACTGCTTTACATACAGTATGTTCTGGCCATCTGCGCCAGTGTTATAGCTACAGTTAATAAATACCTTATGTTTTTAAATAGGCATTCAAGGTCAGCGAGTGATCACTTGTGCAAGCAGCTATAATGGTCTCTGCTGTTATATATTGCCTATAGGTTGCCTATATATAACTCACTCAGCACAACAAAGATTTGTATTATTCTGCATTTACTTATCTGTTATTTTCATATTGCTATAAGTATTCATTCAGGTATATGAAAAGGTTGTATATCCTGGACAAGCAGATGGTGGTATTTGTTTTCAGTGGGACACCACTACAATGCTTGTAACACTATAAAAAGCATGTAAGCACTACCACTCCTAGCATGTAAAGAAAGAAGGGAGCAGCAATCCACTGAAAACAATCTAACATTGATAAGCCATCACCATTGGAAAGTCTATAACCCATCAAGATCAGGAGTGCTGAGAAAATCTACAAGTGCATAGCTAACCCAACACTTAAAATGCTTTGGGACCCTGAACAATGTGAAATTCTGCCATCTCTAGTTGACATGCCAGAAGAAGCTCTTGAGGAAATATTCTAGTGTACAAAACTTTTAGGCAGATGTGGGGAAACTGCTGCAAAGTAAGGATGCTTTCAGAAATAAAAGTCTTAATAGTTTATGTTTGTAAATTAACAAAATGAAGTGAATGAACAAAAGAGAAATCTAAATAAATCAATATTTGGTGTGACCGCCCTTTGGTGGAGTCCTGGAAGTGATGATATGACCCCACAGAGCCCTGATCTCAACATCATCCAGTCTATCAAGGATTACATGAACAGTCAGAAGGATTGCTGCAAGCCTACATCCGCAGAAGACCTGGGCTTAGTCCTCCAAGATGTTTGGAACAACCTCCCTACTGAGTTCCTTCAAAAACTGGGTGCAAGTGTACCTAGAAGAATTGATGCTGTTTTGACGGTAAAGGGTGTCCAAACCCAAGGCTGCATCTAGCCTTTCTGTTGCCTGAGGCGCAAAGTACAAAAATGCTGCCCCTCACCACATAATATCTCCTTTTGTCCTGAACTGCAGATACAATGTCTGTAAAAGCGCTGCAGAATATGATGGCACTATATAAGTAAGCTAAATAAATAAATACTAAGAATTGCATACAGGACAAGAGAAGTGGGCACCATCCACATATACAGAAAAAGAGCAGATACTGAGAATTACACCCAGCATACAGGACAAGAAAAGTGGTACTGCGCACCATCCAAGATCCAGAATCTTACCAGGCGTTATATCGCTTATAAAAAACCCACGTTAAAGTGCCAGCTGTGCCCATACAACATTACCTCCATTGGTGCTGCAATAATGATGCCAGCCACAGTGCCTCCATTAGAGTACCAGTCAGCAGCAGGATCTCACACACTGGTTTCCAGAGAATAGTGTGTGTCAGTATCTAAATTTGTGAGCCTCTGGTACTGGTGCCCAGTAGCGACATCAGGGAGCTGCGCTTACCACTGCTGCCTGCATAGTACATGCTTAGATAGGCATGCACCGACTAGTACACATGCTCTAGTGTGATACTAGAGAGGGGGTTAGTCTGTCCCCAGACCAATGCAGACATACATGGATGTTAATCACTGCCCCCATTATTTATTTTTGGCAGAATCCTACATTACAGCAAAGTAAACCTCATCGTCTAGGTTTATATTACACTTTTGTTCTAAATTGAAGTAATGGAATATAACTTTATCTGTAATATCTTGCCATATGGATGAACCATGCAGCACCAAATGATATCCTGTCAGTGTGCTAAGATAAAGAAGTGTATTAACACCCGTGCTTGATGCAGGCAGAGAAATTATATGGATTATAAGAGCAATGGCTCAAATGTTTAGGTTGTCCTGACCTTTCTCAATGTCTAGCACTGCCTGGGAGGACTGATGGTGGAGCACGATCTGTGTGTTTAGTGCAGCATATTAGGTCATATTTTTATCCAAACTTCACTAACCTGGACCTACACAGGCAGCAGGAACAAATTTTCTTGAGGAGCCACAAATTCTGTAAAGTTCAGATGCAGACCACACAGACAGGCAGAGATTGTTTCTGTCAGCCATTTTACTGAAGCAGCTTTGAAGTTACTCCTTTCCCACTGCAGGCCCCCTTGCTGATGTCTCTTAGTGCCATGATGCATCGCTGTTATAGAGCCTGGGCTGTGCTCTGATGCAGGGCCCCACCAGTAGGAGGGCCCTCCAGAGGATCATCTGGTTCTCCTGTGGCTGTACAGGAGTGTGAGCCAGGACTGCCGCCCTATGCAGTCCTTGGAAAGTGCCGTCTGGGGCAAGAGGCTTACCTCACCTCATGGATTGTGCGGCCCTGGTTACACTATATGTTGATTTGATTTAGATTTC
This sequence comes from Leptodactylus fallax, assembly GCA_947044405.1. Lineage (NCBI taxonomy): Eukaryota > Metazoa > Chordata > Amphibia > Anura > Leptodactylidae > Leptodactylus > Leptodactylus fallax. Next base: position 4,100,411 of record CAMRHE010000088.1, read on the forward strand.
TTTTTTGTTCATTCACTTCATTTTGTTAACTGACAAAAATAAACGATATAAAGTCTATTTTTGAAAGCATTCTAAATACCTGCCTAAAACGTTTGCACACACAGTAGATTACAACAGTTTCCATTCTGTTTACAACTGGACCGCACTTTAATTCATTGGGAGAAAAGCACATTAGAGATTGGTTGTTGTAAAGAAATGCATCTTTTTACAGGCATCGGAAGAGGAGGAAATTGTTGATCTTATGTTGATGAAGATATGCAGCTTTCTTGGACTACGGCATAAGATGGAGGATGGGGGGACAAGTGCAAAATGTCAGAATAACTGAAGACTTTTATTCAATATTACATATACGAATAATTGTTTGCATAATTGTGCTGTAACCATGGTAATCTTATTCAATAGGAAACCAGGAGAAAAAAATGTGATTGGTTTCTATTATTATCAATTTCTTTTCTGTTCTTGTCTGTCTCTGTATGATCACTGGTGACATTTGTATTTCCATAAGTACATTCACATTGTACACTGAGAAATCTAACAGGCAGCTTCAGTTATTCCATTTATGAATATAATAAATTGACACCATGCAATGAATCCTTGTTGTAACTGTAACTATTATATTATGTATATTATGTTATTAATTATATTAGTATATTTCATTGTATTCTATGTACAGCCAGGTCTTGTGTGTGTGTGTGTGTCCTTGTATAATATGAATATACAGTATTTATTTTAACCTGATACATAAACATAGAAGCTTGGGAAGCATATACTGTCTACTTGTGGTAATTGTGTCCCTTTCCTGTTTTCATTCAATGAAATGGCTACTAACTTTTCAATAAACTTAGAATTCACTAATAGAAGCAAACATAAGTAACTATGAGATATATATATATATCACACACACACACACACACTACCGTTCAAAAGTTTTTCCTCTGTCCAGTGTCTGTGTTCTTTTGCCCATATTAATCTTTTCCTTTTATTAGCCAATCTCAGATATGGCTTTTTCTTGGCCACTCTGCCCTGAAGGCCAGCATCCCTGAGTCGCCTCTTCACTGTAGACGTTGACACAGGCATTTTGCAGGTACTATTTAATGAAGCTGCCACTTGAGGACCTGTGAGGCGTCGATTTCTCAAACTAGAGACTCTAATGTACTTGTGTGAAAGATCCTCAGTGCGCCAACACCGTGTTGGCCCACACCTGAGTCTTCTTTCATATAAAACCACACTCACCGCCAGTGAGTGCTGGGTTCACAAGATAAATACAAGACAAGCTTTCTAAATTTTATATATTTATTAACCCCTAAATGGGTCGGTATTAACATCTAACACATGCAGTTCAGAACAGATATGTAGATATATACAAGCATTAACAGTTACTAGTTACAAGATACAGTGCAATGAAATAAAAGGGACTAAAATTGAAATATTTATTTTACCACGCATCTCCTTGATGTGGCTCTATAATCCAAACACGCACACATGCTCTGTCATGTATGAATAACCAGTGGAGGCTTCTTAGCATGTGGCATCAATACAACAATCCAGCCTGCATGCTCTTCACAGTGGTCTGTCTGTAATATCCTGTAGTCTGTCTGTAAAAACTCCTCATAGTGTTCTCTTGTAGTCCCAGCACAATCTCCTCCCACTGACCTCTTACCTCATCTTATATACCCTTTATGCCACCTCCCAGAATGAGGTCACCGGCGACAGCAAGTCTGATTGACTAATGCACTCAAGTCCAGATTCTTTGTATTGAGCTGAGACCAAGTGAAAGGATACAATGTTATCAGCCATATCTGATCTACCAGTTCAGGCTGACCAATGCATGTTTGTTTGATCACTCAGGGCTGTGTAGGAATACAATGGAGCCCTGCTGGGATGGATACAAAGCCCTATTGTTCCTGTCCGGCCACTATTGGCAATATACCTATGAGTAGGCTGTGCACATTGAGTAAAGAGAACTAAGATAGAAATACGCTACCCAGAGATCAAAATACAGCTCTGAGTTATAGCCATATTTAAGCAGAATCATCACAACTTGTCTTGTTGCTCAGTTGTGCAGCGGGGCCTCCCACTTCTCTTTCTACTCTGGTTAGAGCCTGTTTGTGCTGTCCTCTGAAGGGAGTAGTACACACTGTTGTAGGAAATCTTCAGTTTCTTGGCAATTTCTCGCATGGAATAGCCTTCATTTCTAAGAACAAGAATAGACTGTCGAGTTTCACATGAAAGTTCTCTTTTTCTGGCCATTTTGACAGTTTAATCGAACCAACAAATGTAATGCTCCAGATTCTCAACTAGCTCAAAGGAAGGTCAGTTTTATAGCTTATCTAACCAGCAAAACTGTTTTCAGCTGTGCTAACATACTTGCACAAGGATTTTCATGGGTTTTCTAAACATCAATTAGCCTTCTTACACAGTTAGCAAACACAATGTACCATTAGAACACTGGAGTGATGGTTTTTTGATTCATTTAATGTTATCTTCATTGAAAAAAACTGTGCTTTTCTTTCAAAAATAAGGAAATTTCTAAGTGACTCTAAACTTTTGAACGGTAGTGTAACGATATATATATTAGTATCATTAAACATATCACAATTTTCCCCAACACACAACTTTATTACGGTAAAAATAAAATAGTAAACAAACCAGCACATAATCGTTGATTATATTAAACTGTTTTCCCTTAGCCCCAACAGCAGCACAATATGGGGTATTCCTGCCCCTGTGTGCTGGTAGGACAAGCGGAACTTTTAATTAGCATAAATTATGCATGACTACGTTACCCTATAAGAGGGCAAAGAGACCTTGTCCCCTCTTGTGTAAGTTATAAAGTAAAAAATTTTCAAATTTAGGGAGGGAAGCTTGTGCTGCTGTTGGGACTAAGGAAAAACAGATTAACATTATAATCAACGATTCCCTTACGTCCCACAGCAGCACAATATGGGGATATAGCAAGTAATTCCCTTAGGGAGGGTTTTCCTGCTCTACAACACCTAGGACTGACTAACCAAAGGCAGTTGACACAGAACTCCGAAAATCTAGATGATAATGTTCCATAAAGGTTAGGTGAGATGACCAAGAAGCAGCCGCACAGATCCGATCCAGAGGTAAGGCCCGGTTTTCAGCCCAAGAGGCTGATACAGCCCTGGTTGAATGGGCTGTACAAAATTCGGGTGGAGCTATCCCCTGAGCAAAAAAAGAGACTTTGATTGTCTCCATGATCCACCTAGACAAGGTAAGCTTGGAAGACTTGAGACCTTTGTCTCTACCATACATGTTGACAAGGAGATTCTCGCTCTCCTAAAGGACACCCCATAACATCTAGTGTGTGCAGTTTTTTCTCCTCTTCAGAGGAAAGGGAAGGAAAGAACACAGATAAAGAAATTAACTGATTAATATTGGCGTGGGAAGGCACCTTAGTGTTAAACCCAGGAAGAAACCTAAGTTAGACCCTATCCGCAAAAAAGCATATATAAGGTTCCTTGGAAGAAAAAGCCTGGAGCTCACTCACCCTTTTGGCTGAAGTGATGGCTAATAGAAAGGTGGTTTTAAGGCAAGAAATTTAAGATCTACATCTTCCAAAGGTTCAAAGGGAGGACCACAAAGACCTGAAAGAACAGTGGAAAGATCCGACTGGGGAACCGGGGCTGAGACCGCCGGTCTAAGTCTGGTAGCGCCCTTAAGGAATCCAACAATAAGGGAATCTTGGGACAAACGTCTGCCTATACAGGCGGATAAGGCTGAAACCTGTACCTTCAGGGTAGCAGAAGAAAGGCCTATATCCAAGCCGCCTTGAAGAAAATCCAGAATTTCTGCCGTAGTAGGGTTTGAACTATCAGCTTCTCTTCTGGAGCACCACTGCTTGAAGATGTTACATATCCTTTAGTAGCTTTTCTTGGTAGACTCTGCTCTGGCACAGGAAAAGGTCTTCAAGACGGCTTCTGACAGCCCACTAAATCTCCGTAGGGACTGGTCAACCTCCAGGCTGTCAGGTTGAATCTCCTCAGATCCTGGTGCTTCTGAATTCCTTGGGAAACCAGGTTCTGGGTGGGGGGAAGCCTCCAATATGTCCCTCGACTCATGTACATGAGCTGGGCAAACCAAGTCCTTTTTGGCCAGAATGGTATGATGGCTATCACAGAGACTTGGTCCTGTCTGACTTTCATCAATACTCTTGGTATCATGGAAAGTGGAGGGAAGATGTACGCCAGCCTGAACCTCCAAGGGATGGACAGGGCATCTACTGCCAAGGGATAGTCCTCCTGATACAGTGAGCAAAACGTCTCTACCTTGGCATTGAGTCTGGTCACCATGAGGTCTACTTCTGGAAGACCCCACTTCAGGGTAATCTGATGGAATACATCTGGATTGAGAGACCATTCTCCTGATACGACAAGACCCCGACTCAACTGATCCGCTACCATTTTCAGGGAAACTTTGATGTGAACTGCGGATAAGTGGGTCAGATTTTTCTCTGCCCAGGTAAAAATCAGATCTGTCTCTCTGAGGAGAGACACTGATCTGGTGCCTCCCTGTCTGTTCAGGTACATTACGGTCGTCATGCTGTCTGACCGAACCTTGAGAAAAAAATAAAGTAGTGCCAGGTACACGGCTCTGAGCTCCTTCCAATTGAAAGAGGTCTTTTTTTTTTTCTAGACTGCTCCAAACTCCTTGTCCGGTCTTCTCATACAGGTGGGCTCCCCATCCCGAGAGGGATACATCGGTAGTCAACAGGGTCCAAGGAGGTTGGACCGTGGACATTCCATCTTTCAGGTGTATCCACCATCTGAGGGAAAGACGGGTACTGGGAGATAGCTTGATCTTTCTGTCGAGATCGAAAGGAGTACAGTTCCAGGCTCTTAGTACTTCCATCTAGAGAGGACGCAATTTATGAACCAATCCAAGCTCTGGAGAAGGGACACGGCTATCAGTAATTGCTGGAGCAGAATAGATTCTGACTGGCACTTTATTAGCCAGTTGTCCAGGTATGGCACTACCAAAAAGGCCCTGCAGCCTGAGAGAGGCGGCTATAGGGGCCACAACTTTGGTGAAGGTATGAGGAGCTGAAGAGATGCCAAAGGGCAGGGCTGCGAACTGAAGATACTTCCTGTGGCCGGAAACTGAAACGGCGATTCTGAAAGACCTTCTGTGTGGAGGATATATTGGGACATGCAGATAGGCATCCTTTAGATCTAAGGTGACGAAAATTTCGCCCTGTTGAAGAAAGGATGTAACGGACTTTATGGCCTCCATATGAAAATGTTTTTTCTTTATGAAGCGATTCAGATATCTTCGGTCTATAATCATTCTCCAGTTGCCTGATGGTTTTGGCACGCACCAGAAAAACTTGGGCATAGACACCGAATCCTTCCTCCAAGGTGGGGACCTCTTCCAAGGCCCCCTTGAGGATGTAATCATGAATGGAGTACTCCAATATATCCTGCTGAGCCGCAGGAAGGGAGCAGGTTAAGATGAATCGATCCTGAGGGGGATGAAGAAACTCGATCTCGTAACCTTGCTGAACAACCTGCAAGACCAAGGGTCTTGAATTTTTTCCTGCCAGACGGTGTAGAGTTGGAAAAGACAACCTCCAATAGGAGTCTCAGCCACAGGAAGAAGGCAGCAGATGTCAAAGCTGGGCTTCTTTTTGTCCTCATCCTTGGAAACCCTTCTTCCCGATCCCCTAGGCTGATACCTAGGATGTCTGTGGAACTGAAGTCTGGGTTGAGGCTGATAACCTCTACTCTGTCCGGAAGGTCTTGACCTGCCTCTAAAGGCCTGAGGCAGACTCTTACCCCTTTTTACCGGCCAGGTGTTCCATAATCTCATCTAGGCCTTTGTCAAAAAGCTTACCTGGCTCAAAGGGTAGCGAACAGAGGTTGAATTTGGAGGCAATATCCGCTCTCCAGAGTTTCAACTATAACGGCCTTCTAGCTGCCGTAGAAAGGGCCAAAGATTTGGCCACCAGCCTTAACTGATGCAGGGAGGCTTAGGCTAAATAATCTACTGACAAAAAAACAGAGCTCAAAAAAGCTAGTAATCATCTCTGGAAACTCCAGAGTCGATGTCTCTTGGAAGCTTGGCTAAATCAGCCCGTAGTTTGCTTGAGACTTCATTAGAGGCAATAGCCACGGAAGTCTGACCGGAGGCCAGAGAGTAAACCTTCCTGAGAGTACTCTCTATGCATCTGTCTATGGGGTCCTGGAGGTTAGATCCATCAGCCACCGGGACCACCGTACGACGGGATAACTTGGCCACTGCCGCATCAACTTTAGGTGGGAAACCCCACCGATCCTGCTGGGACTCCACAATAGGGAACAGGGTTCTAAATCTCCTGGAATATATAGGAGCTTTTTCCGGATATTACCATTCTGCAAGCATGAGTCTTTCCAGTGACTCGTCCACTTGGAAGGCCCTAGGCTCTCTAGAGGCGGAATGGGAGGCTTCCCCGTCAACATCACGGTCCCTTGATCAGATGGACTTCAGCAGCCTATTTATCTTCTCAAGAAGAAAGAGAGGTCTGCTGGAATCTTCCAAGGTATCATCAGATGAAAGCATCTCAACAATCACCTGGAGATCTTTAATAGGAACCAGAGTCTGCTTCTCCACACGAGGTTTCTTGGAAATCTGCAAGATGGAGTCCAGGACTTCCTGCAAGGAGTCCTGCATCTATTCCTTGACCCACACGATGTCACGTACAAACGGTTGATCGAGGAGGGGGGGTCCACGGCACTGACGGCAGTGGAAAAACTCATACCCATCCGGCAAGGGAGTATTACATTCTAAACAAGACAGATGCTTGCGTTTGGAGGATCTTTTCCTTCTACAAACGTCACAATTCCGCACCAGAGGTTGAGGAGGACATCTATAAGGAGACCAAAGTCACCAGACAGTAAAGACAGCTAAAATAAATAGCAAGAAAATACCTTTGGAGAATCAAGTGAATCAGACAAAGACAGAAGCGCTTAGCAGCCGGCAAATAATCCCAAAGGATAAGAAGCCGGACTCAGAGAGGAACAAGCCCAACACTGCAAAGAACTATGGGGCTTTATAGAGGGGAAAAAGGGGGCAATGCCTCACAAACTTTCCCCTTCAAATTTCTGCAACAGAGCTGCTTCAGCAATAAAGCAGCTCACAAGAAGAGAACAGGAATAAAAATGCAATAGAATCCATATTAAAATATACCTTATTCAAATTTTCGCGGCACCAGAAGTAGGCTGCAGCATAAGTACGGCGAGAAATTGCGTCCCCAGAAACCCAGCACGAAAGAAAGGGAAGAAAAAAAGACCGACGTCACTTCCGGTCACGGCAAAGTGCGATGAAGCCCGCAGAGCAACAGATATGCCTGTACACAGCTCGATCAATTGGAAAATTAAAAAGTTATAGCTTTTAGAATATGGTGATACGAAATCAAAATATTTATTTTATAAAAGTGGTATTATTGTGGAAAAGTAGCAAAACGTAAAAACCACTTTATACATTAAGCACCGCTATTCTGACCCACAGAATAAAGTTAGCATGTCATTTAAACCATATGGTGAGCGATGTAAAAAGTATAATAATAATACATTTTATCTATATAGCACCAACATATTCTGCAGCACTGTACAAAATGTAGGGTTCAAGTACAGACAAAAAGATACATTACAGAGAAATAGTCAATTCACACAATGGGACTGAGGGCCCTGCTCACAAGAGCTTACAATGCTTTTAATGGAATTAACTCTAAGGGTTGGTTCACACTATTGTAATTTGATGTCCGTCACAGGATGAGAGCAATGGACATTAAATGATAGATGCAGACAGAGACCCGTCTGTCAGGTGTCCGTCTACATTCACCCCGATGTAAAATACTTGATGGAAACTTTATTCTGTCATAATTTTCACTTTTCTGAAGGAAGAAAGAAGTTTTTCTTATGTTACAAAAGTAAACAAACATGACAGAAGACAGTGTCCGGTATATTGTTTACATTAGAGTCAATGGGAACGGGCACAGGTGGAGGGGACTCCGTCTGTGTCTGTTACTGTGCTACAGATGACAGCCACAGACATTGATAACAATAGTGTGAACATAGCCTTAATGAGCAGCAGATAATTTGACCTTACCAGGTTCCCACCATTGCCCTGTAACACGGTCAGCAGAATACTGTTTAAGACACAAGGGACACAGACTGCAGACAATACATAGGGATTTTTGCCTTCTCCATGGCTTCCATGCTCCACTAGGTTTATCTATTTAAATACACAGGTGCATCTTAATAAATTAGAATATCTTTGAAACGTTCATTCATTTCAGTAATTCATTTAATAATCAGCGTCTTCCATGATTGTGTGTCCTACTGAACCAGACTGAGGGACCATTTAAAGGCTTAGGAAACCTTGGCAGGTGACACACTGAATTTACAATTGTAACACCCCTTTGGGCCGACCTTTGTAGGCAGGGTGTGTTGTAGTTCTCACCTCACTATGACGCAGTGCCTCCACCCAAATCTTGCTAGGAGCTCTATAGGAATTCAGGAGGGTCTTCCTCTTCTGCTAGGGGTCGACTTGGGAAACCCCCACCTAAGCTCAGTACACACAAATGTTGAGGGTAAAACTACTTAACCGGATTATTATGGCAAGGGTAAACAAGGGCAAACTTAATAAAATGTGAACAGAGAAATGTTTCAGTAATTCACATGACAATGCACAGGTACATCTATGTGCTCCTTGGCAGTTGCTGGAAGAAGCCCCTTCTGCAGCCCATGTGGCTGCCTGTCTTCTCTCTTCTGCAGACCTTTCCCATAATTCCCTGCTCAGCCAATCAGTCCCTTTCTCTGATACTCCTCCCCCTGGAGTAAGGGGTGTAGGGAAATGGCCCTCAGCATAAAATGGCTGATGTCTGCTGTACTGGGTCCTGGTTTGGCATTAACTGCAGCACCTGCTGTATGCAAAATGCTCCTTGCAGGGGTTACACAATACTGAACTTTTTTATACTATTCTAATTTTCTTAGATTTGGGTTTTCATTACCTGTAATCCATAATCAACATTTACAGAAATAAAACACTTGAAATAGAACATTCTGTGTGTAAAGAATCTAGAAAATATAGGAGGTCACTTTGTTAATATAATTACTGAAATGAAAGATATTCTAATTTATTGAGATGCACCTGTATTTTTGTAGACAAGTAATGCCATAGAGTAGCTGCTGCCAAACTGCTTCTGCCCGTCACTGGTAAGTGCCAACCCCGCTTTCTGCAGAACATTCAGAACAGTTACCAGATGTTTATTCTTCCCTTCTCTGCTTAATTATTCAGAAGTCTCCGTCTGCCACTAGGTGGAGTTTCCTACTGAATGGAAGCTGTGAAAGGCTGCAGTGAGCGCCCCCTTGTTGTGGTGTCAAGTAGTAATAATATTATAATATTATTCTATGGCTGAATAGAGTAGCAATGCTTGGATTACTCATGAAGGGGCACTATGGTTGTAGCCTGTTGGTAGTCTGACGGCATGCTTCCTGAGGGTCACTGTATATATGTTGGTTGACCCTCTGGTACGGTGTCCGTTAAAATAAATACATTTCTGCTGGTAATCTGCCCCTTCAGGTCAGTGGTGTTAAAAGCAAAAATCACAACTTTTTGCACAAAAAATTGCAAGTTTTCCTGCATTGTATGTCAGAAAACTGGGGCACAAGGTATAAAAAATCTACCCATGCTGCATTTTGGCACTTTTTTTTTTTTTATTGGAAAGTAATGGTAATGGTAATAAGAGATGTAAAGTTGAACGACACAGAATAAAACCTAGACAGTAAATCTGCTGTACAGGAGGAGGAGTTCAGGGAGTATGGCGCTATAATGCCACTTTACAGCAGTCTGTAGTCTGCTCCTACTATAGGTACAGCAGTTGATGTGCACAAATAACATGCCACTTGCCCCGCCCCCTCCGCACCTGCGCAGTAGACCTTGTGAGGTAGTCGTCGGGGCCGCGCAGTGGCGGCTGGAGCAGGGTGCGCGCTAGGAAAGATGGCGATGAGAGTGCTGCGCGGGGTGAGCAGCGTGTACTGTGCTGCACGTCTGCTGCAGACGAACTTGTGCCCGGTCCGGTACCTGAGCGGAGCCTCTCGTCTGCTCGCTGGTGAGTGCCGAGTCTGTGGGTCGGGGTAGAGCGGGCACAAGAGGCTCAGTACCTGTCACTCAGCGGGTCATTCACTGCGGGGCAAACAAGTCAGTCCCGGGGAGACGGCGCTCTGCGGTTATAAGTGTGAATACGGTGTGACGGGATGGAAGCGCTGCAGGGCTCCGAGTCACAGACACTTGTAGCCACCTGTGCTCGGCTCACGTTCTGCGCCACTGCCATTGGTTACTATTGGCTAGAAGTTGGGGAGACTTTCAGGTGCAGGGTGTTATGGGATGTAATGGACTCAGCTCTGGTGGTGTACGACAACCACATACTTGGTGTTTCCACTCCTGGCTGTTCTCAGCATCTCTGATTGCTGTCAGTGAATAGGATCTTGGTGACTTCCAGTGGATGAACTGTAAGGAGCAGGATCTCTGCGATCACATGACCTGGAAAGAAAGGTTTTAATTCAAAGACTGCAAGCAGAGATCCTGAAAACTGAGAAGTGATACAGTATTAAAGATCTTATTGTAATGTACATGCTTTATTTGGAGACCCCTTTACTACTGGCGGGGTACCCTTGTATACAAACGCAGGGGAGGAATCTTGTGGCCGGGCAGGGAGTGCTGGTACGTGTGGTGTTTATACATGCACTGATGTGTGAGAACTTGGCTCACGTTGGGGCATGTGAGCTGGACTGCCGCAGGCTATGTTGTTGCAATTGTATCATAAGTTTGATGGTTCTGAGTTCACCTCCAAACTGACACGTCTAAATGGCGGCTGTATGTTGTATAAATGCAATGCATTGTCTGTAAATGTGCCCCATTGCATCCCTGATGACCCCGACCACTGCAGACAGGAGGCTATGGCTAGCAGAGTTTACTGCCCGCCTGGCTGGGGCCAGAATAATATAGACGTAGAAAGTTTCTTGCTTCCATGACTGACCTGTGTGGTCTGGTATAGCCTGTTCACTTTCATGGTGGGGCTACCTTTGTGGTAAGGTCAAACTCTACACCATCTTAATATTTTAACACTGTCACAGGAGTGCGCAGACACCATAGGACCCCATAGCAGCTGCGTGCCACTCAATGTCATGACATTTTGGCTTGTGAATGGATTTGATTTCATGGAGATTCTGCTGATCTTGTTGTCAAATACTGTATAGCAGACGACTGAGGGACCCCACGGTAAGCGGGATCTTATAGGGTTCGCTCTCCGCAGCTGTTGTTTCTGAGCATGGGGAATGCAGCATTGTATCTGGAGTCAGGGATTTCTCAGGTTTTGCACTCTGTAGTCACTTCATGTTGTCTTTTAGAGTGCAAAGGGCAGAATGTGCATGTAACACACGAGACTCTAAGCCGCATGCAGAATGGGTCCCACCGCCAGAAAGCAGTAAAAAAAAAAACATACTACAGCAACTGAATTATATAGGACGAGATTCACTAAGCAGAATGCTGCTGGACTCTGAATTACGCAGACCCAAATTCAATACATATCTTGGGCTGCATTCACATCAGCTTTTTACATCTGTTTAGCAGATCCGTTTAATGGATGAACGAATGCAAACGGATGGTCATCTATTTACATAGAGCTTAATGTACAAAAGAAACAGATCTGCTTCTATTTTATTGAAAGGCACAAAAAACTTAGTATACTTATACTTTTGTCTCTCTCAGAAAAAATGGATTTTTTTTTTATCATTGATCCCTATATAAACTCATGACCATCTGTTTTTTGTTTTGTTTCTGCTGAACCGATGTAAAAACGATGTGGTTGGACCACTAGGTGCTATTTTACTGCCAGATATTGGCGTGAAGTAAACCCTACAACATATTTCTGCTGCATCTGAACTTGTCCCTATGTTTCAGCATACATGAGTGAGTACAGTAGCAGTGTAAGGTGCTATGTGCGACTACTTGTGGAGTGAAAGCCCCTCGCTACCACCGTACCATTCAGATTACGTCTCTTACATCTATTTAGCAGATCCGTTTAATGGGTACAAATGGACGGCCATCCATTTATATAGAGATCAGTGGTTTAAATAAAAGTTTCTCTCTGTTTTTTTGGACTGACAAGGTATTGTATGCTACGTTTTTGTGTCCGTTTGTAAAGGGGACAGAAACAGATTCATTTTTTTTTATTTTTTTAAATTGATCTCTATGTAAATGGATGTAAAAAATGTGGAGCTCCTGTTTATTGTACTTGTGTAAACCCTGTTCATATGTACCGCACCATGGAATGAATTGTGACTAGCAATAGAACATAGTAATAATAATGCAGGCGCTTATATTTTAGCTGTATATAACATTTAGGGCACCCACTGACTTAGTTTCTCTGCATAGGTTCATGAATAATGTTTTCATCCTAGTCTTGTACATTCAGTGCCTTGTACAGAAGTGGAAAGTAATTGTGTAAATGGTGAATCAGAACTCTCTATAGACTGTAGAAATATACAGAATATACTATATATATTTGGCTTCTGCAGTAGATTCCCCATTTCCTCAGCTGGATCACTCCATTCAGTACTGTGCAGCCTTAGATCTGGTTTCAGCCAGAGATTTCTCGCCACAGTCGCTGAGCATATAGAGTGTGAAATGCCTGTGGACTGTGGGAAATCTGCTGAATGACTTCTAACAAGTGATGTGTGATGGTTCAGGGCTGATAATTCCTTCATGTGATGTAACTTTCAGAACACAACCTGGGTGCTATATGGTTTATATGGAGCCTGCCAGCGTATTACTTGTCTTCTGTAAGGATTTATACTAGAATATGTCAGAGAATTACTTACCCCCACCGATCATGAGTACAGGGGTCCCTTGTCCCCACGCATGAATGGTATGGTGGTTGAGCCTGCATGGTATTGGGCTATTCTTCAGCAGTTCTATAGTAAGAAATGGAGAAGTATTGTGTATGCCCAACCGCCGCTCCAGGGAAACAAGGTCACCCCCATTGTTGTGATCAGTGGGGTCACTCAGGCCAGTCAGGCACTCATCATGTGTCCTGTAGGTAGCTGGTAAGTTTTTCATTTATTTCATTTGCATTTTATTTTATATAGTGCTGACCTATTCCACAGCACTTTACACATCACACGTGTATTCATGAATATACTACAGGACAGTCAGGACAGTTATCCTGCGGGGAGGCAGGTACTCCTGGCATCATAGATGCCTATCATTCCTGGAGTCCAGGTCTGTGGACTGGTTCGGGCCAGGAAATGGAACGGATATATGGACATTTACAGCTCTTGGAAGTTTAAAGGGGTTGTGCAGGACTAGAAAACGTGGCTGCTTTCTTCTTCACAGGAAGTGATCTCACATCTGTTGGTCACATGGCAATGCTACAGCTCAGTCCCTTTAAACTAAATGAGACTGAACTGCAGCATGGCCATGTGACCAACAGATGTGATGTCAATTCCAGAGAAACGGAAATAAGCCATTTTTTTTTCTAATTCTGCACAACCCCTTTAATAAGAGCTAATACATTCATGTGCACAGAGCGCCACCTAGTGGTAACTGCAAGCAGCCATAATTTAAACGGGTTGTCAATGTTTAGAGAAACAAGGCTATTCTCTTTAAAAACTGCACCATGCCTGGCTACAGGTTGTGTTACAACTGAGTCCCATTCACTTTAGTTGCAATATGAGACAAAGCACAGACATTTTATTGTTTCTGGAAGAAAGCAGCCATGCTTTTCTAATCGAAGAAAACCTCCTCAAATTGTCTGCTTGAAGCTTGAGCGTGTCAGTAAATAAATGGTGCCTTGTGTCATTGCTTCTTATTGCTGTACATTTGGATCCTTGTGGAATTGATGCCATTTCTCTTGCTTATTTCCATTTTAGCAGCTCGCAAGTTCACAGACAAGCATGAATGGATATCCGTAGAGGACGGAGTTGGGACTGTTGGAATCAGCAAATTTGCCCAGGTATTGACTTGTTTGTGTAACATGTTACTGGCTGCAATGTGACATGTGTAAATGTGAACTTTGACATCTGTAAAGTCAGTCTTGCAGGATTCATCTTATCTTTTTTTTCCTGAACTTTGCCTGCTTTTCTAACTGGTGTTTCTTTATCAGTTACTAGCAAACGGCAGTAATATCGCTTGCAATAATGAAGTATTTATTTACAGGTTATTTTTGCTATACCTGCATGTTACTTTCTCTTCAGTATTTTGATATACAGAACTAAGACCAGTTTACAGTCCGTGTAGCAGGACGTGTGTGGTTCATGGTGTAAGCAGACATGTGATCTGTAAGGCTGTGTCCACACTAGTGTTATGGCCCTTTGAGGGATTAGTTTGCAAAAGATCCAAATAGATCTTATTGACTTTAACAAGAGTTCTCCAGGACAGTAACACAGATGGCCTCTGGGTAGACCATCAATGAGAGTCCAACCTCTATGAGATTGGGGTGTACTGCTTGTGTCTGTGTACAGAATACTTACAGGACCACAATGGTCACCTCAGTGTGCTAGTTGGCAGGGTTCATGGTAGGTTGGACATGCCGAATTAAATATAGAAGTTAGGCCATCATAGTTAAAGAACCCTGTAGGGTATGTGCTCTCACACACCATTAAATTTCTATTGTGGAATTCGCATATATTACATGTGTGCCTTGTTGTATATTTTTCTGCAGATTCATTGCAGATTTACCCTGCTACATTGAAAGAAGTAAATTTCACTGTGTAATTCTGCAGAAATTTGCGCCGCCAGTCAATTTAAATTTTTTTTTTCCTGTTTTGCTGTAATTATACTGCAATTTTGCCATCTGCAAATTCAGAAGAAAAATCTACAATAGATCCACGAGAAAAGCACACTAGCGTTTGTGTATCTGTCATTTGGGTCCATGTGGTGACCCAAAAGATGGAGAACCCATCCGCTAAAAAAGCGGTTTCCTGGTAACCCCATTGACTATAACCTGTGGTAGAGAGAAAAGTCCTCCGTGCAGGATTTTTCTCTCTGACGATTTTAGACGGAATCTGTGAGTGTCATATGGAGACTCCAACATAGATGTGAACCTAGCCTGACTGTGCTTTTGCTGCCATGAAATACCAACACAAATGTGGACACAGCTTAAAAAGGTTTTCCTGGATTTATTAATTGATGACCTATCCTTAAAGAGTACCTCCAGTTATAAACAACTTTCCATAAATGAATAGTAAAGGTGAACATAGTAAACTTTAATATATCTGAAGGAGATCTGTTTTTTCTTCACATTTAATTTCTCTAAATTAGTCTATGGAGAGGGAAGGGGGGATAGAAAAGAGACTCAAATAATTGCTGCTGTTCCTTCCTTTTTATACACTAAGTTTGGATAAGAAGCTGATAATACACGAAATGAGGCAATAAATCAATTAACCAGCCACAGTCGAATCCTGCTCAGCCCCTGCTTTGTCCATACAGTTGTATGTGTGAAGCTGAATATGGAGCCGGATATGATGTAAACAAGCAGTCAGATTGAAGATAAGGAGCTTAATGAGGCTTAATAAGTGGTAAAGGAAACAGATCTCTGTAATCCGATATATTACAAAGTTTCTTATATTTAAATGCAGTATTCATTTATGAATATTTGTTTATAACCTGTGGTATGCTTTAAAGCGTACTCACTTGAATGGGACTGAGCTGTGATCAAGTTAAAAAAAAAACAGTATTTATTGCTATCTAACTTTAAAGGGAGTCTGTCACCTGAACAGTCCCTACTGAACTGTTCTGGTGGCGGACTCTCTTTTAATATTTATATGTATATGTATTGGAATAAACCTTAACCATAAGCCCTCTTATATGTGCATATATTGCTTTTCTTTTAGGAGTCATTAGGAGATGTGGTTTACTGTAGTCTTCCTGAAATTGGTGCCAAGCTCAATAAATTGGGTATGTTGAAATCTTTTTTTTTTTTGCCAGTAGTTTATAATACTGGCCCTATGGTGTTTTCACAGTTGTTAAGGGTATTTGAAAAATTTGGGATAAAACTGCAGAACTGTATTTCACGCTCTTCCTTGTATAAAGGCCTCTTCAGACTGGAATCACATACTTAGGTTTTTGTGGCAGGGTATTGCAGCTTTGTGCTATTATTTGAATGATTTGCTATTTAGATGATGTGAAAAGGATGAAGCACTAGCTATGTGTCCCCCCCTATGCAGGTGATCAGTGAGGACACTTAGTCAAACCCCCAAATAATGATATTGATGACCTATCTGAAGGTCAGGCCATGCCCTCCTCTCTGCGCTCAACCTCCTTGTGCTCAGTATATCATAATTGATCTATATTCTAAAGTTGGAAGTTCATCGCGGATATATCTGGGGCTTGACTGAGCTGGATTGCTCGTATTGGTTAACTAAGTAACTAGTATTTGATAACCCTTTGGAATTCTTAAATGTCCTTATATATCACTTATTGTGTGAGGAAAAATATTGTGTAAACTATAATTGTAGTGTAAGTTATGACGTCTATTACTTGGTGCTCTGATCTCACAGTGTGGTTTTATCTAGTGAATTTTCTCTCTTCTAGATGAGTTTGGAACATTAGAGAGTGTAAAGGCAGCTAGTGAACTCTTCTCTCCCTTGACTGGAGAAGTTACAGCAATAAATGAAGCTCTGGTAGATAATCCAGGGTTGGTGAACAAATCCTGCTACGATGAAGGTAAACACAATAATGTGCAATGTTGACTGACAGGTCACTAACTGTAAGTCATCGCCTCTTGTTAAATCTGGAAATACTGGTCTTGCACACCTGTATACAGCTACATCTGAACTTCTGCACCAAAAACTCAGCCCCCAACAGTTCTACTAAACCAAACTTTTATCACCTTTGGGTTCTATAGTTTGGTTTAGTAGAAATAAGGGGGCCTGGGTCTTGTGACCATAATAAGGCTCCCCAAAGAATATCCCTTTAAATGGGCCTTCTGTGAGTCCTTAAACTGGGACCCCCACAGATCAGCTGTTTTGAAGAGATCATAGTGTTTAGGTAAGCACCATGGCATTTACTCTAGATACAAAGCAAAGTGTTGTTCACTGTGTAGGGTTGTGCTTGGTCTTGCAGCTCTGTCCCTTTCACTTCAATGGGACTGAGCTGCACACAGACCATGTAACAAATGATTGTGATGTTGCTGCCTGTGAAATGAAAGCTGCTCCCACTTTGAACAGCTGATCTGAGGGGTTTCTGGTTATCTGACCCCCTGATAAGATATTGATGACCTGTATTAAGAATAGATCAGTAGTATGCTTCAGATTCATTACAGTGAATGATGATACGTTTGGTGCACTCTTAGACTGTCTAGTCTAAATTTACTACACACATGAATTGATAGTTTTGGCCAAGATATTTTTTGTGCACTATGTTACAACACAGGCTCTATACCTTTTTCTAGAAGCCCTGTCTATCTGCTTTGTAAGGGGCAGAAAGTGTAAAACAGTTACAGTACGATGCAAATTGCACCAGAATTCTGTTGCATTTTCACTTGTAAATCTGCCTTATACTGGGGTTTATATCCTGGTCTGGGGTTTCATAAAAATTAATTTTTTTTTTCTTCTTATGTTCAGGGTGGTTAATAAAGGTAACGGTGGATGTTCCCTCGGAACTGGATGACCTGATGAGTGAAGATGCCTATGAAAAATATGTAAAGTCAATTGAGGACTGAACACGGCACACTAGATGTTGTAGTCTTGTTTAGAATCACAGTAGTGGTACACAGGAGGGCATCTGCCCCCAGGTTGGTGGACGCACTCTCTACAGGAATAATGGTTAACCAGTCTTTCTCTCCTAGTAGCTTTAAGTTGAACTGGTGGACAATGACACAACTTCAGGATCCTGTTTAAATATCTTGTCCTTTTTTAAGAAGAATCTATCAGAAAATTTTACAGTGAATATAAATCTAATTAACAAGATATCTAGTCTTTTCTTGTTTTTTTTTTTTTTTTTGGCTTCAGCAGAAACTCTCAATGACACTTTCCAAAGATTGCTCTTTAGTTCTGTATTGAATTTTTACATAAAAGAAAGTGATGGAGATCTTCTATAATCATGGTGTCAGGAGCTGAATGCCTCCTCTTTAATACAGGTTTACCAATAATATTGTGTAATAAAAATGATAATCTGGAATATTTAGCTGTCATTGCATTTCCTATATATGCCGAGCAAGCCACAGTCATGTGAATCATGCCTGCATTTTCCTTAGCCATGGCTTCAATTTTAAAGAGAGATTCTCATTATGATAAAGCGATTGCATATCGCTAATATATGAGCCCCACCTAATCCTAAGAATATAGTTGCTGCTGCTTGTTCAGATTTTTTTTCTTGCTCAGCTAGGCGGCTTTGAGCATTACTGTCTAAAAGTCAGACGCTGCAAATAGACTAGACAGTCTAAGGCTGGGTTCACTCCTGCTTCTGGTATCCGTCCGCTAGTAAACCGTTTTAAGAGAAAAACAGTTTGGTACAAAAAGGATTCCAAACAGTTACACAGTGGATACCCGAATCCATTTTTTTAGATGGATCAGTCAGTGGGTGTCCGTTCCAAAAAAAAATTGACAGTTTGTATCAGTTTGTGACCAATCCGTTTTTTTTTTTTTTCTTCCCCCTTCTTCATTCTGAGCATGCGCAGAGGGAAAAACAGATTGCTATCCGTTTGTAATCCATTTCCCATAGACCTCAATGTTTTTAAAAAAAACAAAAAAAAAAAAAAAAACACAATTGGTTGCTGTCTGTCTGGAATCCTTATTTTTAGGATGGAGACAAAGTCCTGCAAGTTCTACTTTTCTCTCTGCACAAGAAAGCGGAAACCAGACGGAAATGGCACAAACTGATACATGCGGATTACTTTTAAAACCATTGAAATCAATGGGTTTTAATCCGGACCGTTCAAAATCAGTTTTTGAAGATTTCAAATACTGATTTCGAGTGGATTGACGAACACAGATGTGAACCGGGCCTTTAACAGCACCAGATTTATGAAGCCGTCTAATGCTGGATGATAAATCTGTATTATTAGACAGTCTATTCTAACCTTACAACTCCTACTAGCTGGATTAGTTTGTCAGAAAAATGTGCAAAACCTAGGTCATGCCATGGACAGTGTGAGTGTGCAATGCAGAATTATAAGATATGAAGCTCCAGAATTATTATATTATGGGAAATCAAGCATTTGGTAAAACAGATGTCAGGAGAGATTAAAGGTCCTCTTAAAAGGGGGAACACATCAGAAAGTAAGCTTTATTGAAAAGGTGAAAAACAGGTTTATTAAAAAAAAAAAAAAAAAAAATTGGTAGGATTTTTTTTTTTCTTTAACCACTTCTGGACCGCCCATAGACTATATATGTCCGGAAGGTGGTTGCCTTGTTCTGCAAGGACGTACTGGTACATCCAAGCAGAACTCAGCAGCTGCACAAAATCGTGCATTTGCTGAAACGGGGAGCCGGCTGTAACTTCAACCGGAGCTCCCAGAGAGAAGACGGGGAAGGTTCCCGATCGCTGTGTATAAAGCTCTGAATGAGCGCTGGGTGCAGCGTCTGTAAGAGCTATTCTGGGTCCTACAGGACCCAGATCAGCTCTGTAGTAACGTGCAGGAGGCTGTATTCCTCCTGCAACTGGGGCTAAATGTACCAGACCCAGTTACAGAGAAATCTGCCCTCTACCCCCCCAAAAAAAAAAAAAAAAAAAAGTTATCAATGTCCCCAGAGGTCTATTATGACCTTATGTGGACACAATGTAAAAAAAAAAAATATATATATATATATATATATATATATATATTTACCGTAAGAGTAAAAACTATTTTTATAAAAAAAATTTAAGTAGCTCTTTGTGTTAAACAAAAAACAGACACGTTTTCCCTCCTCTTTTGTTTATATTTCCCGGATATTAAAAAAATGAAAATGCATGCAAAAATAAAAACCTAAAAATAAAGCCCTATGTGTCACTGAAAAAAGATGCAGAAATTAGTTGAATAACCCAAATGATAAAAGTGTTACAGCCCTCAAAACCGCACATACAAAATACCCAAAAATGTGTCGTCCTGGACCAAAAATTGGCCTGGTACTGAAGTGGTTAATCTGACCTGCTTTGGTTGTTTGAAGTAGCAAAAACTGCAGCATCATGTGAATCAGGCTTTATATTTGACTATTTAAATACCCTGCCCGGAAATGATCTTTTCTCCTCTTTGGCAGCCAGAAATGAAATTTACAATGAAACTGCCTGATGCCGCTCCAAAGGCCATAGTGTTCTGAATAAGCAGTAACTTGAATACATAAAATCCACATTAAAGTACAGATGAATGATGTCTATTAGTTAGCGAGGTGGAAGTAGGCTGGAGGAATGACGGAGAAGGGGTCACTCCTGGGAGTTCTCCTGTTTGTTTTTGTTGGGTCTCTGGATTGTGGGAGACCCTCCATGATTCTAGCAGTCCTCTCCCTCCTTTCATGCAGCTGGGCCCCTTCATGGATCGTGCTGGCTGTAAAGTGTCTTTCATTCATATAAGCAATGGTTTCATCCCGCTTACGACTCACGTAGCCTTTCAGTACTGTGTTGTAGGGGTTGTCCTTAGAATCGGGCTGTAAAGTCTTATACTTAAACTCCTTTCTGGTGATGACAGGTAATAGGAATCGTCCTGTCTGGCTTCTGATGACATCATCTTCTCCATCAGGACAGCTGAAGGTTAGCGCCAGAAGATGATCTGGAACAGGAACCATGTCGCTTCCAGACACCTTATCAGTGTATTCAGGGTGTTTCTTACGCACTCCCACTACATCCCTCAGAGACTGCTCACGTCTGTCTTCTAAATCCACAACTATGCGGTGGGGGTAATTTTCACCTATAGTGACACCTTA
Organism: Leptodactylus fallax; assembly: GCA_947044405.1. Taxonomy (NCBI): domain Eukaryota; kingdom Metazoa; phylum Chordata; class Amphibia; order Anura; family Leptodactylidae; genus Leptodactylus; species Leptodactylus fallax. The sequence continues at coordinate 4,121,314 of CAMRHE010000088.1, forward strand.
AAAAAAAAAAAAAAAAACAGTGAGCAGGAAGAGACATTGTAGACTGCTTTTATATAACCAGAATATGTGGTCCTATAGTATGTGTCCAACATCTGGCATTCTGCTGTTTACTTAGCCTATGCAGCCATTAGTGTTGTGGAAGCTTTTTAACCCCTTAATAACATAGCAACCTTTTTCAGTTTTTCACTGTTGTCTTCCAAAATCTGTAACTTATCTTTCCATCATTAGAGTTTTTTTTTTTTTGTAGAGCTGCCTAAAACTTGCTGACTAAATGTTATTTACCCTTTCAGGGAGGAATGAATAAATGACATTGTACTTTTATTCTGCAGGTCAGTAAGATTACAGCAATACTGAATATGTAGAATATTGTTTTGCTGCATTCTTTGCTGACAGAGTTATGTGAGGACTTGTTTTATGCAGGATAAGATACCAATCATTTTTTAAATGTTTTTTGGGGGGCGAGGTGACCGAAAAGTCATTCTGGCATGGGTTTTTTTTTTTTTTTTTTTTAAATCATTGTTTGGAATGAATAATTACTCAGTTCAGATCATTTTACATGTCATACTTTTTCTTTTTTTTTTTATAGGAAACATAATGCAGTGATCTTCTGATCGCTTTTATAATACATTGTAGTGTTTTAAGGCTGTCAGCATACTGCCTCTGGGTAGTCCCTGGGCCGCCATGGTAATACATCTTCACCCTGCAATCGCATTGTGGTTGTGCTATGCCAGCCAGCCCCTCCTTGGTTGCCATTGACCACAGCACCTCATGGATTAAACTCCCAAAATTAGAGTTCTCTCTGGCATTGAATCTACAGCCAAAACCCTGGTCCAGTGGTACTAGGACTATTGTCATGACAAAACAGTACTTCAAGTTGTGGGAAGACGGCCCCAAACATGGCATACTGTTATGTGAAATGCTGGTAATCACAGCAGTGTGACAGTTTACAGGTTTATGCTCTGTGCAATTTGCTGAAACGGTGCATCCAGTTTGAACTGATTTTTTCATCACCATCCTCAATTAACCCTCCCTGCTGATTGCAACAAACAGGATTCGTTCACGTGAAAAAGGCCATTACAGCTTTGGACGTCTTCAGCTTGTCCATCAGTTTATTTGTGGGGAGATCTAGACTAGTGTTGTCTAGTCTTTGATGTGCAGGAGAGGAGGTAAGGGTTATTTCTCCTAACCTCCACTCTATGCCTGCCATAAATATGTCTCTTTGCCTGTCTTTAACCTCTTCCTCCTTCTGAGCAGTATGCATGTTAATAGGAATCCTCCAAAAGGTTAGAAAGGTCCTTAAACTCCCTCAGAGGCTGTAATCTATGTTGACCAAGGTATCCGAGTGGTTTTACAGTGAAAAGTCAAATAGTAAGAAAAACTTAACAATATTCCTGACTTTTTTTTTTTGGAAAAAAAACATTGCTTCCTATATAAATACAATGTGACATTTTCAGAAGGGATTTTTACAGTTTTAATGCTACTTATGCTGCTCCCAGGAGGCTTGCACTGGAATGCCAGATGCTTTGGGTGAATGTACAGTATTGTTGTAAAACTACAACATGCATACTTCCTCTGCTGTTCTTGAAACTCCCATGGAAGTGAATGGAGCATGTTGGGAATTGTAGTTTCATAGCAGGTTGCTGATCCCTGGCTTAGAGAATGAAAGTGTTATTTCTGCAAACCAGCACAGCAAAAGTATGTTTAAAATGCTTATGCTTTTCCATACATAACATTGCTAATAGCTGAATATTCTAACTGGTGGTAGAATGGTATTTAAAGGAGTTGTTATTCTATGGACACTTATCCCATATCTACAGGACAGGGGAATAAGTGTCCGATCGCTGGGTCCCCCCGTGATCAGGAGGAGGTGTGACAGACACTTCATTCACTTCTATGGGGCTGCCAGCACTGTAATGTGCCCACAGCCCCATAGAAATGAATGGAGCACTGACCACAAAAAGTGCACTGACGCTCCATTCACAGGGAAACCAGGTGGAGACTTTTGGTCCCACGTCCTCCTGATCACTGGTGATCAGACACTTATTCCCTGTACTGTGGACAGGGATAAGTGGCCATAGTGGCAAAACCCCTTTAACACAAGAATGTTACAGGGTGAAAATAAATTTTACAATTGCTATTTCATGGAAAATGCAAGTTCCATTGTTACCATGTTTGAAAAAAGAGTTATGTCTATCAAGTTCAACCAGGAGATGGTAAGGGCATGACAGTTTATACATTTCCATATTCAGCAATGCTATTTTTCTCTAAAAATGCATCTGATCCTTTATTTTGAAGCAGTGAGCGGTGACTGCCATGACCAGCTCCTGGGATAGGCTATTCCACAGATTTACAGTGAAGAAGCCTCATCACCTCCGGAGGTTAAACCTTTTTATCTCCAGACTGATAGAGTGCCCCCTTATCTTTTGAGGAGATTTTACCCATATTTCTTGTATGGGCCATTTATATAGGTTTATCATATCTCCCCTTAAACGCCTCTTCCCCAGACTAAACAGATTTTAATCTGTCAGTTTCGCTGCATAACTGAGGTCCACCATGCCCTGTATCTGCTTTGTGGCCCTCTGATGAACCTTTCCCAACTCTAGGACATCCTTTCTATGTGCTGGTGTCCAGAACTGAACTGCATATTCCAGATGGGGCCGCACAAATAATTTATAAAGTGATAGTATTACATCCCTGTCCTGTGAGTCCATACCCCCTTTTAATATAAGACAATATCCTTCAAGCCTTAGAAGCAGCTGATTGACATTGTATGCTGTAATTTAACCTATGATCTACAAGTACACCCAGATTCTTCTCCACCAGTGACTCCCCCATTATTTATTTATTATGCTTACTTATATAGCACCATCATATTCCGCAGTGCTTTACAGACATACAATCACTGTCCCATATAGGGCTCACAATCTACATTCCCTATCAGTATGTCTTTGGAGTGTGGGAGGAAACCCACGCAAAGACAGGGAGAAAATGTATGTTCTCCCTGTGTTTGCGTGGGTTTCCTCCCACACTCCAAAGACATACTGATAGGGAATGTAGATTGTGAGCCCTAACCTACTTGTTCTGTCCTTGGCTTTTTTCATTTACATATTTAAAGAATTGTTGCTGATCACTTGATAAAAGATACTGACAAGCCCTCTTTATCTCTATAACAGTCTCTGGTTAGAAGATTGGTTTCGTAGTCCACTGTGGGTGGGTTAGACACAGTGGTGCAACTTTCCAAATTAAAGTAAAATGAGATTCTGGCAGTTGGAATATTCTCTCTACCCCCAAGCAGTCCCTCCCCCCGCCCCCCAATATTCTTGAGCAATCAATAGTTTTGGTGTATGATATGTTAATTAGGTTCTGTACTGTGAGGGTGGTCTTGGATTACAGTAGACAAGGGGACATGAATCAGAACTCCCTGGCCCACTGTGTCTCTGTCCAGAGTGAGAGCTCAGGATAGTGTCTCCTTGCTTGCGTATGCCTGAGACCACCTATGTGGAGCCTAATCAGAATGTCGGGTGCTGAAACAGTACAGGGGTTCAACTGCACTGAAGTTAGCCTGGAGGTGCACATTGGAGGATGCAAGAACTGAAGTTGGTGGTGTTAAAAGGCCCTCTTTAATGAGGTTTTCTGGATAACTGGAAACCACAGGCAGCAGAGGGTGCTGTAAAATAAAAATAAAAAAATTCAGCAGGAACTGAAGAGCTCAGGTGACTGCTGTGGCAATATCTTGGGTACCGGTGACTTCACTGCTACCCAACATGTGACCACGGACACCAGTGATTGACTGCAGCGGTCACCTGAGCCTTTGAATTTATGGCTGTGCCAGCATAAATGACCTATAAATGGCATGTGTACACGCACCCCCTGGTCTGCTCCAAACTCCATATTAGTCATTCATGATAATTTCCTCTCTGCACCTGTAGGGGGAGCTGAAGAATAGCTTTTCTAATTATATAAATACATACATATAGTACAATAGAAGTTATTTAAGAAAGTGACTGGTCAGGTATTATGGGCAATTGTGAATACTAATAGAGACTAGTTACAACTACACTACTTGCCCTGGTTTCCAGGACTGGTGAGTGACTTCAGCAACTGCGCCCGACTGCTCCATTCAGACTGTGCTGGCACTTTATTACAGGCTATCAGCACAGTTTATGCTAATACTACTTTGCTATATTGCCACCAGAGGAGAGCATTTTGGATTTAGGTCTAAAGTGACTGCCATATTAGTATATACAGGTGCATCTTAATAAATTAGAATATCTTTGAAATGTTCATTCATTTCAGTAATTCATTTCATAGTCAGCGTCTTCCATTGTGTGTCCTACTGAACCAGACTGAGGGACCATTTAAAGGCTTAGAAAACCTTGGCAGGTGACACACTGAATTTACAATACTGAATTTTTTTTTTTACAATATTCTAATTTTCTTAGATTTGGGTCTTCATTACCTGTAATCCATAATCAACATTTACAGAAATAAAACACTTGAAATAGAACACTCTGTGTGTAAAGAATCTAGAAAATATAGGAGGTTACTTTAAATTAATTACTGAAAGAAATAAATGGTTCAAAGATATTCTAATTTATTGAGATGCATCTGTAATTACAGGATCTGCAAGGGGGGGGGGGGGTCACATCATTGAATCTACATTAGATTTATTGTGACCAGGCTTGTTACTTTTGTTAAGCAGAGGGGGCAGATGTCATGGCCAACATGCAGCCAGAGTAAAGCTGAGATAGTGGAGTCACAGACAGCTGGAGCTGTGACAGGGAAGGTAGTGGGCAGAGTCCTCTGGCAACCTGTTGTGCTCTGCAGAGGTAACATTCAGGGCTCTAGGGACCTGCTAAAGTTTACCGGTGTATTTCCTGCTCTGGATAAGCTTTATTCTCCTTGCATAACCCCTTTAATTTTTGGCACATATCACAGCAGCGCAGCCAACTAAAACTGGAGTTTTAAACATTTGAATTAAAAAGGGGTTTCCAGGGTTAAGGTTTTTATGGCACTATGGGCCCCCTGACCGTTCAGCTGTATGGAGAGGCTTCTGGTGTCCGTTCTATACACAATATGGGCCAGAAGCTCTATCCCCTGTATAACAATTTTGCACCCATTGAAGTCAGTCGGAGCTGAACTCTAGTGACAGCACCCAGTGACTATATAGGGGACAAAGCTTTCTACTTCTCGCCCTGTATTGTGTATAGGATGGATGCTCAAAGCTGTTGCCTCCACCAATCAGGTATTTATGGCCTATTATAAGGTTTGCCATAAAAAACTGAACATCAGACAACTCCATTAATAAATCGGCCTCATTTCTGCAAACAAAGGAAATAAACTGTGTGCTATTACACACAGTAATTGTGGGTGACAGCATGACAAACATTATGTGGTTTTACTACAATTTGCTGCAGTTTTTTTTTTTTTAATTTAGAAAAGTGTAGAAATTTTAATCAAAACTACATTATGTTCTATAATTCTAACAGTGCAGCTCCACAACAGCGACCTAATAATAGTACCGTTACTGCACTGCTGCTCTGGTTTTACATTCTAGTGCAGTTTTTAGTGTGATTTTTAGTAGTTATTGGTCAGTAGACACAGCAGAAAACCACACTATTGATATTAGAGCAGAAGATAAGATATACTTTAACTTGGAGAATGGACAGTCCTTTTCATTTTGGTGGGCAGTAAGTGCAAGATTAGGAATTTTACATACCTGCTCGTCTAAGCTGAGATGGGGCACATTTCCATGGCTTATGGATGTATTCATCAGGTAAGGCAGCAAGCTCCGGGCACCACTTCCTAACATAGGACCCATTTGGGTCACAGGTCAGAGCTGCATCCACAGGATGCATCACAAAGTTCCAGTGATCAAGGCCTGACATTCCCCCGTTCTGCCACATCATCGCATTGATCGCAACATCTGCATCCACAAGGGTATCCTGAATGATAAAGAAATGGTAGTAACACATGACTGTTTGTAGTCTGTAACCATGGAGACATATATGGCTGATTGAATCTATTTCTTAGAAGTCAACCATTTACAAGCAGAACTTTGTACCTGAAACCATCTGTATCCATGAATCCAGTGAAGATGCAGATATGCAATAAGGAAGGAAGCTACAACATGTCTGGAATAGTTACACATCCATCCAGTGAGCCACAGTTCTCGCATTGCAGCATCTACTAGGGGGTATCCAGTCAGTCCTTTCTGCCAGGCTCGCAAATGTTTCTGATCACTGCTCCATCGCTGACTCTGAAATGAGCAGGTTACATTGATCAAGGCCAAAGGAACACTGGAAACACTGTCCACTAGTGTAACATTGCCACCATTCATATAAATGCACATTTTTCACTAGATCGCACCTACAATTTTATAGGTGTGTGCAGGAGTGCGGACAAGAATTGTTTTACTATATCAAAGGCCATACACACTATCGTTAAGAATGTCTGTAGTTCGTCAGGATGAGAGCAGAAGACATTAATGGTAATAGACAAAGACAGAGCACCCTCTGTTGGGTGTCTGTTCCCAGTTTAATGTTTACTTTAGTAACGGAAGAAAAACTCTTGCATGCAGGATGTTTTCTTCTGTCAGAAAAAAAGCTTCCATCATGTTCTTTATGAATGCAGTCACTAAATCTCTGAGGGATGAGAGCAATGGACATAAATAATGGTAGTGTGAACCTACCCTTAACTCTATTACAGATTCTGCTTATAAAGTAGCAGCATAGACAAGCTGACATTAATGTTGTGGGCTATGTACTAGTAAACACAATCCCGAGACCTGTCTTCGAGGCTCCTGTATCCAGCATGGGACCCAACTCTGTAGGATGTAATATGATTCTATAGTGGATATGTGAACCTAGGAGACAACAGCAGGAAGCACTGCCTCCTAATGCACAGTTAGGAGCGGATCATTGCACAGACCATGGCCGATCCATGCTGTTCTTTAGATACAGAATCTGCTATACAGCTCCAAAGAAATCATTTTACTTTATACCTAGAGAATAAGCTGCAGCAGCTGCAAGGTAAAAACAGTAACATTTAGGGGATGGAGGGGTTAATGTAAAAATGTTTTACATCATACACTTATCTAGTCCCAGCAGTTCACAAACTTAAAGGGGTTGGCCACTTTCAGACCAATACTGAGAGACTAATGTGATTTGTATAATAAAAAGACGTACAGCTTTCCAATGTAGTTTCTGTATCAATTCCTCATGGTTTTCTAGATCTCTGCTTGCTGTCATTCATTCTGATTACCTCTAGTGGATGAAATTCTGACCATGGTCATGTGATGAACACACAGGTGCTGCTCGCTACCAGGCAGGTGTCTTATTACTGTGCTGTGACTGTAACAAGCTGTGCAGCTGTGTGTCCATCACATGACCATGGTCAGAATTTATATCATCTAGAACCGTGATGGCGAACCTATGGCACATGTGCCAGAGAGGGCACGCAGAGCCCTCAGTTGGCACGCGCGCCGTGATCGCTAACTAACCGGGAATCCGGTCTAGGATTCCCAGTTAGTGAGCGATCGCTTCTTTCAGCTGTACGTGAAAACTGACTGCAGAGTGTGACCTCTGCCCCGACGCAGGCGCGATGACGTCATTCATCAGCGCCTGTGAACACAAGAAGGAGGAGGACGCTCTTCGTGGGACTGCAGCTCTTCGTGGGACAAGGTAAGTAACATAAACTACTGTGTGGGGGGACACTGAAGCATCTAATACTGTGGGGGGGGGGACACTGAAGCATCTAATACTGTGTGGGGGACACTGAAGCATCTAATACTGTGTGGGGGACACTGAAGTATCTAATACTGTATGGGGGACACTGAAGCATCTAATACTGTGTGTGTGGGGGGGACACTGAAGCATCTAATACTGTGTGTGTGGGGGGGGGACACACTGAAACATCTAATACTGTGTGTGTGAGTGGGGGGGACACTGAAGCATCTAATACTGTGTGGGGGGGCCACTGAAGCATCTAATACTGTGGGGGGGGACAGTGAAGCATCTAATACTGTGTGGGGGGGACACTGAAGCATCTAATACTACTGTATGGGGGACACAAGCATCTAATACTACTGTATGGGGGGGACAGTGAAGCATCTAATACTGTGTGGGGGACACTGAAGCATCTAATACTGTGTGGGGGACACTGAAGCATATACTATGTGGGGGGGGGGACACTGAAGCATCTAATACTGTGTGGGGGGGACGCTGAAGCATCTAATACTGTATGGGGCACACAGTGAAGCATACACTACTGTGTGGGGCCCCACTGTGAAGTATATAATACTGTGTGGGGGCCATTCTGGAGCATATAATATTGTCTGGAGGCCACTTCAGAGCACATTGTACTGTGTGGGGGCCCTTCACTATTTATATCACACGTTATCTGTTTTATAGCAGACATGTGATATTATTACAGGCTGTAATAACATTGCACGGTCACTATAAAATAGATTCTGGTTAATTTAAGGTTAAATTGCCATGTTGGCACTTTGCGATAATTTAGTGGGTTTTGGGTTGCAGTTTGGGCACTCGGTCTCTAAAAGGTTCGCCATCACTGATCTAGAAGTAATAGAATGGATGACAGCAAGCAGAGATCTAGAAAACCGTGAGGAATGGATACAGATAGTATATTGGAAAATTATATATCATTTCATTATACAAACAATAACATTTGTCTCTCAATATTGGTCTAAAAGTGGCCAACCCTTTTAATCCTATAATGCCTACCAATATGCCTTATTATAGTGACCTCATGTACAGGGCTAGTGCCACCCAAAAGGCCCACAAAAATATAAAAGCAATGTTTTAATGCTACAGCCAGCAGCAGAAACTTTATTACATACCTATTTTACTACAATATGCAACATGGTCTGAAATCAGTATCTTTCCCTATAAACAACTGTATCCATAGGACAAGAGATACATATAAGAAGTAAAAGTGCCTGGGACCTGCGTACATGATTTTAGAGGGCTGGGACCCTAAATCGCTACACCATTCATTTCTAAGAGACTGATTGATATTGTACTCAGTCTCATATACAGTGAATGAAACAGTGGTCACACATTCACACTTGTGTTTTTGTAAATCGCAACGTGTTCATTATACGTATGGAAATGCTGGCGTTTTCCCATAGGTATAATAAAGGCAGAAAGTCCAGAGGAGAACTCTGGACTTTCTGTGAAAAAAAAACAAACACACACACACACACACAATACATTTCCGCTGCGGTATTTTCCACACTGTTTTTTGGCTGCGGCTTTAGTCTTAGGCCCCACGTTACAAAAAAGATGCTTTTTTTGTTGCAAATTTTATTTTATTTTTTTTTTTTGGGAGCCAAACCCAGGAGTGGCTACAGAAGGAATAGGAAATATATAGGAAGTTCTTATACTTCTCCCTTCTACAGTCCTGGCTTTGGCTCAAAAAACTGCAGCAAAATCTGCCTCAGCCTTGGGGGTTAAATCAGATCTACAGTCATGGCCAAAAGTTTTGAGAATGATACAAATATTAATTTTTACAAAGTCTACTGCTTCAGTTTTTCTAATGGCAATTTGCATATACTCCAGAATGTTATAAAGAGTGATCAGCTTAACAGCAATTACTTGCAAAGTCAATATTTGCCTAGAAAATGAACTTTATCCCCCAAAACACATTTCAACATCATTGCAGCCCTGCCTTAAAAGGACCACCTAACATCGTTTCAGTGATTGCTCCATTAACACAGGTGTGGGTGTTGATGAGGACAGGGCTGGAGATCAATCTGTCATGATTAAGTAAGAATGACACCACTGGACACTTTAAAAGGAGGCTGGTGCTTGCCATCATTGTTTCTCTTCTGTTAACCATGGTTATCTCTAAAGAAACACGTGCAGTCATCATTGCACTGCACAAAACTGGCCTAACTGGGAAGAGTATTGCAGCTAGAAAGATTGCACCTCAGTTAACAATCTATCGCATCATCAAGAACTTCAAGGAGAGAGGTTCCATTGGTGCCAAAAAGGCTCCAGGGCGCCCAAGAAAGACCAGCAAGCGGCAGGACCGTCTCTTAAAAGTGTTTCAGCTGCGGGATCGGGCTACCAGCAGTGCAGAGCTTGCTGAGGAATGGCAGCAGGCAGGTGTGAGTGCATCTGCACGCACTGTGAGGCGGAGACTCTTGGAGCAAGGCCTGGTCTCAAGGAGGGCAGCAAAGAAGCCACTTCTCTCCAGAAAAAACATCAGGGACAGACTGATATTCTGCAAAAGGTACAGGGAGTGGACTGCTGAGGACTGGGGTAAAGTCATTTTCTCTGATGAATCCCCTTTTCGATTGTTTGGAACATCTGGAAAACAGCTTATTCGGAGAAGAAGAGGTGAGCGCTACCACCAGTCTTGTCTCATGCCAACTGTGATGAACCGACCCTCAGTTTTATATCTTTCTTGGAAGTGTGTTTTACTTGCTTAGGTCAGTCCTTCCCCCACTTGGAATGCGGTGCTTTAGTTGAGTCCACATTGCTGGACGATACGCTTCACTGGTTTTATGTGTGTTCATTGGAGATGGCTTGCTATAGCCAGGCACTTTTATTATCCCTGGCCAGATGGGATGGGGGATAGAAAGCCTTAACTTCATCCTTCTCTCCGAGGGTTCTGCAAAGGTGGGAGAAGGGGGGCTGCCTGGGTGCAAGGGGTGGGTGGAGCACTAGCCATATGCTGTGGGCAGACCTGGATTCTGGGGTCATTCAGCATAGAGGCAGTAAGGAGCTCTGATCTGGGAGAAGATGAGAGGGCCTGCCCTACTGAGGAATGCTTTGAGGGCCTAGTTCTGGACAGCATGTAGAAGGATTGTTTTATGCAACTTGCTTAAGCTTGCGCCCTAGGCCCAAAACTCTGCTGTGGCCTAGAGAAACGGACTACGAGCCTATGCCGGTATTTTCTCTATCTTTTAATTTCCCTGTTTATTTTTGTGTATTGTATCATCGCGCTTTTGCTTGTATGTTTATGCTTGATCATATTAATATTGTATATTTCTGTATATGCTATTAATTCATACCGACCCACTTGGGTTATTAAACATATAAAATTTATATCGCTCATTTCGTTTTATCCTATGACCCGGTCTACTCACAGTGTGTGAGTGGGAGGTTAAGAAAGAAGTTTGAGCGCAGGCGTGCCAGGCGGCTGGGCGAGGCGATATTCTTCACACCAACTGTAAAGCATCCTGAAACCATTCATGTGTGGGGTTGCTTCTCAGCCAAGGGAATCGGCTCTCTCACAGTCTTGCCTAAAAACACAGCCATGAATAAAGAATGGTACCAGAATGTCCTCCAAGAGCAACTTCTCCCAACCGTCCAAGAGCAGTTTGGCGCTCAACACTGCCTTAAAGCAAAGGTGATAACTAAATGGCTCAGGGAACAAAACATAGAGATTTTGGGTCCATGGCCTGGAAACTCCCCAGATCTTAATCCCATTGAGAACTTGTGGTCAATCATCAAGAGACGGGTGGACAAACAAAAACCAACAAATTCAGACAAAATTAAAGCATTGATTCTGCAAGAATGGACTGCTATCAGTCAGGATTTGGTCCAGAAGTTGATTGAGAGCATGCCAGGGAGAATTGCAGAGGTCCTGAAGAAGAAGGGTCAACACTGCAAATATTGACTTGCTGCATTAACTCATTCTGTCAATATAAGCTTCTGTTACTCATAATATGAATGCAATTATATTTCTGTATGTGATAAAAACATCTGACAAACACACATAAAAACCAGAGGGCAGCAGATCATGTGAAAATATAATATTTGTGTCATTCTCAAAACTTTTGGCCATGACTGTATGTACTGCCATCACAAGGTCTTGTGCAAAGAAATGTAATTTGCAATAAAATATTCTGAAAACGTGTGATCTTGAGACAAGGCTGGTCTGATGCGGCTACATAATATCCTGTGATAATCTGCTTACCTTGTATGCAGGTCTAACTGGCTCCACATGCAGGTCAGGGAACAGGACGAGCAGCCAATATGCTAGGTCTCTCCATGCCAGCTTCCTTAAAAATTTTGGAACACTCTTTTTTGTAAAGTGTGCTTCATGTAACACTGTCCGAGGGCTTATCTGACCAAAGTGGAGATAAGGGGAAATATGGCTGGTGTAAGGTTTATCTGCCCGACCAGATTCTTTATCATAATGTTTTATCCCTAAAATAAAAAACAAAACACAAACAAATAGTTTAGAACAACGCTGAAATGTGGAGGCATATCCCAGGTTTACATGCAGGGGTCAAGCATGCACGCTGCTACTCCAGTGAAAGTCTATGGGACGGCCAGAAATTGCCAACCACTGCATTCTGGTATCCTTGGCAGTCCCATAGACTTAACAGTATGCAATCATCTCGAGCATAGGAGATCTTTTGTGATTTTGGCAAAACTCTTAAAAGTACAAGAAAACTGTAGTTACCATCCTCAAGGAAATTTTCTAAACAAGAGTAAGCACCATCTTCACTGAAATCCCAGGATTTCCTGATAGTTGCGGCCCAGTCAATCTACAGAAAGATTAGGAAGTCGTTGAAGTGTATCAAAAAAAGGCAAGATTTACATGCTTATTTATGACTAGTTTAGGGGGGTTTGGTCTCAGTTATGAGCATTTACATGCCTTCTTACCCCATGCGTAATACAGGGGTAGAGCACTGGAAGATGGAACAGGCACACTCAGTGAACTATACAGCGACTGTATACGATTCACACATGCTGGATGCCAACCTGTTATTCAGTATCTTTCAGCATCCTCCTCACTTACCTCAGAGCCATCTTTCCTTCGGGGCATCTTAGCCAAATTTAGATTATCCAGGTCCACAGACTCGGGCCAAAAAGATGGGATGGGAAGGCTTAAAGGAGCTTCAAGTGGAGAGCCTATTGGTTTAGACGCATTCCTCTTACAGCAGCTCACAAAATGGCTGACAGAACCGATACCTACACAATAAGAAACAGGAAGGTTATCAAGATCATTATATTTTGTTCAATAAAATTTCCAGTTTAGAGCAATTTTCTGTGACAGCAGGATGACAACCAATATGGCTGCCAGGACAGTTCAACCAGGAGTTGTCATCTAGTTGTCCCATACTCCCGTGTAGTATATTTGCCTAGTTATGTAATGACAGACGATTGTGAGATATAACGCCATAACTAAGCAGCTTACCATTCAGGAGTCAAAAAGAAAAAAAACATAATGCAAATCCTCCATAAATATAGCAAAAGTATTCATATACAAAGTATCCATAGGCAAACAGCTATACCTGTCTGTAGTGTGGTGTGTTTTTTATTTTATTCTACCATTTCCAGAGCACACAGCTTCGAGCAGGGGTCTCAAACTTGCGGCCCGCGGGCCAACTGTGGCCCTTGGGACAATAGTTTGCGGCCCCCACCTCACTATCAAAGTTTAATGTTAGTGCGGCCCGAGTTTGATACGAATGGCACCAGGGGCGCACTGTCTGGGGGTGTCATTTTTTACTATCTAATGTAAACCAGCCCAGGACAGGCCGCTTTAAAAAAAAAAAAAAAAAAACGCTAAGCAGGGCCTGTCCTGGGCTGGCTTACGAGACGTCCGCATCACAGCGCAGGCAGCGATATGACGTCATCGCGCCTCCTACGCTGAGACATAGACGTCTCGGACAAGAGGAGGAGGCGGCGGCTGCATCAAGGCATCGCAGGTAGGTGAGGATAAGTTTTTTTTATTTATATAAATAGGCCGTTACCTGCTGGATTATCCCCGGCAGGTCACGGCCTATTTATTTCCCTACCCGGCGTCTGCTCGTGGCCGCCCCCCACTTCCCCATCTGCTATGGGACGCAGAAAGGGAAGTGGATGCCGCTGCGAGCAGCCGCGGGCATCGGTAAGTGAGGCCGCGGGCCTCAAATACTACTATTATTATACTCCGGGGTCTTTTTAGACCCCGGAGTATAATAATCGGAGACCCAGGGGAGGTGAAGGAACATAAAAACCAATGCTACTCACCTCTCCTGCGATCCGCTGTCACTCCGAGCAGGTTTGGGCGCTCTGGTGATGTCATCAGGTCGCATCGCCGGTCTCATCACGTGACTTAATTAGACAGGGCCGAAAGCTGCTGGGAGTGCTCCGGTTTCCAGTATAGGTAAGTAACACTGGTTTTTATGTTTGTCACCTCCCCTGGGTCTCCGATCATTATACTCTGGGTTCTGAAAAGAACCCAGAGTATAATAATAGTTCTTGGGTGGGCAACTATGGGGCCTAATACCAGTGTAGGGGCCACTATGGAGCATAATACAAGTGCAGGGGCCAATAGGGAGCATAATACAAGTGCAGGGGCCACTAGGGAGCATAATACCGTGTGCAGGGGCCAATATGGAGCATATTACCGGTGTGGAAAACCTGATGCGGCCCAGCCTCACCCAGACTACCTCCAGCGGCCCCCGGGTAAATTGAGTTTGAGACCCTTGGCTTAGAGGGATCAGTGACCACAATCCTGTCCTGAAAGCAGGAAGACTTATTGCTTTGCCTGTAGTAGTGCCACCCAGTGGTTGTAACAGGTAAATACCTGCTATGTATCCAGCACCACAATTGGATGTATGGAGCTGGAGTCGCAGCAAAAATCCAGTAAATGCACTGAAGCCCACAGACTTACGCTAGGTTCACACTAACGTTCAGCATTCTGTTCTTCAGGTCTGCTTGGGGACCCAAAGTACGGAAACCTAAATCCGCTTAAAAAGTGGTTACCCTGCGGAAACGAGACTATAATGGGGTCCGCCGGGTTTCCACCTGAAAAATGCAGATAGTCCTGCTTGCAGGAGACCAAGCGCTAGTGTGAACGTAGTCTTAAAATATTTTGGTGAGAATCCTTATCATCCTGACAACCCTTCAGGAAATATGTTACATAATGCTTTCAGAGCTTCCACATGTCTGAGAGGGAGCACACAACACCATGAAGTACATAACCTTTTTTGACATGTGGACAGTTGGTTGTTTCCATGTAATTGTACCTACTATTGTGACTATTACACAGCCTTAATTTTAATAGGCCTATTGGACTTTCTGCATGCTATTAAATATAGTTACCTCTTAGTCCAACCCCCTCAGTACTAATGGAGTAAGGCTCATACAGACAGTATGAATGGCATCTCTTGAATGTCACCTTCTGTCTTTTCAAGATCTCTGAAATAATGTCATCTCGTTCTTTTAACCACGGTTCATATACTGCGTTCACTATGACAGTGTCTGCCCCAGTCTCCCGCACAAGCAAAACAAGTTCATCCGCACAAGATGGGTTAACCCTAAAAACAATATGGCTGCCAAATGTGTATATGACAGACTGGTTGAGCTGGAACAATGCGTGGTGAAGCCAGAATTTTGTAGCACCACCAGTGGCCAATGTAAAGTTCTGACCAGTCTCCTCATTCAAACTCCATAAGAAGACTGGGATAACTGGGGCCCCAAGCTCCAGGGCAGCAACTAATGCTGGGTTATCATAGAGCCTCAAGTCTCTTCTAAACCAAACCAACACAGGCTTCCTGACTACAGGACATCCTGGTACAGACGCGTTTCTTCTCCTTCGGCCTCTTCTATTCTTTTTGGTCTTGTTTGGCTTCCTAAAAGGAGAGTCTATTAAATAAATATCTTCACCAGTGTTCAGTACGCAGTCTTCAGGCTCTGGCTGACCATTATATACACCTTCTAGATCAGATGTCCCATGATCAGAGATGTGAAGGCCAACCATGGCTTTAGAGAGCTCTCCACTGGGCCTGTTGTCCTCTTTGGTATTCAGTGAGGATTTATATCCTGTATTCCCAGGGCAGGCAGTCACTTTTTTAGCAGCATCTGTAAAGGAAGCCTTAGAGCTTGAACATGTGTCATCAAGAGGAATATCCAAGGAATGAGAAGCTTCTTGGAGAGACAGAGCAATTGCAATCTCCAGTTCTTCGTCATGAGGATTGCTTGGTCCCTATAAAGATCAAGTGAAGATTAGTTATCAACAAACATGCTGCTGGTTTCACACCATGTCAAACCATATAATACAATTTTGGCTATAGAAAACCCATTTAAGACTAAGGTCCCACGTAGCAAAATAGAGCTAAAAAATGCTGAAGAATAACCGCAGTGAAAAAAATTTTTTTTTCATTGAGTTTTTGCCGTATTTTCCTCTGCATTTTTATTTCCCCAGCTTTTTTTTCCCACGACATGTGGAAGTGCTTAACCAAAATCTCACTCACTTTGTTGGTACTGTAAAATGCAGCATTTTTTTCAGTTGCGTTTCCACAGCAAGTCAGTTTTTTTGTCGTTTTACCAGATTAAGAATTATATAGCGTGTGATTTTTTGACAGACCTGGTGATAGGACTTTTTTTTTTTTTTTTTTTTTAAACGCAAAGCTATCTGAAAGAAGCCTAAGAGTTCCACCGATTCGGCAATGCTGGGGTGACATCAATCTAATTATCATCAGGCCAAGCCCTGTCTAGTCGACCATTTCCAATCTGATGACCAGCACCCCCAGAATACAATAAACTTCTGTTTAATCTAATGGTATGCATTCTTGTTATGGCAAGAAATATGTCAGACCGAGTGATGTAGGAATGACTTGTCATAGGAAATAAAATATACTGTAACAAGTGCTGTACACATTTTTAGATATACATCAGGGGTCTCAGTGTGTTTCAGAAGCTCTGTCTGCCACTACGTGTCAGGGCCCGACAGATAAGTCATGACAGGTGTCCCTGTTATGAAGATACGTCATGATGCCAGTGTGAACAGTGAGCAACATAACACCGTGAGGGTGAAGAACCTCATTCAATGTCAGCAAGCAGAGATCTTGACCACAATAGGAAATCAATGGAGAAAGTATATAAGAAATTTGCAGAACTCTACACATAGTCACTTCAATCTGGAAAGCCTTTCTAATAGGAACATACCCATGCCACATACTGAGAGCTCACATGAGGGTCTCTAGTGAGGAGAGCAGAGTATACATGTATACACTGAGTATGCCTGTGCTACATTACCTGCAGGTAGTACTGTCGGTGCAGCAGCAGCAGCTGGGAGTACAGGGCAGGGCTGCGGGAGTTCAGGGGCTGGATGATATTAGGGAGCAATGACCGGGTCCTGTGCTCCCCCAGCAGTGACAGCAGCATGCACAAGAACTCCTCAGCCTCCATCTCCCCGGCCAGCAGCTGCCTCTTCGCCGTCTCTATCTCCGCTTCCAGCCCTGTTATCTCCATTCTCATCTCAGTGTTACATAAACCCTTAGAAACTGTTTTATAACCATCGTGACATCTGAGGTCTACTCTCTAACCTTACTGAGCCACACGCGCATGCCCAAACACACAGCCGGACGACGCGGCGGACATGTTGACAAAGGGCATCCTATGCTGTAACAGTAGAGCACGAACAAACTACAACTCCCATGATTCCCGGCCATCCCTGGCTAGCTGTTGGAATAGATGGGAATCGTAGTTCCGAGTGTTTGAAGAGATTGTGTATAAAGGTATTTTATACCTTTGGTTTATTTTCCTGTGTTGCAAAAAAGTTATATCTCAAATACATCTGTAAGAGACAGCCAATGTTGTCCTAAGCTTTATTTGTCTGTATAAACTGTTAATGTTGAATGTATTTCTGTGATTCTGTTCCTTTAAGACAGCAGCCATTGTAATTGTGACATGATGCTGGAGTGACTCCCCCCCCCCCTTTTATGTCAGCTTGCCTGTTCTGCAGACAGAATGTGAGCAGAGAAGCAGGAAGTGACGAGACAGAGAGCAGCAGCCATCTTAGCAAGTGTTGTATTGAACTGGTGTGGAGATTTTTCTGTACAGCTAAGCTGTATCTTGGTCCAGAGACAAACAGAGTGTAAAGAGACAACAGGACTAGTGAGTCCACGTGAAAGGAACTGTGCTCAGTGGCTGATCAGTGAGACTGACATTGTGACTGTGTATATGGATACCACAGATAGAGACTCGCAGTGCTGTTGACGTACTGGACAGTAACTGCTAAACCCCGGCTTACATCCCAGCTCAGTGTATGGATTCGGCAGGACTGTCAGTGTGCTGAGTGGAATCTGCTGTTGGATTACATTGCATTCATTGGGTTTCCCTGTTAAAGAGGACTTCATTTCTCCCAAGATCCTGATAACCGTGAGGAGAGGACGTTTCGCTATAAAAGAAAGGAACGACTTTGGGCCCCACCGCGCGCTTCTACAGACTGTAAGCGGTCCACCTGGACCACTGGGGAAAAGGGGGTGCACCCAAATGTGATGTCAGGGTCAGTTAGGGATAGTTTTGAGTATATTGTTCATTCAGTGTCCATACTGCAGAATTGGACAGAGTAAAAGTAGAAACCATTGCAGAATTTGCCTTGAAATTGTTCATGCTATATTGTATATTTTGCTTGTCTTTATCCCTGTCATTTTACCTTCAAATAGCCTTTATTAACTTATAGTAAATATATATTCTTTTCTTGAACTACCGCGTGTGCGTTCATTTCTGGTTGCGGAGACCAAACCACCTGCCTTGCTCTCGGTTCACAAATTGGCGTAGTCGGCAGGATCCGCTTACCAGAATGGACGGTGACGCACCCGTTCGGGAGAATGGTGCTGGAGGAAGAATGCCAGCAGGGGCTATAATGAGTCAGTTAGCTAAATTTGATGGCAATAATATGTCAGTGAGTATGTGGGTGGAACAGATACGAATGATACAGCGAATGTACCAGACCGCACCAGAAGTACTAGTAGAGCTAGCAATATTGACATTACAAGGGGATGCTAAGACCACGGTGATATTGAGGCCATTTGAACAAAGGCAGACATTTGAGCAAGTAGTCCAGATTCTAGAAACCATTTATGGAGAAACTGCATTGCTGGGGTCTCTGCAGGCTCGGTTCTTCCAGAGGGTACAACAGGAGAATGAAAGCCTTCCCCAATATGCAAATGCCCTACAAGAACTGCTCCGAGATATTCAAGTGAAGGAAAAAGGGGGCTCGCCAGCCTTCTGTAACCCTGATCGG
This sequence comes from Leptodactylus fallax, assembly GCA_947044405.1. Classification (NCBI taxonomy): domain Eukaryota; kingdom Metazoa; phylum Chordata; class Amphibia; order Anura; family Leptodactylidae; genus Leptodactylus; species Leptodactylus fallax. The sequence continues at coordinate 4,140,313 of CAMRHE010000088.1, forward strand.
ACTCTCCGTGACCAGTTTGTCCTGGGGATACGTGACGGCAGTTTAACTGTGACTATGCAGGATTTTATACGACGAGAGACTGATGCTAAATTCCATGATGTACAGGTAGAGGCCATCTCCCGTGCCAATAGTATGTTCCCGAAGCCCCAGACCGCAGTTGGAGTTACTTTGTCACAGGGGGCTAGTTCTGGCTCAGAGACAGTAGAAAAGGGGACGGTTAAAGAAATTCTCACAGTAATGCAGAAACTGCAAGAGCAAATGGAACACTTGCACACCCGTTGTGATGAACATTCTATGAAAATTGCAGACTTCCAGAAAACTGGAGGTGAAAGGGTGAGCCGTCCATACCCAGAAAATCAGAATCACCCACCACCCCGCTGGAGGGATGAGGATAGGACCTACCGAAGGGGTCCAAATCAGTTAATGCAGTGCTCAGGAGAAATCGAAGGGGCTTACCGAAGGGGCCCAAACAGATGGCCAGAACGACGGGAGATACGCTGCTGGGAGTGTGGACGGATGGGCCACGTTGCTGCTAGATGTCCAGAGCAGCGACAAACTTATGAGAGACCGCCGTTAAACTGAAGTCCCCTGCTGCTGTAGGGCGTGTAGTAGGGGAGACTGACAAGGAGACTATGTGGGGAGAATGCCCTAATGATGACCTGATCGCTGCAAGTCCTGTTATACAGGTGGAAATGGAGGGTATTCCGGTTACCGGGATGATTGACACGGGTTCCCAAGTAACGACCTTGAGTAGAGACTGTTATGAACGGTACTTCCAGCAACATGTGAAATATGATCCCCATACATTCGTACGAGTGGTCGCAGCTAACCAGTTACCAGTTCCAGTCGTGGGAGTGGCCTGGATGAATGTCCGGATATGTGGCCAAGATCTGGGTAGGAAAGGCATTGTGGTGGTACAGGAGTCACATGAAGTAAAGGTCCCTGTCATTTTGGGTATGAATGTGTTAAAAGAATTAGATCAGATCCTCTTTGAAAAGAAAGGTCACGGTTATTGGAAAGAAACCACCACCCATCGGCCTACTCAAACAGCTTTCCAGCGGCTGATCCGGACATGTGGCTTACAGAAAAGTTCGGATGCGCAGCGTCCTCTGGCTCGAATTTCAGTTCCTTTGCATACAAAAGTTACACTGCCACCCAGTCGGGAGACAATAGTGTCTATGCCCGTAGGCACCTGTCGGAAACTAGAGGGCATAGCTGTGTTGGTAGAACCACTGCAGGCAGCCGAAGGAGGTGTTGATCCGCTAGTGGCCCGTTCCTTGGCAATAGTTCGCAATGGAAGAGTACCACTTCGATGTGTAAACACTCAGGACCAGAGTGTGGACCTGACCCCAGGGAGGCAGCTGGCTAACATCTATGTGACTCCGGAGGAAGTAAGGAAAGTAACTCCAATGCAGCTGAAGCCGACTGAAAGGGATGAGTGGACCGTAACTGTGTCCATGGGAGAAGATGAGGAACCCACCTCTGAATGGAATGGCCGTGCAATTCGAGAACAGATGAAGATGGATGCAAGTTCATGTTCTCTGGAATGTGTGCAGAAGGTAGATGAACTGTTGTGGGAGAACCGAGCCGCCTTTTCACGGTATGCTGAAGATTTTGGATGTACCACAGGGATCTACCATGAGATTCCCACAGGAGACACCCCTCCAATTAGAGAGCGCTACCGACAAATTCCTCCACAGTTGTATCAGGAAGTAAAAGAACTGTTAGCTAAGATGCTACAGGGTGGGATCATCCAAGAAAGCCAGAGTCCCTGGGCAGCTCCTGTGGTGTTAGTAAGAAAAAAAGATGGGTCCATCCGATTTTGCGTAGACTATCGGAAGTTAAACGCTTGCACCGTACGAGATTCCTACCCCTTGCCACGGATTGAGGAGTCCCTCTCAGCGCTGGGGAGAGCCCGGTACTTCTCCTCACTAGATCTGGCTAGTGGGTATTGGCAGGTGCCGATGGCCACAAAAGACAAGGAGAAGACGGCATTCATCTTGCCCATGGGACTATACGAATTTAACCGGATGCCCTTCGGGTTGACAAATGCACCCGGAACGTTTCAGCGGTTGATGGAGAAATGTCTCGGTGACTTCAACTTTGAGTTCACTCTCATCTACTTGGATGACATTATAGTGTATTCTGCGACCTTTGAAGACCATCTCCACCAGTTGGGGCAAGTATTTCGAAGATTGCGGGAACATGGGCTCAAATTGAAACCCAGTAAATGTCGGTTGTTCCAATCTGAAATTGATTACTTGGGTCACCGCGTATCAGGAGAAGGGGTGAGACCATCAAGAGACAAGATAGCGGCTGTTCAAGATTGGCCAATACCGACTACCCTGCGAGAAGTGAGGGCGTTCCTTGGAGTAGCCGGTTACTATCGACGGTTTATTAAGGATTTCGCCAAGGTAGCAGCACCACTTAATGCTCTCCTACGAGGCACATCCGGTGGTCCAAAGAACCGGTCCGTGAAGTGGGGACCTGAACAGGAACAAGCCTTCCAGGCATTAAAGGATGCACTGACAACAGCCCCAATCTTGGCATATGCTGATTACCACTTGCCGTTCCAGCTGTATACGGATGCAAGCCTGTATGGTCTTGGAGCAGTGCTTTCCCAGCTTCAGGATGGCCAGGAGAGGGTCATAGCGTACGGCAGCCGGTCTTTGAGAGATTCTGAAAGAAACCCCGAGAATTATAGTTCATTTAAGTTGGAGCTGTTGGCACTGGTATGGGCCATGACCGAGAAATTCTCTGAATATTTGACCGGTGCTGAAGTTTTAGTACTGACTGACAACAACCCACTAGCTCACCTGGAAAATGCCAAGCTCGGGGCGTTAGAGCAGAGGTGGATAGCCCGAATGACTAAGTTCAATTACCGCATTAAGTATCGGTCCAAGACAGAGAACCAGAATGCTGACGGGCTTTCTAGGGTAACCGCCCAGACCCCCACAGTAGACGTGGATCATGAGTTGGAGCATGTGGAGGTGCCCGACTTCAGCAGATTTTCACAGGCCTTGACCGCCACTAATCAGTTTGAGATGGAGGGGACTGAAATGGCTCCTTTCTTTGGTCCCTCACGACAGGAATGGGCACAGATACAACAGACCCATGAGGGGCTGGCACAGATGATCAAGTGTGTTGAGAAAGGCCAGAAGCCCTGTAGAGAGGAAAGAGAACGACTGACACGTGAGATATTATCTGTTCTGAGTCAGTGGGAAAAGTTGGAGATGAAAAATGGAGTGCTATGCCGAAAGGTCTATTTACCTTCTGAGATCGACATTCGATACCAAATTGTGGTGCCTAGTGAACTGGCTCGCTCGTTGGCAGTTGAGGCTCATAATAAGAATGGACATTTTGGTCATGAGAAGACCTTTCGTTGGTTACAGCGACTGATTTACTGCCCTGGTCTTCGTCAAATGGTCGAAGAAGTATGCCGCAGCTGTCGAACTTGTGAGATCCATAAGGCAATAGAACAGAGAGCTCCCCTGCAAACCATCGTGACCCAGGAACCTTTAGAAATCGTCATGATAGACTATCTAATGGTGGGCCCATCCAATAGCGGACACCAGTATTGCCTCGTAATGGTGGATCACTTCACCAAATTTGCGGTGGTAACCGCCACCAAGGACCAGACAGCTGAGTCAGCAGCTCGTGCTCTGTGCCAAGATTTCATTCGAGTATATGGGTGCCCTAAACGCATCCACTCCGACCAGGGTGCCTGCTTTGAGGGACACGTAATGAAAGAAGTTCAACGTATCTACGGGATAAAGAAGTCGCACACGACTCCATACCACCCTCAGGGAAATGGGGCCTGTGAAAGATTCAACAGAACTCTGCTACAGATGCTGCGGACTCTGGCGGAAGACAAGAAGTTACAGTGGCCTCAGTTCTTGTCTGAAATGGTGTGGGCCTATAACAATCAGGTCCATTCTACAACGGGGTACTCTCCTTATACACTTCTCTTTGGGCGGTCTGGGCGAAGTGTGGGAGAATTACAGTTGGATGATGTGGATGGGTTCCCTCCGAGGGATCCAACCTCTTGGGTGCGGGCGCACCGGCAGAGACTTGAGACGATCCATCGATTGGTGCGGCAGCGCCTGCAAGAACATCCCCATCCTGATAAGACCCCAGTGCAAGAAGCACCATTGCAACCAGGCGACCTGGTGCTAGTTCGTGTCAAGAAACCCCAAGGGAAATTGGAAAGCCGATGGGAGGCTTTGCCGTATCGTGTTGTTGGCCGCAAGTATGCGAATGGGCCAGTGTACCAGGTCCAGAAAGAAGGAACTGATTGTGTTCGAGTACTTCACCGAAATATGTTGCGCCTGTGTCATTCTGAAGGGACAAATCATGATGGGCTTGCCAATGTGAATGAGCTCCCACAGTCAGAGAATGGAGGTGCGGAATGGGCCTCAGACGAGGAGGATGATTGTTGGCCGATCCCTGCTCCTGGGGATGTTCCACCTGTGACTACTGTATCTCCGGCCTGTGCCCCCTCTGGTGCGGAATCCGCTGGTCCTTCTCAGCCCATAGCTGCAGCACCCCATAATATACCACCGGTCCTCAGACGGACCACTAGGCCAAATGCTGGTATTCCCCCTGTTCGGTATGCGCAGGATGAGTTTATTTGGCCTGCCATACATCGGTATACTACCACCCTGTGCATAAAAGTACAACCCTCTGGATATACAGTCATAGGCAGGGACTGCCAATCTTAAAGTGGGGGGGAATATGTAAGAGACAGCCAATGTTGTCCTAAGCTTTATTTGTCTGTATAAACTGTTAATGTTGAATGTATTTCTGTGATTCTGTTCCTTTAAGACAGCAGCCATTGTAATTGTGACATGATGCTGGAGTGACTCCCCCCCCCCCTTTTATGTCAGCTTGCCTGTTCTGCAGACAGAATGTGAGCAGAGAAGCAGGAAGTGACGAGACAGAGAGCAGCAGCCATCTTAGCAAGTGTTGTATTGAACTGGTGTGGAGATTTTTCTGTACAGCTAAGCTGTATCTTGGTCCAGAGACAAACAGAGTGTAAAGAGACAACAGGACTAGTGAGTCCACGTGAAAGGAACTGTGCTCAGTGGCTGATCAGTGAGACTGACATTGTGACTGTGTATATGGATACCACAGATAGAGACTCGCAGTGCTGTTGACGTACTGGACAGTAACTGCTAAACCCCGGCTTACATCCCAGCTCAGTGTATGGATTCGGCAGGACTGTCAGTGTGCTGAGTGGAATCTGCTGTTGGATTACATTGCATTCATTGGGTTTCCCTGTTAAAGAGGACTTCATTTCTCCCAAGATCCTGATAACCGTGAGGAGAGGACGTTTCGCTATAAAAGAAAGGAACGACTTTGGGCCCCACCGCGCGCTTCTACAGACTGTAAGCGGTCCACCTGGACCACTGGGGAAAAGGGGGTGCACCCAAATGTGATGTCAGGGTCAGTTAGGGATAGTTTTGAGTATATTGTTCATTCAGTGTCCATACTGCAGAATTGGACAGAGTAAAAGTAGAAACCATTGCAGAATTTGCCTTGAAATTGTTCATGCTATATTGTATATTTTGCTTGTCTTTATCCCTGTCATTTTACCTTCAAATAGCCTTTATTAACTTATAGTAAATATATATTCTTTTCTTGAACTACCGCGTGTGCGTTCATTTCTGGTTGCGGAGACCAAACCACCTGCCTTGCTCTCGGTTCACACATCAACTATATTAAAATATATTTTAATTATATTAAAAGTAAAGGATATATCTCAATAGAATGGGGGCAGTAACTCTGACCTTATCCATGGGCTTTCCACTAGTACAAGAAAAGAGATTTTAGAACGTCAAAGTATCCAGTGAAAATTCTTCCCTACATTCAAAGGACTGAATGAGGGGCAAAATCTTTTCCACTTTGGTTCTGTCCATTTCGATCAGTTTTCCCCACACAGTATAGTGCCCCATTAGTGGCTCCAACATGGTATAATGTCTCCTTGTGGCCCCTACAGTATAGTACCCCATTATTATGGCCCCTACACTTTAATGTCCCCCACAATATAATGCCCCCCCCCCTTTTATGGTCCTCACTGTATAATGCCCCCCATAATATGGCCTCCGGGTGCAGATGAGTTGAAGCCAGGGCATACCTACTGCTATTTGGGACAGCACCCAGAATCTTGGACTGTCCAGCTGAAACTGGGAGAATTGGTAGGTATGCAGCTGTGTTTATTGAGCTCATGTTGTGCAACGTTACAGTTCACACTATGGGAGTTTTTTCAAGCTAAATAAACACAGCTTGTTCTAAAAAATTTTAGAGGCCAGAAAGAAGGACAAAATTTGTGGCAGCAAATTTGTATATTCTAAACCCCCCATAGTTTAATGCCCTACACGTTATAATGTCTCCTTATGTCCCACACAGTAAAATGCAAAAAAATACTCACCTTGCCCCTTCCTCTTGCAGCTGCCTACTGGTCCACTCCAGTCTTTATTCTCAGCAGCTTAGAGGAGCTGGCATGATGACATCACTGCATCACATCTCCTTGTGTCCAAGCCACTGGCAGCAGCTATAGCCAGTGAATGGTGGAGCAGGGAACAGGTGGTCTCCTTTTTTACCATTATATGCAACGCTATCTGAGTTCTGCTGCCCATTGCCCAGGACAGTTTACAAATTTGGGACTGTCCCACTGAATCCAAGACAGTTGAGGCAAGTTGGATCCCTACCAATGAGATACTGATGAGTTATCCTTTGGTTAGGTCATCAGTATCCAAAACACTTGGGGCCAACCCCTTTAAACTGTGCCACTGAGAATTTTTTTTTGTTGTGTCACTCCTGCACTGTCAAGCAGCTCTGAAGAGGTTAACAGACAATTGCAGCCCACCAAACGTTGAGGTGGACAAACAGAGGTGCTGCCTAGCAGTACAGGGGAACTAAAGTTGCTGAACAGCCTGCAAGAGACTGGTTCAACTGTTTGTTGCAGTGGGGAAGAAAATTCAGCCAGAACTGTCAGAAGAGACCCTGGGTGCTGGCACTTTGGGTGAGCCCAAACTACAGTATGGCCTATGCCTTCCTAAAGATCGCCTGCATGATGTCACCTAGAAGCCGTCTTGTGATTCCACCAATTCAGACGTGTTGATCCAGTGCTCCTGCATATTAGTCCACAAGACGACTTAGAGGTATCAACCCTTGGTTCCTTAATGTGGGGTGACAAGGTGGAACTCCAGTAGGTAGTGGATCAGATGGCAGCTGATGTGGCTGAGAAACAAGACCTTTCTGGGACTCTGGCTGGAGTCAGCTGTATCACACCCACAATTCTGCCTCCTGGTAGAAGAACCCAGACAACGGTGTCACTACTGGCTAGCTTACAGAGTCTGAAAGTGAAGAAGGAGAAGGCCTGTTACTGATGGAGGGCTGGTCGGAAACCCCATCCTGACACCCTTGGGAATGAACATTGGTAGAGGAGTGGTCCTCCAGTTAGACGTAGCTGGGGCTACGGATTCCAGGAAGAACAACTGCAATACCAGCAGGTCTTTGTGAACCACAGGTCAGTTATGAAGGCTGGCCTCCTTGAGCACCTGCACATCCTGTACCTGGAAGAGTGGGTGGACTTTATCCTTAAAATGGTTTTATGGATCCAAATGGAGTGATGACCTCTGACCACAAACCATGGAGGATTTTCCCTGAAGACCTAGTAGCCTAGGTCCAAGCCCAGCTGTGGTTTTGCCTAACAGCAGAGGCCACTGCGTGCGTTATGTGATATGAGGATAGCTCTCCTCCAGGGCCCCAGTAAACCTTTAGGCCCTTATAAACATTGAGCCCTCCAGATTCCATGATGCTGGTGAGAACTGATTGACTGCTGGAACCCAAGTTGGGTTAAGGTCCATTGCCCCCTTGTTCTTAGTGGACATTTTTTTCACTTTTGGACATATATCCCAGTTGTACCTGTTGCATCCCCTCTTGCTGTAAAGCAAGCTCACACTTATGCCCATACTTTGAATCAACACTCCTATTTCCTTTGCAATACTGGTGCTGAACTATGGACACAACTAAACTGTTCCCTTTCTTCATCGTTCTTTCCCCTTCTTCCTCTGAATCCATATTGTATTGGACTATGCTTATGCTTTCTACCTACCTCAGAGAAATTATGGACTCAAGCCTTAACTAGTACTGAATTGTACTTTTATATATGCTGAGTTCCGTTGTTAACTTTTTGTTGTCTAACTTTGTATTCTAGGTTGTGCAATGAGGATGGCTTCTGTTAAAACCAAGGGGTTCTGCAGAGTCCCAATTGGATCACTGCTAAAAGACTTAGAGAGTCTACCACCTCCCCAGGCATATTCAACTATCACCATTGTGTTACAGAACACATTACAGTGAATTGTTATGTATGCCACTTTTGTAGGTTTGGAGAAAAGCAACTTTGAAGTCTTATGCATATTAGGCCCTTGGTGCACTGGGGGCGGGCCTTCTTCAAACAACTACCATCTGCACCACCCCATGCAGTAAGAGTTGGTCTTCCCACTGCTATCACATCATCCATCCTACTTGAGCAGCAAGAGCAACAATACTCTGCTTTCAAAGAGTAGTGGGCACTATCAAAACATAGAAGGAAGGTTTCAGGCATTCACTACTTTCTGCTACATGTAATAGGGAGTGGTAGTCTAAATGCAAGCCACCATATATTACCTACTTATGTGATTAACTACCACATACCAGGGCTAAAATGAAATATAGTGACCACAGCATTTTATACAAACAAATTATATTGCATAGGAGCAGGTCACAAATCTATTACTGAACTTATTGACCTTGCACAGCCTTGCATCAAAAACATAGGATGCAAACATTAATCACTTAACAATTCCCTAAGGCCTGCGGAAATAAACTCTATACATCACAATTAGGAGAAAATCAAACATTTGACACCCCTAAGTTGCTTGTAGATGTGGGAGTACATACAGTATATATCTACATATAACTACAGTCATATGAAAAAGTTTGGGCACCCCTATTAATCTTAATCATTTTTAGTTCTAAATATTTGGGTGTTTGCAACAGCCATTTCAATTTGATATATCTAATAACTGATGGACACAGTAATATTTCAGGATTGAAATGAGGTTTATTGTACTAATAGAAAATGTGCAATATGCATTAAACCAAAATTTGACCGGTGCAAAAGTATGGGCACCTCAACAGAAAAGTGACATTAATATTTAGTAGATCCTCCTTTTGCAAAAATAACAGCCTCTAGTCGCTTCCTGTAGCTTTTAATCAGTTCCTGGATCCTGGATGAAGGTATTTTTGACCATTCCTCTTTACAAAACAATTCCAGTTCAGTTAAGTTTGATGGTTGCCGAGCATGGACAGCCCGCTTCAAATTATCCCACAGATGTTCAATGATATTCAGGTCTGGGGACTGGGATGGCCATTCCAGAACATTGTAATTGTTCCTCTGCATGAATGCCTGAGTAGATTTGGAGCTGTGTTTTGGATCATTGTCTTGCTGAAATATCCATCCCTGGCGTAACTTCAAATTCGTCACTGATTCTTGTACATTATTCTCAAGAATCTGCTGATACTGAGTTGAATCCATGCGACCCTCAACTTTAACAAGATTCCTGGTGCCGGCATTGGCCACACAGCCCCAAAGCATGATGGAACCTCCACCAAATTTTACAGTGGGTAGCAAGTGTTTTTCTTGGAATGCTGTGTTTTTTTTGACGCCATGCATAACGCCTTTTTGTATGACCAAACAACTCAATCTTTGTTTCATCAGTCCACAGGACCTTCTTCCAAAATGAAGCTGGCTTGTCCAAATGTGCTTTTGCATACCTCAGGCGACTCTGTTTGTGGCGTGCTTTCAGAAACGGCTTCTTTCGCATCACTCTCCCATACAGCTTCTCCTTGTGCAAAGTGTGCTGTATTGTTGACCGATGCACAGTGACACCATCTGCAGCAAGATGATGCTGCAGCTCTTTGGAGGTGGTCTGTGGATTGTCCTTGACTGTTCTCACCATTCTTCTTCTCTGCCTTTCTGATATTTTTCTTGGCCTGCCACTTCTGGGCTTAACAAGAACTGTCCCTGTGGTCTTCCATTTCCTTACTATGTTCCTCACAGTGGAAACTGACAGGTTAAATCTCTGAGACAACTTTTTGTATCCTTCCCCTGAACAACTATGTTGAACAATCTTTGTTTTCAGATCATTTGAGAGTTGTTTTGAGGAGCCCATGACGCCACTCTTCAGAGGAGATTCAAATAGGAGAACAACTTGCAATTGGCCACCTTAAATACCTTTTCTCATGATTGGATACACCTGTCTATGAAGTTCAAAGCTCAGTGAGGTTACAAAACCAATTTTGTGCTTCAGTAAGTCAGTAAAAAGTAGTTAGGAGTATTCAAATCAATAAAATGATAAGGGTACCCAAATTTTTGCACAGGTCAAATTTTGGTTTAATGCATATTGCACATTTTCTGTTAGTACAATAAACCTCATTTCAATCCTGAAATATTACTGTGTCCATCAGTTATTAGATATATCAAATTGAAATGGCTGTTGCAAACACCCAAATATTTAGAACTAAAATGATTAAGATTAATAGGGGTGCCCAAACTTTTTCATATGACTGTATATATTACATGTTTTCTTTATAAGAAAATCACTTCCTGCAGCACAATAAGATTGCAGAGCTGCACTACTGAATTGATTCCATTAGACTGTACAGCTACAGTACAGCTGAAACATTTCCTAATAGTAAAAATCAGTAACGTGAATTAAAATCCATGTTGTTCAAGAATATAATGCTAGAACTACTGTGACGCTTGCACAGGTAGAGAAGTATAAGGGCATGTTCACACAGCAGAATATTGCGCTGCAAGGAAATCCACCTCAAATTCTTCCATTTTTGCCATGTACACAGACCCAAAAGGTACATTCACACCGTGGCATTTGAAGAGGAATTTGAGTCAGTCTCAGTACTGACCTTTGATATATTTATGCATGGTTATTAGGGTGCCCCTCAGTCATCTTTTTTCCAGACTAAATAGCCCTAGTTTTAATAACCTCTCCAACATTAACATTCCATGTGCGGCCTGACAAGTGATTTGTAAAGTGAGAGAACTATGTGTCTTATCTTAATTTATGCCCCCTTTCATGCACCCTAGAACGTTTATTCTGGTGAGATTTTCAGCTTTCATATGACAACAAGATTATTGTAAGGCAATTCCTCGAGGAGCGATTCCCCAGTAGCTGCTGGTGAAGCCTGGGGGGAGGGGCACAACAAGACACTGAACCCTAAGCTGACCCCCCCCCCCCACTGTCCCTGGCTACTTGCCTGATCTATCCTAGGTGACAGCCAGCAACTGGTCGACGGTCCGTTCTTAATATAAGTGACAACACAGAAGGCAGACAGGGCAAACAACAACAAAAGGGAGGTCAGCTAGCCAAGGGGTTAGTAACAATCGAGCAAAGCAGTACGGAATCAATATACAAGAGAATAGTCAAAGTCAAAGCCAGAGGTCAGGAATAAGAATACAGCTAAGAAAATAGCAAGGAGTAATAGCCAGTACGCACGAGGTAATAGAAAGCACCAATGTGAATGTAAGCAAACTATAGATAGGAAGGAAGAACCCGCCCCAGACTTGATAGGAAGAAAGGCTGTCAATCACACAGGTAAGGCTAAAATTAACTATTAGTGGAGCAGAGGGAAACCAAGGTAAAGGAGATGGGTGCGGTGGAAAATCAATTAAGGAGGTGAGGGAATAGGACAGTGTTCAGACAATACAAGAAAAACTCAAAGGAAAGAATCACAGCCGTACCCACCTCCTGCGCCGCAGCATGTGGCCGGATGGCGCAGAAGTTCGAACGGGTGCGGACGTAACAATTATGGTCCTACCTGTATTGTTTTCTGTTAGGAATGTTTTAGTTTTACATTATATCATATAAGTATGTGTAGTGATTGTTCTTAAGGATTAGAATGAGACAGTAATTCAGGGGTCTCAAACTCAATTTACCCGGGGGCCGCTGGAGGTAGAGTCTGGGTGAGGCTGGGCCGCATCAGGTTTTCCACACCGGTAATATGCTCCTTATTGGCCCCTGCACACGGTATTATGCTCCACAGTGGCCCCAGCACACGGTATTATGCTCCATAGTGGCCCCTGCACTGGTATTATGCTCTATAGTGGCCCCTGCACTGGTATTATGCTCCATAGTGGCCCCTGCACTTGTATTATCCTCCATAGTGGCCCCTGCACTTGCATTATGCTTCATAGTGGCCCCTGCACTTGTATTATGCTCCATAGTGGCCCCTGTACCCGGTATTATGCTCTATAATGGCCCCTGCACTCGGTATTATGCTCTATAGTGGCCCCTGCTCTTGTATTATGCTCCAGAGTGGCCCCTGCACAGGGTATTATGCTCTACAGTGGTCCCTGCCCAGGGTATTATGCCCCATAGTGGACCACCCATGAACTATTATTATACTCTGGGGTCTTTTCAGACCCCAGAATATAATGATTGGAGACCCAGGGGAGAATACAAACATAAAAAATAGTTGTACTTACCTATCCTGGACACCGGTGCACTCCTTGCAGCTTTCGGCCCTGTTTAATTGCGCACACACGTCACGTGATCAGGCCGGCGACGCGACCTGATGACGTCACCAGGGGCCTCAAGCCTGCTCGGAGTTACATCGGATCGCAGGAGGTGAGTAACATTGGTTTTTATGTTCCCTCACCAACCCTAGGCCTCCGATTATTATACTCCGGGGTCTGAAAAGACCCCGGAGTATAATAATAGTAGTATTTGCGGCCCGCGGCCGCTCACAGCGGCATCCACTTCCCTTTCTGCGTCCCAGAGCAGAAGGGGAAGCGGGGGCGGCCATGAGCAGACGCGGGGTAGGTAAATAAATAGGCCGTGACCTGCCGGGGATACTACAGCAGGTTACGGCCTATTTATATATATATATAAAAAAAAGTTATCTGTACCTACCTGCGATGCCTTGATGTAGCCGCCGCCTCCTTCTTCTTGTCCGCGATGTCTGTGTCTCAGCGTAGGCGGCGTGATGACATCATTGTATCGCCGCCTACGCTGAGATGCGACGTCTTGTAAACCAGCCCAGGACAGGCCGCGCTCAGCTCTGGGTTTTTTTTTTTTTTTTAAAGCGGCCTGTCCTGGGCTGGTTTACATTAAATAGTAAAATTGCCGGCCCCCGGACAGTGCCGCCTGGTGCAGCCGCCTGATTGGTAGGTTCATTCAGCTCCGCACACAACACTGAAAAGTGCCATTCCTATCAAACTCGGGCCGCACTAACGTTAAACTCTGATATTGAGGTGGGGGCCGCAAACTATTGTCCCGAGGGCCGCGGTTGGCCCGCGGGCCGCTAGTTTGAGACCCCTGCAGTAATTAATCAGTCTGAGAGAGGATGGAAGACTCCCCTCATCTCTGTAGACTTAGTTGTGTGATTTATATACTGAACGTATAGTTATTGTATTTAAAAGATAAGAGATCTCATTAAAAATGTTTTATGGCACTTCCAAGATCCTCTGTCTGGATGAGCTCATCCTCATTAACACATTCCTATTAAAATCTAAGATGGCGGATACTGGAAAGTTCACGTGCTAGCCATGCAGAACACCCACTTATTTTTAACCAATTGTATTTGATGTTTTATATATGATGTCAGCATATGTTTTTGTATATTGTGAAAAAGTCAACCCATAAAATCATGTGACTAGTAAGGTATAAAAGTCTATTGAAAGTCTGTGGGCAGACAATCTATAGCTTGCATGCTATATGTGTGTGTTCCTATTTGTTAACAAATAAAACTAATCTTATTTTGTTTTAGACGATCGGTGATGTCATGATTTGATAAGGATTTAGAATTTTCCCCACATTTCCAAAGATATTACAAGCACAGGCTGCATACAAATATGCCAATCCTGACTGTTTCTTTAACTGAGAATGCCCTCTTTCATATGACACCAGAATCACTGTTCTATAATGCCTGAGCTATAACTTTTTGAAGTGATTCACCCTCCAGCCTCAGCTTCCCTGCATTATACATGAGCCCGTACACCTAGTGAAAGCAATGTACAGATTTCAGCTCTCAATAGATAAACAATGAAAATAAATTAAAAGAATAGAGATTTGCAATGTTTTAGAGAAAGTTAGAGAAAGTATATTACAATATTTAGTAATGATATAAAGCAAATCAAAAGTTTTTGAAAGTTTAGTTACGTTTTAAGGTAAATATGGATAAAATACTATATAAAATGAAGATTGTCAACAGAAATAAAGATTAAAATTTTGTATAGACATAATAATATATAGAAAAGTGGTCATATTGGAGAAGTTCTCATTCAGTAAAATATGTTCCAGCTACCAGAGACCTCAAACAGTAATAAATAACAGCACCTCTATGTCTATTGATCCCTGTAATGAATCAGCAATTTCTGGTGTCTACAGATAATAGATTGCATTGCCCCTGGGAAATGGTTTTAAGTATTCTTCTTGGTAACTATGGCAACAATCAATAAAGAGTTTGTTGCCCAGTTGAAATAAGCCACATACAAACACATAAAAAATGATGTGCTGATGTGCTTGATGTAGGTCTCTTCATGTTAGGGTTCACGGATGACACCATTGTCTAGTCGGACAAATCACCATTTCTACATGATACATTGTAACAATCTATTCCATTACTGATAAACAAGAAAACAAATTAAAGAGGTATTAAATTATTGCCTGTCCACTGGATATAAGATAACTGATTGTGGGGGTTTGACTGCTGGGACCCCCACCAGTCACAAGAGCAGGGGTTCCTTGTACCCCCATTTGGAAATTAAAAGTATGGTCATGCATGCACTGCTTTTCTCTTCACTTCTGTGGGGCTGCTGGAAAATAAATGTAGTGGTAGTGCACATGCTCAATCTGCCACTACATTTAGATGAAGGAACAAGAATCTCCTTTTCATGATCAGTGGGGTCCCGGCAGCTGGACCCCCACAGATCAGACAGTTATACCCTATGACAGTTATCCAATGGAGAGGGGATAACTTTAAATTAATGGAAAACCCCCCTTAAAACAAAACTGTGATGCATATACAGTTAGGTCCATATATATTTGGACACTGACACCAATTTTGTTTTTTTTTACCAGTTTACTGAAACATATTCAAGTTATAGTGATAGAATGGACATGGACATAAAGTCCAGACTTTCAGCTTTCATTTAATGGTATCCACATTAAAATTGGATGAAGGGTTTTTAAAGGGACCAAAACTAATTGGACAATTGACTCAATTAATTAATTTGTCCAATTACTTTTGAGCCCCTGAAATGAAGGGATTGTGTGTAATAAATGCTTTATGCAATTTTATGCAATCATTGAATTAAAGCTGAAAGTCTGAACTTCAACATTGTGGTAATGTACAGAACCAAAATTAGAAAAATGTTGTCCCTGTCCAAATATTTATGGCCCTAACTGTAGATCTGTAGGAAAAAACAGGGAAGCCCCTATAGGGTATGAAAATCTTTGCCATCTAGCAGGCTAGCTTGATTATAAAAATTTAGCAGAATACTTGCACACATACCATGTGCCACATTTATTAAAGTGTATCTACATTGTCAGACACCTTTTGATTTTCTGGCAGTGTTTTTGTCATTGTGTTTTCTGTATTGAGAGCTGTCCCTGCTTCTCACTGTGTACGGAGTACAGGCTTGTGTAAAATGAAGAGAAAATGAGGGTACGGGAGGGTCACTTCAAACAGTTATATCTCGGGCATTATAAAACATAGAACTGCGCTTTCGTTGTCATATGAACTTTGTAGTGCTCCAGCTGCATATACATATCCTAATCCCGACTGTGTTTTCAACCAGTGATAACTCTGGAAATAATATAGATAGCATTCCTTCAATCTGTAGAAAGAACAGGAAATTTCCTGCATACATTTCTACATCCTTTTGGAAGTAGCACTGTGGTCGCGTCTTTTTTTCTTTATTGGGTCCATTGGACCTTACCAGTGATTCTTCTACGTCTATGGCTCCTCCAACCATTGTTATTCGCATTATCTACTTTATGTTGTTGTGACATTTCACAAGGACACAGGTAAGAGCATATCACATCTACTTTTATTGATTTTTCCATTTTAACGATATTACATTATGTAGCGCTGTTTTTTTTTCTGTTCTTTACGCTACTGTTTTATGGTCAGGACTTTTTAGAAATTAGTATCTCCAACATCCATGATCTCCAACCTGAAATTCCCAGAGTTCTAATAGATATTGTTTCACTGGGAAGTATTTACTAAAACAGATATATCAGGAGAGGTGACAAGTCCTCTTTAAATCAAAAACGGGTACAGTTCTGACAGAGACCATATAGTACATAGAGTTCTACAGTAATCTCCAATAAGTGGTACATCCTTCACCTAACTTAGAGCTGTGACCACTGACTACCAACTCCTATAGGCAGTAGCTCTGAATTGTTGGGTTATCTGCAAACATTATTTCACCTGATCAAACCTGCCCCAAATGCCCTTCTGTCCACAGCATCCAATTGGGGCATGTGGTATTTTCTGAACTACTCTGGAGGAATAAGGCCCCTGGTTGCTATACGCAATACGTCATTTACAGTCAGTTGAGATAAATTAGGCCAATATCTGTGTTCTTAATGATGTAACGTGTCATTGAAGGAAAAGATAAATTATGTTAATAAGTCCCCAACAGTAACTTTCCTGCATTAATATCTGAATAGTGTTCTTATATTAGTGTATTCATTTTGCAGATTAAAATGTTCTATTTTTATGGAATGACGTCTTATGATAGCTATAGTCCATTTCTCACAGACAGATTCTTAGACCCATTTCATCAACATGAAAAATGCATATTTCACGTCAGTTGATAAAAATAGAAGACAAAAAAGATGTCTTTATAACATTGTGGTCATTTTGAATGTTCTGTACCATATGTCATAAGGGGTAGAGCTCACTAGTCTTTGTAGTGCTGCATCTAACATCAGAATGTCACCTTGAGGGGGCTTTAAAACATCACATTTTTAAGAATTTAATTTGCCAGATGATAACTTAAAGGGAACCTGTCAGGTCACTTTTGGACAGGACCGGCATTGGGGGGGGGGGGCAAACTGGGCAATCGCCCAGGACCCCCGGGATCCGGAGCCTGATGACCCAGCCATATCAATAACAGAAAGGGACCCAGCGTCATGGGCCGCAGGGCCCCTTTCCAAGGTCAGTAAAAATAACAAACATTGAAAAGACCCCAGAGTATAATATGATAATAGCACTGAGGGGGCCACTGTGGGGCCACTGTGGAGGATTATACTAGGAGGGCCCTCTAGGAGGGCCCTCTGGAGAGCATATTATACTGTGTGGGGCCACTGTGGAGCTTTATACTGGGGGCAGTGTGGGGAACTTATTATACTGTGTGGGGCCAATGTGCAACATATTATATTTGTGTGGGGCTTAGCTGTAACAGACCGTCATAGCTCTAACAGACCACCGGAAAATGGCGGCCCGGGCAGAGCTGACTGCTCATGCCGGGGCCACCATTTTACGGTGGTCTGTTACAACGCTGCGTCTGAAGCCTGCGAAAGACAGAAGATTCAGAGAACAGGAAGAGGGGAGTGAACACAACGGACTAAGAGGCAGTGGAAAGCTATGACACGGGGGGTGCTTGCAGCACAGGAGGAACGCCCAAGGTGCTCCGTGATGGTAATTAGTATAACTGAAGAAACTAATTTTATCAGAAACGGCTGGGAGAAGAAAAGAATAGAAGGTAGGAGTAGAGTGGCCTTTTTAAAGGCCATTCCAACGTGACATTAGTTTAAAAGGTGTTTTTTTAATAATAGACTCCCTTAAAGTTATTCTATCTAATGCATCATTTGGGCAATTGCTTCAATCTGTATTCTGGCTTCTGAATGGAGGCAGTTGAGTTAGACTCTATAAGATTGATATGAAAGAACCTGTATAGGGTTATTTGGTGCAGGATCTAAGGGTTTGGTTACACTTACATCGCCAATCTGCACCATACAACTGCGAAGTTATCTACGAAGCTACTCTGATAGATCGGTGTTAGTGGATTTTATTTCCATTTAGCCCTAACTGGGTATTTTGGTTATTTATGTTGTTTCATTTTTAAAGACATCAATAAAAGTGAAGTTTTATGAATTGGAGTCTCTAATATATGTTTCTGTGAATTGGTTTGTTAATGAGGAGACGGGTTATATTCTAAAGCCAGTGTAAGGGAATTGCCAGTTGAGCAATTCTCCAGTGCTGCAGCAAAAACCTGAGAGGAAGGGAATACAGAGACAGTGAGCCCTAAAGTTGACCCAGACCCTGTCCCTACCTACTTGTCTCACTGTCCTAATGACAGGAACAACTTGGAGCCAGTCCCTACTCTGAATAAGTGACAACACAGAACGTAGACAGGACGCACAAACCACAAAGGGAGGTCAGCTAGCCAAGGGGTCAGTAACAATCGAGCAATGCAGTACAGAATCAAAATCCAAGAGAATAGTCAAAGTCAAAGCCAGTGGTCAGAAAATAAGAAGAGCAGGTAACAAGGAACAAGGAGTATAGCCAGTAAGCGAAATGCAATAGTAGGCACCAATGGGAAAGTGAGCAAACAATAAATAGGGAGAAAGAACCCGCCCCAGACTTGATAGGAGGACAGGCTGTCAATCACAAAGGCAGGACTAAAGTTAACTCTTAGTGGAGCAGGGGGAAAGCAAGGTGAAGGAGAAGGGCGTGGTGGAAAGTCAATTAAGGAGGTGAGGGAATAGGACAGTGTTCAGACAATACAAGAAAAACCCAAGGAAAGAATTACAACCGGGCACGCCTCCTGCGCCGCAGCGTGCGCCCGGAGGACGGCGCCAAAGCCCGGACAGGCAAGGACGTTACAGCCAGTGAATAAAAGATCTATTAGGCAGTACAAAGGTGCTCATTTGAATTGTGTGTGGGAAAATGGGGGTTGTTATTACTGTTTTGTGGGCAGAAAGGATGCATTATTAAAGGGGTTGCCACTGGAAGACGATGGTGTTGTTTCTATATCAGTATTTGGGGCCCCACTACTGCTTCTAGAATCATGTCTCTCGGTCAGTTTCCTAGTCACAGTCCCTGGGCAGTTATTTCGGTGTTAGATCACACAAGTTTTCCCACTTCAGCCAGTCCCCTCCTGGCATAATGTCAAATTATTATTTCTATTGGTGAGTATTATAATTATATATATTATATATTGGTGAGTATTATATAGTATGCATAACCATCATATAGTTATGTATACTATTATATTTAGTTAGGTATCAAAATGTCCAGTGAAGAAAATTAAAAGAAACAGAACTGACCTCACCAATCGCCTTCCTGTTTCAGTAGGTCCCTACTGGTTTCTTTCTACCTCCGCACAGGAAATGCCAGGAAATCACTAGCTGAGTTGAGCAATTGCTACCACCAGAGATTGGCTGACATCTCCTGCATGTCACAATGGGAGTGATGACCAGGGAGGGCCCAGTAAGTGCAGGAACAGGAGCAGAAGGTATAATGAGGTGGGCGCATCTTCTTTTAACTTTTTAGCCCACTTTAAAGAAAGTCTTTAAAGAAAATTTTTTTGCAGGAAGACCCTTTTGAACCCATGTAAAAGGTTACTGCTTTCTCTAAATGTATTCCATGAATCTACAAGGACTTATGACAGGTCTTAGCAGGAAACACAATAAAGTAAAATGTACTGCCGTCTGGGGAAACAGGGTAATGGCATTTTAAAGAATTTTCCTGACTAAAGGACATATGGATAAATACATTTTACTATCATTATTATTATTATTAAAAGCTGCTGCCAAACGTTTCTTGCATCAAGGCATCACTGACACATGAACAGATATGTAGGTCACAGAGACCTACAGTTCATGCACAGTTCATTCCTACTAAAATATCTTTAGACATCTATAGTGACCCATTTACACATAGGGCTTCATATGTGTGGGGACGTCATTGTGTGTTATATCAGTCTATGTTAACATTGACATATTCATGGTGAAAACCTTTATCATATCAAACAATGCTAACCTCAAAATCTCTTTCTCATAACTTGTCTTCTGTTCATAAAAGTGAAAATTTGTTCTGCCTACATAAAAGGACAATTTTGTTGGGAATGTTCCTATATGGTAGGCAAGTAATGGTGGTCTCTGGAATCCTTTTGGCTACTTCTGTCCCTTTCTACTTCATCCTGAAAACACAATTGTAAAGAATTTGGGTAAGGGTGTTCACACATGGCGGATTTGTTACAGAAATTTCTATGACTTGAAAATCTCTTATATAAATCTAAATGGGGTTATTTTTGAAGCACTTGTATGGAGGTTAACAAAGTAGAACAGCTACACATGTAATGAAATTCACTTACTAACAGTTTTGTATTGGTTGGCCTAACCTCTTCCTAGCAAATACTGTTATATACTGTTAGATGAATATTTTTTTTTTAATCCTCGACGATGACTTTACCATCAGCTCCAGCTTGCACAGGAATATATCCAGAGGCATCTGTATTATGTATGGACAGTCCTCTAGAAAAGCGCTGATCTCCAAATGCTGAACTCTCTGCCCAAAAGCAAAATTTAGGGCAGACAATAGATTAGAAACTTGCACTCTGTTCCGATTCCACTCATTATTGCAGCATTTAATAGCAGTATAGTATATAATGTATACTCACCAGAAACAATGCTGGGCTATAATCACATGTATCGTTGTATCGTTTCCGAATTCATCTGGTGGTAACGCCTGTTGTACATCCATTTGGCATCCATGTCTGTTTGTCTGTTTTTGACGGCTGAGTGTCATCTGTTTTGCATCCATTTTTCACCCCTTAAGGACGCAGGGTAGTATGTATGTTAATGCTCGGTGACTCTTTTCATATTTTCCCTTCCTTTTTTTGTTATTTTTTGGGGAAAGCAAAGTGGCCAAAATCCTATAATTTGCGAATTGTGGTAATTTTTTTTACGGCGTTCACTGTACGGGATAAATAATGCTATTTTTGGATAGTGGGAACTTATACGCACATGGGAATACCTAACATGTTTGTTTGGTTTTGTTTACATTATACATTTTTTAAATGTAAATGTGGGTTTTTTAACTTTTTATTATTTATTTATTTTTGTGTTTTTCCTATGTGTTTTTTTTTTTTTTTCCCTTTTCCCTGTCCCACGAAGGGACTTGACGCTGGGATCTCAGATCCCCAGTGCAATGTCCTGCAATACATAATATTGCAGAACATTGCACATTAGTTCCTATGGGAACTATTCATAGGCAGTCAAGAGGCCTTGCCCCCCCCTTCCCCCCTCAGAATCTCTGTGATAAGATCGCAGGTTCCAAGGGGTGAAGGGGGGAGGCGATCTTGACCCCAGACCCCCCTGGATTCCGTTATTGGATTTCGCTATTGATCACGGCATCTGGAAGGTTAATCCTCCATAGTCATAGTATCTCGGTTGGTCCCGGCAGCCGAGCAGGATGTAATGCCACAGGTACAGCTTCTGTGGCCGCGCATTACAGCGTCGTACTATTACAGCGCTGAGTATTAACTATACGCTAAACGCAATGTAATAGTACAGCACAGAGCGGAAACAGGTTAATGGAGTGGTAAAAAAAAGGATGAATTTCATTAGTCTTTTTTTTTACCAAAACCACTGATCCATTGTTAATGGACGTAACTCAGACATCAATCCATTTTTAAGTCCGTTCACAAGATTCAAAGTGGACATTCATGTGAATATGACCTTAGGCAAATGTAGTGCGTCCTCTGCACTGAGGTTGATAGAAGGGTTACTACAATGGAAAAAATACAACAGGAGGCACAAAGGTGACATTGGAACATAATATAGATTTATTTCAAAATGTAATGTTAATATAACACTTCAAATATAGAAATATTGTGACTGCAGTATTCTGGAACTGACCCGGCAGCTGGGTGAATAATAAAATACAGTGATCTTTGTGAAAAGAAAAAGAAAAGAAATGAGCAATACGCAACACACACGCACACATCACTAAACACTAGGCCTCCAATAGGATCTAGCACAGGCAAAAATGGAGGTGTTGCCTATGGCAACCAATCGGGATCCAGCTATTTTTCCAGTGTAGGGTAGAAAATGAAAGGTGCAATGTTTATGGTGCTTTGGATGACTATCGGTATTAGTGCAAGCCTCATGGGCATTTTGGAGGAAAAGTGACCTTGTTGCTCCTCTCACTTCCTAATCGGCACTAGAAAAACTAAACATGGACATGTTGCTATGGTCAACAACTTCCTTTTTTGTTAGTTTTTAGCGCTAGTTTTTATATATGAGATCCATTGTGCCAAGTGTTGAAAAAGTGTTTTTTCTTGTTAACTTATGTGACAGTATATTTAGCTTATGGTCCACATTACTTGCTACTTTTGGCAAAGTGAAGATACGGTTGAGGTTTCATTAGTGACTACCTGAGTGCAGAGATTGACTTTTTCCTGATAGTTTTGCACAGACCTAATACACATATTGTAAGGCTCAAAATTACGTAACACACATGTACACATACATGCACACGTAACACAAGAAGAATCTGCTTCCATCTTGTTAATAGACTAGTATGTAGTTTAAGACAGTTTTATTATGGAGTGCTAGCAGCTGATATGTCCATATATTGTATCATACAAAGTTATAGCGACAAACATTATTACATGTGAACGATAAAAACTAAGAGACCCATACATCAGTAAATCAAGACGTCTAGCTCACACAATACAGTGCAACGTGTCACAGTGGTAACATGTAACTTTATATCTCTATAGCTCACTGCATTTGGATAAGAGGTGCATATCTGACAGTACATTGTATGTACATACTGTAGAAGGAAGCCATTTGGAAAATTAGCCCAAGTTCAACCTTTCAGTCTATTGGCTCTTCAGGGGACATTGCCAGTTCACATTTAATGACATATTAAACAGACGTATAAAGTCAGTTCGGTGGTGGCTGGGCCAGTGGCAGCTAATGTGGGCCCTTGGTTGACAATCGCATTGGGTGTCTTGTCTACTTTAGGCATCAACTTGCAGACCATTTATCATACTGCAGCAAGGCAAAGATGGGCCAAAGGCTCCTCAAGGCCACAGAGCCTAAGCATTTGCTTCTTGGTGAAGCAAGTAGGCAGAAAAATGGATGGGAATTACAGAAATCTTCTTGCTGTACTGCATTTCCGAAACTCCGATTCATTTTAATGGAGAATAAGAATATATGCACAACCATATCTCCACTTAAATTGAAGACCTGGTTGGATCTGGTTTGTTAGCAGGATCCATCTAGGCCCAAGTTGTTGCCCTCCCTACCAATCTGACAATTATAATAAACTGGATTGATATGTCATAAGCACTTTTCAAGACAACCTTTACATGTCCATTGGCTTCTTGTTGACACTTCCGGTTTCAGCAGAATGGGGTATAGGACACTGGCAGGTACTCTCAGTAGAAGTACCCTCTTTGGGGAATTTAGATTTCCCATTTCCACTTTCACTAGGCAATTTAATTCATCCTTCAAAGAAGTAAACAGCATATGAGCTGCCCATCAACTACTTACTCCTCCTGCCATTGTACCTGCAAATCCAACACTGAATATTAAAGGGGAAACCGGAGGTTGTATACACACTATGTGTTTGGCCAGCTATACTGGTACCATTGACACGCAAGGCACAGAGTTGACTGCATTCACATGTATATATTGATACAGAGCACAAACAATACTCTGCATAGTATAACTGATACCACATACAAAGCTACACTTTACTCTAGTTCTTAAAGGAGTAATCTTTAACAATACAGATGTTATAATAGTCATTGAAGTCACTGACAACACAAAAGCAACTTTGGGCCTGAAATGTTAAATGGGTTGTGTGGGGATGCAAAAATTTTACAATGCCTAGCAGGGGGGCAGAAGTCTCTGTGCAGTGCCTTCCCTGCTGCTACTCCAGCTCCCTGTGACTTCACCAACTCTGCTCTACTCTGACTGCAGGTCCATAGAGTAGAGCAGAATGTCAGCAGGGAAGGCTGAGGATAGAGATTTACCTGCATTCCGCCAAGTGAATTAATGGAGAACCTCTGGGCCATCTTCTATACAGTGAATACATTGTAAAAAATGTTATATCCCCACACAACCCCTTTAAAGGGTTCCACTGCTGAACATTACCTCATGTATGAAAGCAGAAGTCAGCCCTGAGGCAAACCAATGGCATAAACTACTGATTATAATATTCATCCTCTCTGAGAGATTATAGGCCGCATCGGAGCTCGATATTAACTATTACATAATTAAAGCAATTGTCATTTTCTATCTCAGCAAAAAAGGAAGCACATATTATTGTAAGTGACTCAAAGATGAAACAGTAATAGAAACCAGAAGCCTAGAAAACGGAAATACTGACAGTCTGACATTTGCTTCCAGCACAAATGTGGGAAATAATCTTCAGACTAACCTGTAACATATTCTATGTTAGAATCACATCTGAAGCTAAGCTTTGCTTCATCCTGTCCAAAGGCTCAATTCACAGCCCTTACTCTGTATCTAAATACACTAGAGTGACAACCAGCACCCAGAGAACATGCCCTAGGCACCACACCAACAGCTACCCCCATTAGAATATTCCTATAATTTCTCTCCTTTTACAGGTTGATCTTGTATACTTTTCTGTGACTGTTCAATAATCCAGAATATTTGATAATCTGCCAACAATCAAGTTTCATCAATACCAGATTAAGCGGTACTAATTTAGTACAGAATGACTGAGAATATTAAAAACTAACCTATACTTATGTGCTACATTCTTTTTACTCTGTATGTAACACATTTATGCTAACATATATACCTAAATTAAAGGGGTTATGTGGGGAATAGGAATTTTCAGCATTGCTCTCACTGTATCATATGAGCATACTTAAAAGAGTTTTCCATACCCAAATCAACGTTTTCTACTGATGGGCTATCCACAGGATGTGATCTGTGGGGATCTGACACCGTAACCCCGCAGAAATCAGCTGTTGTAGCAGCCTCCAGGTGCCAGAAACTGCACACGCTACCAGTCCACTAGCAGCTTCAGGCACCTGGAGGCTGCTGCAACAGCTGATCTATGTGATGTTCAGGTGTTGGACTCCCTCAGATCGCATACTGATGACCTCACATAAATTCCTACATTTTCACAGTGCTGTGGGGAGTAGATGCCTTGTCTCTTTGCCTTCTCTGTTGATGCTCTGACTCTGGGCCATGTGACCAACCCTGCTCTACTCAGTTTAGATGCAGCAGGAGTAGTGCTGGGTAGGTCACGTGACCCCGAGTCAAAAGAGGAGGTGGAGAGACAAGACATCTGGCTCCCCACAGCACTGTAAAACTATAAGAAAGGGGAGTGGGGTGTATATTACTAAGCTTGCTCATATGGTGCATTGAGTACACTGCCAAAAAATGTTATTCCCTACATAACCCCTTTCCATAGCATCCACATTGTAATTTGTAACTATTTCTATGAATTAATCTGATATTAAATTCTATATATACCCTCCACAGGATCTTGGGATCCCCACCAGAGGATTTTTTTTGACACAGGTGACTGGCATATCAGGACAATGCTACCTGGTACTTAAGTAGCCAATACACCTTATATAGGTGTTAGCCAAACTATCCTTTGGCCAACAGCTATTCCTCCAATATATACATGCATGCTTGGATATTATTGTTTTTATTATTATTGTGAGAGTGGAATAAGCCACTGACAGATTCCACCGGCAATGGCTAATCTCCTGTGAGAAGAAGAGCTGAGCGTACTGAATTCCATCAGTCTACACCATCTCTTTCCAGGCGTCTGTCATCAAGAGACAGTTTGGAGACTGCAATAGACATTAGCTAGTTGGCCAATCCTACTGAAATCCAATAGTTTGGCCAACTATTGCCTAATGTATTTGAGTACCTTCGGACTCTTGGGATACTGGGGAAGGAGAACACCAAGATCTCCTAATTACATTTAAGAAAGGTATGGAAGTTGCTAAGTTTCGTCAACCATCCATATATTAGTGAAGTAGTCTTTAGCCTATGATTTCCTAGTAGTACACTTAGTAATCTGTCAGGATGGACTGCTCATTGAGGTGTCCATATTGTCTCCCTAATGGAACAGGAGCTTGTTCTATGACAACTGGTGGTGACATCTGACACACTTTCCATGTTGCCTTGTAAGTGTTAAACTATTAATCTGAAAGGCCTGTACACACCATATAAAAATAAAACACTATTTTAAGCAGCTGTACAGTAGTGAAGTAGGTATTTGTCACAGGAAGAACGTGATAGAAACCTGTCCTGAGGAATTTTAATGGATAAGATATGTACTATCTGTAATAGAAGGCTTAGAAAAGTATGCGGATTTCCTATCACTAAAGCCCCTGACTAGACTGCAGCTTTAAGGACAGTTCGCAAACAAAATATAAAGTCCCTCCAACGTCACATTTCTGAATTTGGTCTGTCCAAGCACATCCTTCCATTTTCATTAAAACTGAAAGGCAAAGCCCCCCGCTGTGCCAGTGGGTGGTTTATAAGTAGAAAGATGTCTCACCATGAGTAGTTGGCTAAGGCCTAAGGTAACATGTCCAGATCAGGTATTCAATGTATGTGGTAATGAAATAACTACATATATGACCAAAATACTAATCCACCTATATATGCCGATGGAGGGCCAGTTAGTGAACATACCTGTCTGGTCTCAAACTGCAATGTTGTTACTGAGAAATTCAACTTTATACCATATGCAATTATGCAGTTTGGTGCACTAAGGGTGGAACTACACCTCCCGATCCTTTCATTTTCCTTTGTGGTCGCCACCCAGTGCCAGCTCCAAAACAGAAAAAAAAGGCATGCCCCATGGCCAACTATCTGAAGCAACCACATAAGACAATAGTGCTCCAGAAGATGTGACCATACACCAAATCCACCAAACAGCTCATTTGCATATGCTATGAGAATTGAATTTCTCAGCAGCAAGACCACACTTTGATACAAGGAAGTTACGTTCACTATGTCACTAACTGGGCCTACAATAGTACATAAGTGGTTCAGAAGATGTTTTGGTGGTGGAAAACTCTCTTTAAAGTTGATTCACACATAGGTTGATCTTTCAGTCAGATAGGACGACCAGGATTGTATACTGCTAAGGGAATAAAATTTAAGGCTACAAAATCTGTTCTCAAGATGAAGACCTGTGGGCTGTGAAATGACCATCATTCAAGCACTAGTTCTAGAAACACCCCTGTTGCCTGGCTGTATATGAGTCGTGATGATGTCTTTATGGTCATTGTACTCTACCACTACAGATGACCGAATCGAATTCAAACCCATACCCAAATTAATATATATAAGCTTGATACTGATACAGATGACTAATTCAGCTTGTGGAAGGCCTGTAGTGTGATAGCCAGGAGGGCCAATGGCAACTGACATGTACCGCCAGGGGTACAAAGGCCTAAAATGCTCCTTTGTGGACATCAAGGTTGCACATCTGAATCAGATCATATATTGTTCAATGGTTCCACCAGAATTCTATATCTCATGTTTCAAAGGATTACTCCACAGCGAGATATCCTGTATTTCTTACATCAAGTTTACTTGTCATATGACGATTACATCAATAATAGCTGCATCTACCTTTACAGAACTATCCCATACATTAATATGTTTCCCTTTAAATCTAAAGCCCCATTTAAATAATCAATATCTATTAAAACCTAATTCATAGCTATCACTTCTAAACTGCTGTTTATATATATCCCATATATAACATTTCCTATAACAATTTATAATCTCCCTAATAAAATAGAAATCTTGTTTCAGTCTTACCGTGCAAGAAATATTAACTCCTTATATGACTCTGACTGCAGAACAATCACATAACGAATGGATCAAACATCAATGTCACGATACAAATGGATTTTACTGGGTAACTGGGCATAAAAATGTCCAACCAGTCCAAAGCAGCTGGAGTCCTTTCCACCTGACAAAAAGAAATTTCAGGACAATTTTCTTTAATACCACAATCACCAAATTCAATCGTTCGGAAGAAGATGAATATCAGGCTAGATTCACATTTGCTCCGCGGTCTCGGTAGGAGACCCCATCGCAATGTTCACCTAAAATCAGCAGACGGCTTTTTCGTCTGCCACTTTTTGTTTAAAAACAACGGAAACCAATGGACCCCATTATAGTCATCAGGCTCCGTATGTAACAGCTATTTTAGCTGCCTACCTGTCCCTTGTTCTGGTTCTCCAATGAACCAGAATAATGGACAGCCAATGCTAGTGTGAGCCTAGAATCAGGCTCTATTCCCAAAAATGTGAAATAAGTCTGTCACATGCCTGCACTAAAATCAGTGCATTAATGTGGGCTTATTCACATGTCCACCTTTTTATATATATTTAAACATTTTATATATAGCTAAACAGTCTGTCAAAAAACAGTAGATGACCTACTTTTGGCCATTTTCACAGATCATCCAACAGACTCAAGTCTAATAGAGAACCATGAAAATGGCTGCTATGTGGACGTGAAAAAAAGTCCATTTTCACTGCCAATTTGCATCACGGACGTGTGATAAAGGCCTTACTTCAGTTACAGGAATCTTTAAAGTGTATTCACATGCAGCAGATTTTGTTGCAGACATTTATATGACTGAATGAATTGCAGAAATCTATGTGCTTTCCATTAAAAAATCCCCATTCACATAAATGGAACGATTTTTAGTCACAGAAATTTCTGTAACAAAATCTGCCACGTGTGAAAACATCCTAAGTGGAACCACAGCCTGCCACACTATTCTAGAGGTAGAAAACTGTCAAAAATATCTATACTTGTATTAATAGTTGTTATTATCAAGTGGCTATAACTAGAATGCAATAAATAACCACTAAGAAAGGCTCCCCAAAGTACATGTAAAGTGCATGCACATACAGTAACAATACAATCGCTATAATACTCTAGCTCTGCTTTGCACACAGGCACACACAATCTTTATATTTATAACATTATCTTTCTATACATCTCTCTGAATTTTTTTTTCTTAAATATCTTCTCCAGCCTTAGAATAAAACAATAAAGTATTTTGATGAATAAAATTCTATAGTATTTAGTCAATTATCATAAATATACTCTGGTCAAAAACTATCGTTCACGTGATAAAGCTTATTTACTACTACATGCACATTTGTCATTATTTCCCATATCCCCATAAAAATAATTTACCATTTCACATTGTATTTCTTCTGTGTAAGCCCTACCTAGATTATATCCATATAAAACATATACAACTCATTAAATAGCAGCCTCCTGGTATATGGTTATTTTATTAAACATTGCCTATAGCAAAGGGAGGATCTAAAAATGTATATGGGAAGCCATTTGATGCGGCTTCCCACTTAACCCATCAGTATGTACTATACTGTTTTAGGCTACGGCCCCACGTTGCGGAAATGCAGCTTTTTTTGTTGCAGATTTTGCTGCGGTTTTTTGAGCTAAAGCCAGGAATGGATTTAGCAGCAGGTAGAAGTATAAGAACTTCCTATAAATTTCCCTTTCCTTTTGTAGACATTCTTAGCTTTGGATAAAAAAACCGCAGCAAAATCTGCAACAAAAAAGCTGCATTTCCGGAACGTGGGGCCGTAGCCTTAGGCTACGGCCCCACGTTGCGTAAAAAAAGATGCTTTGTTTTACAGCACCAGCAAAGTAAATGAGATTTAATTTCATCTCATCCACATATTGCGGAAAAAAAGACACACGTTAGGCTGTGGCCCCACATTGCGGAAATGCAGCTTTTTTTGTTGCAGATTTTGCTGCAGTTTTGTGAGCCAAAGCCAGGAGTGGATGGAGCAGAAGGGAAAATTATATGAAACTTCCTATATACTTCCCATTACTTTTTGTAGCAATACTTGGATTTGGCTCAAAAAACTACAGCAAAATCTGCAACAAAAAAGCTGTGTTTCTGCAATGTGGGGACTCACCCTTAAAGCGGCTTTTTAAAAACGCAGCATGTTAATTTTAGTAGTGGATTCTTGAGTGTTTTCCCTATAGATTTAATGTGGGAAGAAAAATGCAGAGGAAAATGCAGCAGAAACTCAATGAAAAGCGCTGTTGAAAAAATGGAAACCGTTTTTGCTGCATCTTTATCTGCAGTGTTTTTCCAGCTACGTTTCGCTACATGGGGCCTTACAAGTGTCTTTAGCTGTGCTGACAGAGAAAGCCATCTACGTCCATTTAGACCTCTCCAAGGCCATAATGGAGAGAAACCCTGAAATTCCTCAAGATTCTGTTCTGTTGCAGAAGAGAAAGACTGCAATAGAAACACCATACCAGAGAAATGCTAGTTCCCTATGTTCTTGTAGGGTCATAAATGTTATCCTATGCAGTAGTTGAAACATGCATTAACAAAAGAAAAATAAGTAATAGCATATTACAATACATATGCTGAAGAAAAACTGCTGCGGAAAAGCAGTGGAAAACATAGGCTAAAAAAAGACAAGGACGAATGTAGATAATTTCTGCTCTTCTATAAGAAAACAAGAAAAAAAAGATATTAGCCTGTGTTTTCACACCTGTCAATATCTATCAGTGACATCCGCTCTTTGGACAAAGGATGACCTTCCCAAGCCTAGAAGAAGCTGAGCTCGTGGGAATTCTAGAAAAAATCCAGTAGCAAGCTGTTAAACCCCTAAGCAACAGAATGGAAAACTGAAGAATGAGCTTTCTCCGTCACTAACAGAATCTTAATGAGATGTCATTGTGCCCTGCAACTTAAAGGTATTTTCCCATGAACATAACCATATTTACATCTGTAGACAATTGGAAATTACACATTTTTGCAAATATAAATAATTAAACATTTTGCAGCGTTTTGGAGATTTTCTCTAACTATATTGGTGGTGACAGCCTTTTGCCTTGATAGATTTCCAGTGGTTACAGCTATTAACGTAGGAACTTTCTATGGTCTTGCACTTGTCATAAACCCAGCCATGATTTCCTTATTGTGGTTATCTTCTCGTGCATGAGCTGGGAAATAAGGCTATGTTTAATATTGGCAATAACATACTAGAACTCATTGGTTTCAATTGCTGAATACTGTATGGAATATATTGAGTCTGTACACAATATATCTACAGTATATATATATCTATAAGCATAGTACATGTATAAGGTATAAAAGCTCAAAAGTCAGGAACCTGACCCCATTAAATTGTATTCAAGTTTCTGGGGTTTCCAGATGGCAGAGGTGCAGTGTGCCATTTGTGCTATGTCTATCCACTGGTCCATTACATAATGATAATAAGAGTATGGATAATACAGATATCTAGGTGGTTCCTGCCTTTTGATTGACCCAGTATATATGTATGACTATACAACCATATTCAGACGTATAACCGCCAATATTCACAAACTCCGATGTTTGCACAGTGGAGGGAGTGTAACATTACTATCGGTGAAATAGAAGGCATAAAATAAGGCGAAAAAAAAAACCAACACATACCAATAGGCTGCCTTCAGCTCTACTAATGTAGTACAGGAATTAAAGTGCTACATTCTAATAATGATGCCCAGTGCTGACCTTACAGTGGGTATCACAACCATGCTAAAGGGTTCACAGTGGTCCACACTGCATTAAAGGTTGTCATATAAAAAACATTTATTCCCATTCACAGGAAGAATAGTCAAACCCCCATCCACTTGCCCCCAATCCTCGGTGAACCAGGGATCCCTAAGTCCCCTGTGTGCATGGGGCATTAGTGAGTATGCATGTCCACTGCGTCTATGGGACTAATAGAGGCACTAGTACTCCATTTGTACAGGGGACCCCTTGTTTTATAAATGTTGGGGATTTGCCCACTGCTTATTCTCTGTACTGTGGATATGGGTTAAGTGTTGTTCATGGACAACCCTTTTAAGCCTACATCAGTCACAAGGGACTCTCAGTAGGCAAGTTCATCCTCTTTTTAGAAAGTGTTACAAATAATACACATTTCCCAATAATTGACTCTTTCCTACATTACTCAAAATACATTATTATACATTCCTTTCATGTCATGACCATTATCAGTAGTAGGCCTCATAGAACAGGATTGTCAGGATCATCCCTTATGGCACACCCAGTAGATTTCATATTAATGTGCTTCTCCACCAGTAGTCTCAAACCTGTGGCTCTCCAGCTTCTTATTTTCAGCCTCCGAGTATACTGGGAGTTTTAGGTTTGCGAAAGCTGGAGAGCCAGGGGTTGGGACTGCTATACTACAGTCATGGCCAAAAGTTTTGAGAATGACACAAATATTATATTTTCACATGATCTGCTGCCCTCTGGTTTTTATGTGTGTTTGTCAGATGTTTTTATCACATACAGAAATATAATTGCATTCATATTATGAGTAACAGAAGCTTATATTGACAGTTAGAATGAGTTAATGCAGCAAGTCAATATTTGCAGTGCTGACCCTTCTTCTTCAGGACCTCTGCAATTCTCCCTGGCATGCTCTCAATCAACTTCTGGACCAAATCCTGACTGATAGCAGTCCATTCTTGCAGAATCAATGCTTTAATTTTGTCTGAATTTGTTGGTTTTTGTTTGTCCACCCGTCTCTTGATGATTGACCACAAGTTCTCAATGGGATTAAGATCTGGGGAGTTTCCAGGCCATGGACCCAAAATCTCTATGTTTTGTTCCCTGAGCCATTTAGTTATCACCTTTGCTTTATGGCAAGGTGCTCCATCATGCTGGAAAAGGCATTGTTGAGCGCCAAACTGCTCTTGGACGGTTGGGAGAAGTTGCTGTTGGAGGACATTCTGGTACCATTCTTTATTCATGGCTGTGTTTTTAGGCAAGACTGTGAGAGAGCCGATTCCCTTGGCTGAGAAGCAACCCCACACATGAATGGTTTCAGGATGCTTTACAGTTGGCATGAGACAAGACTGGTGGTAGCGCTCACCTCTTCTTCTCCGAATAAGCTGTTTTCCAGATGTTCCAAACAATCGAAAAGGGGATTCATCAGAGAAAATGACTTTACCGCAGTCCTCAGCAGTCCACTCCCTGTATCTTTTGCAGAATATCAGTCTGTCCCTGATGTTTTTTCTGGAGAGAAGTGGCTTCTTTGCTGCCCTCCTTGAGACCAGGCCTTGCTCCAAGAGTCTCCGCCTCACAGTGCGTGCAGATGCACTCACACCTGCCTGCTGCCATTCCTCAGCAAGCTCTGCACTGCTGGTAGCCCGATCCCGCAGCTGAAACACTTTTAAGAGACGGTCCTGCTGCTTGCTGGTCTTTCTTGGGCGCCCTGGAGCCTTTTTGGCACCAATGGAACCTCTCTCTTTGAAGTTCTTGATGATGCGATAGATTGTTGACTGAGGTGCAATCTTTCTAGCTGCAATACTCTTCCCAGTTAGGCCATTTTTGTGCAGTGCAATGATGACTGCACGTGTTTCTTTAGAGATAACCATGGTTAACAGAAGAGAAACAATGATGGCAAGCACCAGCCTCCTTTTAAAGTGTCCAGTGGTGTCATTCTTACTTAATCATGACAGATTGATCTCCATCCCTGTCCTCATCAACACCCACACCTGTGTTAATGGAGCAATCACTGAAACGATGTTAGGTGGTCCTTTTAAGGCAGGGCTGCAATGATGTTGAAATGTGTTTTGGGGGATAAAGTTCATTTTCTAGGCAAATATTGACTTTGCAAGTAATTGCTGTTAAGCTGATCACTCTTTATAACATTCTGGAGTATATGCAAATTGCCATTAGAAAAACTGAAGCAGTAGACTTTGTAAAAATTTATATTTGTATCATTCTCAAAACTTTTGGCCATGACTGTACATTGACTTTCTTTGTGGCCCAAGAGATGTTCCTGACATTCTGGCACTGAGTAATACAGTCAAGATACAAGTGCGTAGGATTGAAATTCTCTTATACCTTCAGTTTATAAAAAGCCTGCAGTGCAAATGAAATCTGTGCTTTTCCATCCCTACGTCATGCTGTTCCATTCACTTCACATATAACCTTTAACAATATTAATATAATACTAGTGCTGAACGCACAAAGGCAACATGTACAACTCTACCCACATCCAACTGCTTCAATGTCACATATAGTAAAGATCATTAGAGAATTTCCTGGCAAAAATCATGAATGTCACTCAGCTGTGAGAGGAGGAAATTGAAATCCTGCCCATATAGAATATCAGGAAGAGTGTGAAATAAGGGATCTCAAGAAGCCTTC
This sequence comes from Leptodactylus fallax, assembly GCA_947044405.1. Lineage (NCBI taxonomy): Eukaryota > Metazoa > Chordata > Amphibia > Anura > Leptodactylidae > Leptodactylus > Leptodactylus fallax. Next base: position 4,174,588 of record CAMRHE010000088.1, read on the forward strand.
TCAGGGTCTGTGTACGTGCATAATGAAACATTGCCAGGAGAGAAGAAGCAGAAGGACACTGTAATAGCTCAGCTGTCACTAGCTGCTATTACGCCAGGAGATATCAGCTATAAGGTGGAGAAAGTAGCCTGCAGTATGATCTGTACTTCTGCAGAACAGCCTGGAAGGAACCACAAAATTAAAGATATCATTTACAAACAAGTAATAGGTTCTCTGCCTTAGCTGTTAACTCAAAGTGTACCCTATTATACGGCAATGCCATTTAAGGGAAATATCACTTATTTGAAAAAGGATCTGTCAGCTCGCCTGACTCGCTCTTGTGTTCCCTATTAAATATCACTTCTAGATCATCATTGAATGCAGTGTTGTCCCTCTGCTATTACTCCTGGAAATGCATGAATAAATTGACAACTGGGTACTACGATTTCCCATTTTAATGGGGTGTGTCACTACACACTGACACAGTCCAATGAATGCTAACAGTATCAGGACTTTGTAGGGACAGACCCTACTGGAAAGGATAATGGTAACCCCCAGGTGTCAATTTATTAATATGTTTCCAGGAGGAATAACACCATACAGAAAAAGATGTCTCAATGCTTTTATTTAAAGGGGACCTTCCACCATTTCTAGCTCTTAGCATCTATTTAAAGGTGCCGCTCCTTATTCCAGCTCAGCTGGAATTTTCTCTCTAGCCCCCGACATTCCTGAGCAACAAGTGCATTTAGTTTTGGTGCTTGATTTAATCGCTGTAATGTCAGAAGGGCAGTGTCAGGGTGGGAAGCGTGATTCAGAGCCCCAATCAGAGGCAGTCAGTGTCAGAGCTCAGAATCACACCCCTTGTCTGCTCTTGCCTGACACCGCCCTCCTGACAGTACAGAGCCTAATTAGCATATTAGACACCAAATCTAACAGCATTGATTGCTCAGGAACGGTCGGGACTACAGAAAAAAATTCCAAATGTGTCAGAATCAGTGGAGCAGTACCGATTAAATGATGTAAAGAGTTGGACTTGCAGGAGGTGGCGAAAGGTATTCTTTAATGGGACATGTGAGGAGAGTGGACAGGCCATCCCCCACTGATTTCAATAGGGGGTTCCGTTGTGACGTCACAAAGCAGAATAGGACCTGCTCCATAATTAATGGAACGGAGCAGTGGATTCCCCCCTTGGCCTGCACACTGGGTCATGTGCATGAGGCCTTACTGTCCCTATAATAAGTCTACTCATCTGCTAATACGGTGCAAAATCTAAATTTCTACAATTATACCTTTATAACTTATTTCATTCCTCCAAGCTTTGGAACGCTAGGAAGCCAGTCAGATTTTTTATTTTTTAATCTAACCTAAATGGTTTCTGACCTGCTGTCAACAGAACAAAAATCCAGTAGAAACCTGATGTATCCATTATACCTCAACATGATTTGTTAAAATCTTTGAAGCTCCTATGGCGCCTTTAATATTGAAAACTATGATGGTACTATAAACAGAGAATAAAATATCTGTACGACATGTATAAAAAGAGTCAATATCAATTTATAGAGAGCACACTAATGTCTCACCCAGGTAAAGTGCTCACACACGTTGCTGTATGTCACATGTGACTTCAAATGTTAGAAGACGGTTTACATTTTAGGCACTTTACAGATCAAACACTGACATTGTGTATAATTTAGCATGAGTACGGAAATGTATCCAAGCCCACAATTGAGAGAAAAAATACTTTTCATACATGCCGCCAGATATAATTAGAAAAAAGCAGTTTTTGTCCACAGCCCTGTAACTACAGCCACGTAAAGGCAATGTGCCACTAAAGTCACATACAACAGGTTTCAGCTACAAAGTATATCACATATTGTAAAGTGTACCATAAAGACTGGGCCTGTGGTATCACAATGTCATTAGGTGTGGAGATAATGCATGTCTGTCTACAGTCCACCTCTCTGATCTCAGAGTCTAAATATAAACCCCTGTTTTGGGGAAGTGTAGAGAGAAAAGCAATCGAGCCTACATATGGCGTCGCACATTGAAGGATCCATAAATTATTCAGGGGTGACCTGTTTAACACAGCTCTACACTCAATGTGACTGCAGACATGGTGGACTAGGCATGCTCCAAGCTTGTGCCACCTACAATTACAAATAAATACATACAGAAATAAGAAATAGGCACTATAGGCCCATTGCTTGTAAAATGATGCAAAACTTAGGGTCGATGCATATAGAAGAAATGGTAACCACAGCAAAATGCATTTAAGTGATCAAATTAACAAAAGCAGAAGTGGAAAGTATATAAATATACAGTGTGGTAAGCCAAGGATGGCAGAGTGGTTTCAATAACCAGGAAATGGAAAAAGACCCAAAAATAGTTGAGAGAACCTACAAGTTAACCCACACAAAGGATTGGCTACTGCTAAATCTGTATTGACAGATCTTAACTCTCAATCGGTTGATTTATTTTACTTCATGGACTGCCTAAGGTACATACAGAGCTGTAGGCACTCTGTGTGCTGCCATATGGTGCTTCCACACGGTAACATACGATAGATGTATTCTCCACTAGCAGAGCTTCTAGTAGAGAATACTTCATGTAAGAATACCCCAGCAGTACAGCATCTGAAAGAACATGGCACAGGTTTTAATCTCTGTATGACTCTGGATAAAATTGCAGACTCTGCTTAAATTGTAGGGATCAATGTCAATGTACATGAAGTATAGGAGATTTCACTATGCTGGACTAGTGGCATGACTAGTCCGAGGAAGGGCCACCAGGGCCTATCCCTCTTTAGGGCAGCTAAACACATAGAAAATAACCATGTTATTTATATTAATTGCTAATACTTAAAAGCCTGGGCACACAACTAGTTAAAATAAGAAACAGCACCATACTAGTAGACTTGTACATTAGCACTATGTTGTTACACGATTGTGAAACTGTAACTATAATGACCAACACATAGTGGGGAAGACACATGGTGCAGAGAACCCGTGTTTATGACAATGTAGACGGCTAGTGGAATATGGAACAACATCGAGTCAAAAGGCTCGGTGTGCCCCATTCTTAAAGGAAATAGCTGAATACTGACGTAGCATGAATAGATGTCAGCGTCCACTGGATGTGGGTCACAGGTGCCGTTATAAATTGGTTCTTAGTGCACATGAGTTGAAGCTTTCACCCAAAATAAATCAATAACACAAAGGATCTGAAGAAAAAACAAGATATCCAGGCATATTATATTCCATATAAAGTAAGGGTGATTGTGTAGACTGTCCTGAAGATGGAAATAACAGGCATTAATGCATGAGCATCTGTTATGTGTAGTGACCATGATGAGAGTTGCCGGTGGTCTTCATCTCCGTACTATAATCATATCTGAATCTCTCGTGGCTATTAAAGTATTCTCTTCTTGAAAGGCAATGTGGCATTTCCCAGTTCTGTTCTATCACATAACTGCTTTCCCAACCTTATTGCATTTACTAAACTGACATATCGAATAGATTGTGACCAGACTTGTACGAGCCAGATTATTGTGGTCTTCTACAACAGCCCATGTCCCAGTGGTGGCTCCCAGACCTTATGACCTGATAGCAGACAAATTAGGAGTTCCTTACTGACCTAATATTGACCCAATACAGTAGCTTATTTAAAACTTCCCCTAGAACTTCACACTCTCCAGGTCCGTGACCTTGACATAATCTTGGCTCTTCTAACATAGTGAAGTGATCTGAAGGCTGGCTTATCTGGTGCCTCCCCCCTCCACAGCCCTAGCTAGATGAAGTGAATCCATCCACTTTCATACTCCTTTGGTGGGGACACAGTGGCTCTGTGACTCTTCACCTTGTAGTTGTGTCCATCGTTATTATCCCAGTATTCCATACCGCAAACCTTGTACCGAATAGCAAACTCCAATATCCCTTCCTTATTCAGCAGGGTTGGACACAGCAGCTTGAATGAAAATCGGTCTGAATATCTGTCACTGTATCCTCGCTGGTAGGAGGCTATCACTTCAGAAGAAGTACTCCAAGAATCCATGGTGTATCTGACTATCACCTCCTTCTCATAGGACAGATTGAGAACTCTGAGCTCTCCACTAACACTAAATGGGTCAGTGTGTACGGTCTCCAGGCACACCTTGCGCTGTCTCACCAAGTCTATGTAGTCTGGCTTAGCGCCTGGGTTGGTAAATAAGGGTTCCAGTTGAGGGCAACTAGGACCGGGGCGGAGCAAGAGCGTGCTAAGCTCCGCCCCCGCGGGACAAGCTTCCCTACAGCGGAGCCCAGCAAGAACATGGTAGGGAACTCTTGGCGCATCTGCATCGCTGAAGTGTCGAACTGTGGTTAACTCGAGCCCCAGAGAGTCTGCAAAACGTACCTCCTTCTTTCTTGGAGCCACTACCTCCAGGTGCCTCCGCTCAGCCGGTGTGGGCAAGGACTTGGCTCTTCTGCGGGCAGTTGGGCTCTGGGGCACCAAATTGACCTCTCGTCCTCGGGTGACCGGCTTGCTGGGCTCCTTGGTCTTCTCCACCGTCTCCTCTTCACCATCGTTGACATCTTCGTTCTCTGGGCTCTCCGGGCTGTCGCCAAAGAGCACTCCTGTACAGCTGAAGTTGCGCGGCAGGAGGTGGCGATGAGTGGGCATGGTGTCCATACACCCCGGGCAGTTGCTTGGTGTACTCTCCTCGGTGTCCCCACGATACGACAGGGGTAGTATGTGGTTTATAGAAGGAGGAAGATGCTGGGGCTGACGTGTCGTGACGCACATCGCAGCCCTGCAGGAACCACAAGCTGCACTGGAGGAGGAGGAGGCGCTCAGCATCGCGCAGATGATAACCCTTTGCGCACAGCGCAGAACGGACGAGCGGCGGCGATACGCTCTGGCGCTCCACTGCCCCAGTGCCGGAAAGGGTTAATCGTGGCCCTGGCGCCGATCTGCCTCCATGATCGTGTAGTGCAGGCTGTGCTGTGCTCAGTGTCAGGGCTGAGCCATCTCTGGTGCATTCCTCATTCATCCAAGACACTAGTGGAGTGTCACCTCCCTCGTCACTCCTCTCCCCACCATGCAGATCTTTAACGCTGGCACTGCTGGCAGCCCTGCGCTGCTGATCTATAGCTGCTGCCACCGCTGTCCAGTGCTATGCCATCCTGCCCAGGAGCTGGGGCACAGCTCAACAGTGCCAGTAATTGTACTGCGGCACCCTGACGGTATACAATATACGTATGCCTACTGCTGGCAAGGTCTGGAGGTGCCAGCATGCCCAAAGGGGTGTGTGGTTAGACATACGCCATGTCAGCCTACAGTTGTATCTCTGTGGGCACCATTATACATAGCTTGTCTGCTATCGCACCCCCTCAATCTGCCTACATATGTGGGCACCTCTGGGTCTGTGGGCACACTTATACAACAGCAGCATGGCATTTGCTGCAGCCCTTGGATTAAAGGCACTTTTAAGCAATGTCATGAAGACTAGAGGTGCCTGCCCATGTCTAGCTGGCTCTGTGGTTTGTGTACACTGGGGTCTACTTGGTATGATTGTGCCAGCACACCTAGATCTGTGAGCACTACAGCATGACTACAGCTAGATCTCTGGTCTAGCACAGTGACAAGGTAGCAGTACTCAGTCCTAGTTCTGAAGCTGGCCATACACATGAGTTTAAAGTCAGCAGCGATAATGCCAAATATTGAGCAAAAAACAAAGTCTTCACAAAATGGCAATTGACTGGCCAAATTCAACTGATCATGCTATACAATAATGTTTCAGCCAAAAATTTCCAACCTCACGAATCAGCTTTTTAGCAAATGTTAGTCTGCCATTAGCTATTGCAAAGTCCTTCACAGTCATGTTTTATATTATTGTCATCTGAAATTACCAAAATTGGCTATTTCGTCCAATATTTATCTTGTAAGTATGGCCATTTCTGCTCCTGTTACATGAATAGTAGCTGAGCTTCCTGTGGCCCCATCCCTCACTGTAGCTTTTGGCACCTGGAGGTAGTCAGATCAGCTGAACAGTGTGGAGTTTGGGTGTCGGACTTCTACTGATCAGTATAAAAAACGACGGGGGGCAGGGGAGCTACCCCATGGTCTGTCTGGGTATGAATGAATGTACATACAGGGGTTGTTCTGTGTAGAAACACATGTATCAGTGCACTTCTCTATATTAAAAAACAAAACTATACTACTGAAACAATGAAGACACCTATTAAGAGCGCCAACTTATTTCTTTGCCATAATGAAGTGAGAATAGAGTTACATTTACTGTATTTAGACAATCCTAATCATTTAGTATATGAGAGCCAATGGGAATACAATGGCTATAGGCACGAAGGGGTTAATTCTGCAGGTGTCCTTTCCCATCACCATCAGTGTTAAGCCTAAGGTTTCTTTTCCCCACCTCAGATGCCTTTTATAGTACAGTATTACATATATTCCATGTCCTTGGTATAAATATTTGCACATAGCTCCAGCATTCTAGGGGATCTGATGCCAGAATAGAAAATCCTGGGTTTATATACACATATATATTTGTTTCTGAATGTACTTGTAGGTTTCATCCATATGTAGGTGTGCAGGGACTAAATGCCATTTAGTTGTAGAAGTACCTATATCCATGTGTACTACTAGACAACTGGAATACAATGTTGAGCGCTGCAATACAGAATCAGAATGGTCCTTTTCCCCCATGTATTCCCTTTTGGCAGCCATCCAGCTTTCCTTCCTCCAGGAATAGCAGTAATTTAGTCATTCTCCCCTCACTGTAAAATAGTAAAACCATTCTCCATGCTTAACCACTTCAGGACCCGACACATTTTTGGGTTTTTTTTCGTACATGCGTTTTGAGGGTTACAACATTTATTTAGTTTCAATTATTCACATTTTTGCATCTTTTTCTTTGGTGATAAATAGTGCTTTATTTTTCTGTTGTTTTAATTTTTTTAATGTTTTTTTTTCTTTATTTTAATAACCTACAAAAAAGGAGGGGAGACATGTTGGATTTTCAAATTTTTCATGTTTTTTTTAATTTTTAATAGCACAAAATGAAATGCCACTACAAAAATGTTTAAAATATTTTTCCCTGTCCCTTACAGTAATCTTTACATAGGTAACACATATTGTGCTGCCGGGGCGGGGGCTAAAACCAGTGATGTGGCTGTGGTAGTGTCAATTTTTATTTGTTACTTTATTTTTCATAATAGACCTTTGGGGGCATTTTAACATATCTTATTCTTATTTCTGATGATATTTCCTGTAGCTGGGGCTGATACATTAGTTCCAGTAGGAATGCAGCCTCCTGAGCTACACTGGAGTACTGATCTGGGTCCTATACAGTTCCTACGGGCCAGGGGGCTCCCATAGCTGTGTACACACTGCTCACTGACCCCAGAGTATAATGATCGGTGACCGAGGGGAGGATAGAAACATAAAAAAACAACGTTACTTACCTGTTCCTCGCTCCAGTCAACTTCCTGTTACTTTGGCTTTCTTCAATGTAGGACCAGGCCGGCGTCACGTGATCTGGGCCGGCGTTGCGACGCATAATGACATCGTCTGACGTGTGGAACGTCAGCAGATAGGCCCGAAGCTTGGAGAAGCGTAGGAGAGGTAAGTACATTGTTTTTTATGTTCTCTCACCTCCCCAGGGCCTCCGATTATTATACTCCGGGGTCTGAAAAGACCCCGGAGTATAATGATAGAAGAGATTGTGGGGGTTCGGCCCGCGGCCTTACCTACCGATCCCCGCTACTGCTCACAGCAGAATCGGAAGCGTAGGTGGCCGTGAGCGGGACCCCGGGGAACGGTAAGTATATAGGGCCCGTTACCTGCTGGGGTTACTCTAGCAGGTAACGGCCTATTTAAAAAAAAAAAAAAAGCATCAGGGGCCCTTCGGGCCCCGTAACGTGTCCCGGGCCCTGTGGCAGCTGCTACCGCTGCTACCCCGGTAGTTACGCCCCTGGGTCTGACTGAAGTAATGGCGAGCTCCCTGGTTCTGCAGCTGCATGATTTTGTGCACCTGCTTAAGGCTAAGGCCCCATGTTGTAGAAACAGCTTTTTTTGTTGCAGATTTTGCTGCGTTTTTTTGAGCCAAAGTCAGGTGTGGATTGAGCAGTAGAGGTATAAGAGCTTCCTATACATTTCTCATTCCTTTTGTAGCCATTCTTGGCTTTGGCTCAAAAAAGGCATCAAAATCTGCAACAATAAAAAGCTGCATTTCCGCAATGTGGGGCATCAGCTTTACACTGCAAGGACTTGTAGCCATTTGCGGACCACCTATGGACTATATACGAAAATGTGTCCGGTCCTAAAGTGGTTTACATATAACATTCCAAGGTTCATATATTTTCTATGGGTGGACAATTTGAGGTGCATCTTTTTGACGCAAATGCCTTGCTTCTGCCAAAGATGTGTCACATCCCCGTTCTGTACTCATGTGCCACTTTTTGCAAATTTGGGTGGACCGAGGTGACATAGCTGGCTGGGTTATGGTTAATAAAGCTCATACCAGTTTTTCTGTGGTGAGTTATACAGGAATTCTACACCAGTTGCTGACTTGTGTAGACTTCCACTGTGGCGAATGGGAGTGCACCTGATATATTAAGAGGACTAGCTTTCAGACTTCTAACTGGCACATGGTCATGTGCCTAATTTATCAAGGCATGTGCCAGGCCTTGTACCAGTCAAGGCTGTTATTGAGACTGGTGTATGCCTTGGTGTCTACCAAGGTCATAGGGTTAGGGTTTATAAAAAAAAAAAAAAAAAAATCACAAGATAAAACAGTCGCTAAAGTTCATATAGGTGCCATTTACATTGCCTCTTCTTTCAAGGCACAGAACAGAAAAATAATGTAAATGCCAGATCCTTAAAATGGTGGATACCAACAGCATCTGACAGACCCCATTGACTATTTTAGAGTCCATTGGATTTCCACCAGGGACCTTGGCATTTTACCAGCAGCCTGCTATGCTACTCAGTCTGCCATTTTTGAGAGATTCTAAGATTAAGGCCAACAGAGTCTCCAATGCAGATGTGAACACAGCATTACCGAGAGATTGGTATTTTTCTGTTTTGTTGTGGTGGCATTTTTTTCTAATGTGACAATAAAAGTGTAGCCATAATGGCTGTAACTTTTAAATCAGTGTCTCTGAAACAGTACAGTACAGGGAGTCCAGTGTTTGTATCCCTCTGTGATGATTCTGCCTAAATATGACCATAACTCAGAGAGGTATTTTGGTCTCTGGGTAGCGTATTTCTCTCTAGTTCCATTTATTCATACTGTGCACAGCTATGAGCCTAGGTATATATTGGCAGTAGTGGCAACACTGGAACAATAGGGCTCCATTGAATTCATACACAGTCCTGGCTGATCAAACAAACATGCATTGTCCAGCTGCACTGGTTGACCAGATATGGCTGATAACATTGTATCAGGTCATTTGGTCTCATCTACATACACAGGGTCTGGACTTGATTGCATTAACTCATCAGACGTGCTGCCGCCGGTGACCTCATTCTGGGAGGTGGCATAAAGGGTATAAAAGATGAGGTAAGAGTCAGTGGGAGGAGATTATGCTATAGAGTTGATGCTATGGAGATCATGCTATGGAGTTGACACAGACAGACCGTGAGGAGAGGCTGCTGTGATGAGATTCTGTTGAGACTACTGGACTAATGCTGAGATTCCTGTGAAAAGCATGCAGGCTGGATTATTGTTTTAATGCCACATGCTAAACGGCCTCCACTGGTTACTCACACCTGCATGTGTGAGTGTTGGACTACAGAACCACATCAAGGACATGTGTGGTAAAGTAATTATTTCACCTTTAATCCCTTTTATTTTATTTGTACTGTATCTTGTAACTAGTAACTGTTAATGCTTGCATATATCTGCATATCTGTTCTGAACTGTATATGTTAGATTTTAATACCGACCCATTTAGGGGTTAATAAATATATAAAATTTAGAAGGCTTGTCTTGTATTTATCTTGTGAACCCGACACTCACTGGCGGTGAGTGTGGTTTTTATATGAAAGAGGACTCAGGGTGTGGCCAAAGCGGTTTGGCGCACTGAGGATCTTTCACATTGGTGGCAGCGTGGTGGGATCTTAGGATAAACGGCGTGCGTTGGTGACCTTTATCACTCACATGCTGGGGATTATGGTAATCCTATGAGACAAGCTCGGTATTAAAGCAAGCATTAAGATACAGTGAAAGTTTGATACAGTGCTGTTCCCCTCCCTTACTCTTTGTATTCTATCCTATCTTTTATTTGGCAAATACCAGTGGATGGCTAGTGGGCTCAGAAGCAGAGCTCAGGAATTGTTGAACCAGGCTTTTGGAGATCCTGAGCGTATGGCTGAAATGGAGGCAGCCACAGCTATGCAGAGTCCTGATTTTGGGGCTCTGCCAGGAAGTGCGGCAAGCAGCCTGGTCCCAAGGATTACTTCACCAGGAGGGACCAGTAGCCTCAGCCTTGCTGGGGGAATGGCTTCAGTCTGGCAAATGGCCCTGCAGCACTTAAGCACCAGGGACCCTAACATATACCAGCAGGCGTTGTACTGTTTTCAGGAAGCTGTAGAACGAGAACGGCAGGCTGATCGTGAGGCTGCTGAGCGACAGGCAGAGAGAGAGCGGAAGGCTGCTGAGCGACAGGCAGAGAGAGAGAGGAAAGCTGCAGAACGAGAACGGCAGGCAGCAGAATGGCAGGCAGAGAGAGAGAGGAAAGCTGCAGAACGGGGAACGACAGTTTGCTGAGCGACAGGCCGAGAGGGAGTATCAGCTTGAGCTGAAGAGGCGGGGAAATCTCCCAGCAAGCGCAAACTCCAACAACCCTGCAGAGACCCTCAAGTTGGAAGGAGAAGCCAGGCCGGAGTTCACCACAGCCGTCTGTCGTCAGGTCGGGTGAGACAAACTATGCCCCGGGTGGTCCCTCCCCTGTCCCAAGAACTCTGGGCACCCTAGTGACCTTCCCCAAACCCCAAGGGGAGGTGCGGCGGGGCCATGCATGTAACCAGACAAGACATTTCAAGGAGGAGTGCCCCAACCGCCCTGAGAACTTCCCTGCTTCCCAAGCCACAGCAGGTGGCCCATCTGTGTATCTGGACTGGGGTGCAGGAAAAGGAATGCGGACTGTGAGACTATTGACTGGTTTTGCCTGCTAAGGTACGGTTGGGAACTGATTTAGGACCTATGATGTCCCAATATGGGGTGGGGAGCAACCCAATTTACTGTGATAAACTGTCTATGATTAATGCTGATAATGTGTCTGTCATATCTGCAGAGAGGGCCCGTAACCCCCTATCTGAGATACTTCCCATAGCAGTCAATGTAAATGCTAATGAGTTGCCTTCAGCTGAGAGCAGGGAAGATGCCCATGAGCTTCCTGCAACCCAGCTCAGCAAAAATGTTAGTGATGCTTTGTTCACTCCCGTGCTAGGAGCCAATGAGACCTTGTCTGTAGACACACCCACATCTGCGGGGGCGTCTCCCTCCCAGCTTGTTAACATGTCTACTGTAGATATCATTGAGGCCCGGTGTGAATTAACAATTGCTAATGAAGGTACTGTCAATGTAATTGTCAATGCTTGTTGTGAAAGTGTACAGGGTAGCTCTTCTGAGTCACTGGAAGCGACTTCTACTATTTCGCCCAGTGCATCCGATAAGCACCCGACTGCTGACCATGTGCCAGGTGGTCAGGTAGGCTATGTGGATCTCATGGCCGATCCAGGTGAGGGACGGACTGCTGGTAGTGCAGTGTTAGCCCGCAGCCAGAGTGCTACAAGGGTGGAGGGCGTTCCGACCCTTGAACCGTTGCCTACACCACCTGGAGTCGGTGCTGAGACCGCCATGACTAGCCTCACTCCCTTGAAGCCGGAGGAGTCCGGCCGTTATGAGACATAGACGTCCCTTCTGCCCAGTTCTATTCCAGGAGCGCCCATGGCCCAAGTGCAGATGGCATGGGGTACTGGAGGTGTGAGCCAAGAAGAGGGTATGTCAAATGTATTACCTGTCAATGTATTGTGGGGGGGATGTTTTGGGGAAGCATGATCTCAGTCATTTGCCCAAGGTATCACCATCACCCACCCAAGTACAGGAGGAAGAGGATGTAGGTTTGGAAGCAAAGGGGGAGGTGCAGAATCCCCTAGAACTCTCCCAACTAGCGGCTAGTGTGGGGAAGACCCTGAGAAAGCAGGCCAAGGGTAGCCAGGAGAGCAGAGATTGCCGGGATGGGATCTCTGGAATGGTATCCCAAGGGCCTGAGGTCATGAGTGTAAAGCTACAGGGTGCCAGCACTCAGAAAGCGAACCCAGAACAGGCAGGAGGTAGCCAAGTGTACATGGCTCAGAGCCTAGGCCTTAGAAGTGTCCCTAGTCAGACTAGAGAGCCAGAAGGGTCCGGCAGCTATGTAACAGGCACCTCTTTTTTGTCTCACTCCAGCCAAGAGTTCAGAGATGCTCTCCAAGCTGACCCTAGTCTGGACTTATTGAAGGCGCGTGCCGCTCAACCACCCTTAGAGTCTGACAAGGCCCGAGTCTGCTGGGACCCCGGGGGGAGGTGAGAAAGCCTTGGGGCCAGAGCCTGAGAAGCTGGAGGCAGAGGTGCTTTCAGAAGAGGGGCATAGGCCCCTACTTCCTGCAAGCCCCATCTAAAGGGGGAGGTGTGATGATTCTGCCTAAATATGGCCATAACTCAGAGAGGTATTTTGGTCTCTGGGTAGCGTATTTCTCTCTAGTTCCATTTATTCATACTGTGCGCAGCTATGAGCCTAGGTGTATATTGGCAGTAGTGGCAACACTGGAACAATACGGCTCCATTGAATTCATACACAGTCCTGGCTGATCAAACAAACATGCATTGTCCAGCTGCACTGGTTGACCAGATATGGCTGATAACATTGTATCAGGTCATTTGGTCTCATCTACATACAAAGGGTCTGGACTTGATTGCATTAACTCATCAGACGTGCTGCCGCCGGTGACCTCATTCTGGGAGGTGGCATAAAGGGTATGAAAGATGAGGTAAGAGTCAGTGGGAGGAGATTATGCTATAGAGTTGATGCTATGGAGATCATGCTATGGAGTTGACACAGACAGACCGTGAGGAGAGGCTGCTGTGATGAGATTCTGTTGAGACTACTGGACTAATGCTGAGATTCCTGTGAAAAGCATGTAGGCTGGATTATTGTTTTAATGCTACATGCTAAACGGCCTCCACTGGTTACTCACACCTGCATGTGTGAGTGTTGGACTACAGAACCACATCAAGGACATGTGTGGTAAAGTAATTATTTCACCTTTAATCCCTTTTATTTTATTTGTACTGTATCTTGTAACTAGTAACTGTTAATGCTTGCATATATCTGCATATCTGTTCTGAACTGTATATGTTAGATTTTAATACCGACCCATTTAGGGGTTAATAAATATATAAAATTTAGAAGGCTTGTCTTGTATTTATCTTGTGAACCCGACACTCACTGGCGGTGAGTGTGGTTTTTATATGAAAGAGGACTCAGGGTGTGGCCAAAGCGGTTTGGCGCACTGAGGATCTTTCACACCCTCATTCTATATTATGTATCCCCCATGCCAAAACTGCATTTAATGTCATCACTGGAGGTTCAGTGAAGAATGGTAGTAGAAAATGGCACTTATCTCTACTACAGCTTCTTTTGAGATGGGTATATGCACAGGGCAACATTAACGCAGCTGTTGTGTTGCCAATGCCAGTCAGTCCCCAGAAAGTAAGTATTGAAGTCATTGGCGGGTAATGTGGGTTTGTAGATGAAAGAAATAACTTTGACTAGGACTGTTAAGGAGGTACTTTGGCTGGCACTGTTAAAGGGCTACTGTGACTGTCAGTGCACATAGAGAGCAACAATCTGACATAAACTATCTTCACTATACTGTACTACTAGTCTGCTGCTTTCAGATTGCCCCTTCACCCACATTGTGTCACATTTAGCATTGTTGTCACTAACATGAGCACACAAGTGGACAGGTCGCAGGCTCTACTAGATCAGCACGCTGATTCTCTACAGAAGTATGCATTGGCTATAGTTTGCTTTTTCACCACGTCACCCGAAAATTGAGGACATTCCGGATCAGCTTCTTTTCTGAAAATATTAAAGGGAAAACAATTATTCCAGTAAAACCCAGAAATCTCAAGGGGTATCCAGAACCAATGTGGAAATTAAACAGCATCCCGATCATCGCTCACACAAATGAACCTGAGGCTTTATCTATGTAACTCACATAAGTGTATTAAATGTTGACAGCAGTGAAAAATACAATGTAATAACAGGTTTTTGCCAGAATTTTATAATTGATTTCTTTCATTATGCTGTCTCATATAACCAGCCACTTTACAAATCTCCTTATAAATTCAACATAGACTCAATATGGAGTCAGTTCACTTTATGGTGCCTAAAGAATTTGGAGACAGTCTGCGGGTGGGTGAGGGAGTTGAAAGGCTTCAGACTGCTCTCATTCCAGTTATCTTTCAGATAAAAACCTATCCTGTCTGTCCTAGGTTTTTCGTGAAGTCAACTTTGAACAAAAACAGGAGCCACAACCATACAAGAGGTCATTGACAATAGACTCTAGAAAAAAAAAAAAGAAATATACACCAGTCGAACCGGGATTATATATGTCTCTGTCACATGTTGTAGGATGCCTTTCTTTGAAAGATCTAATACTCCTGGAAGCATAGGGATGTATTCATGGATGGAAGTTTCCATAAGAGGTAATAATACAAATCTCAGGACACTTTAGACTGGTGCCCAAGCGTTAACACGTGGCGCACTTACAGCTCCCAACAATTATTGTGGCATGTGGTACTACACGTAAGTGCAACGTATAATGATGATGTCACACATGAGAAGCAAATTCCCAAACTAATCTGTAGTTATCATTTTTATATATTACTGTCATAGAGTGCACTGTGTATGTCACTGTTATGGGGCTCCTGGGGCTGTCACTGTTAGAAGAGCACTGTGTATGTAACTTATTAGGTCCTGTGACTGTCACTGTGATAGTAGTACTGTGTATGTGACTGTTATAGGGGAACATGTGGCTGACTATGTAATGACGATAATGTCACTGTTATGGGGGTGCTTTGATGATGGCACTGTGTATGTCACATGGACACATGAGTAAGCCTAGCATATATGAATGAGTACTAGTAATGCTCCAATATATAGCTGTGTATGTAGGTTAGCTTCTTCAGTCACAATCCCCTCATACATATAACTGTTCCATGGATAGTAAAGTGAGAGGACATGCTGCAGTGGTCACTCAGTTTGTTCAGCTTGTTGCCATGGACACATGAGTAAGCCTAGCTTATATGTATGTGTACTTGTAATGCTCCAATATATAGGTCTGTACATAGGTTAGTTACTCATTCATAATCCCCTTATGCATGACCTGTGGCATTCCATATCACAAGAGTAATAGGCTTATATCTAGAGGCTTAGCAACCACATCAAGACTCGGGGGCTCTGCAGACCCATCTATTGTACATTTCATTTCTTTGTAAATACTAAACACCTTTTACAGATGAGCTGAATGTGGCTTTTAAGCAGCAACGACTATATATATATATACAGTACAGACCATAAAGTTTGGACACACCTTCTCAATCCAAGAGTTTTCTGTATAAAAATGGTAGATTCACACTGAAGGCATCAAAACTATGAATTAACACATGTGGAATTATATATTTAACAAAAAAGTGTGAAACAACTGAAAATATGTCTTATAATATGTTCTTCAAAGTAGCCACCTTTTGCTTTGATTACTGCTTTGCACACTCTTGGCATTCTCTTGATGAGCTTCAAGAGGTAGTCACCTGAAATGGTTGTCACTTCACAGGTGTGCCCTGTCAGGTTTAATAAGTGGGATTTCTTGCCTTATAAATGGGGTTGGGACCATCAGTTGCGTTGTTCAGAAGTCAGGTGGATACACAGCTGATAGTCCTACTGAATGGAGTGTTAGAATTTGTATTATGGCAAGAAAAAAGCAGCTAAATAAAGAAAAACGAGTGGCCATCATTACTTTAAGAAATGAAAGTCAGTCAGTCCGAAAAATTGGGAAAACTTTGAAAGTGTCCCCAAGTGCAGTGGCCAAAACCATCAAGCGCTACAAAGAAACTGGCTGACATGAGGACCGCCCCAGGAAAGGAAGACCAAGAGTCACCTCTGCTGTGGAGGATAAGTTCATCCGAGTCACCAGCCTCAGAAATCGCAGGTTAACAGCAGCTCAGATTAGAGACCAGGTCAATGCCACACAGAGTTCTAGCAGCAGACACATCTCTACAACAACTGTTAAGAGGAGACTGTGTGCAGCAGGCTTTCATGGTAAAATAGCTGCTAGGAAACCACTGCTAAGGACAGGCAACAAGCAGAAGAGACTTGTTTGGGCTAAAGAACACAAGGAATGGACATTAGACCTGTGGAAATCTGTGCTTTGGTCTAATGAGTCCAAATTTGAGATCTTTGGTTCCAACCACCGCGTCTTTGTGCGATGCAGAAAAGGTGAACGAATGGACTCTACATGCCTGGTTCCCACTGTGAAGCATGGAGGAGGAGGTGTGATGGTGTGGGGGTGCTTTGCTGGTGACACTGTTGGGGATTTATTCAAAATTGAAGGAATACTGAACCAGCATGGTTACCACAGCATCTTGCAGCGGCATGCTATTCCATCCGGTTTGCGTTTAGTTGGACCATCATTTATTTTTCAACAGGACAATGACCCCAAACACACCTCCAGACTGTGTAAGGGCTATTTGACCAAGAAGGAGAGTGATGGGTTGCTACGCCAGATGACCTGGCCTCCACAGTCACCAGACCTGAACCCAATCGAGATGGTTTGGGGTGAGCTGGACCGCAGAGTGAAGGCAAAAGGGCCAACAAGTGCTAAGCATCTCTGGGAACTCCTTCAAGACTGTTGGAAGACCATTTCAGGTGACTACCTCTAGAAGCTCATCAAGAGAATGACAAGAGTGTGCAAAGCAGTAATCAAAGCAAAAGGTGGCTACTTTGAAGAATCTAGAATATAAGACATATTTTCAGCTGTTTCACACTTTTTTGTTAAGTATATAATTCCACATGTGTTAATTCATAGTTTTGATGCCTTCAGTGTGAATCTACAATTTTTATAGTCAAGAAAATACAGAAAACTCTTGGAATGAGAAGGTGTGTCCAAATTTTTGGTCTGTACTGTATATATATGCTCATTTATTAACAGACCTTACAATTTTTATGCTGTATTTTTTCATATATGCAGTTCTATTATACATTTGTATTCTAACATCTGTGTAAAGTATGTAACATCCGGTCCCCAATGGTTCTAATGGATGAAATTTGGAGCACATTACGGATAAACTGGGGGATGGAGTCTTGTAACCATTATCTGAAAATTATAGAACAATTTCTCAATTAAAGGCTACCAATTTATAATATATGATGACACCCCGTTCTGGTCAGGAAGAGGCAGGTTGTTGTGCTGCATCTCATTTAGCTCTAGCCAGTAAATGCTCAAGTGCTAAGAAGTGGTTTTTAATTACGCCTCACTACTTTCTTGATGCTCAGGCAGTCATATGTCATCTATCTTCCTTGACTCCCTTATTAACAGAAGGTTATTTTTATGGAGGAGGCGATAAGAGGCAGCAGGATTAAGTTGTTGCCGCTTATCTTAACTTCAAGATCCAACAGCTAAAATTAAACCTATGTAATCTATTTTTGGTGGATGTAAAATTGGTGGGAACCACCTGCAAAATTTCAGCCTGCCTTTAAGACAGATACCCTATAGAGTCACAATTCCAGTATAATTCATTTGCTTTTAGCTATTTTCCACATTACTTTTGCATAGGAATATATTTGTTAAAAATTATTTCCAGTGACAGCAAAAATGAAGCCATTATAACGCTTATACAGTTTGTCATGGTTATCTATTTATCCTAGGAAAATAGGAAGCCAGTGACATGGGGCAAGCCAGGTATCAGTGCAAAGTCAAGCAGAATATTTCTGTAAGTTCTTGTTCCTATATAACCGGCCATCCGCTGTTTTTCTCCAGCGTAGAACTGATACCAGAACTGATCTCATTTTTTTCTGGGGAAATTTGGCATTGGTGAATCAACTTTGATGACAGATGACTCCCTGCCCAACTATGTCTGACTGTGGACATATAAGCCCAACCTAAGGAGTCTGAACAAAAAAGGTTACAACTACTAGAGGAGCTGAAGTAACTGGAGGATGGCTGTAATTTCCAGTTGCCATCTATAGAAAACTTAGAAGATACATTTATAACTAAGAAATAGCTAAAGAGCCATATAACTAGATGTACAATAAATCTTTCATATATGCTCTGCATCACATTTATTATATGGGTAATACACTTTTAGTGAAGGGCATGGCTTAACATGTATCAACGTATGCCAAGCATGCCAAAATTTGACACAAAATGGTAGTGTACAGAAGTGTCTAAGATGAACTAAATTCATTATAGTCACTGTGATACTTCTGGCACATCTTTAGACAGCCCACTTTACACTACGTAAGAGACAATATTAGTACATTTGCCCTGTTGAGTTATATTTACTAGTGACCTATGATTCAAATGTATTGTACCCATTGGTGAAAGCTGAAACTCCAGTCAGTGAAACACAGCGGAACAGTAAATGATCTTTTAAATTGAGTCTCAATACCATTGGCCTGTATGCTGTGTGCTCTAACCTTGGGGTGTGTGACAAGTAAATCCACACTTTTCTGTCTAGTTGTTAATTATTGTGTTACTAGAAAGGCAAAGCTTACAGCAGTTACTAAGGACTGCTCACGGCTTGGAAGGCAATAATGCAATGACTTTGTAGCAGGAGCTGAGAACAGAGTGAAGGTTACAGCTACATTGTCTATTCTTGTGGTGTGCAAAGACAGACGTCACCACTGCTGTGGTGTGCAACACAATCACCCACGATGAAACAACTGAAGAGTCTTACTGAAGGCATTAGAAGACTATCCTAATGTCATCTCAGAAGGTCACACTCCATTACAAAGAATATTCATGAATCACCATATGTGTTTCATTTCCTAATATGGTAAAGGTAAACTGAGTGACAGTACTGCAGTATAATGTACGTGCCTGTACCGTAGCACAAGGAATACAAATAGACTACAATTAACCAGATGGATGAAGACAGATACCACAACAAATTTTAATTGACAGAATTTCAGATGCAATGGGATAGAACAGGGGTAGGCAACCTTTTTGGTACAGTGTGCCGATTTAAACAAATAAATTGAGAATGAGGTAGTCAGTGTGCCGGAGGTTGTTGATCCCTACACAAAAGTCATCATAACGGGACTTGTAGCTGTAATACAGAGTGTAGATTACTTCAGTATTACAGCTTTGTGAACCTGGTCAGATATGTGCATTGGATACTCTGTTAGAAGCTTCCATTGCAGGTAAAAAATTAACACCATAGTTCAGCATACTGAGCTATTTTGCACATAGAATGCGAGGTCACCTATACACAGGATGATACCCGATTCTTGGCCCTATACAAAGCAAGATGCCTCACTGCTGTCCCTATGCAAAGTATGATGCCACATTGTTGGCCCCTATACACAGTATGATGCCTCATTGTTGGCCCTATACACAGTATGATGCTTCACTGTTGCTCCTATACACAGTATGATGCCTCATTGTTGTCCCTATACACACTATAATCCTTTACTGTTGTCCTCTATACACAGTATGATGCCTCACTGTTGGCCCTATACTGTACACAGTATGAATCTTCACTGTTGCTCCTATACACAGTATGATGGTCCGTTGTTGTCCCTATACACACTATAATACTTCACTGTTGCCCTCTATACACAGTATGATGCCTCATTGTTGGCCCCTATACAGAGCATCATCCTATATATAGAAGGCAACAATGAGGCATCATACTGTGTATAGAGGGCAACAATGAGGCATCATACTGTGTATAGAGGGCAACAATGAGGCATCATACTGTGTATAGAGGGCAACAATGAGGCATCATACTGTGTATAGAGGGCAACAATGAGGCATCATACTGTGTATAGGCATCATACATAGTATGATTCCTCGTTGTTGCCCCTATACACAGTATGATTCCCCATTGTTGCCTTCTATATATAGTATGATGCCCCCTTGTTGCCCCAAGTAATCCTTCTGTATTTCCCACCTCTGTTCCGTGTTTTTTTACAACTGATGATCGTTCACTCCCATTCTGTCACAGCTTCTGGCACCTGCAGATATCAATCCCATTCATAACTTAATAGTTTGTTGCACACTTACTTACATCTGAAGTCAATCATTAGCTTTTTAATGAATTAGACAATGTTTCATGCTTCTGACTAACCATAGCTGTCAACCTTTTGTGGAGGAGTCGGAGTCAGAGAAGGAGTGGGTCTGTCGAAAGATAAAAGGAGTCAGAGTTGGTAGTTTGGCCGACTCCACAACCCCAACTATTTTATGCCTAAATTGTAAACAATTGATTACCTTGTTGTGCATTGGTGCTACCCATGGCCAAACAAAAAATGCTGCATGCTACATTTCTCTGTCTGTTGCAAGGAGATGTTCAAAGCCTGTGTCAAAGCCAGGGCTGCACATATATGAAGGGGCCCTTAGTCTGTTAAAAATCATCAATAGTTTTCAGTAATTCACACAATTTATCCGTTTACAGATTAATATAGTAATATAGTTGCTATAAATTTTTAATGTGTTTTTTTTCAACTGAAATGTAACCTGCTTGGTTTATATTTTCACAAAAATACATCCATGTTAAAGATATATGTGCATATGGATTGTTACGTCCATTGCTTTGAATTACTTTTATTTGCCCATAACTGACATGCTGCATATATAGTATTCCTCAGGGGCTAAGGGAGAGCTTCATTCACATGAATTCTGAAGTATTGATCTTTCCCATCTCTATGTTATGTATGTGATGCAATGAATAGAGAAAATGGATGAGGTCAATAAATTGCCCTTACCGCAGCAGCTTGTGGTTTCTTCATAGGTCTTGCAGATCCGTAGTGTATTTCTGTGACCTTACTAAAAATTGACTGTCAGCACCAACCTTCACCTGTGTAGAATTTGAGATTATATGCAATTGTAGGTGATATAATAACATATACTATAAGCGATATACAATGTTTATAGTAAAGCCAAACATTCGCTTGTTGATATGCTAACAAATATATAAACAGAAAGTGACTTACCATAGGATTATATTAGTAGGTCAGATCTTTTTCCATCATTTATTTCTAGTAATTAAAGCTTTTTCCACCCAGGGAACAGTTGTTACCAATGGTTACATAATGCCCATTCAAACCAGCAAGTAAACATGTTGTGTCCTCCAAATGCAAAGGAACTCTTTTCAGTAACTCCCTAATATAGCTAATAGAGGGTGTCCTAAAGTGGACTGACTATCTCTCTTATAGGACATACATATTTGGGTATCCCTAGTATAAAAAATCACTAGTAAAGAAGGAGCCTTGCTTTGCTTTAGCAGTGAAATTATCTTGTTTTGACTACATCAGAAGTATATATTGGGAGTATTCCTCAATGTATACCTCCAACGTATGCCACTTTATAAGTATACAGTGGCATATATCTACCACCGACTTCAATTGTAAATAAAAACACCTATTACACGTATATGTCTTTTTTTTTTTTATAGAGCTGATTAGTGCCTAGTCTCTTAATGAGGTTTTCTAGGACTATGATATTGAACTCATTTCCTCTTCTCCGGCAGTGACATCATGTCCATCAATTACATGGTCATGCTGCAGCTCAGTCCCATTCAAATGAATGCGGTTGAGCTGCAATACCAAGCACAGCCACTGTGCACAGTGCAAAGCGTTGTACTTGGTAAGTAGTGAAGAAGCTGCAGCATTCAATATCATAATCTCGGATAAACCATTTAAAATAATAGAAACTATTTGGGATTAAAAGAAGTCAATTGAAATTTCATATCGATTATAATGACTGTTTAGACCTAGTGTTTTCTTGGTCATCACCTCTGCTCGTCCTCCTTGGGCACTTCTATAGGTAAATGTACTTTTCCCAAAATTGCTGGCTTGTGGGCCTGCACAACCACATGGGTGAGCTGCAATTATATCACCACTTTATCCCATAGTCCAGGGCTAGTGCATCGCCACTCCATAAAAACAGGATTTTTTGGTATTATGATACTGTGGCCTCTTCACTACTTACCAAGCACAGTATATAGTGGCTGTGCTTGGTATGACATTATAGGCCCATTTATCTGAATGGGACGGAGCTGCAGCATGGCCATGTGACCAATGGATGTGATGTCACTGCATGAGAAGAGAAAGCAGAGCTCAATATCACAGTCCCAATCCAGGACTTCCTTTAAAGGGAGTCTGACGTCAGGGTTAAACATATTAAACCAGAAACACAGTCAGATAGCTCAGGTTCATCTGAAAGTGACATTTTTTGCCGTCATGAAGATATGAACATTAGAAATGTTAGCACAGCCCCCCATTCCTGTTAGTACTGGTGCGGGGAGCAGTAGTCCCCATATTTACATACGGTATATACACACTGTGAAAACGTGTCACACCTGTGAGCAGGTTTTTTTTCTTCATTTTTATGGATTTATGAAATTTTTGTCATTACGCTTTCTTAAAGGAACAGTCTTGGCAAAACTGATACACAATGTTATGCTCAGTATAAGGTTGAGGGGGAGGTGCCTGACAACACAGAGAGAATCCAGCTGTCATGGCGCTGCACTAGGAATACACATCATGCCCCTGGGTATTTCTTCAGAAGGTCACTAGTAATTGTGGGTGTGCAGGGCAGGACTGTACACGCTGTTTAGGGCGCCATATCTTGGTCAGACAGCCATTACTATGTGACTAGAGGGGACTGCTCTCTCCCCCCCCCACACTGCTATTGCCATATTATGTATGACATCCCTGACTCCTCTCCGCACCTACATCAGAACCAAGGTCAGCGTCTCACTAGGTGTCACACGATACGTCACATCCGCTGTAAAGCCCCGCCCAGGGCACGTGATGCAGGCGTAACCCCTGGCAACAGCTGCGGCTTGTTTTGGTGGAGGGAGGGGGAGATGGGGAGCACAGCAGGGGAGACTGCTATACTGTGATGGGCGCATAGATCACGACAAGAGGCTGCCTCTCCCGGGGCCGGGTATGTATAATACGATGCACCTTGGGACTTGTGGTTCCATTGCATCTGCCTTTTTAGGATGGATGCCGTAGTTGTACGTTTGTCTTGTGTTGCTGAATAAGAGATGAGAAAGCTGAGACTTGTAGTTCCACATTACCAATAATGCTTGCCCTTGTGGCTCAGTAACCATTGTGTTAGAATGTTGGGACTTACAGTTCTTCACCTCTTGTGTTAATGTGCTGGGGCTTGTACAGTATTAAAATGTTGGGACCTGTAGTCCTACAGATCTAATGTTAATATCAGAATGCTGGAACCTGTAGTCCTACAGATCTCATGTTAATATTAGAATGCTGGGGCCTGTAGTCCTACAGATCTCATGTTAATATCAGAATGCTGGGACCTGTAGTCCTACAGATCTCATGTTAATATCAGAATGCTGGGGCCTGTAGTCCTACAGATCTCATGTTAATATCAGAATGCTGGGACCTGTAGTCCTACAGATGTCTTGTTAGTATAAGAATGCTGGGACTTATAGTCCTACTGATCTCCAGTTAATATCAGAATGTTGTGTCTGATTCTGTAGGGTTACTACAGTATAATAAGGCTGCTACTAGAATCAGAAATTTATGGATTCTCTCACACAACTTCTGGGATTTGTAGTCCTGTAAATCTTGTGTCTTTGGATAGCAAAGTTGTTTATTGCAATACATGGGTAGGCAACCTTCAGCACTCCAGCCAGTGGCATAACTATAGGTGGTGCAGTGGTAGCAGTCGCTATTGGACCCTGGACCCCAAGGGGGCCCCAAAGGTCTGTCTGCTACATAAAGTGTACCTCTACTGTATTCTAAATGGCACAAGGAATGTAAGATCCATATTACACATTTTGCATGGGGGCCGAGGGGCTTCATGTTACGCCTCTGACTCCAGCTGTTGTGGAAGTATAATTCACAGCATGCAAGTGAAGAGAGCATGCTGGGAATTGTAGTTTCACAGCATTTGGGTGCTGAAGGTTGCTGATCCCTGTTGTAGTATGAGATCTAGCGCTGATCTTTCATTGTCTGCTATACAAAAGACCTGAAAACTGCAGAGACTCTCACTCCAGACTTAAGACAAGTGAAATAAATAATTTCACATACACATAGCTTTTCATGTAACTTGCGTTGCGATTATTGAATATGATCTGGATGTTAGTCAGTGTGTCCATTCACTGACAACAAGAAGTCCTAAAAATGGAGAAGTGAAATACTAAATTACAGAACTTATCATTATACAGTGAATAAGCTTTAAGTCTGAGGCCCCACATTGCAGAAACACAGCATTTTTGTTGCAGCTTTTGCTGCGGTTTCTTGAGCCAAAATCAGGAGTGGCTTGAAAAGGACTGGGAAATATAAAGGAAGCTCTTAGACATTTCCCTTCTGTTATATTCACTCCTGACTTTAGCTAAAAAAAAAAAAAAAACGCAGCAAAATCTGCAAAAATATAATGCTGCCTTGCTGCAACGTGAGGCCTTAGCCTAAAGTGGTTTTCTGTAACTAAAATTTTGATGAACTATCTATAGGGGTTCTATAGGAGAGGTCATCAATATCAGATTGTTAGGGGTTTGACACTATACACACGTTTTTAACGTGGGTTTCAGTACCACATATGCATGGAAATCCATGTTAGTGAACACTCAAATCAGACTAAAAGTCCACATCAAAAGGTGTAATAAAATCTGTGTGTGTAACATATGGATCTTGTTGATGTTGGTGTGGATTGAGCTGCAGATTTCACTCCACAATCACAACAACAAATCAGCCATGTTGTGGATTTCAGAATCCACAGAATTTTTCACTAACATTGTAGTGTCCTTTGTGGTGGAATTTTTGTGTGGATTTCACAATTGTGTGAATCAGCCTAAGGGTAAGTTCACCCGTAGGAATTTGACGCTCAATTTGCCAAGCAGAAAATTTCTGCTTCAGGAATTTGAAGTGGATTCTGCTTGACAAAAAACAAAGGATTTCAACACTGAATTTGAAGTGAAATTTGAAGCAGAATTTGGAGAAGAGGGCCACTGTATTTTGCCTTTATTGGGCAGGCACAAATTACAAATTCCGCACAGACAGATAAGGTATATTTTCCACCTCCCATTCATTTTAATGGGATTTCTATGGATGGCTATTTTTCCGCTAGATGAAAAAATCAAAGCAGTGAACATTATATGACAAACCATTATCCTATGTAACTATTGAAACAGAAAAAGAGAGCCTCCCTCTTATATATAAAACAATGTAAGATCGGGGGCCCCATCTAGCGTAAACGCCATGAGTTTGCCGTGGTGGAAACACTGTGGTTTTTCTACACTTTACAGTACCTGCAAAGTGGATAGGATTCTGTCTAATCCCATCCCCACATTGCAGAAAAATATCCGCAACTGACATGCTCTGATTTCAAAAACTGATTCGCTGGCGTTTTCCGTATAATTGAAGCAGAAAGTCCGCAGAGGACGCAATGCATTTCTGACGCAGTTTTTCCTGCAGTGCTTTTTTGCTGCCGCTCACTACGTGGGACCTTAGCCTAAAAAATGTTATTTTATGGCATATGCCTGTTATGGAAATAGGTGTCTCCTACCTCTGGGCCGATGCATTCTTTCTTACGGTTTCCATCATGCCCAGCGCTGCCGACATTTTCGCAGTTTGTGGAAATGTGATGTTGGCAGCGTTGAGCATGATGGGAGCCGTCAGAAAGGATGCATCAGAGTCAACTATCTGCATAATAAATATATAATAATATATATACTAGTTATTTTTTTGTGTGGGCTAACTCTTCTTCAGGCCAGTAGGCCTTTAGAGAACGCCAGACAGATAAAATATATATATATATATATATATATATATATATATATAGAAAAAAACTCCCCAATACAATATAAGGGCGTGCCTCTGCCTCCCTGGCTCCCGAGTCGCGCCGTTCCTGTAGACAATTGTGTCATGGCATCATACAGCATCAGGACATTGTCTAATCTACAC
The DNA here is from genome assembly GCA_947044405.1 of Leptodactylus fallax. Taxonomy (NCBI): domain Eukaryota; kingdom Metazoa; phylum Chordata; class Amphibia; order Anura; family Leptodactylidae; genus Leptodactylus; species Leptodactylus fallax. Next base: position 4,200,768 of record CAMRHE010000088.1, read on the forward strand.
TGGTATATACTATGTTTTGATGCTAGGTGATGACAGGACACAATACAGCAGTGCCAGTGGCGTAAGTACCAGGGAAGCAGCAGTAGTGGCTACCACAGGGCCCGGGACCTTAGGGGGCCCGGCGGGCCCCTGATACTTTTATTTTTTTTAATAGGCCGTTACCTGCTGGAGTTACCCCCTATTTACTTACCGATCCCCGTTCCTGGTCACTGCCGCCTCCGCTTCCCCTTCTGCATCCTATATCATGTCGCTGGGGCCCCCTGGAGGGCAGAAAGGGAAGTGGAGGCGGCTGTGAGCAGGAGCGGGGATCGGTAAATGAGGCTGCAGGCCTGCGAACCCCAACAAATACAGCTATTATTATATTTTTTCAGACCCCAGAGTATAATGATCAGAGGCCCAGGGAAGGTGAGAAAACATAAAAACCAGTGTTACTCACCTCTCCAGGGCTCCGGTGTTACTCCAAGCAGTCTTCAGGCCTCTTTGGTGACGTCCCAGACGTGACGTGGGTCATGCCAACGTCATTATGCGTCGCAACGCTGGCCTGGCCCACATGACACCTGTACCGACATTGAAGAGGGCAGAAAGCAGCAGGGAGTGCACCAGAGTCCAGGAGAGGTAATTACCGCTGGTTTTTATGTTTGTCAACTCCCCTGGGTCTCCAATCAGACTCTGGGGTCTGAAAAGATACCGTGTGCAGGGGCCACTGTGGGACATAATACCGTGTGCAGGGACAACTGTGAGGCATAATACTATGTGCAGGGGCCACTGTGGGACATAATACCGTGTGCAGGGGCCACTGTGGGGCATAATACCATGTGCAGGGACAACTGTGAGACATAATACCGTGTGCAGGGGCCACTGTGGGACATAATACCGTGTGCTGGGACAACTGTGGGGCATAATACTATGTGCAGGGGCCACTATAGGACATAATACTGTGTGAAGGGGCCACTGTGGGACATTATATTGTGTGAAGGGGCTGCTATGGGACATAATACTGTGTGGAGAGTCCGCTATGGGACATTATACTATGTGGAGGGGCCGCTATGGGACATTATACTGTCTGGAGGCCACTTTGGGACATTATAATGTGTGTAAATGGGGCATTATACTTTGTCAGGACCAGGAAAGGGGGCTCTATGCCGTGGGGGGGGGGCAAGTCAAAAGTTGGCCGGGGGTCCCAGTCTTTGCTAGTTATGCCCCTGAGCAGTGCCCATAGAGAACCTAGAGCAAAAAAGGTGGCAGGACTCCCAGGAGGTTATACACAGGATTCCTCCCAGAGCTCTTGGTGTAGCATCTCACAGTCCCTGACTGCTGTCATTGCTTTTCAGCTGCCTGCCCGCTTGGTTTCCCCGACAGGCAGCTAAACAGCGGACCAGATGCAGGGACCCTTTTGAAGACGGAGGCCGGGGACAACTACCATTTTTGCGGCCTTAACACCAGCCCTACCCATGAACAAGTGTGGCACAGTTTTTCCATACACGTTTAGGGTATGTTCAGACATTGTGATTTGTGGTGCAGATTCTGCACTGCCATACATTAAACACATAGTACAACACGTGTGAATAAGATTTTCAAAACCTTATCTACATGTAGCAAGAGAAAAAGCATGAATATATGACCATACTGCAGATTTCCACATGTAAACACATGCCATCAAATTTGTGGCCCAGTATTGACATACAAAGTCATGTTCATTGAACATGGCGCCACCTATATTCTGCTTCTTATAGATACATAATTAGTAGTTGTTTTAATTATTGGACTTGTTAATCTACAGCTCGGAGATAACATCATGGCTGTATACTGTATGTTGCTATACCCACTGAGCCACTGATGTCTCTAGTAACGGGATCTGCATGATTTATGGAGGGTTATCTGAGGAACATTAGGGTACAGTACCAGTCAGTGCCCTGTGTAATTATTTATTGGTACAGCCCGCCACCCGGTACTGCTATGACCTTGCTTTGCTCTTGAGCTGTGCCGCCTGTGAGACGCCTCTTCTAATTAAAAGCCATTGATTGTCGGAGTCGCTTTGAAGTGAATTGTCCTTTTAAAATGTAATTTACCACATTTGACTGAAGTAATTATCTAGATGGCGTTAAAAACACTTTGTACCATATTAATACCTTATTACTCTATTACCACCAAGTACTAAGAAGTCATTGTTTTCCCAATGCAAATAGTGCTTTAATCTAATGTGATATAGCGCAGTTCACTAAGCCTGTATCTACACAGGATGGTTTTGGGGTGTTTTTTTATTTTTGCAAAGATTTAGCAGAATCATAGCAAATATATACCAGAAAATGAGCCATTGCTAGGGCCACATGGTGACCCACTGCGGTCTATAGTATCAGCACCTCCACCAACCCCAACTTTTTGCAAAGAATTTTCTGTTCCTGAGCAATTATTTCTCTGCTCAGTATTGATAGCACCCAATATGCTAATTAGGCCTAACAATTGTCAGGTGGGCGGTCCTGGAATTGGAGGAGGTGGTGAAAGGTCCTCTTTAAAGAAATCTTATCCATATATTTTGACTAAAACCAACAGCACAAAGTAAGAGCTTATTCACATGTGCGCCTTTAACACATGTGCTGTCTGTGTTGATCACAAAGGGATTTAGTTTGGATGTACTGCCCGTACTGTCCTGGTTTACAAACATGAAACAAGGAATGAACCTTTATGTCAATTATTGCTGCAGATTTCACCCACATGCAGTAGAATTGTCCCTTTGGTGCCTCACATGTGATATAATGGCCCACACACTGCCCCTTATGTAATGTGATCTCACAGTGCTCCACATTTAATATACTGTCCACAAAGCCCCTACATACAGTCATGGCCAAAAGTTTTGAGAATGACACAAATATTATATTTTCACATGATCTGCTGCCCTCTGGTTTTTATGTGTGTTTGTCAAATGTTTTTATCACATACAGAAATATAATTGCATTCATATTATGAGTAACAGAAGCTTATATTGACAGTTAGAATGAGTTAATGCAGCAAGTCAATATTTGCAGTGTTGACCCTTCTTCTTCAGGACCTCTGCAATTCTCCCTGGCATGCTCTCAATCAACTTCTGGACCAAATCCTGACTGATAGCAGTCCATTCTTGCAGAATCAATGCTTTCATTTTGTCTGAATTTGTTGGTTTTTGTTTGTCCACCCGTCTCTTGATGATTGACCACAAGTTCTCAATGGGATTAAGATCTGGGGAGTTTCCAGGCCATGGACCCAAAATCTCTATGTTTTGTTCCCTGAGCCATTTAGTTATCACCTTTGCTTTATGGCAAGGTGCTCCATCATGCTGGAAAAGGCATTGTTGAGCGCCAAACTGCTCTTGGACGGTTGGTAGAAGTTGCTCTTGGAGGACATTCTGGTACCATTCTTTATTCATGGCTGTGTTTTTAGGCAAGACTGTGAGAGAGCCGATTCCCTTGGCTGAGAAGCAACCCCACACATGAATGGTTTCAGGATGCTTTACAGTTGGCATGAGACAAGACTGGTGGTAGCGCTCACCTCTTCTTCTCCGAATAAGCTGTTTTCCAAACAATCGAAAAGGGGATTCATCAGAGAAAATGACTTTCCCCCAGTCCTCAGCAGTCCACTCCCTGTACCTTTTGCAGAATATCAGTCTGTCCCTGATGTTTTTTCTGGAGAGAAGTGGCTTCTTTGCTGCCCTCCTTGAGACCAGGCCTTGCTCCAAGAGTCTCCGCCTCACAGTGCGTGCAGAGGCACTCACACCTGCCTGATGCCATTCCTCAGCAAGCTCTGCACTGCTGGTAGCCCGATCCCGCAGCTGAAACACTTTTAAGAGACGGTCCTGCCGCTTGCTGGTCTTTCTTGGGCGCCCTGGAGCCTTTTTGGCACCAATGGAACCTCTCTCCTTGAAGTTCTTGATGATGCGATAGATTGTTGACTGAGGTGCAATCTTTCTAGCTGCAATACTCTTCCCAGTTAGGCCATTTTTGTGCAGTGCAATGATGACTGCACGTGTTTCTTTAGAGATAACCATGGTTAACAGAAGAGAAACAATGATGGCAAGCACCAGCCTCCTTTTAAAGTGTCCAGTGGTGTCATTCTTACTTAATCATGACAGATTGATCTCCAGCCCTGTCCTCATCAACACCCACACCTGTGTTAATGGAGCAATCAATGAAACGATGTTAGGTGGTCCTTTTAAGGCAGGGCTGCAATGATGTTGAAATGTGTTTTGGGGGATAAAGTTCATTTTTTAGGCAAATATTGACTTTGCAAGTAATTGCTGTTAAGCTGATCACTCTTTATAACATTCTGGAGTATATGCAGATTGCCATTAGAAAAACTGAAGCAGTAGACTTTGTAAAAATTAATATTTGTATCATTCTCAAAACTTTTGGCCATGACTGTATAGTATTATGGCCCCCACACTTACCACTTGCTCCTGGGGCACCTGTAACTGCAATGATCACCTTCATCAGTACTGATGGAAGTGATCATTGCGCTTGCTAAGTAAGGATGATGCCCGCAGGCGTTCATCCTTGGTGGGGGGGGTGGGGGAAGCAGACTATTCTTAAAATAAAGAGAGTCTCTGGGACTATTCAAACGTTTATTTTTTTTTTGATAGACTATGTGACTTTTTGCTGGTTTTCACATATCCATGAATTGACTGACAACTATGGAGGATCTGTGAAAACAGGTGCCCCGTCACTGTAACTCGGCCGTGAAGAATGGACTGTTATATTAGTTTTCATGGCAGATTTCAAACACGGTGATATGAATAAAGCCTTATTCTAGCAGTCATCTAGATGTACCTCAGCACCTTCCTAAGGGGCCATAGCTACTAAAAAAACAACACCATGCCTGTCCACAGATTGCACTTTACTTCAGTGGAGCAGCAATACCTGAAACAGCCTATACACAGGAGTGGCGCTGTTTCTAGAAGAATCTTAAAGCAGCCATGTTTTTCTATTCCAGTACAGACCCTTTATCCTGGATAAAAGGACTCTCCAGGGGTGGTGTACTCCCTGTCTACCATCCAGGTGGCACATCCCCTGTCCCCTCTGGTGCCAGTGTGTCTTTGTCTATATTATGAGTCTAGCTGTTGTTTTAGGTTATAGCATTTGTCTTTATAAAAGGTGACATCACTGTTTTAGCTTTATTACTGTCCTCCGGCAAAGTCACAGAGCAATAATGGTTGTAATTGAATAAAGCCAGTGAAATGCGATGTCTGGAATATGATATAATAAATACTCTGACAAATGAGGAGACATTAATCAGATCTAGCATGGCCACCATGGCAGTGGAGGTTAGTCGGAGAGACATGCATGATATAGACAAAAGTATTGGGACAGACTTCTTAATCACTGAATATCGGCTGTTTCATTCTGTCTCTTTGCCACAGATGTATAAAGTCCAGCACCTAGTTGTGGTGAGCACCCAGCCCTGGAACCATGTCTGAATTGTGACAAATCACACTTTTCTATTTGCAAGTCTGATGGATAAGTCTGGGTTGGGCAAATGTTACTAAAATGTTACTTACCTGACTACCCAATGCCAACTTGGTGGAGGAGGGATAATGCTTTATCAGGTAGTGGCCTAGGCCACTTAGTTCCAATAAAAGGAAATCTTACTGGTTCAGTATACCAAAATTTTTGGACAACTGTATAATTCCTACTTTGTGGGAACAGTTTGAGGAAGACCCTTCCAGCATAACTCTGGTCTACTGCACAAAGCAAGGTGCATTGAGGCATGTTTGGATAAGTTTAGTGTGGAAGAACTCGGCTTACCTGCACAGACACCTCAACCTTATCGAATACTTTAAGATGAACTAGAACTGAGATTGCAAGCCAGGAACTCTTATCCAGTATCAGTGTCTGACCTCACAAATACTATTGTGAATTAATGAGGGAAACTTCCATACTCCAAAATCTTGTAAAAAGCCTTCCCAGATAAATGTAAGCTGCACAGAAGGGAGGGGGGGCAACTTCATATTAATGACTATGAATTTAGAATGGGATGTCCTAAAACAGGGGTACTCGACACATTTTAGTAAAAGTCCATTAACCAAAGTCCTCCATCAATTAAAGGTCTGAGCTGAACATATCCAGTATTTACGGTATTTTTCAGACAAAAAGATGCGGCTGACTATAAGACGGACAAGAAAAATTAGGAAAAAATATTTTCTAAGGTGGCATTATACTATGTGGGGGGCACTAAGTAGCATTATACGGTGGGGGGCTCTAATGGAACATTAATACCCCCACACAGTATAATTCCCCATTATTAGGCCTCCTCACAGCTTGCTCCTTATTACCCCTCCTTATAGTATAATTGCCTATTTGTGCCCCCACACATAATTAACAGCGGCTGGGAGAAACATCCATCTCCCACCCACAGATCCCTTACACTAAGCGGCAGCAGGGATCAGCAATAGTCTTCTGTCTGCGCAATGTGTGAAGGGAGCAGGGATGATTGCCGATCTCTGTTGTCACTAGTGCGAGGGATTAGGACTTGGGGACAGCAGGTGGAAGAATAAAGTTTCTCCTGCCTACTGTCACCATAATGAAAGTGCTGGGAGGCAGGGTCCGGGAAGCTGGCGGCCGTAGTCCTGGTTCCGACTGCAGTCCGCCCAGTTGAGTATCCCTATCCTTAAAGCGCCTGTAGGGAAAATGTATAGGTGTCCAGATACTTTTGTCCATACATCCTGTGAAGCAGGGCTTATTCTCACATTGCAGTCTTGTTGACGTCAGGGCTGTGGTGTCCCTAGGCCAAACCACCAACTCTGACTCCTCCATTTTTCCATAGACTGACTCCGACTCCTTCACAAAAGGCTGACAACCACAGTCAGTCAGAAGCAGTAAAGATTCTCTAATTTGTTAAAAAGTCAATGACTGACTTTTTATGAAACTAAATATGCAATAAACTATGACTCTGATTAATTATACAATATCAATAATTGTATAATATAATTAATCATATTATTTTAAGTCAGAGTCAGTAACTTTTTTATGACTCCAGCCCTGGTTTAAGTATTAGATGTCAGATAAATCGTAACGTGAATAAACCATGGCCGTGGTCTCAGACTTCATGTACATGTCAGTTTGTTTGCTGCAGATTTTTGGGATCAAATTCTGTTTGTAGTGTCTGTTTCTGGTGTTTAGTTGACAATTTTAAAGTCAGTCCCATATGTCAGTTTATGTACATTCTGTACAGGAGATTTAGAGATAAGATTTAGTCAATCTTATTGACTTCAGTGCTACTGTATTATGCCGCACGCATTGTGAATATGCGTGCATAATCCTTAGCAAGTGCATGTAACCTTAAAGGGTTTATCCAGGGACTTAAAATGAACTTACCTGGTCTGGGCATTTGTTGCAGCTGGGGTTTTGGAAAGGTTCCGATTTCAGGTCAAGTGATTGGAACCATCTCGGGTCGCTCTGCCCCTTCTCTTCTGTCCCATTTTCATTGGTGCAAACAGGAGAGGAGGGAGGGGTGGAGCAACCCAGGGGACAGGGGCTGGTTCCCATCACCTGTGGGATCGTTTAAAGGTTTGGTTCCTAAGTTTCCCATTTTATACTGCAGATGTAACTCTGATAAATGGCTATCCAAGATAATGATTCAAAACTGGAAATATTGCAAGAGCTAGAAGAATTTCCACAAAAAGTCTGCTCTCCACATGAAGAGAAATGGGAGAAGGACCTCACAGAAGCATTGGTGGAGATCAGTGAAAAGATTCTTGAAGATGATCAGAAGTCCACAGAGTGGTTAATAGGGACAGGATGGGAAGAAGCTGTGAGTAGATCATATGTATCCTCAATCACAAGTAGCTGTAATGGGACCAACACTTACAATGTGCTATGTTTAATACAGGTCTTTTTTATGCTGTAGACAGGCTTTTGGGCCCCCTCTGGTTCCATGGCCTCATGGTGATTGCAACCTCTGCCCTCAGTGACACAGTATAGGTAGCAGTTCTTATATATGCTCTATTGCTGAACCTTAAAGGGATTGTGCCATTATGCATACTTATCGCCTATCAATAGGACAGAGGATTAATGTACGATCGTTGGGGGACTGAAAGTCCTCCTAAGGCCTCCTTGTGAATGGAACACCAGTGAGCTTCCATGACCAGTGCTCCATTAACTTTTATGGGGCTGCAGGTACTGCCGGAGATTACAGTCCTGGCAGCCCCATAGAAGTGAATGGTGCTCCTACACAGGTGAATGTTACCACTGTGTGAGCACTCTTGCAGAAACCAGTTGGCCTAGGAAAGGACTCATTTATTAGGGTTTGACAGACCACAATTTACTGATGTCTAAGAACCATGAGTACAGCAACCACAGCAATATGTAGTAGAACCACATACATTTTGAATGTAACCTAAGACAGTGGCAAGACCCGAATTCCTGTCCCATTTACTGAACGCCCAAACAAGAGTTATATGAAAAAGTATTTCCCCTTCCCAATTTTTTAAATTGTTGCATATTTGTCACCCTTTAATGCAATGTAAAGTACGTCATAGGTGGGTCCCAGTTAACGCAGCATGACATACAGATCAGCTACAAAACCAAGCATGGTCACTATGCAGCCGCTGTGCTTGGTTTTCAGTGAAGAGACCACAGCATTCACTTGAACACCGTGGTCTCTTCAAACAGCTGATCGGAGGGGATACCTGGTGTCCTAAATATATGTGAGCCTGATAACCTCTTTAAAGAGTTAAGGATGGCACATCAATTTCACTAACTTTGATATTTGGTACTTGGTTGATCAAAAACATTAAAATATGACATATGAGAAAAAAACTGAAGAAATTGGGGCAGCGAACACTTTTTCACAGTGTTGTAAATCACTGCTGAACACATTAGCTATCTGAAACCAGCCTAGGGCCGGCAGTCGCAGCAAAGTGGATGGGATTCTACTGAATCCAAGCCACACTTTGCAGAAAAATACGCGCAGTGGACACGCTGCAATTTCCAAAACCGTTGCCATTTTGGAAATTGCAGCATGTCAATTATACCTACGGAAACATGGTTTCCCTATAGGTATAATTTTAAGCAGAAAGCTCTGCGGACTTTCTGTGAAAAGCGCTGCGGGAAAAACTACAATGCATTGCCGCCGCAGTTTTTCCTGCAGCGCTTTTTTTGCTGTGGGACACTACGTGGGGCCTTAGCCTCAAGCAGTCTATATGATCAGTGCCATATGTATGCATTCCCTTACTTTCATTTTTAATGCCATCATCTAGTCCTATCATGGACTCTGTCAGATGACAGATGTCTTTTCAGGGGATCCAACCTAGTGACAGACAGTGTATGGAGTGTGGATGTCTCCCTGAATGTCTGATTGGTGTCATCGTGAAAATTTAATGCTTTGTGGTTTCTAATTTTGCAGGCTTGTGGCTGGGGTCCAATTTCAGCAACAGCTTGTCTTCATCCTCAAAAGAAACAAAAGAAGCTGAAACCTGGGGACACCACGGACTGTATATTATGCCTAGACCTGTGTTTTATACCCGAGAGCAAAGATATAGCTGCAGAAACAAAATCCAGTACGGTCACCAACCATAAAGACAAGTCAGCTACTGAGACTAGCCCTGCAGATCACAACCTACTCCCAGCAGAGAAAGACTTTGGGTCTTGCTTTCCAGGTCACTGCCCTTCTACTGCCATGGTTTCCAAAACAGAAACCTGTAGTGACAAAGTATCTTCTGTAGAGGTATCAGTTCGAGAACAAAGACACAAGGAGAAGAGTCTACAAAGAAGCTCTTCACCATTCACCGGCAGAGCCATTCCTATTTGTACCAATTGTTATCATACAAAGGAGTCTCTAATGTTTAATGTACCTATGCTACTGCCACCATTGAAAGCTTCACCTGGAAACAGCCATGCAGAGCAGATGGCACGAAGGAAAGAGATTCTGCTCCAGCAGCTGGAAAAACTTCCCTCGAGGGGATTTATAGGTAGTGCCCTGACTGGAAAAGTTCTCCAGAACATTGACCTAAGAGTAGAGAGGAAACTTCTTGAAGCGATCACTGATTTTCCTCAACAGCAGCTAAAAGTACCGGAACCACTGTCCTTTGGTCCACTGACCTCTTGCGTTCCAAAAACACCATTAAAGGACTCTGACCGTCTGCAATGGCAGAACTTGTTATTAACCCAGAGGTCTATTGCAGTGAATGCCAACACTGTAAAACACAGCACCAATTCTGCCCCTGTCAGCTTCCTCCATACTAGAACAATGCAAAACAAGCGCAATATCCGTCAGGAAGTGAGACCCATCAATGATACCAAAATTAGAAGGGCAAAATCCAGCACCAGCCGAGTACCTGACACAGTATTATTACCTTCCCTTACTGTTACAAGAGTGGAAATACCTGTGAAACTCAAACTGTGCTAAAACTATTGGTACAGAATAAATGAATAAGTGATATTGGTGTAATATAACTCAGTACATATGTTATCAGCTATCTCTACTAATACTACAGTGCATGTTACCATGGTGCCAATAAACCCTATGGCGAAAATTCTGAAGCAGATTCAATATTTTACTCCAAAAAATGTAACATTTCTTAGGGGAAAGATTCCATACAGATGCCATGTGCAGAATTAGGGCTTATTTGTGCAGATTTGATCAGTACTTCCCATCACTTTTTTTTGGATTCCCATGTTCACAAGTTGTAACTTTTTAATTTTTGTTGACACACTGATATAAGGACATGCTTTTTTTTTTGCTTGACAATTCGTACTTTTCAATTTTGGTAAATATATGTTATTAATTATAGCTTGTGATTGTAAATTGCAATATTCCTATAGGTTTTTTTTACCATACAAATTTTGAACTGTACATTGTGCCTCATAAATAACATGTTACTGTAATTCCGCAGTTCACTACGATTATGGCAATATCTAGTTTGTCTAGGTTTTTTTTTTTTATGTTGTACTAGTTTTGCACAATGAAAACAATTATTTTTTTTAAAAAAGTTTGTTTTAGTGGTGCCATATTCTGAGAGATATAACATTTTAATTTTTAATGTTGACAGAGCTGTCTCGGGGGGGAAGTTGACTGCCGAGATCCCCAACAATATAGAGAAAGGGTATGTTTTCCCTGCAGGAATTTGTCTTCAATGTGAAAAATTAGTTTTACAGTCCGTTGTTCTGATCCTACGATGACTTATAGCAACAGATTTAAAGGGTTTATCCAGGACTTAAGGGTAATTGATACTGATGGACTATCTCCAGGATAGGTCAACAGTATCAGTTCGGTCAGGGTCCAACACCAGGACTTTGTCCTGATCATCTGTTTTGATCGCTGAAAGCCATATACTAACTACTCAGATGGCATCATTGTTGTACTACCATTTCAAAAGGTAACCATCAAGTGACTAACGTTGAGATCTTGATCAAAATCTTATATAGAACTCGCCTGACTCCTACTAGGATACACCACATACAGTGGGGAAAAAAAGTATTTAGTCAGCCACCAATTGTGCAAGTTCTCCCACTTAAAAAGATGAGGCCGGCCTGTAATTGTCATCATAGGTAGACCTCAACTATGAGAGACAAAATGAGAAAACAAATCCAGAAAATCACATTGTCTGATTTTTTTAAGAATTTATTTGCAAATTATGGTGGAAAATAAGTATTTGGTCAATAACAAAAGTTTATCTCAATACTTTGTTATATATCCTTTGTTGGCAATGACAGAGGTCAAACGTTTTCTGTAAGTCTTGACACGGTTGGCACACACTGTTGCTGGTATGTTGGCCCATTCCTCCATGCAGATCTCCTCTAGAGCAGTGATGTTTTGGGGCTGTCGCTGGGCAACACGGACTTTCAACTCCCTCCAAATGTTTTCTATGGGGTTGAGATCTGGAGACTGGCTAGGTCACTCCAGGACCTTGAAATGCTTCTTACAAAGCCACTCCTTCGTTGCCCTGGCGGTGTGCTTGGGGTCATTGTCATGCTGAAAGACCCAGTCACGTTTCATCTTCAATGCCCTTGCTGATGGAAGGAGGTTTGCACTCAAAATCTCACGATACATGGCCCCATTCATTCTTTCATGTACACGGATCAGTCGTCCTGGTCCCTTTGCAGAGAAATAGCCCCAAAGCATGATGTTGCCAACCCCATGCTTCACAGTAGGTATGGTGTTCTTTGGATGCAACTCAGCATTCACTCTCCTCCAAACACGACGAGTTGTGTTTCTACCAAACAGTTCTACTTTGGTTTCATCTGACCATATGACATTCTCCCAATACTCTTCCGGAACATCCAAATGCTCTTTAGTAAACTTCAGACAGGCCCCAATATGTACTGGCTTAAGCAGGGGGACACGTCTGGCACTGCAGGATCTGAGTCCCTGGCGGTGTAGTGTGTTACTGACGGTAGCATTTGTTACGTTAGTCCCAGCTTTCTGCAGGTCATTCACTAGGTCCCCCCGTGTGGTTCTGGGATTTTTGCTCACCGTTCTTGTGACCATTTTCACCCCACGGGGTGAGATCTTGCATGGAGCCACTGATGGAGGGAGATTATCAGTGGTCTTGTATGTCTTCCATTTTCTAATTATTGCTCCTACAGTTGATTTCTTTACACCAAGCTGCTTGCCTATTTCAGATTCATTCTTCCCAGCCTGGTGCAGGTCTACAATTTTGTTTCTGGTGTCCTTCCACAGCTCTTTGGTCTTCACCATAGTGGAGTTTGGAGTGTGACTGTTTGAGGTTGTGGACAGGTGTCTTTTATACTGATAACAATGTCAAACAGGTGCCATTACTACAGGTAATGAGTGGAGGACAGAGGAGCCTCTTAAAGAAGTTACAGGTCTGTGAGAGCCAGAAATCTTGCTTGTTTGTAGGTGACCAAATACTTATTTTCCACCATAATTTGCAAATAAATTCTTAAAAAAAATCAGACAATGTGATTTTCTGGATTTGTTTTCTCATTTTGTCTCTCACAGTTGAGGTCTACCTATGATGTCAATTACAGGCCGCATCTTTTTAAGTGGGAGAACTTGCACGATTGGTGGCTGACTAAATACTTTTTTTCCCCACTGTATATCCAACAGCCTCTCCATTATGTTTTCTGGGATGTGCAGAAATCAGCACTTCTCTACACTTATTCCAGAGGTTGGCCTACTTTTGGACACAAATTACTATTCCCCTTAAAAATTCTCTATTCTCTTACTGACCGACAAATCCCCTAAAGTTCCAACCAGCTACACAAATTGGTCCAGTACATCAGTATGGCAGCTCCTATTCACATTGACAGAAATATGTGGGGATTTCCAATGTGAGGAATACAGGTTGAGGTCAGGCTCACCAAAAATATGATATAGAGATGTAGAAATTGTTAACACTATCTGCCTGTGATATAACTCGTGCTGCAGGAGTTTAATAAGGGGCAGCCTCCTTGCAGGGGACATGCCCAGCAATTTAAATGAATTGCCAGGCACCACGTTCCTCCTTTCTTTTCCTGCCACCTTCCCTACGGTCTACAATAAAAACAAAAAAAAAAAACATATTGAATTTAGCCCCAAAAGGACCAGTAGCTGAGTGGCTGCCATTTTTAAATACCCCAAATCTGCCGTAATAGTACGGTGGATGTCTGGAAGAGATTAAAACTGGTGTACAAAATGTCAATTTTAATAAATCTGTCTCCTCACAGGGCCAGAATTATTAAACTGTCTGAGACTTTTTGTTTCCTATAGCAACCAGTCACAGCACAGATTTCATTTTTCTGAAGCAGTATACAAAAATGATAGCTATAATCAGGGGAGTAACTAGTAAAGACTGGGCCCCATAGCCACCTTTTGAATTGGGTGCCCCCCACAGTAAAACGCCCCGTTTACACACACTATAATGTGCCACAGTGGCCCCTCCACAAGGTATAATGTCCCATAGTGGCCTCCATACAGTATAATGTTCCACAGTGGCCCCTATGGTGTTCATTGCAAACGTTTTGGGTTCACCACCCATAAACTATTATTATACTCTGGGTTCTCTTCAGACCCGAGAGTATAAGGGAAGGTGATCAAACTCTCCACTCATAATGACATCACAGACGTGGGTTACCTTGGTGTCATGCATCGTGAGAGAAGAGAAACACTTTTATTTTTTTTGTTGCCTCTGCTCATTATACTCTGGGGTGTGAAGAGACTCAAGGAAATAATAATAATAGCATATTTGACTCAAATGTGTTCAGTCTAAACGAAGCCATCAGTCGAACCTCGTGAAACGAATCTCGCAAGGTTTGCCCAACAAATACACTTGCCACAGCACTACTTACCGATACCCCCTCTTGTCCATGGCCACCTCTACGTCAGGGGGCCCCGTGTACTCCATATCACGTCCCTGTCAGCACCACAGTGGGTAGGAGCAGGGATCAGTAAGTAAATAGGTCCGGTTAAGCAGAGGCCTACTCTTAGTTCCGCTACTGGCTATGTTGTAATTTGGTTGCTATGAGCAACTATGCTTTTAGACAGTTTTAATAAATGTGCCCCATTGATTTCAATGTCCTATTTCTGTGAATTTTCACAAATAGAGGGAATGTCAAAAATGATGCTCCATGTATACAAAATGGCTTGATAAAAACAGATGCTGCCTGTTTTTTTTTTTTATTCTTCTTCAATGTTCATCCTCATGAGGCCTAATACCTTGGTCCTGAAAGAAAGCACCAAAATAGTAGACTAGCCAGTTCTAGACGAGTCTATCAAAAATGGACCTTATATATGAAAACTGGCCAAAGCTGGCTTAGCTGCCATTAACTCACCAGGAGCGAACCGGCAATTGGGCTGCTAGCGGCATTAGAGACATAGTAGATGAAATTTCTACAACTATTTATATGCTGTGGTTAAACCAGCCAAAGTGTGGTGTGCTCTGGGTCTCACTCATGGGTTTAAACCTTTACAATGCAGAAGTTGAAAGCTGTAGGAGACCTGTAGAGATTTGTGTTTTAGCAAAACCCACTTTCAGGTGGTGTCATGTCTTTCAGGGGAACACACTGCAGAATTTTCATGACTGAAATTCAGCAGAGTATTCGCTGTGTGTGTCCACAGTCTAAAAGAAAGGCGTTGTTGCCAATAGTAACCAGGGGTACCTTTTCATTTCCTAAACTGGTCTGGTAAATAAAAGCTACGCTGTGATGGGATGCTTAGGGCAAGAGATTTTTTTTTTTTTTTTTTTTTTGACACTTTAACCTCTTCCCACCAGTGACATTTTTTGATTTTCGTTTTTAACTCCTCCTCCCTTCTAAACCCAATAACTTTTTTTTAATTTTCCGTTCTAAGAGCCATATGAGGTCTTAATGTTTGCGGGACAAATTTTTTTTTTTCATGATGCTACCATTTATTATTCTGTACAATGTACTGGAAAGCTGGAAAAAAATTCAGAGTGGGGTGGAATTGAAGAAAAAGTGCATTTGTACGACTTTCTTACGGGCTTCATTTTTACGGTGTTCGCTCTACAGCCAAAATGACATGTCATCTGTATTCTATGTTTCAGTACGATTCCGGGGATACCAAATTTATATTGTTTTATTTACATTTTAACCCCTTAAGAAAAATCCAAAACTGCAAAAATATATATTTTTTTTAAAAAGTGGCCATATTCTGACACCCGTAACTTTAGGGCGTCTTTTTTTGCGTGACCAGGTGTACTTTTTAGTTATACCATTTTGGGGAATTACTATTGCTTTGATCACTTTTTATTCAAATTTTTATCAGAGGCAAAACAGTGAAAAAACGGAAGTTTGGCACTTTTGATTTTTTCCCTGCTACGGCATATAGATTTGTAGACCAGGCGTTTTCAGACACAGGGATACCTAATGTGTTTCACAGTATTTAAGTACTTTTATATTTGTTTAGGGAAAGGGGGGGTGATTTGAACTTTTAATATTTTTTATTTTTTGCATTTATTAGACCCCCTAGGGGTCTTGAACCCCAGGGGGTCTGATCACTAATGCAATGCATTACAATGCTAATGCATTGCAAAAAAGAAAGCGCTTTTATTGCAGGCTACATTTGAGTAGCCTGCAATAGAAGTTAATGAAAGACAGGCCTGGGCGCCGCCGGTAAAATGGCGCCTCGGTCAACTTTGACCGAGGCGCCAGAGGGGTTAATGCCCGCGATCAATGCAGGCACCAATCGCGGGCATTAGCGCCAGGTCTTTGCTGTATAAAACAGCAGAGACCCGGCAGCTATGGCGGCTGTCATTTTTAAACACCCGGCATGTCGGGAAAGGGTTAAAAAAAAAAAAAAAAAAATGTGGCCAATTATGCTCATGATGGGGTCACCCCTACAATCTTGACAAAACCACTACTGGTAAATATTTTTCTGCACAGCAAAATGCAATACTTACACTTTGTTTGCAAGGATATATCAAAAACCCAATTTCTGAACACAGATGTAAAGATGGAAGAGGCGTTTAGCTGTCGGATACTCTTTATCATCACAGTATAAATAATTTACAATGGAAACCAAATAAATAAAGTGCTTCTCTATGCGTCATAGCCAGTATACAAAATAGGACAACCATCTACAAGTATGATGTACAGTTACACATGCATTTCAGAGCCACTTTGAATAGCAATGCATCATTCATTAGGCTGTAGTAGTTTCTGTGCGCCATACAGCTGCAGAACAGAGAGCAGATGGTTTCTGCAGGATACATGTAGACATGCATGGACACACCAATAAATAGAAGGAGAGGGGTGGTGTTCATTCACTGCTATCGGCACAATTCGTTCTGAGGTGAAATCTTCAGCTGTCAGGTTTTTCCGTGAACAAAGAGAACCTCTCCTCGCAAGTTTGGGTTTCCACAGAGCTGAACTGAGACTCCATTGTATTCCATGCCAGGTCAGCCAGAAGAAAATCATCCATTGCAGTCTGGGTCTCGTTGCTAGTCAAGAATAGACTTCCGAGAGTATCAAAGGAGCTGTCAGTAGTCTGAGTTTCGGCACAGTTCAGTTGTACTTGACTTTCTAGGGTAGGGCAAGATAATGTTTTGCTGCTTGACACCCCATCTGTGTGGCACTCAGCATCTGAGGAGTCTGTGCTCATTGAGAAACTAGACTGCTTCAGGATATTACCCAGGCGCAAGTGCGAATTATTGTCCAGAAAGTAGTTGAGGTCGGTTTGGGTTTGTGTATCAAACATTTCCATGCCAAGAATGCTAGAGTTTCCCTTGCTCGTGAAGGACTGGATTGAGTCTTTGGAAAACAAGAAGTCAGTTTGAGTTTCGATATCCAAATATTCAGAATTAAGGTTTCCCAACACACTCTCATCTGTTTGTGTCTGGATGTTTGAGGCTGAAAAGAACTCATCTATGTCAAAATCTATACTTGGGTTTTGGTTACAATTGGACGATAAATTAGTGTCGCCACCTGATATTGACTGACCAGATATGTTGTCTGACAGGATCTTTTCAAGATCACTCAAAAGTTCCATGGTTTGAGTTTGGTTATCGATCATGTTTTGTGGTGGGAATGTCCCATTTTGAGAATTAAAATTTATGAAAGAGGTCTGCTTCATCTCCTCTTCTCTTAGGTCTTTGAGGTTATTGGTTTCCAGAAGGTTTTGTCCCAGAGATCCAGATATATAATTATGGCCTGCCTGGCTTGTTTGTGTAGATACAGTATAAAGAGAACTAGCGCTAGTGAAGATATTATCACACATAACTGACTGATCCACTAGCAATGGGTTGTCTCTTAACATAGACATAGTGTTTGTTTGAGTTTCCCGAGAAATGCCATAAGTTCCACCAGAACTGACAGATGCCTCTGATTTTGTGGAAAAAGCAGCACTTTCTTGAAACGTCTGAGTCTCAACACTAATAGGTAGAGACATTTGGGCATTAAATGATAAGTCAGTTTGAGAAAAAGACGACACACAAGATTCAGTAGATGACCAAGAGTTATTTGGCACCATAGTGGGTGAAAAAAATGATACATCAGTCTGAACATCAGACGTGGTTCTAGTTTTAGTAGCCACAGTGCGCACTGTGTTTGAAATAGGGGCCTGTGATCCTTCCATATTGACCTGCACATATGTATTTACAGAACCTACTGGACTACTAGATAAGGTTGCCTCAGTATCTACACTGGAAAGGACTGTCCCATTATACTGAGGTACTATCTGTAATGTACTCATAACTGACCCGCGATTATTAACTGTCACAACCATGGGCTTTATTGAGCACTCTGGAGATGAAACTAGGACAGGCAGATGGGCCACCTGCACCACTGGTAACTTAATAAATGTCAGTTTTGGTTTTGGTAAAAGGAGTTTTTGTGCTTGGTTTGACTGAATGGAAGGGATGTCCGTCACATGTGAATTCACATATGTTTCGCTGGTAGCAAGAGCCTTTATGTCTGCCACCTGCTGTCCAACAGTTGTCGTTGACACATTGGGCTGGTCTTCCATCATAGTTTTTGGATTTTGTTTAGATGCTTCAAGTTTTCGTTTTTTAACAGGTGGGTCTCTGTAAGAAAGTCACACATAAATGTGTTATGCAAAAGAAAAGATTGAAAAACAACAAGATATTGGGGGAAAGTTTGTTTAGACTAGCATATTAAACACCAGCTTTCTTAATCCCAGCGGAACAGCCATCTCATTTGTGAGGTGACATGCCCATCTCCTTCGCTGGGCTGTCCTGAAATCTATGCTAGCTACAAGCAGTAAACTGGCGTAAATTATCTTGGCGTAAATGTAGAGCAGCTCCCACACCACTATTGCTTTCATGAAAGTGACATAGGAAGGGCAAAAACGCTGAGATTATTCACGCTAGCTGATAGGAAGGGGTATTAAGCTGGTCATAAAATAAAAGCTATCCAAAATGGGCAGTTTGGAACATTTCACGTACATTTACTGCAAAATCTGATCAGTCCTTTTGTACAATCTTGGCTGTAGTCAGCCAAAAATACAAATGTATGGCACGATTGGCCAAATCTGGTTTTTCTTTCCCTATTTAGCAAAGAACCAAAGTATTGTAGTCTGATATGTTGGCTGCATCATGGCGGATAATTTTCTCATGTATCTTTAGGTTAGTAAGTGATCAGTAGTTAATTTCTAACAACTCTACAAGCTGCTGTATTAAAGGGGTTAGGCCACAAAAAATAGTTATGTTTTATCCATAGGAAAAATATCAGATTTTGGTGGGGGCTTGACTGCATTATGTTTAGAAGAGTATATGGTGCTACGCCTACGACTGAGTGTTAGCAGTGTTTTTCACAGCTAGCACACGGTCCCATTCGCCTGGACTTTTTTGCAGCCTGGACTCACTAGATGCAGTGAATGGGTCCATGGAGGCAACGGTCGACACACTGATGTCTTCCACGTGCCATTTTACCACAGACTGGACACATGCACACAGCATGTAGCTTTAGAAAATGTGCACCCAGAATGTACCAATAAAGTTCTGGGGCTGTAGCCTTTGAATGTGTTATAATGGCACTTTAGATGAAAATATGGCCCAGGTGTTAAATGAGTCTTCCAAGATTACTGTACTGATGGCCAAGCCTTAGGATAAGTCAGCAATTTTAGATTGGGAGTGCTGAGAGTTGAATCCCCACCATTGATCAGCTATACAATTCTTATCAGCTGTTCTGCGTACTGCATCCTTTTCCTGATCACTTGGATGGGACAAGGCTACAACACCCAGAAGAGCTGCTACCAAGCATACCACATTCTAGTGCAGGGGTCGGCAACCCCCGACACACTTGCCAAGAGTGGCATGCGAGGCTTATTTCCCTGGCACGGGCAGCCCGAGTCCTTGCCCAGCTGTTTCGATTGGACCAAATACAGCCGAAACGAAACTGCTATTATACAGTGGGGTCCCTTAAGACCCCAGAGTATAATAAGCGGAACCCCAGGGAAAGTGATCAAACAAAAAACAATGTTACTCACCTTCCCTGCGCTCCGTAGCGGCTCTGTTTTCTTCGGTGCTTCTACCTGAAGTAAGAGACCGCTGATAGGGCCTCAGGAGTCACGTCTGTGTCATTACGCATAATGACGTCGACGTGACCGCTGAGACCCAATCAGTGGTCTCTGACTTCAGGCAGAAGCGTCGAAAAGAACAGAGATGCTCCGGAGCGCAGGGAAGGTGAGTAACTGTTTTTTGTGTTTGTCACCTCTCTTGGCCCTCCACTTATTATACTCGGGGGTCCGAAGAGACCCCACAGTATAATAAGAGCAAGTGAGTGGCGATAATTGGAATATTATAAAAGTTAGAATATTATACCGTGTGCAGGGGCCGCTGTGGGACGTAATACCGTGTGCAGGGGCCGCATTATTCTGTATAAAGGTGTGTTTTTGCACAAAAAACACAAGAATTTTTTGTGCAAAAATGCACCATGTGAATGCAGTTTTATATCGAAGTAAAAGTTTGTGGCCTAGGAATATAGCTGCATCCAGATATAGCGTGTTTCCACCATAAGGATGCTGTCATACGGTGCTCCTGGACGCATATTTTTACTAATTGGGGGCTGCACATGTACTTACATTGCTTCTAATGGATAAGTACAGGTGCGTCCCAGGAAATAGCAGTAAACGCATGTGTCCTGAAGCATCTTGTGGCAGCACTTCTGTGTTATGGTTTGTGGTATAGTATAGACTTTAGTATAGGGGTCGTCAGTCTTACAATTATTGCGTGGCACTCCAAGTACCTCATCTTTGATTTTTTTTTTTTTTTATTTAAATTGGCACGCCGAACAAAAAAAAGTTGCCTACCCCTGTTCTAGTGTATGAACCAATTTAAACAATGAAAGACAGCAGGGCTTATTGGAGTGGTACTAATCCCTTACAACAGCTGGCTGGCAGGGGCACAGAGAGTTAGCCCATCAGCAATCTGATATTCATGACCTTTCTTAAAGAGGACCTTTCACCACCTCCAACTCTTTCCATTCTTTAACAGGTGTCACTCTATTGATTCCAGCCAAGCTGGAATTTTTTTTCTCCAGTCCCCACTGTTCCTGAGCAAATAGGTGCATTTAATTAGGTTCTGTCAGGTGGGTGGTCCCAGGCTGCCTGATACAGCCCAGGACCACCCACCTAACAGTAGAGAGCCTGATTAGCATATTAGGTGTTGAAACTAACAACACCAATTGCCCAGGAATGTTGGGGGCAAAAGAAGATATTCCAGTTGGGCTGGAATCAGTGGAGTTCCACCTGTTAAAGAATGGAAAGAGTTGGCGGAGGTGGTGAAAGGTCTACTTTCACTGTTCTTGATCCCCTGTGTGCTGCAGTTTTATGCCTCTTAACATATTAGGTGCATCTCTTGCAGTCTGAATGCCAGAACCTCAAATCTACGCCAGCTAAATGCTAAAGTAGATTATGCCACTTTCTGGAGTAAGTTTTAGTAAACCTGCCAGGCAGCAGGGGGTAACACCCCTCCAGTTGCAACTTTTGGTGCAAGGTTGTAGCTTTATAATAGAAACTGGTGTAAAATAGATAATAAATCCCCCATGTTTGTTGTTTATTTGAAATGACTGCATGCATACTGAAAAGCAATCTTTTTGCATGAATGCTTTTGGACATGCCATTAGCATTGGTGCATTTATTTCTAATGGTATTGACTTTGACAATCAATACTGCCAATACTGTTGGTTACTGTACCAATACCAGCCAGCAGACAGATCTATTCTCCAACTATTTTAGAAACGTTACTACAATGGACAGAGGAGGACTATTGGTAGAGCTTTTTACCTGTGTTCAAGAGGAATCTCATGGCCCATCCTGTGGGTATGTGATAACAAGGCTGTCCTGCTGGCATAAGGACACCCACACGTGCACTTGAATGTCTTTCCACAGTATCCAACGTGCCGCTTTAAGTCCCACTCTGTGCCGTAAGAATTTCCGCATTTGTCACATTTGTGCTTCTTTTCTGCATGCATTTTCATGAAGTGCTGTAACACACAAGATTGTTGCTAAGACACAAGATACAGGGAATCAGACTAGCTGCTTATTATAGTGATCATACAACTCACAGCCATGTTAATTTTTATAGTAGGAAGCCGCATAATGAACAATGTTATCAGACGAATGGAAAAGATTCCAAAAATCAGACACCAGGGCTGCAAGGAAATGACACAATGCTGGCATAATGTGGCCCAACTGCTATGTCCCCAAGCACAGCAGTCTCTAAGGATAGCCCCGCATGCCGCTGCCGGGCAGCAGAAAACTGCAACCAGGGGCTATGCACAAGGAGAGAAATTAGGGTGTCTACTCCAATGATGATGGAGGACACCATTATATCTACTGGAGGGGGAAGAATTTCTCGCTACCACTCTTCCATGTTATTGAGGGGTTATGTTTCTAAATAAAATGTACAGCAGATGCCTCTTACACAGGTTGGGTAGTCCTGGCTTAAAACATGTCTTTGCTGACTCCGAGACCGGGCCAGAATATGTCTATGTTGTTCAGCTGACAGATATTCTTCCTAACCCTCCCTCCCATACAATGGAGAGAGGGTTGAAATACAACATGTCTGATCCTTCTTTCCCTGACATCTGCTGTCAGGGCAAAGTGTGGACATCCCCATAGTCATTGACCAGTCATTCTCACCGAAATTGGTGGGTTTGGCCAATGCTAAACTAGTGTGTACGGCCACCATAACAAATCTGTCTATTTATAGGAAAATATCAGATGAAACGTGTACCGCTGCAAACACAGAATGGTTACTGAAGAAAGGACAGCGGGCTGCAGTGTGAGAAAGTGTTACGTACATAGGACACAATACACACCTGCTTTACACGGGAGAACTGTGAGAAAGGGCGGTTGGTTCCTCGAGGACATCCTTCTATTGGACAGCAATACAGCTTCTGTGAAGCTTTCAAGTCTTTCCGTAGTGTGGGATTTGTTATCCCATCCTGCAGAGAAAATAAAATAACTAATAAGGTAAGGCAGAGGACTGACGGATGAAACAAAGGTCGACATAACATCTGCTGGAAAATTTCTTGAATGTGTCATGGGACAGTCGCACACAACCCACTCAAAAAACAAAATAAAAAAACACCACCACAGACAACATTGCATACAATGTGCGCATTTTTATAAAGTAAACAGGAATTGACGTGCTGTCAGCAGGCAACAATACACCAGCCATAGATATAAACAGGCATAGGGGACTTCCAATAGCACAGATGAAGGAATTCCCTAGAGGAGCAGATGTACAGAGTCAATGAGATGAAAATGTTCAAGGGCGTCAGAAGGTCACGTTTACTAGACTGTAGAAAGAAAGATTCATAGTCATGTACCTGCAGAAGTGTTTCATGAATTAACCATAAGAAAGAAAAAGAAATGGGCACATACTGTAGTATATCCACCTACCCAAAATATATAGACAAGAAAGAGTCCTCCTACTGCAAATTCTAACCTCATTATTCAATAAGTACTCAGATACAATAGAAAGCTTAAAGAGGTGGTATAAGGAGATGAACCCCTCTTCATATGTACCATCAGGCCATACAATCATAGAAGGCTCCAGTGGCCATGGTCCAAGAATAACATGCCTATTGACTTGAATGAGCACCTCGGAATACTTCACTTGTCTGGCCAAACAAAACTTCTCCCAGCAACATCAGGTGAAGTTCCAGGAGACAGACCTACACTTAGGGCTACTGCTACATGGAAAGTTCCTGTAGCTAGGACAACTTACCCTTGTCAAGCAAGATCACAGCCAAGTAGCAAAGACTACATGCCACAAAGTTGCTAAGCAACACCGATCCCCCGGCTTAAAAAACACGAACGCCCAACTCTTTGAGGAATTTTTATACATTTCTGTGAAAAAAAAAAAACCTAAGTAGAGTAATGCCGAGTATTATATACCAATATATGGTAAAGGCATTTCCATTCAGGCTGCGCTATGGACAAAAAAATACAGATCAACATCAATAATAATTTTACGACAATTACGTGGAGTTCTCTTACTATAAACAGTGAATGTCATGATATTGCTATGAAGGAGTTGTCACAGGAGGACAACCCTAATCCATGTACCCTACTAGGTCAGACAGACATCCACTATATGAGCCAGAATCCCATTCTGTAGGGCTCAAGCTGCCCTTGTATGTAATGGACAACCATTCATATGAATGGCCACCATATAAGAGCCTATTCTCATGTATGCTGAAAGCCAACATGATGTCGCATGCACGTGCATCCATCATCAGTTATGCAGACCCAGAGCTCAGCTCTAATCTATGGGCCCATGGATGCCATCAATGTGCTGTCCATTTATCACAGACCCAGAGTTATTGTATAGCAAAGCAAATAAATCAATTGATCCATTTTTCACGTAACTGAGAGGTTGATCAACTAGCTTTATCACACAAAATACAAAATCACCGAAAATAGAGCACGTTCGAGTCCTGTCCATGCTTACAGCAGTATCACACACGGGCTGAAAGCGGACGTGTAAATGAGCCCTAACATTTGCCTGCAGCGACTAATGCTAGGCTTATACTAGGGTTCGGGTTTCCGTTCTTCGGGTCTGCTTGGGGGACTTTTCTCTCCGTAATTTTTCTAGAAAAATGGGGGACGGAATCCCCGAATGGTAAACAAGCACAGATGTGAACTCAGCCTAAGCCTGGCTATGCCTTCATATTTGTCAAGACTGCCTAAAGTGAGAAGATCAGCTGACCGCCCCAGCTGTGGCTTTTTTGAAAGGGCTTATCACTGATGAGATGCCCCATTAAAATGTACCCAGAAGGGGTTCAATCGGTGTAACCTCTGATGTAATGAAGGCTAGGAAAGTGTCTGGTCAATCATA
Organism: Leptodactylus fallax; assembly: GCA_947044405.1. Lineage (NCBI taxonomy): Eukaryota > Metazoa > Chordata > Amphibia > Anura > Leptodactylidae > Leptodactylus > Leptodactylus fallax. Next base: position 4,225,498 of record CAMRHE010000088.1, read on the forward strand.
ACCACGATTAATAGTAATCAAGGTAAATTGTTCAATTAATGAACAATTTTAGGACACTGCTTTTTACATGCCACTGAATATTGGTTTCAGTTATCTACATATCAGCAATCCTGACTGGATAGTGTACGGTTGACATATCCTTTCGCCAATATCAGTGCGTGCCGGAATGGCATGGATGACTCTGTCCCCCATTCCAGTTAAACTATATGGCGATTTCTGGCGTAAACCAGGCGGACCCCATTATAGTCTGTCGGGTCCGTGGGTTTCCGCGGGTAACTGCTTTTGAAGCAGATAGCTTTTCCATCTTTTGGCACCATATGTTAGCGTCATTAGCAGGCTGACAATGATCTCCAATATTTCTAATACACGGTCAGAGAATAATGTGAAATCTTTCCCAGCCAGTACCCCATGAGCAGTAGAGCATCATGTTATCTGCGCCAATGCTGTCCTCTGCATCTGTTCTCTCCTAGCTTATATTACTACATGTTATAACAAGCTCTTGGAATAGGACGCCGCATATATTAATGCGATTTGGTTTGGGCCTAAAGACATATGAAAAAACAAAATGATTGAGATACGGATATTAGGTGCCAATCATTTAGTGTTTTTCAGCGGTCAGGCACCCTGCTCTCCCATACCCCTGAATGGCAGATTCTTGCAGTTCTAAATCCTTTAATCATGCTAAATAATAGAAGAGAAAAAGCAGAATATTGTCCTCAGGGTCTTCTCAGTGATTTATTTTGGTCACTGTGCTACAAAGAAAAGGTAACTGGAGCTAGGGTGTGAATAGTAATACAACTAAGGGGCACTGGAGAGTCAGGTTTGGACACAAAGCAGCAATGTGCACGATCAACATTATTAACTGTTTCTGGGTCTTAAATAATAGTAGCTCTGCACCATGTAAACCAGCAAACTGAAGTATATGGAGTTATAACCACCTGTGTGCAGCTATACTGGGCACTTACACGTAGTAGTTATCAGGGACAGAAATCACAGATACAAATATTGAAAAGTGCCCACACATGTATGGCCATCTGTCCAGTCCTCATCCTTGTGCCCTCATTCTGTTTTAATCACTGGATGGCTATTACATATCCTGGAGGAGAAAACACTAATGGGAACGGCTGCAGCAGCAATAGTCACTCATGTTTCCATCGACCACAAAAAATTAAGCACACTAAAATATAATGTAAGTGTGCTTATCAGAAAGAAATACTGCATCTACGGGACCAGCACTAAACAGATTAATCCTTACTATAAAGCCACTGGTGTGGAATGACAACTGGAATGTATGTAGGCTCCAGGCATGTGCTGCAGACAATGGCGAGAGGTTACAATGTATCATGAACTGAGAGCCAAACATCACACAAGCCATTAGAGTGAAACCGAAGAGGAACACAGTAGCAGGCAAGTGGGCACATGGCACCGATTTGCTGCAGTTAGAACAGAGGGTCGACAAATACCCCACATATTGGCACGTATGCTTGGCCATTTACTTCTATGGAACTGCCGGAGATTGCTGTCCCAAAGCTATACTCAGATGGGGAACTTGTGTACCCCAGTTCTCCTGATGCTGGGTGTCCCAGCAGTCAGACCGCTGTCAGACACTTAAGGATAGGGACTAAGGATATATAGTGGGCAAACACCTTTAATAATTCAGATAAATCTGACATGTCATGAGCCCATACTTGCCCTGCTTCACAACAAGCAGTGCCCTTCAATGTCTCTCACTCTTGCAAATAGAAAGCAATGCAAACTTTCAGTGTTGTCCATAGCAACAAGACTGTTTATTTTATGCTTATATTTAGTTGAATATCTCATTCCCATCTTCTATGAAAAGTCAGCACACATGTGATCATTTCAGGAGACCGCACAATCGCATCCACAAGTTTAGTGTTGCCTGCAGCCTTCAGGCCTGGACCGAATACCCTTGTAGCTTATCACTTGTTTTTGCAGGAAAGAAGAGATAACCATTCAATAATACAGAAGTGAACAAGTGGGAGCCATCACACCCACTAAATAGCCTCAACCAAACTCCCATCTGAGGGACCATGACCGTGTGGTTTCTGCTTGACTATAGGGCGTGTCACTACACCATCTGACACTATTCAATTGATGCTGGCAGTGTTAACACTGTACAAGAAAGCACTACAGAGACAAGGAGAAGTGTAGCGCCCAGCTGTCAACTTACTTCTACATTTTCAGGAGGAATAAGAGAGGAACAACAATGAAGAGTTCTAGGATGCTCCAAAACTTATTTCATCTAGAGAGCATGTATTTACTAACACAGCGGTGGTGACATATAAGGGTGTTTTAGGCTATCTTCACACTACAGTGTATGGTCTGCAGCCAAAGGACTACTAGTGTTCTGTTTGTGTCAGTCATCATTGACTACGGAATTTAAAGAGCTTATCCACGTTATAAAATGGATGGCCTACCCTTATGATAGGCCGTCATATTAGATCTGTGAAAGTCCAGCACCCGGGGACCCTGCAGAACAGCAGCTCCAGGGCAGTAAAACTGACAGAACGGTACTGGTAGAGTTTTGTTTGCGTCAGTCATCATTGCCTATGGTATTTACAGGGTTTATCCACTTTCTAGCATTCAAGGCCTGCCATCAATATTAGATCTGTGAGCAGCAGATCAGCTGTAATGTTTACATGGAGACACGCTGCTCACTCACTGTAGACACATAGTGGTGTCTTTAGGTGCTGCAGTGCTGTCTCAGACATCAATGGATTAGCACTGAAGTACCTAAAGCTGGCAGTACGCTGTATGGCGAGCGAGCAGTACAGCTCCTGACATGCAAACATCACCGGGAGCCACACTGTCCTGGAGCAACTGATCTGTGGGGGTCACAGGTGTCAGAGCTTTGCAGATCTAAAAAAAAGTAACATCTTACTGTTTTAATGTCCGTTGTTCTGATCCTCTCACAAAACAAAAACAACAGAATGAAAAAGTATGGTGTGAAATTAACCTAACAGATCTCTGCCAAACCATGACTGTATGGTAGCATCCTGACAGGCAACAATTTACAAGAATTAAGCTAAAGGGAGGAGATGCTAAGAACCACCATTACTCACCAGATAAATGTGCTTGTTTACTGCCATTCCACTGCTCCCTGTCATGATCTGTGTCCATTACTACACTACTGCTAACGTCCATTGCTGTCATCCTATGACAGTAGTGTGAACGTACCCTTAGTCTTATGTCATACATGTCAGCATCACCAGTGAAGCCAAAGATTGGTCACTGCAGCGGTCATGTGGGAGTACAGCACATTTACAAACACCCCAGTCCTCCAGCAGAGAGGAATTTATCAGGTAAGTTATTCTTTATTTTGAGATCTGTTCTCCATCCAACCTGATTGCTCCCACCCCTTTGACTAATAGGTTACCAATATGGATATCACTTTTTATTACAAATCAGCCACCACAAGGACCATGGAATTGACGCGCAGTCTAATACACCTTCTATATTCTCCATTACCATCACATTTTTATCTCTGATTCTTGCACCCCCTCGTGCAGATGCTTTTTGGTACTTCACCATTTTATCTTACCTGCACTCCATGAGACTTCACCAAGTGCATGTTCAGTGCAGGGGGGTTAGGGAGCACTTTGCCGCATCCATTCACCGTACATAGTATGTTAGTACGGACTTCCCGGGAGAGCTCACTCACTGATGGCTTAACAATCTCCCAGTGCTCACAGGAGTACAGCGCCCGTACCCTAGGCCCTCCATGGGCCGCCATGGTACCGCAACAACGGCGCCGTACACACAGCCGGCGTGCAACCTAGCCCACCCCCCCGAGCACAGTACGCCGCCAGATCTATTTCCGGGGCGGGGCAAGCATCAAAAGAATAACGCGATTGGAAGAGTTGTGGTGTATTTGCATATGTGGGAGGTGCAAGTCTTTGGGCGTGGCTATACGAGTTCTGTTCTGTTATCTACGAGAAAAGTTGCACCGCCTAGCGTCAGTATTCTTCCGCGTAGTGTTACACCTGGAAAGTAGTTCCTGCGCCAACAAGTCATGTGCCTGGCATTGTAGTGTATAGTAGCTTTATAGTAATATATTGCGGCATACTAATTATAAATAGAGTCCACAGCTCCAAATGTAATATTATACTGGATCAGAGGGCAAAATTATAGGAAAAACTGGAATGGAAAATAACGTGAGCAAGCAGATATATACAGTATATCTGATGTGGAAGAGCCAAAAATCTTGTATTTTATGCTACGAACCAGGTCCAGACTAAGCCTAATAAAACAGCCATGGTATTGTACACAGATCACTACAACCCCCACACATAACCCTAGGGGGCCCCAACTCTTTCTGCGTCCCCAGGTGACCTATACATTTCCTATTTCAAGATAGCCCCATCATTCTTGGTCCACAGCCTGGTCTCCCTCTCTTTCCTAGTCTCCAGCAGAATATCCATTTAAATATTGGTTGTCAGCAAGGTTCCCCTCCCATTCCTGGCTCCCCTTTACATTTTCCCCCTTCACTGCTAACCTTGACCATTCTTTCTGACATTTCATCTCAACTTTAACGCCGTCCAGAAACATCCAAATAAAATTTAAGGGTGTGGTTTTAATTAAAACCTGTCTGTTTTTATGAACTAGTTTCAGGGATTGTCCCAGAAAATTTGGGACTGTTGGGATGTATGCTGGGCACCCCGGTGGCAGATTGCATTGACCATGACATGGACTCTGCTCCAGTGTGATGCTGGCCTCTTTCTTCCTTGATGTCTCTTACAAGTCTCTTGCTCTTACTTTTTGCAGTCCAGTGATGCGGCACAGAACAGACCTGCATTCATATGAAAGAACTATATGTGATCTTTTCCCATTGAAAAATATGCTCAAAAAAAGTGGTCTTTGGTTAGATAACAGGTGGTGTACTTATAGAGAGGCAGTTTTCATAGAGTATGGATGGAAAATCAGCCTCAGACAGGAGCGGAACTACCGCCATTGTAGCCAACATTAATAATAAATAATAATAATAGTCCTTTAATAGTCACACCATGGGGGAATTCAGTGTGTTACAGCAGCAAAGATAAGCAGATACAAATACAAATTGTACAGGAATGTTCCAAGGTAAGAAGCATTACATTGATAGTAGACAGACAGATAAGAAGTAGCAGAGGGGGGGGGGGGGGGCGATTTAACAGGTAGACAGATATTTCAGTTCTCTGTGTGTAATGATCTCCGCTTAGATCGGTGTTGGTTGTACAGCCTATCCACGGTGGAGAGGAAAGACTTCCGATAGCGCTCCTTCTCACACTTAGGGTGGAGCAGTCGGTCACTGACAGTACTGCCCAGAGCTATCACGGTCTCATGCATGGGATGGGACTTCTTCTTCTGCATGGAGCTCACCACGGACAGTATCCTTCTACCATCCACCACCTGCACTGGGTCCAGTGGGCTCCCCAGGACAGAGCTAGCCCTTCTAATTACCTTTTCAAGTTTATTTCTATCCCTGGTTGATATACTGCTCCCCCAGCAAGCCAGTCCTAAGAAGTGCCCCCAGGACTCCAAAGGCTCTCAGCCTCCTAAGCAAGTAGAGCCTGCTGTGGCCCTTCCTGTACAGGACGTCCGTGTGATCTGCCCAGTCCAGCTTATTATTAAGGAGCATACCCAGATACTTATAGGTGTTCACAATCTCTATTCCCGTCCCCAGGATGTCCACTGGTTTAGGAGGGCATCTGCATTTACAGAAGTCCACCACCATCTCCTTGGTCTTCCCCACGTTAATCTTCAGGTGGTTCCACTGGCACCAGTCCACAAAATCCCAGTTCAGTTCCCTGTACTCCCTGTCATTATCGTCTGTGATGAGGCCTACTATTGCAGAGTCGTCAGAATACTTGTGTAGGTAGCAGCTAGAGGAGTTGCACCTAAAATCTGCAGTGTACAGTGTGAAGCGGAAAGGGGCAAGAACTGTACCCTGAGGTGCCCCCGTATTACAGATCACGGTATCTGACACACAGTCCCGGGCTCTCACGTATTGAGGTCACTTTGTGAGGTAGTCTAGGATCCAGTTGGAGAGGTGGTGGTCCACTCCTGCAAGGCCCAGCTTGTTTCTCATTAGCCCTGGCTGTATGGTGTTAAAAGCACTGGAGAAATCAAAGAACATTATTCTCACCTTGTTCCCTGGTTTTTCCAGGTGAGAAAGAGCCCTGTGCAGAAGGTGGATGATGGCATCATCTACCCCAATGCCCTGCCGATAAGCAAACTGGAGAGGGTCAATACTAGGGCTCACTAGAGGGTGGAGATGTGTGATAACCAATCTCTCTAAGATCTTCATCAAGTGGGATGTCAATGCTACAGGTCTGTAGTCGTTGAGGTCCATAGGGTGAGGTTTCTTTGGAACCAGTACCACACAGGAAGATTTCCAAAATTCAGGGACTATTTCCTGCTTCAGGCTCATATTAAACATATATGTAATTATACTACACAGCTGATCCCCACAAGTCTTAATTAGCCTTGCACTGATGTCATCTGGCCCTGCGGCTTTCCTCGCCTTGATCTTTTTCATCTCCTTCCTCACCTGGGCACGTGTGAAGGTCAGACTGTGGTCAGGTAAAGACAGATTTCTGGATTTATTGTTCTGGTGGGAAGTAGCCACATGGTGTGAAGTCATTGTGGCAGGGGGAGCTGAAGAACATGCTGGGGTGGGAGGAGCTGGTGTGTGATCAAATCTATTGAAGAATAGGTTTAGTTCGTTAAGCCAATTAACATCTGCCTCAATCTGGCAGACAGACTGTCTATGACCCGAAATTGACTTAAGCCCCTCCCAGACTCCCCTGCATTTTTTAATTTTTTTTTTTTTTTAATATTGCCACTTACCTGTCCCCGTTCCTGATCACTGTCATCTCTGCTTTGCCTTCAGCCTCCAGGGGTGCTGCACAATACAGACATGTAACATGCAGCAAAAGGCAGAGAGGCAAAGCGGAGGAGACTGTGGGCAGAAGTGGGGATGGGTAATTGAATATCAGCCATTAACTGCAGAGTAATCCTCTAGGTAATGGAATAAAGTTACTCTGCGGGGGCCCATACTGTATGGGGGTGTGTAAAGGGGGCCCTTACCGTATGAGGGCCTGTAGAGGGGGTTCTTACTGTATGGAGCCTTGTAGAGGGGGCCCTAATTGAATTAGGGCTTGTAGAGGGTGCCCTTACTGTATGGGGGCCTATAAATTGTGCCCTTACTGTACTGGGATATGCAAAGGGGGTTCTTACTGTAAGGGTCTGTAAAAGGGGAATATAATGTGGGGGGACAGTAATGGGGGCAATTACTGTGTGAGGGCCTGTAAAGGGGCAGTATATTTTATGGGGACCTTTATTGGTCTTTAAGGGGGGGTTCTTATCCAACGGTTGGTCTTCTGTAGAGGTTTTACTATATTGTATTGTTTTCCGTCACTAGGCATCTCTGTTGTAATAGGTATATATGAGGCTGACTATGTAGGAAGTGAGGGTAGGTAATGGCCAAGGCCACATGGTGTGCAGTGGTTCCCTGAGCTAATCTAAGATATCGACAAGGAGGGAACCTTGGAGGAGTCTGCAAAGCATGCCGCAGCTGCTATAAGACCCAATAGTGATGAAGATGCTGCAACAGGCTGTATCTCAGCTTGGAGAGTTGCTTTAGGGTATGTTCACATGGATGAATTTGCCGCGGATTTGGGGGCAGATTTCGCCCCCGAATCCGGGGCAGATTCCTCCCAGAATCCACCTCCCATTGTTTTCAATGGGAGGCAGAGATCGCAGCAGGATGCGGAAAAAAGAAGTGTCCTGCTCGATCTTGGCGCAGATTCCGCGGCTGATTCAGCCACGGAGTCCGTGGCTCAAGACTCTACACTGACTAGGCCCATTCATCTGTGTCTAATCAGCAGCGGGAAGCAGCAACATGGCTAGACCACAGGTGAAAATGCTGGCGGTGTTTGTAATATTTGCATTTGGAATAGAGCCTGCCATATTAATGGGTAGAGGAATTGCGAATAGAGGAACCAATACACATGGACTGCGCAGATCAAAGGTGGCTTAAAAAAAAACTCTTTTATTCCAAGGATGCACACTTAACGCGTTTTGGGGTTTTAAGATCCCCCTTTATCAAGTGTGTAAGACACTGAGTGAAAAAAAGAAGAAGAGTACTAGAGATGAGCGAATTTCTCAAAAGTTCGATTCGGCAGTTCGATTCGAAGTTCCAAAAAAATTTGCTTAGATCCGAATTACTTTGCAGCGAATAAACAGCTATTCCTGGGCTGCAGAGAGCCAGGGTGGGCGGCAAAATGGCGGAAGCCCTTGGATGCCGCGGTCATGTCTCTCTCTCTCTCTCCAGCACGGACAACTTTTATTAATGTGGAAGGACACATGAATACGCCTACCCAATCACATCACTAGAAAACATTTTGTGACCGTCTGATGTCACAAAGGTCCTTACTAAATATTCGTTACCATGAAGCATCAGGAAATCCGGAATCATGGAGAATCGAAGATTTCCTGAAATTCGGATCGAATTCCACTTCTGCAGAATCGATTCGCTCATCTCTAAAGAGTACCAATAAAAAACATTCTTAATAAATAGAAACCATTAAAAAATGGTGACCCACATCTTATAAAAGAGAGGGTCATCAGCTTATTACATCAATTCACATAAAAAACTGAAGGTGATCATAGTGAAATAAACGTCCACTGCAGTCATTATAAATACATCATATTAAAATGAACGGAATATATTATACAGTGTGTGAATAACAATGTTCACAAAAGCAATGGACCCCCATCCAGATCTGAGATCTAAGAGAAACAGGCTGGAAATCTTAGGAAGTCTAATAAATGTATGAAATGTATTAATATCCTAGGCAGAGGAAGTTAAAACTGACCTTCTATTGGAAAAGTCACTGACTAGCGGAGAAAACTCAGCAAAAAGCATAAAATAGCATTACCTTGTCTGCAGAGCTCACTGAACCGCGGTTATGTACTTTCCATAAGGTGAAAAAAGCCCGGGTTTAAATATCATCATTCAGACACTACTGCGCATGCGCGAATTGATTGTCTGCGCATTTCAATTGATACCTGGATAGGTGCAGACAAGAATGGCTTCATAGACATTACTGAGCATGCACAGGGTGTAATACCGCGCAGGCTCAGTAAAAGTGACTTAACCAGAATAGGAACAAGCGCTCAGCGCTTTAAAACTGATTCATATATACACGGGATAAAGTTACTTGGAAACTTTCATATGCTTCTACAGTCATATGAAAAAGTTTGGGCACCCCTATTAATCTTAATCATTTTTAGTTCTAAATATTTGGGTGTTTGCAACAGCCATTTCAATTTGATATATCTAATAACTGATGGACACAGTAATATTTCAGGATTGAAATGAGGTTTATTGTACTAACAGAAAATGTGCAATATGCATTAAACCAAAATTTGACCGGTGCAAAAATTGGGTACCCTTATCATTTATTGATTTGAATACTCCTAACACTTTTACTGACTTACGAAGCACAAAATGGTTGTAACCCACTGAGCTTTGAACTTCATAGCCAGGTGTATCCAATCATGAGAAAAGGTATTTAAGGTGGCCAATGCAAGGCTCCATTTGAATCTCCTCTGAAGAGTGGCATCATGGGCCCTCAAAACAACTCTCAAATGATCTGAAAACAAAGATTGTTCAACATAGTTGTTCAGGGGAAGGATACAAAAAGTTGTCTCAGATTTAACCGTCAGCCACGGAGGAACAAGTAAGGAAAGGAAGACCACAGGGACAGTCTGTTAAGCCCAGAAGGGCAGGCCAAGAAAAATATCAGAAAGGCAGAAAAAAAAAAGGGGGAAAAAAAAAAAAAAAAAATTCACAGACCACCTCCAAAGAGCGCAGCAATCTGCGAGATGGGATTGTGCATCGATCAACAATACAGCACAATATGCACAAGGAGAAGCTGTATGAGACTGACAAGAACCTCAAGAAACATAGTAAGCAAAAGCACATGGACAAGCCAGCTTCATTTGGAAGAAGGTCCTGTGGACTGATGAAACAAAGATTGAGTTGTTTGGTCATACAAAAAGGCGACACCAAAAAAACACACACAAAAAAACACCCCAAACCTGAAAAAGGACAACCAGCCACAGCAGATTCTGAGAATAATGTACAAGAATCAACAAAACCCAAAACACAAACAAAACCAAACAACACCCCAAAAAAAAAAAAAAACCCCCCCCCGCCTGAATATCATGAACATCTGTGGGATAATTGAAGCGGGGCGTCCATGCTCGGCGACCATCAAACTTAACTGAAATGGAATTGCTTTGTAAAGAGGAATGGTCAAAAATACCTCATCCAGGATCCAGGAACGATAAAAGCTACAGGAAGCGACTAGAGGCGTTATTTTTGCAAAAGCAGGATCTACAAAAATGTCACTGGGGGCCAACCACCGAATTGGAAGCAATGCACATGGACAACAAACCCCATTCAATCCTGAAATATTACTGTGTCCATCAGTTATTAGATATATCAAATTGAAATGGCTGTTGCAAACACCCAAATATTTAGAACTAAAAATGATTAAGATTAATAGGGGTGCCCAAACTTTCATATGACTGTATATTACTTAGTGTATAATGGATTGTATATTATCAACAGAATATGCCATAAAACTAAGAACTCAAGAAATGTAAGAAAGCTGTATTAATGACCAAATTTAGTTGGGGTTAAAATTAATTAATTAATAGACAAATGTAGTAAATAGATGATTGGATAAATGGGCTCAAGAGTGTGCATATAGAATTCCAAAAAGATGATGGGTAAATAATTATATTTGGTGAAAAATGGTAGATGAATGTTAAATAAAAAGAAGAAAAAAAAAGGAGAAGAAAAAAAAACCCAAAAAAACAAAAAAAAACAAGACGTGGTGAGATGGATGAGTGATAGATAAAATAAACGGAATGTTCAATATACACTCCAAATAGATAAAGACAGATGAAATACTGGTTCTATCAAAAAGGTATACTTATAGAAACATATAGTATAAAATAAAAAAGGTACAATAATATAAATATGATATTGAAAAAATACCATTGCGAAACCATTAGTAACCAGTCACATCTTCTAGGGCTTCATTTAGCCCTTTCGGAACTAAGGTGTTAAGTTTAAAGATCCAATACATTTCTCTGTGTTTCAGAGCACTGAATCTGTTCAGTTTGTCGATATGTATCTGATCTATAGGTGTTACTGAGAAACCCTCGAAGCTATTATTGTGTTTCAAAGAGGCGTGATGAGAAACACTATGTTTAAGGAACCCATTTATTACATTAGACCGATGTTTGTTGAGTCGTTCTCTTAAACACATAATCATATGTCCAATATATTGGAGGCCACATGGGCACTTCAACAAATAAATAACGTATGAAGAAGAGCAATCCATTTTCTGTGATATATGAAAGATTGTGCCAGTGGAATGACTAGTTATTTGAGCCACGTTATGCTTAATGCTATAACAGCACTTGCACTTTTTGTGCCCACATTTAAAACTACCACTCATCTGACCGGAGGGGATAGTTTGTGGGTTGCAATTGTCTGTTTTATTCCGTAGGCGACTGGGGGCTAACATGTTTTTAAGTGTTTTTGCCCGTCTGAACGTAATCCCAGGATTATTGGGCAGAATCTTCTTCAGAAACTGGTCATGTTTTAGAATATGCCAATGTTTCTGTAGAATACCTCGGATCTCACTATGGGCCCCATTAAAAGTTGTTATAAAGTTGTTCCTGAAGGATGTATTTTCCTTCATTTTTTGGCAAGGAACAAGACATTGTGCTTGTGTTAATGCTCTCATTTTGGCTACTTGGATAATCCCAGGGGGGTAATTTTTTTCGATAAATCTTTTAGTTAGAATGTCGCTCTGTATGGAATAGTCTGTGTCTGTTGTGGGTGGAGCAAGGTGCAATACTTAAAAACAGCAGATTATGGCAGGCTCTTTCTTTTCTAATACCTGGCAATGCTTCACATGCTCATTTCTTCTCTATTAAAATGAATGGCTACATATTTAAAATTTAGTTGAATTAAATCATAGAGGGCCTTTGGAGCACATTCACATTAAAACAACCCCTTTAATGAGAAAAGTAATGGGCAGAGCTGATCTGGTTCTGCCAAGATGCTGCAAGCCTGCCATGTGGGTGAGCACATGGGCAACCATGTGATTGCTGCATTCAATATAGGCAGCACTGCTGTTTCCTCTATTCACTATAGGCTGGAAAGGAGAAGACAGACTGATCGCTCCCGATAGATCACCCTTGTGGGGTGCAAAGCTAGACTAAACAGTCTTAAACTGTGTCACATTTTCTAAAGTACCTAATGCTGTTTGAAAATCTGCCGTATGTTTAGATTGCCTAGTCTGACTTTATACCACTTATTAGTTGGCTTAGTTTCCAACAAAAATATATGCTAGAATTTGGTGCACAGTGTTGCATATTAAGCTCTGCCCCTTTTCAACAAGCCCTGTCCAGCCATCAGACAATGCGCAGAAATTATTAGAAACTGTCTAAAACATAGAAAATGAGGGGAGAAAACCTGAATGCGTATTGATTTGCTGCAAATTACACTAAATTCATGGTGCATTTTTTATACATTTATGTGCCTCACCAAATTATGGTTAGTACAGGCTGGAGAGGATAGTGTAAGACACATGGATGTTATATTTAAAATATGATGATCAATAATGCATCTATTACTACAGTTACATGGGGCTTCACAAAATGGAAAGAGAACATATAAAGGTTATTGCATTGAACAATACATGTAGGTCTATCATACTGTAATTCCAGGGATGTCAACCTAGGAGAGCCCTTTACAAGGTGATTTGCAAATGCCAAGTCAAAGCAAAAGTGGGAGTAACCTTTTTAAGGGACATGGCCTTTGTTACTGGATAATTAAAATAAACAATTGCACCATTTTTATTTATGCCATGTAGTGATCACTTTAAATACTTTTTGGAAATGCTGAATATGTATACATATATTTATAATAATTTCATAATAAAACATTGCTAAAGCCTTATTTTAATATTTTTTTCATGAGGTATATTTTTTTATCATAACAAGCTTTTCCTTTCCCTGTATCTGTATGATATATAGAGAAATCTCTCTATATTCCAGTACATTGTATGCTTAGGGAGCGTTCACACTACCATTGGTGTCCGTCAGTAGTGTCCATTGCTATTGTCCGTTACAAGATTTTAGCAACGGACACTAGTTGAACCGTCAGAAATCCGTTAAAATTTCCATTCATTTCAATGGATTTTTATATTGTGTCTGTTAGTGTCCGTTTGTGTCCGTTTACACCAAATCCGTCAGAAGGCCGTTATTTTTTCGCGGACAAAAAATCCTACATGCAGGACTTTTTGTCCGTTTGAAAAAAACGGATTCTTGACGGACAGCAAGTGTCCGTTATTTTTTTAACATTGAAGTCTATGGGTAACGGACTTATAAAGGACAGTAACTGATAGCCATCAGTTACTGTCCGTTATTTTATGTCCGTTTACTTTCCCTGCGCATGCTCAGAAAGGAGAAACAAACAAAAAAAAAAACTAACGGTTTTACATACCGCTAGAAAGCTGACAGCGTGCTGAATTCAGCGAACTGCCGGCTTTCCCGGTATGTGCCCCGGGGCTGGAGATATCGGCGGTGTAAATTACATGTTTTACTGTTAGAAGGGCGCTGCGAGGAACTCCCTCCCTGACACTTCTCTTCGTTCAGAGACTTGTACTGAGGGGGCGTTCCTCACAGCTTGAGCGTCATCGCTGGGCTGTAAGGAACGCCCCCTCTCTCTGTACTGGTCTATAGCCCTTTACTGTCAGAGGGGGTGTTCCTTACTGCCCGGCGATGACGCTGAGCTGTGAGGAACGCCCCCTCAGTACAAATCTCTGAACGAAGAGAAGTGTCAGGGAGGTCAATCCTCGCAGCCCTTCAAACAGTAAAACATGTTAACTCACACCACTGATATCTCCAGCCCCGGGGCACATACCGGGAAAGCCGGCAGCGCGCTGAATTCAGCGCGCTGTCGGCTTTCTAGCAGTATGTCACATTAAATGGTCCTCTTTAAAAAACGGACACTACCTGATGCTAACATCAGTTAGTGTCCGTTATGATAGGTGTCGGTTTTTGTTTTTTAACGGACACCTTCATAACGGACTCCAACGGTACTGTGAACCCTGCCTTAGAAAATATATTTTTATGTATACAATGTATTAGCATATAGAGATATCTACAGGTGCATCTCAATAAATTAGAATATCTTTGAATCATTTATTTCTTTCAGTAATTAAATTAAAAAAGTGACCTCCTATATTTTCTAGATTCTTTACACACAGAGTGTTCTATTTCAAGTGTTTTATTTCTGTAAATGTTGATTATGGATTACAGGTAATGAAAACCAAAATCGAAGAAAATTAGAATATTGCCAAGGTTTCCTAAGCCTTTAAATGGTCCCTCAGTCTGGTTCAGTATGACACACAATCATGGAAGACGCTGATTATGAATTGATTTCCTGAATTACTGAAATGAATGAATGTTTCAAAAATATTCAAATTTATTGAGATGCACCTGTATATATACCAATGCATTATGCAGGGACAGTACAATGCTATTGCAGCTTGGTATAAGAAGCTTTATTTAATTAATTAAATTAATAGAGGATCTCCTGACAACCTGTACCAGAGGTGATGTCACAGAGTAGTGAATACTCTTCTTTAGGGTCTCCTTAGACCCCAGAGTATAATAAGGGGAGGTGAGTAAAAATAACAAAGTTATACTCATCTTGCCTCACCTCTCCTGGGCATCATTGAGGTGTCCAATGGTCCTCCAACATATTCTTCTTGCCTCTGGCTGACGTCATGCGCCCCAGGGTCACCAAGGAGTCCTGCGATTGGTGTCTGCCGATGTCATGACGCCGGGTCTCAGCAGTGACCCTGAGGAGTTTGAGGTCAGTCAGAGACTGGAAGAAGACACCAGGGGACCGCTGGATACCGCAAGGATACCCAGGAGAGGTGAGACAAGGTGTCTGTCAATAAGGGACTTGATCCGGTCAGTCTTCTGGCGTGACATGTCTGTTTTTGATGTTTACATACAAAACAAAAGTAGCCTGTCCAACCTGTTTCAGTGGGCGTCTAGCATAGCTCTGTTCTCCTCCAGCATGTAGATCATTCTCCCATACAGACACTTTAACTGAAACTTCTTGTAAGACAACTTGTGGCCGATGCCACAAGTTCCTGCAGCATCTGGGAGCCAGAAGCTATAGTAGTGGACTGGGAGCACTTACAGACTCTCCTATTCAAGAAATATGAGCAGTGCTGCAACTCTTAGGAGCCACCGCTATGTAGTGGATGGGGCTGTTGCACTGCTCCTATTCCTTAAATATAGCAGGCTCCCCATCCTGCTATAGCTTCCGGCATCCAGACGCTGTTGAAACAGTTGATCTGTGCGGGGTCTGGGTGTCAAAACACAGATCACATACTTATTATCTTGAAGGGTTATCATTATGAAAAATAAATTTGGGGCCGGACAACCCTTTTAATAAAGTACAGAACCAACCCTTTTAATAAAGTACAGAACGTTTGTAAAATTGGAAGGGATGGTTTGTATTATCAGTTTGTATTTTCAGCAGAGAAATAAGATACCATGGATACACTGCTGCCAAGAAATGAATAAGGTTTCGAATGGCTATAAAAAAACAAACTATGTGATGTGAGATTTTCCTTTTCTGTCAAATGACCCTACAGTCCTCTGTTCTGTAATAATTGGACTATGAATAGCAAATCTCAAAGGGAATTTATTTGGGTCCAGTGGCCTTTTTAGGGGTCTTTAGTAAATGGCTTGTCACAAGATACTCTCTTTTATGAAGATCAAATGTGGTTTAATAAATGGCTTGTCAGATCAAGACATTCTCTTTTACAAATGATGTCGACCCAGGAAACAACTGATCACCGTGGATTTAGCTTCTGCATCCCACAGGGAATCACGGATGCCGCCAGGGGAAGAACAGCTTGTGCTATGGTGGATAGACTATTGCACTCACATACATACCCAGTGTGAGAATGAGCACATTGTGGGAGGATTATTATTTATCCTGAAATCATAGAAGGTTCCAGTAAGAGCCTATACAGTGCAATGCTGTATACATGCTTGGCCTCTGATTCTTTCATCAGCTTTCTTTACTATGAACTTTATTGTAGCAGCCTTCACTAAGTTAACATTAATCTTATACAATACTTCCTTCAATGGATTAAAATTTAAACTTTTCTGGATTTCTCCTGCCTAATGATCCTAGAAAAAGCAACCTTATGGCATCAGTGCTCTCACCTGTTCCTGAATATTTTAGCCCCTTCACACCACATCCATTTATTTATTTATTATATTTTTTATTTTTGTTTTTTACTCCCTCCTTCAATTGTGGGACAGATTGTACTTCACAGTGGTACCATTTAATATTCGGTACATTGTACTGGGAAAACTTCTTGGTGGTATTTGGAAAAAAATTGCATTTGTACCATTTTTTTATGTATTTTGCTTTTATAGCTGTGTAGTCAAAGTGATATGTTACATACAGTACAGACCAAAAGTTTGGACACACATTCTCATTCCAAGAGTTTTCTGTATTTTCATGACTATAAAAATTGTAGATTCACACTGAAGGCATCAAAACTATGAATTAACACATGTGGAATTATATACTTAACAAAAAAGTGTGAAACAACTGAAAATATGTCTTATAGTCTAGGTTCTTCAAAGTAGCCACCTTTTGCTTTGATTACTGCTTTGCACACTCTTGGCATTCTCTTGATGAGCTTCAAGAGGTAGTCACCTGAAATGGTCTTCCAACAGTCTTGAAGGAGTTCCCAGAGATGCTTAGCACTTGTTGGCCCTTTTGCCTTCACTCTGCGGTCCAGCTCACCTCAAACCATCTCGATTGGGTTCAGGTCTGGTGACTGTGGAGGCCAGGTCATCTGGCGTAGCACCCCATCACTCTCCTTCGTGGTCAAATAGCCCTTACACAGTCTGGAGGTGTGTTTGGGGTCATTGTCCTGTTGAAAAATAAATGATGGTCCAACTAAACGCAAACCGGATGGGATAGCATGCCGCTGCAAGATGCTGTGGTAACCATGCTGGTTCAGTATTCCTTCAATTTTGAATAAATCCCCAACAGCGTCACCAACAAAGCACCCCCACACCATCACACCTCCTCCTCCATGCTTCATGGTGGGAACCAGGCATGTAGAGTCCATTCGTTCACCTTTTCTGCGTCGCACAAAGACACGGTGGTTGGAACCAAAGATCTCAAATTTGGACTCATCAGACCAAAGCGCAGATTTCCACAGGTCTAATGGTCATTCCTTGTGTTCTTTAGCCCAAACAAGTCTCTTCTGCTTGTTGCCTGTCCTTAGCAGTGGTTTCCTAGCAGCTATTTTACCATGAAGGCCTGCTGCACAAGTCTCCTCTTAACAGTTTTTGTAGAGATGTGTCTGCTGCTAGAACTCTGTGTGGCACTGACCTGGTCTCTAATCTGAGCTGCTGTTAACCTGCGATTTCTGAGGCTGGTGACTTGGATGAACTTATCCTCTGCAGCAGAGGTGACTCTTGGTCTTCCTTTCCTGGGGCGGTCCTCATGTCAGCCAGTTTCTTTGTAGCGCTTGATTGTTTTGGCCACTGCACTTGGGGACACTTTCAAAGTTTTCCCAATTTTTCGGACTGACTGACCTTCATTTCTTAAAATAATGATGGCCACTCGTTTTTCTTTACTTAGCTGCTTTTTTCTTGCCATAATACAAATTCTAACACTCCATTCAGTAGGACTATCAGCTGTGTATCCACCTGACTTCTGAACAACACAACTGATGGTCCCAACCCCATTTATAAGGCAAGAAATCCCACTTATCAAATCTGACAGGGCACACCTGTGAAGTGAAAACCATTTCAGGTGACTACCTCTTGAAGCTCATCAAGAGAATGCCAAGAGTGTGCAAAGCAGTAATCAAAGCAAAAGGTGACTACTTTGAAGAACCTAGAATATAAGACATATTTTCAGTTGTTTAACACTTTTTTGTTAAGTATATAATTCCACATGTGTTAATTCATAGTTTTGATGCCTTCAGTGTGAATCTACAATTTTTATAGTCATGAAAATACAGAAAACTCTTGGAATGAGAATGTGTGTCTAAACTTTTGGTCTGTACTGTATATTGTATGGGTTGTTATGATTACAGCGTTATGATTGTGACACCTTAACAAAAATCTAAAACTTTGAAAGAAAATAAAAATTCTTAGAGTCGCTATATTCTGACATGTGATAAGCCAGGACATATAGAAGAAAAAAGAGTGCTCATAGGGTGATAAAGTCACAGAATGTAGTAGATGATGAGGTTGAATGAAAACACCAGTCCATCAAGTCCAACCTATAACCCTACAGAACCCTACAGTGTTGATCCAGAGGAGGGAAAAAAAAACCCCATGAGGCTTATGCCAATTGCACCATTTCAGGGAAAAAAATTCCTTCCCGACTCCAATCTGGCAATCAGTATAAAACCATGGATCACCTTGTGAAATGTAGGAACTACCAATATACAGTAACTGTAACGTCTCTGCCTGTTCGGGTCTCTGCGCCACCCTCCGCAGCGCAGGAGGTGTTTTCTGTTTGATTCCTTGCTTAAGGTTCTTGGTGCTCAGTCTGAACACTGTCCTATGTAATTGAATTTCAGCCACACCCGTCTCCTGCACCTTGCTTCTCTCTGCTCTTCTAACAGTTGATCTTAGCCTTGCCTGTGTGATTGACGGCCTGTCTACCAATCAAGTCTGGAGCAGGTCCGGGAATTGCTATAAACAGGTCATCAGCTCACACATGCTTGCTGGCTATTGAGATTCTGTCTTGTGACTTTGTCCCTGCTAGCACCTTTTCTGCTATTACCTGTATTCTTATTCCTGACCTCTGGCTTTGACTTTGACTATTCTCTTGGATTTTGATTCTGTACTGCATTGCTCGACTGTTACTGACCCCTTGGCTATCTGACCTCCCTTTTGTTGTTGCGTTCTGTGTTGTCACTTATTCAGAGTAGGGACCAGCTCTAAGTTGTTCCTGTCATTAGGACAGTGAGACAAGTAGGCAGGGACAGGGTCTGGGTCAACTTTAGGCTCACTGTCTCTGTATTCCCTTCCTCTCAGGTTTATGCAGCAGCACTGGGGAATTGCTCAACTGGCAACTCCCTTACAGTAACCAAACAGTTGGGTGCGCAACTTAAGTAGTTGTGCAATTAGGCACAACTCTATTAGTAGCATGTAGTAAGGGTGGCTGCAACCGAGTGTTAATCTACCAGACTTGTTGCCTAGACCACTGCTCTTTGTTGATTTGAAAAAGGGGTCTGCATATCCCGAAACACGTTATCACTGAGATTTATTAATAAAGCTCTTCAGATCAGGTCTGACAGTCAGTCATGCCACACAGGGTGAGATTTAGCACAATGACTCATGGCTAGATGTAGCTGCTCTCCATCCCTCGTTACTAGTTAAGATAACATTGCACATGCCAAAGCAGCAGTTTATGCCCTCTGTGAAAGATCCTCCGTGCGCCAAACCGCTTTGGCCACACCCTGAGTCCTCTTTCATATAAAAACCACACTCACCGCCAGTGAGTGCCGGGTTCACCAGATAAATACAAGACAAGCCTTCTAAATTTTATATATTTATTAACCCCTAAATGGGTCGGTATTAAAATCTAACATATACAGATCAGAACAGATATGCAGACATATGCAAGCATTAACAGTTACTAGTTGCAAGATACAGTACAAATAAAATAAAAGGGAACAAAGGTGAAATAATTACTTTACCACATATGTCCTTGATGTGGTTCTATAGTCCAACACTCACACATGGCATGTGTGAGTCACCAGTGGAGGCTTTTCAGCATGTGGCATTAAAACGATAATCCCGCCTGCATGCTCTCATAACAGTCTCTCAGCATTAGTCCAATATTCTCAACAGAATCTCATCACAGCAGCCTCTCCTCATGGTCTGTCTGTAACAAGTCTGTAGCATGATCCCAGCACAGTCTTCATAGCATGATCTCTTAGTGATAGTCTCCTGCATAATCTCCTCCCACAGACCTCTTACCTCATCTTTTATACCCTTTATGCCACCTCCCAGAATGAGGTCACCGGCGACAGTATGTCTGATGAGTTAATTCAATCAACTCCAGATCTTTTGTATAGAGCTGAGACAAAGTGAATTGATACACTGTTATCAGTCATATCTGATCAACAGCCCAGGCTTGAACAATGCACTATTGTTTGATCAGCCAGGGCTGTATAAGAATACAATGGAGCCCTATTGTTCCAGCCTGGCTGCTACTGCCAATATGCACCTAGGCTTGTAGCTGCGCACAGTATGCAAGCAAGCAAGAAGGGATATCCTATACCCAGAGACCAAAATACAGCTGAGTTATGGCCATATTTAGGCAGAATCATCACACCCTCATATATGACATTGTTGTACCTGGGATAACCTACTTAACAATGTAAAATATGTGCATATTCTGTTTTCTGTGTCCGTTTGGTCTCACACTGTGCCCCCACTGTTGGAAGTCCTGCCCCGCATGTTACTGCTGGAAATGGACCAGTGACAGCACTCAAGTATGTGATCTAGACGGTTTGGTTTTTGGATGCCATACAGAGTCTCTGAAATGTCAGTAAAATGGATGTATGTGAGTGATGTCACAGGTCCATATCCAGTGATCGCTGAAGCCACTAATTGATCTCAGCAGTCACGCATGATGCAGGACCTCTGGCAGCGGGGAAACATTATGGGCATATACCGGCGTGGACAACGGATCATCGAGAACAGATGAGTATGCGTTTATTTTTTTTATTCTTTTTTTAACTGTTACACGTCTCCACAGGGGTTTGTCCAATTCCTGGACAACCCCTTTAAGTTTTATGCAGCTTTTGGTGCACAGTGATAGGCTCTGCTTTCCTGGCATATAGTTCATTTTGCTTGCATACTTTGATATAGTGTTTTGGCAATAGTATGGCTGGGTTCATTAAAGGATCTATGGTCAATGAGCAATGGTTTGTTGATGCAGAACAGGTTTTTTCTGTGGCTGATATAAGTGATGTTCAACAACCACATAGCCTGAAGGCAACTTTTAAGAAACTTTATAGTGCCTATAAAGATAATCTTAAATCAGTATGAGAAGTGAGATTCCTGGAAAATTATATTAAAGCTAAAATTGTCCCAAAGGGATTGCAGAAACATCTTATTCCAGCCTCCAGGTTTAAAGTCACCACAATTGCTAACTACAGTGGGGAAGAAATGTATTTAGTCAGCCACCAATTGTGTAAGTTCTCCCACTTAAAAAGATGAGAGAGGCCTGTAATTGTCATCATAGGTAGACCTCAACTATGACAGACAAAATGAGAAAACAAATCCAGAAAATCAAATTGTCTGATTTTTAAAGAATTTATTTGCAAATTATGGTGGAAAATAAGTATTTGGTCAATAACAAAGGTTCATCTCAATACTTTGTTATATATCCTTTGTTGGCAATGACAGAGGTAAAACGTTTTCTGTAAGTCTTCACAAGGTTGGCACACACTGTTGCTGGTATGTTGGCCCATACCTCCATGCAGATCTCCTCTAGAGCAGTAATGTTTTGGGGCTGTCGCTGGGCAACACGGACTTTCAACTCCCTCCAAAGGTTTTCTATGGGGTTGAGATCTGGAGACTGGCTAGGCCACTCCAGGACCTTGAAATGCTTCTTACGAAGCCACTCCTTCATTGCCCTGGCGGTGTGCTTGGGATCATTGTCATGCTGAAAGACCCAGTCACGTTTCATCTTCAATGCCCTTGCTGATGGAAGGAGGTTTGCACTCAAAATCTCACGAAACATGGCCCCATTCATTCTTTCATGTGCACGGAACAGTTGCCCTGGTCCCTTTGCAGAGAAACAGCCCCAAAACATGATGTTGCCACCCCCATGATTTACAGTAGGTATGGTGTTCTTTGGATGCAATTCAGCATTCACTCTCCTCCAAACACGACGAGTTGTGTTTCTACCAAACAGTTCTATCTGACCATATGACATTCTCCCAGTACTCTTCTGGAACATCCAAATGCTCTCTAGCATACTTCAGACAAGCCCGGATATGTACTGGCTTGAGCAGGGGCACATGTCTGGCAATGCAGGATCTGAGTCCCTGGCGGCGTAGTGAGTTAATGACGGTAGCCTTTGTTATGTTAGTCCCAGCGTTCTGCAGGTCATTCACTAGGTCCCCCCGTGTGGTTCTGGGATTTTTGCTCACCGTTCTTGTGATCATTTTGACCCCACGGAGTGAGATCTTGCGTGGAGCCCCTGATCGAGGGAGATTATCAGTGGCCTTGTATGTCTTCCATTTTCTAATTATTGCTCCCACAGTTGATTTCTTCACACCAAGCTGCTTGCCTATTGCAGATTCAGTCTTCCCAGCCTGGTGCAGGTCTACAATATTTTTTCTGGTGTCCTTCCACAGCTCTTTGGCCTTCACAATAGTGGAGTTTGGAGTGTGACTGTTTGAGGTTGTGGACCGGTGTCTTTTATACTGATAACAATGTCAAACAGGTGCCATTACTACAGGTAATGAGTGGAGGACAGAGGAGCCTCTTAAAGAAGAAGTTACAGGTCTGTGAGAGCCAGAAATCTTGCTTGTTTGTAGGTGACCAAATACTTATTTTCCACCATAATTTGCAAATAAATTCTTAAAAAATCAGACAATGTGATTTTCTAGATATGTTTTCTCATTTTGTCTCTCATAGTTGAGGTCTACCTATGATGTCAATTACAGGCCTCTCTCATTTTTTTAAGTGGGAAAACTTGCACAATTGGCTGACTAAATACTTTTTTTCCCCACTGTAAGTGGGAAAGTATTCCATCAAACTGATGCAATTGTTACTAGAAGAAGACAAGGCGACGTTAAGCATTACCACTAAGAGTCTTAGTGACTTGATGGAACAGGCTTTGAAATTAAAATAGAAGAGAGACGATGAACAGAATTCTATTGGTAAAGAACACACTGATGGATAGGAAACAGGCAATTTGTGGGTTACCTGCAGGAATTTAGGGAACACAAAGCTTATCAATTCCTGCCTGAAGACAGACCTGGTGATAAAAGTGATACAGAAATATCTTGTTCTGATTTTGAATTAACAGATAGTGACAGATATGAGAAACATCAAGTTAGAGGACAGTATAGGGGGAAAGGTAAAATTAGAGAAAGGGTTGGTAGAAGATGGAATTTGAGCCAGGCAGGCTATTCAAAGTGGGTGTAAAGGGACCAATGACAGCAATCACAGAAACCCCAAAGAGATACTTTATCATCATATTTATCCTCATCATTCTCATCTTCTTACCAAGCTCCTCTTCAGGGAAGGTCTGTATAGGATTACAAATAGAAGGAAATCCTTCTATATAAGAGGGGAACCAGATCATCAGTCTTTCTAATAGGACGCTAACATTACCCACTTTTTTAAGTCCGGGGAAGATGAAAAAAAAAAAACAAGAAAACCCATACTCATATCTAGTGTCTCCCAGCGTGGTCCGGTCCTGCTGCTCCAGTGTTTTTTTTTTGGTGGAAGTCCTCGCTGCACGTGACCGCTGAGGCCAATCAACGACTAAGGAAAAGACACGGGACGTCACAGTGCAGAGGGTATTTCCACTGGAAGAAAACACACCAAAACAACAGGACCGGACCACTCTGGGAGACACCGAATTGTGAGTATGTTTTTTTTTTTTACATTTTTTTCACCTTTCCCTGCCCCAAACTCTGCCCAAACTCTCACCAAACTCCCCATCCTGCCAGGCCGCAGTTAAATTAGCTTGCATGATAGTGGTCCTTGGTACAAAAAAGTTTGGGGACCACTGCTCTAGATTGAGGAGTCCGTGGACTGTGAGTGTGATGGCGGCTGCTGCTACACCTCCAGTTTAATTGCCACACTGACCCCACTGCCTTTAACTTTACTTACATAGGACTGCTGCCTTTACATATAAATGATACATATGTTTATACATATTTTTACACATGTTTACATATACAGTAAATATTACAATGTCGGCTATACATGGATTGTGAGGCAGCAGTCCTGTGTAAGGTACAGTTTCAGTCTAACATGCGGATGTCGGGAAGGGGTTAAACGATTTAGTCCAGTACTTGATAAGAAAAAAATAGGGATATATTTCATGTCAGAGTTTCAGATGAGTGAGATCTGAGTAACAGAAAGGACTATAAGGGGAACCTCAACATGGTCACTTTTCAGAAATTTGCTGAATCCAATATTCTTTTACTCTGGGAAAGTCTTCATCCCTTAGTCCTAAGGAAAGTTATTCTAAAAGGGCAGTACTTTTATATTCCTAGAGACTGAACTGACAAGAGGGATTATTATAGATAGGCAAGGGATTTACATATTAGGTTTTTGGAAAGAGGGAAGCACTCAATGGGTAGTTTCATTTAGCCCTATTGGTTGATTGAGCTACATTATCCCAAGAAGGTAGAGGAGAGAAGACAACATATTTGCCCAATTGACACTTATGATGATCAGGCCAATAATATCATGCAACGGAAACACTGTCCTAAAGGACAGATGCGGACTTAATGATGCCCTTGGGAGGCACCCAGCATTGCCATACAGGAAGGGTCAGACTGGTACAAAGTCATTATCAATTGAAAGGCACCTAAGCTAGATAAGAAACCTATTAGAAGCTTCAGATGTGGGAAATGTGTGGCCTGTTCATTTATAGAAAAATCTAAGACATTTAGTAGTACTACTGGATGCGAATATAGGATGTGAGACTAGTTTTGATTTTTATATTGCCCACACCTGTTACTTGCCACAGGTGACATTGAATGAGCATCACATGGTTGAAACAAAGTTATTTACCCACAGTTTTAAAAAGGTGCAAACAATTTTGTCCAGCCATTTTTGGAGACCCGCATTAAACTAAGTTCAATTTGCGTCTTTTTCTGTTTCTTTGTGTTGTTCCAACACACACAAAGGAAACAAACACGTGTACAACAAAACATGTGCAACTGGAACAACCCTCCGGGAGAAACACTCTACCCTCTGGAAAAATTTCAGAGATGCCAACACTCACAGCCAAGACTGCATAGGAAGTAATTATACTTCTAACTTATGCCCAATACACTCCTGGCTTTGGCTCAAAAAACAACAAAATCTGCAACAAAAAAAGCCGCGGGGCCCCAGCCTTAATGTCTCTATGTAAGGGAAGAAACAACCGGGGATGATGCAGCAGCCTCAGTAAGGATTTGAACCTCCTGTTTAGCTAGCTCATCTAACAGGCCTGCCAAACCCTCCATCTTGGCTGCAAGGTTGTGAATAGGATCCATGCTGATCCTTAGGGAAGTAATGGCAGAAGGTAATTTTAGGGCTGGCTATTCTTTAAGGGAATTGCCAGTTGAGCAATTCCCCAGTGCTGCTCCAGAAACAAGGAAAGAAAGGAATAACAGAGACAGTGAGCCACAAGAACCTTAAGCAAGGAATCAAGCTGAACACGCCTCCTGCGCCTCAGCGTGCAAGCAGAAGGTGGCGCAGAGACCCAAACAGGCAGAGACGTTACACACTGGTTTGGTGTATTTGTGTACATGTACATACTCTTTGCAGTATATAGGTAAGATAAAAAGATGAGTCTTAGCATTGGAGACAATGTGTGCAATGTCAAACATACACAACACGTTAGAGAGGTACATGAATAGGATGCCAAAATCATTAAAGTGGTTTTCAGAGCACAAAATTGTTTTTTTTTTTTAAAGGTCTGTTAGTGCTATTAATTGGTTAATAAGTGCACCCAAATACATTTAGCAGTGTTTTGAGTGATTTCTGTGTTTCTCTGGGAGCTCCTGGCATCTTCTGCATGTATTTACATGGTGAAGCTTCCTGTTGTCTTAGCTAATGCATCATGGTACTTGTAGGCTGACTCACACTATCTCCCTCTCACTACCTCCCCCTCTCACATCCCCTCCCTGTCTCTCTAGCTATCCCACCCATTACTAGCCCTTCCCAACTAACTCAGCCCACCTCCCCACCCCATCATACTTACCTATCTTCCTTCCAGACTTCCTCCTTCAAGACAGCTCCTCCCTCTTTTCTGACTCTGCCGCTGAGCTGCAGCCGGCAATCCACCTCTACTGTGCAGGCTGTATAGGATGAGAACTGTATAGGATGAATACTACACCGCAGGGCCTAAATAAGATTCTTTCATATATGGATTACATTTGTCCTAGTTTGATGTATCAGATCTTAAATGGGTCCTGGAGTGTATATAATCGGAAGATATTTATTGGATTACTTTAGGGCATCATTGCCACCATTGTGGGATTTCCACCTCTTTTTTTTTCCTTATGGCTGCTCCCATTTATGAGCCCTAAGATTGGCAAGACAATGAGGATAGTGGTGGAAGGTTTTAACAATGTATTAAGACATCCGTTTCATTAACATATCAGTGTACTCAGAGTACGGTACACTGGGTACCTGGCACACTTCCCCTCCATATATTGAAATGGTAGATATTAGTAAACACTTCTGTTATGTTTGTCTGCGAACAGAATAGTAACATACAAACGTGTGGAATAAACTGGTTTATTTAGAAATGCAAAATAAATATTAGCAGTCAAAATAAGTGAAAATCAAAGCAAAGTAGGCAGGTGGACAATAGTAGGGGAACTGTCCCTACTACTAAGCCTGCCTAGCGCCAGAGTTTTCCTCTGATGAGAGGATGCCTCACCAGATACCTAAATAGAGACTCTTGCAGCTCGCCCTAACAGAAACTCAGGGACACAGTACCCACACACTGAGAAACACCGCTACACAGACACCCTCACAGTAGGCCAGAGAGCAAACAAAAAAGCAAGGTTTCAGAACCAAATGGACAGTAAAACTACAGGTCACAGGAATAGTTGATCACAAGAGTATAACCAGCAAAGGACTGGAGCAAGCCCCAGCTTAAACAGCACATCAGAGGGTGGGGCAGAACCTAAGGAAAAACCCCTCCCAAACCATAGACTCCAGACATACAGAGGTTAACCCTTGCCAGCCCGGACCAGCCCCCTAACCACGTCATAGGATGGTTATAACCATATGTGTGAATTTTATGCTTGGTGGATTTTATGCTAGGCACCCTTTCTTGCAAACCCATGGACCCAACACGAAATGTGGCCACAAATATCCTATATGTAATTTTTTTAAAATTCCATAAAAAATCAGGTAGATATTCCATTTCCATAATTATAGGCAAGAAAACTCAGATCATGAAAGAATCAACTATAACTTCATCATCTCAGTGAAAACCAGAGATAAGGACTCAAAGGACCAAACATAGGATTGTACTACCCTCTAGTGTTCACAATCTACAGTTACATAATGGATGGAGACTTTTTGAGCAGAGACTTTGCTACGTGTATTTGAGGGAATTGCATAACTATCAATTCCCAAAAATAATGTGGTTACCAGAATAGTGCCATAAGCATCTGAGAACTATCTTAAAGAGGTTGTCCAGGCAAATGTTTTATATTTTATATAGGCTAGGTGGAGGTGAAAAAAAATCATACTCACCTGTCCCTGGTGCTCCGGTGACCTCCCAGCACGGTCCGGTCCTGCTGCTCTGGCGTCTTCTCAGAGTGAAACTGCAAACCAGTAGTGACATCTCAACCCCTTTGCTGAGGCCGTTGATTGGCCTCAGTGGTCAAGTTTGGCTGTGACTTCCGCCACAAGTCAACACTGGACTGAGAGGACCGGACTGCGCTGGGAGGCATCGGAGCACTGTGAAAAGGAGAGTATTATTTTTTTTACATTTTTTTCACCTCCCCCTATTTAAAAAATAAATTTATTGTCCATTTTTGTCTGGAAAACCCCTTTAACTTTGCTGGGTTCTGGGGAGTTTAAAATTTCCCACTGCTTTCCTGAAGTTGCCATTAGCAGAAAAGAAGATGCTTGTCTTATATAAATACAGTGCGACAAAAGGCTGTTGTGAGGCTTGTGGGGTTATGCTCACAACACAATAGCAGTGTAGGTTTAGCTTATGAAATGTACATTTGCCAAACTGGTCAATAGGGCAGTTCAAAGAGTGGTATACAGTGTAAGAGACCCACCGGAGCAGAAGAATCGGGAGGACACCGGAGCAACGGGGACAGGTCAGTATGCATTTTTTTTATTTTTTTCACTGCCCCCAGCTGATTTAAACGTTAAAAGGGTTGTCCATTTTTGCCTGGAAAACCACTTTAATTATTAGTAGGAAGAGACAGCTTGATATTCAACTTATCACACTTATTTTGCAGCCTATTCTCCTCATGTTCACTTTGCACTTTCTTAACTTTCTTAAGCTAGTACCTACTTTGGGTAAGCATCAGTAGTCTTACTGCAAAATATACACATATTAATGCCAACAAATTTTTTCACAGAAAGTATAGAATCTCTGTCAGCCATCCCCATATTCCTTTGAACCAAGTTGCAGGGTTCAGGAATGAAAAAGTATATTTCCACCACTTATCGTGTGTATCTGGTCTGGAATGTTCTTTTAGATACTTATCTCTCAATTCACTCACTACCTACAGTGGGGAAAAAAAGTATTTAGTCAGCCACCAATTGTGCAAGTTCTCCCACTTAAAAAGATGAGGCCGGCCTGTAATTGACATCATAGGTAGACCTCAACTATGAGAGACAAAATGAGAAAACAAATCCAGAAAATCACATTGTCTGATTTTTTAAGAATTTATTTGCTAATTATGGTGGAAAATAAGTATTTGGTCACCTACAAACAAGCAAGATTTCTGGCTCTCACAGACCTGTAACTTCTTCTTTAAGAGGCTCCTCTGTCCTCCACTCATTACCTGTAGTAATGGCTCCTGTTTGACATTGTTATCAGTATAAAAGACACCTGTCCACAACCTCAAACAGTCACACTCCAAACTCCACTATGGTGAAGACCAAAGAGCTGTGGAAGGACACCAGAAACAAAATTGTAGACCTGCACCAGGCTGGGAAGACTGAATCTGCAATAGGCAAGCAGCTTGGTGTGAAGAAATCAACTGTGGGAGCAATAATTAGAAAATGGAAGACATACAAGACCACTGATAATCTCCCTCCATCAGGGGCTCCACGCAAGATCTCACCCCGTGGGGTCAAAATGATCACAAGAATGGTGAGCAAAAATCCCAGAACCACACGGCGGGACCTAGTGAATGACCTGCAGAAAGCTGGGACTAACGTAACAAAGGCTACCGTCAGTAACACACTACGCCGCCAGGGACTCAGATCCTGCAGTGCCAGACGTGTCCCCCTGCTTAAGCCAGTACATATTGGGGACCGTCTGAAGTTTACTAAAGAGCATTTGGATGTTCCAGAAGAGTATTGGGAGAATGTCATATGGTCAGATGAAACCAAAGTAGAACTGTTTGGTAGAAACACAACTCGTCGTGTTTGGAGGAGAGTGAATGCTGAGTTGCATCCAAAGAACACCATACCTACTATGAAGCATGGGGGTGGCAACATCATGCTTTGGGGCTGTTTCTCTGCAAAGGGACCAGGACGACTGATCCCGTGTACATGAAAAAATGAATGGGGCAATGTATCGTGAGATTTTGAGTGCAAACCTCCTTCCATCAGCAAGGGCATTGAAGATGAAACGTGGCTGGGTCTTTCAGCATGACAATGATCCCAAGCACACCGCCAGGGCAATGAAGGAGTGGCTTCGTAAGAAGCATTTCAAGGTCCTGGAGCGGCCTAGCCAGTCTCCAGATCTCAACCCCATAGAAAACCTTTGGAGGGAGTTGAAAGTCCGTGTTACCCAGCGACAGCCCCAAAACATCACTGCTCTAGAGGAGATCTGCATGGAGGAATGGGCCAACATACCAGCAACAGTGTGTGCCAACCTTGTGAAGACTTACAGAAAACGTTTGACCTCTGTCATTGCCAACAAAGGATATATAACAAAGTATTGAGATGAACTTTTGTTATTGACCAAATACTTATTTTCCACCATAATTTGCAAATAAATTCTTTAAAAATCAGACAATGTGATTTTCTGGATTTGTTTTCTCATTTTGTCTCTCATAGTTGAGGTCTACCTATGATGTCAATTACAGGCCTGTCTCACCTTTTTAAGTGGGAGAACTTGCACAATTGGTGGCTGACTAAATACTTTTTTTCCCCACTGTATATGCCCAACTTAGTCTGGAGATTTCCTTGGGGATCAATATAATGACAACAAGTGGATCCTATTATCTGACACATGGGCGGCTGTTAGATAATCAAGAACGATGGTATGTTGATTCATTATTACCACCAATTGGGCTTGTACAGCATTTGTCTGATTTGCTATACCTAAATACCTAAATTAAATATTTGATCATCAAGATAGTCAGTGTCTTCTACTAGCTTATCCCAGGCTTGCATAAAGCATAGGATATATAAAAAAGGTACTTTCCCCTCTATTAATCGCCTCCATGGATACAACATGAGGTCTACCATTTGGTCTTGGACGAGTATCTGCAGCCTCACTCATCTCTAAGGGCATGGTGTATGCACAGAGTCAATGGGATTAGTATCAGTAATGGGAGTGATAGTTTCTTTTCCGTGGTCAGCTGGTTTCAGTATCTTCTTGCAATGGCTGGTGTGAACCCAAGTAGAACCCAGGTTTGACAGCATTAGGTGTGATCATCTGCACCAGGTATGGACCATCGAATCTGGTCTCGAAAGTCTTCCTGATGTGCTTCTTCATAACCACCCAGTCTCCTGGTTTTGAGATCCTTCCAATGAATTAGGGTCTGGTATGAAAGAGAAAACAAGTGAATGCACTTGACAAATGCTCATTTCAGCCATCATGGGATATAAACTTATTGGCAGACAGGTTCTGCCATTTACCTGCCAGAGTCCTGCTGCTTGTGCATCCCCAGCCTCCAACCATACTGTTTTGTCTTGAGGCGTTACCTGGGCTTGTAACTCTTGCAGCAAAGTCACATCCTGACCTTCCAGTAAATTCTTCACAGGTTCTGCATTTTTATTGGTTTGCCTGAGGATGTCATCAACTCATGACAAGCATGGTCTGCTGTGGGGTTTAGAAGTTTCAATTTCTGCCTCTTAGCCTTCTACCCCTCCCTCTTTTTCTAAATCCCATGGCATGAGAGTGGTTGGGTTTAGAACTGTACACCTCTAAAGTGTATTGTGCAAAGGTACCTGATTAAACAAGGTGTATGCAGGGACTGGCCCACCGGGGAACCGGTGAATCCACTGGTGGGCCCCGAGCCCCGACTATTAGTCCTCATGTCATGGGGGCCCGATCGGGATCCTGACCATCCCGATCGGGCCCCTGACCAGAGGCGTAACGATCGCGGTTGCAGGGGTTGCGACCGCGACCGGGCTCACTGGGGTATGAGACCCGTGGCCAGCTATTGATGGCCGGGGCCCCGGGCCACTATGATAGCGGTCGGGGAAAGCCTGGTTCCCCGACCGCTATACATACTGTTATTGGAAAGGGGCCCTGGCATATTGCAGGCCCCTTTCCAATAGATGGCAGCCCAGGGGAGGTGACTCAAAATAATAAACACATATTCTCACCTCTCCTGGGCACAGCGTCCTCTCCGGCGCTCCTCCGTCATGTGACTGAAGCCTGTGATTAGGCCCTAGCGGTCACATGGGGTGCGGCCGCGTAATGAAGTCAGTGCGCCCCCACGTGACCGCTGAGGCCCAATCACAGGCCTCAGCAGCGACGTCGGAAAAGGGCCTGAAGACGCTGAAGACAGCAGGATGGAGCGAGGATGCCAAGGAAAGGTAAAGCAAGGTGAGTATGAATGTTTGTTATTTTTAATCACTTCCCCTGGGCCTCCGATTATTATACTCTGGGGTCTGAGGAGACCCCAGAGTATAATAATAGCACTGAAGCAGAGGGGGGCTATTGGGCGCATATAATACTGGGTGGGGGCCACTGTGGAGCTTATAATACTGGATGGGGGCCCCTGTAGAGAGCATACAATACTGGGTGGGGGCCACTGTAGAGAGCATATAATACTGGGTGGGGGCCACTGTGGAGCTTATAATACTGGGTGGGGGCCACTGTAGAGCTTATAATACTGGGTGGGGGCCACTGTGGAGCTTATACTCCATACAGTGGCTCCTTCATTTTTTTTTTAAATTACGCCAGGGCAGGTGAAAAAAACAAAACAAAACAAAAAAAACCCCAAACTTTCTCTCCTGTCCCTAGTGCCCCCCAGCGCGGTTCGGTCCTGCAGTTCTATTGTTTTCTTCCAGCTGAAGTTCCCTCTGCACATGACTACCTGTGATGTCACCCCTGAGGCCAATCAGCGGCCTAAGGGAAGGGACCTGGGACGTCACAGCCAGTGAGGACTTCCGGCAAAAGAAGACAGCGGAGCTGCAGGACCGGACCATGCTGGGAGGACACCGGAGCACCGGAGACAGGTGAATATGTTTAGTGTGGTTTTTTTTGTTTTTTTGGGGGGGGGGGGGGGAGTAGGGGGGATTCACCTCCCCCGGACTAATTATTAAAAAAGAAAAAAAATTATACTGGACAACCTCTTTAAAGTGTGGCGTATTAGGGGGGCCTTGGGGGGTATATTAAATGGGTTGTCCAGGCATAATTTGTTATGGTTTATCCTCAGGATAGGCCATAGATACCTGATCTGTAGGGGGCTGACCCTGGACCGATCAGCTGTATAGAGCCACTTCTGATGCCCGTCCTGTACACAATACAGGGCTAGAAGCAGAAAGCTCTGTCCACTGTATATTAGCCGGGCACCTTCACTGCATCTCAGCACATATTGAAGTCAGTGGGAGCTGAGCTGCTATACAGCGGATGGAGCTTTCTGCTTCTGGCCCTGTGTTGTGTACAGAACGGGCTCCGGAAGTGGCTCCGAACAGCTGATGGGGCCTTGTGTCAGCCCCCTACCGATCAGGTATTTATGGTCTATCCTGAGCATAGGCCATAAAAAAGATTAACCCTGGACAACCCCTTTAATATGCCCCACACAGTTTAATGTCCCCCCACAGGATGTTAGCCCCCATCACTGCTCCCACACAATATAATGACCCCATCACTGTTCCCCATACAGTTTGGGGGACCAGTGAAGAGGCCACTATGTGGGGGGACCAGTGAAGTGACCATAGAAAAATTTGGCCCAGACAACCCCTTAAAAGAGGTTGTCTATAAACTGGAGCGACCACTGTGTCGGCCGCCAGGGGAGGTGTAAAAATAAGAAAATTTTAAAAAAAAGCATACTCACCTGTCCCCAGCACCCCGATGTCCCCTGCCTGTGTCTGTTTGGTCTCATGGTGGCGCCTCATTTCTGGAAATCCTGTACCTAATTGGTCTTAGCGATCACATGAGGTGCAGGACTCCCAGCAAGGAGTCGCCGGCACGAGACTGAATGGACACTGGCAGCGGACAATGGAGCGCTGGGGACAGGCGAGTATGCTTTTTAATTTACTTATTTTTTACTTTACACCTCCCGCCAGCTACATTGGTTGCTCCAATGCCTGGACAACCTCTTTAAAGGATTTATCCATCCTTCTAATATTGATGGCCTGTCCTTAGGATAGGCCATCAATATTACATCTGCGATGATACAGCAGCCAGGACCTCTGCAGATCAGCTTTTACAGGACAGTGCGGCTACAGGTAAAGGCAACAATTCTTGGGAGCCACGCTGTTCACTTGCCATACAAGGTGTAGCAGTAGGTTTAGGTAGTGCAGTGGTGCACATGGTATAGTGGGTGAGCAGCAGGGCTCCCGACATGTTATTACCTTTAGCCGCCCTGTCTCGGTACCGCTGATCTGCAGGGGTCCTGATGGTGGGCCCCTAGAAACAATTCCACTGGTGGGCCCTAGACATCCCAGTCCGACACTGCCTTTAACACATTCTTCTATGTCAATAGCCGACACCCACGTGGTGTCATCTTTAGAGGCCTTAATGTGTGAGGCTCCCATCCTTTGCGTGGCCCTGTGTAAGTCCAAGCACGCTCACTTTGCACACTAAAACCTTATGACAAGGAGAGATAAGCTCCTTTCACTTAAAGCACAGTAAATTATACTACAGTCACCTCAACTCCGTTGGATTTCCTCACTGAAAATCCCATAAACCCCTCGACATTCTTCCTATGACACAAAAAACAACTAGATGCAGTACTGAGAACCAAAACTATGACAACAAGCCAGTCTAAACCTACGTCATAATCACCACGCATTGAGGGCAAAGGTATTTTCACTTTACAACGGGACAGACTAGACAAGACAAACAGAATGACAGTCTCTAGACTTTGACACTTCTCAAAACCTCCACAAGATGGCTGTTTGCCTTTTTACCAAGAAGTCAGAGGCCTCTGGGCATCAGGATGGACAAGCCAGTCAGCAGAATACCTAGACTTTCTGCTTAACTCAAAGGTGTCCGTTTCAGCTTTTATCCTGCTTCAACACAGATATAGTCATTCACTGACACGGTTCATTTATACTGTACACCTAAAACATTCACTAGGGCCCGGCAATTTGGTATCTCGTCTCACACCTAACAACAGGGCAGCGGAATAGAAGCTTAGGAGGCAGGAAGTAGCACAATGAGTTACTAACCGCGGTTTCCTGGATCCTGGTAAGAGAGGTAGTAGGGTGGGAATCAGGGTGTGAATGGCAAGAAGCAGGTTAGTAAGGCAGGAAAGAAGGGGCTACGAAGGATGGATGGGGAAGGATGTCTGGAAGGTGGCAGAGTAATAAAAAGTGTTCCACAGGAGCCACACTTTTTGGCGAGATCTATCATCCAGCCTGAGTTCCGTGACCAGATCCTCCATATGCTCTACGTATAAGATCTCATGGAGCCAATCTGACATGGATGGGGGTTAAGAGACAAACTGGTGCATAGCCATTTTTCAGAACCTGTAAAGTAAGTCACCTATGGAATTAGATGAATCTAACTCATTTGTTAGTTTTATTTAGGCTGGAGAAAGCCTTGCATGATTATTTGGTCTTTATAAATATGTCTACTTCTCCAGATTTTCACTGTTTACAGAGGTATTGGTCATGTACTGAGGCCTCCTGGTCCTGTCTTTGTTATGTTTAAGGGGTTTCTGTTATATATAGATAGCCACCTGCATTTGCTATGTGACAGTTTCCATGGTCCCTTGAGGTTAGGCTGGGTTCACATCTGTCCCTCCTTGACAGAGGTGGAGTGGAACATGCAGGATGCATCATCCTATTGGTGCATACTCAAGGCCCACAAGCAGGGGAAGGTGTATACTCACACTCCCTCCCTAGTGATAGGAGAAAGTACAACACATCTCTGTAATGCACAGGCATCCATACCTACATTACTGGGGACCCAGCCCAAAAAGGTTTAGCAAGGGGCTATTGGTTTCCTAGGGCTAACTGGGGGAGGAGGGCTCACTAGTAGTGTTGTATATAAGGGAGGTTGTGTGGCCACAAGCACACCGCATCTCTGGTCATGTTGCTTGGCCACATGCTAGGCCTCCCATTTGTTTAGACATGTTCCCTGATGAATCTCAGTTTCAGAGGAAACATGTTGGGAATTGGATAGGGGATA
The DNA here is from genome assembly GCA_947044405.1 of Leptodactylus fallax. Classification (NCBI taxonomy): domain Eukaryota; kingdom Metazoa; phylum Chordata; class Amphibia; order Anura; family Leptodactylidae; genus Leptodactylus; species Leptodactylus fallax. Next base: position 4,261,109 of record CAMRHE010000088.1, read on the forward strand.
AAATGCCTTCAGCGATTTGTCAGACTGTCCTCAGAACAGTTAATGGCCAGAAGAGGGTCTCCCCCCAAAGGCGTCCACTCACACATGGTTGGACTTCATCAACTGTCATAGGAGTATACAAGACCTTAGAAGATTGTCGGACTGTCCTTGTTAGGATGATCCTTGTTAGGAACAGAACAGAGTTGTTCCCCATGAGCTCTGTTGACACAAGGGTAGACTCATACAGACGGTTAAGGACAATACATGGTTCCAGTTGATCTTCTGACTGTCCTTCTCAGGAAAGTTTAAGGACAGAACAGGATCCAGTACCACAGGGGCCCACTCATAATATGGTTCACTCAGGTATTGTAGGAAAGCACTTATACCAGAGTGGACCCCTTTAACCACTTCCCTCCGCAACCATTTTTTGATTTTCGTTTTTTTACTCCTCACTTTCCAAATGCCATAACTTTTTTATTTTTCCATTCACAGAGCTGTATGAGAGCTTAATTTTTGTTGGCCAAACTGTACTAAGAACCTGGAAAAAAATTGGGATGGAATTAGAGAAAAACTGTATATGTTCTGTACTATAAGTTGCACATCCAAACCCTCAACACCTCCTGCCACCACTAACTCAAGAACATCCATCGAATCCGCTCCTTCCTCACCCCTGAAACTACACAGATGCTAGTCCATGCCCTTATAATCTCCCACTTAGATTATTGTAACAACCTTCTCCATGGCCTCCCAGCAAACACTCTCGCCTGTGCTGCTCGCTTAATACACCTCTCCCCCCGTTCTTCATCGGCCGCTCCCCTTCGCCAATCCCTTCACTGGCTACCCGTTGCCCAGCGAATAGAATTCAAAATGTTAACACTGACATACAAAGCCATCCACAATCTGTCCCCTCCATATATCTCGACCTAATCTCCCGCTACTTGCCCGCACGCAACCTCCGATCCTCCAAAGACTTCTTACTCCGCTCTGCTCTTATCCACTCTTCACACAGCCGTATCCAAGACTTCTCCAGTGCATCCCCCATACTCTGGAACTCATTACCAAGACACATAATACTGACCCCCACAATCACAAGCTTCAAGAAGGCCCTGAAGACTCACCTATTCAGGAAGGCCTACAACCTCCAATAACGCTACTGTCACCAAACCTGCATCTGACCATTCTCTCCCCTCACCTTCTGTCTGTATCCCTCTTCCCTAATAGATTGTAAACCCTTGCGGGCAGGGCCCTCTATCCCACTGTGCCAGTTGGTCACTGTTAGCATTGTGTTTGTTTTGTATATTTTGTGTACTGTATGTAAACCCTCAAATGTAAAGCACCATGGAATGGTGCTATATAAATAAATAATAATAATACTATATTTTTTTTTTTTTACATTTTAAACCCGTTAACCCCTTCCCGCTCTGTGCCGTACTATTATGGGGCTGAACGTTAAAACTACAATGATGCTATAATGCCACTGACACAGAAGCTTGCCTGCGGCATTACTTCCAGCAGATACTCCGACTCCAGCAGATTAACCCCCTGGATTCCGGGATCAATAGTGATCATGGCATCCAGGGGGCCCGGGGGCAAGGTCGCCTCGTTTTATTTGTAAAAGCAATAAAACATAATAAAAATCAATATAAATATGGTATTGTAATGACCCACCAGACAAAGCTGTCATGTAATTTTTCATGAAAAAAACAAAATGCAAAAAATTATGATAGAATTGTATGTTACTTCACATGGATCCCCAAAAATGTAAATAAAAGCTGATCAAAACATTATATGTACCCCAAAATGGTGACGAATGTACAACTTGTCACGCAAAGAATAAGCCCTCACATAGCTATGTTGACAGAAAAATAAAAAAAAAAGTTATGAATTTTGGAAGGCAGGGAGGGAAAATATTAAAAAAGTCGCCGAGCATTAACGTACAAACTACCCTGAATCCTTAAAGGGTTAAAAAAAAATTGAAAATGTTGCAAAATTTATTGGAGTTGCCAAATTCGGCTTAAAATGTCTTTTTTTTGTGGGACAAGATGTGCTTTTTATTTATACAATTTTGGTGAATGTCTATTCCCCTTACATCCGACAGCAGCACAATATGGGGTATCTCTGCCCCTGTGTGTTGTTTAGGACAGTGGAACCTTTAATTAGCACCAAATTTAAGGTGCCTCCTACTAGCCCTATAAGAGGGCACCTGAGACCTCCCTCCACTGTGTTTTTTTCTGTCCTGTGTGGGACAGGTGGACGGAGGTCTCTGGTGACCTCCCGTTGCTAGGGGTTTTTTTTTTTTTTTCCTAAAAAAGCTCCTGGCTTACCTTTTGGGGGGTACCTCGGTCCTCTCCTACGTTCCTAAGATCCTCCGGTCCTTCGGGCCTTTTTCCGCCCCGCAGCGCAGCGTTACCCGGCTCATCGCTCTGCAGGCAGCGCGATCCCGGAAGTAAGCGGGGAACCTCTTCGGCCGGAACCTTTTTTTCGGTCCCGTGTTCCCCGGGGAAGGAAGCCTTTGCGCACCACCGTGGCCTACTTCCGGTTTTCTCGGAAAAGTGCGGTAAGTTTGAAAATTGGAATTTTAATGGCAAAATATAGATTTGTTTTTTGCTGCTTGTATGTGGAGCCTCTGGCTTAGGCTTATGCTCCTCTATGTTCCATTATGGCATTTGACCTTGTTTGGCGCTGTATGAATATTTTCTTTGTTTGGCTCCTCCCCTCGCTGCTGTATTACATTTAAAAGGGCTTCAGTCCTTTACTGGGTGAGCTCGTGGTTACTAGCTCCTCTGCTGCGGTTTGCGGTGTCTGGGTTTTTCCTGACGGGATCTTTTTTTCAAGTGACCGATTTAAAAAAGTAAGGTACCCCTTGGTTTTTTTTTTTTTCTTCTTGTAAGCGATGCTTGGCAATCTTCTATTCTACATTGTCATGTGGCTTTTGATGTTTCAGATGTCATCTTCTGCATCAGGTAACGGCGATGGGCTTAGGAGGAAAAAAGTCCTCTAAACGTAAACACCTAATGTGTTTGGATTGCAATACCCCTTTACCTGACGGCTATGATTTTACCCGCTGTCGCCAATGCCGCGGACCTCCGTCAGAAGAACCTTCTATAAGAGAGGTTGTCACCTGGGTAAAGGACTATATGGAGGAGTCTCTTAAGGAGATCCGTTCTTCCATCGCCCAGATTGCCAAGAAACCACGGGTTGAGACACAGTCCTCCCTATGCATCGCTGACGAAGATTATCAGATAGTGGACGAGACACTCTCATCTGACGATTCCACTGAAGATTCCAGCAGGCCGTGCTTCCCACTCGAAAAATTAAGCCGGCTGCTGAAGTCCATCCGGTCTAAGGATCGTGATGTTGACGGGGAAGCCTCCGCGTCTACCTATAGAGGGCCTAGGGTCTTCCAAGTGGACCAGACATTACAAAAATTAATGTCTTCAGAGTGGAAATGTCCTGAAAAACCTCTTGTGGTTTCTAGGAGGTTCAAGGCTTTATTCCCAGTTGCTCAATGGGATCAATGGGGTCCTCCTCCCAAGGTGGATATGGCGGTGGCCAAACTGTCCCGCCGCACTATGGTACCATCAGATGATGGATCAAATTTGCACGACGCCATGGACAGGCGCATCGACAATACCCTCAAGAAGGCGTATTCAGCTGCCTCGGCCCAGACCGCTGTGGCGGTTGCGTCTTGTGAAGTGTCAGCCAAATTACGCACTGACCTGGTTCATCTCGAGAGGGACATCGATTCTGGAGTCTCCAGAGATGAGCTGCTGGGGTTTCTAGGCTCGGTTTCCCTGGCAGCTGAATATTTAGCGGAGGCCTCCCACCATCAATTAAGGCTGGCGGCCAAATCTCTGGCACTTACCACTGCAGCAAGAAGACCTCTATGGTTAAAACCCTGGAGAGCTGATTTCCCCTCAAAATATAATTTGTGCACATTACCCTTTGAGCCAGGTAGAGTCTTTGGCAGTGCCCTAGACGAGATCCTGGAGGGCTTGGCTGATAGGAAGGGTAAAACTTTACCCCAGGCCTTTAGAGGTAGATCTAATTCTGGCAGTGATAGAGGCTATCCGCCTCGTCGTGGACGGCAGTCCCAAAGAGGCTCTAGATATTCCTCTAGAGGCGCCGTCGGAGATTCCCGAAGTCTGATGATAAAAAGGAGAAGCCTAGCTTTTGACATCAGGAGCAGTCTTCCTGTGGCCGAGATTCCTGTCGGGGGTCGTCTCCCCCATTTTTTCAACTGCTGGCAGGAAAAAATTCAAGACCCATGGGTCCTTCAGGTAATCCAAAAAGGATATGCAATCGAGTTCCTCCATCCTCCTCAGGATCGGTTTGTGTTAACTCGCAGCCTGCCTATAATGCAGCAGACTACATTGGAATGCTCCATCCGAGAGTACATTCACAAGGGAGCTCTGGAGGAAGTCCCTTCTCTAGAAGAAGGATCCGGTGTCTATTCTCCCGTCTTCCTGGTACCAAAACCGGCAGACAAGTGGAGAATGGTCATAGACTTAAGGTACCTCAACCGCTTCATCAAAAAGAAGCACTTCCGTATGGAAACCATAAAGTCTGTCACCACTTTTCTCCTCCAAGGCGATGTTTTCGTGACTTTGGATCTAAAAGACGCCTATTTGCATATTCCTATTTATCCTCCACACAGAAGGTTTCTAAGGATTGCCGTAGTAGTTTCCGGCCACACGAAGCATTTTCAGTTCACAGCACTACCCTTCGGGATCTCCTCTGCTCCCCACACCTTTACAAAGGTAGTGGCTCCTATAGCGGCCGCCCTCAGACTTCAGGGGATATTCGTGGTGCCTTATCTAGACGACTGGTTGATAAAAGCCCAGTCAGAGTCTGTTCTGCTCCAGCATCTACAGACAGCCGTGTCCCTGTTTCAGAGTCTGGGATGGCTTATAAACTGGGAGAAGTCGGTAACGATCCCTTCAACCCGAAGGAAGTTCCTCGGCTACTTCCTGGATTCAGTCCGCCTGCAGGTCTCCTTGACACCAGCAAGGAAGGAGAAACTGGTCGGTGCAGTCCGGCACCTCTTCAAAAAGCCGATAGCCTCCATCAGAACATTGATGAAAATCCTGGGCTTGATGTCTTCCTCAGTGGAGGCAGTCCCATGGGCTTTGTGGCACTTACGTCCCCTCCAGAAGGAGTTACTAGAGGCTTGGGATCGCTCCCTTCTTACACTCAGCAAGAAGATTCGACTCTCCCCCAGGACTCGTCTTTCCCTCAAGTGGTGGTTGCACCTGAAAGACGGAAGGTCCACGGTCCAACCTTCTTGGACCCTGTTGACTACAGATGCATCCCTCTCGGGATGGGGAGCCCATTTGGACGAAAACTCCATAAAGGGAGTCTGGAGCGCTCCAGAAAGAAGGACCTCGTCCAACTGGAAGGAGCTCAGAGCTGTATATCGTGCCTTACTCCATTTCTCGCCTCTTCTCAAGGGAAGAGCAGTCAAAATCCGGTCAGACAACATGACCACAGTGCTGTACGTGAACAGACAGGGAGGCACCAGATCACCAACCCTCCTCAGGGAGGCAGATCTGATATTTACATGGGCAGAGAAAAATCTAACCCATTTATCCGCAGTTCACATCAAGGGCTCCCTGAACATAGTAGCGGATCGGTTGAGTCGGGGTCATGCCGTATCAGGAGAATGGTCACTCAATCCAGAAGTCTTTCATCAGATTACCCTGAAGTGGGGTCTTCCAGAAATAGACCTCATGGCAACCCGACTCAACGCCAAGGTGGAGACGTTCTGTTCCCTTTACCAGGAGGACAATCCCTTGGCAGTGGATGCCCTGTCCATCCCTTGGAGGTCCAGGCTGGCATACATCTTCCCTCCAATTCCAATAATACCGAAGGTATTGATGAAAATCAGACAGGACCAAGTCTCTGTGATAGCCATCATTCCATTCTGGCCAAAAAGAGCTTGGTTTTCCCAACTCATGGAGATGAGTCGAGGGATATATTGGAGGCTTCCCCCCATCCAGAACCTGGTTTCCCAAGGATCTCTGAAGTGCCAGGATCTCTGGAGATTCAACCTGACAGCCTGGAGGTTGAGCAGTCCCTACAGCAGGATAGAGGACTGTCAGAGGCCGTCCTGAAGACCCTTTCTTCTGCAAGAGCAGACTCTACCAATAAGAACTACCAGAGGACAGCCAAGATTTTCATGGAGTGGTGCTCCAAGAAGGGTATTAATAATTTACAACCTTCAACGGCTGATATTTTAAATTTTCTTCAGGATGGTTTGGATAAGGGCCTTGCCCCTGCCACTTTGAAAGTGCAGATTGCGGCCCTCTCCGCTCATTTGAACAGACGTCTGTCTCAGGATCCTCTGGTTGCAAGGTTCCTTAAAGGGGCAATGAGGCTAAAGCCCTCAGTATCATCTCCAGTTCCCCAGTGGGACCTTGCGGTAGTCCTTACAGGCCTGTGCGGTCCTCCATTTGAACCCTTGGAGACTACGGAGCTAAAATATTTGGCCTACAAAACCGTTTTTTTGTTGGCTATTACATCTGCCAAAAGAGTAGGGGAACTCCAGGCTCTCTCTTCTAGAGAACCGTACATTGTGTTTTTTGCAGATAGGGTGCACCTTAGATTTTTGCCTGGGTTTAACCCTAAGGTCCCCTCATGCTATAATAGCAATCAGCTAATTTCGCTACCAGTGTTTTTCCCCACTCCAACCTCTGAGGAGGAAGAAAAGCTCCACACCTTAGATGTGGTAAGGTGTCTGCGGATTTACCTATCCCGCACTCAACCGTTTAGGAAGGCCGAAAACCTACTAATTAATATGCAGGGTAAAAACAAAGGCCTCAAGGCTTCCAAACCTACTCTATCCACATGGATTAAGGAGACAATTAGGTCTTCCTTCCTTATTCAGGAGTTACTCCCTCCAGTTTTTTCTACGGCCCACTCGACCAGGGCTGTGTCGACTTCTTGGGCTGAGTACCGGTCCTTACCTTTGGACCAGATTTGTGCGGCTGCATCATGGTCATCCCAGTTGACCTTTGTCAAACATTATCGTTTAGACGTCCGCAGTTCCCAGACAACTGCCTTTGGTCAGACAGTCCTTGACATTGTAAGGCGAGGAAACCCTCCCTAGGGGAATTACTTGCTATCTCCCCATATTGTGCTGCTGTCGGACGTAAGGGGAATCGTTGATTGTAATGTCAATCTGTATTCCCTTAGTCCAGACAGCAGCACAAGGCTTCCCTCCCTAGAAGCTTGTTTCCTTTTACTTTATAATTTACACAGTGGAGGGAGGTCTCAGGTGCCCTCTTATAGGGCTAGTAGGAGGCACCTTAAATTTGGTGCTAATTAAAGGTTCCACTGTCCTAAACAACACACAGGGGCAGAGATACCCCATATTGTGCTGCTGTCTGGACTAAGGGAATACAGATTGACATTACAATCAACGATTGTTTTGATTGCTTTTTCAAATTTTTATGGGAGGCGAAACCTGGCAGTTCAGTTCTTTTGATTTTTTTTGTTTGTAGACTGGGTGTTTAGAGAGGAATGTAATAGAACTTGCAAAAGTTTAAAAAAGGCTCCCAGCTATCATACAAAAGGAACGCCCACCCCAAATCTCTTTCTTGGGGCTTGTGATCCACCAAAAAATACCAGCGCCCATGCACCACCAAGAAAATGGCACCTCGGTCAGCTATGGCTGCCATTCAGCTCCTGAGTGACCTCCAGGTTAAAAACCCAACATATATCTACAATTGCATAGGCACATACATGGTTGTAGCTATTTCTTGTTGTCTTAGGATGGATTTTAGTGCTCAGACAGGGTAATCCGACACAGTCCTGCGTTTTTTTTTTCTTTTTTAAATAGGCCATTACCTGCTGGAGTAACTCCAGTTGAAGGGAAAGCTGAGGTGGCTGTGAGCAGTATCGGTAAATAGGACCACAGCACTTTGTTGGGTGAACCTTGCCAGATTAATCTTAAAAGGTTTGACTCTTCAGACCCCAGAGTATAATGATCGGAGGCCCAGGGGATATGATCAAACATAACTAACAGTGTTAGTCATCTCTCCTGGGCCTCAATGGTCACATGGGTCATGCCAGCATCACAACGCATAATGACCCACATGACACCCACACGTGTCTGTAACGTCATTGAAGAGGCCCGAAGACCAGCGTTGGAGTCCAGGGGAGGTGAGTAACACTATTTTTTATGTTTGATCAGCTTCCCTGGGCCTCTGATCATTATACTCTGGGAGTCTGAAGAATCCTCAGCGTATAATAATAGTTTGATAGTGGTGAACCCCAAAAATTACGAGTTCTGCCAAATCTGCAATATTTGCAATGAACACCTTAGGGGCCACTATGGGATATTTTATTATGTGAAGGGGCCTTTATACTGTGTTGAGGCCACTATAGGACTTTATATCTCTTCAAGGGGCCACTGTGGGACATTATACTTTCTGAAGGGGCCACCATTGGACATTATACTATATGGGGGCCACTTTGGGACATTATACTGTGTGAAGAGGCCACTATGGGACATTCTATTGTATGGAGGCCACTAAGGGACATTATACTGTGTGAAGGGGCCACTGTGGGACATAAATTGTGTGTTACACTGTGTGGAGGCCAGAAAAGGGGGCACTATGCTGTGTAGGGGTGGGGGGCCCCAAGTCAAAGGTTTGCTATGGGGCCCAGTCAGGGGCTAGTTATGCTCCTGGGATGATCATATATTTATTACCAGCTGTGGAATACGTACCTTGGCCTTTGGCAAAGCTTTAACAATAAACCCATGCTGGAGTCTACCATATGACCCTCTGGTGCCTGATGACCCTGTATATCCTATCACATATGCTAGGTGTGCCTTATTACTGCAATATACCCTGGTGAAACCATTATTTCGCTGTTCAACACCCGATATACTAAAAAATAAAGGGGGGGATGAATTAACTTTGTTTTGTTGATGACCATCACTGTTGTCATGGCTTAGTGGTCTTTATTAATTATAACCATCCCACTTTGCACAGAGGGTAGAGAGATTGCACTGAAGAAAACCCCTGAATATCAGATTAGTAATTGCGCCTGCTTCTTCTTGATCAGTTTATATAAAATAAAAGTTACATTTTATACTCCACTTCTTTGTAGTCCGAGAGATTTATGAAGAGGATGCAAAAAGTGGATCATAAAATAGATAACACAATAACAGCAGTCTGTTCCATGAAAGAATTGAAGCAAAATTCTGACAATGAATCAATTTTTAAAACAGGACAATAACGGTGATACTAAATTGATGTAGTTTTTATTACAGTTGTGCTAAAAAGTTTACTTACCCCGGCAGATTTTTTGGTTTTTTGACCTTTTTTCAGAGAATATTAATGATAACACAAAAACGTTTTCTCCATTCATGATTAGTGGTTGGTTGAAGCCATTGCCAAACTTCTGTGTTTTCTCTTTTTAAATCATAATGACAACCAAAAACATCAAAATGACCCTGTTCAAAAGTTCACATACCCTGGTGATTTTGGCCTGATAACATGTCCAGAAGTTTACACAAAGGGGTTTGAATGGCTACTAAAGGTAACATCCTCACCTGTGACCTGTTTGCTTGTAATCAGTGTGTGTGCATAAAAGCTGAGTGAGTTTCTGGGATCCAGACAGACTGCTGCATCTTTCCTCCAGCCACTGATGTTTCTGGATTGTGAGTCATGGGGAAAGCAAAAGAATTGTCCACGGATCTACGAGAAAAGGTAGTTGAACTGTATAAAACTGGAAAGGGATACAAAAAGATATCCAAGGAATTGATAATGCCAGTCAGCAGTGTTCAAACTGTGATTAACAAATGGAAACTCAGGGGCTCTGTAAAAACCATACCACAGTCAGGTAGACCAACCAAAATTTCGACCACAACTGCCCGGAAAATTGTTCGGGATGCAAAGAAAAACCCAAACATAACATCAGATGAAATACAGGACTCTCTGAAAAGTATCGGTGTGGCTGTTTCAAGATGCACAATAAGGAGGCCCTTGAAGAAAAATGAGCTGCATGGTCGTTGCCAGAAGAAAGCCATTACTGTGCAAATGCCACAAAGAATCTCAACTTCAATACACCAAACAGCACAGAGACAAGCCTCAAAACTTCTGGAACAAGGTAATTTGAGACAAAAATCGAACTTTGTGGCCACAACCATAAACGTTACATTTGGAGAGGTGTCAACAAGGCCTATGATAAAAGGAACACCATTCCTACTGTAAAGCACGGAGGTGGATCACTGATGATGTGGGGATGTGTGAGCTTCAAAGGCACAGGAAATTTGGTCAAAGTTGAAGGAAAGATGAATGCAGCATGTTATCAGCAAATACTGGAGGCAAATTTGCACTCATCAGCCAGGAAACTGCGCATGGGACGTACTTGGACGTTCCAACGTGACAACGATACAAAACACAAGGCCAAGTCGACCTGTCATTGGCTACAGCAGAAGAAAGTGAAGGTTCTGGAGTGGTCATCTCAGTCTCCTGACCTCGATATCATTGAGCCACTCTGGGGAGATCTCAAGTGCGCAGTACATGCAAGACAGCCCAGGAATTTACAGGAACTAGAGACTTTTTGCCAAGAAGAATGGGCAGTTTTACCATCTGAGAAAATAAAGAGCCTCATCCACAACTACCACAAAAGGCTTCAAGTTGTCATTGATGTTAGAGGGGGCAATACACGGTATTAAGAACTGGGGTATGTGAACTTTTGAACAGGGTCATTTTGATGTTTTTGGTTGTCATTATGATTTAAAAAGAGAAAACACAGAAGTTCTGACAATAAATGGCTTCAACCAACCACTAACCATGAGTGGAGAAAAAGTTTTTGTGTTATCATTCATATTCTCTGAAAAAAGGCCAAAAAATCTGCCAAGGTATGTAAACTTTAGCACAACTGTATGTTTAACTAATCCCCCCCCCTTCAGAAATTTTTGTATTTTGACACCTAAAACAATTTATATTTCTGTCTACAGAGCCCTGTGTGAGGTCTCTGTTTTAATGCGACAAGCTTTAGCATTATATGTATTTTTTATTTTGGGGTACATATGATTTTCTGATTACTTTTTGTCAATTTTATTGTAAAAGGCAAAGGGACCCAAAAATCCGTAATCCACAAACTGATTTTTTTCTTTGCTATGGTTTTTATCATGCAGGATAAATAATTTTATATTTGATTAGTTTTTATATTTCTTTGGACACGGTGACAACTAATATGTTTATTTTATTCATTGTTTTGCTAGATGTAAATTTTTTTAATACTTTATTAGAATTTTATTGTAGTTTGTAATTTGTGATCAACCTTCTGGTTTTCAGGGTATTGTTCTCAGATCAGCACTCTGTTGTACTTCTGGGTGTAATAGTTGCACAAACATGTACAGTAACTGCTGAGATGCCATGATCATAATTGTCTACGGCACATGAGGAGTTAAACTACTGGTATCGAAATGTATTCTGCTGGCAGATATCTGCTGTATAATACTGCCATCACCGGCTGTGTATGGAGCTGGCTCACTCTATACTCTCAGTTTGATATTATAGCGTACATGTGTGTCAAATGTTGGGCAGGTTTTGGAAAATGATGACTTTTTTCCCCCCTTGTTCTGGTTCTGTGACAGATTGAAACAACGTAAGAAACAATGGTAGTGTGAACCCAATCCTAGCCAGTGCGTACATTTACTTTCTGTTCGGTCCCTTTCACTTTCATTTTCCAGTAATGCTGTCACTGAGAGGTAAGATTATACTCTTCTCCATAATATAAGTGATCCATAAGGGAATTCGTAGAGAGGGATTAACCCTTACAGGTCTCTGGTGCCATCCCTTTAAAACTATGAGGATTGATACATCAGATCGATTCTTTCACAGGAGTATCTGTACATTTAGCTGTTTGCAGGTTTGTCTTTCTTATGGCACATTTATAGACAATAGATGATACATACAAATATACAAGTCTGTAAAGCGAAACTTCCAGAGAACAATAATTTATAGTAAAAATGCACATAAAATGCTAAATAACTTTATTAATAGCTTTGTTTTCAGTTTATATGCATGATCTAAGTATACATGATACGTGCCACACCTCTGGGATCCTCACCTATGGGGAGAATGAGTATCCCAATGAGAATAACGCTTTCATTTAGAATACCAATGTTTGTTACCAGACATCCGTGCATTGTGGAAGGTTAGTGACAGAGCTAGTCTACTAGATCATGTCTGACAGTGTAGCCACAGACTCTTTACAAGGGCAACCAGCAGAGAATTAAATGTGGCTAGACCAAGACATGGTGAGAAATATCTCAAACTGGATAACAGACCAGTGGTTATTCTGTGAATTACTTTTATGTATATGCATTATAATTATATCCATCTAGTGTGGGACCTAAAGAGGGTTAATGTCTGTAACCCTGCTGGTCTAGGGCAGTGAAGGACGTAATGTCAGTCAGCATACTGATAATGCAAGATTCCCTGGTGGTCTAGGACAGGGAAGAACATCTCTAAATCTATTCTTTTCAAGTCAACCATTATTTCCTTGTGTAGCACCCACCAGTGAGCGGTTAGTCACAATGGCACTTGGTAGCGGCTATCTTGTTTCTCAGAGGCCTGGGGTGGTGCAGTGATGAGGGGGATGCACCAATGGTGAAGGTGGTAGTTACGGTTCCCTCAGGCACACCCTTGACTGATGTGTGATGTTAGGTGAATTGTCACTGAGGTTGAAAGGGTTTCATGGCACCCAAATACAGGTGCATCTCAATAATTTAGAATATCTTTAAAACGTTTGTTTATTTATTTCAGTAATTAAATTAAAAAAGTAACCTCTTATATTTTCTAGATTCTTTACACTCAGAGTGTTATATTTCAAGTGTTTTATTTCTGTAAATGTTGATTATGGATTAGAGGTAATGAAAACCAAAATCTAAGAAAATTTGAATATTGTAAAAAAGTTCAGCATTGTAAATTTTCAGAAAGGGACAAAAAAATGGGACTACTCCGAGCGGCACACAGTGTAATATTGTTTGTAAAACTGGTGTACAAATAGAGCAGTGCGGTGAAATAGAAGTGGAATGCACCCCACACAAGAGCCTGTATAAGCACTGTGATTGGCATGGATCCACAAAGAACAGGTAGAGAGCTTCCACACAAAAAAAAAAAAAAAAATTTTTGGTATACAATGTTATGATTTGACTCTCACCTGGGCTAGTCGTGATAAGCCACAACTACTTAGCATGCATGATAATCTTATATGTGGAGGCAGCAGAATCTCTCAGCGTCAGGACCACAGGAATCCAGGCGATGATGGTACCAGTTGTTGTAGATGGAGTGCATACTCCAAAAAAAAGAGAGATAGTATATCTGCACTTTCCAGATGAAAGGAATTTTATTGGGGCTCAAAACACAATGCGTTTCGGAGATCAAAATTCTCCTTTTTCAAGTGTAAAATGAGACACTTGAAAAAGGAGAATTTTGATCTCCGAAACGCTTTGTGTTTTGAGCCCCAATAAAGTTCCTTTCATCTGGAAAGCGCAGATATACTCTCTCTCTTTTTTTGGAGTATCCACTCCATCTACAACAACTGGCAGCATTGTAAAGTGGGTGTGTCACCTGCCAAGGTTTCCTAAGCCTTTAAATGGTCCCTCAGTCTGGTTCAGTAGGACACACAATCATGGAAGACGCTGATTATGGATTGTATTACTGAATTACTGAAATGAATGAACATTTCAAAGATATTCTAATTTACTGAGATGCACCTGTAGTTTTTTTGTACATGGCCCTCATGTGAGCTATGTGCTGCGATTAGGTCCTCACATACCTTATATTCAGTTTCTGCAAACCATTTTATTTTTGTAGCACTAGATAGTACCCAATCTGTTGCTTACATAGAGCACTTCCGCCCTGCAACACTTCCACTTCTGTGCCTACAGATACCATCACTCCTTTCTCACTGCTCCCTGGGAGCGGAAAACTCCTCCCCGAACACTCCCTAGGTTCTTCAGTTAGCTCTAATCAATACACGCTCCCACTTCCGGACTAGTCCACCCCTCCTAGTTTAAACACTTAGACAGTCAGTCAAAGTCAGGTACTTCTGGCCCTGTCCAGCCTATTCCGCTTCCATTCATCGCCTGTAATACGTCCGTCCACTAGCAGAAGTTCCAGGGCTCTGCTCATGGACATGACGACAGTGGAAGCTCTTAGATCATGATCTAGAGGAGATTTGTAACTAGGTAGAGAAGTGGGGATTGGCACATAATTGCAGTAGCAAGTAAATTACAAACCTTTGTATTAGGAGGAGCTGGTTACTTACAGAAATTTTATATTTGGCCTGGAAACCCCTTGAGGATGGAGACCTCATGGTAGATAACAGGCATAGGTCAGGGCACTTTTTTACTTCAGAAATAAAATAGTTATTCAACATGGAGGCTCAGTCTCTTATTCCCCAAATCTTCTACTCTGGGCTTTCCGGAGGGAAATCTGGACTTAGGAAACCAGGTCTGACCATGTGCAATTTCATGATGCATTTAAAGGCACAGTATCAAATAGCACCAGTGCAAACTATTGTAAAACAGCATAGGATATATATATACATATATATACACACACACACACACACTATATATATATATATATATATATATATATACATACACACATGGACAAAATTGTTGGTACCCCTCGTTTAATGAAAGAAAAACCCACAATGGTCACAGAAATAACTTGAATCTGACAAAAGTAATAATATATAAAAATTCTATGAAAATGAACAAATGAAAGTCAGACATTGCTTTTCAACCATGCTTCAACAGAATTTTTAAAAAAGAAAACTCATGAAACAGGCCTGGACAGAAATGATGTACCCGTAACTTAATATTTTGTTGCACAACCTTTTGAGGCAATCACTGCAATCAAACGATTCCTGTAACTGTCAATGAGACTTCTGCACCTCTCAACAGGTATTTTGGCCCACTCCTCATGAGCAAACTACTCCAGTTGTCTCGGGTTTGAAGGGTGCCTTTTCCAGATAGCATGTTTCAGCTCCTTCCAAAGATTCTCAATAGGATTTAGGTCAGGGCTCACAGAAGGCCACTTCAGAATAGTCCCTCTTAGCCATTCTTGGTTGGGTGTTTTTAGCTGTGTGTTTTGGGTCATTATCCTGTTGCAAGACCCATGACCTGCGACTGAGACCAAGCTTTCTGACACTGGGCAGCACATTTCTCTCTAGAATCCCTTGATAGTCTTGAGATTTCATTGTACCCTGCACAGATTCAAGACACCCTGTGCCAGATGCAGCACAGCAGCCCCAGAACATAACAGAGCCTCCTCCATGTTTCACAATAGGGACAGTGTTCTTTACAAGATATGCTTCATTTTTCCATCAGTGAACATAGAGCTGATGTGCCTTGCCAAAAATTTCGATTTTTGTCTCATCTGTCCATAGGACATTCTCCCAGAAACTTTGTGGCTTGTCAACATGTAGTTTGGCAAATTACTTTTGTCAGATTCAAGTTATTTCTGTGACCATTGTATGTTTTTCTTTCATTAAGCAAGGGGTACCAACAATTTTGTCCAAGTGTGTCTTATATATATATATATATATATATATATATATATATATATATACACACACACAGTGGGGAAAAAAGTATTTAGTCAGCCACCAATTGTGCAAGTTCTCCCACTTAAAAAGATGAGGCCGGCCTGTAATTGACATCATAAGTAGACCTCAACTATGAGAGACAAAATGAGAAAACAAATCCAGAAAAATCACATTGTCTGATTTTTAAAGAATTTATTTGCAAATTATGGTGCCAAAATAAGTATTTGGTCAATAACAAAAGTTCATCTCAATACTTTGTTATATATCCTTTATTGGCAATAACAGAGGTCAAACGTTTTCTGTAAGTCTTCACAAGGTTGGCACACACTGTTGCTGGTATGTTGGCCCATTCCTCCATGCAGATCTCCTCTAGAGCAGTGATGTTTTGGGGCTGTCGCTGGACAACACGGACTTTCAACTCCCTCCAAAGGTTTTCTATGGGGTTGAGATCTGGAGACTGGCTAGGCCACTCCAGGACCTTGAAATGCTTCTTACGAAGCCACTCCTTCGTTGCCCTGGTGGTGTGCTTGGGATCATTGTAATGCTGAAAGACCCAGCCATGTTTCATCTTCAATGCCCTTGCTGATGGAAGGAGGTTTGCACTCAAAATCTCACGATACATGGCCCCATTCATTCTTTCATGTACACGGATCAGTCGTCCTGGTCCCTTTGTAGAGAAACAGCTCCAAAGCATGATGTTGCCACCCCCATGCTTCACAGTAGGTATGGTGTTCTTTGGATGAAACTCAGCATTCACTCTCCTCCAAACACGACGAGTTGTGTTTCTACCAAACAGGTCTACTTTGGTTTCATCTGACCATATGACATTCTCCCAATACTCTTCTGGAACATCCAAATGCTCTCTAGCAAACTTCAGACGGGCCCCAATATGTACTGGCTTAAGCAGGGGGACACGTCTGGCACTGCAGGATCTGAGTCCCTGGAGGCGTAGTGTGTTACTGACGGTAGCCTTTGTTACGTTAGTCCCAGCTTTCTGCAGGTCATTCACTAGGTCCCCCTGTGTGGTTCTGGGATTTTTGCTCACCATTCTTGTGATCATTTTGATCCCACGGGGTGAGATCTTGCGTGGAGCCCCTGATGGAGGGAGCTTATCAGTGGTCTTGTATGTCTTCCATTTTCTAATTATTGCTCCCACAGTTGATTTCTTCACACCAAGCTGCTTGCCTATTGCAGATTCAGTCTTCCCAGCCTGGTGCAGCTCTACAATTTTGTTTCTGGTGTCCTTCCACAGCTCTTTGGTCTTCACCATAGTGGAGGTTGGAGTGTGACTGTTTGAGGTTGTGGACAGGTGTCTTTTATACTGATAACAATGTCAAACAGGTGCCATTGCTACAGGTAATGAGTGGAGGACAGAGGAGCCTCTTAAAGAAGAAGTTACAGGTCTGTGAGAGCCAGAAATTTTGCTTGTTTGTAGGTGACCAAATACTTATTTTCCAACATAATTTGCAAATAAATTCTTAAAAAATCAGACAATGTGAATTTCTCGATATGTTTTCTCATTTTGTTTCTCATAGTTGAGGTCTACCTATGATGTCAATTACAGGCCGGCCTCATCTTTTTAAGTGGGAGAACTTGCACAATTGGTGGCTGACTAAATACTTTTTTTCCCCACTTATATATATATATATATATATATATATATATATACACACACACACACACACACACACATTTATTTAAGTCTTGCTGTAAATACATTTTCTTCTTGTCTCTAATAGTCCTCCGTTTCCGTAGACCTCTCAGTTACACTTAAAATAATGGAGACGCATACACCAAGCCACTTCCTCTAAATATAGAGATTAAAGTGGCTTCTATAATTTATTTGGTTTTCACATGTTCCGTTGCTGACAGCATTGTGAACACTGGATGTTTTCAGTTTGGTTACTATCATTGTGTCTAGTGGAATATATAAGAATAATAATAATAATAATAATAATAATAATAATAGTCCTTTAATAGTCCCACAATGGGGAAATTCAGTGTGTTACAGCAGCAAAGATAAGCAGATACAAATACAACATGTACAGGAATGTTCCAAGGTAAGAGGCATTACATTGATAGTAGACAGACAGATAAGAAGTAGCAGAGGGGGGGGGGGATTTAACAAGCAGAGAGATATTTCAGTTCTCTGTATGTAATGGTCTCCGCTTAGGTCGGTGTTGGTTGTACAGCCTAACCGCGGTGGGGAGGAAAGACTTCCGATAGCGCTCCTTCTCACACCTAGGGTGGAGCAGTCGGTCACTGACAGTACTGCTCAGCGCGATCACAGTCTCATGCATGGGATGGGACTTCTTCTTCTGCATGGAGCTCACCACGGACAGTATCCTTCTGTCACCCACCACCTGCACTGGGTCCAGTGGGCTCCCCAGGACAGAGCTGGCCTTTCTAATGAGCTTGTCAAGTTTATTTCTGTCCCTGGTTGATATACTGCTCCCCCAGCAGGCCACTCCAAAGAAGATGGCTGATGCCACTACCGAGTTGAAGAAAGTTCTAAGAAGTGCCCCCCGGATTCTCAAAGGCTCTCAGCTTCCTAAGCAGGTAGAGCCTGCTGTGGCCCTTCCTGTACAGGGCCTCCATATGATCTGCCCAGTCCAGCTTATTATTAAGGAGCAAACCCAGGTACTTATAGGTGTTCACAATCTCGATGCCCGTCCCCAGGATGTCCACTGGTTTAAGGAGGGCTTCTGTGTGAAGAATATCGCCTCGCCCAGCCGCCTGGCACGCCTGCGATCAAACTTCTTTCTTAACCTCCCACTCACACACCGTGAGTAGACCGGGTCATAGGATAAAACGAAATGAGCGATATAAATTTTATATGTTTAATAACCCAAGTGGGTCGGTATGAATTAATAGCATATACAGAAATATACAATATTAATATGATCAAGCATAAACATACAAGCAAAAGGGAAATGATACAATACACCAAAATAAAAGGAAATAAAGATTAGAAAAAATACCTGAGCACACAGCTTTGTCCTAGCTGTCTCTCTTCCATGCTCAACACAATAGACTCTTAGTCCGTTTCTCTAGGCCACAGCAGAGTTTTGGGCCTAGGGCGCAAGCTTAAGCAAGTTGCATAAAACAATCCTTCTACATGTTGTCCAGGACAAGTGAAAGGCTTCAGGCCTCACTGCTAGGCCCTCAATGCATTCCTCAGTAGGGCAAGCTCTCTCCTCTTCTCCCAGATTAGAGCTCCTTACTGCCTCTTTGCTGAATGACCCCAGAATCCAGGTCTGCCCACAGCATATGGCTAGTGCTCCACCCACCCCTTGCACCCAGGCAGCCCCCCTTCTCCCACCTTTGCAGAACCCTCGGAGAGAAGGGTGAAGTTAAGGCTTGCTATCCCCCATCCCATCTGGCCAGGGATAATAAAAGTGCCTGGCTATAGCAAGCCATCTCCAATGAACACACATAAAACCAGTGAAGCGTATCGTCCAGCAATGTGGACTCAACTAAAGCACCGCATTCCAAGTGGGGGAAGGACTGACCTAAGCAAGTAAAACACACTTCCAAGAAAGATATAAAACTGAGGGTCGGTTCATCACATTCTGCCATTACGGAAGTCCACCACCATCTCCTTGGTCTTCCCCGCGTTAATCTTCAGGTGGTTCCGGTGGCACCAGTCCACAAAATCCTGGTTCAGTTCTCTGTACTCCCTATCATCATCATCTGTGATGAGACCCGCTATTGCAGAGTCGTCAGAATACTTCTGTAGGTAGCAGCTGGATGAGTTGCACCTAAACTCTGCAGTGTACAGTGTGAAGAGGAAAGGGGCAAGAACCGTACCCTGAGGTGCCCCCGTATTACAGATCACGGTACCTGACACACAGTCTTGGGCTCTCACGTATTGCGGTCGATTTGTGAGGTAGTCTAGGATCCAGTTGGAGAGGTGGTGGTCCACTCCAGCAAGGCCCAGCATATACACTTATCTACGGAGGGCTCCTGGAGTAACAGACAATGAGCAGTATTTGACTATAAAAACTACATCACACAGGGGCGTAGCTATATGGGATGCAGAGGTAGCAATGTCTACCAGGCCCTGTAGTCTGAGGAGGGCCCAAAAGTATCCTTACAATAAGGGAAGAAGACAATATTATAGATAGCGCATGAACATGGTAAGTGAGGGCTACATTGCAGATTGTGTATTAGGACCCAGGAACTTGAAAGTACACCTCTGCTGTGGGGGCCAAAAGTCTCTCTACAATATAAGAAGATGCCAGTATTATAGATAGCACATGGTAAGTGAGGGCCATATTGCAGATTTTGCATACATGCCTAGGAGCATCAATTTGTTTCACCTGTACAGTTAAGAAACTGCACTACAAACTGCATCAAAAGTACATGCATGTTTTTCTTATGCTGTTTTAATGCAGTTTTAAATGTACCCAACTACACCATGTGATGCAGACTTATAAGTCACGTATCATTTTAAGCCCATGACATGATGTGGCATTAGCGTCCTGTACCGAACAACATGAAATAGCCTGCAGCACTGAACCAGTTAAATGATTGTAAGTTGCAAAACTTAATGTTAAGCGAAACTGAAAATACTGTACACATAACGTACAACCTATTGTCTGAGCACAACTGAACGACAATTCACCTTCTCTGCCTGGTTTGGAGATTTCAGAAAAAAAGAGAGAAGAACAAAATGAAAACATTTTTGCCCTTTTTGTAATTTTTAGCTTTTTTTTCCAAATTTACCTAATGATTGATTCGGCCACTTAGTATAATATAAAGTCACACCCTTTTTAACCAGGAAGGGGCTTTCCATCTTTCATTTTGCTTTCTCTTTCCATGTATTATTAACTTGGCTGTGAAGGTAGAGAAATGCACCATATACATCACACAAAAAATTAATAGTAAGTACAAATTCTGTGTGTTTTATTGCATTCATATATACTGTATAACTGGATTGAATTTAGACAGTGGTTTGTCTCTGCTCCATTCTCCGACACATGACCAGACGTATATATAGCTTAGCTCTGTGCTCAGAGTTGTCATCCTGATTATTTCTTTTTTTCTGGACAACTTATCAAAAATTATAGAGAGCTAATATTATTACCAGACAAATTGGAAAACCGCAATTAATCATAAAGATTGTGAGTGACACGTGTGTAGATCAGACCACTGATATGAGCACATTAGAAGCCTAATCTGTACAAACTCCTCCAGCCTTTCTAACAGTCACGGCTACATCATTGTTTTTCACAGACACTAGGACAAAAATCACTTACTTTTACAAACAATTTACAAGCTATAATAGATATTATAATATATTATAATGGAATACAAGTATAATAGATTATATTCTACGTAATTTTATTGTGACTCTGTCTTATTGGATAATGAGGTCCGTGTTTACACCTTGTTGTGTAGATATACTACCATGTCTTTACTATTATTTTTGTTAATCCATATCTGTAAAGTGATGGGTTATTTGGTATATTGTTACACAGGATATGATACAATTGATATGTCTTATAGGTGTGGGTCCAACTGTAGAGGGGCCAGCCTCACTAGTTAGCAACCTCAGGTGGGTAAACGTTGATTGCAGTATACTGTATCCTTACCCAAGACAGGTTAGCAATTCCTATCTATCTATGTAGTGTTATATTTGTTTTACTTACTGAAGTTTCATTTGTTGTCTTTTGTTAGCAGTTGCAAATGGAGAGGCAGAACTGTAGTTGTGCATAGGTGTTGTACAATGGGGAAAGTTATTTGTTGCACTGGTTGCAGCGTGTCATTTGGGTTACACCAGGGTAAAGGCTCGGTATATGAGGAAAATTCTTCCCCATTTTCATGGTATATGGCGGCCCAGCCACCTGTTGTTCCTGTCTGGTCTGCGACATCCCAGGATAGAGCCTGTTGCATTACTAAAGACTGGAGAACTGAATCTGTGAGTGTGAGTGCAAGTGGGAGTGTTGCCTGTGAGAACAGTCGCCTTATGCAAAATCTGGGTAGTTGAAGTCATTGTTTTAGCGTGTTATAACACTTTTCATGCTAATGCTCCTCAGACCCTCCCCTCTGCTCTGAATGACAGCCCTATCTATTGAGTCCAAGACATTGTCCTGAAAGGGGCCACCCTAGTGACACTTGCAGTTGCAGTGCAAGGGTGATTAAAACTTGTTTTTCTGGGTCATCTAAGTAGCATTACCTTCAACCCAGGTTGGTTTAGATTGCTTTAGCCTCATCACCTAGTGCTATCAACTGGGGTTAACCCTTTTGTGCATAATCACGTTAATTAACGTCATTATGCGGGAAGTGGTGTATGGAGAGAGCTCAGGAGCTAAGCTCTCTCCATACCCGGCAGATACCAGCTGTATAATACAGCCACCCCCCCCCCCAGTAAACGTAACCGCGACATCTAAAGTGCACAGCCACCATGGGCGCCGCCATCTTTGACCAATCGCCACCCTCTGAATTGATCGGTTGCCATGATAGCCGTGAGCCTATTGAAGGCTCCCAGGCTTGTGATTATATCACTACTAAATGGATTTTACTATTCACTGCAATATATTAGAATTGCACTGAATAGTATGAACGATCAGACCCCTTAGGGTTCAAGGTCTCTAGGGGGTCTGAAAATAAAAGTAAAAAAAAAAGTTTTTAAAAGTATAAAAAAACAAAAAATATAAAAGTTCAAATCACCCCTTTTCCCTAGATCACATATAAAAATAAACAATAATAAACATCCCTGCGCTCCAAAATGAACGAACTATTAAAATATAAAAATATTTATCCTATGCGGTGAACGGCATAATGGAGAAAAAAATCAAAATGGCCAAATGGCTATTTTTTTTCAACACTTTGCCTCCTATAAAAAATGGAATAAAAAGATATCAAACCATCAGAACTTCCCCATGGTATCAATAAAAACGCCATCTTGTCCCGTATAAAAAAGACACCTTACCCAGCTCCATACACATAAATATAAAAAACTTACAGGAGTCAGAACATGACGACACTAAGAAATGTTTCTATTTTGCAAACTTTTACATTTTTTAAAAGGTATCTAAACATTACAAATACTATACAAATTTGGTATCACCGTGATTGTACTGACTCGCAGAACACAGGTAACATGTCATTTTTACCACATAGTGAATGCCGTAAAAATTAAACCCATAAGAAATTAGCAAACATGCATTTTTTTATTTTTTTCCAATTTCACCTCATTCAGAATTTTTCCAGTACATTGTACAGGATATTGAATGGTACCATTACAAAGTACAATTTGTCCCGTAAACAATAAGCCATCATGTCACTCTGTGAACTGAAAAATGAAACAATTATGGCTCTTGGAATGGGGAGAGGGAAAAAGGAAATACAGAAACAGAAATTGACAGAGGCATGAAAGGGATAAACTGTTGCAATACGCACTTTAGTAAAAAAAAAAAAAAAAAAAAATTGCCACATGAGGTCAATAAATATAACCCTGTGGTTTTGTCAATGGACATCTATCTGTACAAGCATGCTGTATATGGATATATATAAAACAAACAATTTGTTCTTTGTCTCAGCCATCAGCCCTCTGAGCCAAAAGTTCAGCACATAGTGTATAATTATTTAGGGGATGTTCACACTACCATTGTGAACATTCATTGCTCTCATCCATTATAGGATGAGAGCAACAGACTTTAACAGTGAAAGAGTGATGGACACAGATGGAGCCCCATGTCCCTGTTACCTATAAAGTAAACAAAAGGTGAAAGCTTATTGTTTATTCACTTTTGTAACAGAAGAAAAAGTTCTGCATGCAGGACGTTTTCTTCCATCAGAAAAGTAAAAAATATGACAGAAGAAAGCTTCTGTCATGTTTTTTTTTTTTTTAAATGAGAGTGTAATGCAAATGCAAACGGAACCAGTTGGTGGGTGCTCCATCTGCATTCTACGGTAAATGTCCATTGCTCTCATCATTTGATGGATCAGACCAACAGACATTAATAATGGTAGTGTGATCCTAACCTTAGAGCATATGCTATAGAAAGTTTTCAAGGACCAAGTATCAGATTGGGATGGGGTTATCTAAATGTAGAACTCTACAATGCAGGTAGAATCATTATAGAAATTCTGAAAAGGCTTTTAAGTTATTGTTATATTGATCAATATTTTAGACATTTGACTTTTATGCTAAAAATTATAAAATATGGTTAACATCCATAAAATCCATCATTTTTCTTACAGTGTTAGGATGGAAGACACAGAAACACAAGGAGAAATAGATATCATTATGCCACAACTGGTGGATTTTCTTTGTCAAGATGTAGACTGGTTGTTTGGCAAGGTACAGGCCTTGGTACCTAACGTAGATCTTACTCATCATTTACCAAAAACTGATGACGACAAAGAAAAAGTATCCACAATCATTCAGATGCTATGGAAATCTCATACAGCGGCCTGGAAGTCACTTATAGGGACCATCTGCATGGAGTGTGCACTTCCCATGGATCTTGAGGTTCCATTACTAAGTCTAACAGGAGAAGGTTAGCACCTAAAGTTTCACTTATATTAAAGAGGACCTGTTATTTTAGCTTAAGTGCCTAATGTAGTAAGTGCTTGAATTTCCTATAAAATAACTATTTTGGATCATCTTTTTGTAGAACTCTTCATTATGTATTCCTCTTGCTTGAAATCTATGAATTGACAACTGTGCTTTACCATTTCCTGTGTGAAAAAGTATGTCTGTAGACTCGGACTGTCTCGACCTGCATTGGGACACATCCCTCTGACAAAGATCATGGAAATTCTGAGTTATCAATTTATTTATACAATGCTAGGAGAGAAAGGCCCAATGGACAGGAACAGCACAGTGCACAGTTTTGAGAAAAGATTTTCCAGAATTGTTATTTCATGGGAAATACAATGTTTTATTAAAAAATGTCAAATTAGGTGACAGATTCTCTTTAAATGTATGATTTTTTTATACTATGAGCTATCTGGTATTGAAGGGGTTGATTGAAATGAGATTTTTTCCCACTAAGGACAGCATGTCACATGTAGTGGTGGTCACCATGTTACAGTGGTGTATCACTTGTTTTCCTCCATTAGTAAGGTAAACACTACTTAATGCTGCCCTCATATAGGGCAGCATAAACCAGGTGACAGATTTCATGTAAAGTAAATAAAACTGAGCTGCAATATTAGACTCTTCCCAAGGACCAGAGTATCAATGTATCTAGAATAAATCCCTTGTTTTATTCAACCCCTTTTCTTTAAAGGAGCCATCCAGTTTCTAATATTGATGACCTATCATTAAGATAGGTCATCAATATCAGAGCTCTGAGGATCCAACTCTAGGGACCCCTGCAGATGTGCTGTTTGGGGACATTGCAGCTCCCGGTAATGTTTACGCTTTGTAGCCATGGGATTTGGTACTGCAACGCTACCTCATAGACTTAAATACCTAAAGCCTCCACTACAGTTTGTTCCATGAGTGAAGAGCACTGCTCCCAGCATGTAAACATAGAAACTGCGCTGTCCTAGAGTAGGTGTCCTGTGGAGGTCCTGGGTCTCGCACCCTCGCAGATCTAATATTGATTACCTATCCAAAGGATAGGCTATCCATATTAGAAAAGACAATAGTGTACATCCCTATTAATATAATCCAAAAACATATGTTAGAGCAAATGCGAATCACAGCAGAACAACAAGCCTCACGGCTAAAGGCAAACCAACATATAAAGAAAACAATGTCCAGCAAACGACATTGGAAAAGTTGAATCCATTTCATTCAGGTTGAGAATAAAGCTTTATTCTCACCCTGAATGAAATGGATTGAACTTTTACAGTGGACAATTAAAAGTTACGTTTTACTTTTTACCATTTTTTTTCATTTGCTGGACATTGTTTTCTTTATCCAAATTAGAACCTGGATATGATTGTAAACATAAGAAATACCAAAATACTTGTGTATGGCACCTAAAAGCACGGCAATAGAAACAAGGCATTAGAAGGTTGTTCATTCATCATAAAGAACATTTTTATAGTTGTAATATTGTCAATGTGACATCGCTACATTTTAACCTGTACTTTAGGGTCAAATGAAGTGGGTTGGAAAAGCTGTTTATCATATGAAGAAGACAGACAGAGGAGACTACAAGGTAATTCCTGAACGTCCATATGCTATCGATTCCATGTCAATTACGTTATTTCCTTATGCTTAATGTTAATAAGTGTTTGTCCTCCTAGAATCGGCAAAACGCTACAAACAGCAAATCATAGATTCCCTGCTGGAAAAATATTGCTTTAAAGATGTAAGAGACCCTAGAGGACAGTGCGACCCAATGTTTGTTGAACCACTGATTAAAGGTACCAAAATGGCCAAGAACAAACATAGAGATAGAGAAGACCCAGAAAAAACCTCAGTTATGGAGGAAATCTTTGACACTGTAAAAACAAACAATCTCTTCAGGAGAATCAGCTTAGTTAAGACACATGTTATTCTTCTGGTGGGTATGCCTGGCACTGGAAAGACAATATTGACTCGTCGAATCTGCTACGATTGGGCACGTGGAAATTTCACTCAGTTTATGCTGACTTTTCTATTTGAGTTTCGGCAGCTAAATCTGATCAATAGGAATTTGACTTTCAAGGAACTTCTCTTTGATTTGTTTCTGATGCCGGACCTATATTCAGAAGAAGTGTTTGACTACATCATCAAGAACCCCATGAAAGTTCTAATCATATTTGATGGCTTGGATGAGTTTTTGGGTCATTTTACAGATAATCCCCCGACTAATCATGACATATCTCAAATAACTTCCATCTCTCAATTGTTTACAAACATTTTTTATGGTACAGTTCTACAAGGATGTACTGTCGTTGTCACATGCAGGCCAAAACTATTAAACAGTTTTCCACTACATTCTGTAGACCATGTAGCCGAGGTCCTGGGCTTTGACAAAAAAAGAGTTGAACTATATATTGATGACTTTTTCTACTTGAATCCCTTGAAAGACAAAGTGTTATCTTATCTAAGAGACAATAACAAGTTAATGCACATGTGCTTTGTTCCTGCTTTATGCCACATTATATGCGTTTGCTTGGAACATTTGCAAAACACTTTCTCTAATAAGTCCCAACTTCCACAGACAATTACACAGTTCTATGTAAAAATGTTGATTATTTTAATTCAGAAAAGGATGACGCAGTGTATGGAGGAAACTGCCATAATAAAAACATTCAGATCACTCATCCTTGAGTTGTCTTCTGTTGCACTTTATGGGCTTGATAATAACAAGTCAGTCTTTTACACTGAACAAATTTCCAAGGACCTTCACAGATTTGCTACAGGTCATGGACTTCTATCAATTTTTGATGTCAAAAACTTTGACAGCTGCACTGATGTTGGATACTCTTTTGTACACCTAAGTTCCCAGGAGTTTTTTGCCGCATTGCATTTGATGGTTAGTGAGACAATAACAGAGGACAAACTACAAAAAAAACTGTCTCTAAAGTCAAAGTGGTCCTTGAAGCACAATGCTACCGGTGAACTCACGGATAATCTTCATATATTCCTTTCTGGGCTGTCAGCCAAAGATTGCCAGACGTTTTTGTATGAGTTAGGGGGTCCGAAGAATCTGATACTAAAGAAACAAAACATCATTACAGAATTTCTCAAGAGACTGGCGGACACACAACTCACCGGGCCCAAACTTATTGAGTTGTGTCACTGCATTTATGAAACTCAGAATGAACTCCTAGCCCGATATGTTGGAAGGTTCACAGCTATGAAATATGAGCTAAGAAATTTTAGGATATCTCCAGTTGATATGACTGCTTTGATGTTTGTTGTTAAACATGGATCGTGTTTAGTTTCATTAGATTTTGCAGGATGTCCAATGGAGCTGGAGTGCTTAAATATTCTTGCAACATGTAAACAGATACAAACTTTAAGGTAAGGTGGCAACTAGTACAAAATGCTTGCATTCTGCACAACTCAAACATCTAAGTCACAGTGTTACTTAGTTTATGTCCACATTAGCAATGACATTATGTGCCACTGTAGGATGACATTATGCTGTATAGATCTCCACCTGTTAGGAAGGCTTATCCTAGTGATTTGCTATCACTTATAGTGGGAAAACCTCCTAGGGATACGTTCTCACAGCATCATTTGGAGCTGATTTTGAGGCTGATTCTGTCTCAAAATAAACTCCAAACTCTGTCTGAATTCTGCCTCCCATTGTTTTGAATGGGAAGCAGCGCTGGATAGTTGTCTTTTTCAGTTCCACTCCATCTTGTCGCGGATTCAGCAGCAGAACTCTTGGCTTGAGATACTTTTCTGATTAGTCCCATTTTATATGAGGCCAATCAGTGAGTAAAAGTCGCAGTGGAAAGCCTAAGGTCTGGTTTGGCTTTCCACCACGGTAAGCACAGGGCGGGAAGTCGATTAGAATATGAGACAGAAGACCACTTCAAATTGCTTTTCACTTTCTTCCATGTGAAACCCACCATAAGTATAAAAAAAACCAGGCAGAAATATCAGTTTTTCTTTAAAGAGGGACAAATGTATTCACATACATGTAGGTAGGTCATAGGCAGGGAGAAGAATGGCAGACTTAGAAGCCTGCCTCTGCATTTTATCTGTTATCTGTATTCAGTTTGTATAGTACATGCTGAAGACAGATTTTCCCTAAGAACATTGAGTTATAGTATTGCTAAGGGAAAACTTCAGGGGCCGTTTTCTAAAAATAAAAAGTTTACTCATAAGTATATATTTTTTTTAAAAATTTGACCCAACATTTCTGACCCCTGCAGTCTGCAGGCAAACAACAATCAGGAGGCATCCATATAGTTGTTAGTTGGATAATGCCCTAGAAATTGACAGTCTCCTAGAACTTGTTCAAATATATTTATCAGCTTTAGTCTAATACAGGAATGTGTATTTAGTTGAGTTGTTTAGAAGAGCAGGAGATGGGTTTACTGACACGGTAAAACTGGAGGAAGTAATCTGTGTTCTCATGTGATTGTGACTAGTAAGCTTCAATGACAGGCATTAGCAGAAATATTCTACACAAGGGTGGAAAAGGGTATTGTAATTTGCATTAATATCTAAGGGGCCGTTCACACTACCGTTGGAGACCGTCAGTAGTGTCCATAGCTATTGTCCGTTACAAGATTTTAGCATCGGACACTAGCTGAACCGTCAGAAATCCGTTAAAATTTCCATTAATTTCAATGGGTTTTTATATTGTGTCCGTTAGTGTCCGTTTGTGTCCGTTTACACCCAATCCGTCAGAAGTCCATTTTTTTTCCACGGACAAAAAATCCTACATGCAGGACTGTTTGTCCGTGTAGGGAACTGCCATTTCTACTAGTATATAATGTATCGGGCTTCTTCGCCCCCGGGTTTTGGTTTCAGAGACCCCAGGCATTTAGTGCAAGTTTTGTTTTTTAAAAACAGTGAGTCAGACACATGTGAGGGGGGCCGGTGGGGGGGGAGAATAGTGGGGGGGGCAGTTTTGTTTTGTAAATACAGTGAGTCAGACACATGTGAGGGGGGGCTGCTGGGGGGGGGGGGGGGGGTGCTGGGACAGACATGTTATGTCTGGGGGAGTCTAAGAGCCACTTGTTCCTCTTTACTTCACAGTATATAGTTAGGTATGTGTTACCCCCTATATACTCACAGGACCTAGCTAGTAACTGTAGTTAGGGATCCATATATATATATAGTTCAGGGCAGTGATAGGTTAGGCTTCCGAAGGCCAACTAGCTAGTTAGAGGCCCGGTGGCACTAGTAGTTTAGCTGGCAGGTTAAGGACTCAGTGTTAGGGTAGTCAGGCCTGCATCTACTGCCGTCACCGTCGCCCTGTTTGCTGCCTGTGAAGAATCTCACCATCATCATCATCTCCTGATCGGCTGTCTGTCATCTCCTGGAAGAATCCGAGGATCCACAGTCATCCACAGGGGCCCCTGCATCTCTTCTGTTGCCTGGAGGTATTGTGCACTGGACTCTTGCTATATATTTATATATATACCCGGGTATATAACCTGAGACGGTTGAGGACTTGCTGGTTGTTGTAGTACTGCTGTGTTCTGAGTATATTGTATGTATGTATTATTACCCTGTTGATTCTTATAAAGCTACTGTTATAACCTTATGTGGTATCTGTATGTATTCTTCAGACTGTGAGATTAGTACAGTGATCCTTGTTAAGGCTACTAACTGTATTTCATGGGTAAGTCCCAGGAAGAGATCCTCCCTGTAATACAGAGGCTCTATCCTGGGTGGAGGCACTGATATATTTCATATATGTTCCCACTCTTCCCTTCAGCGAAGGCTTCAGGTCCCATTATACACACAGGTCAGCGCCAGAGTCTGTTGCGGGAGGGATAATACTCATACCCCCCCCCCCCCCAAATAGGGCTACATTTGGAGGCACTGCTGAGATTTAGAAGTGGGAATAGTCATTGATATGGAGAAGCGATATAGCTCAGAGGGGAACCTCCCACTAGCTACTACATGGGATTACCGACCTCCTGTTCCTCCCCTTATTCAGGTAAAGGAAGAACCCCGCTCAGCCAGTTACCCCCCCAGTATGGCCGTCGCTAGCAGTTCCTCTAGTGACAGTGCTATTAGCACTTTAGCCAGGCTGACTGAAATGTTAGCTCAGGGCCTGCAGGCCACTCACTACAAGAAACTAAAAGTATTCTCTGGTAATGTCCCAGTACCACAAGGGGAGGAAAACTTTGAGATATGGAAAGAACATACTCTCCAATGCCTGAAGGAATGGTCTTGCTCTGAAGAAGGCAAGCGGCAGCGTATCAGTGAAAGTTTGCGGTCTCCTGCTGCAGAATTGATCCGCTTGTACAGAGACTCTCATGAAGGAGTGAGTGCATTGGACTATATACAAGTACTGTCTGATCACTTTGAGCCATACTATGACCTTGCCCAGATGGTTGCTGATTACCGAATGGTTCGTCAAAAAGAAGGGGAAAATGTCTCTACTTTTATTAACCGTTTACAGCTACTTCTTTCACGTCTGGTGTACCACGCAGCTATATCTACTTCAGAGGTAGACGCTATGAGAACCAGTCAGTTGGTGAGAGGGTTACAACCTCATCATCCTCTTGCTCAAGTACTCAAGGTCTTACTATCTGATAGAGTCCTTCCATTTCCTGACTTAATGAAGTTAGTGAAGAAACAAGAAGCTGACATTAGTTTTAGTACCCCTAAGAAAGCGAAAAGCATCTCTAAAGAAGATGTTGTTCCTAATTCAAACAAGGACA
Source organism: Leptodactylus fallax (assembly GCA_947044405.1). Classification (NCBI taxonomy): domain Eukaryota; kingdom Metazoa; phylum Chordata; class Amphibia; order Anura; family Leptodactylidae; genus Leptodactylus; species Leptodactylus fallax. Next base: position 4,291,934 of record CAMRHE010000088.1, read on the forward strand.
AACCAGCGGAGCGGTCAGAACTTAGACAGTCCGCCACTCCACCCACTGCCACTCAATGGAGGAAGGATGCTAGAACCTGTTATAAATGTGGTCAGACGGGCCATAGTGCCAGACAGTGTACGGAGGACAGTGAGGGATTGAGACACAGTGCTGTCTTCTCTATTCAGAATCAAAGACACCGAAGGAAGGCGGGCCGAGTAAATACCAGAGGCGCTATCGCGGGCTCCAGGTCCGTTGTCAAAGTCACTGTCAATGGTCATGCCGCTCCTGCCCTGTTTGATACAGGATCTCAAGTGACCCTGATTTATCGCTCGTTCTACCAAAAGTATCTGAGGGATATACCTCTTCAGTCTACAGGACAAATGAAATTGTGGGGGCTTAATTCAGGATCATATCCTGTAGATGGCAGCCTACAAGTAGTTATAGCTGTCCCTGAATTAGAAGATCAGAGTGTCGCTCCCATGAAGATTACGGCTCTTGTCTGTCCTGATACAGGGGATTCTTGTGCAGCTCCTGTGATACTTGGCACTAATTGTCCCGCAGTGCATTATGCTTTTCAGAAGTTTCTTGGAAGAGATTGGAACCCTGCAGCTCAGCCGGTGAATATATCTTCTGATCTTAGAGAACTCTGTGATGCCCTGTCTACTGGCTATCGACATGGAATGGTATATCATATCGGTGAGAGAACCGTGGAAGTTCCTGCCGGCGGGGAGAGAATTCTGAGAGTAGCCTCCAGCATTGCTCCCGATTTGCTTGAAGGGGGGAGTTATGTCCTTATGGAAACCCCTGAAGAAATGATTAACCAGAATGGCTGGATGGTGATCCCAGAGAGAAAGGACTGGAGAAATAAAGTGGAGTTATCTACCTGTGTGACAGTGAGGAACTGTTCACCGCATCCGATTGTAATTGGACCATACCAGAATGTGGCCCACTGCTACCCTGTGCTTGGAGTAAATCCATACGCTGAAGTGTGCAGGATTCAAATCCGAGATGCAATCCCTAATCTCAATCTTGACTTGAGTGATCCACATTTACCAGAGGCCTGGAATCAGCGACTGACACAGAAGTTGTCTGAATTATCGGAAGTGTTCTCCATGGATGATATGGATGTAGGTTGTGCTAAAAGTGCTCAACACACTTTCCGATTGACCGATTCTACTCCCTTCCGGGAGCGACCACGGAGAGTTGCTCCAAAGGATGTTGATGAGTTAAGACAGACTCTACAGCAAATGAAAGGTCAGGGGATCATTGTGGACAGTAAGAGCCCCTATGCCTCACCTATTGTGGTGGTAAGAAAAAAATCTGGAGCAATTCGCCTATGTGTGGATTACAGAACTCTGAACCGGAGAACCTTACCTGATCAGTATACACTGCCGAGAATTGAAGAAGCTCTGGAAGCTCTGAATGGAAACTGTTGGTTCACAGTGCTGGACCTAAGATCGGGATACTATCAAGTCCCAATGGCACCTGAGGATCAGGAAAAGACAGCCTTCATATGCCCCTTGGGTTTCTTTCAGTTCACTCGTATGCCGCAAGGTACAAAAGGTGCGCCAGCAACGTTCCAAAGGTTGATGGAAAGAGTGTTAGGTGATTTAGTGCCCCGGGAATGCCTTGTATATCTTGATGACATTATTGTGTTTGGAAAGACGCTGGAAGAACATGAAGAACGACTCATGAGAGTACTCCATCGCTTAAAAGAAGAGGGGCTGAAGTTGTCGGCTGACAAATGCAAATTTTGTAGATCTTCGGTCACTTATGTAGGTCATATTGTTTCTGCTGAAGGAGTTGCTACCGATCCTGGTAAGATTGAAGCTGTGGTGAATTGGCCCCGACCGCAAAATATTACGGAGTTGCAATCTTTCTTGGGGTTTTGTGGATTCTATCGACGATTTGTGGAAGGATATTCAAAAATTGCTCGAGCCCTCCTCGACCTGTTGAAGAGTGATGCAGGAGATCCGGGAAAGAAGAAAGGGTCTTCCAAAAGCCTTTTTGGCGATAGGTGGACTGCGGATTGTGAAGAAGCATTTAAGTTGTTGAAGAAGAAATTGACAGAAGCTCCCGTTCTGGCTTATGCTGATGCACATAAGCCATATGTGCTACATGTAGATGCCAGCTTTGAAGGATTAGGTGGCGTGCTGCACCAAGAATACCCGGCCGGGTTACGGCCCATAGCTTTCATAAGTCGAAGTCTTTCTCCCAGCGAGAAAAATTATCCAGTACATAAATTGGAGTTTTTGGCGCTCAAGTGGGCCATTGTTGATAAATTACATGACTATTTATACGGAGCCACGTTTGAAGTAAGAACAGACAACAATCCACTGACATACGTTTTGTCAACCGCTAAACTCGATGCTACAGGACATCGCTGGTTGGCAGCTTTATCCAACTACCAATTCACACTCAAGTATAAATCGGGGCCTAAGAACATTGGGGCAGATGCTCTATCAAGACGGCCTGGATTACCTAGTCCGGAAGTAGTGGATGAATGGGAAGAAGTGCCAAGTCCTGGAGTAGGAGCTTTGTGTGCCATATCTGCTGTAGTTGAAGACCGAGTAGCCTTTTCTGAAACTCGGCTTATTGACTCTATTGGGGGAGGTCCCGAAGCTGTACCAGACATGTTTGCCTACCCTGCCGCTTTAGGATCCTTTGAGAGTTGTTCTATATCTTCAAAGCGAATGATCTGGAGTCAAAAGACTGATCCTTTAATTGGACCTCTTTATCAAGCAGTGAGTTCTCAAGACAGAGAAATGTTAAAGACATCCCTACCCTCTGAATGCAGTCAACTTCTACGAGATTGGGAGAAGTTTGAAATAGACAATGGCCTACTTTATCGTGTGGTGCTGTATCATGATCACCCTGGAAGGCGCCAACTAGTTATTCCAAGCTGCTTTCAGAAGATGATTTTCCGAAGTCTGCATGATTATCATGGTCATTTGGGACCTGAGAAGACTTATGGCCTAATACAAGACCGATTCTACTGGCCCAAAATGAGAGATACCGTGACTCGTCTGTGTAGGTTCTGTCGCAGATGTTTGCAGAGGAAGACTGTCCCGGTTCGAGCGGCCTTCATGGGACACTTGAAGAGTTCGGGCCCCATGGATCTTGTCTGCATAGACTTCCTTTGTATTGACAACGACTCCAGAGGATTTGGAAATGTATTGGTGGTGACTGATCACTTCACACGATATGCTCAAGCCTTTCCGACTAAGGATCAAAAAGCAGTCACTGTTGCAAGAGTGCTTTGGGAAAAGTATTTTATCCATTATGGCTTACCACACCGGTTGCATTCTGATCAAGGCCGGGATTTTGAGAGTAACCTGATCAAAGAGTTACTTCAGTTGTTGAACATCCGCAAAAGTCGGACGACGCCTTACCATCCAGAGGGAGATGCCCTTCCTGAAAGATTTAACAGGACTTTACTTGATATGCTTGGTACCTTACGAATTGAGGATAAGCGATCCTGGAGTAGAAAAGTGGAGGCTATGGTGCATGCCTATAATAGTACAAGGCACGAGAGCACAGGATATTCACCATACTTTCTGATGTTTGGAAGAGAGCCTAGGCTACCTATTGACATCTTGTTGGGAGTCTCTACCGATGGTATCAGTCATCGAGATCATTACCGATACGTGGCACGTTTGAAAGAAACGCTTAAGAGTGCTTATCAGCTGGCTGAGGAAAATGCGGCCAAAGTGAATGAAGGAAATAAAAGGAGATTTGATCTTCGAGTAAGATACCGAGAATTGAACCCTGGGGACCATGTTCTGCTACGGAATTTGGGAGCATCTGCAAAACATAAGCTGGCTGATCGATGGCGGAGTGAACTCTTTACAGTGGTAGATCGGTTGCCTGGAATACCAGTCTACAAGATAAAAGGACGGGACGGGAGGATCAGGACTTGGCATAGAAATCATTTGTTGCCTGTACCTCAGATTGATGGTATGGATATCTCCAATGATGGCTCGGCCTGCGATTCTCCACAGTCCTTAGCCGATATTCCACCTGACCTTCCTGAAACTCCTGAGAGTGATTGGACTGTGGCTCCTGAAGTTCCTAGATCACCAGTATCTTCTCCTTCAGGGAGACCTATGAACCCTCAAACTCCAGAATTCGTACCTAGATCTGTGTCTACAGATGAGCAGGGATCTAGCTCTCCTACGCCACCAGCACCATCCCCTCCCATGGCAGACAACCCTAGTTTAGGGCCTGGACATGCTAGTTTACCTCAGAGAGAGGTACGGAGAGGAGAGAGAATTAGACACCCTCCACCTATGCTGACATATGATAGTTTGGGGGACCCCAGATTTACTACTCAGCCTCATTTATACCATGCTTGGGTGGGTGCAGTGTCCACTTTGGTCAATATGTTACCAATTTTCGCTCCTGCTGGCATGTATACCTATTAACCTGTTGTGACTCTGTAAATGCAAAAGCAACCATATTGATATTGTCATTGGTAATGTTGACTGTATACTATGACTTTGTATGTCTTTGACGTGACGTAAAGATTTCACCAGAGGGAGAGTGTAGGGAACTGCCATTTCTACTAGTATATAATGTATCTGGCTTCTTTGCCCCTGCAGTTTGGCTTCAGAGACCCCAGGCATTTAGTGCAAGTTTTGTTTTGTAAATACAGTGAGTCAGACACATGTGAGGCAGAGCTGCTGGGGGGAGAGATGTGAGCAGAGCTGCTGGGACAGACATGTTATGTCTGGGGGAGTCTAAGAGCCACTTGTTCCTCTTTACTTCACAGTATATAGTTAGGTATGTGTTACCCCCTATATACTCACAGGACCTAGCTAGTAACTGTAGTTAGGGATCCATATATATATATAGTTCAGGGCAGTGATAGGTTAGGCTTCCGAAGGCCAACTAGCTAGTTAGAGGCCCGGTGGCACTAGTAGTTTAGCTGGCAGGTTAAGGACTCAGTGTTAGGGTAGTCAGGCCTGCATCTACTGCCGTCACCGTCGCCCTGTTTGCTGCCTGTGAAGAATCTCACCATCATCATCATCTCCTGATCGGCTGTCTGTCATCTCCTGGAAGAATCCGAGGATCCACAGTCATCCACAGGGGCCCCTGCATCTCTTCTGTTGCCTGGAGGTATTGTGCACTGGACTCTTGCTATATATTTATATATATACCCGGGTATATAACCTGAGACGGTTGAGGACTTGCTGGTTGTTGTAGTACTGCTGTGTTCTGAGTATATTGTATGTATGTATTATTACCCTGTTGATTCTTATAAAGCTACTGTTATAACCTTATGTGGTATCTGTATGTATTCTTCAGACTGTGAGATTAGTACAGTGATCCTTGTTAAGGCTACTAACTGTATTTCATGGGTAAGTCCCAGGAAGAGATCCTCCCTGTAATACAGAGGCTCTATCCTGGGTGGAGGCACTGATATATTTCATATATGTTCCCACTCTTCCCTTCAGCGAAGGCTTCAGGTCCCATTATACACACAGGTCAGCGCCAGAGTCTGTTGCGGGAGGGATAATACTCATACCCCCCCCCCCCAAATAGGGCTACATCCGTTTGGGAAAACGGATTCTTGACGGACAGCAAGTGTCCGTTATTTTTTTAACATTGAAGTCTATGGGTAATGGACTTATAATAGACAGTAACTGATAGCCATCAGTTACTGTCCGTTATTTTATGTCCGTTTTTGTTTCTGCGCATGCTCAGAAAGCAGAAACAAAAAAAAACGGACAGTGTTAAAAAACGGACACTAACTGATGCCAATGTGTCAGTTTTTTTTAACTGATCCATTAATTTGATCAGTTAAAAAAACGGACACATGAACATCAGTTAGTGTCCCTTAATGTCTGTTATGATAGGTGTCCGTTTTTTTGTTAACGGACACCTTCATAACGGAATCCAATGGAACCCTGCCTAATATACAGTATGTTGATTGCTTCATTTTCTCCTGTATCATGTATGTTAACTTGTACATATTTGCCTTAGTTTCAGACACCGAAAATATGGTGATGTGTTTGTGCAAGCTCTTTCCCCTGTTATATCTGGCAATGAAAATATGAAGAAAATCAGGTACTTTACAGACCGCATGCCTTTTATCTTCTCACGCACACACAGTGTTTAACTATATTTTATACCTTTAGCTTTTATCAAAGGGCAAAATACATTTCTTGCCTCTTGCTCTGCTATGTAGTAAATAATGATATATTGCTTTACAAGTGGTAATTTATTGTATAATGAAGTAGCTTCACGGTCATTCTTAAAGGAACATTAAAAGCAGAAAATGCATCTGAGACTCTGGACATCAGCCATGTCCCTCCTCCTCCTCCCTATCCTGTGTTTGGTGGTACAACAACTGGCTGGAGCAAGAGTCTTCCCCAATGCTTTTTGTACACTAGGACAAAAGATTGTTAACCCCTTCCTTCTTGGCTAAGCCCCACCCCTCACTAGCTCAAATGTAACTTGCCAGATATCTACAAGATCATGATAGTGGTAGAAACATTATCTACATTATTGACTGTTATCCTTCAATCCAGGTTTAGTGTTGCTTTAATATACAGTTTACTCCTAGACTATATTCAAATTGAGCATTTAATCTACCTAAAAAGATATCATGTTTGGCATATTTTTCTTGTGAAAACTGATGCAAAAATAAATGAGGAAATATATAGAGTTTTTATACTTGACAAAGCACATAGTAAATTGACATTTCTCTTTTCATCAGAACCATAAAGACAGAATATTATCATTAAGTCACCTACCATCAGTAGCGTAACTACCGCCGTAGCGGATGCTGTGTGGTCCATGCCATGACCTTAGGGGGCCTGACTGGCCCCTGCGACATTTATTTATTTATTTATTTTTAATAGGCTGTTACCTGCTGGATTAGTTCAGCAGGAAACGGATTAGATTTGCACTTATCTATCCTTATGCATACCTATGCATATTACATCCTGCACGTCGTGTCCTGATGCTCTTCAGCATCAGGACATAATATGCACTGCCACCTGGACGCCTTAGTGGAAGCAGCCATGGACAGGAGCGGGAAAAGGTAAATTAAAATCGGTCGTTACCTTCCAGAGAAATCTAGTAGGTAGCAGCCTAAAGTTCCTCTGTGGGGGCCTGTATGGTGGGGCACTATAGTGTGTGGGAGTCTAAATGGGGCACAGTATGGGGGACTGTAGCATGGGCCCTTACTGCATGGGAGCCTGTAAAAAGATACTTTACTTTAAGGGATCCTGTAACAGGGGCCCTTACTGTATGGGGGCGGGCAATGGACTTCTCTTGCTTCCAGACACAGATTCACTTAATTTTTCTGCAGCCACTACTAGGGGATTGAAATGAGATCTTACAGTTTACAGTTCAATAGTAGCTTTATTAATCCATATGCAGTGAGCTCCCACTAGTGACGACTGCAGACAGCAAATATTATTACTCAGAGCTAAATAAAGGATATTTATCAATGGTATTTATACCAGTTTTCTTCTGTCTGTTGTAAATATATTGAAAAATATGAGAGCTGATTTATACAAAGCATGTCAAAAGTAATAAGCTTTGGCGCAAAGTAATAAAATTGCAACTTTTCCCCTATTTATTTGATTTGAATATAATTTTGGCACATTTCACTCCAACATGGCTATTCACTAAGAGTGGCATACTATACTCCAGTCTTAATAAATCAGCCTCATGGTATTCAGAGTGGGAACCATATTATTAAAGCACCTGGGTGATGCAGAGTGTGATTTTTTTTGTTATCCTTGACTTTATAAAAACATAGCGGGGGGGGGGGGGTCCGTACTACAATTCACATTTGAGCTCTATGATATCTGTGTATGACCTTGCATTAGCTTGTCCCATTACCACTAGAGGATGGGGCTAAATTAACAAAAATGTGTACTTTAAAGTGAACCTGTACAGTAATTTATTCTCTTCTATCTTAGTAAAAGACTAAAAGCTTTCTGTGTAAACCCCATTGGACAGCTTAGAGGGTCTCCCATTGGTCCTTAGTTCTATAATTTAGAGTGTGGAGTAGTAAGAGAGGTCAGCCATTGATTTGAATGAATGACATGTAATACTATGCTAGAGTTACATGTTTGGCCTGCCAGAGCTTCCTTCTGAAATAACAGCTGGATGCGGGGACGGTTAGCAATAGACAAGTGGTTTTGCTCATGAGACAACCTCTTTCACATTATATGGACATATTCTCCCTTCAGCCAAATTAGGAACATTTGTCAGAAGAGAACACAAAGGAAAAATACCAAACCTATTGTTTGGGAATATTTTTTGTTCCATCTTCTTCTTCCGTAAGCTTTTTTGTCATTAACATAGGACTATGGAACATTAACATAGGACTATACCCTTTAAGTGACTTGAAACTAGAGTTTGCTTCAAGTCTGGCACTGCACAGAGATATTAAAATTCACATAACAGAGCAGGAGATTGGTAGGAGATATACTAATATAAGCTCTACTTCTGCTTGTTTCCTCAGAGTGACAGCGGGGCGGCTCACAAAGGATGGAGTCAGCACTCTGATGCAGTCTTTTCCTCTCTGTTCATCACTACAGGAAATCAAGTAACTGCCTTCTATACTTGTGAAATATACTCTATCATTTGTATCAAACTTATGTGCTGAATTAAGCCATGCATGCTTGTATACACTAATAGTAAGAAATACTGTACTATGGAGGGAAATATTTACTATGTAGGCAAACTAGATGTGAACGTAAAGTAATTTGGAAATGTGAAAATGCTTGTTCTATTTACTTGTTCTCTTTTTATCCAATTTAACTTCCTGGTTTCAGTAAATTTCTGGATTTCCCCATAGAAAATAATACAAGAGGGAATGCACATTTGGAAAAAAACACTAAATTATATTATGCATTGTCCACACTAGATACCTTTAAAATGAGCTGCCAGAAATGTATATAGAGGTTGAAGTTGTAAATTTACATACACCATAGCCAAACTCCATGAATTTGAAAGTATGCTTGGGGTCATTGTCCATTTCGAATACCCATTTGTGCTCATGTTTTAACTTCATAGCTGATGTCATGAGATGTTGTCTCAATCTCCACATCATGTTCTTCCAGCAGAATAACACTCCCACAACATGATACTACAAACTCCTGTACTTCACAGTTGAGATAATTCTTTTTCTTGCAAGCCTCCCTCTTATTTCTCTATACATAACAATGATGATTATAACTAAATAGTTCATTTTTTGTTTCATCAGACTGAAGGACATTTCTTCAAGTAAGATTTTTGTCCCCATGTGTAGTTGCAAATTGTAACCTTGTAAATGGCAATTTTAGAGTAATGATTCCTTGCTGAGCAGCCCTTTAGGTCATGTGTATACAGTGCTGGCCAAAAGTATTGGCACCCCTGCAATTCTGTCAGATAATACTCAATTTCTTCCTGAAAATGATTGCAATCACAAATGCTTTGGTAATAGTATCTTCATTTAATTTGTCTTCAATGGAAAACCACAAAAAGAATTGTCAAAAAGCCAAATTGGATATAATTCCACACCAAACATAAAAAAGGGGGTGGACAAAAGTATTGGCACCCTTTGAAAAATCAGGTGATGCTTCTCTAATTTGTGTAATTAACAGCACCTGTTACTTACCTGTGGCACATAACAGGTGGTGGCAATAACTAAATCACACTTGCAGCCAGTTGAAATGGATTAAAGTTGACTCAACCTTTGTCCTGTGTCCTTGTGTGTACCACATTGAGCATGGAGAAAAGAAAGAAGACCAAAGAACTGTCTGAGGACTTGAGAAGCAAAATTGTGAGGAAGCATGAGAAATCTCAAGGCTACAAGTCCATCTCCAAAGACCTGAATGTTCCTGTGTCTACCGTGCGCAGTGTCATCAAGAAGTTTAAAGCCCATGGCACTGTGGCTAACCTCCCTAGATGTGGACGGAAAAGAAAAATTGACGAGAGATTTCAACGAAAGATTGTGCGGATGGTGGCTAAAGAACCTCGACTAACATCCAAACAAGTTCTAGCTGCCCTGCAGTCCGAGGGTACAACAGTGTCAACCCGTACTATCTGTCGGCGTCTGAATGAAAAGGGACTCTATGGTAGGATACCCAGGAAGACCCCACTTCTGACCCAGAGACATAAAAAAGCCAGGCTGGAGTTTGCCAAAACTTACCTGAGAAAGCCAAAAACTTTTTGGAAGAATGTTCTCTGGTCAGATGAGACAATGACCCAAAACACACTTCAAAAACCACTAGAAAATGGTTTGAGAGAAAGCACTGGAGACTTCTAAAGTGGCCAGCAATGAGTCCAGACCTGAATCCCATAGAACACCTGTGGAGAGATCTCAAAATGGCAGTTTGGAGAAGGCACCCTTCAAATCTCAGGGACCTGGAGAAATTTGCCAAAGAAGAATGGTGTAAAATTCCAGCAGAGCATTGTAAGAAACTCATTGATGGTTACCGAAAGCGGTTGTTCGCAGTTATTTTGTCTAAAGGTTGTGCTACCAAGTATTAGGCTGAGGGTGCCAATACTTTTGTCCGGCCCATTTTTGGAGTTTTGTGTAAAATGACCAATGATTTGACTTTTTTTTTCATTCTCTTTTGTGTTTTTTCATTGCAAGCAAAATAAATGAAGATATTATTACCAAAGCATTTGTGATTGCAATAATTTTCTGGAAGAAATTGAGTATTATCTGACAGAATTGCAGGGGTGCCAATACTTTTGGCCAGCACTGTATAGGACATGCTTTACTGTTAATATGGATACTTATGTACCTGTGTCCTTCAGCTGCTGTTCTTGGATTGATTTGTACGTTCATCTTGCACGTTCTACATCTCCATCCTGAATAGTATGGTGGTTGAACAGATGAATGTGGGATCTTTATGATTTTGGAAACTGCTTCCAAGAATATACCAGACTCCTGGAGGTCCAAAATTCTTTCTATGATGTCTTGACTATTTTTTCCTCCATTATGTCATTCAAGGAGGCAGGTAGAGCATGGGGGTTGGCCTTAAAACACTGCCACAAATGCACCTCCAATTAATTCACTTGACTTTAGCCTATCAGAAGCTTCTAAAGCCATAATATTGTTTTCTGGAATTTTCTAAGCTATTGTACCCGTTAATGTTCTGTGCTGTACTAATATATCATGCTGATATTTAACATTCAGCACTGTAAAGTATGGCTCAGTGCTATAGTAGGCGCTGTCGGGTCCCCCACAGTGAGATTGCAGTATCCGAGTTGTTACCATGGCAGTCAGGAGACCCACCAATGGCCTCTTGGCTGTTTTTCTCTTTTACACATAGGGAGCCTATGTACGATGTATTTCAATACAGAAGTATTACAGCACATTGTACAGGAGATCAAGAGATCCCAGGTTCAAACCCCCTTGTGGGTTTTAATCCCTTTCCACCGCAGCTAACTTTCAGTTTTTGATTTTTGCTTTTTAGTCCCCACCTTCCACAAGTCATAACTTTTTTTTAATATGTTTTTTGTCATGCTTTAACATCTTAACAAAAATCCAAAACTTTGAAAAAAACATTCTTGAAGTCACCATATTATGATCTACATAGCTTGTTATTTTTCTGTATAAAGGGCTGCATAAGGTATATTTATTTAAGGGCCAAATGTACTTTTTATGTATACCATTTTGGGGAGTGTCTTGTGCTTTGATTACTTATTTGTTGGGAGGCCTCAGTAGATATACATTAAGACAGACCTGGGAGCCTTCACAAGGCTATCATGAGCACTGGACAACTCCCACGACCTCGTGGAATGGGAGCTGTACCAGAAGAAGAACAGAAGTGGACAGCGAAGACCCGGCCTCCATTGTTAAAGACCTGACTTACGTGGATGTCAGGAAGGGACTAAAAGTGTAAAAAAAAAAAAAAAAAAGAGTTTAATAAAGTAATAAATAAGTTAATGAAAATGTTTTCTGATTTAAAAAATAAATCATTTAATCTAAAAGCAAACAAACATATCGAGCATGTCTATGTAAGTCCACACTATTCAAAAACAATGTTATTGTACAAATTAATGTGTTTTAGTCACCTTGCCTTCCCAAAATTAGCAATAAAATGTTGTGCATAACAAAAATGGTACCAATAAAATATTCAACATGCCCCACAAAAAACAACCCTAACATAACTCTGTCATCAAAAAAGGAAAAATTTGTGGACATCAAAATGTGGTGCCCACAGGCAAATCATTTTTATTCTCAAAAAATGACATTATAGTAATAGTAGTAAAACATAATAAACCGTTATAAATATGTTATCCCGTATTCATAATAAATTGTCGGACAAAGTTGCCATTCCATTTTTAATGCAGAGAGAATGCAGTAAAAATAAAATGCAAACAATAATGACAGAATTGTAAGTTTTTACACATTAATAAAAGATAATCAAACATTATATGTAACCCCAAATGGTAGCAACTATAAGTACAGCTGTAAAGACTAAAATCTCATATGGCTATGTCAACAGAAAAATAAAAAGTTATGAATTTTGGAAAGCAATGGAAAGGAAATGGAAAATATGAAATAATTTGCCATTCCCAAACTTCCCTGTGTCATTAAAGAATTAAAGGCAGAGTGAACAAAAAGATCAGCTCACCAGCTCCAGTATGCTGTAGTATCCAAAATTGAAAAAACTACTGTAACACCCTTCTGTGTTGCCTCCCAGCAAATGCTCTCACTCCTTTCTAGTTCAACCTAAACTCTGGCACTTGCTTAATCCACCTCTCCCCTCTGCCAGTCTCTTCACTGGATACCCATTGGCCAGCGAATAGAATTAAAAATGTTAATGCTAACATACAAAGCCATCCACAACCTGTCCCTTCCATACTCCAAATCTCCTATTCCACTCTGCTCTTATCCACTCTTCACACAATCACCTCCAAGACTTGTCCCGTGCATCCCCCATACTCTGGAACTCACTACCACGACACATAAGACTTTCCCCCACAATCATGAGCTTCAAAACCACCCTGAAGACTCACCTATTCAGGAAAGTATACACCCTCCAATAACCCCACTGCCACCACACCACCATCTGAACAGCCTCTACCCTCACCTACTGTCTCCGTCCTCCTTCCTTCATAGATTGTAAGCCCTTGTGGAAGGGCCCTCTATTCCATTGTACCAGTTGGTCACCATGTTAGTATTGTCCTTGTTTTGTGTTTTGTATGTAAATCCTCAAATTTTCAGCAACAATATATAATAATGCTAATAAATAGCTATGGCTAGCCATGCTCAGTAGAGAGAGCATTAGACCCAAAACTGCCTCTCATGGTTTATCTTCCCAATAACAAAAGTATGGGTATGTTGAAACTCAACATGTCTGACCCTTCCCTCTCCTGACCTTTGTAGATGGAGAAATTAGAGGTTCCCATACACATTAGATTGGTTGGCTGTTCCCTCCAAATCAAGGATTTAGCTTATATACATGTAATTTGTATGGCCATCTTGTCTTGTATTAGAGTATTAAATATATCCATGAAATGTACTGTATATATAGAAACAGCACAGTGGGCAGTCTATTCACTTGAATATATTTTTAAATCATTAGCATATATTCCAAATGATTGATTTTTACTCTTTCCTAGCTTGCAAAATAACCATCTGAAGGTTGAGGACATGACTTCATTGATGGAATTGTTTGCACAGTTGGCACAGTTGAGAGTCTTAGAGTAAGTGACATGCAAAAACCTTTTTAGGGCATATGGACATTATGGAGGGGGGGAGGGGGGCACAGGCTTAGAAGAACAGTATTGCATGGACAACTATTCTTCTGGAGCATCCAGTTCAGGTGAAGTGTCTGGCCAGACAAGGTTTCTCTCCAAAAAATCAGCATATGCTGGAAGAAGTCCTATGAAGTTAAAACTTCAGTAAGAACCATTTACCCATTATAATTATCCAAAGAATAGATACAGCAAGAAGGTGAGAAAGCCATAGTGGCAAGCTCCTGTGTGACCGATGTCTGGGAATAAAGACTCTGGAAGGAGACATTCTTTCTAGCTTCATGTTTCTTGCTCTGCGACACATTAATGAATCAGATTTCTAAGTGTAAAATCATTATTTTAGTACCATTAGTTTACATTCACATCACATTTATTCGCTTTTATGGGCTATGCTGAATGTTCACACTGAATGTCAACAGTTTTATTCTTAACAATTACATCCATGGGCAAAGCATATTTCCCTAGACAACATTTAAGCGGACATCTTAAATCTAAAGTTACCTACAGATCATTGACTGGCAATGGATGACCAGGTAGTCATTTGCAAAGAATTTGCGCAGATTTGTCAATGCTGGCATGCTGTATGAGCAGTGTAATGTAGATAACCTCTAAAATACACTCTGGACAGATATTATATTTATTCTCCACCATGCCCAGGTATTAATATGTAATGAGCAGTGACAATTTTTACTGACAGTCAGAATTAATTGTCAACATTTATAGTGTATAGGTACACCTTCCCCTGGTTCATGAGATGGGGAATATATGTCTCCAGCTCAAGATGCATGAGCAGTGTACCAGTCTTTAATCCAATGCAGTAACAGGTCCTTCAAGCCATTTATTCTTATGGACCAATAAGTATAGCATGATCCTGCCAAATACTTTATTTACAAATTGCATTTTGGGCAGCCCCTGATGGAAGAACTTTGTAAGAATTTGCAAATAACACGGTTGTGACATAGTGTCATATTCAGATTGATATGCTAGTATAATTTTCATGGAGATACATATAAGTTAAAAATGAGAACTTAGAAATTGCCTTATTTCTGATTCATAAGTAATTTTGTACAAGTAGTGGTGAAATAATTAAGTTGCACTGAGCATGTGCGTTACGATTCTGGATGACGTCTTGGAGATACTCATCCTCGTGCACAGCAAAGCATATATATATGATATATATATACAGTCCAAATTAAAATACAGAGCAGCACTCAGTGTAGATAACCAAATGCAAGAAAGGTTGTAGCACTGCAGTAGTTGTGTAAGATTTTGAGAACTATGTCCAGTACGTCCAGGAACACATGCTATTAACAACACCATGCCCCCAACCCCAGTGAATGTTATATATCATGTTTTGAGCACAGTGAGTAAAGATGCTACACAGAGGGCTGATCTCCTTTTACCCACAATGAGAGGAGCTCCAAAGACAGCTGCTATGGAGACAATGGCAGCAGTTCTATTGACCGAGATACTATAGCCCCAGAACCCTGGAGGACACCACTGTTGTGCAAAATATCAATATATGATGTCTTTAATATTTGCAGTGTTCTTTTCCAAGGGCTACTCATAGTCAATTATAAATGAGCTTTGGACTTCAGCCAAACCTATTCCATGAGCCCTGTTGAAATTACAGCAGTACACTGAGCTGACTTGAATAACTGAGATATAGAGAACACTATGCAAGAAAGTGTATATCACTTCTTGTTTGCACCAAGAACATGCAGTAGAGTTTTTGCTATATTTAATAGTAAATATTAATTTTTAGGGGTATGAAAAACGGGTCCTTAACTGTCCAAAAATGCCATTTGTAAATAAAGTAACTGGTTTATCAGTAGGATGGCACTGATATGTGTTATTATATGTGTTAGAAAAAGTGGCTCAGTGGCATCATACATTTACTGGTAAGCCCAAATACAATATTTGTTTTAAATGTATTAAAAATCTTCCCCGATATGGCAGAATTGGGAAATGGACCCATGCAAAAGGCCACACACAATTATACAGATGCATCTCAAGCTTTGTAAACCATTTTTCATATAATATTTCCTACAGCCTTCAAATAAAAATGTTGCAGTCTTTATGTTCAACATCTGTCCAAACGGCATAGGCACCTTTACTTTTGCAAATAATAAAATGTTTATTACTAGTGCACCAGAGACTAATGTTGAAGAATAGCAGAAATCCACAATCAACAATAATTTCCTTGTATTCTATTCCTCAGTCTTAGCTACAATGAGATGAACGTGACGGAGATTCTAAAACTGCTCAGATCAGCAATTAATTGTCCCAGCATAACGGACATCCAAATAATGTGAGTAGTAGTACTTATATTCAACGGACATCCAAATAAAGTGAGTATATTCAATGGACGTTTAAATAATGTGAGTAGTAGTACTTATATTCAATAGACAACCAGATAATATGAGTAGTAGTACTTATATTCAATGGACATCCAGATCATGTGAGTAGTAGTATCTGCATTCTAATTAAAATGAATGTGAATAATATATATGCATCATTGTTTTCCATTTCTGCTCTATAGAAGGGACACTGCCACAGCCATCTTCTCCTCAAAACATTTAGAAATTGTAAGGTAAAAAACAAAAACAGCTTATCTTTATTTTACAGTAAAACGTGTTAGATGTATGCAATACTGAACATTTATAATGAAAAAACATCCGTCGTTTATATGTTGATTTTATTGTCTTTATTGAAAAATGGAAAGCAAAACATAAGGTTTGAGGCTAAGTTTTCATCTGCTCTGTGGTCTCTGTCGTTCGGGTCTGCTGATGGAGAGCCGGACCACTAAAACAGCACATGGACACCTGAGGACCCCATTGACTATAATGGGTTCCGTCGAGTGCCTGCTGTTTCAAAACTGAAAGCAGCAGAGAGAAAACTCCTCAGTGCAGGACCTTTCTTTCTGCCGATTTTCGGCGGTTTCTGCAACAGAACTCTCAAAGGAGACTCCGGTGCAGATGTAAACCCAGCCTAAGTAAAAATAAATCTCAAAAACTTTAGAACTTCTTTCTACATTTGTGGCCACAAGTATGTGCTCCTTTTTCTATGAAAGCTGATGAGAACTAATATTATATCTCATTTCAGTGCTCCAAAGGTCAAAAAAGCTAGAGAAGAAAATACTGATATAAAAGTGAAAAAACTGAGGTGTGTAAGAGTATTGATAAATTTACATTTAACAAGAATGTGACAAGTCTTTATGATGCTTTTAAAAGTAACCTGCCATATTACACAAGGAGTCT
This sequence comes from Leptodactylus fallax, assembly GCA_947044405.1. Lineage (NCBI taxonomy): Eukaryota > Metazoa > Chordata > Amphibia > Anura > Leptodactylidae > Leptodactylus > Leptodactylus fallax. The sequence continues at coordinate 4,308,898 of CAMRHE010000088.1, forward strand.
GATGGTACCAACATGTTATAGAGCTGGGCAGATTGATATATAGTTTTGTAATTTATTGATTGACATTATGTAATGGTAGAAGTCAGCTGTATATATAACAGGACTTGACTCACCTTAGTTAGCAGTGTCTTATGGAATGCCTGCATATACCCTTTAAAGCTAAGGCCCCATGTAGCGGGCCGCAGCACATCACGGTTTTTCCCGCAGTGCTTTTCATAGAAAGACCACAGGGGAAACCGACAGCATTTCCGTAGGAATAATTGACATGCTGCAATTTCCAAAACCACAATGGTTCTGGATATCGCTGGGTCTCCACTGTACGTATTTTACCGCAATATGTGGATGGGATTCGCTAGAATCCATTTCACTTTGCAGGACCTTTTACCACCTCCACCAATTTCAACTGTTTGCATCATTTTATAGGAACTGCTCCACTGATTTTGGCTCAGTTAGAGTTTTTTCTCTAGCCCCCAATGTTCCTGAGCAATTAGTGCTGTTAGTTTCAGTGCCTGACATCCTAACTAGGATCTCTAATGTCAAGTGGGTGGTCTCAGGCAGGAGCAGACAACCAGGGACCGCCTACCTGACAGTGCAGAAGTGAATGTCCAGCAATGGTGGGCACTAAAGAAAAATTTCTAGCTGGGCCAGAATCAGTGGAATGGTGCCTATTAACCCTAATATTTTTCGATTTTTGTTTTTGACTCCCCGCTTCCAAACCCAATAACTTTTTTATTTTTCCATTCACAGAACCATATGAGGGCTTAATGTTTGCAACACAAATTGTTCTCATAATGGTACAATTTAATATTCTGTAAATGTACTGGGAAACTGGAAAAAAAATTCTGAATTGGGTGGAATTGGAGAAAAAGTGCATTTGTGCGACGTTCTTACAGGCTTCATTTTCATGGTGTTCTCTGTTCAGCCAAAATGACATGTCACCTGTACTCTATGGGTTGGTACAATTCTGGTGATATCAAATTTATATTTTTTTTTTTTATGTTTTAACCCAGATGTACTTTTTAGTTATACCAGTTTGGGGGATGTCTATTGCTTTGATCACTTTTTATTCTACGAATAAAATGGAGGTTTGGCACTTTTGATTTTTTTTTCCCACTATGGCGTTCAAAGAAAAATATTTTTATAAGTTTGTAGCCCAGGCATTGACAGGGATACCTAATGTGTATGTGTTTCACTGTCATTTTTTAGTCATATGTGTATTCTAGAGAAAGAGGGGATGATTCGATTTTTTAATTCTTTTTAATTTTTTTTTATATTTTTTTACTTTTTATTTTTATACTGTAATTCTTGAAAACCAAGATTTTCAAGAATTACAATGCATTACAATGCTAATGCATTGTAAAATACTGGAACTTCTATTACAGCAGGGGTCCCCAAACTTTTTACACAGGGGGCCAGTTCACTGTCCCTCAGACCGTTGGAGGGCCGGACTATAAGAAAAACTATGAAAATCCCTATGCACACTACACGTATCTCATTTTAAACTAAAACAAAAAGGGAACAAATACAACATTCAAAATAAAGAAATAGTAAATTTAAGTCAACAAACTCACCATTATTTCAATGTGAAGTATGGGCCTGCTTTTGGCTAATGAGATATACATACAAATACAAATACAGCACAGTGCACCTCTGAAATGTGCTTCTCTCTTCCCGCAAATAGGTCCAGCACTCTGCCCCCATATAAGTCCAGCTCTTTCCCTCATATAGGTCCCATGCTCTCTCCCCCATATAGGTCCCATGCCCCCCCCATATAGGTCCCATGCTCTTCCCCCATATAGGTCCCATGCTCTTCCCCCATATAGGTCCCATGCAGTCTCCCCCATATAGGTCCCATGCAGTCTCCCCCATATAGGTCCCATGCAGTCTCCACCATATAGGTCCCATGCCCCCCCCATATAGGTCCCATGCAGTCTCCCCCATATACAGTACAGACCAAAAGTTTGGACACACCTTCTCATTCCAAGAGTTTTCTGTATTTTCATGACTCTAAAAATTGTAGATTCACACTGAAGGCATCAAAACTATGAATTAACACATGTGGAATTATATACTTAATAAAAAAGTGTGAAACAACTGAAAATATGTCTTATATTCTAGGTTCTTCAAAGTAGCCACCTTTTGCTTTGATTACTGCTTTGCACACTCTTGGCATTCTCTTGATGAGCTTCAAGAGGTAGTCACCTGAAATGGTCTTCCAACAGTCTTGAAGGAATTCCCAGAGATGCTTAGCACTTGTTGGCCCTTTGGCCTTCACTCTGCGGTCCAGCTCACCCCAAACCATCTCGATTGGGTTCAGGTCTGGTGACTGTGGAGGCCAGGTCATCTGGCGTAGCACCCCATCACTCTCCTTCGTGGTCAAATAGCCCTTACACAGTCTGGAGGTGTGTTTGGGGTCATTGTCCTGTTGAAAAATAAATGATGGTCCAACTAAACGCAAACCGGATGGAATAGCATGCCGCTACAAGATGGTAACCATGCTGGTTCAGTATTCCTTCAATTTTGAATAAATCCCCAACAGTGTCACCAGCAAAGCACCCCCACACCATCACACCTCCTCCTCCATGCTTCACGGTGGGAACCAGGCATGTAGAGTTCATTCGTTCACCTTTTCTGCGTCGCACAAAGACACGGTGGTTGGAACCAAAGATCTCAAATTTGGACTCATCAGACCAAAGCACAGATTTCCACAGGTCTAATGTGCATTCCTTCTGTTCTTTAGCCCAAACAAGTCTCTTCTGCTTGTTGCCTGTCCTTAGCAGTGGTTTCCTACCAGCTATTTTACCATGAAGGCCTGCTGCACACAGTCTCCTCTTAACAGTTGTTGTAGAGATGTGTCTGCTGCTAGAACTCTGTGTGGCATTGACCTGGTCTCTAATCTGAGCTGCTGTTAACCTGCGATTTCTGAGGCTGGTGACTCGGATGAACTTATCCTCCGCAACAGAGGTGACTCTTGGTCTTCCTTTTCTGGGGCGGTCCTCATGTGAGCCAGTTTCTTTGTAGCGCTTGATGGTTTTGGCCACTGCACTTGGGGACACTTTCAAAGTTTTCCCAATTTTTCGGACTGACTGACCTTCATTTCTTAAAGTAATGATGGCCACTCGTTTTTCTTTACTTAGCTGCTTTTTTCTTGCCATAATAAAAATTCTTACACTCCATTCAGTAGGACTATCAGCTGTGTATCCACCTGACTTCTGAACAACACAACTGATGGTCCCAACCCCATTTATAAGGCAAGAAATCCCACTTATTAAACCTGACAGGGCTCACCTGTGAAGTGAAAACCATTTCCGATGACTACCTCTTAAAGCTCATCAAGAGAATGCCAAAAGTGTGCAAAGCAGTAATCAAAGCAAAAGGTGGCTACTTTGAAGAACCTAGAATATATGACATATTTTCAGTTGTTTCACACTTTTTTGTTAAGTATATAATTCTACATGTGTTAATTCATAGTTTTGATGCCTTCAGTGTGAATCTACAATTTTTATAGTCATGAAAATACAGAAAACTCTTGGAATGAGAAGGTGTGTCCAAACTTTTGGTCTGTACTGTAGGTCCCATGCAGTCTCCCCCATATAGGTCCCATGCAGTCTCCCCCATATAGGTCCCATGCCCCCCCCATATAGGTCCCATGCAGTCTCCCTCATATAGGGCCAGGTCTCTCCCCCATATAGGTCCAGGTCTCTCCCCCATATAGGTCCCATCAATCCCCCATATAGATCCAGCTCTCTGATCCCCCTCCATGCCCAGTAAAAAAAAAAAAAGTGAAAATATACTTTACCTAGCACTGCAGCCGCTCCTGCGCTGTGGTCCCGGCTCCTCTGTCTTCGGCTGTAAGGCCTAGATGAGCACGTCGTGCGTCATGACGTGATCATTCTAGGTCCGGACGACGAGCGCCGAGCGTCTACACAGGAACGAGACTTGCCGTGTAGCGCTCGGCAGGTTATTTCAATTGTAAGCGCCTGTGCGCTCACAATTGAAATAACACAAGGAAATTGCGACGCGGGCCGGGTAAATGGCTTCCGGGGGCCGGATGCGGCCCACGGGCCGTAGTTTGGGGACCCCTGTATTACAGGCTGCATAGAGCAGTCTGCAATAGATGTATATGCCAGATAAGCCTGGGAGCCTTCAATAGGCTCCTGGCTGTCATGACAATGGATTGCTGGCCCTGGATCTCGTTTCGGGGACCAACGATTCTCCCCAAAATGGCGGTGATAGGAAGTTGGCCTGGTTGCTGTAATAGTATGACGGATGTCAGGAAGGGGTTAATGAATGCAAATCAAGGTCAGAGCCAGGCCAAGGTTAAAACAAGAGATGGGCGTACCTCTCAGGATTCGTTTTATTTCGGGTCCGGGTACAAGATTAGTTTCGGGTTGAACAAGTTTGGTACAAACTCCACTTTAAATTGGCTTAAAACATACTGTAGAACACTCTCAGGGCTACTAGAAACATATATATCCAATTTCTAGCTCTCTAAGGCAAACAAAGCTAAAGTTATGTCAAAGTAAAAGTGTCATTATTATACTCTGGGGTCTCTTCAGACCCCAAAGTATAATAGGTGAAGACCCAGGGGAGGTGACAAAAATAGAAAAACATTCATACTCACTTTCCATTACCTCTTTTGGGCCTCACAATGTCCAGCACTCTCTCTCAGCCTCCTTGGGGATGTCATGTGCCTGGGGTCACTGTTGAGGTCTGTGGTTGGGCCTCAGTGGTGACATGACATCATGATGCTCAGCATGCCCATGTGACCACTGGTGGCCCGATCACAGGCCTCACTGGTGACCCTGGGCGCATGACGTCACCAGGAGAGTGCCAGATGCCGCAAGGAGGCCCAAAAGAGGTAACAGAATATGAGTATGAATGTTTTTTTTATTTTTGTCACCTTTTATACTCTGGGGTCTGAAGAGACCCCAGAGTATAATGCAGCAGGCATTTTAGTTCACCTTAAACAAATCTCCATTTGTTCGGTTTCGTAGAAAAAAAAAAGAACAATTTGGAAAATTCAGATCGAACCTGGCTTGATAAGAGTCGGTTCACCCATCTGTAGTCAAAACTAAAGAAGCCCTACTATTACCAAAATCAGTAAGTGAGAGTAATCAAAGCAGTCCAGGTAAAAACACAGGTGGCAAACAGAGGGTTAAACAAGAGGCAAGATCATAGTCAGGAAGGGATCATAAATCCAGCAGGTAAGTCATAAAGATAGTGCATCTGATTTATAATATAATAACTTGCAATAAGCCAGTGCATACAGAAGATAGAGCACCAAATACTATGACTGGTCTGTTGACCAGACTTTTAGACTGGCCAGAAGTCCTGGTTGACTAGCGGCCATGCTCTCAGTGTTGTGTGCTGTCTGGTGTCTCATCGGCATCACTTTAAGGACCAAAACAGCAGCTGACAGTGGGGACCGAGGACTGGAAGGAAGAGAAGTATGCTACAAATCCCTACTAATTTTCACCTTAGGAGTCCAGTGGATGGTCCTATTCTTTGGCTGACACTGATCTTTCTATACATGCTTATACAGGGAAGGCTGTCAATGACTGACTCACTCATCCCAATGGACTTCTAAACAGGGATTTCAATCATTTACAAGTTATACTGAGTCTTATTACACAAAAATATGCATACTGTATCTTCTCAGCTCCTCCTGCTCTATACCGTTATACTGGTGAATTGGAAACATTTTCACAGTGACAGCGCTCATCTGAGTGTAAAAAAAATCCCCTCCACTTACTCACTTGCTGTTGGTTGCCTAACAGATTGTAGGTGATGATACTAACAGTAGATATTACACAAGCTAGACTTCTATACAGTTATTTTACAATATGCATTTTGTTTTCTTTCTTAAGAATTTTATTGGGTTTTTAATTTAAGGTACAGTACAGTACACATTTGTAAAGTTACAAGAATGTATAACATACAGTTTTTCCAAATCCTGGACCCTGTACAAATGTTATGTAACAAATTTGTGAACAAACATTAAGGAGGATAACATTCTCAGTAAAGAGCAGTATATTACGGTATACATTTAGGTAATTAAAATAAATAAATAAATAAATAGTAACAAAAAGGAATTGAGTTAGAATCAAAGTGGGAGCAGAGAGAAGAGTCTGGACATTTGCCAGCAATTCTTCTAGGTGTTTGTGTTGGATACATGTGTATATGCATTGATAGTGATAGTTTCTATCAATTCTTTGCATTATGTAATTTTCCAGTGTGGTGTTATTTGATTTCCATTTCTGCATTAGCCCTGAGAGTGTTCTTAGAAATATATGGCAAAGGAATGTTTTTGGAATTTTATTAAAGAGGTTGTCCAGGAATTTTTTTTTTTTAATGCCTGGACAAAAAAAAAAAATCATACTCACCTGTCCCCTATGCCACCGGCGCCTTCCGGTCCTTCTACTCTGGCAGCTTCTCATGGGTCTAAGAACTGAGTTCCGCTGAAGCCGCTGATTGGCCTCAGCAGTAGGGCCGGCGTTAGGGGGGGGCAAACTGGGCATTTGCCCAGGGCCCCGTCCACAAAGGGGCCCCCCGGGATCCGGAACCTGATGACTCCGGATCCCGGAGTCAGGCCCGGCCAAACAAACATTTTTACTCACCTGTCCTTGGCGTCCGACGTCATCTTCTAGCGTTCCGGACATCACTGCTGAGGCCTGGCCACAGCGGTCACGTGGGGTGTTCTGACAGCGTGCCTCACGTAATCGCTGAGGCCCAATCAACGCGTGACGTCAGCCACAGAGAAGAAGAAGCCAGCGCCGGCGGGGATAGCAGAGCAGCGCGAGGAGGCCCAGCAGAGGTAAGAACAAGGTACGTATAACTGTTTGTTATTTTACCTTACTTACCCCGGGCCTTCGATTATTATACTCTGGGGTCTGAAGAGACCCTAGAATATAATATAATAATAGCACTGTAGGGCCTCTGTGGAGCATTATACTGGGGGCCCCCTCTGGATAGCATATTATACTGGGGGGCCCCTCTGGATAGCATATTATACTGTGTGGGGCCACTGTGGAGCATTATACTGGGGAAGGGGCCCTCTGGATAGCATGTTATATTCTGTGGGGCCTCTGTGGAAAATTATAATGTGTGTGGGGGGGGGGGGCTCTGGAGATATGTTATATTTTGTGGGGCCACTTTGGAGCATTATGCTCTCCAGAGGGGCCCCCCAGTATAATGCTCCAAAGTGGCCCCACAGAATATAACATGCTCTCCAGAGCCCCCCCACTTTATAATACTCCATAGAGGCCCTGAAGAATACAACATGCTCTCCAGAGCCCCCCCACTTTATAATACTCCATAGAGGCCCCACAGAATATAACATGCTCTCCAGAGCCCCCCCACTTTATAATACTCCATAGAAGCCCCGCAGAATATAACATGTTCTCCAGAGGGCCCCCTCCCCAGTATAATGCTCCACAGTGGCCCCACACAGTATAATATGCTCTCCAGAGCCCCCCCCAGTATAATGCTTCACGGTGGCCCCACACAGTATAATATGCTCTCCAGAGGGGCCCCCCAGTATATTATACTGTGCGGGGCCACCGTGGAGCATTATACTGGGGGGGCTCTGGAGAGCATATTATACTGTTTTTGGCCACTGTGGAGTATTATACTGGGGAAACCTCTCTGGGCAGTATATTATACTGTGTGGAGGCCATTCTGGAGCATGTTATACTGAGTGGGGTCACTGTGGAGCATTATTCTGGGGGGGGCATCAGCAGAGCATATTATATTGCGTGGCGCCACTGTGGGGCATTATTCGGGGGGGACTAATGAGCATTATACTAGGGGCCCTATGGGGAGCATATTATACTGTGTGGGGCCTACTGTGTAACATTATACTGGGGGCACGCTCTGGGGAGCATAATATATTGTGTGGGGCCACTGTGGAGCAAAATACTGGAGGGGACACTGTGGAGCATTATACTAGCAGGGGCCCCCTGGGGAGCATATTATACTATGGGCCACTGTGGAGCTTTATACTGGGGGAATGGACAATGTGGGGAGCCTGTTATACTGTGTGGGGCCACTGTGGAGTGTATTATATTGTGTGAGGCTTTTCGGGAGCATATTTTACTCTGCGGGGCCATTGTAGAGCATTATACTGGGGGGGACTGTGGGGAACATATTATACTGTGGGGGACCACTGTGGACCATTATACTGGGGGAACCCCTCTGGGGAGTATATTATACTGTGTGGAGGTCATTATGGAGCATGTTATACTGTGTTAGGCCACTGTGGAGAATTATACTGGGGGGGGGCATTGTGGGGTGCATATTAAACTGTATGGAGCTGTAAGTATGTGAACCAGAGGGCGCTGTTGAGCGACCCAGGCCAGGCCAGAAAAGGCTCTCAGACACGCCTTTGGGTGGTGGCACGTAACTCCAGAAGGGCTGGAGTATCCTGCAGGAAGCAGGAAATGGTGGACCAGCTAGGACAGAGAGAGACTCTGTCCCAGAAGGGCTGGGGTCCACAGGGGACTGCTGCTGGAGCTGAGCAACAGTCAGGACAGTTAGGGGCTCAAGGAGTGAGTTAGGACCCTAACTGTGGTCTAGGTTTTTTGTTGTTTTGCTATGTTGCAGTTAAGCTGAATAAAGCCACTTTTATTTTACACTTGGACCGTCTGAAAGCTATCTTTCCGGCACCCAGTACCACGAACCACCACTGTCCAGACCAGGAAAAGCCGCCATTTTTGAGTCTAATTCCCCAAGCTGTCACATATGTCGGAGAACGCTGGCATAAAGAGATCCACGCAAGTCCTGGAAGACAAGTGATTGGTGACTGCAGTACTGCTAAGTGTGCATTGTGGCCTACAGCTGGAAGAAATCTGTGATTTCAACTGAGAAGCCCAGGAAGGGGTGAGTGAATTGCAACATAGCAAAGTGTGTGCAAAAACTGGTGAAAGTAAAACTCTGGAAGAGGATTCCAAGAAATGTACTTTGTGTATATGGTGGCACAGAAGTCTGTAAAGTGTTTGCTGATGGCAAGAAAGTAAGCAGTGTGTGTAGAAGCTGGATATTGCAAATAAGTGTATGTGAAAGGCTATGGTGCCATGTTGGTGTTTTCTGTGGAAGACAAGAAAATGCTGGTTGTTGTAGTTCCACATAAGTTAACTGTTTGAATACATGTGACTGCAGAAGTTAGCAAGAAAAAAAGTTGTTGCCGGTTGAACCCAAGGTTGCTGTGGAATATTGTGTAATCTTGTTAGTAAACCATGGGCAAGAAAAAGAGAATTTCAGCTTGTAAAAAAGCAGAGAAGTTATGTGCAGGTTTATTAGTGCAGCAGTCTGAATGCAGAGAGACACAAAACCCGGAACAGATTATGTGGAATGCAAGTAAAGATAAAGGGTTGCATGACGGTCACTCAGTTTTTCTAAAGCACCTGTGTTCTATGATGGAATATGTCCCTGCTGACTGTATGTCTCATATTGGAGTGCAAAGCACCTAAAATGAAAATGTTATGGTGCAGCAGCTTCAAGATGAGAATAAAACCATCAGGTTCATGTATGAGAATGAAATATCTGATTGGAAATGGCAACTTTTGTTATCAGAAAGAGAGAACCTTAAGTTGAAGGCAGAGCTTGACTCTATGAAGAGGTTATATCCTAGTCATTGTTAAAATGTGGTACTGGGTTTGCCTGGAATGGACTGTGTCACTAAGAAGGAGTTTGCTGAAATGAAATGAGCTCTATCTAATGAAGTTATACAGAGTGTAGAGCAAAAGCAAGTGCTTGAGAAGCAATTGCAGGATTTAAAGGAGCAGCATGTTCAAGACTCCATTGCCAAAGAGAGTGTCATTGAAAAATTAAGAGATGACCTTGAAACTGCTAAACGTGTGAGAAGTGAATTTTTGCAGAGTCAGTCAGAATGTCTGGATGACCAAGTTAGGATGTGTGAAAAACTTTCAGCTGCATTAACTGACAAAGAAAATGAAATTGCCGAGCTGAGGAAGTATGTGTCTGACCGAGAGAGTGATTTAGAATCTGTAGTGCAGATATTGCAGTCAGAGCAAAACTTGCATCAGGTTCGCCTAAATGGTGAAATCCACGAATGGCAAAGTAAAGCTGGAGTTCTGGAACAAAGAGAAATGGAATTCAAAGCTAGAATATGTAGCCTGGAGAGGGCGCTGTCAGAATCTTGTGAAGATAATGAGAAGTTGTCTGTTTTGGTGCAAAATAAAGACAAAGATTTGATGGAGATGTCGTCTGTCCATGCTCAGAAAGTGCAAGCTTACAGGAGAGTCACAAAAAAGTAGAGACTCAACTTCAAGTGATGCAACTAAAAGCCACAGAAGGGGACAGGTTTCAAGCAGAACTGCTAGACAAGGCAAACGGTCTGCAGGTGGAATTGAATAATGTCACAAGGCTTCTTTCTCAAGCAGACAGCAAGTTTATCAAACTTTCCAAAGATTTTTCTACACTAGAATTTCAGCTTCAGGACACTCAGGAAATTTTGCAAGAAGAAACCCGTCAGAAGCTTGACCTTAGTACAAAACTAAAACAAATGGAAGATGAGAAAAATGGTTTCCTTGAGCAACTAGAGGAAGAGGAGATAGCAAAAAGAGATTTGACAAAGCAGATTTCAACACTGCAGGCTCAGTTGACTGATATGAAGAAAAAAATGGAGGATAATATTGGGTCCTTGAACTCTGTTGAAGAACTAAAGGAAAAGTTGCAAAAGGAGCTAGAAGCTACAAATCAACGGTTTGAGGAGAAGGTTGCTGCTTATGACAAACTTGAGAAGACGAAAATTAGACTTCAGCAGGAATTAGAAGATGTAGGTGTAGATCTTGATCATCAATGTCGGATGGTGTCAAATTTAGAAAGGAAGCAGAAAAAGTTTGATCAGCTGCTTGGTGAAGAGAAAACTCTTTCTGCTAGATATGCAGAAGAACGTGACCGTGCTGAAGCAGAGGCCCTTGAATTGAAGGCCGAGTTAGAGAGGTTGAACAAGCAACTGCACACTGAAATGGAGGATTTGGTTAGCTCCAAGGATGAAGTTGAGAAAAACCTGGAATCTGTGCAGATATTGTATGAGAACAAAGCTAATGCTTATGAGATGCTGGAAAAGGCCAAGAGAGAATTGGACCTCCAGATAGAAGACATGAAGATTCAGTTTGAGGGAAACCTGTCTAATATATCTGCTGAGATTGTAGATCTAAAAATGCTTGTTGCTAAACTAAAGGTGGAAGTGAACCAGCAGGAGGAAATTGCACGCATCAAGGAACAGCTGGAGTTTCAGATGGATCAAGTGAAGCGCGAGTCAGCAATAAAGTTGGAAGAGCGCACTGTTCAGATAGCACAGTTAAAAACCGAAGTGGAATCTAAAAGAAAAGAATTGGATCGATTGCAGCAGTCTTTATCCAATACTGAACAGCCGGCATCTGCCCTATCTTCAAAGCTGGCAGCACTAGAAGCTGAGAGAGACTCGCTGCAGAACCTGTTAACCTCTAAAGAATCAGAGCTGCAAGATGCACTAGTAAAAACTGAGATGGAAGCGGCACAGAAAAATGTCGCAGTGAAGAAAGTCCTGGAGCTGGAATCAGAGATTTGTGCGCTACAGAAGGCGTTAGAATTGGAAAAAGCTGCCAGCATAGAGGCAGAGAAAGGAGAATCATTAAGTCAGACAGACATGAGTGACCTGTCCACTGATGTTGATACCAATGATCAGATTATGATGAAACCATGTGACTCGATAAAACGTCAAGTAGAGGGTATAGTTCCCCAGGAAGATGCTGCTAAAGGTGGACTTCCTGCAAAATGTGAGGAGGCCAAAGAAGGTCCAACAGAAGAAGAAACTGTGATTGGTCACACACTGCCTGTGACAGAGTGGGTCCAGCTTCAAACCAATGAGGTCCAAAGCCTGGAGGGCTGTGAGATGGTAAATAAGGTGAAGGGTCATCAAAAGTGTGGAACAAGAGTCCGTAAGAAGACTGACCACGCATATGTTGTCCCAACAGCTAAAGTGTCTGAAGCCATTGTGGATAAAGGTGTTGCTGTGCCTGTCTCTAGCCAAATGTCTGGTGGACAAACGGTGAATAATGACTCCATGTTGTCTGTGAAGGGGGAGTCAGGAAGTAAGAGATGGTTACATGTCACCAATGATGTGACAGTTGTTAAAGACATGCCAGAAAATGTATTTCAGTGTGATCTATTATGTGAGTGTGTACGGTATGGCCCTCGTGCAGAAGGAGAAGATATTGCAGTACAGAGATTGTGTATCTCAAACAAAGAGGAGAGCAAGAAGCCTATGTCTCCTAAACTTCTAAGCCTTGATGGTGATGGCAAAGTTTGCTTTGAGATGAAGGTTACGGAAAAAGTACCCGTGAAACAGTTATACTCTAAAGACATTGATGTGCATGAAGTACATGTTAGTTGGTTTCTGAGCTACTGTGGATTCATGATAGGTGAAGATGAAGATTCTTACGGCTATTCACTAAAAGAATCAAAGTCATGCAATGGGAAGTCTGAAGACTATGCCGAGAAATGTGATGAAAATGATGTGATCCCCTGTATGGCGAATTGTGAAAGCGGAATAGTAAAACTTGCCTTTGCACAGAATGGCCAGGATCTTCGCATAGTGTTTGAAGGGCGGAGAAACCAGAAATGTCGAGCAAGCGGAATTTGGAAGAAGAGACCCCCAGATTGGGAATTCTGGAGAGACACTGGACAGGCATACTTGGTTGAAGAGGGACTTCATCATAGGATGTCTCGTCCCATTGTAGCTCACACCATGGGTAGTGAGCTGAGGGGGAGGGTATGTAAGTATGTGAACCAGAGGGCGCTGTTGAGCGACCCAGGCCAGGCCAGAAAATGCTCTCAGCCACGCCTTTGGGTGGTGGCACGTAACTCCAGAAGGGCTGGAGTATCCTGCAGGAAGCAGGAAATGGTGGACCAGCTAGGACAGAGAGAGAGGCTCTGTCCCAGAAGGGCTGGGGTCCACAGGGGACTGTTGCTGGAGCTGAGCAACAGTCAGGACAGTTAGGGGCTCATGGAGTGAGTTAGGACCCTAACTGTGGTCTAGGTTTTTTGTTGTTTTGCTATGTTGCAGTTAAGCTGAATAAAGCCACTTTTATTTTACACTTGGACCGTCTGAAAGCTATCTTTCCGGCGCCCAGTACCACGAACCACCACTGTCCGGACCAGGAAAAGCCGCCATTTTTGAGTCTAATTCCCCAAGCTGTCACAGAGCATATTATATTGTGTGGGGCTGCTGGGGAGCATATTGTACTGTCTGGGGCCACTAAGGGGTAGTATACTGTGTGGGCCACTGTGGAGTATTATACTGTGTGGAGCCTTACATACCATGTGGGACCACAATGGGGGGCTCAGGGGAGCATTTTATACTGTGTGGGGTCACTGTGGAGCATTATATACCATGTGGGGAAACTGGAGGGCTCAGGAGAGCATTTTATACTGTGGAGCATTATATACCATGTGGAGCATTATACTGTGGGGGGGGGGGTGCTCACAATTCCTGCTGGCAACCCTGTGTGCTATGTCTGCATCACAGCTCCCTCACTATAATCTTGCATATACGTGTAGTGCCCCATGGCCATGTCATTCCCCATACAGTACTGTGCATGAGCTGGCCATGGAGTTATTGGGACCTGCACAGTACAATAGGGGCTGACTATACTGGGAACATACTCAGTAACACCAGATAGTCAGCACATATGTAAGACTTCAGTGAAGGAGCTGTGGTGTAGGCTATTAGCAGGAAGCTGTTCATGGGACCCCAGAACAAGTTCCTTTGGTGGGCCTAAGGCCCTTCAGTCTGACACTGTATAAGGGTGGGTTACTATATATAATTGGGAAATTTAAGTATGAGGGGGCTATTATAAGGGGGAACTATTATTTATAAGATGGGCTATTATTTATAAGGGGGGAACTATTATATATAAGGCATCCAATATAAGGGTGAGCTATTATTTATAAGAGGGGAACTATTTATAAGGGGGTATAATTGTTAAGTGGGCTTATTTATAAAGAGGGCTATTAGTGATAATGGGGACTATTATTTATAAGGGTAACTATTATTTATGAGGGGGCTATTATTTTTAAGGCAGCAGTATTATTTTTACGGGGTGACTGTTACTGATAAGGGGGAATATTACTGATACAGGGCACTATTTATCAGGGAGCTATTATTGATAAAGGTGTAAGATTATTTATAAGCAGGGACTATTATTTATATGGAGGCGCTATAATAACTGATGACTGGGTTCAAAAATCTAATAGGTGGTATAAAGGTGCTCCTTTGAATTGTGTGTGGTAAAATGGGGCTTGTTATTACTTTTTTGTTGGCAGAAAGGAGGCGTTATTATAGGGGTTGTCACTGGAAGACGATGGTGTTGTTTGCATATCAGCATTTGGGGCCCCGCTTTTAATTTTTGCCCAGGGCCCCACTTTGTCTAAAACCGGCCCTGCTCAGCAGTCACGCCAATTAGCAGCCTCAGCAGGCCTCAGGAAGAGACCTATAATGTCACAGGTAGTGACATCGCATGCCCTTCGCTGAGGACGCTGATTGGCTTCAGTGGTCACGTGTGGCTGGGACTTCCGCCACACGTTAACACGGGACCGAGAAGACCAGACTGCGAAGGGAGGCAGCGGAGCATCGTGGAAAGGTAGTTTTTTTTTTTATTTTTTTCAGTGCCCCTAGCTTATCTAAAACTTAAATGGGTTGTCCATTTTTGCCTGGACAACCCCTTTAAGCCCCTTGCCCAGTATGGCTAATTCCGGTGTAAGAGATATTGCACAATGGGCTATTGTACATTATATTTTGGCCGGAATGCCATAGTGGTTTTATTAACCTTTTTCCGACATCTACCATTACTATAAAAAAAAAGCAAAAAAACAATTAAAATATTTTTCCCATATGGTGAACGCCATTGTCAGAAAAAAAAATAGAAACGTCCAAATCACGATTTTACTTCTCATAAAAATTTTTTAAAATGTGATCAAAACAAAGTACATCTGGCCTGCAAAAAAAAGATGCCCTATGCATCCCCATACACAAATATAAAAAAGTTACAGGTGTCAGAATATGGCGACTCCAAGAAATGTTTTTTATTTGCAAATTTTTGAATTTTTTAAGGGGTTAAAACAAAAAAAAAAAAAAAAGATAAATTTGGTATTCCTGGAATCGTACCAACTCATAGAATACATAGAATACAGGTGACACGTCATTTTGGCTACACAGTGAATGCTGTAAAAACGAAGCTCAGAAGAATGTCGCACAAATGCAGTTTTTCTCCATTTCCACCCAATTCTGAATTTTTTTCCAGCTTCCCAGTACATTGTATGGAATATTAAATGGTACCATTACGAATTACAATTTGTCCCGCAAACATTAAGCCCTCATATGGCTCTGTGACCTGAAAAATAAAAATGCTATGAGGTTTGTAATGTGGGGAGTCAATATATGAAAATCAAAAATCGAAAAATGAATGCGGTTTGGAAGTGGTTAGTGGCAGTGGCGTAAGATTGTGGTCGCAGGGGGTGCGGAGGGGTACGGGGCCTGCGGCCAGCTGGAAATGGCCGGGGCCCCAGACTACCATGTTAGTGGTCGGGGAAGGCCTGGTTCCCCGACCGCTATACTTATTGTTAGATGCCAGCCCAGGAGAGGTGACAAAAAATAAAAAAAAATACTTACACTCACCTGTCCTGGGCTCAGCATAGACTCTGGCGCTTTTCCGACCAGACTGCTGCTAAGGTTTAATCAAAGGCCCCAGCGGTGACATCTGGGGCACGGGATGTGGGGACCAAGAGACCAAGGAAGATGGGAAAGACAGCAGGACGGAACGAGGATGCCCCGGATAGGTAAGACAAGGTGAGTATGTTTGTTATTTTTAATCACTTGTCCTGGGCCTCTACTTCTTATATTCAGGGCACTGGGGAGCACATAATAGTATGTGGGGGCCACTGTGGGCATATAGGACTGTGTGGGGGACTCTGTGGAGCATATAATGCTTTGTGGGGGCCACTGCGGAGCATATAATGCTGTGTGGGGGTCACTGTAGGAGCATATTATTCTGGGTAGGGGCCACTGTGGAGCATATTATATTGTTCCAGTATTATCTACATGCCGGGTGCGTTGCTCACTCACCGTATTCTTGATAACTGCAGTTGTGGGCATTAAAGCTGTATCTCTTTCAAGTATCTCAGATATCGCTGCAGCACTTGTAACCGTCACGAATTCGCTCTAGGTAGGGGGCCCAGGACAAAAGTTTGCACCGGGGCCCACAAGACCTTAGTTACGCCACTGGTTAGTGGGCATTCCTAGAATATGTCTAGTAAGATTCCAATTTATCCACATTTCCTCCAGCATTGGGGTGGATTTGTTGGGTATAGTTTAGATATACCATCTATAAAGTATTTTATAATATACTGTAGTTTGTGATGGTTGGCACAGGATGAAGGTTGGAGTACTATCTTCTATGTTTTCAGACATATTTCACTTTTGAATTGTTTATATGATTTAGAGTTTCATGCAGAAAGAACATGATAAAGAGTACTAATACCTTTCTTAGTTCGTATTTGGTCTTGTAGATATGAGAATATTGTTTTCTACACTCTGTTGACACTTGTACTCATTTACAGTGTTACTGTTTCTTCCAGCCTTGAAAAATGCAGTCTGACATCTGAAGACATCCCTCAGCTGGCTGAGATACTCATAGGCCATCAGCTTTCTGATGTGAAGTACGAAATAATACTTAGAATATCCTTATGCATGTTACCATGTGTATTGTCAGTGTGCTAGCTGTGTTTTTCACAGGTGTGAATAATTGCTCTTAAAGGGGTACTCAAGGTAAAACTGATACATACTATGTTATGCCTAATACAAGGTGGCAGTATATACTCAAGAATCTCTCTTTGGTGTTCTTTGAATAAAGAACTAGTGCAAATGAATATAAGAGACTTTGTAGGATATCTTATTTAAGCAATATGTTTACTTCTCCATTTATCAAGCTGAGTTACTGTTTACATATTAGGCTATGGAGAGCAGAGGGGGAGAAAGTATAGATTATGATGTTAATCTGTTTTCCCTTAGTTCCAACAGCAGCACAATATTGGGGTATTTCTGCCCCTGTGTACTGGTAGGACAGAAAGGAATTTTTAATGAACAACAAATAGTTAACCGTAACCCCTCCCCCTTCTCAATATAAGGAAGGAAGTACCAACCCCCCAGCGTGTAATTATAAAGACAAATACATAACAAATAGGGAGGGAGCCTTGTGCTGCTGTTGGGACTAAGGGAAAACAGATTAACATCATAATCTATACTTTTCTAACGTCCCACCAGCAGCACAATATTGGGGATCTAGCAAGCAGAACCCTAGGGAGGGCCCTCTTGAAGAATAGAATTTAACACGGAATGGCCAAAAGAAGTGGCCTCCGTACCCCGGGTGTTAAATCTGTAATGATTAACAAAGGTATGGAGAGAGCTCCAAGAAGCTGACGAGCAAATTTGTTCCCAAGGAACAGCGCTTCTTTCCACCCAAAAGGTAGAAATGGCTCTTGTAGAATGAGCTCGAACAAACTCAGGGGGTCTAACCCCTGTGAAGTGAAAGCCAATTTTATGGCTTCATTGTGCCATGGAGGCTTTAGAGGCCTTAAGCCCATTATTTTTTAGACGGTCAGAGAAAAAAATTCTCTGACCGTCTAAAAGGCCGAGATCTCTGAATATAAATTCCAAGGCATCTGGCCTCATCCAGGGAGTGAAGTTTAACTTCCTCCGGAGATGACGGACTGGGATAACCTGGTTTAGGTTAGAATATGAGGGTACCTCAGGGAGGAACCCTGGCATAAATCTTAGTTGTACTCACCAACTCTCTGAGCTGAGGTTATGGCCAAAAGGAACACTGTCTTTAGTGTGAGAAATTTAATCTCAACCTCTGAGCCACTGGGCTGCCCAAGCAGCACTGGTGACATGTATTGAAATTGCAACCATCAGGCAAGGGAATTTCACAGGAGCAACAGTTTAGATGTTTGTGCCTAGACACAGACTTACCTGGAGGATTCATTACCACCAGACGCAGAGGATGACATCTTACCGCAAGTGTAAGAGTAAATATCAAGAAAGCCAGAAAAAAACGCAATAGTACAAGTTTGTTGAACTAGAATGCCCAGCATGCACACTCTCTGCCAAACAACAAAGAGGCAGAGGAAAGGAAGCAGCACACATATAGAAGAAATGGAGAGCAAAGACTCTCCCAATACCTGAGACAGGTTACACACAAAATAAAAGTCTTTTCAGCTTTTTTTTTTTTTTTTTTTTTGGAAGAAAACAAGCTACCCTGCACAGATTTTATAAAATAAATGGCGGAAGTTAAGATAAAAAAACATTAGCTAGTAGCTCACCTGAAGTAGGTTCAAAGATGTCATCACGCACACAAACCAGCGTACTCTTGACTCCGGCACCCCCACACACGGGAGCTGGAGAGAAGTAGCAGGAAAAGCTCTGCATCGCAATAAAACAAGGACTGCAAGGCTTAAATAGCCACAAAGGGTTCAGCGTGGACACTCACCTATTATAAGCAACAGCTGCAAAAAGGCCTTTCACTGCAGCTAAGCAGACTAAGCAGCAGAGGCAGGAAAGACAGACAAGGAGTTTTAATCTTTGAATTTTGTTCCAGCAAGAACCAAAGGCAGAAAAGAGTCCTCACAGGATGATAGACAAAACAAACTCAAACAGAGAGGAGGGGAAATTCATTCAGAAATCGGAATAACCTCACTATAGGGAAGGTATAACCTTCCCTCCAATTGTCCCACCAACACAGGACAGAAAAAAAAACACGCTGGGGGGTTGGTACTTCCTGCCTTTTATTGAGAAGGGGGAGCGGTTACGGTTAACTATTTATTGTTCATTAAAAATTCCATTCTGTCCTACCAACACACAGGGTCAGAAATACCCCAATATTGTGCTGCTGGTGGGACGTTAGGGAAGCTTCTGTTAAGAACACACTCAGATAAATTCTGCTACATTCTGCTACTCTATGAGTCAAGTAACTTTATTTTTTTTACACTGCTGTGCTTCAAGATAACAGGCAATAAATCAATTAACAGCTTCTTCCCCCTTCTTCCTCCATAGAGTTCTGTGGTATAGCTACAGATTCTGTGTAAAGAAGCAGACTAATAAGGAGATAAAGAGGAGGAGAGCAACCTACTAAGTGCAGAAGGAACAAGATTTGTTTAATTAGATATATTCCAAAGTTTCTTATATTCACCTGTAAGATTCATTTATGAAAAGTTGTTATACAGTATAATTGGAGGTACGCTTTACTCCCTTTCTGCTCTGCCCCATACTATTATATCACACTGAGCATATAGTAGCATATAATACTTAGCATCATAAGAATATGGCTCATTCATGCTGCGGGCACAGGAGCCAGCCAAGACCTGGGACTAGCCGTTGAATTTTGAATTTTGGAAGGGAAAATATGACAAAGTCTCTGAACATTAATATACAATCTACCCTGCATCCTTAAAGGGTTTGCCCTGGAGTGTTCCTTTAAATTTCTGTCTTAGGTGAATAAATTGGAATGTCACACAGAATGGACAGAACAATTTCATATAACTGTTCAGTTCATGTTAGTAAGGTGAGGTTGTGGTGTATACCTATATAAAATCTCACTTATTTTTCCTCTTTCAGTTTATCTGGTAATCCTTTTGGAGATCACGGCTGTAAGAAGTTAATAGACAGCCTTCCCAATATACATATATCAGAGAAACTAGAGTAAGTTTACTGCAAAGGTTGTTCTATATCCTTCAATTATTACCCTGATCAATTGTGTTCTATCCTCAGTTACAATGACCCTGCAGCACCACCTTGGGCAAAGTAAAGAATTACACCGTCCTCAATAAACCCATGATACTGGGTCCTCAAAAGCTGCTTTTGTAGCTGCTCTCTGCTGTGGCTAATAGAAATATTACAGTAAAGTGTGCAACCCCTCCTCATTTGTATTCATTACCTACTATTTTAATAAAACACTATATGAAATGCCACCATAAGTATTAAAAAAAACATAAGCAAAATGTAGTAACATACTACAGTTGTATAGAAATATTCCTTGGGACTGTCTCATAGTGGTGGATGGGTAGAGGTTTGCCTAGATTGGGGTTTACTGTATACTGCATGTTTGTACTGTATGTAATGTTTCCGCACAATATACAGAATATGTATGATGTTCCTAGGCTTAACAGGACCATGTTGTCTGAAGAAGGAATGTCACATCTTGTTTCCTCCATGGTGACTTGCCTCAATGTAAAACTTGTAGAAGCCAGGTAAATATTTTCATGATAATGATAATTATCAGTCTATGTAAATGGATCTCAAGGAGTCCTATTTGCTTTTGAGGGGGTCAGCAAGTCATTATAATCTACAATATAATTATTATAAAATGATTCCTTGTCTTTCATTCTTTCACTTCTTTTAAAGTGGATTGCATCAGACAGCAAAGATCCTTTTCACTGCTACTGAAGAATGCCAAAGAGAAATCAGGTAACATTCCATTTACTGACCAAAAGTGAAATATTTGTGAATTTTGAAGACATACTGACGCTACTTATCCCTATCCTCTCCTGTTCTGACTCTGGCCACCCCCTTCTGTTCTCTGCACTTCATGGTACAGTAATGATGTCCCAACATAGACACTTGACCTCAGCCCATTACAGCTTGCAGCGGAGGCCCACTGTGATGAACTGACCCTCAGTTGTACATCTTTCTTAGAAATGTATTTTTACTTGCTCATGTCCGTCCTCCCCCTACCTACTGGAATGTTGTGTTTAACTTGGGTTTTACATTGCTGGACGATACGCTTCACTGGTTTTATGTGTGTTCATGGGAGATGGCTTGCTATAGCCAGGCACTTTTATTATCCCTGGCCAGATGGCGATGGGGGGATAGCAAGCCAGTGACCTTAACTTCACCCATCTCTCCGAGGGTTCTGCAAAGGTGGGAGAAGGGGGCTGCCTGGGTGCAAGGGGTGGGTGGAGCACTAGCCATATGCTGTGGGCAGACCTGGATTCTGGGGTCATTCAGCAAAGAGGCAGTAAGGAACTCTGATCTGGGAGAAGAGGAGAGAGCTTGCCCTACTGAGGAATGCATTGAGGGCCTAGCAGTGAGGCCTGAAGCATTTCACTTGTTCTGGACAACATGTAGAAGGATTGTTTTATGCAACTTGCTTAAGCTTGCGCCCTAGGCCCAAAACTCTGCTGTGGCCTAGAGAAACGGACTACGAGCCTATGCCGGTATTTTCTCTATCTTTTAATTTCCCTGTTTATTTTTGTGTATTGTATCATCGCTCTTTTGCTTGTATGTTTATGCTTGATCATATTAATATTGTATATTTCTGTATATGCTATTAATTTATACCGACCCACTTGGGTTATTAAACATATAAAATTTATATCGCTCATTTCGTTTTATCCTATGACCCGGTCTACTCACGGTGTGTGAGAGGGAGGTTAAGAAAGAAGTTTGATCGCAGGCGTGCCAGGCGGCTGGGCAAGGCGATATTCTTCACAGTGGTGGTAGCGGTGGGATATTAGGGTAACAGTGTGTGGGTGTGGTATCACGCAGACACTGGGGATTGCAGCAATCCTATGGAACGAGCGCGGTATGAGATCAAGCTTAAAATACGGTGAAAGTTTGGTACAGTACTGTTCCCTCCCTTCTTCTTTTTTCTGTCCTATCTTTTATTTGGCAACGACTTCCAGTGGATGTCTCGGACTCTGAGAAGTGGAGTCAGGGGACGGCAGCAACTGACTGATACAAACGCTGCGCAGATGGCTGATATGGAAGGTGCTGCAGCCAGGCAGGATGAGGAGCAAAGTCCTGAGGGGCTGGCACAAGAAAACATCACCATGCCAGACGGTTCAGCAGGTGCCCGAACCCCAGAGGTAACTGTGCCTGGAGGGACCAGTAACCCCAGTTCTGTGGGGGTAACGGACTTATACTTGCAAATGGCCTTACAGCAGATAGACGCCAGTGACTCTAGCACCCGACTGCAGGTGATTCTCCAGTATCGAGAAGCTGCAGAGCGCCGGGCGGAGAGAGAAGCTGCAGAGCGCCGGGCGGAGAGAGAAGCTGCAGAGCGTCAGGCTGAGCGAGAGGCCCGTGAACGCCAAGCGGAGAGGGAGCATCAGCTTGAGCTAAAAAAGCTGGAACTTCCCCGGCAGGTGCAACCTTCTCCTGCACAAACTCCAGGAGCCCAAGCACTAAAGATCCGATCTGAGGACTTTCCAATCTTGGAAGAAAACGGGGATTTGGACTCGTTCTTGCGAGGATTTGAGAGGGCGTGTAAGCAGTATCATATTCCCCAGGCAGAATGGGCCCGTTACCTGTCTCCCCGGCTGAAGGGTAAGGGCCTGGATGTTTCCACGAACTTACCAGAGGACGCGGGCTATGAGACCATCAAAGCGGCGCTGATCCGGAGATACCGGCTCACGCCGGAGGTGTACCGCAAAAAGTTAAGGAATATACAGCGGGGTCCCACAGAGAGCTATGCGGATGTTCTGTACCACTTACAGGCTACATTCCGGCAATGGATTAAAGGACTTACTGTTACCAAGTTCGAGGAGCTTGAGGATTTGATGATAAAAGACCAGTTCCTCCATGTGTGCCCTCTGGAGGTCCGCCAGTTCGTGTGTGATCAGAAACCCGAGACAGCAGACAAGGCTGCAGAGATTGCTGACGACTATGTGTCCACCAGGGAGCAAGGGATCAAGAGAGGAGCCACACTGCAGAGACCCTCAAGCGGGAAGGAGGGGCAGAGTTGGAGTTCACCACAGCCTGCGGTCTCCAAGTGGGGTAAGACAAACTCTGTCCCGGGTGCCCCCTCTACTTCCCCTGTCCCAAGAACTCTGGACGCCCCGGGGACCCCCTCTAAATCCCAAGGAGAGGTCCGGCGGTGTCATGCCTGTAACCAGCCAGGACATTTCAAGGCGGAGTGCCCCAACCGCTCTAAGAACCCCCCTGTTTCCCCAGCCACGGCAGCTGGCCCATCTGTATACTTGGTGGGGAGGGAGAAGTTGCAATCCGATGCCAACAGTCAACAGGTCATTGTGGGGGGTAAAGTGGTCATGGGATTTCGGGACACTGGGGCGCAGATTACTCTGGTGCAACCTGACTTGGTCCCTGCGGACAGTATTATCCCTGGAAAAACTCTGACCCTGAAGGGTATTGGACAAGAACGCTTAACTGTGCCCATGGCTTGCGTCCACTTGGACTGGGGTGCGGGAAAAGGGATGCGTGATGTGGGGCTAATGTCTGATCTGCCTGCCAATGTACTATTGGGAAGAGATTTGGGGCCCTTGGTGTCCCAATATGGGGTGGGAGCAGCCCCACCTCGCTGTGACAAAATGTCTGTACTGAAGGATGATTTTAATGAGGTGTTGAAGTCTGTCACACAGACACAGGCAGAGGGAGGGGTCAGCCTTTTGTCTCCCCTTGCTATGGGCCCAGCTGAAGTAATCAGTGAGCATGTGAATGAGACATTGTGGAATGCTGACCTGGCTGTAGCCCCGCCCACATCTGCGGGTGATGAGAGCCCCCTCAGTGTGACCCTGGCTCAGCCATTCACCCATGCAGTTCACTGTGAATCAATGAATAAATGCAATGTCAATGTAATTGCTAATTCTTGCCTTGCAGGTTTACAGGGTAGCTCTTCTGAGATGCTGGGGGCAACCCCAACTGAGGACAATGTGCCAGGTGGTCAGGTGGGTCACGGGGATCTCAGGGCCGATCCGGATGAGGAACGGACTGCTGGTATTGCGGTGGTGACCCGCAGCCAGAGTGCTAGAGGGGTGGAAGGCGCTCCGACCCCTGAGCCGTTCCCTCTGTCACCCGGAGATCTCACTGAGACCGCCATGACTAACCTCCCCACACTGGAGCCGGAGGAGCCCGGCGGGTATATGACATGCACATCTCTTATGTCTGGTTCCAGTCAGGAGTTCAGGGACGCTGTCCAAGCTGACCGCAGTCTGGACGCATTGAAGGAGCGTGCTGATCAACCTCCCTTGGAGTTGGACAAGGACCGCGTGTACTGGGAGCAAGGGAGGTTGTACTGGGAAACGATCCCCACAAAGGGAAAAGAAAGTCGGCTCAGGGAGAAACATTTGGTGGTACCCCAACCCTACCCGGTGGAGTTGTTGCGGATTGCTCATGATATTCCACTGGCAGGCCACCTGGGGATCGCTAAGACCAAGGCTCGCCTCAGCCACTTATTCTACTGGCCTAAGATGGGGAAAGATGTAGCTAAATACTGCCGTTCATGTGACACTTGTCAGAGGATGGGCAAGGAGGGGCAAGGCTCCAAAGCACCAATGATACCTATGCCCATCATAACCGAACCTTTCCAGCGGGTGGCTGTGGATCTCATTGGACCCCTGTCCATTCCCAGTCGCACCGGGAAACGTTTCATATTAACGGTAGTAGACTACGCTACTAGGTACCCGGAAGCTGTCGCTCTGTCTTCCACCCGGGCTGATGTAGTGGCCAAGGCTCTGGTAGGCATCTTCTCCCGTGTTGGATTTCCCAGAGAGATGCTCACAGACCAAGGTATCCAGTTCATGTCTGCCTTGATGCAAGGCCTGTGTAAGGTAACAGAGGTGCAACATCTGGTGTCCAGCCCGTATCACCCACAGACCAATGGCCTGTGTGAACGGTTCAATGGCACCCTGGAGCAGATGCTCAGGATGTTAGTCGAGTCCCATGGGCGCGACTGGGAGCCTTATCTCCCGCTCCTGCTGTTCGCTTACCGGGAGGTGCTGCAAGCCTCAACGGGGTTCTTCCCCTTTGAGCTCTTGTACGGGAGATGTGTACGTGGGCCCCTAACTCTTGTGAAAGAGTCCTGGGAAGGAGAAACAGCCATCCAAGGTGTGCCAGTCATGCCCATGGCCCAAGTGCAGACGGCATGGGGTGCTGGAGTTGGGACCCAAGAAGGGGGTGTGTCAAATGTATTACCTGTCAATGTATTGTGGAGGGATGGTTTGGGGAAGCATGATCTCAGTCATTTGCCCAAGGTATCACCATCACCCACCCAAGTACAGGAGGAACAGGATGTAGGTTTGGAAGCAAAGGGGGAGGTGCAGAATCCCCTAGAACTCTCCCAACTAGCGGCTAGTGTGGGAGAGACCCTGAGAGACTGCCGGGAAGGGGTCTCTGAACCGGTACCACAAGGGCCTGGGGTTGCGAGTGTGGATCTGCGGGATGCCAGCACTCAGAACGAAGTCCCAGTGCAGGCCGGGGGTAGCCAGGTGGGCGGAGACTGCCAGGATGGGGTCTCAGAACCGGTACCACAAGGGCCTGGGGTTGTGAGTGTGGGTCTGAGGGACGCCAGCACTCGGGGGAGGGACCCAGAGCAAGCAGGAGGTAGCCAGGTCTACTTAATTCAGAGCCTGAGCCTTAGAAGAGTCTCCATTCAGACAGGAGAGGAAGAGGTATCAGTACGCCAGGAATATGGTCAGGGACCAGCGCAGGTCCTGGCGGGGGTGAGGGCCGCCAAGGTGTCCGCGGAAGGTGATCTTAGGATCGTCCTTCCTCCTGACACGCTCTAAAAGGGGGAGGTGTGATGAACTGACCCTCAGTTGTACATCTTTCTTAGAAATGTATTTTTACTTGCTCATGTCCGTCCTCCCCCTACCTATTGGAATGTTGTGTTTAACTTGGGTTTTACATTGCTGGACGATACGCTTCACTGGTTTTATGTGTGTTCATGGGAGATGGCTTGCTATAGCCAGGCACTTTTATTATCCCTGGCCAGATGGCGATGGGGGGGATAGCAAGCCAGTGACCTTAACTTCACCCATCTCTCCGAGGGTTCTGCAAAGGTGGGAGAAGGGGGGCTGCCTGGGTGCAAGGGGTGGGTGGAGCACTAGCCATATGCTGTGGGCAGACCTGGATTCTGGGGTCATTCAGCAAAGAGGCAGTAAGGAACTCTGATCTGGGAGAAGAGGAGAGAGCTTGCCCTACTGAGGAATGCATTGAGGGCCTAGCAGTGAGGCCTGAAGCCTTTCACTTGTTCTGGACAACATGTAGAAGGATTGTTTTATGCAACTTGCTTAAGCTTGCGCCCTAGGCCCAAAACTCTGCTGTGGCCTAGAGAAACGGACTACGAGCCTATGCCGGTATTTTCTCTATCTTTTAATTTCCCTGTTTATTTTTGTGTATTGTATCATTGCTCTTTTGCTTGTATGTTTATGCTTGATCATATTAATATTGTATATTTCTGTATATGCTATTAATTCATACCGACCCACTTGGGTTATTAAACATATAAAAATTATATCGCTCATTTCGTTTTATCCTATGACCCGGTCTACTCACGGTGTGTGAGGGGGAGGTTAAGAAAGAAGTTTGATCGCAGGCGTGCCAGGCGGCTGGGCAAGGCGATATTCTTGTGAGTGGGAGGTTAAGAAAGAAGTTTGATCGCAGGCGTGCCAGGCGGCTGGGCAAGGCGATATTCTTCACACCCACTATAGCAAATGCTTTGGTTCTAGTGGTCCATCCCCAAAGTATTAAATGGAAAACAGTTTTTTGTGGATTATCAGATGATGGAAAGGAATTTCACCCTGTATATCTAAAGAAAAATGCAGCACCATATGTACAGCGATCAGATGCATGCCTTGGGGCACCAGTGATACAAAGAATCAAAAATAGGCAGCACTCCACAATATTAAAGTAAAAAAGGTGGCTTTTTTATTTTGACATATGTGAAACAGTTTGAAAAAATCTCATGGGACCTTTATAAGGCTATGTTCACATCTTAGTATGCCTGTTTGCATCCACTTTTAGTGCATCTATTAAAACAGATACACTAAGCAGATGATAGAAACATGGTGTGAGCATAGCCTTACAAGGGTGTCAGAAGTTTTTTCTGAAATGTTGCACATGTGGGTAGATAAAGAAGCCATATCTATTTTTACTGTAATACATTCTGTTGATTTTTGATTCTTTATTTGTTCGTGTCTTCATATCATGTTCTAGGATAACTGGTTTCAAGTATCACCAGAAAGTGCTGGAGAAATTGTGCGAGTTCCTTTCACAGTGTAACAAGATAACACATTTGGAGTAAGTCCACATGATTTATGAATACTTTTATACTGTATCTCACATTGTAGTTATCTATGATGCTGACAAAGAAGGCTTTAGTAAAAGTTTACCTTTAATTTATTTCAGTTTATCTGACAACAGACTGGAAAATGCTGGAGTCACTGAAGTATCTCAGATCTTTTCTAAACTAACATGGCTTCGCTCAGTAAAGTAAGTTGTGGTAAAGCATAGTTGTAATCCATTGTAATCACATTTTAATAATTTTATTCTCATAAGCCCAGCCCTTGAGTACCCATCATGCTCTCTTAATGACAACCAAAACACCACTACTAATAGCACCAGTGCGCCCTGATAAAAACAGCCTACCTAGATGAAGTGTAGAAAATGTTTACCGCCAAAGCTCCTGTCCTGCACTATGTGGATCCTTGCATCTATATAAGTTTGCATGGTGCTAAAGTCTGCTCCAGCATATTTGCACATTACCAGGGAGTGATACTCCAGCAGTCAATAGGCAGCCTCTCATATATTACTCCTTGCCTCAGTATTGACCCTGACTAGCAGAGCTGAGTGCTAATACATTGGTTTTGTGCAGACTTTGTAGCAGTTGTAAAGCGCTCGGTGAGGACAGCTGAAGTACTTGCTCTTGTGGTAATCAGGTAGAGATGTAAAGAGAATTTGGGTCTCTAGTAGTTTTCACTTCCCCCATCCTCTTTGGTGTGTGCTGCAGAAAGTTACAACAGCTGAAGCTTTAGCTGTTGTACCTTGATACCGGCAACAACTTTGTCAAGACCAAAACAAGAGAGAGGATGGAGCAGTCTGCAGAAAGCATCTCAGTTACAAACCAGACTTTACAGTGTTCACTGCTGCTCTTTCCACTCACTGTGATACGAGAGCTCTGCAATAGATTAAATATGTGTAACATGTAAATAAGTGTGTGAGTGAAGTTATACTTTATGGGGATGAAGAGTCTTTCACAGGGTAAACAAATGCCTAGTTATAGCTCTGGCATAGAGATTTTTATCTCAAATTTTTTTGAAATTTCAATGGGATTTCCGTAGATAGCCAAAGTACAATGTTCAGCTATACCCAGCACTCTCACTGAAATTTATGGAGCGGTGCGCATGTAGGACAACCGCTGGTCCATTTAAAAGTCCCCTGTTCTCTTGATAAGTGGGGGAGTGAGTAGTCAGACCCCCGCCATTAGAAGACCCCTTTAAGTAAAACAGTGCCAACTGTTGCTGGCACTGTTTATGAAGGGTACTCTGCTTGTTCTGCTATTTACTGCACTGTGCTGTCGTTGTTTTTGGCAGGTGCTTCTGCTCACACTGTGTTGGAGGCACTTTGCCGCACTGTGAGTTGTTGTAAATGGAGGCATTATAATCTTTGGATACTGATGGAAGTGTGCTATGAATGCTTTACTGCAGGAACACCCATGCATTATTTCAACGGGAAGATTTTAGTAATATTATTTTACAGGACATATAGCATGTTCATTATGGCGTGAATTCCATATTCAGAAGCCATTGTAACTTCACTGAAATGCAATGCTGCTTGCTAGGAATCCAAGGCTGAGCTGTAGATTTCTACTGCAGATAATACCTACAATCCACAGTAGAAATGTCTATTGCAAATCCTATTGTAAATCCTGTCCATGTGAACCTAACTATTTGAATGCTTTTATAGCATTTTGCATTGTTTTTACACTTATATCTTTTCTTTTGTTATAGTCTAAGTGGAAATAGAATATCTCTGGGTGGCATTATTTGTCTGGCGGAGTCTTTATCTACAGTGAAAAACTTGACTGATGTCTCCATTAGGCAAGTTCATGTTTTATTACATCTTTTTTTCAGTTTGATATCTAGCTCAACTTACAAATTTTTTATTTTTCTGTCTGTAGATTTGGAACTCATCATAAAGTGCTGTTAACATTTTTAGAGAGCGACAGGTAAATATAAAAAAGTTATATGGAATGCAGTCACTTTTAATGCTGAAATACTGTACAAGACAACTACCGGTGTCATATTAGGTATTGCAAATGATATTCATATGTGCAGTGTGCAGCTATAACAGTGGTCATTGGGAGGAAGCTGTATTGAATTACATATTTGGAACGGAAATCTTCTGTAGCAGCCAGAATGTACAAGGAGGAGATGGAGCCCATAGCAAGAATAATTTACAGCCTATATGGTTCTTGATCATGTTTGTTCCATTCTCATAGGGATACCCCTGATATCATGGCGCTGAATATACTGTAGGTAATTTTATGACACCCATGCTGCGTGTCAGTCAGCAAAGATGCTTTTCCTGGGGTGTATATACACTTTTGGTTTCTTACCTGCTTTTTACTGTTTTAACATGCTGATATAAGTGCTGCCTTGATGTTTTTCACTGTGAAAGTCATAACTTGTTTTATGATACTGATGAACTCTAAGACTGGGAACACACTCTGCAGGTTAGTTACTGTGAGTTCGCTGGTGGGTAGCCTGTCTACAGTTGGAGCATAGCAGATGAGATTTAATTGAATCCTATTCACATGCTCTGTAAAAAACAGCAGTGCAACATGTCTTAACCAAAAGTCTGTCAATTATTGCTGCAAGTTTTACCTGCAAATTTCAGCCATTGCAACTCACAAGTTGAAACCCATGTGGGGAGCTGTAGAGAAATCTTATAAAGGAAATTGGTGCTGAACTTCTCTGTGTACATTCAGCGGTGTTCTCACTGTATTTGGCCTCAGCCTAATAAAGAAGAATTTTTTAAAACTTTTACATGGCCTGCAATTGTATATGGTAGACCTCATCTATGGCCGGCTGCTGAATTGAGGAAACTATTACATTTGTTCTTTATATTGAAATAGCATAGAAATTTCACCCAGACAACCCTACTTCTTACTAGTGGTAGCAGGGCCAATGGGTCTCTGTCACACAGTCTAATGTCATTTAACAAAGTGAACAAAGTGCTCACTTGTGTGCTATGCCCTTTTGGTGCCTGAATGGTACTGTTTGGATCTCCTCTGATAGTGAATGGTGTACAGATTTATATGGACTATGAGCTGGACTATACAGACCTGTATAGACTTTCTATGAGCCAGTATATGCTCACTCCCCTCTCTGAGAATGAAAGGGTCACAGAACCATCTGAGTGCTCCTAACTCACATATCAAAATTTTTCACATTGTCACTGTGACATGTCAAAATATCATGTTTTATTAAATGATAGAAATTGTTTGTTTGTTTGTTTTTTTTATTATTTTATTTTACAGGGAAGAGTCTTTCCTGATCCCAAAGAAAACCAGATCAGCATCACCTCAGAAGTCCTTCAGGTGAACAGAGATCATACCTAGAGTTTTTATGTCTTCTGTGCATTCACCCTGGGAAATGGCTGTTATATTCACATTGAAACATACAATTGTAACAATAGTTCTTACATGTAAATGGGTCTTACCCTATATTTACTCGACAGTGAAAATTTATTTCACTGTCTGTGAATGGGGGCTATTCACATGACTGATATTTTGATAATCCATTGAAGATCCAATGTTCATTTTTATTGATCCCTCCATACACTGCAATCTATGAAGACAGGTGCCCCTCGGGTGTAAAATGGCCGTGAAAAATGGACATTTTCCACAGCTGTTTTCACCCACGGTCATGAGAATGTTGGCTAAATGTGTCTGTCTACCTGGCAGATAAATCCTGGAGCTGTCTTTTAGGTACTCTATCATCCATTGAAAGACCATGATGGGAAATATATGAACACAAAGAATATTACAATTATCAAGAATTCTGTCTTATATTCAGTCTGTACTTCTTTCATTTCAGCCTGACAGAATACCGCATGACTTCCCAGAAACTAAAGAGTCTCATACTGGCACTGATCCAATGTTCTGATCTCACACAGATAAAGTATGTACTAGTTTCACAATGTGGTTTCATACATGTAGAGGCATATTTTTAGTACAGTAGTTATTTATTGTTATTACTCTTGCATACATAGCAACATATTCCGTAGCACTTTATACACATTGTTATCCCGCATTGTCCATAATAGGACTTACAATCTAAATTCCCTGGTAGTATGTTTTTTGGATAATGGGAAGAAACCTACACAAACAGGGGGAAAACATACAAACTCCACGCAGCTACTATCATTGGCCCAATTTGACTCCAGGTCCCCAGCACTACATGTCAACAGTGCCAACCACTGAGCCACCATATTGCCATGTGCGGCAGGTGTTATATTGCAGTGAGATAATACTATATCTTAAAGAGACCGTGACACTGTACAAAACCTAAAGACATTTTGAAATAATACAAAGCTTCAAAATGTAGAATTAAGAAATGTGTTATTCATACTGTCACTGGGACAGGGTTTGGCCTTTACTATAGCTTGAGCAGTAGGCATAATGCATATGCATGCACAAGTGCAAACAGAGGAAGCTATGGATTATTATGGGACTACATATCATTATGTGACTACATTTGCCAAGTGGATGGAAAATATTTACTGCAACTACAAGTGTTACATATGATATAGCCTTGTGCTACAGTTTTCTTAGCAAATCATGAAAACCACGGAAAATGAAAGCATACCTGGTGTTAAAGGGGCACTCCCATCTGAAGGGTATGAATTGTATTCATGGAAAACCATCTTTAATTTAATTTTAAGTGCTATGACATCTTGTAGAAACTGTCCACCTTCCTTATATAAGCTTATCCCAGCTTGATTTGGATTCTGAGTTATATAGGAGTGCTTCTAGCTTTGTGCAATGACCCGATACCTAATGGTAATTGTAGGTGCTCTGCCAGGGGTGCAGCTGTAGTAGTTGCTACCAGGCCCCTGACACTAATGGGGCCCCAAAGGTCCTTCTGTTACATAAAATATACCACTATTATAAATGGCACAAGGTAAGTACGGGCCCCATTACAGATCTTTCAATAGAGTCTAAGGAGCTTCAACCTACATTTCTGTGCTCAATATAATTAAAATAGTTTCACATAAAGACATACAGTGGAAGAAAAGATTATCACAAATCACCAGATAATCCAAATCTTTATTAGAACCACTGACACCAAGCACCTTGGCATCCTGGTACCTGTGGTTCTAATACACAAGACCGGGATTATCCAGTGAATTCCGCTACGCTCCTCTGATGGATTTCAATTTGATAGATTGAACTCCGCTGTTAAGGTAGACAGAAACATTAGATAAATGTGAACTGAACCCAGCAAAGGTACTAGCAAATGGTGTTTAGTGAATGGGGCAAACTGACTGTCAATAGAGTTATTCAGCCTGCAGATATCTCTGTGTATGGCCAGAGTTATTATGATCAGCAAATAAGGCAAAGTAAGCAATCAATATCGTAATATGTTCTATCCTATAGCAAATCTTTTAATGGAAGATACAGATGACGTGAAGTCATATCACTAAAAATCTTAGTACTTCATATTAGCAGCTATAAAGTAGATGTCACCACGTATTATGAAATGAACACATCCTAAGCAAAGAATATATAGTTCATTTACATATCTACCAACCTTCCTGGCAGGATTCCTAAGAGGCCTGGCATATTTCAGGTTGTGGACTTTTTACTGTAAATCACTTCATTAAATGTTAATAAAGTCATTGTTTGAGGATGGACATACCACCCAGCGCATGCCACCCAGCGTGATGTCACCGCCTCATACTTCTCCAGATCTCTTGCTACAGCTAGTAAATTATTACAACAGCAGTATCCACTACAGTAAAGAGTATGTGTGGATTAGTGAGGGCAAGTCTGTATATAATAAGAGTTACATATAGTACATACCTGCTAGCATTGGCAATGAGTGCCATATCATTGCTCCTATAGCAATGTATTCCACAATACCCACATGGACAGAGTGACAGTCATAATTTAATTTAATTTCACTATTGTCCCCATAACAGTACCAGACACAGAGTTTCGTAGAAGACTGTCATTGTGCTCCCATCATAGTCCCTCATCTACCTCCCAACAGCTCTAGCAACAGTCTTTTCTAGTCTAGTCTTTTTATAACAGAGGATAAGAGACCTGCTATCATGATATGGGGAGTCAGGTAATAGAAGCATGAAGCACCACAGAGATAAGGTGGCCGCACACATTAGATGAAAATGATTTTGGCGGGACAAGTTAACCATTTAATGTGTATGGTGGTATCCCAACTTTTCTTTGATGGTAGATTTAAGGGAAAGAAGGGTTCAAGCATATTGAGTTTTACCATACGCAATGCTTTGTTCGCAATGGCGATAACCTGCCATAAGTTTCTGCCAATGGCTTATTACCCATTGCTTACTGGGAACACATGTACACTATGCATGTGTATGGGGAGGTCTGGAAAAATAGCTGTTGGATGAACAGGTAAGACAAAATGTGATATCTCTTATCTTTATATTTATTTCTGTCTGCAGTTTATCCAACAATGCACTAAACTATGAAATGATCGCCATCCTGCTAAATCACTTTCCACAACTCTCCCACCTGACAAAGCTCAAGTAAGACATCCACTATTTTTACCTTCAGTGTGCTAGTTGGTGCTCCATAGTACTGTATAAAACATGGACAATAAAGGAGCACAACACCATTACGTTTTCTTACCAGGTTTATAAAGAAAGAAATTGAATACACTGTTTTATGCCATATATTGTTATATTATGTGAATCTGCCACTCACAAACAACTGAAAAAGATCACAAATTTTAAGAAAGGTGTGGGAACAGATTAAAGCCCAGCTATACATAAGATAATGATTGGCCCCAATGTCTTAAGCTGTGAGGCTGATTGATAAAATATGTCCCAGGTATGGAGAAGGAGTAGCTTGGCAGATAGGACCTTGGGAAAGAAAGGTGTGGGGCAGCAAAGGAATCATTTGGTACAGGAGGGTTTGCCTCAATGACAACTTGGCAAGAAGTAGCTGGTACTAGTAGAAAGGAGTGGTTTGCCACACAGAAAGTAAGTAGAAGTCTGTCATTGTCAGATAGGACCTGAGGAAGGAGTGGTGTCAGAGATTAGGTCGGGAAGGAGTGGTCCATCATATAAGAGGCTGAAAAGGAGTTGTTAACCACATAGGACCAGGGAAGGAGTTAATATGACACAAAGGAGGGTTGAGGAATTTTGGCAGATAGAAGGACTGAGATGAATTGGTTTGGTGCATAAGAATGTTAATAAGAACTTGTCTGGTGCATATGAAAGGTGTGAAGGAGTGGTCTGGAAGGAAGTGGTGTGCCACTTAGCAGTTGTGGTTAAAGTGTTATGGTACTAGCAACTGTCTTTTATGATAAAAATAAACATACATTTATAATCAGAAATAAGAACACTAAATATTTTTGTAGGGTTGTCTAATTCTTAGTGAAATGTAAGGATATTAATGGTAAGCAGGAAAATAAATGATTGGTGAACCTTGCATAAGGAAGTGTGCATGTTGGAAAGCTACAAAATGCCTATAGTTGTGTACAAAAGTAACTTCTGAATTATTCACCCATAATTTTTTCTCTACTGTGTTCTTAGACTCAGTACAGGTGACCTATCCCCAAACTGTGTGTTTTTACTGGCCAACTCTATTAACATTTGTGACCGTATTACTGAAGTTGTTGTGAGGTAAGCAGTGAGATTATATATTACATCTTATATCATTATTCCCCAGCTTTTTTAGGATGGATGGATACACTTAAAATTTTCAATCTAGCATATTACAGTATTAGGGTCCCTTCACACAATGGACTCTGGCACTGAATTTGACATGGATTCCACCCCAAAATAGTGGTAGATTTCACCCTGATTCTCTCTCCCATTGTATTGAATGGACAGCAGAGATGTCCTCCCACCGCGGTCCTTCTGCTGGGCTGTCTTCTGAAAGTGAAACTGCTCACTGGCTGTGACGTCCTAGATCCCTTCAGCTGAAGCCGTTGATTGGCCTCAGTGGTCACGTGACAGCTGAGGCCAATCAGCAGCCTCAGGAAGAGACCCTGGGATGTTACAGGTAGTGACATCACATGTCCTTCGCCGATTGGGCCTCAGCGGGGACCTCCGCTGGAAGATAACAATGGACCGGCAGGACCGAACCACGCTGGGAGGCATCGGAGCACTGGGGAAAAGTTAGTATGATTTAATATAAAAAATTTGCCTAGACAACCCCTTTAAGTCTAGTTTAAGGTTGCACTGTCTAAAATTTAGACACTATTAGTAAATCTGCCCCACTGTTTTTTTTGACAAACCAACAGAATAAGCCATACATGCCTATTTAATGGTGGTCTGATGGCAAAGACTGACGAAAGTTTGATTAAACAAGTGACTGCTCTGCTCAGAGAGTCATTGTAGGTAATAGCTTTTTTAAGCTGTTAATACTGGGGCAGATTTATCATACCTCCCAACTTTCAAAGGACTGAAAGATGGACAGACTGTGAAGTGCGCTGCATGTGCCACAGAATTGAGCCCCATCCACTTCCGTTTAGACTCTGCCCATTCTCAGCAATTACTCTCTGTGCCCCCATACAGTATAATGTCCCCCTCCAGTTGTTGGCGTTATATAAATAAAATGTATTATCCAGTTACTCCCACAGTATAACGTTCCTCTCCCGGTGCATCCACTCCCTTTCCAGATGCCTCCACAGTATAAAGGTCTCCCTCCAGATGCCCGACAGTTTAATGTCTACCTCATCTACCCTACAGTATAAAGTCTCCCTCTAGTTGTCCCCACAGTTTAATGTCATCCTGCAGTTGCCCCCACAGTATAAAGCCCCTCTCCTGTTGCCCCACAGTATAAAGTCCCTCTCCTGGTGACCCCATCGTATCATACAAACATAACAAAAAAAAACTAATACTCAAATTGCCCCATTCCCTTGCTGTTCTGTTCTGTCCTTGCTCTCGGAGGCTCCAGGGAGCAGCAGACACGATGTAAGTGACGTCACCACATCGCGCCTAGTGTTCTCAAGACACCCGGAGCAAAGACAGGGTCTGAATGGTGAAGCAGGAAGCAAGCGCTCTCTGCTTCACCACTGTATTCAAATCATCTGCATCTCGATGCAGTTGAGTTGAAGTCAGGACATACCTCTTGCCGACCGGAACAGCGTAACAGTATCTGAAATCCAGACTGGTGTTTTATACGCCAGTCTTAATAAAGGCCCGAGCTGGTGCAGGGAACAAGTGATTTTTGAAAAGTCTCCAGCCTCTCCATAAATCATCTGCATATCCCAATGTCAGAATGGAAATCTATGCCATTTAGGAACTGGCATAGATTTCTATTATAACTCACGCCAGAAAACCAGTATGAGTTTCAATAAATATGGCAGGCCGCCGCTGAGGCATCCCTGTCCCAACCCCACTTGACTTACATCTGTACAATGTGGTGAGCAAAGCACAGAACAGTGGTTATGGTGCACATTTTGCGCAAGAAAGGGCCTTGTGCCACAATATCATTGATAATGCTCCCCCACAGTGCCTATATATTAATGAAGTTTTCTGATTGTAGATCTGCTGAATACATCAGTTTGCGATTACAGAGGCAGCAGAAGGCCAGTACTGTGATTTGTAGGTATGTAATACAAGGAAATATCACTCACACACAAGCTATTGTACAAATGCAGCCTTGAAAAACATTTTAGCGTATAGCTAACACTGTATACAGGATCTGTATCTGACACTAAATGGGTCATGGGTGTAGCGTCTACTGTAATTAGCTAAAAATTTCACATAATTTTAGAACATTTATTGCACACCTTTTTTTTTTTCAAATTCACTTTATTAATTTTTCAAATAAAAACAAAGACAGGACAAAGTGTCCAAAAACAAGGGAGTGTGTCAATCTATGGAAAAAAAGAGCCTATAGATGTTTTTGAAAAGAAAATGGTTGGAAGGGTGGTGACCCTTGTGGTGGGTTGCTCACCTTGTATGGTTGTGTATGTCACAACAACCAAAACAAGGTGGTAGGTAGGTCCTGGGAAGGCTGTGACCATTGATCACTGCTCCTGGTATCTTCCATGGCCGTATTCACATAGAAATAGGGATGAGTCTCAAAGGCTTAATCATCCAAAATACCAGTTTGCGCGCTCTTTTCCAAATAATGGTATCCAAATAATAGTATCAAAGATAAGTAGTATTATCTCAAAAAGCCAGTTTATTAAAATGTCTAGTGAGTGATAATGCTTTTCAGGTTGTTTAGGAAACTCCTTTCTCAGATTAAATGACAACATTTGAACAAGAGAAGGCACAGACGGTCAACAAAAACATGAACCAAATGTTTTTGAGGGACAGGATGGGGAGCGGAAGGGAGGATGGAAAGGGGGGGGGGAGAATCCACCATGTTGAATACTGGGAAGGAAAAAGCTAACGTCTACTTGGTGGCAGCAATGTGGCACCGGACAAAACCCAGGACACAATAAGAGACTTACTTCCAAAGAAGAGTTCAAAGCGCAAACAGTAAATCAAGTAGATGGCGTGGAGGGGAGAACGATATTGCACACTTTTATTTATCAATTTTCTTGATATGCTTTTTGATGACCACTAGAGGGGGTCTATGTACATTTTATATTTTCACAGCTTTAGAGCTATAAAAAAAAAAAAATGCTCTCAATGTATTAATAGATGTTTGCTCTAAAAAGATAAATGAATAGATGAACAAAAGTAAATATCAACTTGGTGACAACCTGTTTGTGAGCTATAATGGTGGTCATGGTGGTTGTCATCCTGATTTGTTGGACATTAACATAAGTCTAAGTTCACATCAGCTTAATTTCAGTCCGCTGCACTGATCCGTCATAGGATTCAGAACAATAGATTGAAAAATGAATATAATAGATGCAGATGAAGCACATTCTGTCTGTATTCACCATTCACTGTAGTGTAAAAAAAAAACAGATAGAAGCTTTCTTCTGCCGTGTTTGGACTTTGTCTTCCATCTGAAAAATAACCAAAACAGCTGTTTTTTAACATTACAATGAATGCAGCAGGATGTGCTCCATTTGTATCCACCATTATATTGGTTTGTAACTCCATTGTTCTGATACTATGATGGGTCAAAGCAATGGACTGAAATTTGGCTGATGTGAACTTAGCCTAACAGGTAACTTCATCATCAGAGAATTTGAGGAACTGTCTTATTAATCTTGTAAGAAAATACTTGTCAAATACATTATATGGGCATTTTGTTTCAGCTTGGTACATTGTAGCTATATATCCTAAACAGAGTGAAAACAGCAGACCACCTGTAATCCTGTATTATGCTAAATGTCATGTTTTGGTTGTATGTTGTAAAATTGTAAATGCATGAATAAGCTGCCAAGAAGCAGAGAAGCAAAGTAGTATTACATGACAGAGCCTGTCAGTCAAAATGACAGCTACTAGATTTATTATAACTACAATGATGATGAAATTGTTCTTATCGTTTAGATTTAACAATTGTAAAATTGGTAAGAATGATATCCCTAACCTGATGAACACACTCCAGCAGAACCCTAACCTGTTTGAAGTCAGGTATGTATGTTCTTGTGTTCTCATGGGCTGCTTTTATTTACAGTGATGGCCAAAAGTATTGGCACCCCTGCAATTCTGTCAGATAATACTCAATTTCTTCCAGAAAATGATTGCAATCACAAATGCTTTGGTAATAATATCTTCATTTAATTTGTCTTCAATGGGAAACCACAAAAAGAATTGTCAAAAAGCCAAATTGGATATAATTCCACACCAAACATAAAAAAGGGGGGTGGACAAAAGTATTGGCACCCTTTGAAAAATCATGTGATGCTTCTCTAATTTGTGTAATTAACAGCACCTGTTACTTACCTGTGGCACATAACAGGTGGTGGCAATAACTAAATCACACTTGCAGCCAGTTGAAATGGATTAAAGTTGACTCAACCTCTGTCCTGTGTCCTTGTGTGTACCACATTGAGCATGGAGAAAAGAAAGAAGACCAAAGAACTGTCTGAGGACTTGAGAAGCAAAATTGTGAGGAAGCATGAGCAATCTCAAGGCTACAAGTCCATTTCCAAAGACCTGAATGTTCCTGTGTCTACCGTGCGCAGTGTCATCAAGAGGTTTAAAGCTCATGGCACTGTGGCTAACCTCCCTAGATGTGGACGGAAAAGAAAAATTGACGAGAGATTTCAATGAAAGATTGTGTAGATGGTGGCTAAAGAACCTCGACTAACATCCAAACAAGTTCTAGCTGCCCTGCAGTCCGAGGGTACAACAGTGTCAACCCGTACTATCCGTCGGCGTCTGAATGAAAAGGGACTCTATGGTAGGATACCCAGGAAGACCCCACTTCTGACCCAGAGACATAAAAAAGGCAGGCTGGAGTTTGCCAAAACTTACCTGAGAAAGTCAAAAACTTTTTGGAAGAATGTTCTCTGGTCAGATGAGACAAAAGTAGAGCTTTTTGGGAAAAGGCATCAACATAGAGTTTACAGGAAAAAAAAAAGAGGCCTTCAAAGAAAAGAACACGGTCCCTACAGTCAAACATGGCGGAGGTTCCCTGATGTTTTGGGGTTGCTTTGCTGCCTCTGGCACTGGACTGCTTGACTGTGTGCATGGCATTATGAAGTCTGAAGACTACCAACAAATTTTGCAGCATAATGTAGGGCCCAGTGTGAGAAAGCTGGGTCTCCCTCAGAGGTCATGGGTCTTCCAGCAGGACAATGACCCAAAACACACTTCAAAAAGCACTAGAAAATGGTTTGAGAGAAAGCACTGGAGACTTCTAAAGTGGCCAGCAATGAGTCCAGACCTGAATCCCATAGAACACCTGTGGAGAGATCTCAAAATGGCAGTTTGGAGAAGGCACCCTTCAAATCTCAGGGACCTGGAGAAATTTGCCAAAGAAGAATGGTGTAAAATTCCAGCAGAGCATTGTAAGAAACTCATTGATGGTTACCGGAAGCGGTTGTTCGCAGTTATTTTGTCTAAAGGTTGTGCTACCAAGTATTAGGCTGAGGGTGCCAATACTTTTGTCCGGCCCATTTTTGGAGTTTTGTGTAAAATGATCAATGATTTGACTTTTTTTTTCATTCTCTTTTGTGTTTTTTCATTGCAAGCAAAATAAATGAAGATATTATTACCAAAGCATTTGTGATTGCAATAATTTTCTGGAAGAAATTGAGTATTATCTGACAGAATTGCAGGGGTGCCAATACTTTTGGCCAGCACTGTAACATATTTTTCTTGTCTTTTGCATGGTGTATTTATTAGGGGGTATTCACACTACCTTTAGTAGTGTCTGTTGCTAGATGTTAACAATGAACACTAACAGATCCGTCATAAATCCATTAAAAATTCCTTTGATTTCATTGGGACGATGTGTTGTCCCTTTATGTCCGTTTTCACTAAATCCATCTCATGTCTGTTATTTTAGCAGACATAATAACACTAGGGGGAAAGGCCTTTTGTATTCATTCAAAATAACAGACTTATGAAGGATGTTAAGCATCCATTAATAACATTAATGCCTGTGGCTAACGAAAGGTAATGTATGGTCGTCCATTATGCTGTCCATTATTACTGTCCCTTTTCTTCAGCGCATGCTCAGAAAGCAGAACAAAAAAAGCAAAAAAGCAGACAGTATAAAATCGGACATTAAAGGACACTAACTGATGTTAATGTATCCGTTTTTTTAAGTTGATCCATTAAATGACAGAGAGCCCAACATTGAGCAAAAAATTTCACTATACAATGATGATGAGTATATACAGAGAGAATAAATAATAACACAAATCAGTGACAGAATAATACTACAACAGTGGTATAGTTATAGGGAGTATAAAAGTAGCAGTCGTACCTGGGCCCTTGCTCCTGAGGGGTCCTAAATGCCCATTCTACAATATAAGAATACACCAGTATTATAAATGGCATAAATTGGCACCAAAGTGATTCAAGTTATGTCTCTGTACTGTACTACCATACAATGCCTGAATAACACCACCACACAGGCGTCAATTTGTGCAATTTTTGTGACTTTTTTAAAAAGTCGAAATATACTTGCAGATTTGTTAAAGTAAGAAGTGAACTATGTTTTATGGCACAAACTGGTCATAAAAGAGATGCAACAGAGAGAAAAATCTGATGTTTCAAGATGCACATCAAAATAAAGAAAAGCATGTCAGAAATTTGGCGCAGATGAAATGATAAGTCAGCCTCTAAGTCTTCTGTTTCTATCAGTCATCACTGACTACTGTGTTAAAAGTAAAACTCTGTCCTGTCTGCACCTTTTCTTTCATTTTGAAAATCTGAAAGTAGGAGTAGGTTAGAAAAATATTTGTAAATATAAGTAGGTATTGACAATTTGGAAATAGCTTGAACAACAATTAGTTTAGTTATAGTTTATACAATATTTATTATTTTATACAATATTTATACAATAGTTTATACAATATTTATTAGTTTATACAATATTATCAAAATTGCTCCCCAGACTATATTCACATCTGTATTGGCATCTCTGTTGTAGTGTGCGGACAACTGATGAATCCCATGGGGTCAATGGGGGCCATTAGGCACTGTTGTATTTTTTCCGCATTTTTTGCTCCGATGGACCAGAACAATGGACACAGCGGCGCAGATGTGAACATAGCGTAAAGCAGTCCCTGTAAATATAGATTCCTTGCCAGTGTTCCAGGAAAAGAGTCAAATAATATGAGGGGCCTTTCATCAGTATACTGTGGGACGATGATATTGCTGGCTATGTCATTAAAAAGAGCTATTTACTTTATATTATTATTTTATTTGATTTATTTTTTTAAGAATATTTCAGATTTCTTCTGATGGCTTATAGGCAGGCCGTGTCCCAACCAAGGATATAGGGCCTTAACCCATCTAATGATGTGTGCAGTTTCTATAAATGCAGTCTTATCAGGCCTGGGAGCTCTAAAAGATTTTTTTTTTTTTATATATATAAAACCATTTTTGATGGTACCCAGACCTCCGACAGCTATAGGCATAATCTTGGCTTTGGTCCTCACATTCAGCTCACTTTGATCTTATGATGTTTGCATGTCATTTTATCATTATTATTGTAATTATGTTTAAGCAATATTTATTGTGCATTCAATGCAATGATCTTTTTCCAGCATGTGCTCAAACCATCTATCAGAGGACGGCATCCTGCAGTTGCTTTCTTCTGTTAAAAATGCTACAGAGATCAGTGCCAGGTAAGAAATCCTTTCACAAATACTCTAAACGTATGGATTTTGTTGCATATACATATCAAGAAAAAGTAATATAAATATAAAGTGAAGCACTACAGCCCTATAGTAACCAGTAAGATCTGAAATCTGGTTGCTATGAGTTGTTATTTCATATGAGGTGTAGCACTTACTTCTGCTTTAAAGATGTCGCTATTGTAACTGCTCCACACCAGTGCTTGGCCAACAAGTAACCTCTCCAAAGAAGGGAATAGAATTATCAGGTAATACAATAAATGCCTCATATAAATGATGATCATACATGCACCATGAGAAGTATTTATACAAAAAGGAGGTAAAAATCCATGACTCAGTTATAATATTGTCTCTGAATTAATGACTTGTTAGGTAACATTTTGAGGAGGCTAAAAAAGGAAAAAAAATGGGAAGGGTTTAAAGGTTTATAAAAAATAGTCATCTGATTCTGTTATAGAAGGCTGGAAAAACAATAAAACAAAATCCAGCAAAAAAAAAAAAAAAAAAGACTAAAAATAAAAGGTGATTGTACTTTACTCTCATAGATATAGCAAAGACCATACAGAAGCACACAGGATCCATGTGGCTTTCCATGTGCTGATGTGTTGGTGCCACCATATGATGCCATAATATGGACCATCCATGGCACAGGTTTTCTTTTGTTTGTGTTCACATGGAGTCTAACAGAAGAGACCCCCACATGTCTCTGTTAGAAATCAAAGGCATAAAAAGATACAGTATGGCTCCACAGACTTTTTTATGTGTGTTATATTACTACAATGTAAAACTTGGAATTTGGAAACCGTCACCACTCCATAATGTCCAAGACAGCCACTTACACTAAAGTTTTCTACAGTAGGTAAGGTCAATAACACAGTTTATGAAATGACTAGACATTTATCATATGTCTAAAAGTAAAGAAAGATATACCAGCTAAGAGGGTAATATTGAGTTCATTTGATACGGGAAACTTATCCTAGTGTCCTTACTGTGATGAATAAATACATTTTCTCCTCCATGAGGCAAAATTCACCTACTTGCCTTCCTCTGTATGGAACTTGCTCTGAGGAAAGTTGAACTTGGATAGATAAGTATCATTTCTTAAACTCAAAATGACTTTTCAGTGATAAATGATTAAGCACTGATAATAAAATTAAATTATATATATTGTATAATATATTACAATATTACAATATAGACTGTACTGTCTAAAGATTTTAGGCAGCTACAAAGTAAGAATGCTTCAAAAGTTATATGCTAGGATTAAAGATGCGCGCTCCATGGAGTACTTGACGGCCCTTCTTAATAATGAGGAGGAGAGGTTCTGCCTGATCTGGAAACCGTGGGATGAGTTTTCGGCGGTCCAGCCTCTCTGATCCGGCTGTTGTGTGGCCCCTTACTTCCTGGATGTCCTTCTGTCACCCTTCTGTCCTCCTGTCTTGTCTGCCCCTGTTTGTTGTTGGATTCCTTGGCCTATTTGGGACCATTTCTGGCCAGTTTGTTTAAGGCTTTGTAATTTATTGAGAATGCTGAGTAATCCCCGTCTGTCCTATGTTTCAGTTGACTTCAGTTCTCTTATGTTTCTTGTATATTGTTGTTCTCTCTGTATGACAAAAACTTTCAAAATAAACAGTTGAAAAAAAAAAAAAAAAATAATGCTTCAAAAATAGAAGTGTTTAGTTTTGTCAATTAACTAAATGAACAAAAGAGAAATGTAAATCAAATCAATATCTGCTGTGACCCCTTTGGAGAAGTCCTGGAAGTGATGATATAGCTCCCACATGGTCCTGATCTTAACATCATTCAGTCTGTCTTAGAGTACATAAAGTGACAAAAAGATGCTGTTTAAAGTTAAAGTTCAAATGTATTTTTTTTTTTAAATATAATTTCTCATTTATTATTGCAAGTTTGTTATGCAAAGCTTATAAAAGTATACAGAAGTGTCCTTCCTTAGGGGGCATTCACAATACCGTTGGTGGCCGTCAGTAGTGTCCGTTGCTATTGTCCGTTACAAGATTTTAGCATCGGACACTAGCTGAACCGTCAGAAATCAACAAATCAATTAAAATTTCCATTCATTTCAATGGGTTTTTATATTGTGTCCATTAGTGTCCGTTTTCACCAAATCCGTCAGAAGTCTGTTTTTTTAGCGGACAAAAAATCCTACATGCAGGACTTTTTGTCCGTTTGAAAAAAACGAATTCTTGACGGACAGCAAGTGTCCGTTATTTTTTTAACATTGAAGTCTAAGGGTAACGGACTTATAACGGACAGTAACTGATAGCCATAGTTATTTTATGTCCGTTTTTTTCCTGCGCATGCTTAAGAGAAACAAACAAAAAAAAAACGGACAGTGTTAAAAAATGGACACTAACTGATGCTTACGGACACTAACTGATGCTAATGTGTCCGTTTTTTTAACTGAACCATTAATTGGATCAATTAAAAAAATGGACACATTAACATCAGTTAGTGTCCGTTATGATAGGTGTTCGTTTTTTGTTTTTTTTACCGGACACCTTCATAACGGACTCCAACGGTAGTGTGAACCCTGCCTTACCTTTCATCTTGACATAACATATCCTGAGATATGTGGCAGTAGATGATCAGCTTAAAAAAAAAAAAAAAAAAAAGCATTATTTTAAGATATTCTGTCATATAATGTTTATA
Source organism: Leptodactylus fallax (assembly GCA_947044405.1). Lineage (NCBI taxonomy): Eukaryota > Metazoa > Chordata > Amphibia > Anura > Leptodactylidae > Leptodactylus > Leptodactylus fallax. The sequence continues at coordinate 4,353,808 of CAMRHE010000088.1, forward strand.
TATTTCTGTGTAGATACTCAGTATTCGTGATGTAAATTACAGTCTGTCAAGGGTTTTGCTAGCATGTTGTGCTGTTGTATTGAATACTGTTAAAATTTGTATTGCTCCATTTGATTGATAGTTACATCTGCTTCTGGAAAAGATGCGTACTAATGTGACCAACTTTACAGCTCCTACTTGGAATTTTCACCTAGCTTTTCTTCCTTGTTTTGAAGGTGATACATTCCCCTACCCACAGAAGGCACTAGTAAACCCAGATTACAACCCTATGGTAACTTTACTAGTAAGAAATATATCAGGAAAAACAGTTGAATCTCTTTTTCTGATAAGAAATTGCTCCGATCCTCTATTAAGAGGTTGAGCAAGGACATAGACAGGTTATGTATATAAATGTTCCATGTTCTGACATGTGTGTCAAATGATCCCTCACACCAGGTTAGACTACTTATCTCTACAGTATACTGTAGCATTAAAAATAAATCTCAGTATTCGAACCCAATGATATATAAGTTAAACATCACGCATCTTGGGTATACTGAGAAATAAATATCCTGCCAGGCCCATCTGTCCTGTAATATGAAGCCTGCATAAGACAATACAGACACATTGATTCTTTGGGCTGATTCAGCCTATGACACCAAACAAGAGTGTTCTCATCAAGCAGATGGGTGTGATAAATATGCACATACTGCACTTATTTAATATCCTTTTGCTTAAAATGAGACTGCTAATGAGCTTGGTAAAAAGCCAGAAGTTGTGAGAAACCTTTGCATTGACACTGGGAATGGCAAGTATTAACCCTTCAGCAAACAGAAACATAAAACAGACTTTCAGATTATGTCATGGTGTACCTGAGTTACAATCAGATTTGGACTAGCCTAAAAGAGTACCCGAGAATCCTTCTGTGGGCCCCTATTAAAACAGAGACCCAAAAGTCCAGCAGAAGACAATAATACAAATAGTGTATTATTGATGATATGTCCCATAGGTGCATGTGTGTTCAATGATAACAAAGATTACAATGCAGCGCGTGTAGCACTGTTCCTATTCAAGCATATCAACGCAGCCCTCCATATACATAAGTTAGGGTCACCTGAATCAAGCTGTGTTTTCCTCTTGTGAACCAGTGTCTCAGTTGCTGAGATATTGCTGTCAATGTGCCATTGAACTCTTTGGAGCACTGTGGGCATTGCCATTGTGTCTAGAATGTAAGTGGCAACACCCTCATTGCTCCAAAAGGCTCATTTGCATACTGACAAAAAAGCAATATCTCAGGAACAGAGGCACAGATTCACAAGGGGATAACACCCATAACAGCTGCTTAATGTAATATGATTTTAATTGAGCAGTTTTTGTCTAAAATGGTGCTTGGCTGAAATATTTTTGGCTAGGAACACAGCATTATAGAATTTACCCTACAGTCATGGCCAAAAGTTTTGAGAATGACACAAATATTATATTTTCACATGATCTGCTGCCCTCTAGTTTTTATGTGTGTTTGTCAGATGTTTTTATCACATACAGAAATATAATTGCATTCATATTATGAGTAACAGAAGCTTATATTGACAGTTAGAATGAGTTAATGCAGCAAGTCAATATTTGCAGTGTTGACCCTTCTTCTTCAGGACCTCTGCAATTCTCCCTGGCATGCTCTCAATTAACTTCTGGACCAAATCCTGACTGATAGCAGTCCATTCTTGCAGAATCAATGCTTTAATTTTGTCTGAATTTGTTGGTTTTTGTTTGTCCACCCGTCTCTTGATGATTGACCACAAGTTCTCAATGGGATTAAGATCTGGGGAGTTTCCAGGCCATGGATCCAAAATCTCTATGTTTTGTTCCCTGAGCCATTTAGTTATCACCTTTGCTTTATGGCAAGGTGCTCCATCATGCTGGAAAAGGCATTGTTGAGCGCCAAACTGCTCTTGGACGGTTGGGAGAAGTTGCTCTTGGAGGACATTCTGGTACCATTCTTTATTCATGGCTGTGTTTTTAGGCAAGACTGTGAGAGAGCCGATTCCCTTGGCTGAGAAGCCACCCCACACATGAATGGTTTCAGGATGCTTTATAGTTGGCATGAGACAAGACTGGTGGTAGCGCTCACCTCTTCTTCTCCGAATAAGCTGTTTTCCAGATGTTCCAAACAATCGAAAAGGGGATTCATCAGAGAAAATGACTTTACCCCAGTCCTCAGCAGTCCACTCCCTGTACCTTTTGCAGAATATCAGTCTGTCCCTGATGTTTTTTCTGGAGAGAAATGGCTTCTTTGTTGCCCTCCTTGAGACCAGGCCTTGCTCCAAGAGTCTCCGCCTCACAGTGCGTGCAGATGCACTCACACCTGCCTGCTGCCATTCCTCAGCAAGCTCTGCACTGCTGCTAGCCCAATCCCGCAGCTGAAACACTTTTAAGAGACGGTCCTGCCGCTTGCTGGTCTTTCTTGGGCGCCCTGGAGCCTTTTTGGCACCAATGGAACCTCTCTCCTTGAAGTTCTTGATGATGCGATAGATTGTTGACTGAGGTGCAATCTTTCTAGCTGCAATACTCTTCCCAGTTAGGCCATTTTTGTGCAGTGCAATGATGACTGCACGTGTTTCTTTAGAGATAACCATGGTTAACAGAAGAGAAACAATGATGGCAAGCACCAGCCTCCTTTTAAAGTGTCCAGTGGTGTCATTCTTACTTAATCATGACAGATGGATCTCCAGCCCTGTCCTCATCAACACCCACACCTGTGTTAATGGAGCAATCACTGAAACGATGTTAGGTGGTCCTTTTAAGGCAGGGCTGCAATGATGTTGAAATGTGTTTTGGGGGATAAAGTTCATTTTCTAGGCAAATATTGACTTTGTAAGTAATTGCTGTTAAGCTGATCACTCTTTATAACATTCTGGAGTATATGCAAATTGCCATTAGAAAAACTGAAGCAGTAGACTTTGTAAAAATTAATATTTGTATCATTCTCAAAACTTTTGGCCATGACTGTACTATATTTTTTGTCAGCACATTGTGACAGCCCCTATTCTCTCTATTGACAATGCTGGACAGAGCAGGCAAGGTACTTTTGATTTCCATTGTATTAGTATTGCATATAACATAATTGCCTTACATACCTTACAATAAAGATTAACTAATGGCTGTCTTGATGTTTTTTTTTTAGTTCTAGCCCAGATGAAGCAATCCGTGTTGTTTTCTCATCTTCTGCAGGCTCGGCCAGAAAAATAGGGTAATTATTAAGTCTTACAATTATAGTGCCATTCTTTGTAATGCTTTGAAGCTCATTTTGATTCCTTGACACCATGTGAATGTTTTTTTCTCCAGACATTCTTTTTTATGTGTGAGTTCCCATCCCTTATATTGCTGGTGGCTTCTTAAGTCTTTATCAACATCAAAGTACATGGGTCATCGTACATTTCCTGCCTCTCTTCCTATTGCTCTATTTTCACAGAGACTTATCTTTGCATTTATACAGACATCATTGTATTTGATGATATTTTCTAGGTCTTTCATTGCAACCCTAACATTTCATAACTGCTGTTCTTTTGCTTCCCATTTCAGATTATCTGGGTATACTTTTCATGCAGACCATCTTAAAAAGCTCTGTGCTATGTTGGAAAACAGTGATCATATTAACCATTTGACGTGAGTTTATGAAACAGAATATTTCTAAACTACTGAAGGCGTAACATGGGCATAGCTTGCAGGAGAAAGTCGGGGCATGTGCATTTGGTGCCAGTAGATGCACTAACAAACCACTCTGCCTTGGCTAGGATATTGTGATACAGGGTTCAGGCAGCAACCACAGATGCAAATTCTCAACATTTACCAGACACCTTCTTCAATTATTAGCTATTAGAAGTTGGTGCCCTCTTTGTTCACCATGAACCACTTACATCATTGAATCCTAATGAACTTGAAGAATGCATTCTTAAAGCAGGGGCGTAGCTGGGGGGGGGGGAGAGACAACAGGGGTATGTGCCCCGGGAGCTGAATAACAAAGGGGGTTTCAACAAGTCACTTTGCCTTGGTCAGAGTATTTAAATACTGGGCTAGAGCAGAAAACTTTTCCTTTACGCAGGTGCAAGAAATTCTAGCTCCAATTCTAGGGTCATCTTTAAGAGCCTTAGATAAATCTGTGCAAGTCTCCTGTAGCACTTATTATGTATTCTATCTTTGCCTTTATGAATAAGTTCAGCATTTGTTATTTAGTACTAGCCAAGAATTTGTAGAATTTCTGTTAATTGTTTGAATAGACATTGAAGTCATTGTTGACTTCAGTTTCCCTAAATTGTATATGAGAGACCAGGACAAGTCATCAGTCACTTGCAATGTATCAACATAGCATAGATATAATAAACTTTTTTAGGTTCTGTTTTCTGTTTAAAAGTGCAGCTATAGGCCTGTAGAGGGATTCAAAGCAAACCTTTATAGAGTGTGAGGCCACTCTATATGCATTCTTAACCACATCTATGTTGGTAATATAGGGATGTTTAAACCCAGCCCCAAATCACCATAGGCCATTGATTTTGGGCAGAGTTTTTAGAGGTCTTGCCCTTTTTGCGGCAGGGACATGCCAAATTTGTCAGTATTATTTTCAAAAATATGGTACTATACTAGGAAATTCTTGACAATTTTCATCTGTATATATGTATGTCATAATTAAAGAAACTCAGGGAAGACACCCTTTTTTCACCCCTGACCCCCTTTTGATTGTTTTACACACTGTGCACTGGTTTTATGTATATTGCACTCATATGTATGCCGTTCACTATCCTCTATGCTTATGATTATACACTATATTGATTTTTAGATTTTTCTTTCTCTGTGTTTACCATGGCATCACATGGGCAGCTAGAGTCAGTACCATTTCTGCCTGCAGAGCAGTGTAATTATCCTTCTCTCTGTATTCTACTTAAAGAAGATCTTTCATGTCCTCATGAATATGCGGTTTTATATACTGCTAGAAACACGACAGTGTGCTGAATTCAGTACACTGTCAGCTTTCCTGGTATGTGCCACGGAGCTGGAGATATCAGTGCCGTTAATTTCGGCACTGATATCTCCCCACTGTCAGAAGGGTGTTCCTCAAAGCTCAGCGTTATCACTGGGCTGTGAGGAATGCCCCCCCCCCCCGACAGTACTTGTCCATTTGTTAGGGTCACTACTGACAGTTAATATAAAACTGGGGGTAGAGATGCTTGGGTTTTGAATTTTAAGGATTTTGTATGCTTAAGTAGCTGACAACCATTACTGGAATTCATGGATGAATTAGTAATGAATTTCACACCAATTTTGTCTATTAGTATTTAATGCTAATTGAACTAATGTATGCATTCAGATTAAAGAAGAACAACATGTCTTCGAAAGCACTGGAGAAGCTTGTTAGAGTTCTGTCAAAAAAGCCTCATTGTTTCACCTTAAGGTGAGAAAAAATAAGAGCAAATCTCCATACCTTGTGACAGTCCTCCGTCAGTGATACCATGAACTCATTGGTGGGCTGTTATCTACTGATGTTTCTTTTTGTTTCAGTATTGATGAGCCATGGGTGGGCGGAGAACATTTAATGTCACTTATGCATCATTTTATTCACTTTCCTTTACGACTTCATTGTATCAGGTAAGTGCAGAGAAGAGATATTGTAATAAACCTTCCTAAGCTTGGCATTTGCTTGAACAAAAGGGCATAAGAGGGAAAACTTATGAAACACAAATTAGTCTGTAAGGTTAGGGTGCAAAACCTTAAAAAGTAACTTTCATTTTATTTATTTATTTTGCAAATGAATAGTTCAGGTGAATACAAGAAACTTTGCAATATATTTTATCATAAAAAAGTGCTCCTATTTTTTGTTATCAGCTCCTCTTGTGTATGGAGCCATAGTAACGAATGGGTCAGTGTGCCAGCTGTGAAAAACACGGCTGGCACATTGACAATGCACATGGTTGTGTGCATGATGCCCCATAGATTTCGATCAACCACAACCACAGCCTGTGAAATAAGCAGTTTACCAGACAGGGGGGAAGTCTGATAACAGCTGATAGGAGCATTTTCCTCTCATAAAATATATTACAAAGTTTCTTATATTCACCTGAACAGAAGCAAAGAACATAGGGAAGGATCAATCATTACTGGTATGATTCCTCCCCCTTTACCTATATGGATTATAGGCACTACTATTAAGCTATATTCACACAGCCATGTGATGTCTATTTTATTGATGGCCATGACACAGCTGCATTAAATTCAATGTCTGTGAATGAGGGCTATTCACATGACCGTTATTTTGATGGTTTTATTTTTGTCTGTTTTCACGGATCCCTCCATACACTGTAAAGCATAGGGAATCTGTGAAAACGGCTGCACTTCAGGTGCAAGATGGCTGTGAAAAAATGAACAGTTTTGCACCTTGGTCATGTGAATGGAGCCTCAGACAGGGCAACAGAACTGTGAATACCACAGTTTATTGCAAGGCTACTTCCATTGCTTCTTGGATATCACCCTCATGAGTCAGGCAGAGTTGTTACTTATCTTTTTAGAAAACCTTCTGCAGGAAACACCATACTTCAGGCTAACAGTAGACATCGAAAACATACGTTGAAATCAATCCCGGTAGGGGAGCTTATCAGGACTAAAAGAGCATGTTCCTTGGAATCAGATTATCAAAATTAATGTATTAAAACTTTGCAAAAACTTAGAGAGAGAGGCTATCCTGAATGGTCTCTTGCGAGAGCTAAAAAAAATTGTGGATAATAAACCACAACAATCTTTACTAAAAAAGCTCACAAACAGATGAGAATTGGAGATAAAATTACTTTTTCCACCCCTTTCAGTCCACAGTACAGGGACATTGTCCGTATCAAAAAATAATTTACCCATTTTGAACATTGATCCAGTTGCCAAAAAAATATTGAACCCTGGAGTTCAATTCGTGGCAAGGAAAGGGTATTCTTTACGAGATACATTGTCTCCTAGTTTATTCACTTCCATATAGCCACCATATAGTGTATTTAATCTTATGCACAACCTGCAATCTAATATATGTAGGCTGCTCTATTAGACCACTGAAAATCCGGATTTTGGAACATTTAGCAGATTGTGGCAAGTTTATTTCTGATGGCTTGTCGGGGGCATCCAAACATTTTGTTTCAATTCACTCTGGAAGTACAGCATCCTTTGCTTTTTTTGCGATAGAACAGGTACCAAGACCATCTCGGGGGGGAATTGGCGGAAACTGCTCCTCAAACGTGAGGCATTTTGGATATTAAAACTCAATTCCATATTCCCTAATGGCCTTAACATTAAGTCAGATCTGGCATTCATCTATTAAGAGAAATTTATATTATTTTATTTTTGGTTAATTGTTACTTCTATTGTATTGTATATTTTGGTACTGCGCGGTCCAATTCACCTGAATAGTTTTTATAAATATATATATATATATATAGCTATCAATTGGTTGCGCAAAACTCAATACTGTTTTTATTTCATTTTATTTAATTTGCTTTATAAAACTCTAATATTCATTTATTTAGTTTAAGTTAGTTTAGTCTATGCAATTTGATCTTGCCACGTATATCTTCTTAAAAATGATATGATTGATCATGTGATCCGGCAATACTTCCGCTATTTTACCGGAAATCACTGGAGATGGCGTGACTGAAACGGAGTCAACATCGGGTAAATTCAATTTGCATATTCTTATGAGTTGTTTTTGAGTTTTTTTGAGATCCTTTGTGATTTTTGGATATATGGCATATTTATTCCTCTATTGTGATTATGATTTCATGTATTGATGTTTCGTTCTTACTGTAATGATGGTGGTTCGCTTTTATATAAATTGCTTATACCTCTTATTGAGGTATATGAAGGGTTAAATGTTTTTTCATCATGTGAAGCTAAATAGGCGTTTTTTTTGGTATTTATTGGAACATCACTCACATTTCAGTATGCTATGATTATGGGGCATGTAAGCCTTGAAACATGTAGGCTGTTTCTTATTTTTAACATAGGAATTTTTTTGGTTCCTTTTTTTGGATTTTAATGTTTGAATAAAAGTTATTTTTTATATAAGTACAACTTCGAAGAAGTGCTGGAATTTTATCTTGCTTGTGGAACCACTTCCACTAATAGCCTATTAAGGTGGGGTAGTTTTCATCCCAAACCCCTGAAGCGAGGGATCCCTAATTGTTGGACCCGGATTTACAGGGTCATATTGCCCCTCATCCAACAATTACCTTTCGAGGAGGTAGGAACCTAAAGCACAGGCTGACACACAGCCACCTATCCCCAGCTAAGGGGGCGTTCACACTGGATGTCTGTTCTGATAGGCTTTCATTGTTTAACGTACCCTATCATAAAAGACATTAATGGACACTAACTGATGTTAATGTGTCCCAGTTAGTGTTCGTTGATTTAAGTGTGGGGTATGTAGGGCATATGAGTATGTGACCAAAAGTACCACCTTTAAGAGTATTACAACAGTGGTCACATACAATAACCGTGAGTTCATTAACTGTAAGTCCCCCAGTCTTGTTTATCTGGCAACCTGCACCTGCCCTATAAATTACATAGGGAAGACGATTTGTGAATTTAGGAGACTCATAATGGACCAGGTTGGGAAATACTTATTTTCCACCATAATTTGCAAATAAATTCTTTAAAATTCAGACAATGTGATTTTCTGGATTTGTTTTCTCATTTTGTCTCTCATAGTTGAGGTCTACCTATGATGACAATTACAGGCCTCTCTCATCTTATTAAGTAGGAGAACTTGCACAATTGGTGGCTGACTAAATACTTTTTTCCCCACTGTATATCATTTGTCCCTTTTATCTGAGGGATATTGGGAGACTATTTGATCCAAAGAAAGAACATCCATATACAGTCCACGAAGGGAGTTTGTGACAAGGCCTGGACATCTCAATAGAGGTTAGGTGTCAAGCTGATATGTAGTGAAGAACTATGTGAATAGTAATCAGTAACTTGGATTTTTGAACGCATATGTAAGCATGTTTAATTTATTGCACCTTGCAGAAAGTATCGATAGTATAGTGTGACAAGCAAACATTGAGGGACATTTCGATATTTCAGGATATTTTGTGATCTAGGTGGGATGTGGTAGCACAGTCAATGTTGGGATGGAGACCTGAGTGCGTCTCATGTACCTCTTGGACTGAGACCCAAATGTATCTCATATTTTGTTAGAAACACATTGAGAGAGGGACAGGAGGGGACCTGGGGATATGTTACATGTGTAGCTCTACTGGGCTCCCTCTGACTGTTGTAGCAGGTTTGAGGGATACCCAATAATTTAATTCCCTTATACCTATATAGTTTGTGGTTCCTCCAGTGGATCAACCATTAGCATATTGTGAATATGTGATCAGCAAATTACTGGGGCATTCCACTGGGGAAACTTTGATTTTAGTATGTGGGAGGGAGATCTAGAAGAAATAAATGTATGTGTCATCCTAGGTATCATAGTTCTCTTATTTTAGTTATATCCCAGTATCATCTACAAATTTTATCCCTTATATCAAATGTGTGTGAAGGGGTCTATGCAAATATTGTGACCTGGTGAAAGGGTCTGAGCATTTCTATAAATGCTCATTCACGATAATTGGTCTAATGATTGGGCCATCTAATAGGCCCTTAAGAGTTTGTGATCTGCTCAGGATCTGTCAGAGATCTACCAACTGATCTACGGTATAGCTTGAATAATTGACTTCTGTTTTCTATGGCAAGTCATCCAGCAAAAAACCATACCACATGGGAAATTCTTCTGGTTTATACCTTAAGCACACAAAAACTAGATGAATGTAAACTAAATACGCCAATTTTGGTGGGTTCAGTGGAATAGCTAATGTGTTTGGCGTCCTCTTGACTCTCCTTGACAGCTAATGCTTGGGAAGATAAGGATTAGGCAGTTAGATTTCAACGGCCCAAAAACTTTAGTTCAGAGGAAGATAAATCACTGTCAAATGAGTCTGGCAGTAGCTTTCTCCCCTCTCCTATTCAGTAAGCATGCACTGCTTAGGGGATCCAAGTGTGCACACATAAAGGGGAGTTAGGCAGAATAGCTGTGGGCCGAACAACTGTTTGGCCTAAATCTATCTCATGTGTATGGCTGGCTTTACTTGTATTAGTTATGTGATAGAGTTTGTGAATATTTTAATACAGTACCTTGCAGCATCATTACTGGGTTATATGCATCTGTCAAACAAATATTAATTATGTATAGCTAGAATTATCTCAATTTACATCCATAAATAAAATATAGTTTTTTTTACTACAGCATATTTCAGAATAAGTTGACCATAAAAGTGAATGGTGTGGAAAGTGAAGATGAAAGGTAAAAATCTTTCAGCAGATTGGTTTTAAACACACTGATGTATCATGAGACTTACCACAAAGGAAATTTTTGAATTCCATTTAGCTAGAGTGCCCAATTTGCAATAAATTTTTGATAAATTTGACTCTTTTAGAAATTTGGCACTTCTGTCCTCAGCTATTACTCCACTTTGTAGGCCACCCACTTTCTGGAATGAGATTACTGCACACACCAGCAAAGGAGTGGAATGCAATTGCGACAATTTTTGTGACTTTTTAAAAAGTCACAGTTGATAGATCTGGTATACAAGCAACTAGACAGGCTAAATGCATCCACTTTTCCACCCACATTTCCAAAGTGGAGTGAGTGGTGTAAAAATGCAAAATGTCACAAAAATGTTTGCGCAAATAAGCTGAAAAAGTCACACAATCTCTGTCTACTTTACAACATTTTTTCATATTTCATATACATTATAAAAATAGCATTGTATATAGCCATATTACTGAACCATGATAAATGTTGAACACGACATGTTAGACAGTCTTTTGCTCAAACTATGACAAAATTGTGGGGTATTTTGCTTAGTAAATCTGCCCCAATGTCTGTTGCAGGAAAATTCCTTCAAGCAGGACCAGAGGAGTAGCTAGGGGTTCTGCACAGGGGGGGGGGGGGGGAGCTGGGGGCGAACACATCTAACTGAGCCCCCAACTCATGTATACTAATCTTTATACTAATACTATATATTATCACTATACGTTAATCATATAATGGTATATAAAGGCCCTACACAGGTCTGTGAAGACTATTTAGGTAAACAGAGTACAGGAAAAATGTAGTTACTTACAGGTGATGTCACTAACTATAATCATTCACATTCCTCGTCTCTTCCCTTTGGACCGCCATGACCACTTCTTCCAGCTGTGACTTGTCTCTGTTAAAGGGGTATTCCCATGAACATAACCATTTTTAAATTTGTAAATAATTAAAAGTTAAACATTTTTGCAAATATAAGAAATTAAACATTTTGCAGAGTTTTAAAGATTTTCTATAAATATCTTGTGGTGACAGTCTGTTGTCTTGATCGGTTGCCAGTGGATATGACCATGAATGCAGGACTTTTCTAAGGTCAGAAAATCAACCATGATTTCCTTATTATGGCCAGGATATCTTTTTATACATGTTGTGTCCCTGCTGGATAACCTGTCCACAATAAGAAAATCATGGCTGGGTTTTTGACATGTCCCAGACCACAGAAAGTTTCTGCATTCGTGGTCGTATCCATTAGCAACCAATCAAGACAACAGATTTCACCACTAAGATGGTTAGAGAAAATCTTTAAAACTCTGCAGAATTTTTAACTACTTATATTTGTAACATTGTCTAACTTTTAATTATCTACAAATATAGATATGGTCATGATCATGAGAATACCCCTTTAAGTTTGCAACACAGACATCTTTGGCTCCTCACTTTTCCAGGCACCTGACTCACATTGTCCTCACCTACATAAACTCTCCATCCTGCTGCTACCCCAATTACAAAACATATAATATAAAAATCCCTGGGAAACAAGATAGTGACATCATCACACAGACATCTTAGGGCAGCTCATAGGACAAAGGCCTGAAGTGGCTTGTGGCTTACGAGCTACTTGCTAGTAGAGCAGGAAGCAAGACGCCGATGCAGTTGATTTGTAACTCGTGTTGCATTGGTCGTAAGTTGAGACTCCCGGGCCCCTCTGCAAAATCTGTAATGGGGCACCTATCTACCTTGTGCTACTTAGAATAGTAATTTTATGTGGTTTAGGGACTTTTGGGGCCCCCTTAGGGTCCCTGAGTTCAAAGTAACCGCAATGCGGCTTTTTGTGAGTTGCGTAGTTGTGTCTGGAAAAATGTTATATATTTGTTTACATTTTACCTTCCTTATTGTATTTCCTTTTAATTTTGGATTTCAGCACTGCTGCAGGTTTTCAGGCTCTGAAATCATTAAGGTAAGAATTGCTTATATTATAGATAGAGATGGGTGAATCGGTTTGTACTGAGCAAGGTTTAACCTGAATATATCAACTTGTTTTTATGAAACTGAACAAATAGAGATTCGTCTCGGCAAAATAAAATGGCCACTGTATTATAATCTGGCATCTCTTTAGACCCCAGAGTATAATAGGTGGGTCAGGGGAGGTGAAAAAAAATATTTTAAAAATTCATACTCACCTTTCCTTACCTCTTTTGGGCCTCCTCGTCGCGTCTGGCACCCTCCTGGTTTCGTCTGGTGCTCTTCTGTGACTCACCGCTGAGGCCTGTTAATGGGCCTCAGCGGTGATAAAAGCACACCGCTCGTCATTCTCTTTTTTATGTTATAATGGCTTATAATACACAATCTATAAACAATGATCCCTTTACCCTGTATGGTTATCAATGGCGTGACTTTTTTTGACTGTTTGTTTTAATGGACTGTCAAAATATAGGACATATCCTATATTTGCCATTTTCAGGGATCTCTCAATAGACTCAAAACTATAAAGGAAAATGTTCCTTTTACGTGCCCATTTTGCACATCGTTCATCTAAATACAGCGTTACACTGAGGAACAAAGGAAACAGTTAATTGAAGAACGTATTGAAGACTCCAACTCTCTTTAATCCATACTAAAATAAAATGGTTTTCTTAGTCCACTGACTGTAAGCTAAAAATATGTGTGAGCTGTAGAAGTGTATTCCATATTATGCATAAGTCATATTATCAGATCTTGTGTCACAAATGTGTTTGTGCTTCAGGATGAATGAATGCAGACTGGAAATGAATGACTTGAAGTCTCTAGATCCTGTGATTAGCCACAGCACAAGTCTTACTGAGCTAAGGTAAGAGAAATCCTCATATTGAAGACACAGTCTCAGAAAGATGGGCGTCACCCCAAGATAACATGTCTTAATTACTAAGTCATCCTGGAAGGTCATACTGGTATAGATGTGTGTAGGATCTGTAGGTCTGGAAAGGAAATGGAAGTCACTACCACCCTGCAGATTATGATTAAACAGCATATACAATAATAATATTAGATGACTACTGTATATTTATATACTATTTATGTAATTCACTGTTATATTATTTATTGTAGATTCAGGTTTAGATTCTCATAATACATGTAGGGTGAAAGCTATACAGCTGGTCTATTTTCACACAATACACAGTTGTTGGAAATACAGTCATGGCCAAAAGTTTTGAGAATGACACAAATATTATATTTTCACATGATCTGCTGCCCTCTGGTTTTTATGTGTGTTTGTCAGATGTTTTTATCACATACAGAAATATAATTGCATTCATATTATGAGTAACAGAAGCTTATATTGACAGTTAGAATGAGTTAATGCAGCAAGTCAATATTTGCAGTGTTGACCCTTCTTCTTCAGGACCTCTGCAATTCTCCCTGGCATGCTCTCAATCAACTTCTGAACCAAATCCTGACTGATAGCAGTCCATTCTTGCAGAATCAATGCTTTAATTTTGTCTGAATTTGTTGGTTTTTGTTTGACCACCCGTATCTTGATGATTGACCACAAGTTCTCAATGGGATTAAGATGTGGGGAGTTTCCGGGCCATGGACCCAAAATCTCTATGTTTTGTTCCCTGAGCCATTTAGTTATCACCTTTTCTTTATGGCAAGGTGCTCCATCATGCTGGAAAAGGCATTGTTGAGCGCCAAACTGCTCTTGGACGGTTGGTAGAAGTTGCTCTTGGAGGACATTCTGGTACCATTCTTTATTCATGGCTGTGTTTTTAGGCAAGACTGAGAGAGAGCCGATTCCCTTGGCTGAGAAGCAACCCCACACATGAATGGTTTCAGGATGCTTTACAGTTGGCATGAGACAAGACTGGTGGTAGCGCTCACCTCTTCTTCTCCGAATAAGCTGTTTTCCAGATGTTCCAAACAATCGAAAAGGGGATTCATCAGAGAAAATGACTTTACCCCAGTCCTCAGCAGTCCACTCCCTGTACCTTTTGCAGAATATCAGTCTGTCCCTGATGTTTTTTCTGGAGAGAAGTGGCTTCTTTGCTGCCCTCCTTGAGACCAGGCCTTGCTCCAAGAGTCTCCGCCTCACAGTGCGTGCAGATGCACTCACACCTGACTGCTGCCATTCCTCAGCAAGCTCTGCACTGCTGGTAGCCCGATCCCGCAGCTGAAACACTTTTAAGAGACGGTCCTGCCGCTTGCTGGTCTTTCTTGGGCGCCCTGGAGCCTTTTTGGCACCAATGGAACCTCTCTCCTTGAAGTTCTTGATGATGCGATAGATTGTTGACTGAGGTGCAATCTTTCTAGCTGCAATACTCTTCCCAGTTAGGCCATTTTTGTGCAGTGCAATGATGACTGCACGTGTTTCTTTAGAGATAACCATGGTTAACAGAAGAGAAACAATGATGGCAAGCACCAGCCTCCTTTTAAAGTGTCCAGTGGTGTCATTCTTACTTAATCATGACAGATTGATCTCCAGCCCTGTCCTCATCAACACCCACACCTGTGTTAATGGAGCAATCACTGAAACGATGTTAGGTGGTCCTTTTAAGGCAGGGCTGCAATGATGTTGAAATGTGTTTTGGGGGATAAAGTTCATTTTCTAGGCAAATATTGACTTTGCAAGTAATTGCTGTTAAGCTGATCACTCTTTATAACATTCTGGAGTATATGCAAATTGCCATTAGAAAAACTGAAGCAGTAGACTTTGTAAAAATTAATATTTGTATCATTCTCAAAACTTTTGTCCATGACTGTACAGCCATGAAATAATGTACTTGACATTGTTCAACAATACTTTCTATATAGCTAAATGCACACAGTCATAGGAAGCCATATCCAGGAAGGCTTTGTTCCCTTCTTCAGTACATCACCAGTATCTTTTCCCAGCACAATCTTTTCCAATACAGTGATACTCACAGAAGCTGGTATTATTACACTGATAAATTCCTTGCTTTGTGTTTCAATTTCTGTTTTTGACGTCACTGTTTGCTGACATTGAATTGGGGGAACATTCTTGGTTTTATCCATAAGCTGACTCTACACATGCAGGTACAAGGCATAGTCAGAGCTCTCTGTTATATCCCTGTATCCTACATAGGGGCATTAAATGATAAAGTTTTGTCTGCGTGCAACTACTCAGGGCCGTTTTAATCATAGGGCCAACAGTGCACTTGCTGTCCTGCTGTTCTGGGTCACCCTGATATGTCACAGGTCCAGCTTATCTGCGTCCTCCGGGCGCAGATGAGAGGAGTACAATGGTGATGCAGGAAGCCGTCCACTCCCTGCATCACCATTCGGTTGTTCTGATGTCTCTGCTCCTGGTGCTGCTCAGGACCAGGAGGCGCAATGTATTGAGTCACTTACATCGCGCAAGTTGCTCCCTGAAGCTGCCAGAAAAAGACAACAGGGGAACGGGAAAAGGTGAGTATTAGCTGGGTTTTTTTTTTCTTTATTTGACTGATACTGGGTTCTGGGCTACCTGGAAAGGGGGCATTATACTGTGGGGGCAACCTGAAAAGGGTACATTATACTGTGAGGGCAACCTGGAAAGAGGACATTATACTGTGGGGGCAACCTGGAAAAGGGACATTATACTGTGGGGGCAAAGTGTAAAAGGGACATTATACTGTGGGGGCAACCTGGAGGGGAACATTATAGTATAATGTCGGAGGGGCCACCGAGATGGGACAGGTAATGTATGAGGGGCCACTGGGGGAGACCTGTTAATGTCTGATACCTCTGCAGTGGCATTTGATAGTGTACTGAGCCCCCTTATATTGTATGGGACCACTAAGGAGGCATTATACTGTATGAGGGCCACTAAGGGACATTATACCATGTGGAAGCCACTGATGGGGCATTATAATTTGTGCGGGTCAGGTATTTATAAAGGGTGGTGATGGGGAGGCCCATTTATGAAACCTTTGCAGTGGGTCCACCAATGTGTTAAAATGCCCCTGCAACTACTACAAGGGGAGCCTAAGAGTTTTCTGTGTACTGTTTGCACATTGAATTTAGTAATAAAACAGTATGCAATGAACTCACAAGCTCCAAAATACTATAAATAAGGCATGCTGTTGTTTTAACCCCTTCTTGCTCTGCACCGTGCTATTACATCGAACGGAGTGTGTAGTTATCGCTCAGAGTCGTAATAGTATGTCACTGTAATGCCGTGGGCACAGGAGCTGTGCCTGCGGCATTACTTCCCACACTCGGCTGTGTTACACAGACAAGACCCGGGACTAGCCGCCAGAGTCGAAAGAAACTCTGACTCTGGCGGATTAACTCCCTGGATGTCATGATCAATAGCTATCATGGTATCCAAGTGGTCCAGGGGCAAGATCTCCCACCCTCGCCACCACCCCTCGGATCCCCCACGTTAAGAGTACAGGGTCCGAGGGGTTGCCATGGCAGCTAGGAAGCCTATGTGTGATGTGCTGCAATACTATGTACATTGCACTGGGGATCAGAGATCCCAGGTTCAAGTCCCCTTGTGGGACGGAAAAAGTAAAAAAAAAAAAAAAAAAAAAGTTCGACAAAAAAAAAACCAAATAATAAAAATTTCAAAAAACCCACCTTTATGTTTAAAAAAAACACATACTGTAAACAAAAAAATAAACAAACATGTTAGGTATCCCCATGTGCATATAATTCCCCACTATCCAAAAAATTTATCCAAGATAGTGAACGCCATAAAAAAAATTATACCGCAATGCGCGATATAACATATTTGGGTCACCTCGCTTTCCCCAAAAAATAGCAATAAAAAGTGGTCAAAAAGTCATACATACCAAACATTGGGACCAATAAAAAGTACAACTTGTCCTGCAAATAAAGAGCCCTGACATATATCCGTCAACAAAACAGTAAAAAAATTATAAGAGTCAGAATATGTTGACCCCAGGAAAATCGCTCATTTTCAAAATGTGACGTTTTCTTTGTAAAAGTGGTAAAATATAAAACCAATATGATTATGGTATCGCCGTATTGTAATGACCCGCCAAACAAAGCTGCCATGCAATTTTTTATGCAAAAAATTATGATAGAATTGTGTGTTATTTCATATGGACCCTCAAAAAAGTTAATAAAAATTAGTTCCATATATGTATTCATATACATATATGTATGTACTGTATATGTATATGAAAAATTTGTGTCAGTATGCCTAGTTGAAAAGTGATGAAGAAGAAGTGGCTTTCCAAAACAAAAAGCTGACAAAAATTATTCCTTTTTGGGAGCAAAATGTCACACCAACAGAACGTTGGTATAGGGAGAAGCATGTGCAATGTGGAATTCCATGAAGCTGGAAAATTGCAGATGAGGTGGAGCAAGGGCAGACCATTTTGTTGCTGTAAGTCTATCAGGGTGTTTTTAGCCACATTAGAATGGCTGAAATGTGCAGACACTTTTCTGGCCATGAGCAACACCTCCTTTAAGCCACTATATATGTTAATAAAGCTGCGCACCACCAACTTTGGCACAAGTGCTAACACATACTACCCAAGTACAGCTCAACATCAATATTTTGGCTGGCAACACTGCCCAGTTGTAGTTTGTGAGGAGCCATCCAATGGGATACTTGCTACAGGGTACAGTGGAGAGGCTCCTCCACTGTGTAGCTTCTCTGATCCAGGCTCATTAGTGGTAAAACCACATGGCAGTGCTTCACCTTACACCCATGAAACGAGGGAGGAGTGGAAGCAACAGCTTGCTGTGGTGAAGATGTGGGACAGGAAATGGTTCAGAGAGGAGGATCCAGAAGAGGTGAATTGGCCCTGCATGGTGTTGAAACAGGGACTAGACTTGGTCGTACTAGAACCTGGCCTTGTTGCATTTCTGGACTGTGGCCGCTTTCGGTAAAAACACTGTGAAAGCTATGTGTTGTTCTTGTCCATAATTGCTGTTGTGTGTGTCAATGGTAGCATACACCTTTCCCCATACTGACATCCAAGAAAAGACCTGCATTCTCCAACACATGGCAATATAAAGCAGGGTCAGCTTTCATCCATTGAAGTTGAGCACATGCCATCAGTTGGTGGAGTGCAGTGAAATCCACTAAGTGGTACTCAACTTGGCCAGGTGCGATTTAAGTTGCAGAACCACTGGATGACTGGGTGCTTAATGCTGTTTCCTGGACACATGTTCCCTTATGGGTGACTGAAGTTGGTATGGAAAAAGAAGAATAGCAGAAACAATTGCTGATTGAGATGAAAATGACGGCCATGTGCTAGGTTTAGATGTGGCCTGCCTACAAGGAAGATCATGGGGAGAAAGAGTAGGATAATCTTGCTCATTTTCCTTGTCAGTGCTACTGCCAAGTCTATTTTGGCAAATAAGCTGGCAATGCCTTTTCATGTGAGTACAGAGAGACCTAGTTTCTACATTTGTTCCTGCACAGTCATGGCTAATTTTCTTCTTGCAGATCTTGCACATTGCCATGGATTTGGCATTTGGCAATGTACAAAAAAATTCCCACAGGGAATATGACAGCGTGTAGTTGCAGCTGCCAATGCTAGCAGCGCTGGAAACGTGTCTGCCACTTCCACCACCAGTTCCACCACCTCTATTCCTGACTTTCCCCTAGGTCTGTCCCAGGCAGGCTTTTTAGATGTTGGGGCTGCACATTGGCTAGAACCATTACTATCACCACTTCCACCACCCTCTTCCTCTAATGTTACCTTGTCACCCTGATCAGGTTGCCAGGTCCTATTCGTAAAAGAATCATTATCAAAATCATCTTCCCTACTTTTTTTCTGACTCATCATGACCTTGGGATTCTTGCACACCCTCATAATTTCCACCTCCAAATTTCCTCCTAATGCCGCTATCAGCACAACTACCAGTACCACACTCCCTGCCACTACTACCTCCACTACCAACTTCCTCTTCTATCTCTGCCTCTTCTACTTCCAAAAACACTGACTGTTCTCATCCAACTAATTAAAAAGAGGAGGAAGAATCAGACGAGGAGAAAAGTCTGGTGCCATATCACTACTAGGAACCTGTGTGAAGATGAAGAAGACATGGTTGACAGTCCATAAAGGCCCTGCGGTAAATTATGTGCTATAACAGAGGAGGTGAAGGAACACACTGAAGCCTGACTCAATATCACATCACTCACGGAAGCAATATTCTCCTGTGACTGATATGAGCGAGCTAAGTAATTAAATCCTTCATTCTCAGGATGTACAACAATCCTGCACCTACTTGCAGTGCCACCATAACCAGAAGTAGTGTTGTCACTCATGTTCTTATTGTTAGTATTTTTACAAGTATTTCCTTCTCTCCGTCTATTAGTCTGTCCCTTGCCATGTTTTTTTTCCAGACATTTTATTGCACTCCTTATATACTAAGTGATGTCTTTGTTATACTTTGTGTATGTCTTTTTTGTTATTATTATTGCGATGAACAGACCCTCAATTATATATCTTTCTTGGATATGTATTTTTATTTGTCATATTGAGATGTTCCTGACTGCTCTCAGCCATTTCGTCATAGGCTTGAGGAATGCAGTAGGGCTACCCTGTAACCAACTCTCAATTAGCATACCCTTCTTACAACTCATTATCGCTGCAGGGGTTTCCTGCCGAGAGGGGGCTGAAAGGCTTTTGAGCAAACACAGGGGAGACTTTCGGTGGTATGTAGCACTGTAACCTCTCCACCTACCACCTATGAGAATTGGCTGAGAGACTGTCAGGTGATGCCAGAAGCCTGCCTAGGCCAGAGACCATGTGATGCTCCTTCTCCTCTATATTTTAACTACACATTTTAGTTCCCCGAGCCGAATTGCAAAGGTTTCTATGTTGTCAAAAAACTAAATTTTTAGAAAATTCAAGTTGAAATTGTTTTTTTTACGAATCAGTTTACTCATCTCTAGCCATTACATATACTCAGGTGGATTCCACCTTGCAAAGCTCGTTGAAATGTATTGCGAAAAAAAAATGTGACGTGGTTTTTGACACTCTTTTTACATATTTTTTTTTTTAAAACTGTATTGCAGTTTTTCATTCTCCCTTTAATTTCAATGCTTGAAAGGTAGACAGGACTTTGCAAGGCAGAATTCACTTGAAGATACAGTAGGTCATGATACTTTTTTTTTCCTTCTAGCTCAAAAATTTGTCTGACTCCCATTGAAATAAATGGGAGAATTGGGATGTAAATTCTGAGTTGGATTCCATTTAAAAAATTGACCTGCTGAAATACTGCAGAAAAACTATGTGTGATCATACGGTACTTATTCAGACATGAGGTAGTTATTCCATGACAGGGTACTTATTCCTTCACAAGGAACTTAATTTCATCACAAGGTACTTATTCCCTCACAAGGTACATATTCCTTCACAGGGTATGTACTCCATCACAAAGTACTTATTCTTTCACAAGGTACTTATTCCATCACAAGGTACTTATTCCTTCACAAGATACATATTCCTTCACAGGGTACGTATTCCATCACAAGGTACTTATTCCTTCACAAGGTACATATTCCTTCACAGGGTATGTACTCCATCACAAAGTACTTATTCTTTCACAAGGTACTTATTCCATCACAAGGTACTTATTCCTTCACAAGATACATATTCCTTCACAGGGTACGTATTCCATCACAAGGTACTTATTTCTCCACAAGGTACTTATTTCTTCATTAGGGATTTATTCTGTCGCACAGAGTACTTTTTCTTTCACATAGTACTTATTCCTTCACAGGGTACTTAGTCCTCATAATGTTCTTATTCTTTGACAGAGTATTTCTTTACAGGGTATTTATTCCTTCACATCACACTTATTCAATCACATGGTAGTTGCACAGAATGTGAGGACGTTAATGATCTCAATAATGAATTACATGTCAAATAGTTTAATGTTTTTTATGTAGGTAACAAAGAATATAAACCTGCAGTTCCACTGATGCTTTTAAAACCCTTCTAGTACAGACCCATGTTCTCCAGGCAGTGTAACTTTGTGTAAAGTACTGTTTATAAGCGGGAATTGTTCCATTCTTGTTGTCACAGTTTTTCAAGAATCAACCTTGGTGATACAGGAGTTCACATTGTTTCCAGTTTCCTAACTTCACTCCCAAATCTGAAGATCATTAAGTGAGTAACACATCTTCAGTTGTAGTCTGCGAAGTAATCATTTGTGTACTTTAGTACAGATACGGAATTGTCACTTGTATACACCATTTGTACACACATGATAATGATAAAATCTCCTTATATTGTTTAGATATATATGAAGTTGGCCTCATTGTTCTTGTCAATGCTATAACTGTGGGGTGTGAAAACAAAGAGAGATTATAGATTCAGCCCACCCAGCTGTTGTGGGGTCCATGGATGGGAATGGGGGCTCTTCAGGTTTTCCCATCCATCCGTCTCATGGAAAGTGTAATCTAAAGGGCTCTGCCTCTCCAACATTAGCAAATAAAGGTGTAGGAAAACTGTTCTGCTGTCTGATGGGATTGGAAGACAGTGTTAAAAAAATTACTAGTCCAGTTTAGTTATGATGGCGTATGACAGTGGAATTATGCAACTAAGAAGGGTGATTCAATTTTAGTTTTGCTAAGGGATCTATACACAAATTCTACAAATCTACACAACTATACATACATAGCAGCGATCGATGGAGGCCATACTTAGTTCTAAATGCCTGTCAGAGAAAAACATTTTGGCAGCTTCATTAGATGTCATATGGAGGCACAATATGGTGGCACATGGCAAGCCTACAACTGTTAGAGTGGAGTAGGGACTCTGTATGCAGATTTTATGTGTACAGCTCTATAATACATGCAGGGATATAGAAAGATGTGAGCCCTTCAAGATCCTTAGTGTCTTCTTCATGGTTTCTGGGACACAATTACCCATTGTGTTGCTGATCCGATTCCTCTATTACCTTAAACTCTTCCTGAATCTTCTCATAAAAAAAAAAGTTAGGGCTAAGTTAAGGTTCAATGTGCTTGAGGAGGCTTGAATATGTTGCGTATGCCTCAATACCAACACTGAAAAACATCAATCTATGTAAAATATAACCTTCCTTTTCCTCTAATAACAGATTAGCATCTGTAAACATGTCCCATATTGGCATCATGCATCTCACAGAAAGCCTGAAGCGCTGCATATCAATCCAAGATATTGAGTAAGTACTATTGACCCTAGTCTCTTTATAAACCATCTTCAGGGAGAAAATGTCACATTTTTCATCTACCAAACCACATTAGCAATAAAAAATACATATATTTTAAAATCACCTTACATGCTTTTTATAGCACCTATTGCTACGCAGCTAATGGAGCTTATATGAGTATTACAACTACTCTTCTAGTGCTCCAAAGATCCAGCAAAAGGCAATTCATCTGGAGCTGACTTTGGTTCCATTCACTTGCCACATATTTCTTACAGGTTAATTCACAAACAACCCAGTATAGACATCTATATGTGCACTGTGTACAACAATATCAGTAAAGTTTACAATGCAATTACAAGTGTTTGTGCACTAGTTTTGTATAAAAGCTGTATAGGATACAGTCATATGACCATAGATATTGTATACCTGTGGTTGTATGGTATTTACATATTGTGGTGGATCAGGGGTACATTCTCATTACTCAATGTGGTACACTTTCAAAGAAAACCTTAAGACTATTTGTTCTTGAGTTTGTGTTATATACCGTACTTTAATTGGTTTTACTACTCACCATATGTATTTCTCAGTTTGTCCAATAATGCCATTGGTGAAAATGGAGCAAAATTTCTGACACATTTACTAACGCAGAGGAGGAATCTCCATGCCATAAAGTATGTATCATAAACAGAGCAAATGATTATAATATTAAAAAGATGAAGATGCTTGAACTTGCCTTGCTTTTTCTCAGTCTTCTAGATACACTGGTCCAGTTTTGATATCCTACCCCTTTTGTGAATTAGATTTAGATTGTAAACTCTTATAGTAAGGGACTCAGTGTTGGACTGAAGAGGTACTTATTCTGGGGACCCACCCAACAGCTTCCTGGTAATAGCTACGTCACGGCTCCTTCACTGAAATCTTGTATATGTGCTGACTACCCAACAACCAGCCCTGTACATTACTGAGTATTTTCCTGTATTGTCTTCTTCTATAGTACTGTACATGCCTCAAAGCATTCCACGCATGTGCAAGATTTTAGTGAGGGAGCTGTGACACAGGCATAGCATACAGCGGCTAAGTGCCGATGCTCTGCTGTACTAGAGCAAGCAGCTTTTATTGGAAAGTACTTACATCGCATGGTACCAGGCGGCTGGGCCCCTTTACATTAGTGATGTGGCTGGGCCCCTACCCTGCCTCAGACCATCTAAGGATCCTCTGGTCCTCCAGTAGCCAGTCTGATGCAGAAGGGCCCACTCTCCCTTTGTCTCATTGTTTGTGTACTTATTTTGATATCATGCCATTTTAGCTGCGTGTTATCAGTAATGAGAGTTTCTCCGTTGTCTTCTGATTTGTCGTACAGCTTCTGTAATAGATTGTGTAAGATTGCTATGATAGCATCCATCTGCCTTTCTTCTTACTTTCCCGTAAAACTTGTTTCATCAACTACCATATTCTTACATCTAAAATAAGTCTAGACAAAGATTCAAATGGAAGTTTAGGTCTGATTTGGCCAAGAATGTACTTAATGTGGAACCAGGGTGATGAAAGAACTACAGGAACAAGCCTGGCATGGTTGTATCTGGCCAAAACACAGTCTAAAGGTACCTTCATATGTAGTGTCTTTGATGAAGATTTTGTCACGTTTTCTCGGGCAAAATCCACATTAAAAAAGCCATTCATTACAGTAACATTGATTTCAGAAACATTGATTTCAGAAACCTTGTTAGGAGGCCATGTGCAGATAAGTTGGGGCTTTATCTGCATGCAGACCCATGGCTGAAACCCACAGTTGTAAACTGAAGACCATAGCAGAAAGCTGAAGCTAAGCTTTCACTATCTGCCATGACTTTCCTAGCCAAAAATACTCATTTTTTTCCTGTGTGAACATACCCTTACTAGAGGTTTTATGTGACAAAATAAGGCTAGGTTCACATCTGCATTGGGCTCTCCTTCGTTCAGGATCCGCCGGGTGTCCGCCATTTTCATACTGAAAGCAGCGGAGAGAAAAGACTTCCGTGCAGGACTTTTCTCTCCACTGATTTCTGGCGGTTTCTGCGGCGGAGTCTCCAATGGAAGTAGGTCTTGTCATGTATCTTTACAGAACTGAGCTCCAGACTACACCTTAATAGATTTTATATTTCTTTATTCTGTACAGGCTGGGAAGACCAAGTTTATGTGAATATAAAATATTAAAGTAGCATTCCCACATACATTTTTTTCTTCACTATGAAGCTCTCATAGAAATGAATTCCTGTTCATTAAGACTCTGGGGAGAATTTATTAAGACTGGTATTTCGTACACCAGTCTTAATCCATTCCCCCAACTGGCAGTAATTGTGCCAGAATTATTAAGAGACTTCACTGTCTTTATAAATCTGGCAAACTGGTATGACTCGCCGGTTTTCTGGTGTGAGTTATAGTAAATCTGACAGACTGAGGTGTCCCCACCCTGGCAGACCTAGATTCCTGCCCTGCTCTGCCCACTGTCTTAAAATTTGCAATTAGGGTAAAAAAAAATTGCTAAGGAGCATCTCAGGCACAAAACAGAGCTTTGCTCCTAAGATGCACAATTTTCTCACATAGCATTAATGATAAATTCATCCCTCTGTGTCCATTGGACAGTCAGAGTGTTGGTCACATGACACAGCTGAGGACCAGATGGGAGTGGATAATACAACCACCAGTGAGATTATTACTTTCACTATAATTTACATCATGTACCAATAAAAAAAAATTGTGGAAGTACTTCTTTAAATATGTTTAAGATGCCTGAAAAGAACTAAACATCAAATGTCTGTTTTGTAGTGTATGCGGCTGTGGCTTTTCAGCGACTTCAGAAGAAGGAAAACAGTTTATTGCTGAATTATCTATTTGTCCTGATCTTCAGGTGATAAAGTAAGAAAACAGATTAGGTTGATCATACACATTAGATAAATTATTCACTGTTGACTTCCCCATTGTATGTTTATTTAGATATCTTATTTTATGACGTACGCTGGAAACATGTAACATACAGTATATATGACACTGTTTTCTCTTTTGGCCAGTTTGCAGCATATGTTACTGGATGATGACTCCTTCCTAGTTCTGTGTCAGGCACTTTCACATATGTTATCCATAAAGGAACTAATGTAAGTATGTAAGCTGGTCATTCCTGTAAATTAATAGAATCGTAAAGAAGAATTTTAATAATTGGTAAAAAAGTAAAAAAAAATTTGTGTTTAGTTGCACAGTATGCATGGTCTGAGTGTATTACTGCAAACAATTATTTTAGCACCAGTTAGTGCTAAATTAATGCTGCCATGCATTGAAATAAAATTGCCGCCATACAATGCCCACATAATAATACCACACTGTGCCAATGTAGTTCCACTGTAAAGTGCAAATATAATATTGGCATACTTGTTTGGGTCATTAGACCTGAGGTCAGCGCAGGACTTTCAGTCACCTGTCCTCCAGATCACCGGGGGACCCGGTGATCGGGCCCCCATCGATTGGACACTTATCCCCTGTACTGTGGATAGCCGATAAATTTCCATAATGGTGCAACCACTTTAATCTTTAGCATCTCCATGAACGGTCAATTAAAATCCCAGTTTTCAATAATATAGTGCAATATAGTGAAAAAGTTCCCCAGTGAATCCACAGGTCATAAAAAACAATAATGGCTATAGTATTTAATAGATCTCCTACAATTATGTCCTGAACCCAAAGCAAAATAAATAACTGACTTTGATATCACACTTGCTGTGATATCAAGGTCAGTGATGATGTGATAATATGCTTTTCCTTCATACGTACACAAGTTATAAGAAAAAGGTTTTCATGTTTTTTGCTCACTAAATATTATATACTAAAGACATAAATTCTAAGTAAAAGAGATCCTGCTCAATGGTTTATGATCTGCTTTTCCAAGAGGATGAATCTATATGGCTAAATGTAGCTAGATAACTGTTGCATGGGTCCTTCTTGCATGACTTTCACCAAAAAGAAGTTTGTAAAGGCTGTGACGAATGGCTCATATAGACTTGTACAACAGTTAGTTGAGGACTCATTGGTCATTTATCACATTGGTGTAACATATACCCTCATTGTGTAAATATCTAAAAAAATATCTGTTATTCAGAGGAACCATGGAAATCATCTGCTCTTCTGTTTTATTTTACAGGCTTGCCAACAACAAAATAACCGACAAAGGTGTTTCTTACTTGCGTGACAATATCACCTATTGTACTACCATAGAGAGTATAGAGTAAGTCTGACTACACTGCAGCACTATTACATGGGCACTAGACATTACTTTTTCATAAATGTTTTTTCCTACCAGTCCACTTCTATGCAGAGTTTTGTACTCTGAGATGCAATCTCATACATATAAGTATATGTATGCTCAGATGACTTTGGAAATGACCCATCGTCTCGAAGACCATGACTGTCCACAGTTTTCCTTGCCAAAAGCAGTTGTTTTGAAATGGATTGTCTCTGAGACACTTTTAAGGGGGTTATGCCATGAAAATTACTTATCTTCGATCCTAAAGATAGAAGATAAATTGCTGATTGTTGGGGATCCAACCGCTGAGCCCCCCACTGATCCAATTGAGAATATAGCCATGGTAGATGCAGATGCACCCTCACTCTATTAATTTCAATGGGAGTGTCACAGATAACCAGGTGCTGTACTTCAGCTATCTCCATCAATCCCATTGAAATGAATGCAGTGGGGGCATGGTTTCTGCATGCATTGCTACATTCTGAACAGGAGTAAAACACCCTAATTTCAGTATCGGTAGAGGTCTCAGTGGTCAAACCCACACAATCAGCAATTTATCCTCTATCCTATACATAGAGGATAAATCATTTCTGAATTTTTGGAATAACCCTTTGAAGAGGTATCCCAGACCCATATTTTTTATGTTTAATCAATGTGTAAGGGAATCACTAGAGGAGCGATTCCCAGAAGCTGCTGGAGAACTAGGGGGGAGGGGCACAACAAGACAGTGGACCCTAAGCTGAATCCCCCCACTGTCCCTGGCTAACTTGCCCGATCTGTCCTAGTGACAGCCAGCAACGACGTTGACAGTCCCTCCTTATAATAAGTGATCACATAGAACGCAGACAAGACGCACAACAACAAAGGGAGGTCAGCTAGCCAAGGGGTCAGTAACAAACGAGCAATTGAAGCACAGAATCGAGATCCAAGAGAATAGTCAAAGTCAAAGCCAGTGGTCAGAAAATCAGGTAATAAGGTAGCAAGGGAAATAATGAAGAGAGCAGGCAAAATACAAGTGTAATAACCAGCAGCCATGTGAGGGCTGACAACCTGTTTATAGAAACTCTGGAACCAGCCCAAGAGCTGATAGGCACACAGGCTGTCAATCACTCAGGCCAGGAAGAGATTAACTCTATGCAGTCCAGAGAGAAATGTTCCTAATTACAAGGGTGTGGCTTTACACAGCAAGAGAACTAGGACCATGTTCAGACTGAGCACCAAGAAGCTTACACAAAGAACCAAATTGAAGACGCCTCCTTTGCCACAGCGTGCAAGCGGAGGGCGGCGCCGAGACCCGAAACGGCAGAGACGTTACACAATGTTTATTAAGTTTTTGTTAAAAGGTAACATATATAAGAATGTAAAAAAGCCAACAAACAGTTATAGGCAGGCTGACACCTGCACAACAGGGTATAAACAAAAAGATGTTAGCAGAGGTAATCCCGCACAGTATATCTCAGATGAAAAGATCAGTAGGGCGGGAAGGATCGACAGCAAACAGGTGGGCATATGGTATATCACAACCCCAAGTAAGAGACCCATGTCAAGGTCACCCCTTACATGTTGTGAGAGGGGGCAGAAAAAGAAAAGGAAAGGAAGGGGAAGACAAACAAGAATAAAAGACAAAAAGAGGAAGGGGGGCAGGAGACAAGTGGGAAGAGGGAGAGGGTTAGGGCTTCTGCTGAGAGTAGGATAAATGATATGGCTACAATCAGGGTATTGTAGTTAAGAGAACATGATGGCAAACTCCGTGGATTCCTGAAACACCACCCACAGCTGCCAGAAGTTGTAAAATTTAGAGAAGTCAATGGAATCCTCCGCCACAAGGGTCTTCATTCTTTGTATGCGAAGGAACTCCTGTAGTCATTCCATCAGTGTGGGGGCCACGGACCTACGCCAGTGCCGTAGAAGGTCACCATTAACCCTTGAGATCTTACCAGGAATAACAGAGAGAAGAGCGAGCTGGGGGGAGGGCACCAGGGATCGACCAGTAACCTTAGAGTACTGGTCAAAGCTGGAGGACCAGAAGGGCTGGATCACCCCACATACCCACCAAATATGGAGAATAGTACCCCTCTCGGAACCACAGTGCCAGCAAAGGTCAGACACTCGGATTGATTTTGTGGAGGAGGTCCAGACAACAATACCATCGAGTTAGGATCTTAAGGTTCTTCTCCAGTGCGCTGTAGGGCAGTGGTAATTTGTGGGTGAATAAGGACCTGGACCAGTCAGCAGGGAAAAGGCATGTCCGGAAGTCAGTCTCCTAGGACCTAGTGTAGGGGGTGGAGCATCTTTTGTCAGCACAGTCAGGAGTGTACTATAAAGGAGCGAGAGGGCACTCATGGGAGTTTCTATCTGCAGAAAAATGGTCTCTAGGGCAGTGGGGCTAGAGGAGAGAAGCGGGAGGACAGACCCATATTTTTTAATCAAATGAATGAAATAACAGAAAATTTTGTACTCAACCCCAGAATTACTTCTGCTCCTTCCCTCTTTTTTTTGTTTTTGTTTCAAACACTCTGGAACTCTGTCACTGACCACAGCTGTGACATGTTGACCTCAGTGACATTATCACTGCAGCCAGTGATTGGAAAGAAATCGGGGACAGCAGGAATATACAGTAGACTGTAATGAGAGAGACATTTAGGTCTTTAGATGCAG
Organism: Leptodactylus fallax; assembly: GCA_947044405.1. Lineage (NCBI taxonomy): Eukaryota > Metazoa > Chordata > Amphibia > Anura > Leptodactylidae > Leptodactylus > Leptodactylus fallax. The sequence goes on from CAMRHE010000088.1 coordinate 4,383,198, forward strand.
CTCTGTTATATATGAGGTCTTATCCATGTTTTTGATGAGATATTTGCAGAGGATTCTGATGCAGTCTTTTTATTTTGCAGTTTGAGTTGCAATAACATTGGAGATGTTAGTATGGAAAAATTTCTTGTGTTTTTACTGAGTTTAAAGAGCTTGAAGAAAATTAAGTAAGTTCTGGTTCATTTATGTACAAAAATGTAAAGAGGTTAGCCTTTCCCATACTACTTGTTTTCAAACATTGTACCTTCACATGATAACCCATCATATATAGTAGTTAGTGTATGTCAGCCTCTCATTGTCTCATGACATTGGCATCTAAGCTGCACTTACAGTATTTTGTCCTTTGCACCAATGCAGGCAAAACAAGCCTTTTCAGACAACTTAGTCTTATTTCATAAAGAATGTAATTCTGGACCAAAATGTAATGCATTTTAAAGAAAAATGTGGCTGCTTTCCACCTGAAACACCTCTCTAAAGTTCCTGCCATTAGGTTTCTCCCTTCTAGCTAATTTGCAATTCACTCCATGTTGCTAGTCAAGGTCTGCCCATAGATACATTAGATAAGCAAGACATCTTCAAAGTGACTGGAGTGGTAGGCTCTGTTCTGTCTTCACACAGTGAATTGAGAGGGGAAGGGTTTATTGTCCTTACAGCCTCCATACACACATCTGCAAACTGCTTCCTCTTAGCAAAGGACTGAACATTCTACAAATTTCATAGCTTACAATGTACAAAAAATTCTTCTATGTACTTGTATTTACATCTGACTCCGTGTGATTACAGATGAAATATTATTCATAGACAGCAAGCAGCTTTCCTGACTGCTCATAGATTTTTTTTTCTTGTGTTTTAGCTGCTTGACTGTGTGTGTTTGACCTGTATTTGTAGTACAGTGTTTCAGGATCTCCTATATTATGGTCACTTGGGGTTTTCACAGTTATTTGTTTGCTATGTACAGTTACTCCCAGCAGAATAACATATAAAAAGCAGTAGTATTAGTAATGGATAGGGGAGGGGGCAGACTGCTGTTTACTGTACATGCCCCCACCTCAGAGACAAATTTAAAATGTGCTGCAGCCATAATGTGATTATTAGCAACATAAAACTGATAGCATATCATGTATGAAGGCATATACAGTCATAGAACAGACTGTATTTCAAGTTTTCTCGTCTACTTCACTGGGGGACACAGCACCATGGGTATAGACCTGGTCACTAGGAGACAAGACACTAGGGAAAAAGCTGTTGGCTCCGCCTCCAGGCTATACCCTGCCACAGTCACTGTGCATGAATCAGTTTGAAACCTAGTGTCATAGGAGGCAGACAAGACCTGACTCAGGTCTTCTGTCTTGCATCGTTTTTATTTTTACCTTTCTTTCAGCTGCAGGGGATAGTCAGCGTGTACGCCACACTAGTCATACCCTCCTGCGGGCGCAGCGCTCTGCAAAGAGCAGCCTCGCTGGTCACCCAGTCCCCACTCACCATTCGCCGCACCCGAAAGTGGCCGGAGTACCGGTGACCCCACTCCCACGTGCGAGGTCCTACCGAGGGGGTGACCCTGCGGCGCCTGAAGACACCAGACTGGTGAGTATGAGAAGAATAGAAGGCAGGTGAGTATGAAAGTTATCTCAGCCCCTCTCCATCTCCCCTTCAGGCCCTTTCCACCTCCCCTCAGCCCCTCTCAGCCCCTCAGTGCCAACAATAGCATGGGTCCTGTTTAGGGGGGGCATCACAGGGTTCCCCAGAACTGGGCCTTAAGTTTTAGTAAATAAGCCCCTTTTTTCTGGGGCGTTTTTGGGCTTTCTGGTCACTCCTACCGAGCGGCCCCCGGTTCCCCCCCCCCGCTCGTGTGGGGACCCCCTTTCCTGGCCCCCCGGTACCTTTTCCCAGGCCTCCGCGGAACCTCCGGAGTTCGCGGTCGCGCCGTGCCGCCGACGGTGCCTCGCGGTCGGCCGCGTTCAACGCGGGCTTTTCTGGTACCCAGACTCCGCCTAGGGCCTTTCATTGGCCAGGGGGCTGTCCAGCAAGCCATCCAGCCTGCTCAGTAGCTGCTGAGCCTGTATTTACCAGGGGAAAAGCTTTGCTCATTGATTGATTGATTGATTGATTGATTGATTGGCTTGCTGGGACAGCAGGGATTCTTACTCTCCTCCCAGTTCCCTGGGAGACATTGCTCCTGCGGAACCCTTGCTGCAGCAGTTTGTGAGCGGCCATCTTTTGCAGTCTGGTAGGCTAACCCCCTGGGTTACCCCTAATTTCCTTGGGCTCCCTCTCTCACCCTCCGGCCCCTCTGGTTGCGTCACATTTTTATACGTGCACCCGCTGTATCAAAAACAGCCATGCGGACAGCCCGAGCCCATGTGCTCTCTCTGCCTTCCGCCTCAGCCAGTCAGGAACCTCCTGGCCCCTCTCCGGTTCTTCCATCCCCCGTATTGTGCGGCCTCCCTAACCTTGGCCATGGTGTCCTTACCAGACTTAACTAGTCAGTGCTGGAAACTTGGAATGGCTGCTTTCCCAGATCGCCGCTCAGTCGGCTGCTTCTAGGGATCTCCCTGGACACCCTCATAATTCCCGTCGCAGCTCCAGGAGCCTCAAAAGGACCAGAAAGTCTTCCTACGGTTCACGGTCCGCCACCCCTTCCTCTGGGTACTCCCCAGATAGGAACTCAGCTCACGGCTCCACTCTGACAGGCGGATGGATACCTCCCTCCCTCTGCTCGGTCTACTTAACTGGGGATGCCTCTGACTCCGACTCGGAGCTTCAGCTAGGCTCATCTATATCTGCTGCTACGCGGGAGTCATCTATGCAATAGAGACCCTACAGATCTCTGAGGACCCGGACTCATCCTCTCAAGTGGACATCTCTTTCTGCCACTGGATGTTTGATATCATCTTGAGGGCACAGTGACTTCTCCCTGGACCATCCTCTGTCTTCGACTAGGAAATCGGACATCCCTTCCCTTGACCTGTGTGTCTCCAAGTGGAAGGTGAGCTCGGGCAGTTCTGCCAGGCTATGCTGTGACACATGTCTCTAGCTCTCCCTGGCTGGTAATGATGAACATCCGATGTAAAGGAAGCAGGTTGCTCCAGTGGTGCAATCTGTTAGCGCACGGTACTTATATATCAGTAACTAGTGAGCGCAAGCTGGCCTGTCTTGTCATCTTGTCAGCGAGCCGCCCCATGTGTCTCTTCCTATCACTAAGAGCCTCCCACGGTGGATCCCATGATAGCTAGGCTCTCCAAGGCTTCTAGTCTGCCTTCAGCGGACTGTGCCTACCTCAGTGATCCCTCGGAGTGAGATCGGATCGCTTCTGTTGTATTGTTTGCAATGCAGAACTGATACATTGCATTGTCCTAAATGCTGGCTATTGTATTGCTGCAAGAAGGTGGCTTCCCCCACCAGGGTGGCCTTCGTAGTGGCTGGTTTCTCCCTGCGGCTCTCCTTCGCTGCCTCTTGGGTCATCAAGGCCTTCTTTTCCTGGGCCAAACAGCTTCAGTCTAACCTCCCTGATGCAGTTTCCCTCCAGCCGCTCGTCTCTGAGATCCTGAACGCTTCCCAATAACTAGAGATGCCTCCCAAATCTGCTAAGGCGGCCACCAATGCAGTGATTATCCGCCATACCGTTTGGATTCGTTGTGGAATACTGGGTCCACCTCCAAGAAGGCGAACGCAGCCCTTTTCCCTTTCCAGGTCGTCCTGGGCCAAATTTTTTGTTAAGGGCGTCGAGAAGCTTATCCCTGAGGCCACGGGGGAATAGATTCTTCCTCCCTCAGAGGCGTCCTATGTGTCAGCCGTTCTCCTGCTCCAGAAAGCTTCTTTCAAGTCCAGGCCTCCCTGGCGGTTCTGCACCAGGTCGTCCAGGTCTTCCTCTTCCTAGCCTCCTCGGCATGAAGTTTTTTCCCCTCTCTGGGCATCTCAAATAGCGGGACGTCTGAGGCCTGGGCCTGAGAGGCGGTGTCGTCCGGCTACTCCAGTTTTCGCTGGAGTCTCTTTGCCTTCCCTATGTCGGACAATCCAGGTTGTCTCCAATCTCCAGCGGCAGGGAGTCAGCGTCCCTGTTCCCGTTTTAGAGTGTATCCTGGGTTACTATTCCTACCTGTTCTCCATTCGCCTAGAAGGACGGCTTCCTCTGTCCCATCATGGACCTGAAAGGGCTCCACAGGTTCTTCCATGCCTGCAGGCTCTGTTGTAGTCTATGCAGTCTGTGGTGGCATCCCTGGAGATGGGCGAATTCTTCGTCCATCTACATCATCGCGCTGTGCCGTCAGCGGTTTCTTCGTTTTGCGGTGGATCCTTGACCTTTCCAGTTGTCTCTCTCCCCTTCAGGCTGGCCTCTGCCACCGGGGTTTTTTTTTCCTCAGTGATGGCGTCTCTCATGGCCATCCTCTGCGTCAGAGGTGCTGCCGTGTTTCCAGACTTTGATGACCTCCTGGTGAAGCCCCTCCAGGTCAGACAATCTGACCAGCTTGTGGTTCACCTTGGTTGTTCTTCGCCGGTTCTGCTGGCTCATCAATGAGGATGTCTCGTGTCCTCTAAGCACATGGAATCCGGGACATGATCCTCTGCTCGCTCCAGAGTGTGATTCTCCCTCCGGAGGCCAAGATCCTGATTGTCCCACCTTCGGAGGTACTCTCCTTGCTCTCTTTGAATCGGCATGTGGGTCTTGCGCACGATCGCCTCAACCTTCTAGGCTGTACCTTTCATTCACTCTGTCGTTCTCTCCTCTTGAAGATTACGGCCTGCTGGGACAAATCTCCGGACAGCCTCATCTGCTTGGTTCTCTTTCCACCTTGGTTCACTGAGAGATTCTTTAGTGTATCTCCTCCCCAGGAATTTCTCAAGGGAAGTCCTTCTTCCCCTCTGTTGGTAGGTGTTTCCCACTGCCGCCAATTTCCCCGGCTGGGGAGTGGTCCTCGATGCTTTGTTTGTTCAGGGCCTGTGGTCCAGGGCCGATTCCTCCCTCTGGTTCAACCTGCTGGATCCCAGGGCTATCTTATTTGCCCTTACTCCTTGGACCTCTCTTCTCCAAGGACATCTGTCACAGTCCAGACTGACCTCTCCTCCATGGTTGCCTACTTGAACCCTCAGCGGGGCACCAGGAGCCGTGCGGCCTTACTAGAAGCCTCACAATTTCTTCCTTGGGTGGAGTGCCTTGTTCCAGCTCTTTCGGTGGTCAACCTTTTTTCTGGCGTGGACCACTGGGTGGCAGACTACTTGAGTCGAGAAAATATTGCTCCGGGCGAGGGTCGCTTTATCTGCAGATCTTCCATCCACTGTGCTCCCGCTGTGGCGTGACAAACGTCGACCTTTTTAGCCTCCGCCGGAACCACAAGGTCCCCGGCTAAATTGCCAGGCCTCTGGATCCTCAAACCATCACCGCTGGCGCTCTTGTAAGTTCGGTTTTTCACTTCCTCTTCTCCCTTGGGTCCTCCAGAATCTCAAGACCAAGGGGGTTCAAGCTATCTTGGTGGCACCAGATTGGCCCTGCCGGGTCTGGTATGTGGATCTCATGTTCCTGTTGGCGGATGCTCCTGGCCTCTTCCTCTGCTGGTCGACCTTCTGTCTCAAGGACTGCTGTTCCACCCCACCTTGACTCAGCTGCGTTCACGGCGTGGCTGTTGAATCCGAGGTTTGAGGCGTCGTGGTTTTTTCGGAGTTTGTTATTCTAACATACTCAAGGCCCGGAAATTCCAGATAGCTTAGATCTGCCATCAAACGTGGAAGGCTTACGTCCACCGTTGGAAGAGTAACGATTCTCATCGGATCTTCTCCAGTCTGGTCTGGATCAAGGTCTTAGTCTTCTTTCTTTTTAAAAGACTTTCCTACAGGAGTGCCACTCTGTGCTCCTTTGGAACCCTTGGATCCGTGGGATCTTAACCTCGTCTTTAAGGTGCTTCAGGTTCTCCCCTTCGAGCCTATGATATCCCTTTTTTTTGCCTTCTGTCCTGGTAGAATGAGGTTCTGGTGGACATTACCTCCATCCGCAGGGGTCCCGAATTGGCTGCCCCTTTTTTCCGGCAGCCTCCGTTTCTGGTCCTCCACAAGGATAAGGTTTTTCCTCTGTCTGCCACAGTCTTTTTTTTCTTAGGGTGTTTTTCCTGCTTCCACATCGAGGACTTGGTCTTGCCCTCTTTCTGCTCGGTCCCCAGGCGTCCATGTGAGTGCTTGCTCTTCCCTGCCTGGTTGTTTCCCGGGCGATTTGCGTGTATACTGTCCCTCACGGATCCTTTCTCTTGTTCGGACGCTTTGCTCGTTCTCCCTGAGTGCCCTTGCCAGGGCCTGCTTGCTTCCAGAGCTCCCATCTTCCGATGGCTTTGGTCTGAGATTAGGGAGACCTATCGGTTTAAGAGTACGGCTCTGCCTTCCCATGTGACGGCTCTCTCCTCTAGAGCTGTTGGAGTTCCCGGGGCCTCTGGCATCAGGCTTTTGCTTCCCAGGTCTGTAAGTATCCCACTGGGCCTCCATCCTCTTTCTCTAAGTTTCACCAGATCCATTCTGTGGCCTCTGCTGATGCCAATTTGGGTTGTAAGTTTCTGGAAGCGGTTGAGTATTACAGGTTTGCATGGCCGTGTTATTCCCACACTCTGGGACTGCTTTAGGACATCCCATGGTGCTGTGTCCCCCAGTGAAGTAGACGAGAAAGTGGGATTTTTGTGTACTCACCGTAAAATCCTTTTCTCGTTGTATTCACTGGGGACACAGATCCCTCCCTTGTTTTTTTCAGTGTTCCTGCCCAAACTGTGTTGGTTCCTTTTTGGGTTCAGGCATTGTTGGTGGTTGTTGGTTCCATGTTCCTTTGTGTCTCTCTCTCCTACTGCTACTGTACAAACTGATTCATGCACAGTGACTGTGGCAGGGTATAGCCTGGAGGCGGAGCCAACAGCTTTCTTTTCCCTAGTGTCTTGTCTCCTAGTGACCAGGTCTATACCCATGGTGCTGTGTCCCCCAGTGAATACAACGAGAAAAGGATTTTACGGTGAGTACACAAAAATCCCACTTTTATTAAAACTCAGTTACCATTTAAGATTTACAATTATTTTTCACATGCCAAATGTTCCCAGCGCTTCATATGTCACAAAAGTTCTTTTGGGGTGACATCACAGTTAAAACATTGTTAAAACATATTGCTTATGCATTCTGGAAAGAAAATACCCTTAAAGGGGTTTTCCGGGCAAAAAAATGTTGTTTTTTTAAATGACTGTTAGTGCTATTAATGGGTTAATAAATGCACCCATATACCCTTAGCCATATGTTGAGTGATTTCTGGGAGCTCCTGGTATCTTCTGCATTTGTTTACATGGTTCAGTGTCCTGCTATGTAACTTCCACACTAACTCCCTCTCACCTTACTTCCCCCCTCCTACCTTACCCCCCTTCCTTTCTACCTCCCACACCCTCCGATACACCCCCCTCCCTGTCTCTCTAGCAATCCCTCCCACTAATATCCCTTCCCTACCTACTCAGCCCAACCCCCGACCCCATTATATAGCTACCTCTCTTCCATGGCTTCTTCCTGTGAGTCGGCCCCTTCTTCTTTAGTGATACTGCAGGTGCACGCTCTTCTCCCAGCGCTGCTCTGTAGTGACGATCCACCCAAGGGCGTAACTACCGGGGTAGCAGTGGTAGCAGCTGCCACAGGGCCCGGGACATTACGGGGCCCCACGGGCCCCCGATGTGTTTTTTTTTTTTTATAGTCCGTTATCTGCTGGAGTAACCCCAGCAGGTAACGGGCCCTATATACTTAACGTTCCGCGAGGTCCCGCTCACGGCCGCCTGCGCTTCCGATTCTGCGGAGGCGGCTGTGAGCAGGAGCGGGGATCGGTATGTGAGGCCGCGGCCCGAACACCACAATCTCTGCTATCATTATACTTCGGGGTCTTTTCAGACCCCGGAGTATAATAATCGGAGGCCCAGGGGAGGTGAGGGAAAATAAAAAACAATGCACTTACCTGTCCTGTGCTTCTCTAGGCTTCGGGCCTGTTTGGTGACGTCCTAGACGTCAGCTGACGTCATTTTGTGTCGCGACGCAGGCCCGCGTCACGTGACGCCGGCCTGGTCCAACATTGAACAAGGCCGGAGTAGCGCACGGGCATGCACCGGAGCGAGGAACAGGTAAGCTACGTTGTTTTTTTATGTTTCTATCCTCTCCTAGGTCTCCGATCATTATACTCTGGGGTCTGAAAAGACCCCAGAGTATAATAATTGTTCATGGGTGGTCCACAATGGGGCATATAATAGTGTGTGCAGGGGCCACTATGGGGCAAAATACTCAGTGCAGGGGCCACTATGGGGAATAATAGTGTGTGCAGGGGCCACTATGGGGCAAAGTACTCAGTGCAGGGGCCACTATGGGGAATAATAGTGTGTGCAGGGGCCACTATGGGGCAAAATACTGTGTGCAGGGGCCAATATGGGGAATAATAGTGTGTGAAGGGGCCACTATGGGGCAAAATACTCAGTGCAGGGGCCACTATGGGGAATAATACTGTGTGCAGTGGCCACTATGGGGCAAAATACTCAGTGCAGGGGCCAATATGGGGAATAATAGTGTGTGCAGGGGCCACTATGGGGCAAAATACTCAGTGCAGGGGCCAATATGGGGAATAATAGTGTGTGCAGGGGCCACTATGGGGAATACTACTGTGTGCAGGGGCCACTATGGGGAATAATAGTGTGTGCAGGGGCCACTATGGGGAATAATAGTGTGTGCAGGGGCCACTATGGGGCAAAATACTCAGTGCAGGGGCCACTTTGGGGAATAATAGTGTGTGCAGGGGCCACTATGGGGAATAATAGTGTGTGCAGGGGCCACTATGGGGAAAAATACTGTGTGCAGGGGCCACTATGGGACATGATACTGTGTGCAGGGGCCCCTATGGGACATGATACTGTGTGCAGGGGCCACTATGGGGCAAAATACTCAGTGCAAGGGCCACTATGGGGAATAATAGTGTGTACAGGGGCCACTATGGGGCGTACTACTGTGTGCAGGGGCCACTATGGGACATGATACTGTGTGCAGGGGCCCCTATGGGACATGATACTGTGTGCAGGAGCCACTATGGGACATGATACTGTGTGCAGGGGCCACTATGGGACATGATACTGTGTGCAGGGGCCACTATGGGACATGATACTGTGTGCAGGGGCCCCTATGGGACATGATACTGTGTGCAGGGGCCACTATGGGACATGATACTGTGTGCAGGGGCCACTATGGGACATGATACTGTGTGCAGGGGCCACTATGGGACATGATACTGTGTGCAGGAGCCACTATGGGACATGATACTGTGTGCAGGGGCCACTATGGGACATGATACTGTGTGCAGGGGCCACTATGGGACATGATACTGTGTGCAGGGGCCACTATGGGACATGATACTGTGTGCAGGGGCCACTATGGGACATGATACTGTGTGCAGGGGCCACTATGGGACATGATACTGTGTGCAGGGGCCACTATGGGACATGATACTGTGTGCAGGGACCACTATGGGACATGATACTGTGTGCAGGGGCCACTATGGGACATGATACTGTGTGCAGGGGCCACTATGGGACATAATAGTGTGCGCAGGAATGCGTTTTTTTTTTTTGGGGTGGGGTTGGAGGGGGCGGTCCGGGGGGAGGGGTCGGGGCGGAGGTTCGGGGGGGGCCCCATGTCAAATGTTCGCCTTGGGGCCCAGCCATTCCTAGTTACGCCACTGGATCCACCTCTACTGCGCATGCGTGTGAGCTGCGCAGTAGAGGTGGATTATTGGCAGCAGTGCGCAGAGCAGCACTGGGAGAAGCGGTAGCAGTCAGAAAAGAAGGAAGAAACCTGGAAGGTAAGTATGATGGAGTGGAAGGGGGGGGGGGGAGTAGTAGTGAAGATCCATTCCCGGAAATGGGGAAACGGATCTTCACCGGATAATCAGAAAATGTCCCTGGGGTGGTCACATGACCGCCCCAGGGATATGGGTAAATATACATTTTTGATTAATTATGTTATTTAGAAAGTAGGAGGGTATTTAGATCATTGTAGGGATTTCCATTTATCCCGGACAACCCCTTTAAGTCATAACAAGTGTTACCTTGTGGCTCCATCACAGTAAATCTTTCCATAAATTCCCTATGTAAGAATCATGACAAATCCAGGTACAATTGTACATTTTTTTTTAAGTTAAAATGTCAGTCATCCACCCACTTGACTGGAAAGATAGTGGTACTCATACAAAATACATTTGTAAGCTCCATATGGGTCTACCACAAGTTTCTTGAGGATTCACTGATCTCAGACAAGGAAGTGGCTGTGTGAAGACAGCTGCTCCATCCAAACACATACAGTAGTGAAGAGTCAGTACAAAGATATTGCACCAGTTGTAGCTTAATTCAACTTTTTTATCCCTTTGCCACATACAGTACACTTCTGGAAGCCATTGTTTAAAGTGACAAGTGATTTTGCTGGCTTCTGTGTTGCTTCTATTTCTACTTTCCTATCAGTGCCCTAGTTACACTTAAGTCTTGTTATACAAATGGTAGGAATAGGTGTATTGGAGATGCTGCTCTGTTCATGAGTATCTGTTAATGCGGGGACTGTGGTTTGTTGTAACCAGTGAATTATATTTTGCAGATTCTCACAATGTAACATCAGCTCAGCGGGTGGACTAAAGCTAGCAGAAGCGCTAAGACAGTGCCCACTAGTGGAAGAGATTGAGTGAGTCACCTACAGATGATCTAATAAGTAAAGTGTCCTTTTGCAATATTTTGGTCGGTAGAATCTTTGAACTGCAGGGAATGGTAGTTTTTATTGTTATGTATTGGGAATGTACATAGTTCAGCACTGTTTAGGGGGAAATGATTCTTAGTTATCCTTAACATCACATCAGGACAACTTTTTACCAATCAAGCATCTTCTGAAGATCGACTGTTCACCAAAGGTCCCAAAACTAAAGCCTTTGACAATCATCTGTAATGTAGCAGGTTGTAGAGGATTCTGAAACATCTGGTATCACATAGAACATATTAAAATGAAAGGGTGACCAATATACACAGTCAAACTTAGGCAACCAGAGCAGGAGAAAGTCTTTGCAGTACAGGTGCTATATATGTTATAACCTGGAGGATCCAGGCCAGAAGAACATCTGAGATCTAATTGACTTCAAGATTCCCCCACAGATTTACAATTATCAGATTTTTTGTATAATATTTTTTGTTGAAAGTGCCCTTTAGCAAAGACCAGGAGATTATTATGTGGATACAGTATTTTGTTTATCACTTGTAAATGACATAACTACAATGTATTGCATGTTTTTTGCAGTTTGTCTGGAAATAATTTTGAAAACAAAGTTCCATGTCCTTTATTCTCTGCTTTGTACCAATTGCAGCACTTAAAGGTTCTACAGTAAGTAAAAGTAATTTGTACAATTATTACTGTATATCAGATGAATTGAGACTTTTAGGCCAGGGGCCCCGTAAACCGTGGCATTTTACAGTCCCTTCAAAGGACTCCCATCCACACATTGCAGAAAAATACACGCAGCGGAAATGCTGCGATTTCCATAAACGTTGCAGGCTTGGAAATCACGGCATGTCAGTTATACTTACAGAAATGCCGGTGGTTTATAATTGAAGCAGAAAGTCCATGGAGGAAACCTCTGCAGACTTTCTGTGAAGAGATCTGTGGGAAAAACCAATATGTATTCTGTATTACATTTTTAATGAAGACCTATTGGGAAAAAAAGAGTATTTTGCTAAAACAAAAAATGGCCCTAGGTGAATCTATAACCTTTAGTCTACAGCCCCATGTTGCAGAAATGCAGTTGTTTTTTGTTGCAGAACTTACTGCGTGTTTTGAGCCAAAGTCAGGAGAGGTTTGAAAAGGAATGGAAAATATAAAGGAAGCTCTTAGACATTTCCCTTCTGTTAAATACACTCCTGACTTTGGCTCAAAAAACCACAGAAAAATCTGTAACAAAAAACGCTGTGTTTCTGCAATGTGAGGTCTTAGCCTTAAGCCGGTTGCACATGACTATGTGCTAACCGGCGGACGTGAATGAATGGCACGGGCGGTGCGTGGGTGACACACGAATGTCACCCGTGTGCCATCTGTGAACTGGACATGCTTCTGCGGCACCTTTCAGTCAATGAATAGGAGCCATGGAAGCAGGGCCGCAAAATTGGACTGGAATAGGACCTGTTCCATATTTTGCGACCCAGACTGTTGGCCCGCACACGTGACTGTGTAATTCACGGTCATGTGTACGATCCCATAGAAATGAATGGATCAGCGTGCTATCCAGGAAAACCCCGGATAGCACACTGGCCATTCATACGGTCGTCTGCAAGGGGGCTTAAAGTGAGAAATCAGTAGGTCATGCATACAGAGAGTAGCTCACAATAAAATCACAGGATTACTGCAAGGCAACCTTATGGATTCCTATAGGGAAACATTGGCCCAGATTTACTAAGAGTTAAAATACATCAGTTATCAAAGTGGCTAATGCTGGATGATAAATCTGACGTATCTTTAAACTGTCTTGTCTATGTTTATACCACCTTTTAGGTGGCTTACATTGACCCATAATTTTACAACACTATTTTGGCGCATTTTAGGTGCATTATGGTGAATTTAAGCCAAGCCCCCTTTTCTGAGAATCCACACCCACACATTTAGCATGTCAAAATATTTTAGCCCAAAGCAGATGTGTCAAGAGTCACCAAAGATGCGCCACATTGAGCCAAAGATGCACCATGTTTACGGCAGTGACTAGTCGTAATCACAATAGTAAGTCTGGGCCTTTGAGTTTATGAAGAATTTTGACAACTTGGCAAGAGTTTCTGTGACTTTGTATTTTCACAGTCATGTAAACTGTTAATGGAACAGAGTTTTCGCTTCATTACAAAGCTGCATTTCTAAAAGGGAGAAAGGAAATTTAGTTTCCTTAACATCTATCTATAGAGTTATTTGCATTTGGTACCTAAATGTTCTTCATTTTCTCACAGAGGTTAGTCTGATCTATATCAAGAATCAATACACGCTTTTAGTGTTAATGTGAAATACATTGAAGCCACAAAAATGAGGAATTATCGACATTCCAGGTTATGCATAATATGCTGTAATTCATACCACAGTCACAATTTAGCGATGGTTATTATTACAAATAGTTCAGCTCTAGAATCTCGGTGACCCCTGGTGTACGATGGTGGTACTAGGTGCTACCACACAATTGTTTATGTAACCCACACACTTCCTAACGGCTTGCCTATGTCAGCTGCTGTTTATTTCATGGGCTTGTAGTCCTGGGGCATCTGATGACATCACCAGTGAGGCGTATACACAGACAGGCACTGACAGGTTGCTATAGCAACTTCCTTTTTAGCAGCAAGTGAAAAGAACATTTTATTTTGTTAGCTGTGCATGCCAGAGCTAATATCCTGTGTGCTGACCTATGTTATTGCCAAGCGCAGCCTGCACCCAGCACCAGGCTTCTGTCATTGTGGCTTAAATCGTTCACAGAGAATAATGCTGCACAACACTGCATTCATGTGGATTGTACACAGTGAAGTTATGTGCTTATAAAGCATGGCATACTCTATTAAGGATACTGATTTAGCTGCGGTAAATTCTGTTTGTGGTTTCTCTGTGCTAAGACATTACAGTACATTTACCTGCAGTCCTAGGGCAGAATTACAGATTATTTCAACATGATGACAAATTTAGCTTTGCTACGTTTGTATCTACCAAACTAACAACATTTTCAACATATGTGTAAACAGTTTTCGATGGGCACACAAAATGATGTATCATAGGGCATGTGCCCATGCATGAATATATGGTATTTATTGTATTAAAATGTATTTAGTATGTATATTAGGCTGGTGTGCTAGTGTATACCCTGTGTTTAGTATGGGGTTATTAGCTGTTGCTTCAGTTCCATCCAGCTTTTAAAGCAGAAGTGAACACATATGGGCAAGAAACACTGCGATCAAGGATGTTTTAGACCTTTATGGGAAGCAAATGTCTGGAGCACAAACAATGCAGATGTGTACCAATACTACTGTCTAGTCTCTTGGCAATGGAACAGCACAGCAGGAGGTGCTATTGACCCACAGAAAGAGAAGGCACTATGGATGCCCGCTGCACATTGTGCTAGACATGAACTCTCCATAAAGGTCAATGATCTCATCAGTTGGAGTATTTTTACTTTTTATGCCTGATGGTTATCTGACCGTGTCTGGGAAATAGGATGGAGCTGAGACAACAGCACACAAATCTAAATGTGCATGTATCTCATCGATTATTGAACATTGAACAATCATATATCGATAATCTGCTAAGACTTTATCTAAACTGTTCCCTAATACTTTTTCAGTTGTACCATAGACATGTTGATCAGAGAATCCATTATGTAATAGTAAAAGGATGTGTATTTTTATGGCACACATGTTTGCATGTGCACATCCAATGTATGAATAAAATAGGTGCTTTAGACTTTTCCATCAAGGGGTTGTCCAACAAAGGCCATTTAGCATTTTTCTAAAGGATAGGTAATACATATGTGATCGTTGGGGTACCAAGTCCCCATCTCTCTTCCCTGCATGACATGCGTTTCAATGGAGCGGTGGTCATGCACGTGGCCTGTCACTTCATTCAAGGTCTATTGGGCCATCGGGCTGTTTTCATCGGTCCCATTGACTTTGAATGGAGCAGCAGTGTACATGTATAACCACCACTTCATTCAAACTCTTGTTCACTGCAGGACCCAAGATCTCAGGACCCCCGCACTAGTAACTCAAGGATCCCCAGTGACCTATTTTGTGGTTAGGTGGTAAATATTACCCCTTTAAGCCATGTAAGCTTAAAAATGCCAGTTTATGCAAAACAAAGCAAAACTTTGCAGTGGATCTTTCACAGCATCGAGTGCCCCCTGCAGTCACTCCTTACCATTTACTGGATGTCCCTGGTTCTTCATTCCTACAGCACTGTGAGTGACTAATACAATATTATACACTATATACATTACTATTCTACCAGCAGAACAGTGTATTTTAACAGTGCCATATTGGGTGCAGTGGTGAGTCATTCCCTGGCTCTGTTACCTTCGCAGGGACTAAAAGCCCCTTTGCCACTGTCCTAGATGTTTTGGGGTTCTAGTACAGATTTTGCATAGAGTCCCAGTAGCTATTATTGTGTACAGTGCTTTAGATTTAGCAAATATACATGAAAAAAATATATAGAATAGTATACTTCTGGCATTCATGGTGTAGAATAGGCTCGGGCAACTTTTGCCTTGTCAGTTGCCTTTAGTACTACAAGTATCAGTATACACTCTCAGACTTGCAAGGGAAGCTGGGACAGTCAAGGGTTACTTGGATCTGTTGTATTATGTTCCAGTACTACTTTATGAATGGAGTATTTGTGCTTAGAAGATGTGTGGGTGTAAAATGGAAATGTAATGGATAAATTAAAATTTGTATGTAGTACACTTATGGTGTTTATGTGAGTACATAATGTTGGCTCACAGTGTATATTATGGTGCATGTAACATGTTTGCTTAACAATTGAAAACAGGTCTTGGGGTCTGTTTTGCAGCAGGATGTGTTTCTTTGTGCAGAAATGTTTTTATATGATAATAAAATATGATGACATCTAATTTCCACCATTATATGACAATGTGTTTATACAGTCTGCGCTCCTGTGGTTTGGGAGTGAAATTTGAGAGTGCACTTATGGAAGCTTTGGGCTCATGTCAACAAATGGAAGACATCAGGTAAATGCAACAAATGTTTTTTCGTTCTGTATTTTCTAATACATAATTTAGCAATCTGATCAGAACAAATCACTAGGAGCTACAAAAGATATTAGGAACATCTACCTCTTATAAGATATTGGGAGCATCTACCTCTTATAAGATATTAGGAGAATCTACCTCTTATAAGATATTAGGAACATCTACCTCTTATAAGATATTAGGAATATCTACCTTTTATAATAATGCAATATATTACTAGCTCTTTAACTATAAGGATCCATGAAAGCTATAGAGAAACCCTGTTCTGCAACACATGGAGTCCCTATTATACAGCCGTTTCCTGGGGAGAAAACCTCTTTAATGTGGTATGTAATGGAACATGGCATGATTTTTGTTTCTCATGTGCCTCAGTGTAATATCATAACAGATTATAGACACCATATTAGAGATCTTCCACTTTTTTAATGTTTTTATTGGATTTTAAAATACAAACCTTCAAGAAGAATGCAGTGAAGTAGTAAAAAGAAAGGTGAAGAATTAAGAGAGGAACGTTGGGGTGGTACACCGCATACTGCACTTTCCCACTTCTTTTTTAAAAGGCGCTAAACCAAATCTGGCACCCATACTTTACACTCTTATGTTTAACTGTTTCTTAATCATGTTGGCTAGGTGGCAGCCAGTATGGCAACTAGTACAGTGCACTCACGGGCTGTGACTCAGCTTTCCCAAACAACTTTGAGCAAAATCGCAGCACACACTTGTTGTTTTGCAAGTTCTATGTTCTTTTATTGAATAGGTCATAAATATCTGATCGGTGGGTGATGCCTGGCAGCTCCTGTGCCGGTCAGCTGTATGGGACTGCTTCTGGCACCCATAACATACACAAAACAGGGCAAGAATCAGTTGACTTCCTGCCCTGTGTAGTGACTGGGCACTGCTACTGCAGCTCAGTTCCCATTGAAGTTAATGAGAGCTGACTTGCAGTACTAGCACCCAGCCTCTACACAGGACACAAAGCCAACTGCTTCTGGCCCTGTGTTGTGTATAGTGCATTCACTGGAAGCAACCCCATACAGTTCCCCCTACTGATCAGATATTTATTTATGCATTAATACATCAGGAGCATAGCTAGGTACAAGGAGATCAGGTGCTGACTGCTGGAGCGAAAAATGTGGGCATGTGGAATGCTAACAAGCCTTTCTGTCCTGACCAGGGTATTTAACTACAAGACTAGAAAAGCTAAATGTATGCTGCAGGTGAAGAAAATGTAAAATGAGAAACTGGATCCTTGGGCAACTGCTACACTTTTCTCTTGCTCTTACGCTAGGTGCACACTAGCATTTAGGTGAATCCTACCGAGATTCCGCTTTCAGTATAAAATTGGCAGAAACCTGGCGGACCCCATTTTAGTCTTTGGGCCCGCAGGTAACCACTTTAGGCACACAGGGTTTCCGTCTTTTGGGTCCCGAAGGACGGAAACCAAGCATTAGTGTAAACTCAGCCTTATTTGAATACATTTCTCCCATGCTTTTTAGGTAACATTTGAGATGTGTGTACTGTGTTTGTACTGTATTTTAACATGTATTCATAATATTAATATGTTTTGCACAGTTTGTCAGAAAACACATTTACGGAGCAGTGCTTGCTGAAACTTGCAGAACAATTTCCAAATTTAAGATTGCTAAAAAAACTTGAGTAAGTACACAGTCTTGTGAAACGGTAGTTGCCGTCTTGGTTCTTGAAGTATCACTGATATACATTATGTGTCACACCTTTGCTTTACAAGACCCTGTGGAAACAAACCATACAGTATGATTGATGATGAGAGGAGCATTCTCTAGTTTGTAGCCAATCAGTCCAGATTTTATTGGGAACTGCTAATGTAAAGTAGATGTGGCCCTCCTGACAGTCCCATGTCTTCTAACAGCTATCTCATATATGGACATTTTTAAAAGTAGCATCTTGGGGTTGGAATTGACACATAATAACAGTGCTAGAAGGCGGCCATTCTGTATTTGGAATGGGACTCCTTGAGCACACCAGAGAAAATGGTTCTAGGGCCCACCCTAGATCTGTAAGGTGGTGTGGACACAACAGTTGTGTAGATATGCAGGGGAGAGACTCAACTGCTGTTCAAACTGAACCTACGGTTTGATTGATACATGACCTTGGGACAATGTGACATGGCTTGGTTTACTCTAGACAATGTTACTCAGGTAGTATTGTATGTTGTACTGTGTTGATATATGAAGTGTACTGTGTAATATGTTGATTGGTACATGGGCTGGTGCAGGTCATCCCACTCTGGTAAGTTTCTAAAAGTCACTTTGCACAATGCCTCTTAATAGGCATGACAGAGTTGCACATTGGGGGAAATTGTTTGTTGCTGAATTACCATGCCACCCACTGACATAAAGAGTTACCCAGGATACCCATAGTGGGAAGGTCCATGCTATTTAAGGGCTGTTGCTGTGCTGTGGGGAGGAGGTGGAGCTCGTGTAGAAGTCAGGAGAGGAGCACCTTGCTGCTTGGAAGGCAGCATTCATGGCTCAGTGAACTTAAGGACAGAGCACCTTGGCAACTTCTGTAGCTGGTTCCTGGAACCAGAGCATAAGCCAGATTCTCCCTGAATACTGGCTGGATAGGTGGTACATTGGCTACTAAATAGTGTGGCCCGAGCACCACCGGGTGAGGCCCACATTGCACATTGCAAACTGTGGTGTGCACCAGTTACACAACTATGCAGCACATGTGCAAGTCCACTTATAAATGCATTGTAATCATGGTCATCATTTCGAAGAGAAGACATATTATCAGTGAAGGCTAATAAAGTATTATTTGTGAATTAACCCATGAAAAACTGACCCAAGACGCAAAATAATTTTTAAATGGGGTTATTTTCTTCTGTATTTTTGGGTCTGATTGTAGGATGTTCTGGTACACTGTCCGGTACCCATTTTGCAGTTGCAGAAAGAGTAAAGTGTCTTTTCAGTTGGAGCTGACATTTCACTTGTGTACAATTCCTGGTAGTGGGTAAAAGCTGAAAACTACCACATCTACATATTGCGCTGGCAGCACATGCCCTAGAATAACCTGGCGTTATATTATGTGATCACTTGGGCCATATACAGACTTTAAGGTTTTTTATTTTAGTAAACATTGCTGTGCATTGTAGGGGAAAGTGGTGAATACCTTCTTACTACATTTAGTTTAGCCACATTAAGGGCAACAGTTTGTAAGTATACAGATATAGAAAGAGGGACACAGCATGTAATGTGTTGTATCGATCTTAGCAAAGTTTTAGGTGACACAGTACTTCAATAGGAATCAGTCACCTTACCAATATAACAAATCTCCCCCATTACAATCCCACATTCAGTGCCCCCATTATACAACACAGCACAGTGCTCCTATAACATTAAAAGCCTGAAAGAGCAGCCTCACAACATAGGAAACCTGTAATAGCAGTGGGGGCGAAAAGAAACAAGGCCAGCAGCATTACATTTGAGACACATTTATACCTGTCGCATATACCCCTTACATATATTATTATTATTGTTTATTTATATAGCATCAATAATTCCATGGTGCTTTACATTTGAGGGTACAGTACACAAAATAATCATAATACTGACAGTGACCAACTGGCACAGTGGGATACAGAGCCCTGCCTGCAAGGCCTTACAATCTATATACCACAGGTTGTAAAATTATCTTCCTTGGTATATAACCCATCAGGTAAAGACTGACATAATCTACAGTCCAATAGTTTTGCTTCTACAATAAAACATGCTTCACTAGCTCTGGTTTGTATGTACTGCTGAATTGACTTTAACCCCTTCATCTGTGTTCCCACAGCCTAAAATTATGTGGAGTATCTGACAGTGTTTGCAAATCTCTAGCAGAAGCGCTCGGATGCTGTCAGAACCTGGAAGAAATCATGTAAGTATGCAAAATGTGTAGAGAATAGAACAACTTGTGCATACAAAACACACGTAGATATGAAAATCATCTAAATAAACAGGTTCTGTGAAAGACATTAGCTTGGGAGACAATTCCAATAAGCCTTATAGTAGAACATTTGTCTGTTTAATGTGGTAAAATCTAGTCTGATTTTATATAATGTTACTTAATACTATAGTACTAGATGGTCATTACTATGACTGAAAGGAAAGTAATATCGAAAAACTGCATATTATACATAGTGTAACGATTACGCGGCTCCCTTGTTTTGATATTCCATCTATTTCTCATGTAATGGGCAAATGGGCATCAGCTGATGTCACACAAGAAGCTGCACTGTTATCAATGGGCAGTCTTCACTGTAGGCAGTGGCATAAATACCGGGGTAGCCACGGTAGCGGCTGCCACAGGGCCCGGGACATTAGGGGGCCTTGGGGCCCAGCCATTCCTAGTTACGCCACTGACTGTAACCATAGGTCACCTGGCATATGGATATGTATAGAGACATATAGGTACCTGAATTAAAAATTAATTAGAACATTTGCTACAGCTCATCCACATGACTGTACAGTACATGTATGGCCCATATGGTCAAAATAGCTAGGGGATTGGTGAGGAGTTATGGGTGGGAAAGGGTAGACACTATTCATTTAGGCAGATTTGTCAGTGATAAGTTGCACAGGTAATAGACAGCTGCTATTGGTGCTGAGACAGCGGTGATATTGAGTGTCAACTACATTTTCCTGAAACTAAGGAACAACTTCAATGAATATAAAATGTTTAGAAAATCACAAGAGGCGATCTGTATTTCTTTTATTTTCTTGTATTGTATTGTCATATAGTTTTTTAGAGAGTAAATCCTTACCTTAATATCCCACAATGTCGTCTGTCCCCCTACTGGCAACACCCCCAACTATTCTCCCCTCTACCATGTCATGCTCAGAATATATTCAGATTTAGTAATATACATTATCTACAATTAATGAAAATATTATTGTAGATTATCATGGAACAGAATTGGAGATGATGGATCGTGTGCTCTGTCTGCTTCTTTGAAACACATGAGAAGACTAAAGAAGTTGGAGTAGGTGGAACATTTAAATTCTGGATACATTTAGGGTGTAGATTGTTATTTCTAAGCTAATAGCTTTGCTTTGGCTAATGCTAGGGTCACACAGAAAACATATACAAAAGCTGTCTGTTGCATCAGGTTGTCTTCTTGCATAGGTGCTGTCTGTATGTCTTTAATAGTATCCAAATTTGTGTAGTCCACAATACAGAGTTAGGCTAAGGCCCCATGTAGCGTCCCGTAGCTAAAAAGCACTATGGGAAAAACCGCAGCGGCAACGCATCACGGTTTTTCCCACAGAGCTTTTCACAGAAAGTCCGCAGAGGTTTCCTCTGAGGAGTTTCTGCTTCAATTATACCTATTTAGAAACTGCCAGCGTTTCTGTAGGTACTATTGACATGCTACGATTTCCAAAACTGCAACAGTTTTGGAAATCGCTGCGTGTCCACTGCATGTATCTGCTGCATGTATCCGCTGCATGTATTTGCTAGAATCCCATCCACTTTGCTGTGACTGTAAAACGCTGGTTTTTTTTCTGTGACGATTCCGTCACGGCCAAACCGGGGCATTTACGCCACCTGGGGCACCGGACTTTGGCCTTATTCACACATTTCACATATGTATGGCATCCCAAATTTTTCAGATGCCATCTGCACATATTAATTTCAATATGTTTATTCAGACGTCAATGTTTTTTTGTGGACCAATGCTGATTTATCACGGATGCATCACACCAATGTCTATATGTCCGTAGGAAAAAAAAAAAAAAAAAAAAAAACACAGACATCCGCATTTTTCACAGACCCAGGGATATAAAAAAAATATAAATATGAAACAAAAAAAAATAGTTGATCTGCTATTCGCATACATGAAAAGCGGATCAACCACACACAGCACACCACCTGCAAATGACCAGGGTGGGGTGCTATCCATGAAAAGCACAAACCTCACAAATCTACAGATGCAAACATGTGAAAGAGGCCTAAAACTGTGGTGGGAAATGCACCATGGACTATTATAAATCCAAGTGATGTGCATATACAGTCTATTGTGCACACAGATAGCACACAGACCAAATATACGCCCAACTGATTTAGCCCTAAATGGTTGTTATTTCCATGAAGAGAGGGATGGAGATAAGTGACCATCAAACACATATGGCTTCTCTTATAAGGAATCAAAGGCTCCCACAATGTAAAACCCAACCCAATCCAGTTAGAGACACTGTGGGAAGTTTTTTCATAGACATAGAATCAGGATAAAATAAAATCTATTCTGTACAAGGAGTACACCTATCTGATATATCCCAATTATTCTTTTCTTAAAGTCTTGAGAAAAACCAGATCAGAGTGAAAGGCGCAGAAGCAATGGCCCAAGCTTTAAGCGTCTGTCTTTGGATAAAAAAGATAAGGTAAGTGAGAAATGTTAGTCATATTTAACCGGCAGTGACGGATTCTAATAGATGTGAACATGGGGCTAATAAAGGTGAGACTAGTTTAACCCAGATGACTTAGTAACTCTAAACCCTATGGAAAATGTACAGCAGTGGAGGTTTTAGCATGCATCTCCTCAATCTTTATTCTATGGAGTTCATCATGATAGCTGTTGGATGGACTATCATTCATTTATTTGCTTCTTTTTCTTCACCATTCCTTAAAGGGATTGTCCAGGATATTTTTTTTTTATATATATATATATATATATATACACACACCGGTAATATAAATATATATATATATATATATATATATATATATATATATATATATATATATATAAAATTAGGCCAGGGAAGGTAAAAAAAAAAAAAACAACAAAAAAAAAAAACCATACACACTTGTTCCAGGTGCTTCGGAATCAGCGGCGGTGGGGTATTCCGCTGGAAGAAAACAACAGATCAGCAGGACTGCCCTCACTGGGAGACACCAGAGTACGAGTAATATTCTTGTTTATAATACATATGACCCATCCCCCTGTGCCCCTTCACACAACTGCCATTCTTAATACAGAACCAGCTGGCCAACCTACAAAATATCTGTAGTAGGGTCTGCCACTTATGCAGCTCCTCTCCTGACTCTACCCTTCCATATTGTATACACACTGCTACCTGACACTCTCTTTATCATACATTATGCTCAAAGGGAAGTGTTGACTGTTTATTGTGGGCACCTGCCAAATAGAAAAGGTCTATTTCCTTGTGACAGGTACAAGCCCCTCACAAATGCACTAAATGGAAACAATGATCATACTGCAGCAGGATCAGCACTTAGACTCTGTGTCCAATTGGTTGCACATTGTGATTTTAAGGGCTCATGAACATGATCGTGTGTGAGCTGCCAGCCGTGATTGAATGCCACAGGGGGCATACGGATGTCATCCATGCCACAGGGGGCATACGGATGTCATCCATGCCACCGGTGCACTGGCTGTGCTTCCGTGGCTCCATTCATTGGGGCCAGCGAGTACAGCCGCAAAACCGGACAGGAATAGGACCTGTCCTGAGTTTTGCGGCAGGGACTGTCAGCCCGCACGTGGTTCTGTGGAAATCACACTGAACTAGCACACGGTCGCATACATGGGCCCTAAGGCTTTGCTCACACAAGAGAATTTTTACACTGATTACAGAGCATGCTAAATGCGCATCCTGTATACGTGAATGTTTTTTTGTACTCATGTTCACATGTTTAGGAAATTTTTTGTGGCAGATTTTTTGGTGCCACCATAAGTAACCACTGACTGTGTGCTAACTACACATCTGAGGAATATCCGCAGTAGTCTTGGATTTCTTCTGAGGCAAATAAAGTTGGATTTAAATCTTTTGTGTGAACATATGAATATAACTGGATGTGCTGAATTTAAAACAAAAGTCTACACGTGGTTTGGGGTGTCCCGCTTTATGGGCCCTGAAAAATTGTTTATTAATCCATTCACTGTACATTGGTTCTGGCCTGGGACTTGTAGTACCTCACCCTTGTTACACAGCTGACAGTGACTGTGTATATCTATAGTTGTAATGAGGAATCATTACAACAAAAGTCCATTGTACAGGCATAAAATGATAAAACTCAACAGACCAGACTGTAAGTCAATGGGATCTGTTGGGTAAAGAGGTGTCTGCCATGAGGTGAAGCCAACACTATGTCTTGGTTGGCATTTATAACAGAACCCATGGTGCAGATAAGAACGGAGCCTTAAAGGTTGTCCAGGCAAAAATGGACAACCCTTTAAACATTTAAATCAGCTGGGGGAAGAGCAGAAGAACCAGGACGCATGGAAGGACACCAGAGCATCGGGGACAGGTGAGTATGCTTTTTATTTTTTTTTCACTGGCCCCAGCTGATTTTAATGTTAAAAGTATTTTCCATTTTTGCCTGGACAACCCCTTTAATTTGTGTTCTTTTGGGTACAAAGTTTGTTAAAAAGTGTATTGAGACTACAATGACTGTTGGTGAACAAAGTCCCTTACAAGTGATTCCATCCACAATAAATGCTCTGCTCTTGGGCATGCTTTGGAGGTGTGGCAGGTTGCCCCATCCTGCTGGAAGTAGCTGGTGCTAAATTTCATAATATCCAATTGATTTATAACACGTGAAAAATCATCCCGTACACTGCTCTGGTGACAGTGCTAGCAAAATAGATGGGGCCAATTATGCGCCATTGTTATATCCTGCACCAGACACCATATTTTTCAGGACGACGTGCGGTCTTGTGGTTTTCTTCAGGATTTTCACTTGCCCACATCAGCGTATTTTGACAGCTTACATGGCTGGAAAGTCAAACTATGCCTTGTCTATAAGAATATTTGTATTGTTGGTAACAAATGCTTTAAACCAATGGTAGTACACAAGGTGTTTGTTTTTATTGTGACCTATCAATGATGCGCAGTCACTCAGTATGCTTGAAGAAAAGCTGTCTCTGGTACATGCCCTTGGATGTCCCCATCTGCTCAGCCAATAATATAATAATATAATACATTTTATTTATATAGCGCCAACATATTCCGCAGCACTGTACAACTTGTAGGGATCAAGTACTGACAAAAGATACATTACAAAGAAATAGTCAATTCACACACTGGGACTGAAGGCCCTGCTCGCAAGAGCTTACAATCTATGAGGTAGAGGGGGTGACAGGAGGTAGCAGGGGCGGCAACAGATGTAGCATTGTTTATACAATGGTCAGACAATTTTGTAATAGAGGTTACTGTCATTACACATATATAAAGCTGTATGAGCCGTCACCAGTCGTGTCCTTTAACATGCAGATGGTGCCTGGACATATAAAGCTAGTCTGATACGGCATCATATCCTGTGAGGTAATGTTGAAGCATAAACAGAGGAGGGTACGTTTTAGGGATTCTAACTATGGAAGGGTTTACACTAAGAGTTGTGATAGGCCTGTCTGAAAAGATGTGTCTTTAGTTTATGCTTGAAGCTGTGGAAATTGGGGGTTAATCTGATAGTCTGGGATAGAGCATTCCAGAGAAGTGGTGCAACTTGGGAGAAGTCTTGTATACGAGCGTGGGAGGTTCTGATAATAGAGGATGTTAGTCTTAGGTCATTGAGTGAACGGAGAGTACGGGTTGGGCGATAGCAGAGATGAGGGAGGAAATGTAGGGAGGTGCAGCATTATGGAGAGCCTTGTGAATGAGGGTGATAAGTTTATATTGTATTCTCTATTGAATAGGCAGCCAATGTAGTGACCGGCACAGACCAGAGGCATCGCTGTAGCGTCTAGACTGATAGATGAGCCTGGCCATCGCATTCATAATAGATTGTAGAGGGGAGAGTTTAGTAAGGGGAAGACCGATTAGTAAGGAGTTACAGTAGTCAAGGCAAGAGTGTATCTGTGGTAAGGAAAGGGCGGATTCTGGAGATGTTTTTGAGGTGGAGATGACAAGAGCGTGCGAGTGATTGGATATGGGGGGTGAAGGAAAGGTCTGAGTCAAACAAAACCCCAAGGCAGCGGGCATACTGCCTAGGAGTTATGGTAAGGCCAGAGACTGCAATGGAGATATCAGGGACAGATCTTTAGATGGTGGAAACAGCAGTAGTTCAGTCTTTGTGAGATTCAGTTTCAGAGCAAAGACATGATATTTGAGACAGCAGAGAGACAGTCACTGGTGTTCTGTATTAGTGCAGGGGTGATGTCACAGGATGACGTATATAATTGGGTGTCATCAGCATAAAGATGGTACCGGAAGCCAAATCTAGTGATGGTTTGTCCAATGGGTGCTGTGTAGAGGGAGAAGAGCAGGGGACCTAGGACTGAGCCCTGAGGAACCCCAATGGCAAGGGGAAGAGGGGAAGAAACAGAGCCCGCAAATGATACACAGAAAGTGCGGTCAGAGAGATAAGAGGAGAACCAGGAGAGAGCGGTGTCTGTGATGCCGACAGAGCGGAGCATAGTGAGGAGGAGTTGATGGTCAACAGTGTCAAATGCTGCTGAGAGATCTAGAAGAATAAGAACAGAGAAGTCACGTTTGGATTTAGCCATCAGGAGATCATTGGAGACTTTTGTGAGGGCCGTTTCAGTAGAGTGCAGAGTGCGGAAGCCAGATTGTAAGGGGTCAAGAAGAAAGTTAGCAGAAAGATAGCGGATTAAACGAGAATAGACCAAGCGTTCCAAGATTTTGGAGATAAAAGGAAGGTTAGAGACAGGTCGATAGTTAGCAGCACAGGACGGGTCAAGGGAGGATTTCTTCAGTAGTGGGGTATGACAGCATGTTTGAAAGAGGATGGGAAAATTCCAGAAGAGAGAGGGGTTAAAAATTTTAGTAAGGCAAGTCGTGATGGCAGGCGACAGAGACTGGAGAAGGTGTGAGGGGAAAGGGTCACTACTGCAGGTCGTAGGGCGAGAAGAGGAAAGTGGCTGAGATGCTTCCTCCTCTAACAGGTTCAAAAGATGAGAATGAACAGTCTGAAGTGCAGCTGTTGAGGGAGTCACTGCCACCTGGGGATTGGGCAGTTATTTCCTGACGGATCTTATCAATTTTATCATGGAAATAAGTGGCCAGGTCATCTGCGCTAAGGTCTGTGAATGGCATTTGCACCTTAGGGGTAAGTAGGGAATGAAAAGTTTCAAATAGCCTTTTAGGGTTACAGGAGAGAGAAGAGATGAGAGTGGTGAAATAGGCCTGTTTGGCTAGGTGAAGGGCAGAATTATAGGTTTTAAGCATAAATTTAAAGTGGAGGAAGTCTGCAGGTGTATGTGATTTTCTCCACTGACGTTCAGCACACGTAGAGCACCGCTGAAGAAAATGTGTCTGTGGCGTGTGCTAGGGTTGCTGCCTCCTGCATCTAACCTTTTGAGTGGAGGGGGGAGCCGCCTCATCCAATGCACTCTTAAGGCTTTCATTATAGTGACTGGTGTTCAGATTGGGACAGGAGAGTGAAGAGATGGGGGACAGAGAGGACTGTAGAGTATCTGAGAGGTGTTGGCTGTTAATAGCATGTAAATTCCTATATGTATGATGAGTAGGTGTGTCCTGTGAAGGAGAGAAAGCACTGATGGTGAGAGACAGAAGATTATGATCAGAGAGTGGCAAAGAAGAGTTAGTAAATTTAGAAACTGAGGAGACGATGGAAGACAAGATCAGTAGTGTTGCCATCTACATGTGTGGCGGAAGAGGAAAGTTGTGAAAGACCAAAAGACGTGGTTATTGAGAGAAACTGAGGCAGCTGGGGAGACAGGGGTGTCAGTGGGGATGTTAAAGTCACCCATGATGAGGGTAGGAATTTCGCTGGATAAAAAGAGGGGAAGCCAAGAAGCGAAGTGATCCAGAAATTGGTAGGGTGAACCAGGTGGATGGTAGATCACAGCTACACGTAAGGAGAGTGGGCGGAAAAGTCTGATAGCATGTACTTCAAATGAGGGGAATGTGAGTGAGGGTATCGGTGGGATGGCCTGAAAAGTGCACTGCGGTGACAGAAGTAACCCTACCCCTCCACCCTTCCTGTTGTCAGGCCTAGAGGTGTGTGAGAATTGTAGGCCACCATGAGACAGAGAGCAGGGGAGGCTGTATCAGACTGCTGGATCCAGGTTTCAGTAAGGGCAAGCATGTTGAGAGATTTGCTGAGGAATAAGTCATTAATATATTCTAGTTTGTTACACACTGAGCGGGAGTTCCAGAGAGAACATTTAAGAGACAGGAGAAAGATAAGGAGAGGGAACACGGCAAATATTGATTAGGTTTATAGGATTCCTGTATGTGTAAGAGGAAAAATTTTGGAGAGAAGGAGGGCCAGGGTTTGGAGAGATGTCCCCAGCAGCTAGGAGGAGCAAAATGGACAGAGACAGAAGGTGGTTCAGTGATTTATGTGGATGCTTATGTTTGGTTTCACTGCTAAGAGCAGTATAGGGATTAGGGTGGTTGAAGAGAGTGAAAAGTGTGTGAGAGCTGTACATGGGAGAAGGCAGAAAAGAAGGACTGATATGGATAGTGTGCACTGGTGGTAAAGATGGAGGGGAGTTCTGCAGGAAGACAATTGCTAACATAGTAAGTGACAGTGCAGCTCTATCATACCATGTGTTAAAGCTTGTTGTTTTGGTCTTAAGTTTACCTGGTGATCTTCCATGGCTGGCCTGTCTTGTGCCCTGTCTCAGTGCCATGTATAAGTGCACTTTGGTTAATCTGCACTTCGGTTAAGATGGACACTGCATTAGAAAATGCCCCCCTGCATTGGAAATACTTCCCGCATAGGCTGTATCTACTTATATAGGGATGCAGAGCTTCAAAACTAGCACTAATTTAAGTTGTTAACCAATTAATCAACAAACTGTGACACATGAGGAGACTGACCTATGTAGTTACAAATACACTGACCAGGGAACTACCATAAAATCACTGATCATCAAAAGACTGACATTAGTACAGATAAGGACACATGGGATTGCAAAAAATACAGCCTGGATGAAATTCTAGGATAGGGGTCAGAGAACAGCATGTAGAGATGGGTTGAAGAGAATATGTACCATTCAAGGTTGCAGGATGAATTGAAGTTTAGACACAGCAAGCAGAGATGGGTTGAAGAGTCTATGTACCATTCAAGGGTGCAGGATGAATTGAAGTTTAGACACAGCAAGCAGAGATGCGTGAAGACTTTTTTGGAGTAGCCATATTTTCCATTCCTATTGAAACCACTCTTGGCTTTGGCTTAAAAAAAAAAAAAAAAAAAAAAAAACGCAGCAAAATCTGCAATGAAAAAAAGCAGCTTTTTTGCAACGTGGAGCCTCATCCGAAAAGAGAAAACTGAACTGTGATTAGTTGCTATGGGCAACAAAGACAGATTCATTCTTTAGGCCGGGGCCCCAAGTGGCGTAAACGCCGCCTTTTTTTCCGTTACAGTCACTCCAAGTGGAGGGGATTCCAGCGCATCCCATTCACACATTGCAGAAAAATATGCGCAGCAGACACGCTTCGATTTCCAAAACTGTTGCGGTTTTGGAAATCGCATCATGTCAATTATACCTACAGAAACGCCGGTGGTTTCCCTATAGGTATAATGGAAGCAGAAAGTCCGCATACTTTCTGTGAAAAGTGCTGCAGAAAAAACCATGATGTGTTGCCGCGGTTTTTCCAGCAGCTTTTTTGCTGCGTGGGGCCTTATGATAGACAACTACGCTAGCGTTCCTGCTTGGGGACCCGAAGAATGGAAACCTAATCCGCTTAAAAAGCGGTTACCCGCGGAAACCCACGGGCCCCATAGATTACAATGGGGTCCACCGGTTTTCCGCCCGTATCCGTCCGAAAAATGTGGAGAGAAAAGTCCTGTTTGCAGTACTTTTCTCTCTGCATTTTTTAAGCGGATTTGGAGATGGAAACCTTGAACGTACAGCAGCCACAGGTGTGAACCTAGCGTTAGCCTTACACAGGTTTCTATATCACTGTGCACAGTGAAAGATCTCTGGTGTTCACTTCCAGCAGTTCCTGATTTTCAATAAGTAATGTATATTTTGACCAAATTTCAATAAAATGTTCAATAAATGTTCATTCCTAAACTGTGTTCATTACTCTTGGAGTTACATATGACTTTCTGCACCTCCAACAAGTGGGGCACCTTGTTATAAAGATTCAGAGATATCTGGCCATGTTAGATGAGGATTTGAGTGAAGAAGTTTAGTCAGTATTGTGTATGATCGTGCTTTCCTCAACTCCATGTTGCAGGAAAATCCATGCAATAAATAGTGTGATGTATATTGATTTTACCATATTGATAAGGTCACCACCAACTTATCCTATTATCCTACCTCCTATGTAACCAAGTCTGGTATATTTTATCTTTCTTTGTTAGTAGTAGCCATCTTTAAGACTGTTCACCATGTAGACCCGTGATGATTCCCTATGTTGTAGATGTGGTGAGGCAAGGGTTAGCGCTAATGTCTTTATCCCACTTCCATTATTGCTGTCATTGATTCCTTCTTAATTGTCAATAAGCACAATGTTGATTTAACATTCTTGTGTATTTTTCAGCTTGTGGGGCAATCTAGTAACAAAGGAGATGAAAGAGAAGTTACACAAAGAAAATGCAAGGCTCGGGTTTTGAATAGACTTTAAAGGCTTTCAATGCATCTTCGAAAAACAAATAATGGAGCAACTTTGCAAATAGCCTTGATTCAAAAATCCAGATCCTACAGATCCTCCTGTTACTTTCTTCCATCTGGCCCCTCTTCTGCATTCTTGTAAATTGGCAAGAAAAGGTGGTAGATAGAATAATATAACACATGACAGCAGGATCAGACTATACAGATTATATTTGTAGTCTGGAACCATGGCGATTCATAAGGGCTGAATACAAAACTTTAACATTTTTTAATGAAGACTAAAGCTGGACATACATTCTAGATAGCTATCAGCCAAACATTTGTTCAGTCATCTTGCCTCCCCAAAGATGTTTACACTCAACATGTGTTTTGAACTCGGAATAGGGAGAAGGCCGCTTATCTTCCCCTGCTGTTGATGAAGAGTTAGGATGCCACCACACACATTAGATGGTCGACAGAACTCTCTGAAATCTGTGGGTTCAGCTGATACACATTTAATATGTAGCTGCTTAATTTCTGTATGGCTATAAAATGCACCTAGCCTGTACAGTAGGTCTGCAGATCAAAGCATACATTCTGAATATCTGTTCATTTCAATTGATCATTGAGGGGTTATTTTTTTGCAATGGCCTGCTGTTACGTGTGATTTTTTTTTAAAATATGGTTCACACACTTTTTGCCAAAAATTGAAGAACCCATTCCCAGCATTTGTGTTTTTTTTTGCCTTGGTTCCAGTGTGGTACAGAGCAACTGAAAGCCAGTGCAGTATAGCAAAGTGTGAACGGAGCTTTATGATTTTTTTTTTTTAAAGGATTCTATTATTGGCGAAATATGTTTTTAACTGAAGCCACTTTGGAATAGCCTTTATAAAGCCTATTCTCCTCCTACCTATACTTTTCTTGTCCTTGCCGCTGTTTGTCCAAAAAAACATTTTATTCTCATATGCAAATGATGCTCAGGGAGAACACCATCATCGTCCCTGCAACCCGCCTCCAGCACTGTTTTTTCAGAAAAATGTCCGACGAAGCATGCGCAGTCGGCCCTGGCACATCGGGTTCAGGCAGAGTTGACTGCCTGAACCCGAAGTGACAGGATCTACTGCTCATGATCCGTCGGCCGTTTTTCTTTCACAGGTGAACAGAAGAAGATGCAAGATGAACAGAAGAAGATGCAAGATGAACAGAAGACGATGCAGAGGGCGTGAAAAAGCAGCCCTGGAGGCGGGTTGCGGGGATGACGATGGTGTGCTTGGAGCACAGAGGAACGCCCCATGTGCTCCTTGAGCATCATTTGCATATGTGAATAAAATGTTTTTTTGGACAAACGGCGGTGAGGAGAAGAGTAGTAAAGGTTGGAATAGAATAGCCTTTATAAAGGCTATTCCAACGTGGCTTCAATTAAAAACATGTTTCCCCAATGATAGAATCCCTTTAAAGTAAAGTTTTAGCACAGTATTTATAATGGGCCTTATTTAGAAAAAAAAAATAAATTGTGTGATCAAATAAGGGAAAGTGTGACCCACTGCAGTTGGTCAAAATCTGTCAATGTGATGCGGTTACTAAGGACAACCAAGACCCTTTTTGACTACATTAATTTTCATAAAGGAGGCCACTATGTTTACATGAAGTTTATATTGGATTTTATAAGAAAATATGCACATGTACATAATGTAGATATGAATGTTGATGGACTGGCAGCTATGAACCTTCAGGGTAATATGTACATGCACTTTTACTTGATGTATAGCTTGATGATGTGGATAATACTAATTTAGTACAGGGCTGACACATTTAATCTTTTGAGTGTACATAGTCTAGTCAGTCATGTTGTAGGTAGACCTGATTCCTGGAAAAGTAATTGGCTGCTTTCTGGTGGCTGGTGGGTCAGCCCACGAGGAACCTCAGTGATTTCTTGAATTTCTAGAGAATTATTAAGAAAATCTGCTCCATCTGTCTGCACTACAAAAGTTCTATTTTTTGGGGGGTTTCTTTAACGATTTAGTTTTTTTTTGTTGTTAAATTATTGCTTTAACAAGCTTATAGAATCAGATTTGTCGACAGTGGTGACATTACTATATGTCAGTAATTGCTTGCAACATTTCCAGGTTCTAGTTTGGGACACAAACCAAACGCTCTTAACTTCCTTTAGGCTGAAATCACACTTACAGTTTTTGTGGCAGTCATTTGAGACAAACATAAGAGAGGCTTTAAGAACAATGGAAACTATAAAGGAAAGATTAAAATTTTCCTCTCTTTTGTTTTTGGTCCAAAAATGGCATCAAAAGTGCATGTGTGATTCCAGCCTATGAATTTTCCCTTTTTTTGGTTATACTATACATAAGCTTTGCCCAGATCCCATTGTTTCTTGTTGCTTCCAAACTGTCCATCTTTTGCAGTTAACAAAGCTTTCGACAGTAATAAATATATTGTATTTCTTCAGGAACTGTCTGTCTGGTTCTTATTAGCAGTACATACCCTGTATATTCATGGTTCAGTGCTATTTAGTGGTTATAAATATGTATATTCAGCTGATTTTAGTGGTAGGTTTCATTTAGGCAGGTCTATTGTACCCTTAAAGAGTAACAAAACTTTTGGACAACTTTTGATTTTCTGGCAATATTTTTGTCATAAATACATTTTGTAATATACTTTAACAAAATTTTCTTATTGCAAAAACCTGCATTTTTTCACTCTTTCCCTTGCTTCTGTATTGAGAGCTGTTTCTGCCTTTCACTTAATGTTACTGTGTATGGAGTATGGGCTGTGTAACATGTAGAGAAACTGAGGGGAGGGAAGGGTTACTTCAAACAGTTATATCTCGGATATTATAAAATGTACAAACTTGCTTTTTGAGTCATATGAAAGAGGAGATTCTCTTGAAGTGAAGTCTATATTATTTCCTGAGATATCACTGGTTGAAAACACAGTCGGGATTAGGATATTTATATACAGCTGCATAATATATATGAAATACAAATCCCAATCCCGACTATGTTTTCAACCAGTGGTATCTCTGGAAATAATTTAGATAGCTCTGCAACCTTAGTGCCATATGAATCTCCTTTTTCATATGACACCAAAAGCAAGTTTGTGCATTTTATAATGTTCGAGATATAACTGTTTGGAGTGACCTTCCCCTACACTCAGTTTCTCTAAATGTTACTCAGCCTGTACTCCATACACAGTAACATTCAGTGAGAGGCAGAAACAGCTCTCAATACAGAAGCAAAGGAAAGAGTGAAAAAATGCAGGATTTCACAAATATTATCCAAAATTTGTTAATAATGTATTTTACAAAATTTATTAATGACAAAAATACTGCCAGAGAATCAAAAGTTGTCCGAAAGTTTAGTTACACTTTAAGATCTGGTTCCACCAAGGTTATATTGAACAGAACTTACAGCACTCTATGTTGGTGTAAACCCAGTTCGGTATAACCACAGAGGGTTCAGTGAAAAACACAGCAGCCAGATGTTACTATAGGTTATTATGAAACACCCTGCAAATAGTGGAGCACATTTACTAATGTTGGCTAAACATTAGCCACTTCCGCCTTTGGCTCAAAAAACTGCAGCAAAATCTGCAATAAAAATGCAGCTTTTGTGTAGCATGTGACCTTAAAGGGTTTGGCCATGACCTGAAGATAGTGGAGTCTGACTCTAGTGGAGGCGCTGGAGAATTGCAGCCTTGCTCCAATTCACTTGAATAGGAACATGGCACAAAGCCACTACCATTTTTCTATACAAGTCAGAAAGGTGTTTAGAAAGTGTCTAAAATGCTTGATAAGTGTGGGGCAAGGCTTGATAGACAGGACTTTTCTCTCCAAATTTTTAGGCTGAAACTGGGCGGAAACCCAGCAGATTATAGTCCGTTATAGTCTTGGGGACCGCTTTTTAAGCGAATTATGTTTCCGATTCTCAGGTTCTCTAGCGGACAGGAGGAACGGAAAGCCAAACGCAGGTGTAAACCTAGCGTCACCTGTCCCTGGTCCTCCAGTGTCCTCCCAGCGTGGTCCGATCCTGCTGCTCAGCTGTCTTCTTGCAGTGGAATTCCTCACTGACTGTGATGTCAAGCAGTCACGTTCAGCAGTCACGTTAGCAGTTTTGTAGTTTTAACTGTGCCCAAGTACACTGTGTGAATGCACCCTTATATAGTTGTCTGGCATAAATATAATATGTACAGTACATGTTGTTTGATAGCTTTCTGATAAAACATTCTCTGTCTAAAGCTGTCCAAATGTGTCGCAGCTGGTCGCGTAAGGTCCGGTTCACATCTGCGTTCGGGTTTCCGTTCAGGGAGTCCACTTGGGGACCCCCCAAACTGAAACCTATACGCATAAAAAAGCGGTTTACCTAGGAAACCCATGGACCCCATAGACTATAATGGGGTCCATGTGGTTTCCGCTCGGTTTCCGCATGAAATATGCGGAGAGGAAAGTGCTGCAGTTATACAGTACCTGTGGAAACGCTCACGTTTTCTCTATAGGTTTAATAAGGGAAGAAAATATGCAGAAAACTCAGCAAAAAACAATGATATGAAATGAAGCTGCGGAAAAAAGTGCTGCGTTTCCACTGCGTTTTTTTTTCCGTAGCGTTTTTTAGCTGCGTTCCGCAACATGGGGCCTTAGCCTATAGGTTTATTAATCATATAATTGATGAAAACATATGCTAGATTATACAATGGTGCAGTACATTTCAAGGATACCATCCCCTTTCTTAAGCATATGAAGAAGCAGTGTGGATAAACCTTAAATTGCTGCCCCAATTTAGGGTGAAAAAGCCCTAACTAGAGACTTATTTTCCTCTATTGAAATAAACATGTAATCTCTGCCAAAGTAGCATGCATGGTTATGGTAGAGTCAAGGAATAGAGTCAGTAAAAAGATCATTACCAGAAACATTCCTATTGCTCAAGCTTTTCCTTTTTGCCTTGAAGTCCTTGACATAGAAATGTCAAGATTAAACGCAGCAATCTGCGGGGACATTAACCCATGATTCAGCCAGAAAGTTTCTAATCCAGAGTAGCTGTAATTACATTCTGATCCCAACAAGAAACATATTTACAGATCTCTCTTCTTTTAACTCTAATCTCTTCAATTTCAGATTAGCATGTGGCGCGGGCACAAAGTGAATGAAAAGTGGATATTACACAAAATATGTCATTTGTAAATGGGCAGATCCACAATTGCTAGGATTAAGAAATGAAGGTAATGGTTTCAAACTGACATCATTTTCCCAGAATTCCGGAATGAATGGAGATACACTCGAGGATACTCTGCTCACATGTTTTTTTCATGACTACAAGAATATATTTTTTGAGTAATTCTAAGCACTTCTAGTTGTAAGTATACTATGATCCAATGAAAGTAAATATAATACAACATATATGGTAAGGTCTATGGAGCAAAGAGAAGATTATTGATTATCATTATTACTGTGTATAGTACATAGCTTCTCCTGGCCAGAGAAAAGGTAATCTAAAGGGGTTGTTCAGCAAAACAAAAATATTTTATAAAATGACTGCTTTCTTCCAGGAACAGCACCACACTTGTCTATAGGCTGTGTCTAATATTGCAGCTCAACTCCATTGAAGTTAATAGGGATCACCTACATACCATACATATCCTGTAGACAGTAGCACCGTTTTTGGAAGAAAGTAGTCATGTTTTTCTTATACTGGACAACATATTTTTTTCACAAGCACTAGCAGTGTAAATAGGAGAATTACTTCATAGATGAATACAGATGACTCAGGGTTGGAAGAGATTCATCATTCTAAATTTTAGTGTACAAGGGAACTAAAGCATTGGCTCACATTTACAATTGCAGTAGCTTTGGTTTATTATGCATTTTTGGAGCAAAATGTTGCCCCTGGTTTTAAACATATTTATTACACAAATGTGGCAAAAACAATAGATGTTTCCAATGTGGTCGGCACTTTTCAATTGTGTCTACAAAAGTGTGTGTGACTTAGTGGGAAAGAGGATGTGGTTTTAGTACATTATAATTAGAGATGAGCGAATTTCTCAAAAGTTTGATTCAGCAGTTCGATTCGAAGTTCCAAAAAAATTTGCTTCAATCCGAATTACTTTGCGGTGAATATCGCTAAAAAACACCTATTTCCTGGCCTCAGAGAGCCTGTATAGTGGTGTAGAATACTGTGCCTTGCAGTCAGGGCCGGTTTTAGACAAAGTGGGGCCCTGGGCAAAAATTAAAAGCGGGGCCCCAAATGCTGATATGCAAACAACACCATCGTCTTCCAGTGACAACCCCTATAATAACGCCTCCTTTCTGCCAACAAAAAAACAAGCCCTATTTTACCATATACAATTCAAATGAGCACCTTTGTACCACCTTTTGCACCCAATCATCAGTTATTATAGCGCCTCCTTATAAATAATAGTCCCTGCTTATAAATAATCTTACACCTTTATTAATAATAGCTCCCTTATAAATAATAAATAGTGCCCTGTATCAGTAATATCCCCCCTTATCTGTAACAGTCACCCCGTAAAAATAATACTGCTCCCTTATTAACAATAGCCTTCTCATAAATAATAGTAACCCTTATAAATAATAGTCCCCATTATCACTAACAGCCCCCTTTATAAATAAGCCCACTTAACAATTATACCCCCCTTATAAATAGTTCCCCTCTTATAAATAATAGCCCCCTCATACTTAAGTTTCCCAATTATATATAGTAACCCACCCTTCTATATAATAGTTCTCCGTTATACAGTGTCGGACTGAAGGGCCTTAGACCCACCAAAGGAACTTGTTCTGGGGCCCCACCCAACAGCTTCCTGCTAATAGCCTACACCACGGCTCCTTCACTGAAGTCTTACATATGAGCTGACTATCTGGTGTTACTGAGTATGTTCCCAGTATAGTCAGCCCCTATAGTACTGTGCAGGCCCCAATAACTCCATGGCCAGTTCATGCACAGTACTGTATGGGGAATGACATGGCCATGGGGCACTACACATATGTGCAAGATTATAGTGAGGGAGCTGTGATGCAGACATAGCACACAGGGCTGCCAGAAGGAATTGTGAGCCCCCCCCCCACACAGTATAATGATCTACATGGTATATAATGCTCCACAGTATAAAATGCTCTCCTGAGCCCTCCAGTTTCCCCACATGGTATATAATGCTCCACAGTGACCCCACACAGTATAAAATCCTCCCCTGAGCCCCCCATTGTGGTCCCACATGGTTTGTAAGGCTCCACACAGTATAATACTCCACAGTGGCCCACACAGTATACTACCCCTTAGTGGCCCCAGACAGTACAATATGCTCCTCAGCAGCCCCACACAATATAATATACTCCATACAGTATAATATGCACCCCACAATGCCCCCCCAGTATAATGCTCCACAGTGGCCTAACACAGTATAACATGCGCCATAATGACCTCCACACAGTATAATATACTCCCCAGAGGGGTTCCCCCAGTATAATGCTCCACAGTGGTCCCCCACAGTATAATATGTTCCCCACAGTCCCCCCCAGTATAATGCTCTACAATGGCCCCACAGAGTATAATATGCTCCCAAAAAGCCCCACACAATATAATACACTCCACAGTGGCCCCACACAGTATAACAGGCTCCCCACACTGTCCATTCCCCCAGTATAAAGCTCCACAGTGGCCCATAGTATAATATGCTCCCCAGAGGGTCCACGCTAGTATAATGCTCCACAGTGCCCCTTCCAGTATTTTGCTCCACAGTGGCCCCACGCAATATATTATGCTCCCCAGAGCGTCCCCCCAGTATAATGTTCCACAGTAGGCCCCACGCAGTATAATATGCTCCCCAGAGGGCCCCC
Organism: Leptodactylus fallax; assembly: GCA_947044405.1. Taxonomy (NCBI): domain Eukaryota; kingdom Metazoa; phylum Chordata; class Amphibia; order Anura; family Leptodactylidae; genus Leptodactylus; species Leptodactylus fallax. The sequence continues at coordinate 4,421,342 of CAMRHE010000088.1, forward strand.
TAGTATAATGCTCATTAGTCCCCCCCAAATAATGCCCCACAGTGGCACCACGCAATATAATATGCTCTGCTGATGCCCCCCCCAGAATAATGCTCCACAGTGACCCCACTCAGTATAACATGCTCCAGAATGGCCTCCACACAGTATAATATACTGCCCAGAGAGGTTTCCCCAGTATAATACCCACAGTGGCCCAAAACAGTATAATATGCTCTCCAGAGCCCCCCCAGTATAATGCTCCACAGTGGCCCAAAACAGTATAACATGCTCTCCAGAGCCCCCCCCAGTATAATGCTCCACGGTGGCCCAGCACAGTATAATATACTGGGGGGCTCCTCTGGAGAGCATATTATACTGTGTGGGGCCACTGTGGAGCATTATATTGGGGGGGGCTCTGGAGAGCATATTATACTGTGTGGGGCCACTGTGCAGCATTATACTGGGGAGGGGGCCCTCTGGAGAACATGTTATATTCTGCGGGGCCTCTATGGAGCATTATAAAGCGGGGGGGCTCTGGAGAGCATGTTATATTCTGTGGGGCCACTTTGGAGCATTATACTGGGGTCCCCTCTGGAGAGCATAATGCTCCAAAGTGACCCCACATAATATAACATTATCTCCAGAGGCCCCCCCCCACATTATAATTTTCCACAGAGGCTGAACAGAATATAACATGCTATCCAGATATCCAGAGGGCCCCTTCCCCAGTATAATGCTCCACAGTGGCCCCACACAGTATAATATGCTATTCAGAGGGGGCCCCCCCAGTATAATATGCTATCCAGAGGGGGCCCCCCAGTATAATATGCTATCCAGAGGGGGCCCCCAGTATAATGCTCCAAAGGGGCCCTACAGTGCTATTATTATATTATATTCTGGGGTCTCTTCAGACCCCAGAGTATAATAATCGAAGGCCCGGGGTAAGTAAGGTAAAATAACAAACAGTTATACTCACCTTGTCTTACCTCTGCTGGGCCTCCTCGCGCTGCTCCGCTATTCCCGCCGGCAACCGCTTCTTCTTCTCTGCGGCTGATGTCACGCGATGTGGACGTCACCTCTGAGGCCTGTGATTGGGCCTCAGCGATTACGTGAGGCACGCCCCACGTGACCGCTGAGGCCAGGCCTCAGCGCCTCAGCAGTGATGTCCGGAACGCCAGAAGATGACGTCGGACGCCAAGGACAGGTGAGTAAAAATGTTTGTTATTTTTACTCACCTCGGAAAGGGGCCCTGCGGTCCCTTTCTGTTATTGCTTTGGCCAGGCCTGACTCCGGGATCCGGATGCCCAGTTTGTCCCCCCCTAACGCCGGCCCTGCTTGCAGTAACACACATAGGGAGCCTACTGTGGTAGTCAAACAATACTGTGAGTAAGTATGACACGCACATAACAGGCGTCGCTCTTAGAACCACTGCACACTTCACTTATTTGGACAGTTACGGGGCCAAAACTGACCAACTAACTCAAGTGTGAACCCAACCTTACAGGTCCATGTTAGTGCCATGTAGAAAGAACCGTGCAGAGGCCCAACATCCTACTGTAGCGTGAAAGAGCGCACTCCTTTTACCCCCTTGTCTGTCGATTCATACAGATGTCTACAGAGTGGCAAGGCGACATAATGTGGAGTTGGCAGCAGCATGAGGAGGCCACAGAGTGGCAAGGCGACATAACGTGGAGGTGGCTGCAGCATGAGGAGGCCATACAGTGACCCAGTGGCAGCGGCATGAGGAGGGCATTAGTGACCCAGTGGCAGCGGCATGAGGAGGGCATACAGTGACCCAGTGGTTGCAGCATGAGGAGGCCATACAGTGACCCGGTGGCAGCGGCATGAGGAGGATGCAGAGTGACCCAGTGGAAACGGCATGAGGATGCCATACAGTGACCCAGTGGCAGCGGCATGAGTAGGCCATACAGTGACCCGGTGGCAGCGGCATGAGGAGGGCATGCAGTGACCCAGTGGCTGCGGCATGAGGAGGCCATACAGTGACCCGGTGGCAGCGGCATGAGGAGGGCATACAGTGACCCAGTGGAAACAGCCTGAGAAGGGCATACAGTGACCCAGTGGCTGTGGCATGAGGAGGGCATACAGTGACCCAGTGGCAGCGGCATTAGGAGGACATTCAGTGACCCAGCAGTGGCTGCAGCATGAGGAGGGCATAGAGTGACCCTGTGAAAATGGCTTGAGGAGGGCATACAGTGACCCAGTGGCAGCAACATGAGGAGACCATACAGTGAACCAGTGGCAGAGTGAGGAGGTGGTAGCAGGGTGAGGAGGCCATACAGTCACCCAGTGGCAGAGTGCGGAGGTGGCAGCAGAGTGAGTAGGCCACAGAGTGGCAAGGTGATATAATGTGTAGGTAGCAACAGCCTTAGGAGGCCATACAGTGATCCAGTGGCAGAGTGTGGTGAGGCAGCATGGATCATTTAATCTGTTGCATCAGGCATTGGTGGGTGGAAATCCTGGCTGATCCACGCCTGATTCATCTTCACAAAAGGTCAGTCTCTTCAAATTTTGGGTGGACAGGTGAGTTCTCCTTGGAGTAACTATGGCCCCGCCGCACTACAGTAAACACCCACTCTGATGCCACACTACTGGCAGGGCAGGACAGCTTTTCCAGGGCAAACTCGGCCAGTTGCGGCCACAAATCCAGTTTGGCTGCCCAGTAGTCCAGCGGATCTTCGATGACGGGTGGCAGGGTGCACTCTAAGTATGCCACCACCTGCTGGTTCAAGATCTGCTCTGTGTCTAGCTGCTGATGAACAGCTTCTTCACTGTGCGGCTGAAGAAAGCTGCTCATCAGCGACTCTAGGCTCAGGCTGCTGATGATGGAACCGATACTGCTCCTGCCACCCCCACCCCCTCCCACAGCTGCCATGCTAGTGCAAGTTGAGCGCTCAGGACCCCCCTGGTCGGACATGCGAGAGGATGGACGATGGCGCAGAGAGGCAGCGGCCAACTTGCTACATAGCATGATTCTATAGTAGTTCAGTTTGTCCTCCCTCTCAGTGGGTGTAAAAAAGGCACCCATTTTTCCCCTGTAGCGAGGGTCTAACATGGTGGAGAGCCAATAGTTATCCCTCTGCCGAATGGCGACAATTCGGCTGTCACTGCGCAAGGAAGTCAGCATGCATCAGGCCATTGGTGCAAGTGACTCAGAGGGACTCCCTGCATCCTCACTGCATACTGCCACGGTGTGTCTGTGTCATCTGCCTCATACTCCTCATCTCCCTCTGGCTGTCCTGGTTGCTCCTGCTCCTCCTCTCCACCCATTTGGCTACACATTGTTTGTGCTCCAATGTCCTCCTCATCCTCCTCCTTCTCCACTTCAGCCCCCACAGGGCTCATGCGACCTTGAGATGTAGACGCCACATCTCCAGTCAGACCCACATCTCCCTGACCAGCCAGATTGAAAAGCATCTTTTCCAAGATGTGAATCAGTGGAATGAAGTTGTTCATTCCGTAGTCCTGACGACTGACTAACAGAATGGCCTCCTCAAAGGGAACGAGCAAACTGCAGGTTTCACGCATGAGCTGCCACTGGCTAACGTTAAAGTTACACAGGGGAGAACCTCTGTCTGCTTGGATCATCAAGAAATCGTTTATGGCTTTTCTCTGTTCATATAGTCGATCCAACATATGGAGGGTTGAATTCCAACGGGTGGAAACATCGCATATCAGCCTATGTTGTGGGAGGCCGTTCTACCACTGCAGCTCAAGGAAGGTGTGCTTGGAGGTGTATGAGTGGCTGAAGTGCATGCAAAGTTTCCTTGACATTTTTAGGATGTCTTGCAGATGGGTGGAACACTTAAGGAAACGCTTGACAACCAGAGGCGGACAGTGTTGCAGGACCAACGGTGTGAGAACATGGAGGCAGAAGCTGCGTCACCTGTCCAAGTTGCTGGTGTGTCTGGGCAGGCACCACATTAACCCAGTGAGCTGTAAATGACATATATTGTCCTTGACTGTAGTTACAGCTCCACACGTCGGTGCTTGCCGTGCACTTTGGCAGACACTGACAGGCTCAAGAACTGGCCCACCTTCTCTTCTACATATTTGTGCAGGGCTGGTACTGCCTTTTTGGCAAAGAAATGAAAGCTTGGGACTCTCCACCTCGGCTCGGCACAAGCCATGAGTTCTCTGAAAGGTGCAGAGTCCACCATTTGGAAAGGGAGTGACTGCAGCACCAGCAACTTGGACAGGAGGCACGTTCAGCTTCTGCACTGTTGGATGAGTGCACGCACACTGTTGTCTCTTAGATATAGATTCTGTGATGGAGTGTTGATGCAATAACTGTCTAGGAGGAGGAGGAGCAGGAGCATCGCGACTAGCAGATGATGGGAAGGACACACAGCTTCTTTCAGCTGAGGTGGTGGAGCCTTGACTGCATGAAATGGGTGCGTGCCACTAGGTGCTGCAGCGGTTGCTGCGGCAGGCTGGACCACCACATTGGAGCCACAGCTCTAACAGGCCACTTTATGGTGACGCTGCATATGTTGGCACAGGGCTGTGGTACCAACATTGGCACCCTGGCCACGCTTCACCTTCTGCCCACAGATTGAACATATGGCCATGGTCTACCCTGAACACATTTAGCTCCCGACCTCACACTGCTGCGACCCTGCTGACTCCCCCCTGCCTCATGTGCAAGCTGCAACCCTCTTCTCCTGATGACAATGAGTCCTCTTCGTCACTCGGCTCCCAATTACGAACGGCTACATCGTCATACACTACTGTCTGCAGGTCACTGATGTCCTCCTCAACACCAGATCCCACGCCACTCTTCTCATCACTACTTGCCCGCCTACCGGTGGAAGCGGCGGATGTCTCCTCCACATCTTGGCTGAGCAGTAGCTGCTGACTGTCCTCTAGTACCTCCTCCTCACTCTACAGTGGATCTGAGCCCACAGTACTTCTCTAGCTGAGGGAACAGAAAAGAACAGAGGCAGGTTGAGGGCACAGGGCCTGCTGCCGGGCCATGCCAACTAAGGGTTGTGTCTGATGAACTCACCAACTCTTGGATGGGGGTGTCTGATGTGACTTGGGATGAATTGGATGACCGAGTCAACCAGTCTACAACCGTTGGGTTGCTGGTCAAGACGCAACCGCAACTTGACACTGGGAGCTCAGGCCTCTTTAACTGACCCCTGCTGCCACGCCACCTTACTCTGCTGGGACCTGTGCCTGCGCCAGAAACATTTAGGCCTGCGGCCCTTCCCTGTGCATGGCCTCTCGCATCTCTGACATATTGTTTGATGAAAAAACTTAATTGCAAAGGGCAAAAAGGCCTGTTATTTTCTACTTTAAAGAGAACGGCAAATATGCCCCTTAGTTCTTCACCCACTAATGAACACCAATATAAAAAGCATGATAAAGGCAGAGATATGTGGCTCAGAATTATTGAATTATTGACAATACTATTGATAAATGGCCAGCAACTTTATACTGGTAACAAAATGGCGAATATGGTCCTCCTTATGGGTTTACACACTAATAAACACCTTTAAATAAGTGATAACCGCTAAGAATTATTGAATTATTATTGACTACTGTTTTTAAAAATGGCCTGCAACTTTATACTGGTAACAAAATGGCGAATATAGTCCTCCTTATGGGTTTAGACACTAATGAACACCTTTAAATAAGTGATGATAACCGCTAAGAATTATTGAATTATTATTGACAATACTGTTTTTAAAAATGGCCTGCAACTTTATACTGGTAACAAAATGGCGAATATGGTCATTATGTCTTTCCCCACGTTAAAGGCGTTTACATATAAATGCAGATATTATTGGATAATTCAGTTTTCTTTGGCACAATAGTACTGAATAATGTTATGCCTTGCAAGAACAGGGAATAAGCCCCTTATAATAAACGCCTTTAAAAAAGGCTCTTTTTACAGATACTTGCAGATATGGCTTTGGCACAATAGTACTGAATAATGTTATGCTTTGCGAGAACAGGGAATAAGCCCCTTATAATAAACGCCTTTAAAAAGGCTTTTTTTTACAGATACGTGCAGATATTAGTGTATGATAATTCACTGTTTTCTGCTGTACTGCACTGCAAAAGGCTTGTTGTGTTCCACCTTGAAGACACAGATATGAGTAATGAGCAGCAGTATAAGGACAGTGAATGCTGCAATGTGAATTATGCTGCAAATTCTTGCTGTAAATGACCCTGCAACCACCCCAAATTTTTCTCTCAATTCCTCCCTATCCTTTCCCTACAGTTCTAAGGCTCGGCCTCTTTCCCTGAACTTCTATATGTTTTCTAAGTCTTTCCCTAGCACTAGAAGTCCCAGAAATTTCGAGTTCCCCCTTGAAGTCCTGAAAGAGGGTCAAATGACCCTTAGTCCAAACAGACAACTCTGATGGCTCCAATTAGCATCCTTTCATTTGTAAATGTGGCCATTGTCTGAGGAATCTGCAGGGGGCAATTGTGTTGATCCACCTCAGGTCTTGTAAGAGAGTGTAAACAAAAGAATGTAATCTGCTCCTGAGTGTGTCTGCCCACCCCCCAGCTGCATTGTTGTGCTGGGAATATGCATAAGGTTGCTAACACCTTAGCAAATTTGCATGCAGCCTTTTGTGCTGTGGGGGATGTGAAGGGACTGCTTCACCTATTTTGTTCACAAGAAACAAAATGCAGAGAAGGCACACCATTCAACAGGCATTGGAACTGATCCCGAGCAACACCAACCCTTCTGACTCAGATGGAGAAGACATAGTCCTTCAACTGGATTCGGACTCTGAGCTGTCTTCAGGTTAGATTTTTCAAATTACCGATTTTTATTTCCTGACTATCTTTTTTATTTAGAACCAAAACAAAATGTTAATTTGAAATTATTTATCTTGCAGATGAGGAGACTCCTCCTCTACCAAAAATGAGAGCTCGGTTGGCGAGTGAGCCGACAGAGACCGCAAAAGATGGCACAGTGTGGCGTGAAGTAGAAGTGGGGAAACGTCTCCATTTCACCCCAATAGAACCGTACCCTACAGATGGAGAGCCAAGTGCTAAGGCCAGACGAAGTGTCCGGAGTCGCCTTCAGAGCTTCCTCTGTTTTATCACTCTTGACATGCTTCGTAGCATTCAAGAATGGACTACTCAACATGCACGTCACACGGAGCAGGTGGATTGGTTCATGGGTCTCCCGGAACTAATGGCATTTATTTCAGTCATTATCTTGCGGGGGGTGACCAAGGTTCCATCACTACGTGACAGCTGGTCAGCAAACCTGGCAAACCCAAGGATCATTGCAACTATGACCCGAAACCGCTTCCAAGACATCATGCAACACCTACGCTTTGATGACATGTTCACATGCAGTGAGCGAGTGGAGACCGATAAGTTTGCTGCAATCTCCGATGTGTGGAGATCGTTTGTCACCAACTGCATCGCATCCTACAACCCTGGTCGACACATCACTATTGATGAACAGCTTTTCCCGTCAAAGACTCGCTGCTGTTTTCTGCAATACATTGCAACAAAACCAGACAAGTTTGGCATCAAGTTTTGGGTGGCTTGCGACTTGAAATCAAAGTACATCTGTAATGTCCTCCCATATCTTGGCAAGGACCCCAGTCGTCCCAGCGGGGAGAGACTGTCCGAAACTGTAGTGATGAGGCTGATGGAACCATTCATGGACAAGGGCAGAACTGTAACCACGGACAATTTCTTTACATCATTGTCACTTGCACAACGACTGCTTAGCTGGAAAACCACTATCCTCTGCAAAGTCAACAAGAGTCGCCGGGAAATTCCTCAATCCGCTAGACAGATGGACCGCACTGAATTCACCACTCAGGTGTTTTCAACCACTGGTGCCACACTGACAGTGTATGCACCCAAACGAAAGAAGGCCGTCTACATTCTCAGCAGCATGCACAGCGTGGTTGAGACTGAGGATACCAACAAAAGGAAGCCAAACACGGTCACACAATACAACCACACAAAGTGCGGTGTGGATGTAATGGACCAAATGGTGCGGGAGTACAGCGTGCGTGCAGGAACACGGAGATGGCCAGTCGCCATGTTCTACAACATGATTGACATGGCAGCACTGAATGCTCATGTTCTTTATCAGGCATGCACTGGGGTGCAGGAGAGACGGGTGGACTTCCTGGTTGAGCTTGCAAAAGAGTTAGGTGGCTCTCATGTGACTGAAAAGAAGACACGCAAGGAGAAACTCCTTCGGCAACAACCTTTCACACCCAGCCCTGGCAAAAGGGCGAAGTGTCAGGTCAACCATCGATGCACGAACAATTGTGCAACTGAGAGATGTGTTGACTGCTACAAATACACGTGTGGCAAATGTACCAGGGACATACCCAGGCAGTGCCAGGTATGTTCCGACAGTGCAGACAGACTGCTGAGTGAGTGCTGAAATGCTAGTCACACAAGAAGGACATGCCACTCACACACACACACGCAGCCCCCCACAGCAGCCTATTGTAAATATGTGTGGAATTGTTTTATTCCTTGTATTTTTTTTATTATTTTCATAACAAAAATAAAAAGCATGGAAACAAATAACAGTTGTTCTTTTGTATATTTACATTTTTGTATATTTAGATTCAAGTCAATGGGTGCAGAAAAAAAAATCGGAAAAAAATCGCAGCTACTTGCGATATTTTTGCGATCTGTCCCATTGGTCATATAGAGCACTACTCTGGGATTTTTTCGCACGAAAAATCGCAAAAAAAAAAAATCGCTGTAAAATCGCACCTATGAAAAAAAATCGCACGTAAAAAAATCGCAGGTGTGCTTGGTGCCATTGAAATACATTGGCAAATCGCAGAAAAAAAATCGCATCGCATTTTTTTTTCGCTAGTGTGCTTGAGGCCTTAGACAAATGCTTCTGGTCATTACTCACAGCTGTACCTTGCTCTAAAATTTCTAATTCTATTTAAAATATATAAAAAATGATTCATTGTTTCAGTGCTCTTTTGCTCAAATAAAACTAAACTAAATACAATATGTATAGTCTTTATATTATCAAATACAATAAACTGAATAGAACTAACTAGAAACTAAATGGCTAAACTCAATGGAAAACAACAACCTCCTGTGGTGTGACAGTAATGGCCTTAATTACTTAAGAACAAAAGACGGTGATTATAGGTTGTTTGCTTAAATCCTTCAGGTCATTCGACCCGTCTCTGGGTTCCAAAGGTAGAAATGTTAAATGACCCCTCTCTGGGACTTCTAGTGCTAGCTCCTGCCGACGTCTGTCCCTACAGTAAGAGCAATGTGGAATGACTGTACGTAAAATGGCCGAGGGTTTTTATAGGGCTGTGACATCTCAGGTCCGGCTAGCTGCTGATTAGCTGCACGCTTGGCATTGTGGGTGATCCCGCACTCCCAGAGTCCCTTCTCCCTTGTCTTCACACGTTCGACGGCCATTTTATAAAAAAATGCGATTCGATGCATCAGGAAATCCAGAAATTCGTATTGAATTCCACTTCTGCAGCTTCAATTCGCTCATCTCTAATCATAATGAGTGCCCCATTGTTCCAGAATTTTAGTTAAGAAGTGCTAGTAGAGGGCGGGCTAGTTAGGGAAACCAGGAGGTGGAAGTAGTGAGAGGAAACGAGAGAGGGTGTCAGGACTTGAACCCAGGGACTTTGGTGTCCCAGGATGTAGCTCTTCCAACTGAGCTATTCAGCCTCCTGTATAGCTCCTGTGCTGAGTTTCAGTTCCCGCCTCTCTGGTTTGCTCCACTGTATTCCTTGATTTGAACTTCCTTATTTAAACCCAGCCTTGCACTTCCTGCTTTGTGAGATTATTGTGCTCAGCCTGTAATCTAGTTGGCCTATTTTGTTCTGCTGATAATACTGATGTACATCTTGTGCATCGACCCCTGGCTTCCTCTTGACTACGACCTCCTCTCCTTGATCTCCAATTTTGCTACTGCGTGACCTCCTGATACCGAGCTCCCAGAGAAACCCAGAAATCACTCAAAACACTGCTAAAGGTATTTGGTTGCACTTATTAACCTATTAATAGCACTAACCGACCTTTTTTAAAAAATTATTTTTTGCCCAGAAAACCCCTTTAACTGTAACGTCTCTGCCTGTTCGGGTCTCTGCACCACCCTCTGCCCACACGCTGCGGTGCAGGAGGCGTGTTCAATTTGATTCCTTGTTTAAGATTCTTTTTGCTCAGTCTGAACACTGTCCTAGACTATGTAATTGAATTTCAGCCACACCCGTCTCCTGCACCTTGTTTCTTTCGGCTTCTCAATAGTTAATCTTGGCCTTGCCTGTGTGATTGACAGTCTGTCTGCCAATCTAGTCTGGGGCAGATCCTGACTTTCTATAAATAGGTCATCAGCCCTCACATGGTCGCTGGCTATTGATTCTGTGTTGGAATAATGTTTATTATTGCTTGTATTGCAACAACTACTGTTTATACGTTTATAACTGCATAAGCTTCTGTCTCTAGGCATAGTTTTAAGTTGTTAATAAAGCTCTGTTAAAAAGGTGGGGGCTAGAGTAACAAAACCAGGAAGTTCCTCTCTGTTTTTTTTTTCTCTTTTTGTAGCTACAGCACAGAGCAGAGCACATGGAGCTCACAGACAAGTAGCTGAGATCATAAGTTACAGAATACAGTGTATTATTCTTGTTCCTCAATAAATATCTGTTTACTGTTGAACGCCTGGACAGTCAAAGATTAATCCGCTGCCAACAGGTTATAGGCCCAGATACCCAGAGACAGAGAAAGAAAAGGAAAACAACAGTGATCCAAGATGGCCACCAGCAGCAACTCTATGAAGTTCACAGTGCCAAACCTGAATAATCAGAACTAGCAATCCTAGAAATTCAAGATAAAGATGCTGCTGATAAGAGAAGGTACGTGGAAATACACACAGGAGTCTAAACCTGACCCAGTAACAGATGACTGGATAGAGAAGGATCAGAAAGCACAAAGAACTATATCCCTCAGCATAGATGATGATCAGATTGTACATGTATGCAAATGTAACACTGCAAAAGAAATGTGGGAGCAGCTGCAGAAAGTGCATGAAAGGATAAATCTCAGCAATAAGCTATATCTAATGAGAAAGCTGTACCAGTCTAAGCTAAATAGGGACAGTGATACGCAGGACTATATAAGAAACACTTTAGAAATTGTGGAGCACTTACGTGGCATTGGAGAAGATCTCAAAGATTTACATATTGCTGCACTACTATTAAGCGGTCTTCCAGAAAGCTATGACATGCTTGTAACCGCACTAGATGCGCGCCCAGATAATGAGCTCACACTGGAGTATGTCAGAGGAAAGCTTATAGATGAATACAGAGAGTGTATGCAGCGCTGGGGTATTTAAAACGGATTTAAAAGCCCAAGCTCTACCCGAAAATAAGTCATTTGAAAGAAACACGTGAGTGTTTTGTATGCAAGAAAACAGGGCACCTAAAAGCTGACTGCAGAGTCTGGAAAGCAAGGATGAATCATCTGAAAAAGCAAAATCATCAAAGGGTTAAAAGTGCCATCATTGAAGAAAAACACAATTCAAGTACTGAAACTGCTTTTACCATTAATGCAAGTACATCCAAGCATGCATGGTGTATAGACTCTGGAGCAACTAGTCATATGACCAATGACAGAAACTTCTTTTCTAACCTTAACCAAAGTAAGTCAGAGAAAGTGATTTTGGCTAATGGTCAGTATATGAATACAGAGGGAATAGGGGATGGTTACATTGATTGTCAAGTCTCCCCAACACAAAGCAGAAAGATCCCAGTAAAAGATGTGCTGTATGTACCTAGCCTTGAAAGCAATCTGTTATCTGTGAAGAAACTCACAAGACAAGGAAATGAAGTTACATTTAAAGATAACGGCTGCATCATCTCAAAAAGGAGCCGTATACTAGCAGAAGGAAAGATCAAAGATGAGCTATATCAGTTAAATTGCAAAGAAAACGCATATACTGCTAAACAAGAACAACACACAAATTGTATCCATCTATGGCACAGGCGTCTTGCACATAGAGAACCAGAAGCAATAAGAAAGTTAATTCAAAAACAACTTGCTGAACGCATTACAATTGATCAGTGTAATCAGAAAATGAAGTGTACAAGCTGTCTTAAAGGAAAAATGTCCCGAAAATCTTTTCCTAAGAATAGTACTACAATATCAGAACAGCCACTGGATTTAATACATACTGATGTTTGTGGTCCAATGAATACTCTAACTCCTGGAAAGAAGAGATATTTTCTCACATTTATCAATGACTATTTAAGATATACGGTTGTCAATCTACTTCACAGCAAAGATGAAGTCCCAGGGAAACTTGAAACATATCTAGCTGAAGTATATAACAAATTTGGGAGAATGCCAAAAATCCTGCGTGCAGATAATGGAACTGAATATACAAGCAGTGAGACACAAAGAATTTTAAAGAAAAATGGAATTGTGTTTCAGACCACTGTACCATACAATCCTGAACAAAATGGTGTAGCGGAAAGAAGAAACCGGATACTCTGTGAAAGTGGAAGACGTATGCTATTTGACATAGATTTGCCTACAACATATTGGGGTGAAGCAATCATGACAACATGCTATCTTCAAAACAGGTTACCAGGTAAAGCTACAGAGAAAACTCCATTTGAGATATGGAACAGCAAAAAGCCTAATCTACAACACATAAGAGTATTTGGAAGTAAAGTATTTGTGCATGTCCCTAAGGAAAAACGTACCAAGTGGGAATCCCATGCCAAAGGAGGTATCCTGGTGGGCTACAGTGAAACCCAGAAAGGATATAGAATCCTGCACCCAGAAACGAACACGATCACAATGAGCAGAGATGGAATGATTGATGAGAACTTCGTCTCGCTCAAGTTTTATGACATCATACCAGTAGTCCAGATGAAGCAACAACAACCTAAGTCACAGTTACAAAATGACAAAGAGAAAGATGTAGAAGTTTGGTTAGATTCTTCAACCATTGAAGAAGCAACGGAAACATCAAGTGAACCCGAAATAAGAAGATCATCAAGTCATCAAACAAGGGTATACCAGCTAAGCGTCTATCCTACATTGCTAAAACACTACCCGAACTAGAGCCACAGTCATGGGATGAGATGCAACGACTACCTGCCCATGAAGAAACGAAGTGGATTAATGATGCTAATGAGGAAATGAAATCGCTTCATCAACTTCAAACCTGGAAACTCACCAAACTACCACAAGGCAAGAAAGCAATAAAGTGTAAGTGGGTGTTTAAGACCAAATATGACTCTGAAGGCAAAGTTCACAGATTTAAAGCAAGATTAGTTGCAAAAGGATAGTCTTAGAAATATGGTGAAGATTATGATGCTACATTTTCTACAGTTGCTAAGCAGACCACGTTTAGGACTCTATTAGTTGTATCTGCTATACAAAGGATGTCTGTCAGACATTTGGATATCAAAACTGCCTTTCTAAATGGTGACATTGAGGAGGATTTGTACATGACTCAACCTGAGGGTTATATCAGAAAAGGTGAAGAAAACCTCGTTTGTAAACTACAAAAATCTCTCTATGTTCTTAAGCAATCGGCAAGAGCATGGAATACCAAAATAAATAAAGTCTTATTGGAAGAAGGATTTAAGAGAGGTCAAGCAGACCCATGCCTATACACAAAGTGTACAGATGGAAAGTGGATGTATATTCTCTTATATGTAGATGATGTGATTGTCGTACATGAAGAAGAAACAGAAATTGCAAAAATGACTGGAATTCTGAATCAGCATTTTGAAACAAAAAACATTGGAATTGTTACATATTATTTAGGCATCCAAATCCAGAGAGAAGAAGATGGAAGTTTTCTTCTAAACCAAAGTGCAAAAATCAACTCAATCCTCAACCAGTTTGGAATGTCAGAAGCAAAAGGTATATCAACCCCAATGGAGTCATCCTACCTAAGATTGGAAGGATTAGATGATCTGTTACCAAACAATGAGAAATACAGACAGGTAGTGGGAGCACTTCTATGCATAACAACTATGACTGGACCAGATATTGCAGCAGCAATGGGTATTCTCTGCAGACATGTGGAAAAACCGCGCCAAAGAGACTGGAATGCTGTTAAGAGAATTCTCCGATATTTGAAAGAAACTCAAGACATAAGTTTAAGAATGTCTTCAACAGGAGATCTAAAACTCACAGGCTATGTGGATGCAGACTGGGCTAATGATTCAAGTGATCGTAAGTCAACAAGTGGGTAACAGGTATCTGTTGCCTTATCATCTACAGAAGCAGAATATGTGTCTGCGGCCTACGCAAGTCAAGAGATCATTTTTCTAAACCAGTTGTTAAAGGATCTTGGCAAGCTGTCAACTCAGCCAACGACGATGTATGAAGGTAACCAAGGATGCATTAAACTTGCAAGCAGTGAAAAGATCAATGCAAGAACCAAGCACATCGACGTTAAATATCACCACCTGGGTGATTTGATAGAACGTGGTATTATCGAATTTGTTTATTGCGAAACTGACAAGATGGTGGCTGATATTATGACAAAGCCATTGCCAAGAACCAAGTTCGAAGAGTTCAGAACCTCAATGGGACTAACTAGATAAGTAGTTGTTGAGTGGGGGTGTTGGGATAATGTTTATTATTGCCTGTATTGCAACAACTACTGTTTATACGTTTATAACTGCATAAGCCTCTCTCTCTAGGCATAGTGTTAAGTTGTTAATAAAGCTCTGTTAAAATGGTGGGGGCTAGAGTAACAAAACCAGGAAGCTCCTCTCTGTTTTTTTTTTTCTCTTTTTGTAGCTACAGCACAGAGCAGAGCACATGGAGCTCACAGACAAGTAGCTGAGATCATAAGTTACAGAATACAGTGTATTATTCTTGTTCCTCAATAAATATCTGTTTACTGTTGAACGCCTGGAAAGTCAAAGATTAATCCGCTGCCAACATTCTGTCTTGTGACTTTGTCCCTGCTAGCTCCTTTTCTGCTATTTCCTGTATTCCTATTCCCGACCTCTGGCTTTGACTATTCTCTTGGATTGTGATTCTGTACTGCATTGCTCGACTGTTACTGACCCCTTGGTTTGCTGACCTCCCTTTTGTTGTGGTTTGTCCTGTCTGCATTCTGTGTTGTCACTTATTCAGAGTAGGGATCGGCTCCGAGTTGTCGGCTGTCACCTAGGGCAGTCAGGCAAGAGGCAGGGCCAGTGAGGGGGTTCAGCTTTAGGGCTCACTGTCTTATCGTGCCCCTCCCCCCCAGGGTTCTACAGCAGCACTGGGGAATTGCTCAACTGGCAATTCCCTAACATTAACCCTTTCCCTGCCAGCTACGTATCTATATGTCCTCCCAGGGTGGCACTTCTGTAGCCGAGCACGTATCTAATACGTCCTTACTTCTAATGCCTATATCTCAGGATCTATTAGGATCTTCTATTAAGAAGATTTGGGATTCATTTTAAAGATGAGAATCTTAGCTTTAAAATGATACCAAGATCTTCATGATAGCCCTTACAATTCCGTAGCGATTCACTGTTGAAAATGCTATTTGGCATTGAGATCCCATTACAGATCTCAATTCCCAACAGCTTTTTTAACAGCAATTCGCTCTGAATTTGTAAGGGCTATCATGAAGATCTTGGTATCATTTTAAAGTTGAGATTCTCTTAATACTCCTAACGGATCCTGAGATATGGGGCTTTAACCCCTTAACGACATTGGACGTACTATTACGTCCTGTGCGCTTGGTACTTAGCGCAACAGGGCGTATTAGTACGCCCTGGGGCGGCCGCCCGCTCACTATCTGAGCGGGCGGCATCGGAACCGGGTGTTAGCTGTAACTGACAGCTAACACCCTGCTCCATATCCCCCGGTCGGAACTGAGTTCCGATCCGAGGTTTTAACCCCTTGGATGCCGCGGTCAAACATGACCGCGGCATCCAAGGGGTTCCGCTATGTTGCCGCTCCAATCGGCACCCCCCGCGGCGATATCGGGGGGTGCCGATACCTATAACCTGCAGCCTGGGGTCTGCTCAGTGACCCCAGGCTGCCTGGAGACCCCACTACCTGGTTGATGCTGCCGAGACCTGCGGAAGTGAGGCTATGCGTCTGCATAGCCTCACTTTCTGTATAGACTGCAAGACACTTGTAAGCTCGTGTCTTGCAGTCTACAGTGCTGAGCCAGCAATCAAAGCATTGCTGGCTCAGGTGTCCTAATGGGACACATGAAAAAGTAAAAAAAAGTGAAAAAAAATAAAATAAAGTGTTTTAAAAAAATTTATAAAAGAATAAAGCCCCAAAAATTCCCTTTTGCTATATAAAATGAATTATATAAAAAAAAAAACTAAAAATTAATAAAAAAAAATGCATATTTGGTATCGCCGCGTCCGTAACAACCTGTACAATAAAACTGAAACAATATTTAATGTACACGGTGAACGTCGGAGAAAAAAAAACGGAAAAAACTCGCCAAAAGTAATGATTTTTTGCCATCTCACCTTACAAAATATGCCATAAAAAGTGATCAAAAAGTCATATGTACCCCAAAACAGTACCAATAAAAATCACAGGTTGTCCTGCAAAAAATAAGCCCTAAACCAACTCTGTAAACCGTAAAATAAAAATGTTACACATCTCAGAAGATGGCGATGCAAAAACAATTAATTTATGTCCCCAAATGGGTTTTTGTTCTGCAAAATTAGTATCGCATAAAAAAAACAGTATAAATGAGGTATCTCCGTAATCGTACCGACCCGTAGAAAAAAGGTAACATGTTACTTATGCTTTATGCTGCATGGTGAAAAATTTCAAAGGTAAAACGCAGTGTCAGAATTGATGGGGTATTTTTTAATCCAACAAGAAAGAGTTAATAAAATTTATTCAATAGGTTATAGGCGCCCAAAGATGATGTCATTACAAAATACATCTCACCCCGCAAACAACAAGCCCTCATATGGCTACATCACCAGAGAAATAAAGAAAATATAGCTCATACAATGTGAAGACAAAAACCCCAAAAATCGCCAAATCTTTAGAACATAACTGGCTGCATCAGGAAGGGAATGTATAAGCTGTGTGAGCAGATATCAGGGGACACCCCAGATTTAGAGCTTATGAGGGAAAATAAACCAGAAGTGACCCCCAGAGTGACCTCCCCAATAATAGGAACTACTGGGGAAATAGTAGGGAATTTGGTGTTCCCAATGCACTCCGCACAGCTTACATATTCACTTTTCCCCATCCGCTGTGTATTCACGTCTGGGATACTAATGCTTACTACACCCCTTGATAAATTCTTTGAGGGGTGCAGTTTTCAAAATAGGGTCACTCCTTTGGGGAATCCACTTTTCTGGTACCTTACAGGCTCTGCAAACATGACATGGCGTCCAGATCCCAAACATCTGAATCTGCACTCCAAAAGCCACATAGCGCTCCTTCTCTTCTGCGCCCGGCTGTGTGCCCAAACTGCAGTTTATGACCACATGTATTACACTTGTCGTACCCAGAATAACGTACTTAATGTCATATGTGGGTATAAATTGCTGTATGGGCACAGCCGGGCACAGAGTGGAAGGAGCGCTATTTGGTTTTTGGAGCACAGGCTTGGACGGTTTGGTTTTTGGACACCATTGCACTTTTGCAGAGCTGAAACGCCAGTAAAGTGGAATCCCCTGACATGTTACCCCATTTTGGAAACTACACCCCTGAAGGAATTTATCCAGGGGTACAGTGAACATTTTTAACCCCCAAGTGTTACTATAATTTATTATCCATAAATGAATACGCAGCTGATTGTGAAAGGTGAAAATGACAATTTTTCCAGGAATACGTCATTTCAGTGCGTAATATGTTGTGCCTGACTTGTATCAGAGATGAACGCTCCAAAAGCTGTTGTGTCCGGGATACCCGCTTAACAGTTTTTGGAGTGTGTGTCTCTGCAGACATAAGCTGGGCACAACATATCGGGCACTGAAATGGCGTATCTATGGAAAAATGTTATTTTTAACTTTTCATTATCATCTGTGCATTCATTTCTGGAAATTAAAAGAATGCAACACTTAAGGGTTAATAATGCTCGCTACACCACTTGATAAATCCCTTGAAGGGTGTAGTTTCCAAAATGGGGTCACAAGTCTGTGGATTCCACTTTACTGGCAATTCAGGGGCTCTGCAAAAGTGACATGGTGTCCATAAACCAAACTGTGCTCTAAAAACCAAAATAGCGCTCCTTCCCTTCTGTGCGCGGCTGTGCCCAAACAGCAGTTTATACCCACATATGGCATTAAGTATGTTATCCTGGGTACACCAGTGTCATACATGTGGGCATAAACTGTCATTTGGGCACACAGCAGGGCGCAGATGTGAAGGAGCGCTATGTGCTTTTGGAGCGCAGATTTAGATTGTTGGTTTTTGGACGCCATGTCACATTTGCAGAGACCCTAAAATCGCCCCTACAAAATGGGGGTCACTTCTTGGGGAATTCCAGTTTACTGGCACCTCCAGGGCTCTGCAAAAACAACATGGCGACCAGAAAGTCCCTCTAAATCTGTACTCCAAAAGCTAAAAAAACACAGTGCTCCTTTCCTTCTGAGCCCTGCTGTGTTCCCAAGCAGCAGGTTACACCCACATATATAATTGTTTTCCCTCGGGATAGCCCACTTAATAGTTTTAGGAGTGCATGTCTCTGATGCCACAAAGTGGCCGCAACATATTCTGAAATTGGATATTTCTTCAAAAACTTCAATTTTCACTTTGTACATTAATTTTTGGGAAGCATTTTTAGGCTCAAAATGATAATACCCCTTGATACATTCCTTGGGGGGTGTAGTTTCTAAAATGGGGTCCCTTTTGAGGGGTTTCCATTGTATTGGTACTGTAGGGGCTCTGCAAATGCGACATGGCACCCGAAAACTATTCCAGCAAATTCTGCCCTCCAAAAGCTAAATAGCGCTCTTTCCATTCTGAGCCCCACCATGTACCCATGCAGCAGATTACAACCACATATGGGGCATTTCTGTGTTCAGGAGAAATTATGTAACAAACTTTGGGGAGTTTTTTCTCCTTTGTCCTCTTGTGAAAATGAAAAATTTGGGGCTAAATTGACAGTTTATTGGAAAAAAAGAAATTTTTCATTCTCATGTCCCAATGTTAATAAAATCTGTGAAACAGCTGTGGGTTCAAAATGCTCACTATACCCCTTGACATGTTCTGTGAGGGGTGTGGTTTCCAAAATGGGGTCACTTTTAGGGGGTTTCCACTGTTTTGGTAATTTGGGGGCTCTGCAAATGCAACATGGCACCTGAAAACTATTCCAGCAAAATCTGCCCTACAAAAGCAAAATAGCGCTCTTTCCATTCTGAGCCCCACCATGTACCCATTCAGCAGTTTATGACCACATATGGGGCATTGCTGTGTTCAGGAGAAATCGTTTAACAAACTATGGGGTCCTTTTTCTCCTTTAACCCCTTGTGAAAATGAAAACTTTGGGGATAAAGTGACATTTTAGTAATTTTTCATTTATACATCCCAGTGTTAGTAAAATCTGTGAAACAGCTGTGGGGTCAAAATGCTCAGTATACCCCTTGATGAGTTCTGTGAGGGGTGTAGTTTCCAAAATGGGGTCACTTTTAGGGGGTTTCCATTGTTTTGGTACTTTGGGGGCTCTTCAAATGCAACATGGCACCTGAAAACTATTCCAGCAAAATCTGCTTTTCAAACGTCCAGTGTCGCTCCTTCCCTTCTGTGCACTGCCGAATGTCCAAACATCAATTTACACCCACATGTGGGGTATTTCTGTGCTCGGGAGAAATTGTATAATAAACTGGGAGATGCATTTTCTCCTTTAACCGTTTGTGAAGGTGTTAAATTTAGGGCTAAATGAAGGGATTAGTGGAAAAAAATGAAATGTCTAAATTTCACCTCGATATTGTTTTAATTCTTGTGAAATGCTTAAAGGGTTAACAAACTTCCCAAATGCTGTTTTGAATTATTTCAGGGGTGCAGTTTTGAAAATGGGGTGATTTATGGGGGGTTTCTAATATATAGGCCTTTATAATCCCCTTCAGAACTGAAGTGGTCCCTAAAAAATTAGTTTGGGAAATTTTCTTGTAAATCTGGAAAATCGCTGTTACACTTGTAAGCCTCCTAACATCCAAAATAAATTAAAGGACAATTAAAAGATGATGTCAATATAAAGCAGAGATATGGTAGGCCCTGCAGACTGCACAGAGGTGAGAAATCATTATCATCATCTGTGCATAACCTGTATGTGACCCCGGGGGGGGAGAGAAGGGACTTCTTTCCATGTTATCCCCTCTCCTATCAATCAGAGAGCATACTATATGTAAGGGAATTGCCAGTTGAGCGATTTCCCCAGTAGCTGCTGGAGAACTCTTGGGGGAGGGGCACAACAAGACAGTGGACCCTAAGCTGAACCCCCCCCCCCCCTCCACTGTCCCTGGCAAACTTCCCCGATCTGTCCTAGGCGACAGCCAGCAACCAGTCGACAGTCCCTGCTTATAATAAGTGAAAACACAGAACGCAGACAGGACGAACAACAACAAGGGAGGTCAGCTAGCCAAGGGGTGGGTAACAATCAAGCAATGCAGTACAAAATCACAATCCAAGAGAAAAGTCAAAGGTAAAGCCAGTGGTCAGGAAATAAGAAGAACAGGTAACAAAGAACAAGGAGTATAGCCAGTACACAAAATGCAATAACCATCGCCACTGTGAAAGTGAGCAAAGAATAAATAGGAAGAAAGAACCCGCCCCAGACTTGATAGGAGGATAGGCTGTCAATCACACAGGCAAAGCTAAAATTATCTATTAGTGAAACAGAGGAAAACCAAGGTGAAGGAGATGGGTGTGGTGGAAAATCAATTAAAAGGTGAGGGAATAGGACAGTGTTCAGACAATACAAGAAAAACCTAAAGGAAAGAATCACAGCCGGACCCGCCTCCTGCGCCACAGCATGTGGCTGGATGGTGCAGAAGTTTGAACGGGTGCGGACATAACACTATACTTTTGCTCTCTGATTGTCACATAGAGGGATAATGTAATACCCCTCTGAGCTTTACTAGATGGGTATTCTTATATAATACCCCTCTGAACATAACCAGGAAGTGTATTGACGCTGTGTCCCAGTTGTTTACCATTGTCCAGGCCGCAGCGCCAAAAGAGTTGCACCAAACACTTATACAACACATGCACAAAGTCATCAATAAAGTTTACATGTCACCCAATCCCTGTCCTGTCAATACCTGATCTTTCTAAAGTAAAATACGCCTCTAGCGATATCCGTTACACGCTAAAATAATAGCAATAACGATTATCACTAGAGATGAAAGTATAAATTGCTACAATTTTTATAGGGGGGATAGAAAATTCTATTTTTATGTAAACTCCTATTTAATCTACATGCACAAAATTGTTTGCCGCATTTCTGCAATTTTGGCATTTCTTTAACACCCACACCTGTAAATATATATATCTGTGGTATATATGAATTCCTCACATATTGCAGTTTTCTGGAAAGTACATTTTGTTTTCAGAAAGGGACTGCTTGAGCATACACTTTAGTGGCAAATTTGAATTTTTGTGCAATTTTTGCTTACAATCTCTGTTTGCTGCAAAGTTGCATGAAAGTGGTTGTATATATGAAATATTAAGTTGTGTTTTTATATACTGTATGCTGTGCAATATTAAAAACGTTTGCTAGGTGCAGTATAGATTTTTAACATTTTAGTGAATGACTGCAAAATCTTGCTTGTCTTCTGTACCAGTGTTTTTGAGAGCATGAGCTCTTGTTGTAGTTGATGTTTGTGGTATACAGTACAGTCATGGCCAAAAGTTTTGAGAATGACACAAATATTATATTTTCACATGATCTGCTGCCCTCTGGTTTTTATGTGTGTTTGTCAGATGTTTTTATCACATACAGAAATATAATTGCATTCATATTATGAGTAACAGAAGCTTATATTGACAGTTAGAATGAGTTAATGCAGCAAGTCAATATTTGCAGTGTTGACCCTTCTTCTTCAGGACCTCTGCAATTCTCCCTGGCATGCTCTCAATCAACTTCTGGACCAAATCCTGACTGATAGCAGTCCATTCTTGCAGAATCAATGCTTTAATTTTGTCTGAATTTGTTGGTTTTTGTTTGTCCACCCGTCTCTTGATGATTGACCACAAGTTCTCAATGGGATTAAGATCTGGGGAGTTTCCAGGCCATGGACCCAAAATCTCTATGTTTTGTTCCCTGAGCCATTTAGTTATCACCTTTGCTTTATGGCAAGGTGCTCCATCATGCTGGAAAAGGCATTGTTGAGCGCCAAACTGCTCTTGGACGGTTGGGAGAAGTTGCTCTTGGAGGACATTCTGGTACCATTCTTTATTCATGGCTGTGTTTTTAGGCAAGACTATGAGAGAGCCGATTCCCTTGGCTGAGAAGCAACCCCACACATGAATGGTTTCAGGATGCTTTACAGTTGGCATGAGACAAGACTGGTGGTAGCGCTCACCTCTTCTTCTCCGAATAAGCTGTTTTCCAGATGTTCCAAACAATCGAAAAGGGGATTCATCAGAGAAAATGACTTTACCCCAGTCCTCAGCAGTCCACTCCCTGTACCTTTTGCAGAATATCAGTCTGTCCCTGATGTTTTTTCTGGAGAGAAGTGGCTTCTTTGCTGCCCTCCTTGAGACCAGGCCTTGCTCCAAGAGTCTTCGCCTCACAGTGCGTGCAGATGCACTCACACCTGCCTGCTGCCATTCCTCAGCAAGCTCTGAACTGCTGGTAGCCCGATCCCGCAGCTGAAACACTTTTAAGAGACGGTCCTGCCGCTTGCTGGTCTTTCTTGGGCGCCCTGGAGCCTTTTTGGCACCAATGGAACCTCTCTCCTTGAAGTTCTTGATGATGCGATAGATTGTTGACTGAGGTGCAATCTTTCTAGCTGCAATACTCTTCCCAGTTAGGCCATTTTTGTGCAGTGCAATGATGACTGCACGTGTTTCTTTAGAGATAACCATGGTTAACAGAAGAGAAACAATGATGGCAAGCACCAACCTCCTTTTAAAGTGTCCAGTGGTGTCATTTTTACTTAATCATGACAGATTGATCTCCAGCCCTGTCCTCATCAACACCCACACCTGTGTTAATGGAGCAATCACAGAAACGATGTTAGGTGGTCCTTTTAAGGCAGGGCTGCAATGATGTTGAAATGTGTTTTGGGGGATAAAGTTCATTTTCTAGGCAAATATTGACTTTGCAAGTAATTGCTGTTAAGCTGATCACTCTTTATAACATTCTGGAGTATATGCAAATTGCCATTAGAAAAACTGAAGCAGTAGACATTGTAAAAATTAATATTTGTATCATTCTCAAAACTTTTGGCCATGACTGTACAGACCAAAAGTTTGGACACACCTTCTCATTCCAAGAGTTTTCTGTATTTTCATGCCTATAAAAATTGTAGATTCACACTGAATGCATCAAAACTACGAATTAACACATGTGGAATTATATACTTAACAAAAAAGTGTGAAACAACTGAAAATATATCTTATATTCTAGGTTCTTCAAAGTAGCCACCTTTTGCTTTGATTACTGCTTTGCACACTCTTGGCATTCTCTTGATGAGCTTCAAGAGGTAGTCACCTGAAATGGTCTTCCAACAGTCTTGAAGGAGCTCCCAGAGATGCTTAGCACTTGTTGGCCCTTTTGCCTTCACTCTGCGGTCGAGCTCACCCCAAACCATCTCGATTGGGTTCAGGTCTGGTGACTTGTGTTCTTTAGCCCAAACAAGTCTCTTCTGCTTGTTGCCTGTCCTTAGCAGTGGTTTCCTAGCAGCTATTTTACCATGAAGGCCTGCTGCACACAGTCTCCTCTTAACAGTTGTTGCAGAGATGTGTCTGCTGCTAGAACTCTGTGTGGCATTGACCTGGTCTCTAATCTGAGCTGCTGTTAACCTGCGATTTCTGAGGCTGGTGACTCGGATGAACTTATCCTCCGCAGCAGAGGTGACTCTTGGTCTTCCTTTCCTGCGGCGGTCCTCATGTGAGCCAGTTTCTTTGTAGCACTTGATGATTTTGGCCACTGCACTTGGGGACACTTTCAAAGTTTTCCCTATTTTTCGGACTGACTGACCTTCATTTCTTAAAGTAATGATGGCCACTTGTTTTTCTTTACTTAGCTGCTTTTTTCTTGTCATAATACAAATTCTAATACTCCATTCAGTAGGACTATCAGCTGTGTATCCACCTGACTTCTGAACAACACAACTGATGGTCCCAACACCATTTATACGGCAAGAAATACCACTTATTAAACCTGACAGGGCACACCTGTGAAGTGAAAACCATTTCAGGTGACTACCTCTTGAAGCTCATCAAGAGAATGCCAAGAGTGTGCAAAGCAGTAATCAAAGCAAAAGGTGGCTACTTTGAAGAACCTAGAATATAAGACATATTTTCAGTTGTTTCACACTTTTTTGTTAAGTATATAATTCCACATGTGTTAATTCATAGTTTTGATGCCTTCAGTGTGAATCTACAATTTTTATAGTCATGAAAATACAGAAAACTCTTGGAATGAGAAGGTGTGTCCAAACGTTTGGTCTGTACTGTATATAAATTGTGTACACCTTGATCTTTTATTTTAAATGTATTTTGTATGTGAATGTAAGATTGAATAGAAGTTTTAAGTGCAAATATATGTTTTAGTGCATTTTTTTTCAAAAAAATAATTTGTGTTTGTCACAAAGTTACATGAATGTGGATGTGGCTATTGATAACCCATTGAGACACTAAATATATAGGGTTTAGTGGTGCACTTGCTTTCCATGGTGTGTAATCCCTACATTTTAAAGGATGATACGTTAACATTTCCAACTTCAAAGCAGATTTTTGCTCATTCCAGTTCTGGTGATTTTCTGAAGATATGTGCATGCAGGTTTAGGCCTTAGTGATATGAATGAACTCTGTACATGTTGAACTCTTATTTTTAGGAGGTTTGGTGCATATAACTTTTAGTTTGGTTTCCACTTTTAGCAACTAATACACATTTATTTGCATTTTTTTTTTTTTTTATAAAACATTCACTTTAAATCAAAATTGCAGGAAGGTGCTTGTTCGCATACAGTACCAAGTGGAATTCTGACAATGCTGCAGGTGTCTACTTTAAGAAAATATAAAGGTATGGGGGGGCTGGATGATTTTTTTAATGTTGAAATTTAGGATTGATTTGTCCATCTCAAAACTGTGAAAATTGCTCTGGCTACCGGAGGTGCAAAATTTCCGGAGACCCCTGGCAGTGGAAGGGTTAATGTCTGTTGCTCTCATCCCATGACGGACTGTAAAACTTCCCCTAATTATACAGCTTGAGCTACTGTGATACATTTGGCGTATTTTTACACTACCTAAGTTTACGCTGTTTAAAAATTAGAATTACTACAGCTGCCAAAGGCTAAGGCCCCATGTTGCGGAAATGCAGTGTTTTTGGCGGATGCAGACACAGCTAAAAATAAACCGCTTTGTTTTACAGTACCAACAAAGGGAATGAGATTCTGGTTAATCTCATTCTCACACTGAGGGAAAAAAAAAAGAGCTGCGGAAGAGCTGCGTTTTCAAAAAAGCATATTTCTTTGAAAAACACAGCATGTTAATTTTAGCTACAGAATTCTGTATTTTGCCTTTATATTTAATAGGGGGAAAAAAATCAAAGATAAAAACTCAATTCAATTCAATGAAAAACGCAATATGTTTTCACTGTTTTTTTTCTGCAGAGTTTAATAGCTGCGTTTCACTTTGTGAGGTTTTAGGCTTATGGTTAGCTACAATGCTGAATATTAAAGTAGACATCTGGTATCCATATTTTGATAATAACATATGTATGTAATAGACAGGACCCCATTGGGTGGGGTGTGCCATTACAATGAGTAAGGCTAAGGCCCCACATAGCGAGCCACAGTCAAAAAGCACAGTGCTCTTCACAGAAAGCCAGGAAAACTCTGCGGACTTTCTGCTTCTATTATACCTATACAGAAAACGCCATAGTTTCCATAGATATAATTGACATGCTGCGATTTATAAAAAACACAACGGCTTTTGAAATCGCAGCATATTCACTGCGGAAAGTTTTCTGTAATGTATGGATGGGATTAGCCGAAATCCCATCTACTTTGCAGAGACTGAAAAATTGCGGGGTTTACGCTATGTGGGGCCCTGGCCTTAAGCAGGCCATACACTAGATATTTATCTACAGACCTTTGTCAGATCTGGCTAAATTTGGTGAATCTGATGACTGTGATGGTCATAATACTAAAATAAACTGGATCTACCAATAATTTGCAGATAAATATCTCATCTGTGTTGCCAGCATAAGCCTACATTCATACGATCATGAAAAAGTCAATTTTTCAAAGTTGTTTTGCACTTGAAGGGCGACAGTTTTAACTTATCCCTCATACAGTACAGTGTATGAAGAGATCTGTGAATACAGAACACAATAGAGCATGACCTATATTCTACCTTCACACATAGGTTTTTTCATGGTGGTTTTTCTTTTCCTGTATTGCTTTGACAAAGAAGCCAAAAAAAAGAAGTTTTAAAACACACCTTGTTTGTAAGGTTATTTATAATTTTTTTTATTGAATAACTGCAGCATTTTAATGGTGTCATTCATAGTGAAAAAAACAAAAACACTGCTTGTGTGAAACCAGCCTTATTCTGTTTCAGTTGAAGCATGTTACCACAATAATGGTATGCAGAAATTGCTCATTTTTAGATAAATATCAATGTGAGAATCTTATCTTGTAGTACTTATTGCTGCCAGACATATTTAAAACCTCACCACATGTAACATCTGATCACAGCATAACCCAGAGGTAGGTACTAGGAAGTGTGGTCCAATATAACGTCTGCTGTAATATTTTCTAATCTCAGATAAATCTCCTAATATGATGTCAGTATCTATAAAGTATGTCTTGGGATCTTGTTGTTATTTAGCCAAGAGCTCTCTTCAGGTACACTAAAGCCACACTGAAATGCCACTGACAGTGACTAGACTGACCTCCTTATGAGGACAAAATAACTATATAATAAAACATATAAACGTATGAACAGATACATTATATTATTGCTTAGCCTCTATAGGACGCAGCCATTTTTCATGTTTGTTTTTATACTCCCTTCCTTCCAAAAGCCATGACTTTTTAATTTTTCCCTTTACATAGTGTATGAGGGATTGATTTTGCAAGGCAAATACAAAATGGTACTGTACCTTTAAATGTTTCTTAAAATGTACTGGGAAGCTGGAAAAATATCAATAGGGTAAAACTGAAAAACACAGTACCGAAGTTCTTACAACTTCCACTGTGCAGTACAAACGACATGTCAGGTGGGGGGGCGTCGTACATGGAGGGGTGAAGATTATGAACTTTGTTTTCTCCATGTTGAGTTTGAGAAAGCGGGAGGAGAGAAAGGAGGCTACGGCTGCTAGACATTCTGGGACTCTGGACAACAGGGAGATAATGTCTGGTCCAGAGAGATATATTTGGGTGTCGTCTGCATAGCAATGGTAATGGAAACCATGGGATTCTATGAGTTGGCCAAATATTTTTTTTCCCCCACTGTATACCTGCAGATAATCAAAGTAGATCAAAGCACTATGATGGAGGATGAGACTGATGACAAGAAGTGTATACGATGATCCTCGTCTTCACATTGCTAGTGTGGAAGGAGGAGAGTGCTCTGATAGCAACCTAGAAGGACCACTCAGGGCATTCAGATGAGAAGTCTGGTATAGACTTGGCATTAGGTGGGTAGGTGTGATCTTCTGAGGCTTGCAGGTAAGACAAGGCTAAGGGCTGTCTTGAAGAAGAGTTGCTGTTCTGGTCTGACTTTTGCAGGAACGGAGGTTTGATTGTTTTGTTCTCAATCTTCTGCCAATCAATTCCAGCATAAAATGGGTGCTTCCGCACATCTCCACGATATCCCAAACGTTTATGCTGCTTCTTACACAGGAACTTCATCAAGATGTCCTTTGCCTCCTCGGACAGGTCTTTGGTGTAGGTAGGCTTCTGTTTTGAAACAACCTGTCTTAATTCCTGTATTTCAGCAGCGCAGAATGGAAATGATTTTGTGAACAGGCGAAAAACAATGACCCCAAATGCCTAATAGTCAGCGGATAAGCCATAGGGCTTAGTTCACTATCTCTGGTGCCATGTAGTAGGGCGTTCCAGTGAGTCCAAATATAGTATTGGCACCGAATACATTTTCTGCAGCCAACCCAAAATCACATATTCGGATATGGCTCTGGTGGTCAATGAGGATAGTATCCATCTTGAGGTCACAATGGATCACCCCCAGAACATGTAGGTGTTGGATGCCACAGACAATCTCGGCAGTACAGACAGCTATTATTTTTACATCCATGGGTCCCCCAGCCTCCACTATTTCTTCAAAGTTGCCGCCAGAGAGCTATTCCATGAGGAGGAAGCCATGAGTCTTGGTCTGGAACCGGGAAAGGTTTGGCATATATAGAGGTTCTCAGATGATCGTAGCAGGACTCTTTTCTCCCTCTGTATGATCTTCAACTTTGTTTTGGCCATGGCTTTCACAGCCACTGTGGAGTTTTTACTTTTAAGAAAGGCCAAGAAGACATTTCCATATGCCCCTTTTCCAAGCTCCTGGAGGAAGCAAATGTGTAACAGTCCTAGGGGAGCAGGGGTGTTGGATGATGGGTTGCTCCATTCTCATCACACTTTAGTTTCTTGCTAGCTTCCTCCTTCTCTTCTATTTTCCTTTTCTGTCCTGCTCTTTCAGGACATTCGGTATGGACTTGGCCTCCGGTGGTTTTGGATCTCTGAAGGATCAAAATCGCATTCTTTAGATCCTGCTCCTGTTGATATTTTTTGGAGCCTTTAGAGTCTTCATTGCTCTTTTCAATACCTCTCTTTTTTGGATATCCGTTATCATCCTCTATACTCTCTCTTCCTCTTCCGGTCATTCTTGACAGACCCCTTGCTACCCGAAGGGGTCAACATCTCCTCCGCTCCTTCCTCCTCCTCTTTACCCCCAAGTACCCAATTAACCAATATCCAAAAAGTTTGAAAAGAAAAGCGCTCTCCAAGAATAAGATCCAGCAGGACTATATCCAATATGGAGTCTGAGAGCTTGTGGATGGATTCCATGTTTATATAGCTACATGATGTCATAAATGTTAGTGATGTTGCCATACAGTATCCAATCAGGTGAGAGATTTCCTGGGTGTGTCCCATATTTATAGAGTTTAATGATTCTTAATGGCCAGGCCAATGTACATTACATTTTTTAAGGTATTCATAAAAAAAGTTAAACCAATATGCCCTCAGAAATACCAACAACTATATGCCAGGCACAGTAATCTGCCTCAGGGGGCTGTTAATGCTAAATAGTGTAACTCAACAGCTGCCTCATGGTCGTGTCATTACCTGGATACGGTGATTGATATACATTTACATCTGATTTCAGATTTTCTTCTCTTGGCTTCTTCACTTTGAATGGGTCACAGATTAGCTTGTATTTGAGGTCCATGAAAGTGAAAGGGGCAGGGGTAAGGGTGGCAGAGGTTCAGCTTTCTGCATAGAAAAAAACAACATATGAACAAGCAGTTACAAAATGCACTTTACTACCAACAGTCCACAATAATGGCACCATATCATCCCGGTCCAGCCCTCAGTCTATAATGGTGCCTGACATATCTGTGCCCACATAAGAGTTGTTTTGTCCAGTCAGTGCCCTCCACAGTGTAAGGCGGTAACAGTGCCTATAAAGAGTGTTAACAAGTAACCATGGGACCCCACTCTATCATAACCATCTTAAAAGGGTTTTCAGGCTAAAATTATTATGAGGTGAGATCACCCACACTGATCAGCCTTTCTAGACATCTGATACACAGAGAATGGAATAGGAAGTGGATAGAGCTGTTCTCATTGCGGTGGCCAAACCAGGATACTGCAGCTTAAAGGGGTTGTCCGGAATAAAAAAACATTTTAACATTAAACTAAACACCCCCCCCCCCATCCACTTTATAAATTACTTTAATTAGCAAAACTTCATACTTACCATTATCGCTGAGGCGGTCACGTGACTGCCCCAGGCGCATCTTCATAGTATCCTGTGACGCTCCATTTCTCCGGTTTCGGAGATGGTGGTCACATACTATATCCCCCCTCTCTCTCCTCCCCTTTCCTCCCGTCCCCTCCCCGTCTTACTTACCTTCCGTCCTGTCATGTGAAATCATCAGTGACACGTGTGCGCGCAACTCGGGCATGCACAATAGACTTCCTGAGTGATTGTGGGCTATTATGCATGCGTGAGCTACCTAACGACATCACGAAGATGCCCGCACATGTGCAGTAGCCCGCAATATGGAATCGAGGGATACGGGGTCCTTTGGGTTCTGCTGGCATCTATATGAGGGCAGGGGTCCATGGGGGTGCTTCTGGCATCTACCTGCACACTCCATTCTAGTCAGTACAGTAGTGTGACAGCTAGAATGGAGTTGTTGTATGGAGTACCAATCTATAGTAACTACAGAATACGCTGGGACCATGAACCTACCTGCAGCAACTCCATTCTAGTCAGTACAGTAGTGAGACTGTTAGAATGGAGTTGTATGGAGGACCTACCTATAGTAACTGCAGAGTATACACATCCCTTTCATGGCAACCTACCTGCTTGACATGAAAGGGATGTGTCCTGTTGTGCTGTCTATTGTGCTAAACAACTATAACAATCATTATCGTACAGAATATGCATAAAAAAAAACGGACAAAAAGTAGTTGTAATACCAATTTTATTTTTGTTTTCAATTAGCAAAATGTTATAAGAAATATGTTTAAATTTGTAAATAATATTAGACATAAGATAATAAACACACCATGATACAGATAATGGCAAACTCGTTTAGCTGTGTGATCTGGAAACCATTGGTTATAATTTTTTTTGTACTTTGAAAGGTTTCTTTGCTTTTGTTCACAGCACACAAAATGATAGTAGCACTATGTCCCGCTAAAAAAACACACAGGAAAGTAGGCTGGACAATGTGATGTAGGTGGTCAAATCAAAATGTCTGTAAAGCAAAAAGAAATTGATGAAATCTTGATGTTCTATGCAATATAAATCATAACAGAATTTATTTATGGAGCTTTGTGGTTACTATGTGACACAAAGTATTTGTAAACTATGGATTAGGCATACTAAACAAAATAATCCTGAAATCGGATTATGAATTGATAAAATGATTACGGTTATAGATGCTCAGGTCACAATGACATGAAAAACATCAACTACATTGCTGAGATCAGTATAAACAGGGACATGCAAGCTACAATGACATTGTAGCCATAATGTGGATCTACAGCGGATGTGAAACTACTACCAGCATACAGATTTCACTTAGGTGGTAGTTTATGAGAGAGTTGAACAAGTTTGTAAACATGATTGGCTTTGCAACTTCACACATGTGGATCACTCGCGTGATACATAGCAATGCCCACATATCTGATATGATCTGTGGCAATTGCCGAGAGCAATGGCAAAAATTATGCTCAAGCGTCATTTTATTATGAGTGTCATGTCATGGCCACTTCTGCACACAACAAGGTTCACATAACTTCTATGGCACACTACCTGGGAGGGAGTCTCCCTCTCCTCCCAGGAGTTGTTTGTGGAAACTGGTTTTAAATTCTGTGTTGCATCAGAACATGAACAAGTTATCCCACATTCACACAACTGAGTTTCATGATTATAGTATGGGACAATATGTTGCTCAGAGGCAGGGACTCCAACATAGATAACTATACTGCTAGGAGTAATCTGCTAGTCCCCCTCCTAGCATACTGTCCAGGCTGGTAAATGTGCCCAACACACTGACCGTGTTTGACTGCTGAAACTCGGTCGTATGATTGCAAAATTAAACACCATTCACTGCAATGGCAGATAATCAAGATTCAGCTGTATCCAGTTTATCACAGTAACAAAGGGCATTAATATGCTG
The DNA here is from genome assembly GCA_947044405.1 of Leptodactylus fallax. Lineage (NCBI taxonomy): Eukaryota > Metazoa > Chordata > Amphibia > Anura > Leptodactylidae > Leptodactylus > Leptodactylus fallax. Next base: position 4,453,335 of record CAMRHE010000088.1, read on the forward strand.
ATGTTCAGCCTCTGCTAACAGTTAAATATATTGGTTTAGCAATATACAAACTTCTGCAGTGAAAGTGAATAGTATTTTTACCCCCCCCTCCCCACACACACACACACACACACACACACACACACACACACACACACACACACACACACACACACACACACACACACACAGAGCAGAAGAGATGTTAACTTGGAAAAGCCCTTTGCAGGGTGATTTGCAAATGGTAAATCACAAGAAAAGTGGGATTGGCAATTGCAAGGGGAATGCCTTTTATAAAATGTCACAGCTAAATGTATTCAGACCCCAAATAATAATATCAGACCCCAGAGTGATACTGGTTAAATTAAAAGAACAATTGTACCATTTTTATTTAGCCAATCACTATAAATATTGTGTTCATTTTATTGTATGGGTTCTAATAGTTATGGAGTTACCAAATATGTCTATGTTTTATTATGTTTTGTGACAGCTGTTTAATAAAGTGTATTACTAAAATGGGTTTATTGTAATTTACTTCCCTACGTTAAAGTTTTAGTAATAAATGCTTTATGTTATTACTACATCTCAAGCTCAAGACCTTCTGTAAGGAAGACAGAAAGCCTAACAATTGAGCCACAGACTCTACCATTCTCATTGAAAATATTTTCTTTGACTATATTTCTTCTTTACATGCATGTTTTTTGAACATACAATGTACTGGCATAAAGCTATGTTCATCTCACAGTGGTGAGACAAGAACTTGAGTTTTTGTCTCGCCACTGTGAGATGAAAATAGCTCCCCTGCAAGTCAAGGTTGTGAACTACTTCTCTAAGGAGGGACAGATAGTGTGTAACCCTTTATTTAGGCTATTTTTTTATATTGTATACTGTTTATTAAAGGGGTTTTCTGAGATTTTCACAGATAGACAAAAAAATGTGCTGAAATGAATTTTTCTTATTGAAACCACATAACAATTTCCAACACTTTTGTGGAATTTTGTGAGCAACACTGTCTCTGATACAATCACTTTCTTACTGGTCTTGATCATGTGCAGTTCATTGTGCACATGACTTCAGTTGTTAGCCAAATGAATGGCAGACAAGCCTAGGAGCCTTCAATAGGCTCCTGGCTGTCATGGTAATGGGACTCTATTCTCTTCTCTGGAGCTGTAACCTCTGGCAGTACCCGCAACCTCATGGAAATTAATGGAGCACCATTCACACAAGTGCACTAACACTCCTTATGACCTGTCTGATTCTCAGACCATAAGGCCCCATGCACACGACCGAATGTGCTTCCAATGTGGGGCCAGGCTTGCAGCGGCATTCCGTGATGCACTCACCTCTATGGGGGCTTCTGTCAATGACACAGAGCAGGATAGGACCTGCTCTATAATCATCTGTGTCATCGGAACAGAATGGATTGGAAGCCTCCATAGAGGTGAGTGCATCACAGAATACATTTGGATGACATTCGGATGTCACACCGAGTGTCATCCGAATTCTTTCAGCTACAAACTCGGCCCCACATCATGAGCACACTTAGTCGTGTGCATGGGGCCTTAATGTAAAGAAAGAGTTGTCCTTAGGAAACCCCTTTGAGTCTGCAAAACTGTACTTCTGGTAGCCTGCACATATTGAAGGAGATGGAACCAGCTTGAAATCAACATTTACCATGGAACCTATAGTACCTGCAGAAGGTGATCTACTTCTACTGTCTGTACTTTTTGACATTCTTTGAAAAATTAGCAGCCATCAATGTTTTGACCACAGGTGAACTCCATCCATCCACATAGAAATATTTCTACATCTAACCTCTGGAGTACACAGATTTCTCTATATGCCATATGGACTTGTTTTTAATCCCTCAGTGAATCCAGTATTTTTTGCCAACCTCAAGTATATGTGCTTTCCCAGTTCTCCGATACATAGAGGCTCTGGATATGAAAGACCAGCTTGCCTTATCAGTGTTGATTTGGGACTGTGATGTTTTGTTTTTTATTATTATTATTATTTTAAATACTTAAGAACAAATATATTAAAAATGACATTTATGCCAGAGGAGCCAGGAATACATTACCCTGTAATTCTTGCAGGCTCATGATAGATGAAGCCAAGTAAAAAAATAAAATAAATAAAAAAAATAGACTGATTTGGAATTTCACACAAAGGGGGATTTTATCCAGTAACTTGCACCTTTTTTTACTCCTCATTCTGCTCCTTGTTTATTGCGTTATGCTGTGTGTGCAGGATTTATCTTTCTTTTGCACGTTTTTTCATGACTTTTCTAAAAGGCTTGTCACTTTACTATTGTGATGGGGAAAATGGATGTGATTTGTCTGGAGTAACATTTTGCAAGGTATTTGTAATAAGCACCTTTTTAAAAAGGTAAAAACGCAGTTGAATACGTTTTTACCTTGAGGTAAATTTGCAAGAGATTATTTCCCATTGTGCACCCTTTTAGTAAATTAGGAAATACACCTCAGAAAAAAGGCAAACGCAGCAAGATAGGTGCAAAAAGATATAAATAATAAATTGTCTCCCTTTGAGCCCTTCATTTGTCAATGATTTTGTAAGGTACAAGTCCTAGCCCTGTAAACATGCCTCTTGCAGAGTCAGGAAATGTAACCCATAGCCAAATTACCCGACCGCAAACAATTAAATCTGCAAGTGGCCTCTGAGGAAGTGTATATCTACATAGACTATATTCCTCCACCATTGAGGAAGCATTATAATACTCATAGTTTAAGGCCAGGGCCTCATGGGGCCATGCAGTGTTTTACAGTCCCTGCAAAGTGGATGGGATCCTAACGAATCCCATTCACACATTGCAGAAAAAAACGCACAGCGAAAACACTGCCATTTCCAAAACCGTTGCGGTTTTGGAAATCACAGCATGTCAATTATACCTACAGAAATGCTGGTGGTTTCCCTATAGGTATAATGGAAGCATAAAGTCCGCAGATGAAAGTCTGCGGACTTTCTATGAAAAGTGCTGCTGGAAAAACCGTAATGTGTTGCTGGAGCGCTTTTTTGCTGCGTGGGACCTTAGCCTAAAGTGAGTCTGTCAGCAGAACCTAGCATAACAAATTTGCAACTTTTGCAAGGCACTGTAGATAGATAGATAGGTCACCTGAATCTTGAATCTTGCAAATGAGCTCTCTGGAGCAATAGCAACATTTGTATATTGACAAAACTGGCACCTTTTTGAAAACAACATTTGATTCAGGTGACCCTAACCTGTCTATGTGCAAGGCTGGGTTCTGCTGACAAACTCACTTTAGGCTGAGGCCCCATGTTGTGGAAATGCAGCTTTTTTGTTGCAGATTTTGCCGTGGTTTTTTTTAGCCAAAGCCAAGAGAGGATTGAGGAGAAGTATAAGTAACCTCAGCAAAATCTGCAACAAAACAACCCTGCGTTTCTGCAACATGGGGTCTTAGCCTAAAGGGGATTATCCAAGACTAAAAGTTACTTGGCCTATTAGGATAACTCGTCAATTTTAATTTTTGATCAGTGTGTGCAACCCCTGCAGCAATCAACTGTTTTGAGCTTAATGGGGGAAATTTTTTAATGTTTTGCACCAGAAAGAGTGAAAATGTGTCCATTTTTTGGCACATTATCCTTTGCACTAATAAAAATACTCCACTTGACCTTGTTCTGCCGCACTCTCCACTTTTGTAAAAAGTGGACAGGGATCAAAATAGGTCAGAGTGAGGACACCCCTGACCCATCAGATTTACTATAAAGTCTCATGCACACGACTGGTGTCTGATGGCAGTTTTTAGAACACATTGATTTCACATGTTTATTTTTTTTGATGGTCCATTTTAATGGAATGTAAAATAATAGGACTTCTTCTATTTTTGTCCATTTTCTCTGATTCTTCAATAGATTCAAGTTTCTTCAATAGATCAGTTATATCTGTCTTTAACATCTGTTTTTTTTTTTCAACATTTATTTGCATGAGGCTTTACGTGTGAGGCTGGATGCCCCGGTCTAAAAAAAAAACTGGTGTGAGTTATATATACAGTATACCTGAAATCTATGTCAGTCCCTGGCTGACATATGTTTCATCTCTAGTGCACAGGAACTTCTAAGATGCACCAGAATTGTCATGAGGCCGGAGTCTTTTAAAGGGAGTCTAACACCTCCTCCAAGCATATTCAACTGTCACTACTGTGTTAGGGTGCGTTCACATATGTACGGCACAGCTATCAGTTTCCCTCCAGTGTGGTCCACACGAGCTGGAGGGAAACTGATGCCAGAACAGATCCTATAGTTTTCTATAAGAACGGTTCTGGCACAAGAGGGATCAGTTGTGGTGTCGTATGGCTCCGTATCTGTGCCTCAGTCAGATGGAATCTAGGAGATCACTGACTAGTGACGTAAGCAATCTACCCATCATGGATCATACTTTGATTCAGATAGTTTGGACTCATTCTCTTCTTTCCAGGGAACACCATCTTGGGAACCAAAACTTCCTGTGTGATGAAATTTCATGGACTGTTCCATACAAGTTCACCACAGAGAATTATTAGACAGTCTTCTGTCACACCACTGAAATGTAGAAGATGACTGTTCAGCTTCTCTAACTGTATACTTATGTTGTATCGTTTCTTATGCTGGAGAATATGGGGAAATGGATAATTACGCTGTCCTTCCAGCAGACAGAGATGGTACTATCTCTAATTGCCCATGTAACGCTATGCTGAGGCAACATGGAACTAATAGCAAAGCAGAAAGAAAAAGAAATGTAAAAAACAAGACAGTGTTTGATGAGACGCAGATAGGATGCTGAACTGTAGAGATATAATTACAATATATATATATAAAAGAAGTCTAGAGTGTGATAGACAGATGAGGAGTGCAGGAATGGAAAAAAAAAAAGTTTTTGTTAGACTAATTGTTGAAGCTGGGGTCCCTTGTTGCTGAAACGCAGCGTTTTGGCTGTGGTGAAAATGCCATGGCAAAAAACGCTGCATTTTACATTACTTGCAAAGTATGGCTAATCCCATCCACACATGGCACAGAAAAATTGGCCGCAGAACAGCTGCGTTTTCAAAAATGCTAACCCTAACCTTTTTGAAAACCGCAGCGTGTCAATTATACTTATAGATGAGTACAGTCGTTGGAACTTTCCTTACTGCAGCCCAGCTGATGACGCTGAGCAGTGAGGAACGCCACTTCTGACAGCACTGATATCTCCATTACCAGGGCACATACCGGGAAAGCCGACTCTCTAGCGGTATATAAAACCGTATATTCATGAGGACATGAAAGGTCCTCTCTAAGGTTTATAGTAGTCCCTTGATCAATAGAATACTAAGAGGCTGAGCTTACATTGTGATTAATAAAATGAATTCATTAGGTGTATCCTTAAATAACCATGTAAATATCTTAAGATAAGACTAAGCTACAGATCACACTACCTTTAGACTTTAACCAGTATATTTGGAACTTGCTTTACCTGCAATTCCTTTACATAATTGGATTTACAAGCCAAAATAAATCAGCTAATTTTTGTGTAGAAAGTAAATATCCTACCATTTCCCTGGAAGTTCAATTGCTAAAATACAAGCATCATTTATAGAAGTCTATTCTATGTGAATTTAGTTGTCACAGGAGCTGGTTTGATGCTTCCACATAGTACTTGCATATGGTGCCTGAAAATAACCATCAGGGAATGTGTTTTCCTCCCCAGCCTAAAGCTACATTCACATGATAGTGATAATCTTTGACGGTAAGTTTTAATGGACCATTATAAAATAGGTTATGTCCTATTTTTACTCGTTTTAACATGTCTCTCAATACACTCAAATGTAAGAGGGATCTGTGAAAACAGGTGCCCCTCAGATGCAAAATGCCCGTGAAAATGGCCATTTTTCACCGCTGTGTTGTACCATGTTCTTGTGAATGTAGCTTAAAGTTGGGGCCAAGTGGGACGATTACACTGCAGAATTTCCCTTAGGGAATTTGGAATCAAAATGGCGTGGTTTTTGCAGTGGCTCATCTGTAGGTTTCTCTGCAGGTTACATTTAGCTTTTAACCTTTGCACGGCAATGGTTTATAGCCATGGGAGAAACCTGCAGCAATGTTTGACATGCACAGTCACTTTGCGCTGCAGGTTTTAGTCACAGCATGAGGATGAGATTTGTATAAATCCGATCCACAATGCTGCTACAGTACATCACAATAGATTTGCTACCGGCTGGTCACAAAGGCTAACACACTGCAATCCCTCCCTGTGTAATCCTAGTCTGATAGGCTTAATATCAGAAGCACTCCCACTAAACAGACGTATACTGTTAATAATAAAGCATTTCGATCAATTATTATGTTCATTGAATTGTCACATGAGCAAACAGAACTGTTATACAGCAAGGCATCCTGTTAAAAGGAGAATTCCAAGGAGACCTGCCCACACAGCAAGCACTGATGCACAATAATCTACATAGGGAATGAGGAGATACCCTGTGTATTTTCTCACAGCTTAAAATTTTAGCAGAAAATTCTGATGTCCAGTGACTAAGAATTGGAGGCAACAAGGCATCATGTTAAGATACTTATAGAAACAAAGGAGAGCAAAGAAGCAAGGGTCATGTAGTCCAATAGTGAAGCAAGTCATGTATTGTTCTGAATGCCAACCAGTAGTTAAGTGTATCTGACAGTTCATTGTCCTCTGAAATAATTTCCTCTGTTCACATCAAAGCTTTGATTTACATTGATCCAATGGATGTGAGCAAAATGCTTCAAGTTGATATTGTTGTTCAACTGTAGTCTGAAGGTTTTTTGCTGGTGACTACAGGTGGCTGTACATATTAGATTAGTTGTGGTGGGACCATCCATCATCTAGTACATATGGTGGTGTCCTGACTTTACCCTGATGGCAGATGTTGGGAGAAAAAAGGTTGGGGCTGTTACATGTCAACATGCCCAATCCTTATGTTTTCACTGAAGTTTCTGCAGTTTTCTTTCCTCTTCCTATTCAGAAAAACATGCATACATGCAACTGTATGGGAAAGGAGATCAAAAGGTAGGTGGATACCTATTGTGTCCACCTAACTTCCCTTACAGCTTGTAAGCCTGTGAGCAGAGTCATTTTTCCTACCCTTCTAGCAGTAGCATATCTCCAGTTATTTTGAAAACCAATAACCCAATCCTTCTTTCCCCTAAGCCAGGACACCACCATATATAATAAGATGGTCAGTCGGTCCAACATGTGCAGTAATCCACTATGATGTAGGCTCAAGAGCTGATACCACGCATACAGATCGGGTGCCAGCTGTGTTATATGGCTGACGCATGCTCACCATTCCAGGAGTGGTGATAACACTTGGGTCTTGGGCCAAGGCAGACAAGTGGGCGTAATTCTCAACTCTAACACTGTCCACCTCTGAATGGACAGAGACAGCTAAGAATCACACCCCTTGCTTGCTGTTGCCTGATATAATAATAATAATAATAATAATAATAATAATAATAAATTTTATTTATATAGCACCAACATATTCCGCAGCACTGTACAATTTGTAGGGTTCAAGTACTGACAAAAAAGATACATTACAAAGAAATATTGAATTTACACACTGGGACTGAGGGCCCTGCTCGCAAGAGCTTACAATCTATGAGGTAGAGGGGGTGACACAAGAGGTAGCAGGGGCGGCAACAGACATAGCATTGCTTGTACAATGGTCAGACAATTTTGTAATAGAGGTTAGTGTCATTACACATATATAAAACTGTATGAGCCGTCACCAGTCGTGTCCTTTAACGTGCAGATGGTGCCCGGACATATAAAGTTAGTCTGATACGGCATCATATCCTGTGAGGTAATGTTGGAGCATCAACAGAGGAGGGTATGTTTTAGGGATTCTAACTATGGAAGGGTTTACATTAGGAGTTGTGATAGGCCTGTCTGAAAAGATATGTCTTTAGTTTGCGCTTGAAGCTGTAGAAAATGGGGGTTAATCTAATAGTCCGGGATAGAGCATTCCAGAGAAGTGGTGCAACTCGGGAGAAGTCTTGTATACGAGCGTGGGAGGTTCTGATAATAGAGGATGTTAGTCTTAGGTCTTTGAGTGACCAGAGAGTACGGGTTGGGCGATAGATAGAGATGAGGGAGGAAATGTAGGGAGGTGCAGCATTATGAAGAGCCTTGTGAATGAGGGTGATAAGTTTATATTGTATTCTGTATTGAATAGGCAGCCAATGTAGTGATCGGCACAGGCAGGAGGCATCGCTGTAGCGTCTAGACTGATAGATGAACCTGGACGCCGCATTCAGAATAGATTGTAGTTTAGTAAGGGGAAGACCAATTAGTAAGGAGACCGCCCACTTGACAGTATAGAGCCTAAATACCATATCAGACACTACAACTAACTGCACTAATTGCTCAGGAATGGTGGCGGCTAGAGAATTACAACTGCGTTTGTATCAGTGGAATAGTGCTGGAACTGGAGTTCATGGAGGTGGTTAAAGGTCCTCTTTAAGGATACTCCAGGAACGGCCTTTAGAGCTGACTGCCTTTCTGTGTAATATCTCTCAGGAGACTACCAAATTAAGGGATTGCCCAAGACTAGATATTGATGTACTTAGGCCATCACTATCAGATTGGTGTGGGTCAGACACTCAGGAACCCCACATATAAGCTGCTACAGCCCACCATTTCTGTACAGCATGTGGTGCCACAGGCAGAAAACTCCGTACATTGTGTACGGGCCAATGCTCCAAATTTTTATGAATATGAAAATGAGTTCATAAGTGCAGATTTAAGGGCACTACAGTACTATAGGGTGATTTATTAAGTTTATTAAGACAGGCATATAGTACATCACTCCTAAAAATGGGCATGCCGGATTGACAGTGGTTTATATACGCAATACGCAAGTCACAACAGAGGTCAAGGAAAGACTGATAACTCGACCGATGTCTTCCTTGCAGTGAGAATGTGTGAGATCAGCACTCATCTCAGCTGCATGTAGAGTTAATTGTGCATACTTGCAGAAGTACCATAAGTTTGCCAGTATGCACAGGCAGCACGGATGATTGCCGATCTAAGCTGCCGCTGTATTGTCACTGCAAGGGAAACAGTTATCAGTCTTTCCCTGACTGCTGTCATGATGCTGCTGGCTGCAGGTTCCCTACCCCTCTGGGCCTGGTCGCAGTTACACCCACTGTGAGCATGATGCCCCTGTTACCCACTTTAGGCAACACTGCTATTACTGCATCCATATTGGAGTGGAGAAGAGCATGTAAGGGGCTTTACATACCACCAACAGTTAAGGAAGGAGAATTTTGCTATATCTTATGTAGAATTTGACGGGTACACTGTTTACTCTTGGTGACTTTCGATTAGATGTGATTTGTGCAGCGTCCATTTTATCTATTCTGCAGATAAAGCTAGAGTCAGATATTGTGATCACTTATGATAACAGTTCAAGTAATACATATTTCACTGCTATAAAAGAGACATTTTTAGATTGATTCCAGGTTTAATGACATATATCTCACTAATAACAGGAGGTACGAATGTTTTTTAGACATAATGAAGCATATCTATACATTTTATTTTATCCAAACCCTTAACTCAGCTGCCTTCCATGAAAAAACGCTTTTAATTGGCTCTCGGCTAAAAGAGACGCTTCCAAATCTTGAGTCATCAATGTCATAATCTGAGATGGATTTGTAGACGCACTGGCATATTTTGCTGTAAAAATAAACAGGGGGAGATAATGAGTGAGCAAAGCAGCATGGCTTTAAGCATTCCTGCTGGTATTACAACAAATCTCCGTTCAGCAGTCAGCTCTTGGGGTGTATTCAGAGCCATACAAACAGGTTAACTGGTTCACTGATCAAATAAGTGACAGTGCTTTAAATTTTCCCTATCAACATTTGTCTCTGCACTATACAGCTTGCTATCCACATGTGTTTACATCAATCAGAGAATAAGAAAACTAGTAAGATTTGTAACCTCCTTGGATAAATATAGTTTCCTTTTTTTCTCTAACTTGTGACAATCATATTGAAATTCTTATCCACAAGGAAGCCTTAAATTTGCAAGTGAGCTGTAGTAATGCTCCAATTACACTGAAACTCATAGGTCACCAAAGAGCCCTAGACTAGCAATTAGATACATACTAATTAACATAATGTCCTAAAGTAATACAATTGTAGTATCTGTCGTAAATCACCAAGTATCTTTGGCTAAACAAAATTTTAAAGGGTTGGGCCCTAAGGGCCCTAGGACCATGACGTCATAGAGATGATTTTTCCACTCCAGACCCACCTCTATGAGCCAGAACAGAAAGCTTCCCTATAGAAGCAGTCTCAGTACTCAAGTCATCCTTGTATTACATGGATGGTCATTTATAAGAAAGGATGTTGTATAATACCATGTGTCCCCTGCAGTGACCAGCTATGGCTCGCTATTCTGGTAGCAGGACATATGGAGATCAACTGATCGCTGCAAAGTTTTGAATTGGGGTGACAAGGCAAATTTTCCAAATGAGTAAAATAGACATACTAGGGTGCTGTAACATACCAGACCATTCTTTGCCCCCCACATGTACGTTTCCAAGGTGTTTTGTACATTATAGGTCCTTCCCTTCCCAACAACTGTTGTACATTTCCAAAGGATGTCAGGCAGAGGCGTAACTTGAAGCTCCTGGGCTCCAATGCAAAATCCGTAATGCAACCCCCAATTACCATGTGCTACCTTAATGTGTGATGGGCATCCAAAGAGGAAAGCTGTGTTGTAGTTCTGCTGTGAGAGGATAGTGAGAGAAGGAGAGTAAAGCCCAAAATTTTACTGCTGCAAGCCTGAGACAGGGAAAGAATATTGCTAACAGTCTTAGAAAGGAATTTGCAGTATTTAGTGCCATTTTGGGAGACAGTCTGAGGTTATCCATGGTCTCTGACATGAGATGCTGTTGCATCATAGGACTGACAAGGCCGTCCTGGGAGTATACAGAACAGTTGGACTGAGACTAAGAGACAGCTAGAGAAACTGAGGAGCTATTGGTACGGAAAGTATTCAGACCCCTTTAAATTGTTCACTCTTTGTTTCATTGCAGCCATTTGCTAAAGGCAAAAAAGTTCATTTTATTTCTCATTAATGTACACTTAGCACCCCATCTTGACATAAAAAAAAACAGAAATGTAGATATTTTTGCAAATGTATTAAAAAAGAAAAACTGAAATATCACATGGTCATAAGTATTCAGACCCTTTACTCAGTATTGAGTAGAAGCACCCTTTTGAGCTAGTACAGCCATGAGTCTTCTTGGGAATGATGCAAGTTTTTCACATCTGGATTTGGGGATCCTCTGCCTTTCTTCCTTGCAGATCCTCTCCAGTTCTGTCAGGATGTATGGTGAACGTTGGTGGACAGCCATTTTCAGGTCTCTCCAGAGATGCTCAATTGGGTTGAGGTCAGGGCTCTGGCTGGGCCAGTCAAGAATGGTCACAGAGTTGTTCCGAAGCCACTCCTTTGTTATTTTAGCTTTGTGCTTAGGGTCATTGTCTTGTTGGAAGGTAAACCTTCGGCCCAGTCTGAGGTCCAGAGCACTCTGGAAGAGGTTTTCTTTCAGGATATCTCTGCACTTGGCCACATTCATCTTTCCTTCAATTGCAACCAGTTGTCCTGTCCCTGCAGCTGAAAAACACCCCCATAGCATGATGCTGCCACCACCATGTTTCACTGTTGGGATTGTATTGGGCAGGTGATGAGCAGTGCCTGGTTTTCTCCACACATACTGCTTAGAATTAACGCCAAAAAGTTCTATTTTCGTCTTATCAGACCAGAGAATCTTATTTCTCATAGTCTGGGAGTCCTTCATGTGTTTTTTGGCAAACGCTATGCGGGCTTTCATATGTCTTGCACTGAGGAGAGGCTTCCTTCGGGTCACTCTGCCATAAAGCCCCAACTGGTGGAAGGCTGCAGTGATAGTTGACTTTGTGGAATTTTCTCCCATCTCCCTACTGCATCTCTGGAGCTCAGCCATAGTGATCTTTGGGTTCTTCTTTACCTCTCTCACCAAGGCTCTTCTCCTACGATTGCTCAGTTTGGCTGGATGGCCAGGTCTAGGAAGAGTTCTGGTCGTCCCAAACTTCTTCTATTTAAGGATTATGGAGGCCACTGTGCTCTTAGGAACCTTGAGTGTTGCAGAAATTATTTTGTAACCTTGGCCAGATCTGTGCCTTGCCACAATTCTGTCTCTGAGCTCCTTGGGCAGTTCCTTTGACCTCATGATTCTCATTTGCTCAGACATGCACTGTGAGCTGTGAGGTCTTATATAGACAGGTGTGTGCCTTTCCTAATCAAGTCCAATCAGTTTAATTAAACACAGCTGGACGCCAATGAAGGAGTAGAACCATCTCAAGGAGGATCAGAAGGAAATGGACAGCTTGTGAGTTAAATATGAGTGTCACAGCAAAGGGTCTGTATACTTATGACCATGTGATATTTCAGTTTTTCTTTTTTTAATAAATTTGCAAAAATATCTACATTTCAGTTTTTTTCTGTCAAGATGGTGTGGTGAGTGTACATTAATGAGAAATAAAATGAACTTTTTTGCTTTTAGCAAATGGCTGCAAAGAAACAAAGAGTGAAAAATTTATAGGGGTCTGAAAACTTTCCGCACCCACTATATCTATATATAAATGCATATACACACGTGGACAAAATTGTTGGTACCCCTCGTTTAATGAAAGAAAAACCCACAATGGTCACATAAATAACTTGAATCTGACAAAAGTAGTAATATATAAAAATCCTATGAAAATGAATAAATGAAAGTCAGACATTTCTTTTTTTAAAAATTCTGTTGAAGCATGGTTGAAAATCAAACTCATGAAACAGGCCTGGACAGAAATGATGGTACCCTTAATTTAATAATTTGTTGCACAACCTTTTGAGGCAATCACTGCAATCAAACGATTCCTGTAACTGTCAATGAGATTTCTGCACCTCTCAACAGGTATTTTGGCCCACTCCTCATGAGCAAACTGCTCCAGTTGTCTCAGGTTTGAAGGGTGCCTTTTCCAGATGGCATGTTTCAGCTCCTTCCAAAGATGCTCAATAGGATTTAGGTCAGGGTTCATAGAAGGCCACTTCAGAATAGTCCAATGTTTTCCTCTTAACCATTCTTGGGTGTTTTTAGCTGTGTGTTTTGGGTCATTATCCTGTTGCAAGACCCATGACCTGCGACTGAGACCAAGCTTTCTGACACTGGGCAGCACATTTCTCTCTAGAATCCCTTGATAGTCTTGAGATTTCATTGTACCCTGCACAGATTCAAGACACCCTGTGCCAGATGCAGCAAAGCAGCCCCAAAACATAACAGAGTCTCCTCCATGTTTCACAGTAGGGACAGTGTTCTTTTCAAGATATGCTTCATTTTTCCATCTGTGAACATAGAGCTGATGTGCCTTGCCAAAAATTTTGATTTTTGTCTCATCTGTCCATAGGACATTCTCCCAGAAGCTTTGTGGCTTGTCAACATGTAGTTTGGCAAATTACTTTTGTCAGATTCAAGTTATTTCTGTGACCATTGTGGGTTTTTCTTTCATTAAACGAAGGGTACCAACAATTTTGTCCACGTGTGTATATATCTATCTAAATATATGCATTTATTTATCTACCTATAACTAAATATATATAAATATATTTATATATACATCACATTCCAAATTATTATGCAAATGATATTTATCTCTAATTTAACTAAATGCTTGATGGAAATGACGGTCAGTATAATATTCAAATCTTCAACCGAGTATGAATCAAATTTTATTCGACAAACCTATTTTATTGCACAACAGAATTTCTAAACTTTTTATTAGATGTAAAGAACTGAAAATGGTTATTTGTTTAATTTGCAGCAGTAAGAGGTCACATTTACTAAAATCAAAAGCTTTTTCAATCAAAACCATCTTAACAGGCCAAGTTACATGTTACCATAGGACCCCTTCTTTGATATCACCTTCACAATTCTTGCATCCATTGAACTTATGGGTTTTTGGATAGTTTCTGCTTGAATTTCTTTGCACGATGTCAGAACAGCCCCCCAGAGCTGCTGTTTTGATGTGAACTGCCTCCCACCCTCATAAATGCTTGAGGATGCTCCAAAGGTTCTTAATAGGGAAGGCAGGGGAGGATGGTGGCCACACCATGAGTTTCTCTCATTTTATGTTCAAAGCAGCCAGTGACTCAGAGCACTCACCAGTAAACAAGACCGTTTCAGAATTAGTCTTCATATACTGTATGTCTGGGCCCATTGCAACCATTTCTGCTTGTGAGCACTGTTTAGGGGTGGCCAAATAGTAGGTTTATGCACAACTGCAAGTCTCTGGAGGATCCTATACCTTGAGGTTCGTAGGTCTCCAGAGACACCAACAACTTCAAATGCCTGTTTGCTGCTTTCTAATGGTATTTTAGCAGCTGCTCTCTTAATCCGATGAATTTGTCTGGCAGAAACCTTCCTCCTTCAAATGAAAGTCAGAAATTGCTTTTCAACCATGCGTCAACAGAATTTTAAAAAAAGAAAACTCATGAAACAGGCCTGGACAGAAATGATGGTGGGGAAGTAATGGTTCACTTAGGCAACATGCACACCAACATGCATGGTGAAATGGCACGGATGGCTCAAGGATGATATCCCTGTGCCGTCTTTGCCACAGGCCCATTGATTTTATTTAGTGAGCATGGGCTGCAAAATGGACAGGTACAGGACTTGTCCAGACTTTTGACCAGGGCTCATGACCCCATACACGAACCTGTGATAATACACAGGCATGTGAATGGGGTAATAAGAATAAAATGGCCAGCACACCGACAATGCGCATGTTCTCCAGTCACCTGGAGGGTCCTCTTGTTCTTTCAAGCAACTCTTATTTGCAGACAATTCCACCTCTTTTCACATGACATGAGGAGTGTGAAATAAAATAAATTGAATTAACTGATGAAATGTTTATTGGTCCTATTAAAGGGGTTTTCTGGTCCCAAATCATTTTTTTCATACTGATGACTTATCCACAATTGCAGCGGTCGGTTGGTGCGGGAACCTCTGGGTGCTGTAAACTGTTAGTGGATCGGAAGTGCATGCAGCACCACTTCTATTCAAATAATAGGATGGGCGCAGCAGTGCTTCCAGGGAATTGCAGCACTGTCCCTATTACTCCTATTACTTCAATAGGAGTGGTGCTGCACGTGCTCCTCATATCCATGTGTGCCGGAAGCTGCTACAACAGCTGATATGTGTGGCACAGATAATATACTGATGACCTGTCTTGTGGATAGGTCATCAGTATGAAAAATCTATTTGAGGCTGAAAACCCCGTTTAAAGGGGTTGTCCAGGATATATTTTTTTTTATGAGGCCAGGGAAGGTGAAAAACATTAAAAATAAACATACTTACCTGTCCCTGGTGCTCTGGTGTCTCCCAGCATGCTTCGGTCCTGCTGCTCTAGTATCTTGTTTTGGTGACGTCCTGTGTCCTTTCCTTAGGCCGCTGATTGGCCTCAGCGGTTACGTGCGGTGGGGACTTCTGCTGGAAGAAGACACAGGAGCAGCAGGAACGTACCGCACTGGGAGATAGCAGAGCACCGGAGACAGGAGAGTATATTTTTTTCTCTAATTTTTTCACCTTTCACAAAAAAAACAAACAAAACGTTTATCCCGGACAACCCTTTTACGGATGTGTACTGAGGACCAGAAGCCTCACAGTAACGGATGTGTATACTAAATATACAGTATATAGTTATGCAATTTTTTAAAAGTTGAATTAACAAGGAGTGTTGAGAAGTGTACTTTAGTTCAGTGAGAAAGGAAATAACTTCTCCTTTTACTTTCTATAGAAATCACTATAGCTAAGGGCCAGGAACATAAGTGCATGGAAAGAAAAGCAAGACACCGAAGTACAGATATAGTGGCTGCAGAAATCCAAGGCCACCAGAAAATCTAGCTTTCTGTTTCTAGCAGGAGAAGGCACTGTTTATAGTATTCTGTGAATGAGTAGCCCACAGCTGATGGGGATTACAAAAGCACGTGTAAGTGTAAGGTAGTGCAAACCGTGTCTGGGAGCGTAACAAGAGTGCAGTGTTATTACAGTTAGTACACCCAATATATGCTGCAGCAAGACAAAGACCCCAAACATCCAGCCAAAGTTATTAAGAAATTCAACATAAAGAAGAACAAGGGGTCCTGAAAGTGATGATATGGTCCACACAAAGTCCTGATTTCAACATTGAGTCTGTCTGGGATTATCTATCTGTACACATATATTTATATATATATATATATATATATATATATATATATATATAGTGCCTTGCGAAAGTATTCGGCCTCCTTGAACTTTTCAACCTTTTGCCACATTTCAGGCTTCAAATATAAGGATATAAAATTTTAATTTTTTGGTGAAGAATCAACAACAAGTGGAACACAATCGTGAAGTGGAATGAAATTTATTGGATATTTTAAACTTTTGTAAAAAAAACAAACTGAAAAGTGGGGCGTGCCAAATTATTCGGCCCCCATAAGTTAATACTTTGTAGCGCCACCTTTTGCTGTGATTACAGCTGCAAGTCGCTTGGGGTATGTCTCTATCAGTTTTGTACATCGAGAGACTGAAATTCTTGCCCATTCTTCCTTGGAAAACAGCTGGAGCTCAGTGAGGTTGGATGGAGAGCGTTTGTGAACAGCAGTTTTCAGCTCTTTCCACAGATTCTCGATTGGATTCAGGTCTGGACTTTGACTTGGCCATTCTAACACCTGGATACGTTTTTTTGTGAACCATTCCATTGTAGATTTTGCTTTATGTTTGGGATCATTGTCTTGTTGGAAGATAAATCTCCGTCCCAGTCTCAGGTCTTTTGCAGACTCCAACAGGTTTTCGTCCAGAATGGTCCTGTATTTGGCTCCATCCATCTTCCCATCAATTTTAACCATCTTCCCTGTCCCTGCTGAAGAAAAGCAGGCCCAAACCATGATGCTGCCACCACCATGTTTGACAGTGGGGATGGTGTGTTCAGGGTGATGAGCTGTGTTGCTTTTACGCCAAACATATCGTTTTGCATTGTGGCCAAAAAGTTTGATTTTGGTTTCACCTGACCAGAGCACCTTCTTCCACATGTTTGGTGTGTCTCCCAGGTGGCTTGTGGCAAACTTTAAACGAGACTTTTTATGGATATCTTAGAGAAATGGCTTTCTTCTTGCCACTCTTCCATAAAGGCCAGATTTGTGTATGACTGATTGTTGCCCTATGGACAGACTCAGCTGTAGATCTCTGGAGTTCATCCAGAGTGATCATGGGCCTCTTGGCTGCATCTCTGATCAGTCTTCTCCTTGTTTGAGATGAAAGTTTAGAGGGACGGCCGGGTCTTGGTAGATTTGCAGTGTTCTGATACTCCTTCCATTTCAATATGATCGCTTGCACAGTGCTCCTTGGGATGTTTAAAGTTTGGGAAATCTTTTTGTATCCAAATCCAGCTTTAAACTTCTCCACAACAGTATCACGGACCTGCCTGGTGTGTTCCTTGGTCTTCATGATGCTCTCTGCGCTTTAAACAGAACCCTGAGACTATCACAGAGCAGGTGCATTTATATGGAGACTTCATTACACACAGGTGGATTATATTTATCATCAGTCATTTAGGACAACATTGGATCATTCAGAGATCCTCACTGAACTTCTGGAGTGAGTTTGCTGCACTGAAAGTAAAGGGGCCGAATAATATTGCACGCCCCACTTTTCAGTTTTTTATTTTTTCCAAAGTTTAAAATAACCAATAAATTTCGTTCCACTTAACAATTGTGTCCCACTTGTTGATTCTTCACCAAAAAATTTAAATTTTATATCTTTATGTTTGAAGCCTGAAATGTGGCAAAAGGTTGAAAAGTTCAAGGGGGCTGAATACTTTCGCAAGGCACTTTATATATATATATATATATATATATATATGTATATGTAAAGGCAATAGGCTACTTGTATGGGGGCTGTTTCCTAGAAAATGTAATATACTCTTATTCTTGTTTTTTGACTTTCACAGCATTCATCAGCCTACAGAAACAGATGGGAACGTTATTCTGCCACAAACTGGCATCATGCACTGAACTAATTGGAACCAGACTCTGCTTTATAACACTGGATACAATCACCCATTATGAGCTTACTTGTGAAATTTCCAGCAAATCACTTGACTTCGGAAGGAAAGGGGCGAGTCATTCACAGTGACTAGTTTGTTGAGGGAACATCATACTCATTTTTCAGTATGCTATTATTTAGGTTAGATATGATACATTAGTATTAACTTTTTTGCATCAACCCTATGAGAAATTATAGCAAAGTGTAAAAATAAAAAGATAACTGTAAGAACTAAGATAAAAAGTAATTGATATGTATGTTCTTTAAAACTGTTCTTGAAAGAACCTGTTTCTTCCATTCCATTCAATTTTTGCTAGCACTTGCAAAGGATGTCAACAACAGATCTACATCATCCTGTATAGTCTCTTCTTGTCATGTAGTTTTTCTAGGCCACTTGTTATATCTCCATGGCAACAGACAACAAACCATGTGTAGTCATATCCTGCTGTTTTACTATTTTCAACTGTAACCTACTTGTCCCCTGTCATAACTATTTGCATTATAATTATACTGTAACATCAACAGTTGAACCCAGAAGTTTACATACACTATATGTATTCTCTCATTATTCTGGCATTTGGCAAATATAAATAATTTTGGTAATCCTAATTGACCTAAAACGGGAAAGGTTTATTTTGATTTCATTTCAGATGAGAAAAACATGCATATGTGTCTTTTTATATAGTGTATGTAAATTTCTGGTTTCAACTGTAGTTCCTGTCCCTTAATCTAGTGTTGCCGTTGGAATACCAGAGGTGGACCGCTGAAATAGCAGTAACAAATGGAGTCTGACCGGCCCCATTGACTATATTGGGATCCGTTGGGTGTCCATTGTTTTAAAACTGAAACCGGTGGAGGAAAAAGTTCTCTGTGCAGAAATTTTTCCTACGCTGATTTTCAGGCGGAGACTGCGATGGAGTCTCTACAATATCACATGCATTTTCCTAGTTCTGTGATATCAGTGTTTGCATTATTTCAGTGCTGTGAGATCACTGTGGGCTTTATCCCTTTATTATGATATCACCATAGGCATCTCAATATTTTGACATTATTTGTGTGCATTATCTCTATGCTTTTGCATTACTGTGTGCATTCTCCCAGTATTGCGACATCACTATAATATTCTAAAATATTATATGACTATATGCATTTCCCTGTACTGTGAGAGCACTGTGGGCCCTATATCTGTACTGTGACCACTTTGTGCATTATCCTTATTGTACAATATTGTGACATACCTGAAGGTATTATCCATGTATTGGGTGTCTAAGGGTTGCTTCAGGGTTCCTTGGATCATAATTTATTTATGTGCTGCTGTTCTAGGTGGGGTTTTCCAGAGGCAGAGTCATCAAAATCTTAAATGGGTTTTCCAGGATTAAGATATTAATGACCTACCTTTGGATCATTAAATGGTTTTCCTATCTCAGGGTATCACCTGCCCTCCTGTCTCCTTTCCCCTGCACTTCCTGGTTTTAAGCTCAGACTAGCATCTTGCTTGTGCTTGTTCTAAACTGCCCAGGTATTTCTGAAATTATATACAGAGATAACAGAGGCACTGATCAAGGCACTATTCTAGTCCTTATCAGGGCCCACCAGCTGAAAGTACTTTGCAAAACAAGAAAAAGATTAAAATATAGAAAGAAAGAAACAGGGACTGAGTCATCAACCCCACCACAGAGGTGGTCTATAACCTAATTAAACAAGGGTAAACACTGAGGACACATGATGAGCAGTATCTTGAAAACAGAGCATGATAGATAAAGCAATGTGTTGGGTAAAACACTTCAGTTAACTTAAGCTAGAAGTTTATATATGATCCCGAAGATGGACATACCCCTTTAAAGATGGGGATGCTAGGTTTTGGACCCCACAGATCTGATGTTAAAGAGGACCTGCCACCAAGTACAAGATGCTAAATGACATGCATTATTTGATTGCCAATGTGCTCCTCAACCATTTGACAGATATTTTTTTTAAAAATTAATCTACCTATTGAAAAGATATGGACCCTAGAAGGTTATATATAGATTAGCTCCTATTCTCCAGAGACACAACCCCAAAGAAAATAATAAGTTATCGACCACTTGAAGTATAAAAAGTAATTTACATATTGCCTTCCAGGGGCCATATCTTTTGAATGTATAGCCGGATATATAAAGAAACAAACCCCAAATTCATCAGGAGAACAGCAAATATCACATGATGTGTGTTATTTAGCATTTTGTATTTGATGATAGGTCCCCTTTAATATCAGATTTGTGAGGTCAAACACCCAGCACCCCCACTGATCAACTGATATCAGCAGTCACAGAGCGGTAGTGTACAGCGCTGGAAGCAGACAGCTCAGTATGCTGTGTAGTTGCTGTTGCAGACAACTGCAGTTTAGCACCTCTTCAAGTGAACTTTAACGTGGTGACAGTGCAGGGATACTGGTGTGTGGATTGTAAAGTATAATTAGGTAGATACAGAATTCAGACGTCTATGCAACCTCTATGCAAGCTGTATTAGCTGTCATGTTAGCAGTTACCCAGCTTCTCCAGAAATACAGATCGCTAAGAACAGGCTGAGTAGAATAACTAGCACATTTACTAAAAAGTATGGTACTCATATTTACCAGTGATGTTTTCTTTCTTCCCAGGAAATGTTCTTAACAGTCTTTGGCAGAATTAGACCATCACATTTGTTTCTAATTAGAAAGGATCCAAGATTACATCTATAAAATTATATCAGTTTTTTTAATCGCTTTCTTTTGGGTTTTGTTCTTGTACATGACCCATTTTTAGATTATCTATTCAGAAACTTAGAGAACTAAGCAGCTCTTAGGGTATGATCACACATAGTTTTTTGCAGGCTGAAAAAATCTGCTTCAAGAATTAGGAAACTTTTTTTGATGCATTTTTTTTTTACTGCAGAACACTGTGAGGACCTGGAAACTTAACTTTAAAAAATGCTAGTGGTTTTTAATATGGCTTTTGCAAAAACAGGGTAAAAAAACTGCATTGCGTTTTTTCCGCCTTCCATAGAATTTAAAGGGTTTTCAAGTCGGAATCCACCTGAAGATACTGTAGGTCATGTCACTTTTTTCCCTGTAGGTGAAAAAAATCAGCTAGCGGAAAAAAACTGCTACTGACTCCCATTGAAATGAATTTTGGGTCCGATTCCGCCTCAAAATCATCCTGCAAAAAAACTCCATGTGAATATATCCTTACTTTGTAGATTCTGGCATGTCCATTCATCAGCCTATGTTCACATTTGCCGGATTCAATGTACTTGGCCCAATTCAAGAAATCAGATAAGAAAGACAAACACACAAAGGAGCTCTCTGGGTATAGTATGTCAGCAGAACAAATGGGTAGAAGTAATGGACAGACTCCAACAGTTCATGTGCATCTCCTTCTCACAGTGAATACAGTGGGGAAAAAAAGTATTTAGTCAGCCACCAACTGTGCAAGTTCTCCCACTTAAAAAGATGAGAGAGGCCTGTAATTGACATCATAGGTAGACCTCAACTAAGAGAGATAAAATGAGAAAACATATCTAGAAAATCACATTGTCTGATTTTCTAAGAATTTATTTGCAAATTATGGTGCAAAATAAGTATTTGGTCAATAACAAAAGTTCATCTCAATACTTTTTTGGCAATAACAGAGCTCAAACGTTTTCTGTAAGTCTTCACAAGGTTGGCACACACTGTTGCTGGTATGTTGGCCCATTCCTCCATGCAGATCTCCTCTAGAGCAGTGATGTTTTGGGGCTGTCGCTGGGCAACAAGGACTTTCAACTCCCTCCAAAGGTTTTCTATGGGGTTGAGATCTGGAGACTGGCTAGGCCACTCCAGGACCTTGAAATGCTTCTTACGAAGCCACTCCTTCGTTGCCCTGGTGGTGTGCTTGGGATCATTGTCATGCTGAAAGACCCAGCCACGTTTCATCTTCAATGCCCTTGCTGATGGAAGGAAGTTTGCACTCAAAATCTCACGATACATGGCCCCATTCATTCTTTCATGTACACGGATCAGTCGTCCTGGTCTCTTTGCAGAGAAACAGCCCCAAAGCATGATATTTCCACCCCCATGCTTCACAGTAGGTATGGTGTTCTTTGGATGCAACTCAGCATTCACTCTCCTCCAAACACGACGAGTTGTGTTACTACCAAACAGTTCTACTTTGGTTTCATCTGACCATATGACATTTTCCCAATACTCTTCTGGAACATCCAAATCCTCTCTAGCAAACTTCAGACGGGCCCGGATATGTACTGGCTTAAGCAGGGGGACACATCTGGCACTGCAGGATCTGAGTCCCTGGTCAAGGGAGATTATTATCAGTGGTCTTGTATGTCTTCCATTTTCTAATTATTGTTCCCACAGTTGATTTCTTCACACCAAGCTGCTTGCCTATTGCAGATTCAGTCTTCCCAGCCTGGTGCAGGTCTACAATTTAGAATACAGGTAGCATGTCATTTTTACCACACAGTGAATGCTGTAAAAATTAAATCCATGTGAATTTGGCGCAAATGCAGTTTTTCTCCAATTGCACCTCATTCTGAATTTTTTTCCAGCTTCCCAGTACATTGCACAACATATTGAATAGTGACATTACAAAGTACAATTTGTTTCGCAAACAATAAGCCATCATGTGACTCTGTGAACTGAAAAATGAAAAAGTTATGGCTCTTGGAATGTGGGGAGGGAAAAATGAAAATGCAAAAACAAAAAATGGCCCGGTCATTAAGGGGTTAAAGGGGCAGGGCGCTGTGGATGACACTGTTACACAAGGTCACATACACACAGCTTTACTCCAGGTTTTCCATAACAACCGATCGCAGGTCTTTCACTGATATCCAAACTGAGATACACATGATCACATGACGCTTATGGACCAATGGAAAATTGCAGGTTCTTCAGTCTAGACATACACACAGCTTTACACCAGGTTTCCATAGCAACCAAGCTATTTATGACCTGTATGAGTCAATATTCAGTCATATGACGTGCATCAGCCAATATAAGTTCACATTTCATTTACCAGGTTTCCATAGCAACACAGCCATAAATAGACTGTACCTATACTGGACTGCCATACTGGATGTCAAGTGCAAAACTGGCCAATTCTTATGGGGTCACTACACAAACAAAAAATGAAATATACCCGTGTGAAGCCGGGTCCTTCTGCTAGTTGCCTAAAAATCCCTTTAAATGTAAATGAATTGTCATGGCATGTACAAAACGGAGTTCACAGTATCAGGCTGTGCAGTGGTACTGTACACAAGATTTTATTTGTGTACCATCATACCAAAGGAATGTGGAAAATGCAAACTAGTAAGTGAACTATACGATTTTACAGTCTCATTTCTGTTGCATCTGACAAACTCATCTCTGAATCTTCTGACAGATTTATCTTTCCTGCAAACTCTACAAACTCTGCTTCTTCTTTATGACCACATGTACTGAAAATTTGATTTTTTTTTTGGTAATTTTGCACCTTTTATCTCACATGACAAGTGTTTTGCTGAGTATCATATTAGGGCCAAATACTTTCTAATTTGCATATAACAACAAATATTGAGTGGGAAGGGCCATATGACACACACAGGTCTGCAATTGGCTGGATTTTGGCACTCGCGAGTTGTCATTTCTTTCTGCCTGAGCGGAATCCAAGGCTGGGGATTCATCCAGCATGAATTTCTGGATTAAAATATATTTCACTTCCAGCAATTTCATACGTTGGAACATTTGTGAAATCCGCTCACCCACTTGTATATGAACTATATTAACTGGGATTATAATGTGTAGTGCTGCTGTGTGGTGAGCAATCGCCGCAGTATCAAAGCTCATGAAATGTAAAGGGCATCTTTATAATAATATCCCGGTTATAATAATAATACATTTTATTTATATAACGCCAACATATTCCGCAGCATTGTACAATTTATCCAAAAATGTCAAAATTAGACAATATAGTAAAACTCTAAAACTACAAACAGGGTTTCTGCTGCATTGCTGCATGCAAATTGTGTGGTATTACCATTAGAAGAAACAAGTAGCCTCCTTGTTGATGGTTTCCAGGTAGTAAAAATTTTTTCTAGGCTGCAAAAACAAATTGAAAAATGGGAGAGAGAAACTAGCAACATGTTTATGACTGAACAAAAGAAGGCTACTGAGTTATATGATTTTCTTAATTAAAATGGAAATTCTATTTAAGAAAAGAACTGAAATATAACAGAGAATATGTTCCATGTCCTCCATGGTTGATTCATGGAGCACAAGAATCATTCACCGACTTGAGCTGAAGAGGGTTTTTATTTAGAACAGTTTATAGAAGAGTGGTTTGTCGTTTCTAATATTAGATGCTAATAATATCCATAACCACAAGTTGCTGATCTCCTAAAACCATCCATTTTAAGGAAACAGCAGTCGAACAGCTGAATGTTCAGTTTCACTAAGTTATAATCCAGAGCTCAGGAAGTAACACCATAAGACATGACTATACTTTTTTGGGTAAATGTGTATGAAGTCAGAAGGCTTAAATTGACTCTCCCTTTAGGACAACCCTCTTTCTAAATACAGACATGCTGGTGATCTTCTGTTATATCTGGGGGGAAGCTCTGGGCAGCCGCACATTTCCTTTGACGCCCTGAATGGTCACACTAAGTCTTCTAAAACTGAAACCATGACATTTAGCAGCTTTCTGTTCTGAGTGGTAATGGGTGTGCTAATGCTACTGGACTGGATGACCCTTGTCAGTGTATTCATATGTCCCAATGTGGGTTGTCCCAGAGGCATGTTAAACAAAGCTCTTAAAGTATACTTGTTGTCATGACAGATTTTTAAGACTAGTCATTTCATGGATTTTCAATTTCCCACTCTTAAAGGGGTTTTCCCACAATAGAAAGTGATGGCACATTGCTAGGACATGCCATGATAAACTGATTGATTGAAGTTTGGCTGCTAAGACCCCCACTGAAAGGACTGCAGCACTAGTTAAGGTTGCCACTCCTTCACAGTGTTTGCCTCCATACATAGCTATGCTACTAGCCACCCACTTTGCAGGGTATGATAAAACAGCCCCATTCACTTAAATGAATCTGTGGTCTTTTATATGCAGGGGTGCCAAAGATGGAGACCTCACTGATCATAATGTTACGGCGTATCCTAGTTATATGCCATAAAGTTATCAGATGGGAATACCCCTATTATTACAGTCATTCTAGGTCCCCATAGGGTAAGTCACTTAGCTCCCATTCCCCCACAGTTTCCCTTCCAGCTCTGAGTGCCTGAGCTGAAGCTGGTGAGTGAATGACCATCAGTTGTGCCCACCAACTCCATTCACTATCATAGTGACGTCTAGTGTATTTAGAGACGTCAGTGAAGTGTGAGGCAGAGTTTCAGACTGCAGCTTCCCCTAGTTTACCAAGTAAGGAAAATAATACTCTAAAAGTCAATGCAAAACTCAACAGGGTCACAACAATGACTAAAAGTGACTTCAAAACCCACAACCACTAAGGATATCAGGCATTAACTTATGATTTTTGAGTTGTATATGTATTCAGGGGTGATCTTCTGATTACATTTGGCTAAAGACCAGCACAGTTCTCTTTATGATCAGACATAGCGCTCTGTCTGAGCAACAGGAGAAACTCCTGCTTGGGCTCCCCTCACCCACTAAAGGACTTAAACCCTAGGCAGTGATAACCCATCTTCCCCAGAGATGGCTCTGTTGGGATCCAGTGGTGGACTGATTCATGTGGGCATCTTGGGCATAAATGTTTAAGTGTTCCTTATAACCCACCATAGCTGTGGAACACATGAGCATGGTTAAGCACTTTTGTCAGCCTAGACAGATTAGAAAATAAGATGCACAGGAGTGGGTTGGTAGAGGGTATCTGAGTAGCATTTACCTCTTTAGGCTACTTTAACATGCTGTGGTATTGGTGTGGCAGTATGCCATTTTACATGCAGTTTTTTTCTTGGTTTTAGTAAAAAAAATAGGAATAACAATGGCTTCTATTTAAAAGCATGCCAGTAATAGGTGGCAAAACTGCAAGAAAAATACTTGTAAATATGCTTCCTGCCATGCCATAACTGTGGCGTGTGAATGAATCCCGTCATCCAGCATAAACCTCTGCATTAAAATGTCTTCCACTTTCAGTAATATATGTTGAATAATACACTTGTGTGGTGAATATTTATTCCATCTGCGGTCATGACATTTAAAGGGCATCTCCACTCTTAGAAAAAAAAAAAGTGTCAAAATTTAAAGTTGAGTACAGGAAAACAGAAAAGACAGCAGAACTTCATTATCACATTTTCCTTGTAGCTTCCATTCATAACAGGAGCCTCAAAACTCTGCCCGATCCATTGTATGGCGGATATGACTGGCACCTACTTCAATGAGAGCTGGGACTGACAAGTGTTGTTTTTATGTGAAAAATAGCAATGTATGAAGCTATATATGTAACTCTTAAATATGATTGAATCTGCAGTGGGAGCCATGATGCTAAGGCTGTGGGTCCCTTCTAGCCATAGGCACTAGCTGTACGCGTAACTTATGAATATGCTTTATTGGGACCAATTTTATACATGGAAAATAATTTCCATTCCTGTGGTTACCCTGGGCTTTATGTCTCAGGTTTCAGTGGGATTAGGGGCATATCTTGCCATCTTCACATGGGACAATGCTCATTGCACACTTAGGAGGTGTTCACACATAGGAATTTGATGCTGAATTTGTCAAGCAGAACATTTCTGTTTTAGGCATTTGAAGCAGATTTTTTCTGCTTGACAAAAACCAACACGGATTTTGACGCTGATTTTGTAGCAGAATTTTGAGGAGATTGGCACTATATTTTGACTTTATTGCGCAGGGCCAATTTCACTTCCCATTAATTTCAATGGGATTTCTCAGGCGGAATCCGCCTGAAAAACGAGTAGGATGCTCATGAACACCCCATTATAGATAGTAACCATATTCTCTTGTATGGATGTATAGAGAGCAGACGTGTACACCACATGAGGACACATACATGAAGATACCACATGAAGGCACATAGATGAAGACACTACATAAGTATACCACATGAAGGCACACCATATGAAGGCACATACCACATAAGGGCACATACATGAACATACCACATGAGCACACCACATGAAGGCACATACATGAAGATACCACATGAGCACACCACATGAAGGCACATACATGAAGATACCACATGAGCACACCACATGAAGGTACCTACATGAACATACCACATGAGCACACCACATGAAGGCACATACATGAAGATACCACATGAGCACACCACATGAAGGCACATACATGAAGATACCACATGAGCACACCACATGAAGGCACATACATGAAGATACCACATGAGCACACCACATGAAGGCACATACATGAAGATACCACATGAGCACACCACATGAAGGCACATACATGAACATACCACATGAGCACACCACATGAAGGCACATACATGAACATACCACATGAGCACACCACATGAAGGTACCTACATGAACATACCACATGAGCACACCACATGAAGGCACATACATGAACATACCACATGAGCACACCACATGAAGGCACATACATGAACATACCACATGAGCACACCACATGAAGGCACATACATGAACATACCACATGAGCACACCACATGAAGGCACATACATGAAGACACCACATGAGTGCACATACATGAACATACCGTATGAGGACACATACATGAACATACCGTATGAGTACACTACATAAGGGCACAAACATGAGTACATCACATGAAGGCTCACAAATTAAGACAACACATGAGGGCACATACATGAACATACCACATGAGCACACATATATGTGTACACGGCATGAGTACACCACATGAAGGCACACACATGAAGACACCACATGAGGGCACATACATGAAGACATATCAGCACATGAGGACACATACACGAGAGAAAGTAGAAAACCCAGAATGTGCTCAGTATGTGGTTGTGTCAGTAGATTCTTACTATATTCCCGCCCAGAGGGAGGAGACGCCTGAGAAACAGAAGACAGAGTCACACAGAGACTGGAGATCATCGGAGCTAAGGGAAGGAGACGCTGCAAAGTGCTAGCAACATGAACTGGAGCTCGGGAATCTGCTAGGAGCTGTTCAGGGAATGTCCCAGAGAGCCACAACTGTGCCCGGCTCCTAAAGACACTGCAGGACCCACTGTACAGAGCGAGCAGAGCCGGGAAGTGACAGCATTAGCGGGCGCTGCACCCACACACAACACCCGTCTGTGCCCCATCTCCCATGGAAGAAGTGCTGAGTGGGTCACAAGTCTCCGGGTAGTGGAGCCAGGAGCCTGAACTGTGAGTAAGAAGTTCGCTGCCAGTCACAACGGTGCCCCAGTGTAATGACCATGTGCTGCCAGTATAAACTATGTATTCTAGCCTATGATACTCCAGTCTTATATACTGGCAGCAATGTGTGTAATGGCTGCAGGGCAGTGTACAGGCATGTAGTGTGTACTGATGGCATGTACCAGGCTGTATCTGCTGGGCTCTGTAACCTCACCTATAATATACCAGCACCAATTTAATATACTGTACTTGCACCCCACTTATGCTTCATAGTATATTAACACCTAATATATTATAACATCATTATACCCTTACCATCATTACACTACCTATAGTATACCAGTACAGTCATTATATCACCTATAATATACCAGCACCACCATTATACCATCTGTAATATAACTGCAACACCATTATACTCCCGGAAATATACCATTTACTATCATTCTAATGCCTTTAAAGTACCAGTACTGTCATTATACCACCTAACTATACAGGACACCACCATTATACCACCTATAGTATATCAATACCATATTTATACTACCTATAATATACCATTTATTATAACACCTATAATATTTCAGCACCATTATTATACCACCTAAATATACCAGCACCACCATTATACCACCTGTAGTATATCAATACCATCATTAGAACACCTATAATATACCAGCACTACCGTTATACTACCTATAATATACCATTTATCACCATTATACCCCCTATAGTATATCAGCACCATCATTATACCATCTGTAATATACCTACACCAACATTATTCCACCTATAATATCCAGCTACCACCATTATACCACCTATAGTATATCAATACCATCTTTATACCACCTATAATATACCATTTACCACCATTATAACACCTATAATATTTCAGCACCATTATACCACCTAAATATACCAGCACCACCATTATAACACCTATAATATACCAGCACTACCGTTGTACTACCTATAATATACCATTTACCATAATTAAGCCACCTATAGTATATCAGCACCACCATTATACCAACTGTAATGTTCCAGCACCAACACTATACTTTGTGTACTACCTGTATCATCATATCACCTATGATAAACCTGTGCAAGCATTATATACCTTTACCACCATAATACCATCTATAATATACCTATACCACCATTATACTACCTATAATATACCACCATCACCATTAGTCCACTCATAATATACCAGCACAACTATTATACCACCTGTTATGCCACCTGTAATACACAGACAGCACCAAATTCTGACACTATATGGTGTACATTCTGATGTGAAGAAATGCCATATATAGTATAAATCTGTCTCTTCATGACATTGATAGCATTGTGTCTACTGATCTATCTATCTATCTATCTATCTATCTATCTATCTATCTATCTATCTATCTATCGCCCTGTGTTCACACTGTAGACTCATTTTGGGTCCAATAGAGGTATTAGTGTAGGGTCCCACCTTAATGAGGTCGCCTTGTCGGGGCAGGTGGGCTTCCTACTGTTTGATCAAATATGTATAACGAAGAACCTCAAATTTATATATTTAGTTTGTAGACCATATTAGTTTATATGTGCTAATAATAGCACTACTGCAGTTTTCATCTCTGTTCTTTATATACCCTTGTGCTGTGTCAGAGTACTGCTATACTTTTTTGTATTTTGTATCTATCTATCTATCTATCTATCTATCTATCTATCTATCTATCTGTCTATGTGTATAAATGTAGAATAGCCAAACAGCCCCAAGCCTCCTTGAAGATCCCGTCACATTTGTGTCATGTTGTATTGTGGCCCCTGCTGTGAGACTCTTGTCGTCACTCGCTCAGCACCTGCAGTGAACCTTGTGTTACACACGTGTTATGTGCACGGCTGTGTGGTTTCCCTGAGTGAGTGTAACTACAAAGAGTCACTTGTTTTATTCTCTATACCCTGTGATCTTCCTGTTATACATGCGCTGTATGCATTTCATTATGCTCCCCACTTGGACCATTGCCCCCCTCTCCCAGTACATCCCTCACTCATGGATTCCTGTAAAACAGGGCAGAATAATTATGCAGGAATACAGAAAAGTTGGTTGACCCTCTTACTGAAAGTTGTAATGGCAGCCATATTGGTTATCAGCCAGCTTACCAAAACAAGTTTAACTAAGGCCTCATGTACACGAACATACTTTTGATCTTCAGTTGCGGATCCACAATTGCAAATCAAAGTATGGACACATGCATTTCAATGGACCCGTAGTTTTTGCAGCTGTGTGTCCGGGCTGAATTGAAGAGCCGCAAGTTATGGAGCAGGTCATATACATGTCCGTAATGGCGGCTCTGTCATTTCATTTGATTGTAAGGGTCAGTGAAAACCATGGATGACACACGGACACCAATATGTGTGTCATCCCTGCCGTGCAGAAAGCTCTCTGCACATCACATTATGGGCTCCATTCAACATATATACTGGAATGTATACCTCTAATGGATAGCTCTAAAGGACGCATATAGTGGGATCTATCACCTATAGCGTCCTGATTCAAAGAAAATATTTTCCTAGGCTACTGTTGAATGGATTAGTATAGTCTACTACATTATTCCATATGGGGTTCTGATTGATATTGTCCAGAGGGAGGCCAAATGGACACTCTTTTGGCCCTTGCATGATAAAGGTAACCTTATGGACATGTTAGGGTGCACACTAAGCTTACACCACAAGTGTGATGTGAACAAAGCTTTAGAAACGGAGAAGGATTTCCGCAGCTTCAATTTGTGTATTGTTGCATTTCTTAGATATTTCTGTATATCTGTTTCTGGGAAAGCTGGGTGAAAATCAGCTTCATTAGCTCCCACAGTTGTCCCAGACTTTTTATTAAAAACACAATTTCGGGTATTTCTATACAGTGATTTTGGCTGCAGGACACATGGCACAAATAAAGATTGCAATGTTGCTCTGTCTGCATTGCAACTAATGAAAGTGAATGTAGTTGTGTTACTCCCATCCATGCGTCACAGCCAAAGTTGTCATGTGTAGCCTTAGTATGATGGATTCCCTTATCATTATATAAGTGTGCAGATTTGTTGTTCAGGACTGCAGGAAAGCTGGATGACGTTCCATGCAGGAGGTTTTGTTGTACATAATAACAGATTCTTTATAGGTGGTGCTGTGTACGCTGTTCCCTTCTGGAGCTTTGTGTTGGCAGGACCATGCCATATGTGAATGTGGTGCCAGCTGTTAATCTTGTTGTGTGAATTCCCATACAGATGTATTGTATATGCTGTCGGTAATAAGTGGCTCTGCCCGCAGTCTGCTTTTACTGTATATCCGCCTCAGCTTGAACTTCACACCTACAACATAAACGTGAGAGCAGGAAATAATGTGTCTGAATGACAGTCCTGGAAGCCTCTCCATACAAAGCGCGCTGGTGACTGGCAGCCTATGACGCACAGTGTGGCTCTGAAGTGATGCCTGCAGCATTGTCATGGTGTTGCCAGTTACGTGCTGCTGGACCAAAAACACACTAATGCTTCGCAAAAGGGAATAGATGTGACATAAATCATCAGGCAAGCGGTAGGAGGGAATGGCATATAATGGAATGTGCAGTTTTGCAGATGCAAATACAATATGTAGCAGAGCTGAATGTGTTATTTAGAGTAACAAAATCCTTGTAAACCAAAAGAAGTGCTGATGTACCTTGGTCACTTTCTGCCCTTCTACACAACCAGAGTGAAAACACCAGATCTTGGCAAGAGCAGTCCTGTGTAAAATGCCATATAACAAATGGTAGTATTGGGATTTATTTTCACCAATGAGAAAATCAACTTTCTGTATCAGACAAACTGAGGCTCTATTCAGATCACGTTTTTTTAAATCCATTCAGATCTGTTTAACATATGCAAAAAAAAAACGGATGGCCATCCATTTACATGAAGATCAACTTAAAAAAATAAAGGGATCCATTTCTGTCCAGTTTTTTTACGGACACAGAAGTATGATATACTACGTTATTGTGTAAAATTATCTTTTTGTAAACGGATTGCCGTCCGTGTGCGTACGTTTTTTGCATCCACTAAACGGATCTGCTAAACAGATGTAAAAAACCTGATCTGAAGCTTTAGCTGTTCTACGTCTGAACAGGTTTCTCTTGGGAATTTAGCACATATAATTCTTCTATATTTTGTATTGGTCCGTGATTTCCGATCTGAGGACTATGGCTGTAGTAACTAATATCTAGATATAATGGGTCTATACAGGCTAATCTATAAATGAGATATGTCCTTAGAAAACTATGGACAAGGAGCCGTCTATATGGAAGAGACACATATAAATAAACTGCTCTCTCCTCAATGCACCCATAGTCTCGAAGATAAGCACCAAATCTGAACACATTGCAAGAGGAAAATGGTGCAGATGCTCATAACAACCAATCATATTACAGTTCTCATTTTTATCCCTTTGGAGACTAAAAGCAGTAATCTGATTTGTCTCTGTAGGCAGCTGCTTCTCGCTTGTTACTTAAAGGGGATCTCCATAACGGAATTGATCTTATGATGTGGGATGTACAGATAAAATATGACCACACAGAAACCTTTATTTGTCATATGCTTATAGAACAGACTTCCTAAATGACTCTAAAAGGGTTGGCGTAATAAACTCTCTCTGCAGCCACAGACCCTGACATCAGCACTCAGATATTGTAACCTGAATGAACCACTATGCGACTCCCATAATATTGTTAAATATGTGAAACTGACAAAACTGGCCACTTCCTGTATGATGAATTTAGATGGCATATTTTCCAGTAGCCAGTATAGGCTGGACTTCTCATTTCACGCTGCAGGGGCTCATGTAAGCTGTCTGATATACTGGTATCAATGTGTTGGGGCACAGACATGCTCAGGGTGTTCACCTATTAGGGCCGGTTCACATCTGCGTTCGGTTCCTGTTCGGGGAGTCCGCTTGGGGACGCCCCGAATGGAAACCCATACGCATAGAAAAGTGATTTACATAAGGAAACCTGCGGACCCCATAGACTATAATGGCGTCCGTGTGGTTTCCGCTCGGTTTCCACACGCTTGCAGCACTTTTCTCTCCGCTTGCTTTGTGCGGAAACCGAGTGGAAACCACAAGGACCCCATTATAGTTTATGGGGTCTGCAGGTTTCCTTAGGTAAACCGCTTTTCTATGCATATAGGTTTCTGTTCGGGGGTCCCCAAGTGGACTACCCGCACGGAAGCCGAACGCAGATGTGAACCAGCCCTTATTTGTATGTGCCCTTTGAGCTTGTTTCCAGTTTCCCGGCAGTAAAAGAGAATTGCTGACACGATATGAACTTGCTGGGGCTTCTTGGCAAGCACTTCTTACATTTTTGGACTTAGCCCATTTCATGGAAACGTTTAGTGCCAGAAATCTGTCCTTTTTAACGCAGATGTTACAATGGAAATGAAAATGCGGCAGTAAAATACCCAAGGAATTTCACATTTTCGTGCATGGCCGTCCACTTCCTAGTCATGCTCTATAATTGAAGTGACTATGTATATTGCTGTACATTAGGTAGCATAAGGTGCAATGCTTGGGGGGGTCTGTGGGTTCATGTGAAGCAGGATTTACTGAATATATGCAGTGCTTACTGACTCATAGAAACCGTAGAAAATTGACGTAGAGAAAAGTCCTGTAAAGAGGACTTTTTTCTCCACCGCTTTCAGTTTTGCAACAGTGGACACTCCGTGGGTAACCGCTGTTTTTGCGGTCCAGCTCTACCACGGCACTACTGTGAACCTACCTACTGAAGAATATGGTGACATCTGCTTGGAGATTGGATGCTCTCCCCATGTTTGTGTGGGTTTCCTCTGGGCTTTCTGGTCTCCTTCCACACTCTACAAAAACATACTCATATAGGTTAATTTGGAATTTAGCTGGTTCCCAATGGGGACAGGGACTGGTGTAAATGATGACAATGTGTGTACAGTGCTGTGGATATGGTGCTCTATATAAATGAGTAAAATAACAACAGCAGCCACAACATAAGTGTGAACAGAGCCTTGTATATTTTATATTGTGTATTTTAATTCAGCCATTTTCATACAATTGCTTTGGCAGGCACTATCTCTATCTTCCAATTCCTGTTTAATAGCATCTAGCAGCTCCTATACAGATTATACATTAAAGGGGTAGCCTTACCATGCCATCCCTGTTGACAAAAGGACATTGGAGAGGGGGACCCTGCTCTGGATCCCGCACTATGAGCGTGGCTGTATTATATGGTCGGTTCTGAATCTAGAACTCTTCCTCCATCTCATAGTTGAACCATCTTCAGGAAAAGACCCCTTAAATATCTGTAAGGAATTTATAACCATATCTGTTTCTGAAAAAAAATTGGTGATAACCTGGCCACCAGGAGTTAACATCCAGCTTTTCTAGTCTCAGCAAATCTGCCTAGGTATGCAAAAACACAGGAGAATTTTTATGGCAGTGAACCAGGTTGCTGTTCAATAGTCTAGGAATCTGAGGGACAGATAATTTCACGTAATCCACCTTAACAATTGTCTTTGTTTTCCTGTAGGCGACCAAAGTTGGGATACCTTTTTGACGTCCATACATCTCCAATTGTTTTGTAGCTGTATTGTCATATATAGACGTGTACTTCTCCAGGGTAACAGGTTACTAATGGTAGATTAGAAGGACTGGAGGCCTCGGCTCATCTATTAATGACTTGTCCTAAGGATAGGCCATCAGTAGCATACCCCTTTAAAGTGACTCTTCTTTATTGGCCTATTTGTGCTTACTACATTATGTAGACAGCTCTGCTGCCACCTGGTTGCTGTTGACAGACCAGATATGCTTTTGTTTCTCTCCCTATTGTTCTGTATTAAAGAGTCATTGTGCTGATTTATCATGACCGGTGTTTTCTATACCAGTCTTAATAATCCCTACCCCTCTGGAGTTTGCACCTTATTCATACAGTACCGTTCAAAAGTTTGGGGTCACCCAGACAATTTTGTGTTTTCCATGATAACTCACACTTTTATTTATCAAATGAGTTGCAAAATGAATAAAAAATATAGTCAAGACATTGACAAGGTTAGAAATAATGATTTTTATTTGAAATAATAATTTTCTCCTTCAAACTTTGCTTTCGTCAAAGAATGCTCCATTTGCAGAAATTCCAGCATTGCAGACCTTTGGCATTCTAGCTGTTAATTTGCTGAGGTAATCTGGAGAAATTTCACCCCATGCTTCCAGAAGCCCCTCCCACAAGTTGGATTGGCTTGATGGGCACTTTTTGCGTACCATACGGTCAAGCTGCTCCCACAACAGCTCAATGGGGTTGAGATCTGGTGACTGCGCTGGCCACTCCATTACAGATAGAATACCAGCTGCCTGCTTCTTCCCTAAATAGTTCTTGCATAATTTGGAGGTGTGCTTTGGGTCATTGTCCTGTTGTAGGATGAAATTGGCTCCAATCAAGCGCTGTCCACAGGGTATAGCATGGCGTTGCAAAATGGAGTGATAGCCTTCCTTATTCAAAATCCCTTTTACCTTGTACAAATCTCCCCCTTTACCAGCACCAAAGCAACCCCAGACCATCACATTACCTCCACCATGCTTAACAGATGGCGTCAGGCACTCTTCCAGCATCTTTTCAGTTGTTCTGCGTCTCACAAATGTTCTTCTGTGTGATCCAAACACCTCAAACTTCGATTCGTCTGTCCATAACACTTTTTTCCAATCTTCCTCTGTCCAATGTCTGTGTTCTTTTGCCCATATTAATCTTTTCCTTTTATTAGCCAGTCTCAGATATGGCTTTTTCTTGGCCACTCTACCCTGAAGGCCATCCCTGAGTCACTTCTTCACTGTAGACGTTGACACTGGCGTTTTGCGGGTACTATTTAATGAAGCTGCCAGTTGAGGACCTGTGAGGCGTTGATTTCTCAAACTAGAGACTCTAATGTACTTGTCTTGTTGCTCAGTTGTGCAGCGGGGTCTCCCACTTCTCTTTCTACTCTGGTTAGAGCCTGTTT
This sequence comes from Leptodactylus fallax, assembly GCA_947044405.1. Lineage (NCBI taxonomy): Eukaryota > Metazoa > Chordata > Amphibia > Anura > Leptodactylidae > Leptodactylus > Leptodactylus fallax. Next base: position 4,489,842 of record CAMRHE010000088.1, read on the forward strand.
GTGCTGTCCTCTGAAGGGAGTAGTGCACACCGTTGTAGGAAATCTTCAGTTTTTTGGCAATTTCTCTCATGGAATAGCCTTCATTTCTAAGAACAAGAATAGACTGTCGAGTTTCACATGAAAGTTCTCTTTTTCTGGCCATTTTGAGAGTTTAATCGAACCAACAAATGTAATACTCCAGATTCTCACCTAGCTCAAAGGAAGGTCAGTTTTATAGCTTCTCTAACCAGCAAAACTGTTTTCAGCTGTGCTAACATGCTTGCACAAGGGTTTTCTAAGCATCCATTATCCTTCTTACACAGTTAGCAAACACAATGTACCATTAGAACACTGGAGTGATGGTTGCTGGAAATGGGCCTCTATACACCTATGTAGATATTGCATTAAAAAACAGACGTTTGCAGCTAGAATAGTCATTTACCATATTAACAACGTATAGAGTGTATTTCTGATTCATTTAATGTTATCTTCATTGAAAAAAACTGCGCTTTTCTTTCAAAAATAAGGAAATTTCTAAGTGACCCTAAACTTTTGTAAATTAGGGGCATCCTTTGGGGTCCAAGCATTTAATCAGAAATCTGGGGATGATAAATTCGACGAGCCATTGACCCTGCTCCCACCATACCCCCTTTGAGGAAAGTCACAATTTTTTTTGACTTATGCAAAAAAATTTGACTTTTTGGTGTGTAGGGCCTCAATATGGGACTGTATACCCTCATGAAACCAATAGGGCCGATTGCCACCTTAAAGGGTTTTGTCCGGGATAAACTGCAATTTCTACACTAATCTAAACACCCTTCCCCCGTCTACTTTCTAAATAACTTTAGCAAAAATGTATATTTACCCATATCCCTGGGGTGGTCATGTAAACGCCCCAGGCACATTTTCTAATAATTTTTTTCTGGAAATGGAATGTCACCAATATTACCCCCCACCCCAACCCACCATACTTACCTGTCTTCCTGTCCAGATTTCCTTCTGTGGGAACGGCTCCTCCTCTTCTTTGGCCCTCTGCTGGCACGTGTGCAATAGAGCCCAAGTCCCGGAATTGCGCTGCAGGGACTCATCTCTATTACGCAGGCAGGAGAGGCCAGAGGAGCAGTAAAATCTACAACAAAAAATGCTGCGTTTCTGCAATGTGGGGCCTCAGCCTAAAAGGGTTTTCTGTCCTTAAAAATTAGTGTGTAGTTAATTCAAATACTGTTCAAAAATTGATGTTGAAATAGTAGTAATAATAGAATAATAGCTGTGAGATTAGTCACTGACTAATATACGGTACTGCCAGTAGCTGGCATACATCTGTAAGCCAATCTCACATAAAGTCACTTTACCATGGTGTTTATCTCCTGCCTGTGTGATGTCACACACATTGAACATGTGGTTATCTCCCCTCTCCCCCACATCTCATGTCTCTTATCTTCACTGCTCCCTGGTGCTCTTCCTGTCTTTTCTGTAGAAGATAAAATCCCTTTAATATAGTGTGTGATCAGTGGCGTAAATACTGGGGTAGCGGCTGCCACAGGGCGCGAGACATCAGGTGCCCCTGAGTGTGTGTGTGTGTTTTTGTTTTTTTTTTATAAATAGGCCATTACCTGCTGGAGTAACCCCAGCAGGTAACGGGCCCTATTTACTTACCGCTCACAGCCGCCTCCACTGAGCAGGAGCGGGGACCAGTAAGTAAGGCCGCAGGCCTGTGAATCCCACAAACACTGCTATCATTATACGCTAGGGTCCTTTCAGACCCCGGAGTATAATGATCGGAGTCCCAGGGGAGGTGAGGGAACTTTAAAAAACAATGTTACTTACCTCTCCACGTCACGTGAGCCAGGCCAGCGTCATTATGTCTCCCGATGCTGGCCTGGCTCACGTGATGTCTGGTCGAAGATTGAAGAGGGCCAAAAGTAGCGGGGAGTGCGCCGGAGCCATGGAGAGGTAAGTAACATTTTTTTGTTTGTATTCTCCCCTGGGTCTCCGATCATTATACTCTGGGGTCCCGGGGGGGGGTTGTTTGGCCCATGTCAAATGATCGCCTTGTGGCCCAGCCATTCCTGGTTACGCAATGTATGATGTACAGTATGGGACCATAGAATTCACTGATTCATAATAAATATTTTTGCCTGAGCCATAAAGTACTGATACCACCTGTCAGCAATAGATACCGTGCTTGTTGATGGTTTCCATTTAGCTGTTGTTGTTTTTTTTTAATTGTATACAGTAAAAAAGTACTGTACTGAACTGAGTAAAAACACAGTAGGTTCACACTAGCGTTGTGCTGTACGTTGTTTGGGTCCGCTAGGGGGACCGCTGTACTGTGTATACCTGATATACTGTGGCAGGAGGCTGTACTGTGTATACCTGATATACTGTGTATAACTGATTTACTATGTATACCTGATGTACTGCGGCAGGAGGCTGTACTGTGTATACCTGATGTACTGTGTGTACCTGATACACTGCGGCAGGAGGCTGTACTGTGTGTACCTGATATACTGTGTTTAACTGATGTTCTGTGTATACCTGATGTACTGCGGCAGGAGGCTGTACTGTGTATACCTGATGTACTGTGTGTACCTGATATAATGCAGCAGGACGCTGTACTGTGTATACCTGATATACTGTGTGTACCTGATATACTGCGGCAGGAGGATGTACTGTGTGTACCTGATGTTCTGTGTATACCTGATGTACTGCGGCAGGAGGCTGTACTGTGTATACCTGATGTACTGTGTGTACCTGATATAATGCAGCAGGACGCTATACTGTGTATACCTGATATACTGTGTGTACCTGATATACTGCGGCAGGAGGCTGTACTGTGTATACCTGATGTTCTGTGTATACCTGATGTACTGCGGCAGGAGGCTGTACTGTGTATACCTGATGTACTGTGTGTACCTGATATAATGCAGCAGGACGCTGTACTGTGTATACCTGATATACTGTGTGTACCTGATATACTGCGGCAGGAGGATGTACTGTGTGTACCTGATGTACTGCGGCAGGAGACTGTACTATGTGTACCTGATGTACTGTGTGTACCTGATATACTGCGGCAGGAGGATATACTGTGTGTACCTGATGTACTGCGGCAGGAGACTGTACTATGTGTACTTGTTGTACTGTGTGTACCTGATATACTGCGGCAGGAGGATGTACTGTGTGTACCTGTTGTACTGCAGCAGGAAGCTGTACTGTGTATACATGATGTACTGTGTGTACCTGATGTACTGCGGCAGGAGGCTGTACTGTGTGTACCTGATTTACTGTGTGTACCTGATGTACTGCGGCAGGAAGCTGTACTGTGTGTACCTGATGTACTGTGTGTACCTGATGTACTGCGGCAGGAGGCTGTATTGTGTGTACCTGATGTACTGTGTGTTCCTGATGTACTGTGTATACATGATGTACTGCGGCAGGAGGCTGTACTGTGTGTACCTGATGTACTGTGTGTACCTGATGTACTGTGTGTACCTGTTTTACTGCAGCAGGAAGCTGTACTGTGTGTACCTGATGTACTGCGGCAGGAGGCTGTATTGTGTGTTCCTGATGTACTGTGTGTACCTGATATACTGCAGCAGGAGGCTGTACTGTGTATACATGATGTACTGTTTCTACCTGATATACTGCAGCAGGAGGCTGTACTGTGTGTACCTGATGTACTGTGTGTTCCTGATGTACTGCGGCAGGAGGCTGTACTGTGTGTACCTGATGTACTGTGTATACATGATGTACTGTGTGTACCTGATATACTGCAGCAGGAGGCTGTACTATGTGTTCCTAATGTACTGCGGCAGGAGGCTTTACTGTGTGTACCTGATGTACTGTGTGTACCTGATATACTGCAGCAGGAGGCTGTACTGTGTGTACCTGATGTACTGTGTGTACCTGATGTACTGCGGCAGGAAGCTGTATTGTGTGTTCCTGATGTACTGTGTGTACCTGATATACTGCAGCAGGAGGCTGTACTGTGTATACATGATGTACTGTTTCTACCTGATATACTGCAGCAGGAGCCTGTACTGTGTGTACCTGATGTACTGTGTGTTCCTGATGTACTGCGGCAGGAGGCTGTACTGTGTGTACCTGATGTACTGTGTATACATGATGTACTGTGTGTACCTGGTATACTGCAGTAGGAGGCTGTACTGTGTGTACCTGATGTACTGTGTGTACCTGTTTTACTGCAGCAGGAAGCTGTACTGTGTGAACCTGATGTACTGTGTGAACCTGATGTACTGTGTGTACCTGATGTACTGTGTGTACCTGTTTTACTGCAGCAGGAAGCTGTACTGTGTGAACCTGATGTACTGTGTGCACATGATGTACTGTGTGTACCTGATGCACTGCGGCAGGAGGCTGTATTGTGTGTTCCTGATGTACTGTGTGTTCCTGATATACTGCAGCAGGAGGCTGTACTGTGTGTACCTGATGTACTGTGTATACATGATGTACTGTGTGTACCTGATGTACTGTGGCAGGAGGCTGTACTGTGTGTACCTGATGTACTGTGTATACATGATGTACTGTGTGTACCTGATATACTGCAGCAGGAGGCTGTACTGTGTATACCTGATATACTGTGTGTACCTGATATACTGTGGCAGGAGGATGTACTGTGTGTACCTGATGTACTGCGGCAGGAGACTGTACTATGTGTACCTGATGTACTGTGTGTACCTGATATACTGCGGCAGGAGGATGTACTGTGTGTACCTGATGTACTGCGGCAGGAGACTGTACTATGTGTACTTGTTCTACTGTGTGTACCTGATATACTGCGGCAGGAGGATGTACTGTGTGTACCTGTTGTACTGCAGCAGGAAGCTGTACTGTGTATACATGATGTACTGTGTGTACCTGATGTACTGCGGCAGGAAGCTGTACTGTGTGTATCTGATTTACTGTGTGTACCTGATGTACTGCGGCAGGAAGCTGTACTGTGTCTACCTGATGTACTGTGTGTACCTGATGTACTGCGGCAGGAGGCTGTATTGTGTGTACCTGATGTACTGTGTGTTCCTGATGTACTGTGTATACATGATGTACTGCGGCAGGAGGCTGTACTGTGTGTACCTGATGTACTGTGTGTACCTATTTTACTGCAGCAGGAAGCTGTACTGTGTGTACCTGATGTACTGTGTGTACCTGATGTACTGCGGCAGGAGGCTGTATTGTGTGTTCCTGATGTACTGTGTGTACCTGATATACTGCAGCAGGAGGCTGTACTGTGTATACATGATGTACTGTTTCTACCTGATATACTGCAGCAGGAGGCTGTACTGTGTGTACCTGATGTACTGTGTGTTCCTGATGTACTACGGCAGGAGGCTGTACTGTGTGTACCTGATGTACTGTGTATACATGATGTACTGTGTGTACCTGATATACTGCAGCAGGAGGCTGTACTATGTGTTCCTGATGTACTGCGGCAGGAGGCTTTACTGTGTGTACCTGATGTACTGTGTGTACCTGATATACTGCAGCAGGAGGCTGTACTGTGTGTACCTGATGTACTGTGTGTACCTGATGTACTGCGGCAGGAAGCTGTATTGTGTGTTCCTGATGTACTGTGTGTACCTGATATATTGCAGCAGGAGGCTGTACTGTGTATACATGATGTACTGTTTCTACCTGATATACTGCAGCAGGAGGCTGTACTGTGTGTACCTGATGTACTGTGTGTTCCTGATGTACTGCGGCAGGAGGCTGTACTGTGTGTACCTGATGTACTGTGTATACATGATGTACTGTGTGTACCTGGTATACTGCAGTAGGAGGCTGTACTGTGTGTACCTGATGTACTGTGTGTACCTGTTTTACTGCAGCAGGAAGCTGTACTGTGTGAACTTGATGTACTGTGTGAACTTGATGTACTGTGTGAACTTGATGTACTGTGTGAACCTGATGTACTGTGTGTACCTGATGTACTGTGTGTACCTGTTTTACTGCAGCAGGAAGCTGTACTGTGTGAACCTGATGTACTGTGTGAACATGATGTACTGTGTGTACCTGATGCACTGCGGCAGGAGGCTGTATTGTGTGTTCCTGATGTACTGTTTGTTCCTGATATACTGCAGCAGGAGGCTGTACTGTGTATACATGATGTACTGTGTGTACCTGATATACTGCAGCAGGAGGCTGTACTGTGTGTACCTGATGTACTCTGTGTACCTGATGTACTGTGTATACATGATGTACTGTGTGTACCTGATGTACTGTGGCAGGAGGCTGTACTGTGTGTACCTGATGTACTGTGTATACATGATGTACTGTGTGTACCTGATATACTGCAGCAGGAGGCTGTACTGTGTGTTCCTGATGTATTGTGTGTTCCTGATGTATTGTGTGTTCCTGATGTACTGTGTGTTCCTGATGTACTGCGGCAGGAGGCTTTACTGTGTGTACCTGATGTACTGTGTGTACCTGTTTTACTGCAGCAGGAAGCTGTACTGTGTATACATGATGTACTGTGTGTACCTGATGTACTGCGGCAGGAGGCTGTATTGTGTATACATGATGTACTGCGGCAGGAGGCTGTACTGTGTGTACCTGATGTACTGAGTGTACCTGATGTACTGCGGCAGGAGGCTGTACTGTGTGTACCTGATGTACTGTGTGTTCCTGATGTACTGCGGCAGGAGGCTTTACTGTGTGTACCTGATGTACTGTGTGTACCTGTTTTACTGCAGCAGGAAGCTGTACTGTGTATACATGATGTACTGTGTGTACCTGATGTACTGCAGCAGGAGGCTGTATTGTGTATACATTGCAAATAAATTCTTTAAAAATCAGACAATGTGATTTTCTGGATTTGTTTTTTCATTTTGTCTCTCATAGTTGAAGTCTACCTATGATGTCAATTACAGGCCGGCCTCATCTTTTTAAGTGGGAGAACTTGCACAATTCATGGCTGACTAAATACTTTTTTTTCCCCACTGTATATAGTACTGTATAACTGAAAGTATATACTAAGTATATAGTACTGTATAACTGGAAGTATATACTAAGTATATAGTACTGTATAACTGGAGGTATATACTAAGTGTATAGTACTGTATAACTGGAGGCATATACTAAGTATATATTACTGTATAACTGGAGGTATATACTAAGTGTATAGTACTGTATAACTAAGTATATACTAAGTATATAGTACTGTATAACTGGAAGTACAGTCATGGCCAAAAGTTTTGAGAATGATACAAATATTAATTTTTACAAAGTCTACTGCTTCAGTTTTTCTAATGGCAATTTGCATATACTCCAGAATGTTATAAAGAGTGATCAGCTTAACAGCAATTACTTGCAAAGTCAATATTTGCCTAGAAAATGAACTTTATCCCCCAAAACACATTTCAACATCATTGCAGCCCTGCCTTAAAAGGACCACCTAACATCGTTTCAGTGATTGCTCCATTAACACAGGTGTGGGTGTTGATGAGGACAGGGCTGGAGATCAATCTGTCATGATTAAGTAAGAATGACACCACTGGACACTTTAAAAGGAGGCTGGTGCTTGCCATCATTGTTTCTCTTCTGTTAACCATGGTTATCTCTAAAGAAACACGTGCAGTCATCATTGCACTGCACAAAAATGGCCTAACTGGGAAGAGTATTGCAGCTAGAAAGATTGCACCTCAGTCAACAATCTATCGCATCATCAAGAACTTCAAGGAGAGAGGTTCCATTGGTGCCAAAAAGGCTCCAGGGCGCCCAAGAAAGACCAGCAAGCGGCAGGACCGTCTCTTAAAAGTGTTTCAGCTGCGCGATCGGGCTACCAGCAGTGCAGAGCTTGCTGTGGAATGGCAGCAGGCAGGTGTGAGTGCATCTGCACGCACTGTGAAGCGGAGACTCTTGGAGCAAGGCGGGCAGCAAAGAAGCCACTTCTCTCCAGAAAAAACATCAGGGACAGACTGATATTCTGCAAAAGGTACAGGGAGTGGACTGCTGAGGACTGGGGTAAAGTCATTTTCTCTGATGAATCCCCTTTTCGATTGTTTGGAACATCTGGAAAACAGCTTATTCGGAGAAGAAGAGGTGAGCGCTACCACCAGTCTTGTCTCATGCCAACTATAAAGCATCCTGAAACCATTCATGTGTGGGGTTGCTTCTCAGCCAAGGGAATCGGCTCTCTCACAGTCTTGCCTAAAAACACAGCCATGAATAAAGAATGGTACCAGAATGTCCTCCAAGAGCAACTTCTCCCAACCGTCCAAGAGCAGTTTGGCGCTCAACAATGCCTTTTCCAGCATGATGGAGCACCTTGCCATAAAGCAAAGGTGATAACTAAATGGCTCAGGGAACAAAACATAGAGATTTTGGGTCCATGGCCTGGAAACTCCCCAGATCTTAATCCCATTGAGAACTTGTGGTCAATCATCAAGAGACGGGTGGACAAACAAAAACCAACAAATTCAGACAAAATTAAAGCATTGATTCTGCAAGAATGGACTGCTATCAGTCAGGATTTGGTCCAGAAGTTGATTGAGAGCATGCCAGGGAGAATTGCAGAGGTCCTGAAGAAGAAGGGTCAACACTGCAAATATTGACTTGCTGCATTAACTCATTCTAACTGTCAATATAAGCTTCTGTTACTCATAATATGAATGCAATTATATTTCTGTATGTGATAAAAACATCTGACAAACACACATAAAAACCAGAGGGCAGCAGATCATGTGAAAATATAATATTTGTGTCATTCTCAAAACTTTTGGCCATGACTGTATTCTCTACACATTGTGTTGCACATATGTGACATAACAACTAACCCGCCGCTCTCAGTCCTTGTCATATGTTTTCTCTAGTACTTCCTATGGGGATAAATGACACATACAGCCTACAATTATTGCAAGTATTCAGGATGACTAGAAAGTTTTGGTATAGTTTCTAGTCATTATCAGTGACATGTACCTGTGAGCCCCAAACTTAAAGAGGCCATTCACCTCCTCCACCAGGGCAGCTCTTTGTATCCTTCAGTAGGGGCTGTGTCCCTGATTCTGGTGCAGTTGTTATTTCTTCTCTAGCCCATACCCTTCCAGTTAGAGTTGGTGGAGGTCTTGAAAGGTTCTCTTTAAACAAGTGCCCCAGTAAAAAATTAAAATGGTCTCCCTGTGTCAAAATGGGTGTCCATCTGGCGCAGATCTGTCAGAAATTGCCAGACGAAAAAAAGTGCTGCAAGCGTGCAATATTACACTACACAGGCTCCTTTTCAAGCAGAGCAGGGGGACAGTATGTATTTATTTACTGGTGACTTCATGTGAGACTAGCTGTAACCCCATTAAGACCAGGTTGTTTTGGTCCTTATTGAAACACACTTTGCAGAAATTTTAACAGACCCAAATTAATATTTTATCAGCTATCAAAATAATTTTTACACATACAGTACAGACCAAAAGTTTGGACACACCTTCTCATTCCAAGAGTTTTCTGTATTTTCATGACTATAAAAATTGTAGATTCACACTGAAGGCATCAAAACTATGAATTAACACATGTGGAATTATATACTTAACAAAAAAGTGTGAAACAACTGAAAATATGTCTTATATTCTAGGTTCTTCAAAGTAGCCACCTTTTGCTTTGATTACTGCTTTGCACACTCTTGGCATTCTCTTGATGAGCTTCAAGAGGTAGTCACCTGAAATGGTCTTCCAACAGTCTTGAAGGAGTTCCCAGAGATGCTTAGCACTTGTTGGCCCTTTTGCCTTCACTCTGCGGTCCAGCTCACCCCAAACCATCTCGATTGGGTTCAGGTCTGGTGTCTGTGGAGGCCAGGTCATCTGGCGTAGCACCCCATCACTCTCCTTCTTGGTCAAATAGCCCTTACACAGTCTGAAGGTGTGTTTGGGGTCATTGTCCTGTTGAAAAATAAATGATGGTCCAACTAAACGCAAACCGGATGGAATAGCATGCCACTGCAAGATGCTGTGGTAACCATGCTGGTTCAGTATTCCTTCAATTTTGAATAAATCCCCAACAGTGTCACCAGCAAAGCACCCCCACACCATCACACCTCCTCCTCCATGCTTCACGGTGGGAACCAGGCATGTAGAGTCCATTTGTTCACCTTTTCTGCGTCGCACAAAGACACGGTGGTTGGAACCAAAGATCTCAAATTTGGACTCATCAGACCAAAGCGCAGATTTCCACAGGTCTAATGTCCATTCCTTGTGTTCTTTAGCCCAAACAAGTCTCTTCTGCTTGTTGCCTGTCCTTAGCAGTGGTTTCCTAGCAGCTATTTTACCATGAAGGCCTGCTGCACACAGTCTCCTCTTAACAGTTGTTGTAGAGATGTGTCTGCTGCTAGAACTCTGTGTGGCATTGACCTGGTCTCTAATCTGAGCTGCTGTTAACCTGCGATTTCTGAGGCTGGTGACTCGGATGAACTTATCCTCCGCAGCAGAGGTGACTCTTGGTCTTCCTTTCCTGGAGCGGTCCTCATGTGAGCCAGTTTCTTTGTAGCACTTGATGATTTTGGCCACTGCACTTGAGGACACTTTCAAAGTTTTTCCAATTTTTCAGACTGACTGACCTTCATTTCTTAAAGTAATGATGGCCACTCGTTTTTCTTTACTTAGCTGTTTTTTTCTTGCCATAATACAAATTCTAACACTCCATTCAGTAGGACTATCAGCTGTGTATCCACCTGACTTCTGAACAACACAACTGATGGTCCCAACCCATTTATAAGGCAAGAAATCCCACTTATTAAACCTGACAGGGCACAACTGTGAAGTGACAACCATTTCAGGTGACTACCTCTTGAAGCTCATCAAGAGAATGCCAAGAGTGTGCAAAGCAGTAATCAAAGCAAAAGGTGGCTACTTTGAAGAACCTAGAATATAAGACACATTTTCAGTTGTTTCACACTTTTTTGTTACGTATATAATTCCACATGTGTTAATTCATAGTTTTGATGCCTTCAGTGTGAATCTACAATTTTTATAGTCATGAAAATACAAAAAACTCTTGGAATGAGAAGGTGTGTCCAAACTTTCGGTCTGTACTGTATGTCTGTTTTATATCTATATTAATACCCTTTTATAGAACTTTTTTGTTTTATTAGGAGTAACATGTATAAAAAAAAAAAAAGTTATACCAGAAAGAAATTCAGACCCCTTCACAGATAGCTGTTTGGGAATTATGCCCCCCCATCAGTATTAAGCAGGGTACTGGTTTGGCTGGGTTAGAGGTCGTAGATGTGGGTGAGAAGGGGTGCTATATCCCCTTAGGGAGACGGACTTTGCAGGCCCGAGTCTAACAGGGTGTGTACCATGTATATGCCATGCTGCTTTATCACAGATCTGTGCAGTTTTTAAATGCTTGATAATGTGAACTGATGTATACCAGCAAAAACTACAAAAGACTTTGAGAACCATGCTGAGTTGTGGCTGTAGGTTTTGCTCCATGGAGGCCACTATGTGTGATCTTACCCTAAGGACGCTCTTCTAATTACAACAATGAAATATACATTACTAGCTAATTTGGCGCAGTCGGGGCAATAATTATGGCCATACAATAGCAGCAAAGGTAACACTTCTGACTGTAATTGTCAGGTTTACTTTCTGCGGAGAATAATATTGTGGACTATATTAGGGTGAGGCCCACCTACTGCTCATTTTAATTACTCTATAATCCAATATACAGCACTTTTTTCCATTTTATTTTTAATAAAATGATGAATAATTGCAGAAAAAAAAATCCTTTTCAGGTCGCATTTTGCAACTCAAATCCTGTTGGTTCTGTGTATTACCTATCACATGTCCTTGTGTGATTGGACAGCGAGGCATACAGTTATCACGGATATTTCCAGCATGTGTTAGGCTGAAGTTGCTGTCAATATTTTCAGAGGGCTATGGGTGTAACAGTTATGGACGGCACTGTATCAACATCTTTTATGGGGGCAGTGTGCAGGAATTGTGGTAAAATTGTGCTGATGACTGTGCTATGGGTGAGTTTTTAGCGTAGAGGATGAACTCTGTGTAGTGACAGTTTGCTGCATCTAGTTTCTCTCTGAATTATTTTCTTAATGTAGGTAGAATTAAATTCCCTGTCAGTGAATGGGGGCCAGTTACATGACGATTCAAAATATAGGTTACATTCTATGTTTCTCAGTTTTCACGGATTCCTCCATGCACTGTAATGTATGGGGGATTTGTTAAAACGGTCGCCCCTCGAGTGCTAGATGGCCATTGAAAAATTTACGTTTTTCACAGGCGTTTTGCATTCTGGTCATCTAAATGTAGCCTAAATCAATTCTATAAAATGAATCTAATAAACATTTTGATGTATCTTGTTAGATAAAAATTCTTGTTTCTCCATCTTCGATCCACTTCTTAAAGTCCTACTACAGTGAACTTTAACCCTCATCTTTAAGCTGAAATAGGTCTTGTGATGGGACTTTCAGCAGACTGAAGGATTAAGGTACATTCAGCAGAGAGGGGAGGGGAGTTAGCTGCTGGGGGAAGACAGGCACAGAGACTCTGCTGCAGGCTGTAGTAAGTTTTCTGCCTCACCCCTGTGCATGATTCACAGCTACATTACTCATTACTGCTCTATAATGGCCTTCATGTTGTTGCTGCTTCTGAAGGCAGGAGGGAAGCAGGATCTCCTTGTCAGTTGGGAGACAATATAACAACTAGGCAAATAATGGCCGGAAATAGTGTTATTCCTTATGTACACGCATGATAGCTTATGCTGAATAGTTTGCTTCAAGGCCTACGTACACAGGTTGATGATCGGCTGAATGAATGATTATTGCCCTGTAAATGTGCCCAGAGATCAGCTGGCAAATGAACAAATGCTTTTTTTTTCCATATTTCACTGGTTCTTGGCAGTGTATCTCCCTGTATAAATAGAGTGTGCTGTATAACAAATACAAACTGTATGGGGGTAAAGGGGCATCTTAACAATTGCTCATCGCCATGATCATTATGTGGATGGTAGTTCATTCCGTGCCGATCGACTCGCTGTATTGTTGATTGTTGGCACTTGTCACAGGCAGTGATCCTAGAAGTGTAAAAGGACACTACATGTACATATATCTGACCGGGCTCTGCCCAATGACACCAATTTTAATGTTAATTAATTGACCTGGAATCTTTCTCATCTGACAGAAAACTGATCTGTTGTGTGTAAATGTGTGTCTGACAATGGTTGTAGTGTGTAAACCTGACAGACAACTCTATTATAAGCAATGGAAAGGATTTCCTTCAGGATGATCATGAGAGATAGGGAAGATGAGAACTGGGCTTCTGTACACCATGTTTTCCATTTGAAACAATAGCTAGACAAATGCAGGCCGGGAAATTACAGCAATGACATACTGCCTGGCTGTACCCTATATAGGCGTTCCTCGGAATGTTCAATCCCTATAATTGCCCTATCTAAGGCTAAGGCGCCACATAGCGAGAAGCCCTTAAAAACACTGCTGGAAATAACACAGCAAAGTTGCATTTGAGTAAAATGCAGATGTTTAATAGCACCCTTATAGGGCCATAAGATTAGTCTGATTTGTCAGAAAACTGGGTGCCTAAAGCCTGCTTTATCTAGGATTTTCTCAGGTGCGCACACCTGCTTAGTTGTTCCTTAGGGTAGCAGCACACAACCGTTTTTCACCTGTGAAACTCGGTCCATGTGTTAACCATATATAGCGGCTTGAACTTCGTGCTGGGAGCGGGACTCCTAGCAGTATAGTGCTCCTAGTATCTATGATGCTAAGAGTCCCTGCCTCCCAGCGACATACTGTCCTGTATCAATTACACTACGGGACAGTATGTCGCTGAGAAGCAGGGACTCTTAGCATCATAGATGACTATACTGCTAGGAGTTCCGATCCCAGCATGAAGTTCAAGCTGATAAATCTGGCCAACACACGGACTGAGTTTCACAGGTGAAACACGGTCGTGTACTGCTACCCTTACAGAGAATCATCCATTTACAGGGTATTAGCTCTCTAACCAAGGCTCTTCTTCCACGATTGCTCAGTTTGGCTGGACGGCCAGGTCTAGGAAGAGTTCTGGTCGTCCCAAACTTCTTCCATTTAAGGATTATGGAGGCCACTGTGCTCTTGGGAACCTTGAGTGCTGCAGAAATTCTTTTGTAACCTTGGCCAGATCTGTGCCTTGCCACAATTCTGTCTCTGAGCTCCTTGAGCAGTTCCTTTGACCTCATGATTCTCATTTGCTCTGACATGCACTGTGAGCTGTGAGGTCTTATATAGACAGGTGTGTGCCTTTCCTAATCAAGTCCAATCAGTTTAATTAAACACAGCTGGACTCCAATGAAGGAGTAGAACCATCTCAAGGAGGATCAGAAGGAAATGGACAGCTTGTGAGTTAAATATGAGTGTCACAGCAAAGGGTCTGAATACTTATGACCATGTGATATTTCAGTTTTTCTTTTTTTAATAAATTTGCAAAAATATCTACATTTCTGTTTTTTTTTTTCTGTCAAGATGGGGTGCTGAGTGTACATTAATGAGAAATAAAATGAACTTTTTTGCTTTTAGCAAATGGCTGCAATGAAACAAAGAGTGAAAAATTTAAAGGGGTCTGAATACTTTCCATACTCACTGTGTGTGTGTATGGATATATTATACTATTGCACATGAACATATTAAAATTTGCTTTCCTAGTTCTTCTGATTACAGGGGCTACACATTTATATAGTTTTTTAACAAAAAATTACATATCATTTGGTTTTATATTCAGTATGGCGTATTTTATGGACCCCTAGTCCATGTGAAATTAACATAGCAGTTTAGAAGAATAGAGGACTGTAAACTACTTGTGTTATCTCTAGATAGGCTCCCTGCTGAGAGAGAGCAGACCTATGGGAAGAAGGTGAAGGGAGGGGCTGGCAGGGAAGCAGGGTCTGTTAGCACAATGTGAATGGAAAGGTGTTTTATTTCACTGTGGTCACCATGGAGAGTTAATTTTTGTCTATCAAAGTAATGATAAAGTTCCTAAAAGCTTCCTTTATCAAAGTGTAACTTAGGGACATTAACCTCAGCATGGAGAAGTGGCTCTTATCACTCCTACAGAAGTAGTTGTAAATCACAGGTGTTTGACTATAATTAACTTGACTGCAGCATCAGATATCAGCTAGAGTGATGTAAATAGCCAGATTAGAGGCATCTAGGGGTTAAAGAGGACCTTTCACCACCTCCACCAATTCAAGTTCTTATCATCTGTTAATAGGCACCACTGCACTGATTCCAGCACACTTGGAATTTTCTCTCTAGCCCCCACCATTCCTGAGCAACAAGTCCAGTTTTGGTCCCTGATGTGCTATTTATCATGTGCTCTTTAATGTCAGAAGGGCAGTGTCAGGCAGGGAGCGTGATTTAGAGCTCCAATCAGAGGCAGCCATTGTCAGAGCTCAGAATCACACCCCTTGTCTGCTCCTGCCTGACACCGCCCTCCTGACAGTACAGAGTCTAAATATCATATCAGGCACCAAAAGTAACACATTAATTGCTCAGGAACAGTGGGGGCTAGAGAAAAAATTTAAACTGTGCCGGAATCAGTGGAGCAGTGCCTTTAAATGATGTAAAGAGCTGGATTTGTTGGAGTTGGTGAAAGGTCCTCTTTAACAGTAACAGAAACACTTAATCTATTGTCCCACCAAAAATATTAGATATTTCAGCGGCAGTCTTTTTTTTTTTTTTTTGTAATTTTAACAATACGTAAACTAGGGGGAAATAGAGCTATACTGCATTTTTTAGATCATGTAAAAAAATATTTTTGCATTAAAGTGAATTGATCTATTGTGAGATGCATCACTATACATAAACAAAATATGTGACAGAAAATATTTTCTAATTTTATATTTTGCTTATAAAAGTGTTTCAATGGTTTTTTTTAAGTATTTATTTAAATTTACATATGTATTATTCATTTATTATATTTAATTACAGTGTAATATTTTACGTAAAGGCTAAAAAAAGGAAAAGAGAAAAAAATTGTCTTATGTAAGGTTCACAAAAAGCATAAAAGAAAAAAAAGATCCCCTCAGACTCCTGTGTTTTGTGAGTGAGCACTGACTCGCAGGCTTGCCTACAATGACTTCATAATTGCTGTGATGTCACTGTCTCCAGAACTGGCAGCGGCATACACTACAGTTGCTTAGAAACCATGGCTCATATTGTATGGACATCTTGTTCTTATACATTTACACTGTAGCATGTGACTGCAGCGTGGAATCAGTCCAGTGTCCAAATCTGCGTGAAGATTTCCATGCAAATGAATCCATTCCAAACATATGCTTGTTATCTCGTAGTAGCAAATTACAATGACACTCGCTGCCGCTACACTTGTATACCCTTTATAGGAGAACGAATGTAAACCTATGCCATTACAGTAATGGCAGGAATAAATAATTATAATAATAATAATAATAATAATAAAAATAATGGCATTTATAATGCAGTTTTTGCAGATTTCTTAGAAATTGTAAATTTCTATTTTGAAATATTTTATATAGATGTTATTGTGTTTAGTAATTTGTACATACTTAGAACCAGCTCAGCCTTAGGTTGGATGCTGCCCTCTGTAGTACCAATCTCCCTGACAAGGATCAGCACTAAAGCTCCTGTGAAACTACAACTCCCAGCATGCTCCAGTCTGTGGAAGCTCTGAGAACAGCCGAGTAAGTTTGCACACTAGGAATTGTAGTTTCACAGCAGCTGAAGTGCCAAAGGTTGCTGAAAATAATATGCAGTTGACATTAACCTCACCACATGTACTGAAGAGTCTGGTATGTTAAACAGTTGTTTACTTTCCAAAAAAAAATAATTTTCTTATACAACCCCTTTAAATACACAGTTTGTATAATTTTTTTAATACCAGTATAAGGAGGTGTTCACATGTAGGAATTTGATGCTGACTCTGCCTCAAAATCCTCCTCAAATTCCACCTGGAATCTGCGTCCCCTTCATTTCAGTGGGAGGCCATAGCTGTTTTTTTCAGCTTGTGTCTTCAGTCAGATTCCTCCTGAGAACTCCCATTGAAATTAATGGGAGTCGGAAAATACACCTTTCCATCAGCCTGGAATTTGCCATGGAATTGGATGAGGAATTTGTTAAAATCCGCTTGCAGAATTTGGAATTTAGCTTTGCCCAATAAAGGCAAAATACAATGGCACTCATTTCCAAATTCCGCTTCTAATTCAGCATCATAATCTGCGTTGGTTTTTGTCAAGCAGAAAAAAACTGCTTCAAATTCCTATGTGTGAGCAGCCATAATGGGGCCATACTTGGCATAAAGACATTTGTCTGTTCCATAGTAATTATGGAAGAATTTTGTCATAGGAACATTACACAGAAGAAAATATCACACGAATGCCTGTGGCCGGTAGTAGGACGCAAAATGTCTCTGCTTGGTGCTGTACATGTGAACATAATGCATATGGGTTCACATCACATTTCTGTCATCCACATAGTTAACCTGTTTTCATTTAACAGCAATGGGTACGTTTTTGTTTAATATTCAAGTCTATGTAAAACAGATGCAAATGGCTACCCATCCATCCAAGTTTTTATTATATCCACTGAAGTGGATTTCCACATAGAAACGTCATGTGAACATAGCCTAATGTGTGTGTGCACCTGCTGACTCCTCGTGCGTGCCACGTGTGCTTTAAGGATAGCAGTCTACTTGGTCAGACAGTGGCTCATTGGTTAGCACTGGTGCCTTGGAGGTCCTTCATGAAGTTTCTATGTTCTCCCCGTGTTTGTGTCGGTTTCCCTTGGCACGCAAATGAGGGGGAAAGTGCTTTAGGGGCGTGGCTTAGCTTGCCTGGGCTTTGGTCTCTGCTCTAGATTCTTTCCCCTTATTTACATGCGAATAAAATTGCAATTTACATTAAAATGGGCTCCAAAGCTGAATAACAGAGGCATATTTGGAAACTGTACAATCACCTCTACAAGGTACTGGGATTAGGTTTATAACCAGTTTAC
Source organism: Leptodactylus fallax (assembly GCA_947044405.1). NCBI lineage: Eukaryota > Metazoa > Chordata > Amphibia > Anura > Leptodactylidae > Leptodactylus > Leptodactylus fallax. The sequence goes on from CAMRHE010000088.1 coordinate 4,507,804, forward strand.
TGCTGACAGACTCCCTTTAAGCTCTGTAAGGAGTCGGCATTTTGCTCTGTTGCACCAGTAAGATAGTAATGTTGTATTGACCTGGAGAATGTCTGTAAAAGGATGAAAAAGTCCAAATTTCCAGCAAAGAGTATGCCTGCAAGACAGCTGTTTATTCTGCTGCTGGTGGTCTCTTGTCCTATCGTTTCCTGACTTTCCATTAACCTAGCAGTCACCAGCAGCTTGACCGCTTGCCCAACCATACGTAGAAACTTCCTTCCGTTTTTTCTCTAGATATATCATGTGCTTTCTGCACGTTGCAGCCTCTGCCTCAGATGGTTTTCTCTGCTGCTTTACTTTATCTGTCTGGGTGTGCTGGTATATGGGGATATAGATGACACTTCATGGGACGTGTACGGTAGTAACTCCATCTATGTGAAAATATTTGAGAATACACACATAGTACAGAGGTCCTATACAGCAATTTATAACATAACAAGAACGATACAAGAAAAAAGAACAACATCTCTGCTTATACAGAGGAACTAACAGTATTCTGATGCCTTTTGCTTCTGAAGCCCTGGTTGCAGATCAGCCCAGTGTTTTGTATACTGGATATCACAGCCATATACCATATGTCCCTCACCTTGGATTTCTCTTTATGGATGTGTTTTGTGAAGATTTCCATCATACATGGCAGCGTTTTCAGCATTCTTCATAAATAAACATTTCAGTGGTCTGCCCTTATGAGCTCCACCCCTGATGTCACATGACAAGCGAGGATCACATTTCAAAGTATTTATATCTTCCTCTAACAATATGTCTGTTTTTCCCTTTCCTTGTCATACCGCCTACCTAAATGCATGCAATTGTAAGAACCCAGAAATAAATTCCTGGTCCATGATAGAACTGAAGCTGACGCAGGTTTGGGCGAATTCAGTACACATCACTGTGTCAATACTAAAAGAGTACATTCCTTAATAAGGACTATGTGCATTGGTAGTTATTATACTGAGAGTAGTAGTCTTACAACAGCAGGGCGCAGGTTGCACACCACTGATATGGATCATGCCATATTATGTAGAACTAAAGTAGTGACTGGAGATGTATTGGCGGGCAGCCTGGGGACTCCAGAAAGACTCACAGTACAAACGTCAGAGGCAACACTTTATTTATAAGTGTTCATTCTCCAGCATCATCAGGGAAATCCTGTATTTCACAGAAAGTTCGGGTACTTTCACACTGTTTGTTTCAGGCTGTAAACTAGAAGTTGTAAAAATACTTACAGTGCTTGCAGATTATTAAGACAGATCCTGCAAAAATAAAGGTTTGCGTCTGTTTGAACGTTTTTTTTAAATTTTATTTGGATGCATTTTTTTTTTTTTTTTTACGTTTTGATTTCTTTTAGGCACTAAAGAGATGGGAAAAGTGACAATACAGATGCTGAGAAGAGAGTTTTTTAAAAATATTCTGGGGCTTTGTATCTCTTGGAAAGTGCTGGAGTGATAGATGTGATCACTCCACAGGGGCTGCGATGCTGCTGCCCATACAGTTGCCCCCCCAGCCACACTGGGAAACACTGGGTAGTAGAAGATACATGCCTCTTTTGGGGATAATGTGAGAATTGGGTTTGTCGGTGGAAGGGCTTCTATACAGTGACAGACTTGGGTGCCTAGGGTCCACCAGTGGAGTTCATTCTGGGCGCCCACTATACAGATAAATACAAATATCACCTGCCTCCTGTTTTTTTCAGCATTAGCCTGCTACCTAGGTCTTGCCTTAGCTCTGTGAGCAAGTTAGTTAGTGATGGGGGCCCCGCAGTTACAGTAAGGAGACAGGTCTTAGGAGGGAGGATAGTTGTGGACCTGCTTCTGTGTCTAGCTCTCGTTGTCATCTCAGCCACCCATCATCTGTATCAGCATCTGTACATAATAAACTGGGTAGTTACAAAGGTTGTCCAGCATATTTTTTTTTTTTATTATTTAGGCCACAGAAGGTGAAAAAAAAAACAAAACATACTCGCCTCTACCTTGTGTTTCGGTGCCTCTCAGTGCCGTCCAGTCCTGCTGGTCGACTGTCTTCTTTTCCTGGAAGTCCTCCCCAAATGTGACGTCCTGGGTCCCTTTCCTTAGGCCACTGAATGGCCTCAATGGTCACGTGACTGTTGAGGCTAATTGGTGGCCTATGGAAAGGACGCATACAGGTAGTGTGAACGGTCACGTTTGGAAGGACTTCCATTGAAGGAATACTACGGAGCTGCAGGACTGGACCAGGTTGGGAGGCACCGAAGCCCCAGGGACAGGTGAGTATGTGTTTTTTTTTTTTTTTTGGTTGTTTTTTTTCACCTCTCCTGGCTTAATTAAAAAAATAAATATTCTGGATAACCCCTTTAAATATTCTACCCAAGTTATTATATGGGCTCAAAGACTGCATGAGATGTTGTGTGCTGCCTATTTGTATGTAGTATAACAAGTGTACGCTGCCATGCACCACTCTTGCAGGGGTAGGGGGCTAAGGGTCGACCAGAAGAATGGAAAAACGGACCTGCTCTATGACAGACAAGAGCGTGGCCTGAGGGACCTCATCGACTATAATGGGGTCATTTGTATGTCTGAAATCACTGGATGGAAAGTCACGCTTGCAACACTTTTTTGTCTGACGATTTCTGATAGATCTGCGCCGGAGACCCAGACGCAGATGTGAACATAGCCTTAGATAGATTGTGAAATGAAATGGTTGCAGTTTTGTCAATCAGGTTAGGGCAAAGCATTGTGCTATACCATGTAACAAAATAAAATACATCAAGACGGACATTACAAAAATGTAGGCACGTTTATGCAGTGATACCCAATGTATATGCTAAATGCATATGTCTTGGAGCGATTTTTCATTTGTAGATGTATGCGTTTAAACGGATGTGCAGTGTGAAAGCTCCCTTACACAGAAGCCTATATATAAATTTAGATGGACATCTTACTTGGGACAGTGAGTGATGGCAATGTCTGTAAAGTTCTGGGGAATATGTCGGCGCTATATAATATATACAATTTCACATTTTGCTCTACTTTATGAGCCCTGAGTTAGAACATGAAGGATGTACAGTTGTTTAGTATGGAGTTACACAGCTTATATGGGCATCAAGTGATGCACGAAGGAAGATATTCCTATTACCTCTGTATATACACAAAATAGACACACAAATATGAAATATTAATAATTTTGGATGTTAATAATATTTGAAAATGATAAAATGTAAATAGCTAATAATAATAATAATAATAATAATAATACATTAATAATAAATTATAATATACCAGTAATAATATAAAACTAATAATCGGCCTTCCTGTGACCACGTTCTATGTATTTATTTAGGCATTACGCTGCTGTGTGAAGTCATTCACTTCCTATATTCAGTACAAATTGCATAGCTGCTATGGCAACCAGAATATGACCGGTCCGTGAGCGTCTGCCATACTACAGCCTGTGCTTGTCCTGGAGAGGAGCTGTGCGGTGACAAGTCACATCTAAATATAAACTATTAGTATAGGCTGAAGATTGCTATCTGCTCTTATGCTGCATTTCTTATTCACTTGTTTTGTGTCATGGAGAACGGACCTGCTTCATTAATATAGTATATACGTACGCACCTAGCTATTGCTATTGATTATATTGCACCATTATCTTCCATTATGAAGTAGTCTATTGTCTGTAATGGATAGGATGTGGGCATGTGCTAGTTTGCCACAAAAATCCTGATGGCCAGGTCCAGTCTAGTAAATGACTGCTTTGCTGTATGTGTTTTCATGTGAATGATAGATAGCGTCTGGAGAAGTTAGAGAGCGACTCCTCAGATTCTGCAGGTCAGATGGGTTGCTAGACCCTTACATTAACTAAACCTCTTAATGGAGAATAGCTTGTTGGGGCAATTTATTATATGATGTTTTTTTTTACCATATAATAGGCTCTTAATCTGTGTTATATTGTTCTCCATTGACTTCCTAGGAATACGCATACTATAGACACATGAAAAACTAGCAAAACGTATCCAGGAAAATATATCTTTGACAAAGCATGAAAACTAGAAGTACATGGGAGATTTATCAAAATTGGTCCAAAGAAAAAGTGGAGCAGTTGCCATGGCAACCAATAAAAATGCACTATGTCACGGGGCTGCAGTGCAGGTCAGTTTGCGCTGTGTCTTGTTGCAGTATGTGGATCAGGTTTAGTAAAGTCACATCCTGTTCACTGATACTGGACCTTACAGCGGATTAACTGATGGTGAATCCATAACGCATTACAATTACGTCCCATATGGATGTACTCTCATTTAGATATCAAGGATTGGCATTTTCAGTTTATTTTGCTCCCACCCAGCCGTTTAGCAGAGATCTGCATCCTGCCTTATATAAGTGAACAACACGTGGAAAAGCTCCAGTGCTTCACATAGTGTCAGGATAGGGAATACGTGTCTGATGACCGGGGCTCTGACTTTTGGGACCACCAGCGATCATGAGAAGGACCTGTGTCCCCTGTGCAAATGGAACACAAGTGCACAAGCACCGCTCTATTTGCTTCTGTGGAACTGAGAGCATTGTACTCAACTATCTTCACCAGTCCCATAGAAGCAAATTGTGTGCTGGTTGTGCATGTGGCATGTACACTACTGCTGCATTGCTCCTGTAGGGTATTAGTGACCTAAACTTCATTTGTATCTAGGGATGTATATGGATCTGAAGGGGCTAAAAATGGTGACCATTTTGGATAGTTTTATGGGCCCTTAGATGATGAGGCTGTGGGGGAAGCATGGTTCCCAGAAGTCCTCTACAGATTGAATCTGCTTGTCTTTGCCACTTGTTGAACTGCATCATGCAAATCTGCCTAGCTATTCTGCACCAGGCAGGTTTGACTGTGCAGTTCAGGAGCTTGGTAAAGCTGGGTGACATGCCATGTGGGTGCCATAGCTGCAGCCACATTGGCTGTTGGCCAGTTTTTCAGAAATACAATAGTTCTAACTAAGGATATTTAGACACATTTGACCATTGTCATCAGCTCCATGTAGTAATTAAGGCAAAGACAACAAAATTCAGGTCTGCTACAAGTAGTTATTATTCCCGAGTTACACCCAAGCAAGTTTCCATCCTGAAAATTACATATGACTGGAGTCTGGCTTAGGTTTCCATTGCATCATTCTCCTAGACCGTTAAAAGCCGTAATGTTTTCCCAAGGATAACAGTACGTTCTTTCATGCAGCGGTCCAGCATGTGCTCAGTATTTGCCAACCAGGGAGCTCTAGAGATGGAGGGTAAGTGTTACAGGCAGGCTGAAGGACTGCATATATAAGCTGCTTCAGTTACATCAGTTAGGCTGAGCTCACACTGCATTTTTTGCAAAATATTCATTGGAAAAATCAGATGAGTATTTTGCCCGTGGAAAACACGATAGAAAACCTGAGGTGCGTTTCTGCCCCAGTTTTGGTCAGGCTTGCATGCACTGGTGAGCCCCTTCAATAGGGTTGATCAGTGTGGTACCATGTGCCGTGAGCTTCTGATGCTGAAGCCGCAACAAGATAGGCCAGGGTGCTTCTTTGTTTAGTGAGCTGGAAAAAGGGCATCTTTGGGGCATTTTTAGAGCAGAATTTGAGGCAGAAAATGTCTCAAAATCAGCTCCAGAAAAGTAGTGTGAACCCTGCCTTAGGCTGTGGTCACACATAGTGAATTGCAGATAAAAAAAAATGCAATGGAAAAGCATTGAAAACAATTTTCATTTTTCTCTGCTTTTCCACTGACTTTTGTATTTTTGCCTTCCTCCATATAAGTCTATGGGGAACATGCTAAAACTTTCAAAAATGTACGTGTTTTAGGAAACTCCGTTTTACGCAGCATTTTTTTTTTCCGCATTGCAGGGTTGAGATTAAATAAAATTTAATTCGCTTTGTTGGGACTGTAAAATGCAGCATTTTTTTCCACTGCATCTCTGCAACAGCCAAAACACTTGTATCTGCTACGTGGCATTATGCTGTTTTTTATGTTTTTCTTGTAGGCAGAGTCCCCTTTAAGAGCAAGTCCCAGGATATTACAGAGGAAACTGTAGAAAAGATGGTTGAGGGGTTAAAAATTCTGTACAGTATTTTTTCAGTTGCGTTAGTTTTTGGGAAACATTTTGTTGCCTAGTTATATAGTGATGCCCTCCAGCTCCTGTATCACTCTGTACCTATACAGACTTGCAATTGTAGCCAAACATAGCTAGAAATGAGTTGTTGGGCAGCAAAAATGGGGTGCACTGAATTTCCTAGATAAAGTGGTCCTCTACCCTGCACTGTGTTCAGAGAAACACAAACTAACGTCTGTTAGTTTGCTGCTTATTTTCCCCCGAGGTGGTGCTCCTGCATAAGCTGTTTAGCCCTTCCTAGTATCATACCATTGGGACGGCAGACACTAACCATACCCCAGAATTATCACCCAGATTTCCACCCACCCTGATGGGCATCCAGTTCCTTCCTGCTACCAAGTATGTATCAATTTTGACAGTAGTTTTGCCATTCTATCCATGAACCAGGAGGATTAGGATGGACACTTCTATGTGTGACGCAGACATAAGAGAGCTGCATTGTGGGTACACAGACTGTTGCTCTTCTCTTCTTTAGGAATCCTTTGCCTCTGGAATCACAGCCAGGTGATAGGAGTGGAAAGGTTTTATAGTAAGAGAATGGCTGGCATTACAATTGTACTGCTGTTTGGCAAATAACAAGTCCAAGTTGCAGCATGTTAACCTGTGACAGGATTATTCATGTTTTATTCCGCTGCTTCCTCAGTGGGTGCCTACCACTCCTAGCTGTCATTACAGTTTATAAAACATTTCGCACCCAGCTTTCTACAGCTTGGATAAGATTTGAAAAAAGTGTTTGTTTGTTTTTTTTTCCCCCAGAAGTAGCGCTACCCATGTCTATAGACAGTGTCTGGTATTGCAACCTATTCAATTGAATATAATAATTAGAGATTCACGTTAAGCCCAACCCTTCTTTACAGGATGTTATACCACTCCTGAAATCCCTTATCATATGGATCCTGTCTAACTTGGTCTTATGGTGCACTCCTCAGCCCTTCCCCCAATATCTCACGTAAGATTAGACCTTCCCAGTGTCTTTCCCTTATGACTTGCTTCTCATGGATCAAGAAGTGTTTTATCCCATTAAACACATCAGTAATGTGTTACCGTGATGGACAGCAAAATTCACTTTGGAACCTTTGGGGACCTAGGACCATGTTCCTGTTCACCCTAACCACGTCATCCATGGGAGGGCATTGTGGTTGTCAGGGGCCTGTCCTGGGCTTATTTGTCTACTATTCCCTTTGTATAGTGGATGACCTTTGTGTGTTTGTCTTGTGTTAGTGTAATGTTGACTTGTGCCTCCAGGCTAACTCATTCCAGGAAGAACATAAAGGGTTAGTCGGCTTTTAAAAACCCTTTTTGAAATATCTTTTTAAGGAATTTTGAGCCAGTACATGAATGGATGAACCTTCCATGTTATGTGTCATCAGTTCACACTGGTGGAGATGGAGTAATGGTGTTTGGTGGAATGTTTTTTTGGCAGATCATGGGTCCTCTTTTACCTGTATATGCCACGAGAAACTGCTGCATGCTTGTGAAGGCCATAGCAGCTCCAACGTGCTACTCGATGGGCGTCTCTAATAAAGTGGCCACTCATTGTATAGGGCTCTGTTCACATCTTGTTCAAGGTATACATCTGAAGTACAGCCATACAGTGAGATATGTCAGCCACAGTGGTAAAGAAATACATAGACTTCAGCCAGATAAAGCAGGTCCGCACTGTACGGAAGGGTGTAGGTGCTTCTGAGAGCTTACTTCAGGGTCCACAGAATGACACTTTCACCAGTCGTCTTTTCACACCTTTTTTATTTATACCCAACTTCCCCTGTAATTCTTTGCCTATTGCAGTGTGATAAACTGTGTCTGCTGAATACATCTCCTGCTGTTTACATCACAGATATTATATAGGTCTGACGTGTGTATTGGTGCTTTGCTATAGTATGACATATATATTGTAGTAATGTATCAGTGACCAAGCAGGCACACTGCTCAGTCAGGGTAAAACAGTGGTGCTCAGAAGAGCGTCTATTAAATAATATTCTTCTTCAGAAAGAATAAGACATATTCCTGAAGGAGCCTAAGCAAGGTCATAGCAGCTGTCATCTCCAGAGGGACTGCTGACCTGGTTAGAGATGGAGGTAGAGAAGGAGCTGTTCTGTGAATACAGGGGCAGGCGACTCTTCCATCTGGTGGAGAATGTGTGAGAGATTTACACTGGTAAGCATATGTGCATGTTCACTGAATGCTGGCAAAGAAAACAGTGCATGGCGGGATAACTATTAAAATCATTGCACTAGATAAGGTATTAGGTTGTAAGGCGGACCTGTATTCCCCATACTATAACAATTATGGAGCATCTTTTCTCATGACTTTGTTTTGTGCCTGTTATTCCTTCTGGAAATATATGACTAAATTGACAACTGGGTGTTATCAGTTAGGGATTTGTCAATACAATCTGACAGATATATATATATATATATATATATATATATATATATTTATTATATGCTCAGAGCATGCACCATATCCAGCAGGTGGCCCCTAAGGATAGGTCTTCAGTTACTAAGTCCTGGAAATCCCCTTTTTAAAAGAACATAAAATTTAGGCAAAACTATATATTTTTTGTTTCTGACCAATTTCCCTAAATTAGACCTAAACAATTAATAATGATATATGCTGTAGTTTTAAATAAGAAAGTCTCACATGTACCACACAAAACAGCTCACTTTTGGGGGGAGATGTCATGAGAAAGGGGATTTTCCTTGTTGGACGACCCAGTTAAGGTGCCTTACTTCATAAAAGTGGATTTAGAGCCCCTTTTGCAGCTTCATCTTCATTGCAATAGGTATAACATGGCTCCCTACCAATTGTGGTGATACTTGTTAAAGCGAACTTCTGGTTTCACAATAAAGAATAATGCCCAGATAAAATACCTAATGCCCTGCTTTTTAATATTTCTGGCGCACTTATTTCAATAACTAGTCTCCTTTTTATTCCTGTAAAAAGGCCACCCATAGATCTAAACTTTCAGAGGACAGAAAGAGGGACAAAACCACTCCTCTAACCCTGCCCTTGTCTACTTGACTCCACCTTATGGCACCGAGTACCTTTGTACCCCTACACACTTTATTTTTTATTTTGCTTACTTATATAGCTCCATCATATTCCGCATCCCTACACTGTCCCAAATAGGGCTCACAATCTAAACTCCCTGTCAATATGTCTTTGGAGTGTGGGAGGAAACCAGAGTACCCAGAGGACTCCAGTGTGCAAGGCATCACTGCTAACCACTGAGCCACTATCATGCTCCCTTGTGGCCCCCACACAATATAATGCCCCCTTGTGGCCCCCTCATAGTATAACGTCCCCCTATAGCCCCACACAGTATATTGTTCTCCTATTGGCCCCCACACTGACTGTGCCCTGCCTCACCATTGTACTCAATTTTTAGGAGCTGACATCTACTAGAGGTACTTCCCGTTGCCCTGGACAGTGGGACAGCACCCATGGTTTCCATGGTTGTGAGGTGAACATAGTATGGTGGCTGACCCCACAATTGCGCCGGTGCTGAAAATGTTCTACACAGGTGTAGTAGGATAGTTAGCCGCACCATCCGGGATCCCCTTGGACATCCTTTATCTTCACCAGAGAAGGTTCAGAAGACCAGGGAGCACCCACAAGTTGGATCATGTGGACACAGCGCTATATTGACCTTGCTAGCATGGACGTAGGGTGGGGAAGACTTCTCAGAGAGGGCTAAGTGGGACTACAGGTTGTTAGTATATATTTAGTGAAAATTCTACTTATATTGGATAACTCCTTACTACAAACACTAAAATACTACAGTATGGGTTTATTCCTATAGACCATGAACAGTGATTCTTATCTATAAGGAGGGGGGCATTATAAATCTGAATTGGTTGTCGGAATAATACTATATATGTAATGTGAAGGACATCTTTGTGAAGCCAGCCAGGACTAAATGTGTCAGAGCCCTAGAGATTAGGGACAGTAGGTGACCATACATTGCTGTGTAACAATTTACCACAGGAACATGGGCAGTCCTGGGCATAAAGCGAGAACCTACATGAATAACCTTATTGTCTAGAAAAAAGCATCTGAAGCTAAAATGGTCTCATGCAATGTTTACTGCCACATTCCTTGTGGGTTTAGGACACCAGCAGAAGGTCTCTGTCGACCTCTGGAAGTAATTTTGTGTCAAAGGAAATAGTTTGATGATATTTTCTATATCAGCATAGAGATATAGCAGAGCTAAATTAAACAATAGGGTTACTTTGTTAAAGCGGTTGTCTAATAGTAGCAAACATGGCTGCAGCAACTTTGTCTGAATCCACAAGAAAATCGAAAGAAGGACAGCACTGTGAAAAGAGGGTAAGAGGATTCCCCCAACTGGATGTAGAGCTAAAGTGACCCATCTCCTGGCCAGAGCAGTAACCATACAAGAAGAAACAGAGGACTCAGGACTTCAGAAGTTCTAGTATATTCAACCATGGTACACAGCCGTTCTCAGGCTCATAGTGGAGCTGAAATGTAGATGTGTACCTACATGGGTGAATAAATCTCTTTTGAAGAAACTGGAGTGCTACTTCATCCTTTTCTTGTATGTCTATGTTGTATGTAGTATTGCAGCTTAGTCCCATTCACCTTAATGGAGCTGCACTGTAATAGCAGGCAACTTGTGGAAGAAGACATCTATGGTTTTTTAATCCTGGCAACCCCTTTTAAGTTAATGTATTCCAATGTAAAATGAATGTAAAAAGCCTTTCTATGGACTGTACACAACACTGGTTATCCTGAAATGTCTGATAGCAGCTGTACAGCAAATGTAGATAGTAGAGACTCTGACTGGCAGGACTTGGTGGGAATTAAAGTTAAACGAGTTGAAGAGTCACAGATTGCAGACTACTGCCATGTCTGTATCTAAATAGGGACAGGAATCTCTCACATTGAGGAGCGCACCAGTGAAGGTGTGTAGAGTTTTGAATTGCCTTTTGCCCTCTACTAAGCATCTGATGAGGGACAAAAATCCCGAAACGGCGCTGTATGCAGATAAGTGAAATTGGCTTGGCTAAAATCCTATTTGCTGTCTCAACACTCGGTGAGTCAAAAGCAAATTGAGGATCTGTTACATCCAACAGAGGGCGTATGAGCTTTCCTGCTCCTTTTCCCATAATTCCTTGTGATACAGTCATATGAAAAAGTTTGGGCACCCCTATTAATCTTAATCATTTTTAGTTCTAAATATTTGGGTGTTTGCAACAGCCATTTCAATTTGATATATCTAATAACTGATAGACACAGTAATATTTCAGGATTGAAATGAGGTTTATTGTACTAACAGAAAATGTGCAATATGCATTAAACCAAAATTTGACCAGTGCAAAAGTATGGGCACCTCAACAGAAAAGTGACATTAATATTTAGTAGATCCTCCTTTTGCAAAAATAACAGCCTCTAGTCGCTTCCTGTAGCTTTTAATCAGTTCCTGGATCCTGGATGAAGGTATTTTTGACCATTCCTCTTTACAAAACAATTCCAGTTCAGTTAAGTTTGATGGTCGCCGAGCATGGACAGCACGCTTCAAATTATCCCACAGATGTTCAATGATATTCAGGTCTGGGGACTGGGATGGCCATTCCAGAACATTGTAATTGTTCCTCTGCATGAATGCCTGAGTAGATTTGGAGCTGTGTTTTGGATCATTGTCTTGCTGAAATATCCATCCCCGGCGTAACTTCAAATTCGTCACTGATTCTTGTACATTATTCTCAAGAATCTGCTGATACTGAGTTGAATCCATGTGACCCTCAACTTTAACAAGATTCCCGGTGCCGGCATTGGCCACACAGCCGCAAAGCATGATGGAACCTCCACCAAATTTTACAGTGGGTAGCAAGTGTTTTTCTTGGAATGCTGTGTTTTTTGGACGCCATGCATAACGCCTTTTTGTATGACCAAACAACTCAATCTTTGTTTCATCAGTCCACAGGACCTTCTTCCAAAATGAAGCTGGCTTGTCCAAATGTGCTTTTGCATACCTCAGGCGACTCTGTTTGTGGTTTGCTTTCAGAAACGGCTTCTTTCGCATCACTCTCCCATACAGCTTCTCCTTGTGCAAAGTGTGCTGTAGCTCTTTGGAGGTGGTCTGTGGAATGTCCTTGACTGTTCTCACCATTCTTCTCTGCCTTTCTGATATTTTTCTTGGCCTGCCACTTCTGGGCTTAACAAGAACTGTCCCTGTGGTCTTCCATTTCCTTACTATGTTCCTCACAGTGGAAACTGACAGGTTAAATCTCTGAGACAACTTTTTGTATCCTTCCCCTGAACAACTATGTTGAACAATCTTTGTTTTCAGATCATTTGAGAGTTGTTTTGAGGAGCCCATGATGCCACTCTTCAGAGGAGATTCAAATAGGAGAACAACTTGCAATTGGCCACCTTAAATACCTTTTCTCATGATTGGATACACCTGGCTATGAAGTTCAAAGCTCAGTGAGGTTACAAAACCAATTTTGTGCTTCAGTAAGTCAGTAAAAAGTAGTTAGGAGTATTCAAATCAATAAAATGATAAGGGTACCCAAATTTTTGCACCGGTCAAATTTTGGTTTAATGCATATTGCACATTTTCTGTTAGTACAATAAACCTCATTTCAATCCTGAAATATTACTGTGTCCATCAGTTATTAGATATATCAAATTGAAATGGCTGTTGAAAACACCCAAATATTTAGAACTAAAAATGATTAAGATTAATAGGGGTGCCCAAACTTTTTCATATGACTGTATGTATCTAAATAGCTATATATAGTGCCACTTTACACCGCTAACTCTGTCTTGATCAATCTTTATTTTCTTTCTTCAGATTGTCGTGCTTTGTTGCCACCCATGGCGTACACTTACAGCTCCTCATCTGCCGCCCCGGTGGGATCCCAGTACTGTGTGTGCAGAGTGGAACTTTCTGTTTCGTGTCAAAACCTCCTGGACCGGGATGTAGCCTCCAAATCTGACCCGTTTTGTGTCTTACTCTTGGAAGTAAATGAGAAATGGACTGAGGTACTGTAATGAATGTGTGATGTCCAACTACATTATCTAGCACTAGGGAATTATTGATCACGGTTCATAGAGTGGCAGCAGTTCTGAGAAATGAGGCTTTAAATGAGAGGTATTAAGTGGCAATAACCAGAGTTTTAGTGCCCCTGAGGATTAAAAGGTGACCTTAGAATTCACATTCATGTTATCTCACAGCTCAGAAAATGGATTTTCTTTTTTTTTTTTTGCTATTTTCAGTGCAATGAACTTATATTACATTTGGGGCTCACAACATATATGACTGTACTGTAAATGTTTAAGTAGCACAACAGACTGATCTCACTAAAGGGGTTGCTTCATATTCTCCTACTATGTATGTGGATTTACTAGAGGGGTACTCCCTCCATGAGAAAGAGCTGCTGTAAAGAGCAGTTGATCATCAGTGTTTGGAAACTGATCAAGGGTGATCAACTGATTACTAGGGTGGCTTAATTTTAAACAGGGTTTATCCAGATGAGACAACCAGACAGTATCAGGCACTGTCATTTGCGTAGATCCATCAGAGCTTGTTTAGTTACAATCACAAAACAAACAGTGTCCCTATCATAGTAGACTGCACTGAGATGTGATGACTTATCATGCTTTCTGCAGATTTATATATTAAAGGGTACTTGAGTTTTCATGAAAAGTTGAAATATCTACAGCCTTCATACATGATGCCCTACTAATTTTCCTGCTGCTAATATCCCCATTATGACAGTAGCACATTTTACATTTGTCTCTGAGGCTGTGGGCGTGTACACCAAGGAGCAGTCTTCCCCCTTGTGATGAACCGACCCTCAGTTTTATATCTTTCTTGGAAGTGTGTTTTACTTGCTTAGGTCAGTCCTTCCCCCACTTGGAATGCGGTGCTTTAGTTGAGTCCACATTGCTGGACGATACGCTTCACTGGTTTTATGTGTGTTCATTGGAGATGGCTTGCTATAGCCAGGCACTTTTATTATCCCTGGCCAGATGGGATGGGGGATAGAAAGCCTTAACTTCATCCTTCTCTCCGAGGGTTCTGCAAAGGTGGGAGAAGGGGGGCTGCCTGGGTGCAAGGGGTGGGTGGAGCACTAGCCATATGCTGTGGGCAGACCTGGATTCTGGGGTCATTCAGCATGGAGGCAGTAAGGAGCTCTGATCTGGGAGAAGATAAGAGGGCCTGCCCTACTGAGGAATGCTTTGAGGGCCTAGTTCTGGACAGCATGTAGAAGGATTGTTTTATGCAACTTGCTTAAGCTTGCGCCCTAGGCCCAAAACTCTGCTGTGGCCTAGAGAAACGGACTACAAGTCTATTGTGTTGAGCATGGAAGAGAGACAGCTAGGACAAAGCTGTGTGCTCAGGTATTTTTTTCTAATCTTTATTTCCTTTTATTTTGGTGTATTGTATCATTTCCCTTTTGCTTGTATGTTTATGCTTGATCATATTAATATTGTATATTTCTGTATATGCTATTAATCCATACCGACCCACTTGGGTTATTAAATATATAAAATTTATATCGCTCATTTCATTTTATCCTATGACCCGGTCTACTCACGGTGTGTGAGTGGGAGGTTAAGAAAGAAGTTTGATCGCAGGCGTGCCAGGCGGCTGGGCGAGGCGATATTCTTCACAGTGGTGGCAGCGTGGTGGGATATTAGGGTAACAGTGTGTGGGTGTGGTATCACGCAGACACTGGGGATTGCGGCAATCCTATGGAACGAGCGCGGTATGAGATCAAGCTTAAAATACGGTGAAAGTTTGGTACAGTACTGTTCCCTCCCTTCTTCTTTTTTCTGTCCTATCTTTTATTTGGAAACGGCTTCCAGTGGATGGCTGGTGGGACCAGAAGCATAACCAAACGTCTGCAGGACTTGGTTGCTGCTGAACTCCAGGAGATGGCAGATATGGAAGCTACCATAGCCATGCAGGAGGCGGAGCAAGGTCCTGAGAGGCTGGCACCAGACAACATCACCATGCCAGACGGTTCTGCAGGTGCCCGGACCCCAGAGGTAACTGTGCCTGGAGGGACCAGTAACCCCAGTTCTGTGGGGGTAACGGACTTATACTTGCAAATGGCCTTACAGCAGATAGACGCCAGTGACTATAGCGCCCTTCTGCAGGTGATTCACCAGTACCAAGAAGCTGCAGAGCGCCGGGTGGAGAGAGAAGCTGCAGAGCGCCGGGCGGAGAGAGAAGCTGCAGAGCGCCGGGCGGAGAGAGAGGCCGCTGCTGCAGAGCGTCGGGCGGAGAGAGAAGCTGCAGAGCGCCGGGCGGAGAGAGAGCATCAGCTTGAGCTAAAAAAGCTGGAACTTTGCCAGCAGGCGCAACCTTCCCCTGCACCAACTCCAGGAGCCCGAGCACTAAAGATCCGATCCGAGGACTTTCCAATCTTGGAAGATAACGGGGACTTGGACTCGTTCGTGCGGGGATTTGAGCGGGTGTGTAAGCAGCATCATATTCCCCAGGCAGAGTGGGCCCGTTACCTGTCTCCCCGGCTGAAGGGAAAAGGCTTGGATGTTTCCACGAGCTTACCAGTGGACGCGGACTATGAGACCATCAAAGCGGCGCTGATCCGGAGATACCGGCTCACGCCGGAGGTGTACCGCAAAAAGTTCCGGAATATCCAGCGGGGTCCCACAGAGAGCTATGCGGATGTTCTGCACCACTTACAGGTTACATTCTGGCAGTGGATCAAAGGACTTACTGTCACCACGTTTGAGGGAATTGGGGATCTTATGATAAAGGAACAATTTCTCCAGGTGTGCCCTCTGGAGGTCCGCCAGTTCGTGTGTGATCGGAAACCCACAACAGCAGACAATGCTGCAGAGATTGCTGACGACTATGTGTCCACCAGGGAGCAAGGGATCAAGAGAGGAGCCACACTACAGAGACCCTCAAGCTGGAAGGAGGGGCAAAGTTGGAGTTCACCACAGCCTGCGGTCTCCAAGTGGGGTAAGACAAACTCTGTCCCGGGTGCCCCCTCTACTTCCCCTGTCCCAAGAACTCTGGGCGCCCCGGGGACCCCCTCCAAGTACCAAGGAGAGGCCCGGCGGTGTCATGCTTGTAACCAGCCAGGACATTTCAAGGCGGAGTGCCCCAACCGCTCTAAGAACCCCCCTGTTTCCCCAGCCACGGCAGCTGGCTCATCTGTATACTTGGTGGGGAGGGAGGGGTTGCAATCCAATGCCAACAGTCAACAGGTCATTGTGGGGGGTAAAGTGGTCATGGGATTTCGGGACACTGGGGCGCAGATTACTCTGGTGCAACCTGACTTGGTCCCTGCGGACAGTATTATCCCTGGAAAAAATCTGACCCTGAAGGGTATTGGACAAGAACGCATAACTGTGCCCATGGCTTGCGTCCATTTGGACTGGGGTGCGGGAAAAGGGATGCGTGATGTGGGGCTAATGTCTGATCTGCCTGCCAATGTACTATTGGGAAGAGATTTGGGGCCCTTGGTGTCCCAATATGGGGTGGGAGTAGCCCCACCTCGCTGTGACAAAATGTCTGTACTGAAGGATGATTTTAATGAGGTGTTGAAGCCTGTCACACAGACGCAGGCAGAGGGAGGGGTCAGCCTTTTGTCTCCCCCTGCTATATGTCCAGCTAAAGTGATCAGTGAGCATGTGAATGAGACATTGTGGAATGCTGACCTGGCTATAGCCCCGCCCACATCTGCGGGTGATGAGAGCCCCCTCAGTGTGACCCTGGCTCAGCCATTCCCCCATGCAGTTCACTATGAATCAATGAATGAATGCAATGTCAATGTAATTGCTAATTCTTGCCTTGCAGGTTTACAGGGTAGCTCTTCTGAGATGCTGGGGGCAACCCCAACTGAGGACAATGTGCCAGGTGGTCAGGTGGGTCACGGGGATCTCAGGGCCGATCCGGATGAGGAACGGACTGCTGGAGTTGCGGTGGTGACCCGCAGCCAGAGTGCTAGAGGGGTGGAAGGCGCTCCGACCCCTGAGCCGTTCCCTCTGTCACCCGGAGATGGCACTGAGGCCGCCGTGACTAACCTCCCCACACTGGAGCCGGAGGAGCCCGGCGGGTATGTGACATGCACATCTCTTCTGTCTGGTTCCAGTCAGGAGTTCAGGGACGCTGTCCAAGCTGACCGCAGTCTGGATGCATTGAAGGAGCGTGCTGATCAACCTCCCTTGGAGTCGGACAAGGACCGCGTGAACTGGGAGCAAGGGAGGTTGTACCGGGAAACGATCCCCACAAAGGGAAAAGAAAGTCGGCTCAGGGAGAAACATTTAGTGGTACCCCAACCCTACCGGGTGGAGTTGTTGCGGATTGCTCATGATATTCCACTGGCAGGCCACCTGGGGATCGCTAAGACCAAGGCTCGCCTCAGCCATTTATTCTACTGGCCTAAGATGGGGACAGATGTAGCTAAATACTGCCGTTCATGTGACACTTGTCAGAGGATGGGCAAGGCGGGGCAAGGCTCCAAAGCACCAATGATACCTATGCCCATCATAACCGAACCTTTCCAGCGGGTGGCTGTGGATCTCATTGGACCCCTGTCCATTCCCAGCCGCACCGGGAAACATTTCATATTGACGGTAGTAGACTATGCTACTAGGTTCCCGGAAGCTGTCGCTCTGTCTTCTACCCGGGCTGATGTAGTGGCCAAGGCTCTGGTAGGCATCTTCTCCCGTGTTGGATTTCCCAGAGAGATGCTCACAGACCAAGGTACCCAGTTCACGTCTGCCTTGATGCAAGGCCTGTGTAAGGTAACAGAGGTGCAACATCTGGTGTCCAGCCCGTATCACCCACAGACCAATGGCCTGTGTGAACGGTTCAATGGCACCCTGAAGCAGATGCTCAGGATGTTAGTCGAGTCCCACGGGCGCGACTGGGAGCCTTATCTCCCGCACCTGCTGTTCGCTTACCGGGAGGTGCCGCAAGCCTCAACGGGGTTCTTCCCCTTTGAGCTCTTGTACGGGAGACGTGTACGTGGGCCCCTAACTCTTGTGAAAGAGTCCTGGGAAGGAGAAACAGCCATCCAAGGTGTGCCAGTCGTGCCCATGGCCCGAGTGCAGACGGCATGGGGTGCTGGAGGTGGGACCCAAGAAGGGGGTGTGTCAAATGTATTACCTGTCAATGTATTGTGGAGGGATGGTTTGGGGAAGCATAATCTCAGTCATTTGCCCAAGGTATCACCATCACCCACCCAAGTACAGGAGGAACAGGGTGTAGGCCCAAAGGGGCAAGGCGTCTGGGAGGGAGGACAGGGTCCAAACATACCTGTGCCAGAACCAGAGGTGCCCCTAGGTTTGGAAGCAAAGGGGGAGGTGCAGAATCCCCTAGAACTCTCCCAACTAGCGGCTAGTGTGGGAGAGACCCTTAGAGACTGCCAGGAAGGGGTCTCTAAACTGGTATCACAAGGGCCTGGGGTTGCGAGTGTGGATCTGCAGGATGCCAGCACTCAGCACGAGGTCCCAGTGCAGGCCGGGGGTAGCCAGGTGGGCGGAGACTGCCGGGATGGGGTCTCAGCACCGGTACCACAAGGGCCTGGGGTTGCGAGTGTGGATCTGCGGGATGCCAGCACTCACAACGAGGTCCCAGTGCAGGCCGGGGGTAGCCAGGTGGGCGGAGACTGCCGGGATGGGGTCTCAGCACCGGTACCACAAGGGCCTGGGGTTGTGAGTGTGGGTCGGAGGGACCCAGAGCAAGCAGGAGGTAGCCAGGTCTACTTAATTCAGAGCCTGAACCTTAGAAGAGTCTCCATTCAGACAGGAGAGGAAGAGGGTATCAGTACGCCAGGAATATGGTCAGGGACCAGCGCAGGTCCCGGCGGGGTGAGGCCGCCAAGGTGTCCGCGGAAGGCGATCTTAGGATCGTCCTTCCTCCCGACACGCTCTAAAAGGGGGAGGTGTGATGAACCGACCCTCAGTTTTATATCTTTCTTGGAAGTGTGTTTTACTTGCTTAGGTCAGTCCTTCCCCCACTTGGAATGCGGTGCTTTAGTTGAGTCCACATTGCTGGACGATACGCTTCACTGGTTTTATGTGTGTTCATTGGAGATGGCTTGCTATAGCCAGGCACTTTTATTATCCCTGGCCAGATGGGATGGGGGATAGAAAGCCTTAACTTCATCCTTCTCTCCGAGGGTTCTGCAAAGGTGGGAGAAGGGGGGCTGCCTGGGTGCAAGGGGTGGGTGGAGCACTAGCCATATGCTGTGGGCAGACCTGGATTCTGGGGTCATTCAGCATGGAGGCAGTAAGGAGCTCTGATCTGGGAGAAGATAAGAGGGCCTGCCCTACTGAGGAATGCTTTGAGGGCCTAGTTCTGGACAGCATGTAGAAGGATTGTTTTATGCAACTTGCTTAAGCTTGCGCCCTAGGCCCAAAACTCTGCTGTGGCCTAGAGAAACGGACTACAAGTCTATTGTGTTGAGCATGGAAGAGAGACAGCTAGGACAAAGCTGTGTGCTCAGGTATTTTTTCTAATCTTTATTTCCTTTTATTTTGGTGTATTGTATCATTTCCCTTTTGCTTGTATGTTTATGCTTGATCATATTAATATTGTATATTTCTGTATATGCTATTAATCCATACCGACCCACTTGGGTTATTAAATATATAAAATTTATATCGCTCATTTCATTTTATCCTATGACCCGGTCTACTCACGGTGTGTGAGTGGGAGGTTAAGAAAGAAGTTTGATCGCAGGCGTGCCAGGCGGCTGGGCGAGGCGATATTCTTCACACCCCTCCCCTATCCATTATAAGCATTACTGGTTTCTTAACCTTGAACTCTGCCAGGAGTGATTATACAATAGCAAACAAATAGAAATGAGAAACAAATGAGAAAAGCCTAAGTGAGCATACTATAGGAGATCCAGGAACACTGAACTGTTAATACAGGGCAAATACATGCAAGCATGATGCAGCTAAAAGATCCCCGACAAAGGAAAACGAACAATCTATGAGCACAGTCATTAAAGCTGCTTACTGTCTGTGAATAATATACCATTTGTAGTTAAAAGAAGCAGATAGAAGATTTTTTTTTACATTGTAAGCTGTGAGATGTGCAGAATATTCAGTCTAGTGCTCAAAGAAAGCCGTGCGAGGAGAACAACCTCTCCCCTTTTGCATTCACTGTGTGAAGAGGCCAGTCCCTCCTCCTTCAACTCACTTTGAAGCCTTCTTGCTATTTAATGTTATCTGTGGACGGGACTTTTCTAGTAACAGGGAGCGAACTGCAAATTCTTAGAAGGGAGACACCTAGTGGTAGGAACTTTAGAGAGATATTTCAGACAGAAAGCAGTCACATTTTTAATTCAAGTACATTACATTTTGGCCCAGAATAATATGCTCCATGAAATGAGTTGTCTGAAAAGTTAGTGACCATCTAAATTCAGTAGTAACACAGTATTCAGTAAGCTCCAAAGCTCCCCCTAGTGGTAGCTGCAGTCAGCAAGCATTTTATCTTTTTTTAAGGAAATCTGTTGCCAAATGGTAGTATCCAAGGGACCCTGATCCCAGTAGTGGATCAGCAAAATGCAGTAATTTTTATGAAATCTTTTTGTTAGGTTCCTTCCTAAATGCTATGTGAGCCAGGAAGCCTTGTGTGTGTTTTTTTTTTAGCACAGGTTCCACTCACTACTGATTGACTTCCCTAATAGGGCCCTCTCAGACTCCTCTTCGTTTTTCAGCCCTCTGGCTCCTCACAGTGAATATCCGAAGCAGATGAATGAGGCCGATCAGCTGATTTTCTCATGCTGTGGGTTCTGGAGCTGATTAGCTGCAGAATCCACAGCATGATCCAGAAGGATGCTTAATTTTTTTAGGGTCTTGCTCTGATCCCTGCCTCCCATTGAAAACAATGGGAGGCTAAATAAGGGTGAAATCTGACATGGATTTTGAGGCAGAATCCATTTTATGAAAACTACTGCATATTGCTAAGTAGTATTTTATTGAATGTCATTCATTTATGCTGCCTACTGCAACATAAACCTGGTAGCAGATTCCCTTTAAGCCTTTGACTTTATAGAGAGACTCTTGGTCTGGAGAACGAAGCACAAATCAGCACTGAAGGTTTATGTGCAGTCTACGTGGCCTTGCTGGGAATAAAGCCAACAGCTATTCCTCCTGATCCCTATGTACATAAAAGTTTGGCTTCGGCCGAATGTGCCAGCGTTCTCTACAGGGTAAGGAGCGTAAGCTCCCTTTTGGACACTTCTGGTGTTGACTTACCTCCAGTGAGAACAAAAGAATCGGGTATGTTGAAATCCAACATACTCTTTTTTTTGCTCCTGACACCTGCATCAGGGAAAGTGGGACACTCTCTCTAGATGGTCGGCCAGCCCCAGTGGGTATGGTTGACAGTCATCTAATGTGTATGGCCACTTAAGAAGTGGAATAGTGGACTAATAGTAGAATACATAGCCAACCTCATCTGTATTATGCTAAATGATGCTGCAGATTAGATTTTTAGTTGTTATTTAGTGGAATCTAGTCCTGTGCCAGGAACATATGACTGGGAATATCCATAGACATTGTTTTGCTGCATGCGGACATTTCATATCTGTGTTGACTATGGATCAGTTCACGCACAATGTAGAGATGGATCTCTTGTTTTGGTGTCTTAGATTCTACATTTAATTCTCTCAATTCCACTGAATCCTTTGTATATATGACATGCTCTACTGACTTCAATCTTCCATATTTGTGGTTCAGTCCTGCACATCCTGCTAATCCCAGTCTACCAGATGTTTGGATTCTTACAACATTACAATAATTCCTGACATACAAGATTACCAGCAGCACAAAAAGAACTGTCCTAGAGAGCACATGCCCTCACTGAGCGTCACTGTGAAGGACTAAAGCTTCCTTCTTATTTGATTTCTCAGACAGAAGTTGAATTGGAGCATAAAGTGTGATCTTAGGCTTTAGGTCAGGTTCATGCGTTTTACTCTTAGTTGGCCGGTCCTGGCCTGTTAATAAAATGGGTTCATTTGTCTGGAGCAACCATCAAGTACCCCCATAAATATATTGAAATATTTGGTAAAATGCCCAAGATTTTCTCTTATAGAACGTTTTCTACTACATTTCTATCTTCTTTCTTTAATAATTATGATTGGGTGTTGTCCCCCTACGATAGGGGTTGTTGTCACCCACATTACACATAACAGCATATAATGTATGCTATTTTACCACAACATAACTCCTGTTATCCAGCCTGTGTGTCAGTCTTCACATCTAGCATTGTATTCCAGAGGTGGAGAATGAGCATAGCCATAGATTGTACAGTATATAAAGCATGGAGTTGTTGGAGGATACAGCCCCCTCCCCTATTCAGAACTTTAAGCAGTAAACCAATAAAATTATCAATAAGCAATGTATGGAGGCTTCCTGAAAAAGCTCTGTGGGGGAAAAAGGCTTCAACAGTGCTTTTTCCATAAGAAATTTACTGAAATATGTACATTTCTATCTTGTAAAACCTTTTCCGATCAGTCTCGTGATAATGGGACATTCTCCTCCGGACGCTGGGAAGTTGGAGAGCCTCCAAATGTCCTGTTTACTTGTTGCAGTTTTTCTTAATACAAATTATTCTGAAAATCAACCCCAGCATGCAGCCTGCCCTGTAGAAATAGGTCACTGCCGTATTATGAGCCATGTAACCCCTTTATGACAGTCATTTCTTATGGATTGTGCTCTTTCTATCGTCCTTTGTCCGGGGTAGTGTTGGATTGAAGTGAAAAAGCGAGAACAAGCCGTTCCGATTTTCTCCTGTTGGCTAAATAAGGCTGGAGACCAGGCTGATAATCTTTTGCGTGGGCAGTTTTTCTTGCACAAAATAGTACAGTAAATTAAGACAGCAGGACCATTTACCCTCACAGTGGGGCTAATTTTATGGAAATTTTTTTTTCTAAGGTTTCTTTATGGCTAGAAGTTCAGAAAACGGTGACCTTTTAAATCTGTCTCTAATGGAACCCACGGGAGCTTTTATGGGGCCTGTAAAAGTATTTTCACCATACGAAAAGAAAGCCGAGTGTTTGTAATATGCAGAACGAGTGCTACATAATAACAGTCTTTATGTCTATTTGTAGCACATTGTCTGTGGCGCTCGGATTGTAGAGGTGAGCCTCTCCTCCCTCCGCTCCTGAACCCCGTTCTTTCGTTAATTGACACGTCTGTGATGTTAATCTATTTCATACAATGTAAAAGTCATTTTCTTTATTACATTTTTTTTATTATTTTACTCCAACTTTTTATTTT
Organism: Leptodactylus fallax; assembly: GCA_947044405.1. Lineage (NCBI taxonomy): Eukaryota > Metazoa > Chordata > Amphibia > Anura > Leptodactylidae > Leptodactylus > Leptodactylus fallax. The sequence continues at coordinate 4,531,207 of CAMRHE010000088.1, forward strand.
TTTTTTATTATAAACGCCAACATGTTCTATCTGGAGCAGAGCTAAAGAACACCAGACAAAAAGAATGACTAAAAAGTGACAAAGAGGGTCTATTAATGGGGTTGTCTCATCATGACTACATCATTCTGATTGAGAATTACATGTGAATATGGCAGGTATAGGTGGACTACTGTCGTGTTTTTTTTCACCCTTAGGGTGGGTTTACACTACCGTTGGATGTCTGTTCTAATTGTGTCTGTTAAAAGAAAAAAAAAAAAAAAAAACGGACACCTATCACAACAGACAATAACGGAAACTAAGGGTGGGTTCACACTTGCGCCGGAGTCAGTCCGCCACGAATCCGACTGAAAATCTCGGAAAACTGTATCAAGTTTTTTCGCTGGAAACAAAGTCAGACATGCAGGACTTTGTTTCCGCTGAAAAAAAAACTGGATTTGCGGCGCAGAGGGTGTAAGTGCACACCCGCGCATTGCTTTAAAAACCCATTCAAATGAATGGGTTTTTAAGCAACCATCGCAAACCTTTCCCTTTCTAGTCCCTATACAGTTTTCCGAGATTTTCAGTCAGATTCACGGCGGACTGACTCTGGCGCAAGTGTGAACCCACCCTAACTGATGTTAATGTGTCTGTTTTTTTAACTGATCCATTTAATGGACACATTAGCATCAGGTAGTGTCCATTTTTTTTCTTTTTTTTGTTTCTGCTTTCTGAGCATGTGCAGAAAAATGGACACCCGTCCGTTACCCATAGACTTTAATGTTAAAAAATAACAGATGCTTGACGTCCGTTATGAAACCATTATTTTTCACAGACACAAAAGTCCTGCAAGCAGGATTTTTTTCCGCGAAAAATAACGGACACATGACGGATTTGGTGTAAACGGACACTAACGGACATCAGATAAAATCCCATTGAAATCAAAGGATTTTTTAACGGATTTGTGACGGTTCTGCTAGTGTCTGTTGCTAAAATCTTGTAACAGACAATAGCAACGGACACTACTGACAGTCACCAGTGGTAGTGTCAACAACACCTTAGTTGACTGAAAATTCAAGTGTTTGGCATTATTGACCAAACTTGTGACATTGTTTACCACTTTGTGGATGGTCACTCTGTTGGGTTTTTTTTTCTACTGTCTTCCTGATCTGACACTCAGATCAGACAATTGACCATATTCTGTCTCCTCATAATCCTGTCTGTATAGGCAGCTTAAAGGGGTTTTACGTATAACATTAAGTAACCCTTATGGTCACATGCTCCTTCCGTTGCTGCAATGTTATGGACGGGAGTGTCCCCAACACAACCCAGGCAGACGGTAGAATGGGGGCTGTGCGACTTCCCATATAAAGAAAACAGCACAGAGGGGTCAAGAGCATCACATAGTAAATGGTGGCTTTAATTCAGTGCACTGTTAGCTTTGCTGGTATGTGCCCCGATGCCAAAGATATTGGTGCTGTTAGTTTTGGCATCAATATCCCTCCACTGTCAGAATAGTAGGCCTTAAAGCCTAGCGTCATCACTGAACTGTGAGGAACGAGGAACCCGCCCCACCCCCCAACAGTGTCCTCAAGCACATGCGGTTTTATATACCGCTAGAAAGCCGACAGTTCACTGAATTCATGTGCATGAATGTGTCAGCTTTCCCGTTATGTGCCCCGGGGCTGGAGATATCGGTGCCATTACATTTGGCACCGATCTCTGCCTACCGTCAGAAGGGCGTTCCTGACAGTCTAGCTAAGCTGTGAGGAACGCCCCCCCCCCTGACAGTACTCGTTCATAGCCCTGTACTGTCGGAGGAGGCTTTCCTTACCACCCTGTGATGACGCTGAGCTGTGAGTAACGCCCCCCAGCACAGTGCTATGGACGAGTACTGTCAGGGGGGGCGTTCCTCACAGCCCAGATAGACTGTCAGGAACGCCATTCTGACAGAAACTAACGGCACCGTTATCTCCAGCCCCGTGGCGCATAACAGGAAAGCCGACATTGTGTTGAATTCAGCGCAGTGTTGGCTTTCTAGCGGTATATAATACCGCATGTGCATGAGGGCATTAAAAGATCCTCTTTAAAACGCCTTCCTGACATCCACCGTAATAGTACTGCGGATGTTGGGTGTTTAAAGATGACGGCCGCTTGGGAGTCGTGCAACCGCCATAGCCACCGGGTCTCTGCTGTTTTATCGATCAAAGCTGACCGAGGTGCCACTTTACTGGCGGCGCGCGGGCGCTGCCATTTTGCTGGGGATCGCTGGCACCCGGAGCAAGCTCCGGGGCCGGCGTCCCATTGCTATGACAGCCAGGAGCCTTCTAAAGGCTCTCAGGCCTGTCTTTCATTAGTTAATAGAAATGCCTTTTTTTGCAATGCATTAGCATTATAATGCATTGCATTAGAGATCAGACCCCCTAGGGGGTCTAATAAATGCAAAAAAAATAAATAAATAAAAAAAAAAGTAAAAAAAAAAAAATATATATATATATAAATAAAATAAAAAAATATTCAAAGTTCTCAAATCACCCCCCTTTCCCTAGAACATATATAAAAGTACTTAAATACTGTGAAACACATACACATTAGCTATGTCCGAAAACGCCCGATGTACAAATCTATTAAAATATTTTTCCAATACGGTAAACGCCGTAGCGGGAAAAAAAAAATCAAAAGTGCCAAACCGCCATTTTTTCACAGTTTTTCCTCTGATAAAAATTTGAATAAAAAGTGATCAAAGCAATAGCAATTCCTCAAAACTAAAAAGTACACCTGGTCCCGCAAAAAAAGACGCCCTATGCATCCCAGTACGCGGAAGTATAAAAAAGTTACGGGTATTAGAATATGGCGACTTTTAGAAAAAAAAATCTTTTTAGCACAGTTTTGGATTTTTGTTAAGGGGTTAAAATATAAATAAAACCATATAAATTTGGTATCCCCGGAATTGTACCGAAACATAGAATACAGGTGATGTCACTTTGGCTGCAGAGTGAACGCCGTAAAAACGAAGCCCGTAAGAAAGTCGCACAAATGCGCTTTTTCTTCAAATCCACCTCATTCTGATTTTTTTTTTCCAGCTTCCCAGTACATTGTATAGAATAACTACACTGTGTTCCAAATTATTATGCAAATAATATTTTCTCATATTTTCCAAAATTACCTATATGAATTGCAGTCATTGTAATTTTCCAGTCATCAACTATTCGAGTATAATTGAAAGGTTTTTGAACAAACTGCCTATGATAACAGTATATTTAAAAAAAAAATAAACACTCAAAATGCATGTTTTAAATTATTATGCACAGCAGAATTTGCAACCTTTTAATTTTTTTATGAACAAAAAAATGGTCATTGTGAAATTATAAGCATTAGCAGGTTATTACAAACTGAAATCAAACAGTTTTCAAGCCAAACCTTTATTCGAGTGTGATGTTACATTTGCACATAAGACCCCTTGTTCGAAAGAAGCTTCTGAACTCTCGTCCATTGAATTTGTCAGTTTTTGGATGGTTTCTGCTTCAATTGTTTTGCATGAGGACAGAATACCCTCCCAGAGCTGTTGCTTAGATGTGAACTGCCTCCCGCCATCATAGACACTCCTTTTGATGATGCTCCAGAGGTTCTCAATGGGGTTGAGGTCAGGGGAGCATGGGGGCCACACCATAAGTTTGTCCCCTTTTATGCCCATAGTAGCCAGAGATGCAGATGTGTTATTTGCAGCATGAGACGGTCCATTATCATGCATGAAAATGATCTTTCTGCGGAATGCATGGTTCTTCTTCTTGAACCATGGCAGGAAGTGCTGTTTGAGAAACTCCACATACATTATGGAGTTCATCTTTACCCCTAAAGGGGCCGACAATCTCTTTCCCCATGATTCCAGCCCAAAACATTACTCCACCTCCTCCTTGTTGGCGCCGTAGCCGTGTTTGCATGGGGTGTCCATCAACAAGCCATCCTCCACTCCATCCATCTGGACCATGGAGCGTTGCACGGCACTCATCGGTGAACAAAACAGTTTTGAAGTCAGTCTTCATGTATTGTTTGGCCCACTGGAGCCGTTTTTGCTTGTGTGCAGTGGATAGAGGAGGTCGACAGGATGGCTTACGCACAGCTGCAAACCTCTGAAGGACCCTGCATCTTGTTGTTCGGGGGACGTTGGAGGCACCAGCAGCTTCAAAAACTTGTCTGCTGCTATGACAAGGCATTTTTGAAGCTGCTCTTTTAACCTGACGTAATTGCCTGTTGGAAAGAATCCTCAATTTTCCCTTATCAGCACGCACACGTGTGTGCTGTGAATCAGCTACATACTTCTTGATTGTGTGATGATCACGATGAAGTGTCTTGGTAATGTTGATTGTAGTCATGCCTTGACCTAAACACTCCACAATTTGTTGCTTCTCAGCAGCCGACACATCCTTTTTCTTTCCCATTTTGGCTGAAAATGTAGGCTGCTTAATAATGTGGGACAGCCTTCTTAAGTAGTCTTGCCTTTAATTGGACACACCTGCCAAACTAATTAGCACAGGTGTCTGCAATTGAGTTTAACTGACAAACAAAAAAATTCTTACCTTATCACTCCTAAACACTTTTTGCATAATAATTTGGAACACAGTGTAATGGTAGCATCATGAAGAAAAATTTGTCCTTCAAACATAAAGATCTCATATGACTCTGAGAGCAGAAAAATAAAAAAGTTATGGGGTTTGGAGGGGGGGAGTCTAAAACGAGAACCAAAAAATTCCTCCTGCAGGAAGGGGTTAAAGTGGCATAAGTTTTACTTTTTTAACATATTGGAGTAGGTTAAAGAGAAGTTGTTGCCACTGCTTTTATTTTCAAGTGATTGTTTGCCATTGAAGAGATGTCTGGCAGTGAATTGAGCAGTTTAGCAGGCAGGCGAGGAGCAGGTAACTAGAGATGGAAGCATTTTTCTCTGGTAAGATATTTAAAAAAGATTCTTATATTCACCTGAAATATTCATGGACAAAAAAATGGTGAAACAACAATTACACTTTTAGGCTAGGGCCCCACATAGTGAAACGCAGCAAAAAAAATACTGCAGAAAAAAAATGCGGCGGAAGCGCTGCATTGCGTTTTCAGAGTTTTCTTCTGCGGACTTTCTTCCCTTATTATAACTATATGAAAAACACCACCGTTTCCGCAGGTATAATTGACATGCTGCGATTTTTAAAAAATGCTGGATTTTTTTTTTAAATCACAGCTTTTCTGCTGCAGATTTTTTTCTGCAATATGTGGATGGGATTAGCCAGAATCCCAGTCACTTTGCAGGTACACTTGTTTTTTTCCCACAGTGTGAGTGTTTTTTTTTTTTTTTTTTTTTTTGTTTTTCTTTTCTCTGCGTTTTACTACTTGGAGCTTTAACCTTAGAGTGGATGGAATCTGCAATTGAGGTTCCTAATGGAATCTCTAAAGTAGGTGTGAACACAGTCTTAGCAGAAATTCTAATAACTGACCTGAAAAGCAAAAAAAAAATATCTGTGTAGAGTAAATCTGTACCCAGATTTACGGCAGGCTGTAGCCCTACGCCAAATATTGTCAGGAAGTGTTTGTGGAGACAGGAGGAAGGAAGCTGCTGCCTAGCAAAATAATGCAGACTGAATGCTGTGCTGGTCCAGATCTCCACCCTATGTAGCATTGCTAGATCACTGTGCAAATGCAATGTGAAAACAACTCCTTAATGTCTTCAGCTCTTTACACTGGCTGGTCAGGTCCTTAATCCTCCAAACTGCTTTACTCTTCTCTAACCATAGTTTACAGCAATGTTCATACAGAGTTTGAACAAAATAACAGAACTACAGTGATGACTGACACAGGAGGCTGAGAGCCTTTGGAGTTCAGGGGGCACTTCTTAGGACTTTTTTCAACTCTGTAGTGGCATCAGCCATCTTCTTCGGAGTGGCCTGCTGGGGGAGCAGTATATCAACCAGGGATAGAAATAAACTTGACAAGCTGGTTAGAAGGGCCAGCTCTGTCCTGGGGAGCCCACTGGACCCGGTGCAGGTAGCGGGTGACAGAAGGATACTGTCCGTGGTGAGCTCCATGCGGGAGAATAACTTCCATCCCATACATGAGACCGTGATAGTGCTGGGCAGTACTGTCAGTGACCGACTGCTTCACCCTTAGTGTGAGAAGGAGCGCTATCGGAAGTCTTCCCCCCCCCCGCTGCGGTCAGGCTGTACAACCAACACCGACCTAAGCGGAGATTAGTCCATACAAAGAACAAGAACTGAAATATCTTTCTGTCTGGGATATCCCCACCCCCCCACCCCCGCTACTTCCTATCTGTCTGTCTACTATCAATGAAGTGCCTCTTACCCTGGAACATTCTTGTATATGTTGTATTTGTATTGCTTATCTTTGCTCCTGTAACACACTGAATTTCCTCATGGTGGGACTATTAAAGGATTATTATTATTATTACAGAATATTGCAAGACTTAGGCCTCATGCACACGACTGTATGCACAGTCAGTGTGCTAGCCATGTTTTTCACGGCTAGCACACTGACACATTCTTTTTTATGGCCCCATACACACAACAGTGTATTTTCACAGTCCGGTGTATGGAGCCATGAGCAAAACGCTGTCTGTTCGGTTTTTGTTTTGCGGACTGTGCTCACTGGCCTCAATGAATGGGGGCTCGGAAGCACGGGCAGCACATGGATGACATCCATGTAATGTGTATGTCGCCTTAGACTGAGGCCATACGCTGCAGAAACGCAGCATTTTTTTGCGAAAAACACCAAAGGCCCAGCCAGGTGAGTGAGATTTTATTTAATCTCATCCATGTGAAAATGCTGCGGGGTAATGCAGAGTTTTCAAAAATGTATGTGTTTTTGTAAAATGCAGCATGTTAATTTTACCTGTGGAAATGCTTCATTTGCTCTATATAGACTTATATAAGGGGGAGGCAAAAATTGAAAAACGCAGTGAAAATGTTTTTGATACACTTTTTAGGCTAAGGCCCCACGTAGCGGGCTGCAGCAAAAAAAAGCACTGCGGGAAAAAATGCGACTGCAATGGAAACGCTATGGAAACCGTGTGTAAACAATGGGAGGAATAATCTCACATAGCAGGAAAACAAAGCAGCATTGCTAAAGCAATATATTTAGGAAAAATCATCAATGTACATAAGCTAGCAGTATAGATAGAATCCTTGAGATGGGAAAACCCTTTAAAGAGGACCTTTCATGTTCCCTAAGATCAGGTGTGGTGTATGCCTATTGTATCCCGAAGCTAACAGTGTGCTGAGAAACGTGAGATTGTACACTTCTATAGTCTTGTACTGTGAAGGGGGGCACTCCTGCAGACTGCAGCTTTCTGGTTAGTGCTGTGGCACTAATGGAAATGATTGCTTGGTATCAGTGAGAGCTGGAGAAAGTATTCCAACTGCACCAAAATCAGTGGAGCAAAGAGTTGGTGAAAAATACTCTTTAGGCCGGGCCCCACGCCGCAAAAATGTTGTGTTTTACAGTACCTGTTAAGTGGATGTGATTCTGGCTAATGCCATTCACTTATTGCAGAAAAAAACCTGCAGAGGAAAATGCGAACGTCTTTGAAAAAAACTCAGCATTTCAATTATTCCTTTCCGAATCGCTGCCGTTTTCTGTATAGGTATAATAGAGACAGCTCTGCTGACTTTCTGTGAAAAATGCACAAACTTTTCTGCAGCGTTTTGCTACGTGGTGCCCTAGCCTAAAAGTGTTGGTCTGGTTATTTCTACTTATAAATGCCTACCTTTAACACTTACCTTTCATTCCCTTGTTTCCTGCATTGTACTCATGACTGCACAAATACAGTGCTTATAGGGGGTCTGAAATTGTCTAAAATCTATTCTCTGTCTTAGGGAAGCTGCAAAAGACAGAGTTTCACCCGTGAAACTCGGTCCGTGTGTTAGCCAGATTTACCGGCTTGAGCTTCATGCTGGGAGCGGGACTACTAGCAATATAGTTATCTAGGATGCCAGGAGTCCCTGCCTGCCAGCAACATACTGTCCTGTACCAATTACAGTACGGGACAGTATGTCGCTGGGAGGGACTCCTAGCATCATAGCTCTACTGCTCTGTTCTTCCCTTATGGTTTACACTGAAGATCTTCCTGTTCAGACTAGCTACTAAACAGAAACACAATCCCTGCACAAGCTCACAAGGAAGTCATGGAGAACTGATTTTTGGTACAACATGGATAATATATCTATAAAGTACAGACAACTACAAAGCACCAGGAAACTATCACCTGTACACTGAGGAAATACTGTAACCCCATTGTATGCACCAGATGCCTATGAAAAATGGCTTCAGCCAGCTTGTGATCCTAGCAGTATGCAAGCACGACACAGTTAATTGTCTCAGAAGATAATTAGACTTATAATTTTGTCTGTTTTTACCCAAAACATTGGAGCCCTTTGTCACTACATCCTACACTTCCCTAACACAATCCATCCTAATTGTTACAGCTATCATTACCGCTCTCTAGTAATCCATAAGCAGAGCTATGAAATCTATGTGCATTGTTATTTCTGTCAATAGAAAGGGCAGACAGTGCACAGCTGCATAGATATTACTGGAATGGTCGGTCAGGGCCCTGTGGCGAGTCTCATCTCTGGATCAAAAGAAGAGCCTTGTGCTGGAGTCGACAATGCATTTTCATGGCAACATTTGCCATTGATAAGACGTGCATCAGTGTAAATTATAACTGCACTATGGACATTATTATTCTGACTCTACCGCCTACCTTGACCCTTTCTCTCTTAGAACAGGACAACCCAGACCATGTTTCAGTAGGAGAGAAGGTCGGTATTACTCTAGGACTGGTTGCCTTCCCCTTTATCATGTTCTTAGTCTATGTTTTTTCTAGAACTAGCGTAACTTTTGTCGTGGTATTGACCCAGAAAAAGGGTGTAGGCCAGTGATGGCTAACCTTATGAGCTTGGTGTGTCAAAATTAGCTTAACTCGGCTGCTGTGCCACATCTTTTTATGGCCCCCACACCGTATCTGACCCCTTTTTATGGCCCCCACACCATATCTGACCCCCCCCTTTTTTTACCCCCCCTCACACAGTATATGATCCCCTATTTATGGCCCCCACACATTATCTGACCCCCTTTTTTATTACCCCCCTCACACAGTATATGATCCCCCCTACACGGTATATGACCCGTTTTTTAAAGCCCCCCCAGCAGTATATGAACCTCACACACAGAGTAGCGGCCGATGTGGACAGGTGAGTAAAATTATCGGCAGCTGCTTATTGCAATAACACAATAAGTAGCTGACAATTAGAAAAAAATGTCGCCCCCCCCCCCCCTCCTCCCAGTTTATTACATGAGGCGCCACCTGAGGCCATCGCCTCAGGTCACCTCTTAGAAGGTGCGCCCCTGCGGTTGCCTCTTGGCAGCTGCGCACGTGTCATAGGTTTGCCATCACTGGTTTAGGCTTTCTGTGGCCTCCCTGTGCTGGGGTGGGGTGTGTTGCAAATGTTGGGAGTTGATGCTCTTTGGAAAGCACACTTACTAGCGCCTACAGGAAGCCATATTGGTTGATACTTTTGAATGAACTTCTCAGACTAAAGATCAGCATTAATTCTATTCAGTTTGTTCAGTGAATATCAAAAGCTACCGTAAAGTAACAAACAATACGGCTGCTCGTCCTATTCTCACTTTTGTAGAAAACCTCGCCCCACAACAAAAAAGACAACTATTTCTGCCTTAAAGAGGAGAATCTTTTGAAGCCAGTCACTAGGATGTATTTCTTATGGGATGATTCACAAGTAACCTATGCAATTGTATTGATGATATGCCCTACAAAGATTATGATGTGACTAAAAGTGGGCATGCTCTGTACAGATGAAGCGTGGAGTTATTTTCTCTACAGAGGGACCCAAGGGGCAACAGTCCAAAAATTGTTTTATGATCACATATAAGCAGAATAAATGATGACATCATTAATCTCTTCTAGATTGACAGAACAGAGACAAATGTCAATAATCTGAACCCTGTGTTTGCAAAGAAGTTTACTATCAACTACCACTTTGAAGAGGTGCAGAAGTTAAAGTTTGCCATTTTTGACCAGGACAAGTCAAGCACCCAGCTGTATGAGCATGACTTTCTGGGGGAATATGTGTGCACGCTGGGATCGGTGAGTGGCACCTCTTTGTACATATAGGGATAGCCATGCAGTGCAGTTTGTAATTTAGGTTTGGTTGCCGTTTTCCCTGCAAATAGCCAGATGTGACATTTTAGCAATTGGCCAGTTATCAAGTTTCCTATTTTGCTTGCTTGAATTGTTTGTATTGATCCCATTTGCTTTGTATGTTTTCTGATAAATTAGAAATGAGATTTCAGACATAATGCATGCAGTTCAGTAGAAAATACAGCACTAATATGCAAGCCGAACTGAATTTTTAGACTTTAGTGTTAGCATAAAGTGAACCTGTCAGGTGCTTTCTGTTGTCCTATCTGAGATAAGGATATCATAGAAGGAGAGAAGCTGAGCTATGTGAGAAATAGGTTTATATAATAGAGGGAGAGAAGCTAAGCTCTATGGTATATGTAGGTTTATATGATTTGGAGCAAGGTTCCTGGGTTAAAAGCAGAGTAAATCCTGATAGGACTCCTAGGAGTGTCAGTGAGAGTCCTGCTTACCCTGTCCACCCACACAGTGATTGACAGCTCTCCCTTTATCAGTGTCAATCACTGTGTGAGGGCGGAGGCAGCAGGACTCTCACCGACTTTCTATGGAGTCCTGTTAGGGAGTTGCTCTGCTTTTTACTTAGAAATCTTGTTCCATAGGTAGGGTTTGGGGCGGGATATGTTTTGTATTAAAATGCTTTTCTAAAAAAAGATGTTCAAGTGTTTGAAATAAAAAAAAAAAAAAAAAAAAGATCTCATTCCGAAATATATACGCCTATGTATAAACAGAGCCTAGCATCTCTCCCTCTCCTGCTACAGGGCAGGACATCAGCGGACAGGTTCATTTTAAAGGCATTCTTATTTTGGGGCTATTTGTAGTATTGCAGCTCTGCCCCATCCGCCCACTGTAAGCACTTTGAGGATTATATTATGGGATTGCATACCTAGCAATTTCCCAATATACTATAATTATTGTGAATGTGAGTTTACATTGTGGAGTGTTCCAGTATTACCCTACACCAGCAGCTGAACACTGCCACCATTCATCGCTGACACAGGCTAGTAATATATACACAGTAGTAATATGCATTGCCGGAGTACAGGCTGCTGTAAGTACTAGTTGTACAATATCCCATACTATTATTAAAATGGCTTCACATTGACTAATTCCTAAATACTCCTAATAATACAATTTGCGTCACCTCCCGTGGAATCAGATCTTCCAATACTCAGTAGGACAAATTTCTCAGCATGCTCCATTATGGAGGTAGAGAAAGACGCGTATGCCAATTGTCTTCTGTCTTGCAGTCGGAGATACTTGTCATACTTCTAAATTCAGCAAATGATCTTTTTTTTTAATGTTTTCTTTCTCAGATTGTTTCCAGCAAGAAGGTAACCCGACCCTTGGTTTTAGGAAATGGGAAGCCAGCGGGGAAGGGCGTCATAACGGTAAAGAGGTTTCTTTTTCTGGACCGCCTGTGTCATTTTAAAAGCTGTTTGAACTTCATACTGAGATAATCGCTTGATTATTCCACCGGTAGCAATCATTCTGTTTCTAGTAAAAGCCGAAGACGTGCATCATGGCAACAGTAACCTAGCAACAAGATCACAGCGTCAGGATAACAATATGCTGCGTGTTCCTCTATGTATGAGACAGACTCAAGTGCACCAATTGTTTCATTATTCCTGCAACTTTGTAAACAAAGTGAACAGTGTGCGCCGCAATGGCTTTATATGTTTTATATATATATATATATATATATATATATATATATATATATATTGGGAAAATGTAGCGAAATGTAACATTCTTGTATAGTCTGGCTATTCTGATGGAAATGTCTCTTATTACAGAGAATTAGTAGCAGATAGAGAGATAGATTGATGGATGGATAGTGAGATAGATAGATAGATGGGTAGACAGATGGATGATGAGACAGATAGGTGTATAGATGGATGGGTAGAACCACTCAGAATCATACAGTAGCAGAAAATATTCTAAACACTACCCAGCTATTATGACATTAATATTGATCTCTTAAAACATATATTAATGTTACACTAGGCTACATTACACTAAATCACAGAATACATCGCCCTTTGTACATTTCAAGGACAACCCTATGATAAGCAGTATAATCTTTGGCATGTATACTTAGTCAACCTGTAACTTCAGAAGCCTGGGATGCCTGGCTTTATGTCAGAAATCAATATGTGTTCATTGTGCAATGGATGTCCCTATAAGCCTTTTTACTCATATTACAATGAACAGGTATAGTTGTATGCTGGACGTGTGCATGTATTAAATGTTATGACTCCTTTTCTTTGCAAAAAAATGTATTCCTATTATTGAATAATGAAGAGTTTTTTTTTCTCTTGTGCGGATACTTTTTGACTTTTTTTTCAATTGGTAGAACATGTGAGTTCTAGTCCTTAGATCTGTTCCTCCAGGAGGTACGTGGTACCAAAGCTGTCTGACTTTCTGCCCCTATTGATACCACTCGCCTGAGCGGAACAAGCATGTTAGAAGGGAAGCTAAGGGAAGAGAGCTGTAGGCCAAGTGACCATTCATTTGACCTTCAGCTATCTGGAGAAAAACAGTGCTGGAGTAAATATAGCGCATTCCTCTATCATTCCTCTTGGAAATGACTAATTTGACAACTGTGCGTTACCAATTCCTTTGTCTTACACGTGTTGATGACAGAACGCAGCAGACTACATAGGGACACATCTTATTGACAGGAAGAATGGCATCAACCAGTAGTGTATTTTTCATGCATTTCCAGAAATAATAAGAGGAACTCTAGAATTGTTATTTTGTGGAAATAAAAGCATTTACTAAGATAGACATGTTAAGAGAGCTGACAGGTCCTCTTTGAAGATTGGCGATGTACTACTTTTTTTGACCATCTTCTGAAATGGACAACCCCCTTTCAGAATCAGTAGCCATTTCCGCAGAGGTGACCACTAGAAGAGAAAAGTCATTTCTATGTAATACATTTCTGAGTCAAGTGCTCCAGAGTAGGAGCAAGTCTTCATATCGGCTCTGCACTGGCTGATAGGAGGGTCCTCAGCAGGGGGCTCTCTTCTATGACCTTCTTTCTTTTATTAATCTGTATGTTAAACATTAGAATTTACGTTTGGATACTATCTGTGCCTACATTTTTAGGTTATTGCTGAAGAACTGTCTGATAACAGAGTGATAACACTTTCCATGGTTGGGAGGAAGCTGGACAAAAAGGTGAGATATCACATTGTTCTCATGTCACACTTTATTATTACCACTTGCGGCTGACTGGATGCCCATTATTCCCTATTTTGTGGATTGGCAGAGGACATTCATCAGCCAGACTATTATATGCTCATATCATTTTTTTCCTTTACATTTGAAACATTTTTTAACAGGATTTGTTTGGAAAGTCGGATCCATTTTTAGAATTCTACAAACAAGGAGATGATGGAAAATGGATGCTGGTTCATAGGACAGAGGTGAATGTGTATTGCAGTGTTTTGACTGACCTCTGTGTAGGTGTAGTCAAATAGTCTAAATAGAATGGGAAAAAATGTCAGTGTATGTATCAAACTGATGCTAGGTTCACACTAGCGCTGCATCTCCGTTGTACTTGTCCGTCAGAGGACCAGAACAACAGAGAGGCGGACCACTAAAATAGCAGTTACAATTGACTAAATTGACTATAATGGCGTCTATCGGGTGTCTGTTGTTTTAAAACTGAAATCAGCAGAGGAAAAAGTTCTCTGTGCAGGACTTTATCTTCTGCCAATTTTCAGCGGACACTGCGACAGTCACAAATGAGAACGTAGCCTTACATGCATTTGATATGCTTGTTTTCAGGGCTGTGGAGTTGGAGTTAGATGTGTAGCTCCGTTACATACTTAGTTTCCTAGGAATTCAAACACTGGCTTGTTTCCTGATTTAGCATTTAGAAACGTACAGGAGGTGAAATCGGTGGTTTGGCTTATGGACTCCACTGCCCTGCTTGTAATGTCTGGTAGTATTAGACGTATCTTTATTGGTCTTGAATCGAGGTGTATGCAGGCCATTGAGTTGCTAACCATATAGTGTGTTTGGGCATGGCCCCCCAAGTCTACTAGACTCTGGTTTTGGCTTCACAATTGGTATGCAAAAACCTGAACATTTAAAAGCTTCCTTACACCTACATATAAAAAGCCTGTAACAAGTGGCAATTGACAATGAAGTTTCTATGTAGCAATGATTGTGAGGGGTGCACACGCACAGCCGGTCACGCGATCATTCATTCTGCCATCTTCTCATGAACTTTACATTATTGTCAGGAACACATACCCTGTTTACATGAGGGGACACAGGCAAACAATCATTTTTACACCCTTCTAAAAGATTTGATCAATAAGAATTGAGGAGTTTGTCTTTTGTTGCTGATGACGGGACATGTTTCCTCTGGGCAATGGTTGGGAATGAGCACACATAGGAATGATTATTCAGGGAAACAAAAAACAGTGCTATCATATAAGACGTATTGTGTTTTTTTTTCAGCTTTTATAGATAATGAAAATGATTTTTATGGTTGTTTTTCTTTTTCTTGTTATCAGGTCATAAAATATACGCTGGACCCTGTGTGGAAGCCGTTTACTGTGCCCTTACAGTCTTTGTGTAATGGAGACATTGAGAAGCCAATAAAGGTTACTCCTGCATTGATAACAGCCTTGTGCTTGTGTTGCTCTGTTATGCAACTAAACTGACAATGTGTTGTGATATGTTCTTACAGATTGTGTGCTTTGACTATGACAATGATGGAGGACATGACTTTATTGGGGAATTTCAGACTACAGCAATCAAAATGTGTGAGGCTCGTGATGCCATGTCTGTGAGTACCCACCAATGTAGCAGTTTATTCTGTAGATATGACTTGTTCAGTTTTTAGGAGATGATCTAGTATGTTAGGACAAAAAGAGGCTATTCAAAAGAAGTAGAAGTCACCGCCGTAGTTAACAGGAGATTGCTGAAACAGAGCGGAAGAGCTCAGCTGAGCACTGTGCCCCTTCACTTGTGACCGGCCATGCTCGCAGATATGAGCAAACAGTGTACCAAAAGTATAGCAACTATAGGAGTCCATACAGCATTCTGCAGAGCCTATCACAGTCAAACACGCAAACTGCTCAGCTCAGGGCTCTGCCTCTTTATAACTATCACATGTCAGATGTTTTCTGAAATGATAGGTAAACTTTAAATGTTAAAACGAATAAATGGTCCATTTTGTCATAGAAGACAGACGTGTGTGAATTAGCCCTTAGGCTGGGTTTTCATGTTCAAGTTTTTTATGACCTAACCTGTTGTGGATCATACTGGGAAAGAACATATAAAAGACATGTTATTTCTTTCTTTTTTCAGTCCTGTTTTTGGCTTCAAAAACTGCATCAAAATGCCTGAACGTGCAAACTTACAGTGCAGTGAGCATGCCTGGACATGGGAAGATAGACAAAGGAGTTTTGATCTCAATAGTATTGTGGTGAATTTGGCATGTATTGCATACCTTCTGCCAAAATATATTTTTTAGCTATGCTGTTTACATCAGATCATCCAGCTATTGGTGCTGGCCACTACAAGATGATTAACATGTCAGCTAATCTCTGTAATGTGCAGCCTCACCTTTAGGCTAAGGCCCCACGTAGCGAAACGCAGCTAAAAAACGCTGCGGAAGAAACCAGCACTGCGTTTTTGACAACTTTTTCTTCTGCAGATTTTCTTCCCTTATCAAACCTATAGGGACAATGCACATGAGAGGCTGCAGACTGTTTTCTGCAGCAGTATTTATGTCACATGCCATGGACAAAATCCAGCCCACTGCAGGGATAAGTGGAAATGCTTGGTTGGCCTTTATATTTACAGGAAATATCCCAAATAAGATTCAATGACACCACATATCAAGTTATGAGACTGGTTTCACAAAAGCGGTTTTTCCTTGATGTTTTTAACTCCAATTTTCGCAGTGTTTTCACTGAAAAATGCTGCTAAAAATGCTGTGGCCAGATGTTACTGACTAATACAGTAAGAAGTTAAGAATAACCTTACATACATGGCATATACAGCGATTTTTTTTCTTTTTTCTTTTCTTTGGCTTTTTTTCCCATTTTGTGGAAAAACCCCCCAAAAAACACAAAACCCCAGAGCATCAACTGGGTATGACTTTATTTCAGGCCTTTTACTATTAATTTCATTATAGGAAAAAAAAAAAGCCTGAAAAAGTTATACTGGCGTTTTTTTTATAGCATTTAGAAAAACCCACCAAAGAACATTGTAGAGTGAAGGAAGCCTGAATGTTGTCAGCTAGAATATTCTTGGATTGTTGCTATTCGATTGCTACCTGATATTTTATGGGCACTTCAGTGCCTTCCACCCTGCCGCCCACTATGTCTGATCTATTCTAATTCCTCTCTCAGATATTTTGGACAATATTTTCCAGTTGCTGAATCTTTCCTGCAGGGCACAGTTTTAGACACTGGCATGTGTGTTGTTTCCCGCTAGTTAAAAATCCATCCAAGAATTTCTTGTATAAAGTCTTTTCTGTTGAATTATTTTTTTCAGGTGGAATTTGACTGCATTAACCCAAAGAAACAAAAAAAGAAAAGAAGCTACAAAAATTCTGGAGTAATAATAATTAAATCTTGTAAGGTAAGGAAGACCTCTCAGACATTGTCTTTCTGATATTGGCTATCAACATCAAACTTCCAGATATGAATTGAAGATGCTTGGGTGCCATATGGTTGCCTCAGTAACTGTACCGACCAACATGCTTATATTGTCTCTTGCAGTCACTTGGGTGGGAGACACAGAGTAGATGAAATGACATTTTATTTTTGTGGCCATGGAATTTATTACTTAGTTCACAAGTTCTCTGATTCGATGCATGTACTGAATTTATGGCCCTCTATTGGATCAGTATTAAGCACTGGCAGGCACTCCAGTGTCTTGCTATATAGCGCATTCATGTATGTATCTACACTATGGGCCCACTGCAGTCAGTTGGCGCCAGATTACAGTTCTCTACTACATACATCCATAAAATTTCCATATACATGAGGCCTTAGACTATAGGAGGAAATCAAAGCATAACTAGGACTGCAACTTAGCATCACATCAGCATCACATCACATATTTAGTCCAGTACCCTATAAATCTACCGTGGTAGTGCATAAAATGGATATTTGAGCATGCCTTTTAAATCCTTTTACTTCATAGGATTTCATATAGATTTTGGGTATTTGGGAAGTTAAAATATAAGGTTGGGAATCCAACTCCTTTATGCAGTATGGCTTTCTTCCACACAATGACAGTAAACGTTAAACTGAATAGCAGTATGGTAGTGTAGGTACGAGGAATATACCCTAAAGGCCCCTGTGATATCTTATCACAGAAGACAACAAAAAAAACAATGAAAAGTCATTGGAAAAACAATTTTTAATGACTTTTCATTGTCTTCTGTGATAAGATATCACGCTGCAGTCATTTAATCAATTGCAGATGTTCGGGTTAGGGCGGGTTCACACTTGAGGCGGCACTCCGTCCGCCGTGAATCCGACTTAAATGTCGGAAAACTGGATAGGGAAAGGTTTGCAACGCTTTGCTTAAAAACCCATTCACTTGAATGGATTTTTAAAGCAATGCGCAGGTGTGCACTTACACCTCTGTGCCGTGAAACCAGTTTTTTTGTTGGACACAAAGTCCTGCATGTCCGACTTTGATTCTGACAAAAAAAAAGCTGGTTTCGTGGCGCAGAGGGTGTAAGCGCACACCCGCGCATTGCTTTCAAGTGAGTGGGTTTTTAAGCAAAGTGTCGCAAACCTTTCCCTATCCAGTCCCTATCCATCTTTCCGACATATTGGTCGGATTCGCGGCGGACGGAGTGCCGCCGCAAGTGTGAACCCACCCTTAGCTTTGCTACATCTTTATTACAAAGTTTTTTTATTCAAATGTACTATTTATTTATGAAAAGTTGTTTCTAACTGGAGGTATATACCAAGTACAGTGGGGAAAAAAAGTATATAGTCAGCCACCAATTGTGCAAGTTCTCCCACTTAAAAAGATGAGGCCGGCCTGTAATTGTCATCATAGGTAGACCTCAACTATGAGAGACAAAATGAGAAAACAAATCCAGAAAATCACATTGTCTGATTTTTAAAGAATTTATTTGCAAATTATGGTGGAAAATAAGTATTTGGTCACCTACAAACAAGCAAGATTTCTGGCTCTCACAGACCTGTAACTTCTTCTTTAAGAGGCTCCTCTGTCCTCCACTCATTACCTGTAGTAATGGCACCTGTTTGACATTATCAGTATAAAAGACACCTGTCCACAACCTCAAACAGTCACACTCCAAACTCCACTATGGTGAAGACCAAAGAGCTGTGGAAGGACACCAGAAACAAAATTGTAGACCTTCACCAGGCTGGGAAGACTGAATCTGCAATAGGCAAGCAGCTTGGTGTGAAGAAATCAACTGTGGGAGCAATAATTAGAAAATGGAAGACATACAAGACCACTGATAATCTCCCTCAATCAGGGGCTCCACGCAAGATCTCACCCCGTGTGGTCAAAATGATCACAAGAACGGTGAGCAAAAATCCCAGAACCACGCGGGGGGACCTAGTGAATGACCTGCAGAAAGCTGGGACTAACATAACAAAGGCTACCGTCAGTAACACTCTACGCCGCAAGGGACTCAGATCCTGCAGTGCCAGACGTGTCCCCCTGCTTAAGCCAGTACATATCCGGGCCCGTCTGAAGTTTGCTAGAGAGCATTTGGATGTTCCAGAAGAGTATTGGGAGAATGTCATATGGTCAGATGAAACCAAAGTAGAACTGTTTGGTAGAAACACAACTCGTGGTGTTTGGAGGAGAGTGAATACTGAGTTGCATCCAAAGAACACCATACCTACTGTGAAGCATGGGGGTGGCAACATCATGCTTTGGGGCTGTTTCTCTGCAAAGGGACCAGGACGACTGATCCGTGTGCATGAAAGAATGAATGGAGCCATGTATTGAGATTTTGAGTGCAAACCTCCTTCCATCAAGGGCATTGAAGATGAAACGTGGCTGGGTCTTTCAGCATGAAAATGATCCCAAGCACACCGCCAGGGCAACGAAGGAGTGGCTTCGTAAGAAGCATTTCAAGGTCCTGGAGTGGCCTAGCCAGTCTCCAGATCTCAACCCCATAGAAAACCTTTGGAGGGAGTTGAAAGTCCGTGTTGCCCAGAGACAGCCCCAAAACATCACTGCTCTAGAGGAGATCTGCATGGAGGAATGGGCCAACATACCAGCAACAGTGTGTGCCAACCTTGTGAAGACTTACAGAAAACGTTTGACCTCTGTCATTGCCAACAAAGGATATATAACAAAGTATTGAGAGGAACTTTTGTTATTGACCAAATACTTATTTTCCACCATAATTTGCAAATAAAATCTTTAAAAATCAGACAATGTGATTTTCTGGATTTGTTTTCTCATTTTGTCTCTCATAGTTGAGGTCTACCTATGATGTCAATTACAGACCGGCCTCATCTTTTTAAGTGGGAGAACTTGCACAATTCATGGCTGACTAAATACTTTTTTTCCCCACTGTATATAGTACTGTATAACTGAAAGTATATACTAAGTATATAGTACTGTATAACTGGAAGTATATACTAAGTATATAGTACTGTATAACTGGAGATATATACTAAGTGTATAGTACTGTATAACTGGAGGCATATACTAAGTATATATTACTGTTTAACTGGAGGTATATACTAAGTGTATAGTACTGTATAACTAAGTATATACTAAGTATATAGTACTGTATAACTGGAAGTATATTCTAAGTATACAGTACTGTATAACTGGAGGTACGCTTTAAATAAAAAAAGAAATGTACAAGTGGTTGATGGTCATTCTGCCCTGTATTGCTATAATCCTCTGTGTGTATTTCAGTATTATTACCAATGATCACTTGCTGATATGGTGTTTCTTTCAGATTACAAGAGACTATTCCTTCCTTGATTACATTTTGGGAGGATGCCAGTTAATGTTTACAGTAAGTATTCACATGCCACACTGCCCATATGAGGAACAAACAGTACTCAGTATGAGAATCGGACATTACATGAAAAAAGCTATTATACAGGAAGTGAATCCTAATGTATTACTGTAAACTTGCCTTGAAGTAATTCTAGGTTATCCAGTCCGATATTGTTGTTGAGAAAAATATCAGTGCTCTAAAGCAGTGCTCTGCAAATAAGTCTTATGGAAAATAGTCTGCTGTTTACTGTATACAGCTGGTATTCAGACTTATAAGTCGTACAAACAAATGTTGTCTGCAGTCTGACCCTACAGTCATGTGTTACTCCATTTCACTTTCTCCCAATTCTTGTAACCTATGGAGAGGAGAGAACGCATAGGGAAGGGAGGAACAAGTGACCACAGGATCAGTCTACCCCGCGTTTCAAATTATTATGCAAATTATATTTATCTCTTTTTTTTCCTAACAATCCTTATAATGTTCAAATCTTCAACCAATAGAGTATAAATCAACTTTTATTGAACAAAGCTCCCAATGATAACATTTTAAAAATTAATTTAAAAATTAACAAATTAAAAAAAATCTAAATCCCCTGTTCCAAATTATTATGCACAACAGCGTTTCTAAACATTTTATAGTTTGTAAAGAACCGAAAATGGTCGTTTGTTGAATTTGCAGCATTAAGATGTCACATTTACTGAAATAAAAAGCTATTTGAATCAAAAACATTCTTCTTTGATATCACCTTCACAATTCTTGCAACCATTGATCCTGTGAGTTTTTGGATAGTTTCTGCTTGAATTTCTTTGTAGGATGTCAGAATAGCCCCCTAGAGTTGCTGTTTTGATGTGAACTGCTCCCAACCTCACAGATCTTTTGCTTGAGAATACTCCAAAGGTTGTCAGTAGGGTTGAAGTCAGAGGAGGATGGTGGCCACACCATGAATTTCTCTCCTTTTATGCCCATAGCAGCCAATGACTCAAATGTATTCTTTGCTGCACGAGATGGTGCATTGTCATGCATGAAGATGATTTAGCTACGGAAGGCACAGTTTTTTTTGTGTGTTTTTTTTTTTTTTTTTAATTTTATTTTTGTACCATGAAAGAAAATGGTCAGTCAGAAACTTTATATACTTTGCAGAGGTCATTTTCACACCTTTAGGGACCCTAAAGAGGCCTACGAGCTAACTCCCAATGATTTCGGCCCAAAACATGACTCTACCACCTTCTTGCTGATGTCAATTCCTTGTTGGGACATGGTGGCCATTCACCAACTATCCACTACTCCATCCATCTGGACCATCCAGGGTTGCGTGGCACTCATTAGTAAATAAGACTGTTTCAGAATTCGTTTTCATGTATGTCTGGGCCCATTGCAACCATTCCTGCTTGTGAGCACCGTTTAGGGGTGGCCAAATAGTAGGTTTATGCACAACTGCAAACCGCTGGAAGATCATACATCTTGAGGTTTGTAGGATTCCAGAGGCACCAGCAGCTTCAAATACCTGTTTTCTGCTTTAAAATGGTTTTGCTGTCTTAATCCGTTGAATTTGTGTGGCAGAAACTTTCTTCATTATGCCTTTATTTGCACAAACCCGTCTGTGCTCTGAATCAGCCACAAATCTCTTCACAGTATGATGGTCACACTTAATTTTTTGTGAAATAACAAATGTTTTATTATCTTGTCCAAGGCATTGCACTATTTGATGCTTTTTGGCAGCAGAGTGATCCTTTTTCTTTCCCATATTACTTGAAACCTGTGGCCTGCTTAAAGGGAACCAGTCAGGATGATTTGGGACACTAAACCACCCCCAGGTCCTTATATACCTGGGGTTTTAGTGTCCCAAAATCGCCCTGTAGTAATGCAATCCGCGGTTGAATTAAAAATAAAAAACCTTTATACTTACCAGAAGATGAGTCTGATGAGTCTCATCAGACTCCTCTCTGGTGCTCCCAGAACTCGCGCTGTTGTTCAGTGAAGCTGGAGATGGACACCCTGGCTTCACTACGCAAGTGGCGGAGGTATGGGTCATGCGCACTGAAACTAAGGTGTACTCATCTGGCTTCAGTGAAGAACTGCACTGGCGCAGGGAGTACAGCGGCAGATTGGTATAAAGATTTTTTATTTTTAATGCGCCCATGGATTGCACTGCATAACAGGGCGATTTGGAACACTAAACCTCAGTCCATAAGGACCTGTGGGTGGTTTAGTGTCCCAGATTGCCCTGACAGATTCCCTGTAATAATGTGGAAAATCCTTCTTAAGTAGGTTTCCTTTAATTGGGCTCACCTGGCAAATTAATTATCACAGGTGCTTGAGATTGAGTTTGGTGATCCAAAGAGCCCTGAGACACAACAACTAACAACCATGAGCTTCATTGAAAAACAAAAAAACTACATCTTTATGACATTTAAATTCTATTTGCATAATAATTTGGAACATGGTGTACACAGGTTTTGTTTCAAGCCTGTAGCCCTGGAAACACAGGTCTGAATAGGAGCTGTGCACACTTGGTTGGAGATTTTTAATCAATTTTTTTTGCAGATTTTCTTCATTTTTTACAGAAGATGCATTTTGAACAATAGAAATGGAATTATTAGAAAATATCATTACCAGCATAGCCTTTTTATTTCCACCAATGGATTTGACCTGCCTAATTCATTGTAACTGCTCTCATAAGCATTGTTAGCAGAATGCAGGCACATTTTAAGGTGACCATATTCGACCAACTCCTGTTTTGTCAGCCCCCCTTTCCCGTACACACTACTGGGGAATGTTCAAAACTCCTATTTATACATTATATGGTCAAGCCAGTCCTGTGGAAATCGCCAAGTTCAGCTGACACTCATGTAATGTGTACTCTGTGAAATAAATTGAGCTGTTGCAATGTTCTGATAACTATTATAAAGAAGAACACAGAGGTTAACCCAGTAGGCCAGTGATATCTAACATCGGTAGGAAGGTCCTGAAAGTATGGTGATATAGTTGCAGCTCTGTTTCTCAGTGGACCAAATATACAAGATGAACCATCATTAGATTAAGTATTTTTGGTATATGACCGCATTGTGGATTAAAGTTTTTTGTAGGAAAAATTCATGTTGAAACGAAACAGTCAATTTGTTGAAGGGAAGAGACCCTTTTGGTGTTGAGATACATCGTTGTGAATACATTTTCTCCCGCAGGCTTGGTTATCTACCACTTCCATGGCAGCCTTGTGCCCCAAATCAATTACTGGTCCTCTAATGGTTCCTTTTGTAGTGTGTTGATGCTCTTTTCTTCACCTTGCTCACTCATACAAAGTATCAGTTTTGTGATACTCATCTGTGGTCTGCTTTAAGCACCTTTGGGACACTATCCAATGAACTATCAAGGACACCTTATGCATAACTGCTACTGTATGGAGCTGTATTCACCTGCTTTGTAAACATAGCTCACTGCTTGCACTGGTATCAGAAGCATTTGGTAGGGCCAGTTCCACACAGTATCTATCTGTAATAGATACTTTTCTGTAATATCTTTCATTTGTACATATAATACATCCACTATGTCACTAGTATTGGAAGCACATCTCACTAAGACGTACCTGTATCTTTTTCCATGTCTAATAGCACTATTGATCCCTATATGTATTATGGTACATCTGGACTTGCCCTTTAACACTCAGATATGATGTATTCTTTCTCCAGACCATTTGCAATGCTTCTCTCTTGCAAGTAATTTGTCATCTCCCAGCAGAGTCACTTTATAGCCACTAATGCAATTCACCTATAAAAAGGGCATCACAGTACATAAAGATGTATTATATTGTTTTATATATTTTCCATGTTACTATCTGCATGTAAAAAAGCTGAAATGTTGCAGTTTTTCACACTGGCTTAGGGTGCTTTCACACTCGTGTTGTCCGTCTCTCGGGACAGAAAAATGGACTACATATTAAACTCGATTTGTCTATAATGGGCACTGTCATTGTAGATGGATACTATGCCAGATTCACCTATCTTTAGGAAAAGTCCTCAATCAGTGGTGGTCTGACAAACGGACGCCCCTGCTGATCAGCTGTTTGAAGAGGCTGCAGCACTCACGTGAGCACTGCAGCCTCTTATACTTACCTAGCACAGCACTTGTCCTTCGTGAATTGGCTGCGCTTGATAGCGCTGATCACCCCTTTTCACTTCATTGGGACTAAGCTGCAATGAGACCATAATCGATGAATATGATAAAAACCCCATTAGCTTTTGTTCACACGGTGGAATTTGTAAAAGTTGAAAAATTCAGCTCCATGAATTTAAAGATGAATTTTTTTTTCTCTTGACCAAATTCTGCACCAGCCAAGCACAATAGGTTTTTTTTGCCTCTTATTCACTTCAATGGGAGTTATCAAGCAGAATCTGCCTGAAGATTGAGCATGACACTTATTTTTGCTGCTAGCTAGAGGAATAAAATGATCATCTGCCTTCCATTGAAATGAATGGGAGGCAGATTTCAGGCTAAATTTGGAGCTGATTTTGAGATGGATTAAATTCAGCTCCAATTTCAGCTATGTGACCATACCCTTTACACACAATACATATGGCATTCAGTCTCAAAGACTGACCTCATTGGAAAGATAACAAAACTACAACCAATAGGGCATGCTGTTGTTTTAAAACAAAAATTGTACTATGTCCTGAAAACTTCACTTCCTTGTCTTTGATCTACTCAGTAAGAAGATTTTCTTTATTTTTAGGTTGGAATTGACTTTACAGCATCAAATGGAAATCCTCGCGATGCCTCCTCTCTGCATTATATCAACCCTATGGGCACAAATGAATACCTTTCAGCATTATGGTCTGTTGGACAAATCATACAGGATTATGATTCGTAAGTTACAACATTTACAGGACTTAAATATATAAAAATATTAATATTACACGATTGGATATAAAAATATATATTAAGCATTTATATATAAAATATACAGTATAAATATAAAAATATTAATATTACACCAGTTGGATACTTGAGAAAGCCACTTCCCTTCTTGACTGAAAAGGAATAATAAATATAAATGTAATAAATTACAAGACAAGAATGCAGTGACACAACTCTGGCCTGTCAGATTTGGAAAAACATATCCTTCAAAAAAGTAGGGTTTTTGATGTGATATTTTTTTTCTTTGTCTGGGAAAGCTGATGGTTTTTAACAAAAGGGGAAGAAAAAAGGAATGGTTCTCCATTTTTATGACTTTCTTTCTTAGATGATGTGCTAAATTAACCCTTTTATTGGCAAGGACATACTGTATGTAAGAAACACATGCCATAACCAGAACATTAATATTGAATAATTAATGAATATTAGCTTTTTAGTGATAATCTATATGTCATTTTATTATACTGAATCCATTATATCTTGTGGAATATACACATATACAGGTGCATCTCAATAAATTAGAATATCTTTGAAACGTTCATTCATTTCAGTAATTCAGTAATACAATTCATAGTCAGCATCCATGACTGTGTGTCCTACTGAACCAGACTGAGGGACCATTTAAAGGCTTAGGAAACCTTGACCTTGATGACACACTGAATTTACAATACTGAACTTTTTTACAATATTCTAATTTTCTTAGATTTGGGTTTTCATTACCTGTAATCCATAATCAACATTTACAGAAATAAAACACTTGAAATAGAACATTGTGTGTGTAAAGAATCTAGAAAATATAAGAGGTCACTTTTTTAATTCAATTACTGAAAGAAATAAACGTTTCAAAGATATTCTAATTCATTGAGATGCACCTGTATATTGGTGAAGTTACTACATAGTTCCTCCAAGCTAGAGGCCATTACGTGCATTCTTAGTCACAAAGCAGGGGTACAACAATCAGGATACAAGGGATGCTAGCTAATGTCCATGTCAAAGTACAGTGTTAGGCTAAGGCCCCACGTTACGGAAACACAGCTTTTTTTGTTGCAGATTTTGTTGCGTTTTTTTGAGCCAAAGCCAAGAATGGATACAAAAGGAATGGGTAATATATAGGAAGTTCTTATACCTTCTGCTCAATCCACTCCTGGCTTTGGTTCAAAAAACCACAACAAAATCTGCAACAAAAAAAGCTGCGTTTCCGCAACGTGGGGCTTTAAGTCTTATAGTAGTTTTCTTTTACATCAGATTACAGTGTAACTGATCTTTCAACAAACTTTGCATAAATCAGCAGCCCAGTGTGTGTACATGAGAAATAACACTATTTCTGGCCATTACCATTTTTTGCTTTTTATTTGATTTTTTTTTTTCTTTATTTGATGTCTTTATTTCTGATTCTTTGTTCTTCCTGAGCTGTTGAGTAAAGATTAGCTGCTATGGTGTCACCAAATAAAGGAGAATCTGCTTTCTAACTCTGTCACTCAGAAGCAGTAGCATTATCTTGAAGGAATATATAGAGAAGTACCACCCTGCATTTAAAATGGTTATCTGGTCTCTAACGTTGTTGCCTTATCCTTATGATAGGTCATCAATATTAGATCTGCAGGGGTCTGAACCTGAGACCCCCGCAGATCACAGTTACCGAGACAGTGTTTAAATACCGCAAGCCATGCTGCTCACTTGTCATACAAACTGTTGTGGTGAGTGTGGGTACTGCAACGCTGTCTCGTGGAAATCTATGAGGCAGTACTGCATTACCTACACTCGCCACAACCGATACTGGCCTATCCCCCTTACCCTCTCCATAGACCATTATTAAAAGCTGTAACCTCATACCTCTGTGAGTCTCAGTTCACCTTGAGAGAGCAAGCAGTGCTGAAGGGAAGCTGATAAGTGTAGAAAGAAGCCTTTTACGTATGATAAGATGTATTACAAAGTTTCTTACATTCGATTGCACTATACTGAGTTATGTAGAGTTTGTTGAAAAATTAGTGTCCATTTACTCTTCATTGTCATTGTACATAGAAGCTAGTGTGGTTGCAAAAACAAGCTTAACCTGTCTGGGCAGGAGAACTATAATCTCTGTCTCCTCTTCCTCTGCAAATATAGATTGCATGTGTAAGGCTCTGTTCACCATGGCATCAAGATGTCAAGATGTATGAAATGGCTTGAAATGAGAAACTAACAGATCCCCACTACGTTTTACATTTATTTCCTTGACAGAGGGAAATCTAAGTGATGTAAATTGATGCCACACATATCCCATAAGGTTTTGTAACACAACTGCTGCTAGGTTTAACCTTTACTTAGTAATCATTTACTTAAACAGATCCATATGCAACAGAGGTAGTCAGCTTCATCTATATGTGATATAACTAGGGGAAGAAAAGTGAATACATAAAAAATATGGCAAGATTGAAGCTGTTTACAGTTCAGTGGGAAGGATTAGTCAAATCCCCTATGCCAAAAAAAAGTGACGTAAAATAATCAAAAAAAATTTAATGCTACTTGCAACCAAAAGATGTGGCGTGGGCAGCATTACCGCTCCTGCCATATTCATGGGAATTTATGCCACAAAAATGGCGTAAATGCCACCAGAATCTATGGCAGTCCTGGGGCTGCTGTAGATTTGTGCCTAATTCATGGTGAAATGCAGCATCATCATGAATTAAGAACACCCGTGGCATAAAATACGCTGGTTTTGATTAATTCCCCAATTTTGTTTTAATCTTTATCCATGATTGAATTGTAAGCCTGAAAACTGATTTCATTCATTCTAGGACTTTAACCTCTGTAAAGACAATATAATATCACATTATACTGTACTATATAAAGTTACAGGTACAAAATCATGTAACATATCTATATACGGTAAGTATGGGTTAATGCGTCTTGCGTATTGATCTGTGTTACATGACCAGCCATAGTCATCTATCATAGATTGTCTTACAGTTTGGCTGAAGGGTCAGCTTACTAATTATAGGTAGCATTTTGCTGACTGGCATTATATGTTCATAAATCATATATTTCCTTTATTCTTAATGTAACATTAAAGTGACGATTACCAAGTCCCCTCTGCATTCATCTACAGTAGTTGCCAGCTTCTCAGAATTCCCTAGAACACTGTGTTTTGGTAGTCTGAGAAATTGCCCGCTCTTGGATTGACCAGAAATGCTGATGTCAGAACCAGAACCACATCACTAGATGAATGCGAGAGGTTGTTACAGTAAAGACAGAACTGGGTAGCAAGGTGCAGTGTCATGAATACAAATTCCTATTAGGAAAGGGATCGTTGGACTGAGTGTGCTGATTTTGCAAGATGCAGTGACTTTACAGCTTGGAGGATGATATGAGGACAGGTCTGCATGTGATTGGGTAGCAACATAATGTAGGTAGGAGTAGAACATGTTGTGCCCAATCAGATGATGACAATGATTCCAGCGACAGGAGAGGAGTGTGCTGACATTGTAGGAGGCAGTGACCTGGTGTGAATATGTGAGGTTGGGCTGCATCTGACAAGGACAATGTCATGATAAAAAGGATGAGGAAGCCATAGAGTTCTGGAAGGACCAGGTGCCCCTACATACACAGCGATGCAAATGAAGGAAATAAAACTTCTTTTCTTCCACTTGTGATAATAGGATTGTCACTAATTGTCAGTTGTAGCGGTTCACATCGAACTACAAGAAACCCCTCACATAAAAAACCCCTGTGCACTGGGAATGTTAAGTGGTTATTCTGATATCTGCACAACAGTTACCACGGCAACGCACTCATTTGTCTTCTGTTGCTTGCTGGGATAGAAAAATGGATTCCTGTCAAGTGACAAAAATTCATTTCTTGTAAAAGCTTTCGTTATGTATGTGGATCAGGAATCATTGTCTTGTCAAGAAAAAATGTGATTAGTATGACATAAAATTTATATATATATATATATATATATATATATATATATGCAGAAATATATCAAAAATATATTCATTTTGGAAGCAAATGTACTTATTATTGTTTGACTGGTTATTTATATATATTTTTTCTTTATTTGCAGTGACAAATTATTTCCTGCCCTGGGGTTTGGTGCACAACTACCTCCAGACTGGAAGGTACTTTAATATGCCTGTGATGTTTTCTAGAATCTTATTCCCACAGTGCAGTTTTGATGCAGTTTTTAATGGCCAAAAAAAACCCAAAAGAAAAAAGAGAGGTTCAAGGCTCATGTACTCTGCCTTGCAACATGGATCCATAATAATATGGTTCCATACCTTACTCTGGTTTTACTGTTTGATTTTGTGCATTCTGCATTCCATGAATATGGTAGTTTTTGGTGCAAGTCTCTTTCTCTCTCTCATGACTTCTTGAGCCAAAATAATTGTTATCTCTGGGTGGAAACTAGCTGCCATAAAACACAAACAGTTATTAATCCTTGCATGCCAGTTTTCTGGTGTACAAAGTATGAAAAAGTCACAGTTGTTGTTTTTTTTTTTTTGTACAAGTCAGGTTTTTGTGCAATAACTTTCCTGCTTTCCTGAAAAGGAGCGGGGTGAAATTAGGGCCACCAGACTCACCAGATTTATGATCATTTACGCCATTTTACTGGCATAAATAATTCCTGAAATCTAGATTTTAGTGTAGGCACATGGCCCTGGAGAGGGTGCATACACCTCCTCTTAAATGAAGCACCCCCTTTACTGGCACAGGGGATATGAAAACTGGCCTTTGAGAATTGCAACTTTCATAAAACTCTCCCAGTGAGTACAAGAGTACTTTCTTAATAACTTTTTTATGCAGAAACAGTCCCAAGTATTGAGCTGTACAAATGTGAATAATCTACTTTGGTTGTGATAAACCCTTATTTACAGTAGCTCCAGCATCACATCAAACCTGTGTTTCTGCTACTATATCTTTTCCACTCTGCTCACTCCTTCCCCTCCCTTCCTCATAGACTTTTAAAGACCTGTAGTACATCATAGGCCGGGGCCCCACATAACGGAAATGCCATGGAAAAAAATGCGGCATTTTACTATCGAATGCCATCCCCACTTTGTGGAAAATTCTGCACAGTGGACAGAGTAGCAGAGCAGCGCATATTTGTAAGTGGCACACGTCCACTGGAGATCTTCACAAAACCCCCGGGAAGTCACGACCCACACAGTGTCATACATCATTTGATTCTCACTGAACAATTTGGTGTTTTTATTTTAAAAATTGTCCACCTGTTCAAAAGAAGGTTATATGTGAATTAGCTCTTGTTCTTGAAGTGGGCAGTAACCCTTTATTTTCTATGAGGAAATCAAAAGGTTTCCGCCCACTTGGCGATTAAGAGCTAATTCACATATAACTTCCAGGGGCTATTACTATTTAACAAGTGGAAGGATGTTAAAAATAAAAATACCTTATTGATCAGAGGCACTGTATTGCCAAATTAAACAGATTCTTTGGATTCCGTATAATAGAATAAAGTTATAGAATAAAAAACACTGGACTATCCCCTATAGCTTAACATTTTAATTAAGAAGAGTATAAAAAGATATCAAAAAGGTCTTACAACAAGGAAGAGTATAAAAGATATTAGAATATATATATATATATCAAATCAACATTGGCAATAAAGCAAGATATAATCAAATATCATCAAACTATGATATATTCAACACTTACAATACAACCGGTATAGCAAGGTAATCAAACTTAGTCAAACTGTGACTTAATCAAAACTTGTACTAATGCAAGGTATAATCGACACTAGCAATAAAGCAAGTTATATCAAAGTTAATCAGAAAAGAAGGTAATTAAATCTACACTTACAACCAAGTACTCAATCAATACTTACAACACTGTCACGCTTCATAGAGGAGTTCTGATAAGGGTATCTGTAGGAAGCATCACTCAGCCATGTGACAGGAATCATCAAGCAGAACCAGGCGTCCCCAATCACTGCTGTCAGGATTTTCATCTCACCATGCTGAGGGATCTCTTCCATTCTTATACCCTTTGTGTGTGTCATAAAGTGGGCGTCTACAGAAGTGATACACCTCTGTAAGGCCTCACTTATCTCCAAGATCATATTCATGTAGAAGGGGCCAGTTTTCCACTTGAATATGTCTCGTGACATATATGCTTCAAACAGAGTGGCTCTTTTGATCTAATCTGTATAGACATATAGATATCACCTTAAATAGAGTCTATTGATCTAATCTGTATAGGTATGTAAATATCACTTCAAACAGTGTCTTTGATCTAATCTGTATAGGTATGTAAATATCACTTCAAACAGCGTCGTTGATCTAATCTGTATAGGTATGTAAATGTCACTTCAGACAGCGTCGTTGATCTGATCTGTATGGATATGTAAATCTCAGTACAGGTACTGGGTTCAAATTAAGGTTACTTATGGCCTGGCTATCATAACATTTTGTCATAAGCAGCCATTTTTGTCAAGGGCTGCTATTTTGCAATACAGGCACAGGAAGAATCATATGATGTATGGCATATAGTATATTGTGATTGGTGAAAGGTCTTTTTAGGTCAAGGCCCCACGTGGCGTAAATGCCTCGGTTTGGCTGTGAATCCCATCCACATGTTGCAGAAAGATACGCGCAACAGAAATGCTGCGATTTCCAAAACCACAGTAGTTTTGGAAATCACAGCATATTAATTATACGTACGGAAAAACCGGCGGTTTCCCTATAGGTTAATGGAGCGAAACCACAAAGGAAACCTCTTTCTGTGAAAAGTGCTGCGGGAAAAACCACAATGCGTTTCCGAAGCGTTTTTTCCCGCATCGGTTTTTTGCGGCGGCCTGCTATTTGGGGCCTTAGTCTTAGAAGGATTGTTCTTTTAAAAGAGAAATTCAGTTTAACAGAGAGAGGGGAGCAGGGAAAGAGCTTGATAAGAGCAGAAAGGGGTATTTTTCTCAAATAAGATGCATCACAAAGTGTCTTATGGTCACAGGTACTATTCAGTTTTGTACTTTTTCAGTTTGTTGAAACGGTAGTGACCATCTTCATAATTTATGAAGATAAATAGCTGAGATCTCTGATCTGTGTCTGTCCTCATTCTGATGAATAAGCGGTGCTGAGACAGATTACTGAAATCAATAAGAGAAAATCTACCACAATCTTTCTTGTTTACTGCAGGCTTACAGATGGCAGCATGCATACAGCCATATTACGAACTTGTGCTGCCAATGCACTGCTTTGAGCCGATACTGTACTTCTTTGTGTCATGCAGTGAATTCTGCTGACATATATAAAATGATAGTGCCATTTACTAAGACATGCCATATTACAGAGTTGTTCTCACAAACGCATCATGCACAACACAAGTTGAAAAGCTGTATGAAATTGGTGTCATTCAAGAAGATCCAGAATGGCTGTAAAAAGGTCATTAATGAATAAGGGTATTTTAGATGTAGCTCCAATTTTAATGGATTCTCAAGCATATTACAAGCACAGCTAATAGTACTGAGCAAAGGATACATCTTGAGAATTTTTAGTTGCCACATGCATACAGAGATTTATCAATACTAGTACAAAGGGAAATTCATCTGGTTGGTTGCTATGGGCAACTGCTCCATTTTTCGGTGATAACTCTTCCCAGTACAAACTGCAAGGACATCCTCTGCTCAGGTCAGCTGAAGATCTACCACATGGTAGAATATTTACGGCAGTTCTCACCAAAAATGTTTTATAGATATTTGTGAAGCATTACCAGCAGACATGACGTGTATTATAAAAAGACCTGTGGGATTTATTGTATTTTTTTTTTTTTTTTTTTCTTTTTTAGGTGTCTCATGAATTTGCCATCAATTTCAATCCTACCAGCCCTTTCTGCTCAGGTTAGCACTGACTCTTAAAGGTCCTCTCTGTTACTAAGCCCCTTGCACACGACTGTACGAATGGTCAGTGTGATATTTGGGTTTTTCCCGGATAACACACTGACCCATTCATTTCTGTGGGACCGTACACATGACCGTGAATTACAGAGTCACGTGTGCGGGCTGACAGTCTGCGGCTCCTATTCATTGAGAGAAAGGGGCCGCGGAAGCATGGCCGGTGCAAGAGCGGCACACGGATGACATCCATGTGTCGCCGGCGCGCCGCCTGTGCCGTTCATTCATAGCTGCCGGTTAGCACCCACACCAACTCCCACCCGTGTTTAATGGTAGTAAACCTTGTAATATACTTCTGATTCCGTCAACACCCAAAGCCTCAGTTGGTTCCCATTGCAACAGCGTTTACAGTGAGATGCCAACTGGCACCATATATATTGCTTTTATAGTGTTCAGATTATGCCCTGAATTGAGTTAAGTGGAGAACCAAAATGGGAGCAGTGATATCTCTTAGGTTGTATGTGGGTATTTCTACCTCACTATAGGCATAATTTACTCTTCTGTACTAACGTGACTAAGCAATAACAGCTTTTCTGTCTTTCTGTAGGAGTAGAAGGCATTATAGAGGCCTACTCGGCTTGTCTCCCTCACATACGCTTCTATGGGCCCACCAATTTTTCTCCGATTATTAATCATGTTGCACGATTTGCAGCTCAGGCAACTCAGCAGCAGTCAGCAGGGGTAAGCATTACACTGTTCTGTACTGTACACTGAACTCCATACTCCAGTCAATACTTTACTTGTAAAGTTCCAGGTCATTGTTCTCCCACAATATGGGGATTGGGGAGTATAATGTCATCATCCATCACCATTACTGTATTATTGATATAATCATGGTAGCAAATTTGTGCAGGGAATAGCAGTTTCTCATAGGGGAACTGGCTTTTATGTAAAAGGGAGTTTTTGCCCTGTGAAATGTTGTTTAGGCTAAGGCCCCACGCATTGCTTTTTTTTCCTGCAGCACTTTTTCCATCTGCGGAGTTTCTGCATCAGTTATACCTATATGGAAAATGCCAGTGTTTCCGTATGTATAATTGACATGCTGCGATTTCCAAAAACGTGATAGTTTTCCGCTGCAGGTATTTTTCTGCAACGTGTGGATAGGATTCACTGTGATTTTGTAGGGTCTGTAAAATGCTGCCGTTTTTGTCGTGGTGTTTCCGCCGCGGCCAAAATGCGGCATTTATGCCACGTGGGGTCCCAACTTTAGGTCATTTCATACTTTGCAGGTGCACATTGCTGTTTTTTGTTGTATTTTTCACCAGAACTGAAGTTGGGCTACAAAAAGCTTTGTATTAAAATGCAAAGTTTACATTGTACTAAAACAGTTTGTCCATTTTGACCTCATAGCAGGCTCTCCTGCATGGTCCTGATCCTCCACATTAAGTTGTTATCACTGAGAATAGCCGCTAAAAAAAGTCCCCGTTTTCACTGCTATACATTAGAGGAATTGATCCTGCGCTCCGCTCATCACTTTGTCTCTTTTCTTATTATCTTTGCCAGCAATACTTTATCCTCCTTATTATAACGGATGGTGTCATTAGTGACATGGATGAAACAAGACATGCTATTGTACAAGCATCTAAGCTGCCCATGTCCATTATAATCATTGGAGTAGGAAATGCCGACTTTTCGGCCATGGAATTCCTGGATGGAGATAACAGAATGCTCAGATCTTATACAGGAGAGGAGGCATCCAGGGACATTGTGCAGTTTGTACCATTCAGGGATTTTCGTAATGTAAGTCAGAGGCATGACCGCACTGTACTGTTCATTACACATGAGAAATTTGGTGGGACTAGCCAACTGCTTTAAAAGAAGAGGGTAACTGCAAGACAAAAAAAATCTATATGCATTCAAAGGCTAAACATCATTCCATTAGCTTGCTATATTTAATATAAGCAACCAGGATGCCATCCCCTGAACTCTAGTTTAGTTTAGGGTGACATATAGTACCTTGTACCTAGTACTTTTGAGCTCTCCTAGTTAGGACAACTTCAGCATGTAATACAACTCATGGGTATATGTAACATGGAGACTGACTATGAGTCTTCTGTGCGTACCCTGGAAAGAAGGATTAGGCTAAGGCTGTTATACTAATGAAAATACAAATAGAAAGCGCAGCGCACGGTACAGTAGTACATTCACAGAAGGATATGCGTAAGGCAATTTACTTCTAATCCGCTTACCTGGGAGAGTTGTGCAGATAGGCAAAACTCTATTGTGGGCACATAATGAAGATTGCTGCATTTCCCAAACCTCAGGAGAGACCGTACGCCACCAGGTAGACAATGGACTGTAGTAGAAAAAAGGAAAACCAAGGTTTTGAGTCAGTCATCATACCAACAGGAACAAGATGACGAGTTTCTGGAGTGGACTGCTCCTTTCATCAGCTTCACTAAAAAGAATAAAACATACAATCTATAGGTAACATGCCAGATCTCATGGGTAAAAACTTCCAAATTTGCAAAATACATCTGATGAAATTGATAGAGAAATTTTTTATAAACCAAATAAATAAATAAATAAATAAATAGATTAAATGGGTTCTCCAGTTTCAGATAAATGTTGAGACAAATGTTATTGTTCGTGTAATGGAAAGTTGTACAATTTTCCAATATATTTTCTGTATCTATTCCTCACAGTTTTCTCGATCTCTGCTGTAATTCATTCTGTTTACTTCCAGATAAAAATGTGTCCATGGTCATGTGATGGACACACAGGTGTACAATACAATAGGGTAAAACAAATCCATATAACAGAAAGCAGATCTAATCCCCAAGGGGTTACAGAATTGATTTAACCCACAAAAGAAGGCCAGTCAGGATAATACCATCAACATTAGCGGTAGCCACAGACTAAATGAGTGACCAACAAATGAATGGGGGCTGAAAAATCCCATACTGCATGAAACTGCCATAAGATGTGAGCCACCTCTTAGGAAAAGCGGCAACATAAATATAAAGGTACAGACCGAGGAAATGCCCCCTAGATCCTGCCTTACTTCAACTCCTAATGTTAGGTTACACAGGGAATGCTGTGAAGTGTTCCGGAAGTCTTCGCTCACTCCTGAGAACGCTGGGGCATGTACAGATTTTATGGCCAATTTGGGCAGGAATACAAAGAACTGTGCATGCTCAGCCAGTGGAAGGGGGAGTGGTATGGGATGAAATAATAAAACTTCCCATGTCTGTTCACATCACGCTTCAACCATCAGTTTAACTGATCAGTTTTATGGATACAAGAAAACAGATGAAAACTTCTGACCATCCATTTACATAAGAGTCCGTGTCAATCAAAACCAGATCAGTTTCTGTCCATTTTTTTGTGGGACACAAGAGTGTGTTGTGTCCTACTATTCAGTCCTACAGAAACTGATCTGTTTTTATTTAACATCGGCTCTATGTACACAGATGGTCGTCAGTTTCCATAGTTTTTTTTTTGTATCCGTAAAACTGATCAGTTACAATGATGATCAAAATGTGACAAGCCTAAGGAAGCTTATTCCAGGGAAGAAAAGTATATTAATGATAACTTTTCTACACCTAAGGAAATTGAACAATCGGGAGATCGGACAATCTTAATTATTTTCCAATCTCCTGATGGTTTATATTGTATAATTATTATTATAAAAGCTCTCAGTATCTCCTGTTGGTACAGTCATTGACTCACCGTGGCAGCACAAAACCCTGCTTTTCATTTTTTTCTATTACACTCTGTTATACTAATGGGCAGTGAACTTGCACCAGCCTCCTCTCTCCACAATGTTACAACACTAGCACACAAGAGTCGGGGGGATAAAAGTGGGTTGGAGTGCCCCCCCCCGCCATAGATATAGAGCAGTGGTCACACATGCATCATTCTACACCATTCATCTTTACAAGTATAGCGTACGGCTTAGCAGGCCCGAAGCATTGAATGAAATGTTGCTAACACCGATTCATACAAATATGGGGACTGTGAAATCCTGTTCTTGTGATTGTGATGGGGGGGGGCTCTGCAGTTGCTCACACAAAATCAGGTACTCACCCACCTTGTAGATGAGGTGTACATTTCAGTCATGGTATAGCCCCTGTAAGTTTTTACTAAGACCTTTAATCGAATTTTACCTTCTCGCATATTAATACTTTTTCTTCACTCCACAGGCACCTAAAGAAACTCTGGCCAAAGCCATTCTTGCTGAACTTCCACAACAAGTGGTAGATTACTTCAAGAGCCATAATCTCCCACCCATCAAGTCTGAGGGCGTATAACTGTCCACATCACCAAGATGCTATGAAACCTGTGGTCCGCCCTTGAATAAAACCAGCAGCCCTGATGTGTATGACAATTTTGATGGCGACACTTAGACACGGGCATCTGTATCTGTATTAAAGCCATTGTTTATTTATCTAAGGCCAGAGACTGTGCGAAGCTCTGGTTTTGGATTGCTGCTATCATGTTCTGGTGAGACGTCCATTACGTTCTATGGCATTCCTAGTTATTGGATAGCCTCTTGTCAGGCAAGACTTAAAATACTGCACTTGTCTAGAGATGGAGAAGCGAGGATGGCATGATGCTGATATTTGGAGTTGCAGTGGCGTAATAGATTACAGTATCTTAATATTAACAGTATTCTGTAACCTGTGGATCCCCAGGTATTGTGAAACTACAACCTCCAGCATGCCCTCACAGCCTTAGTAGGTGGAGAGCTATGGCTTACAGACTACTAACACTCTTCACCATCCTCAGTGGGGCAGAAAGATCAACAAGTCACATACAACAGGTTGCAAGGTAACATTTTTGCAGTTTGCTTTGAAAAGACAAAATGGCAGAACTGTATGAGATGAAGTGCACTTTCTTGTAGGAAAGCGCTTACTTTCCTACAAGATGAAAGTAGTAATAACCTTACCACCAAATACATCTATCATATACAGTACAGAGGCACATCACAACATTCCTCATAACTGTAAGAGGTGCAGCAACCCAATCTCATCCACATCTGTCACAGAATATAGGGGTTGAATAGTTCCTACCTGTGACACTTTCATGAACTGGTACAGGTAGCCATTTACTTAGGATATGTTTGTAATGGCAGTCCTGCCCCTTCCCCCAAGAACTTAATATTAATGGGCCAGTTTGTTCTGTCTGTGTTTTTCATGTCTATAGTCAGAGTAACAGAGTGTCATGAGGAAATAGTGCCAAGTCATAGCAGTGGAGCAGCTGCTTATCACATTGACTTGTATGAGATGCTACGACTGGTCTTTTAGTTTCAACCTTTAAAGTATCCATACACCTTAGGTTAAGTTCACGTCTGCATCAGCATTTCCATTTTTCTGTTCTGTCATAGGGGCAGAAAAATAAAAATGAAGGAGTGCTAGAATCCAGTTGCTTTAAAACAGGAGCCAATTTCCACTGCAGTATCCATGATTTTCATGTGAAGAATAGTGCTGCATGTTACGCTATTCTTCCCATCAAATATGACAGAATCTGCAATGGACGTTCAGAATAGAACTCAGCTAACCTCTATTACTTCTGAACCCCCACACATGAGCCAAGCGTGCATGTGTTCTTTGAGAAGGGGGTTAATCCACTGCCAGACTCCTATTGTAGCAGCTTATGGGGCAAGATCAAATCTAACATGACCTTTCTCTCTTTTTCCTGACATCTGTCTTTGGGAAGGGTCGGGATACCCCATTCACAATAGGTGGAAAGCAGGTCAGATAGGGCCTAAGGTTTAATCTTTTGGTCTCGGTTTTCCTTATTAAACTAAATGGCTCTGCTGAGGGATGTGCTTGGATACTGATTTCAAATGTATCCCCTCCGAACATAATGCTTAGCAGTGTGCAAAACATGATGTGAACGGCCCCTTTAGGATACATCCCCACGTTGCGGAAACGCAGCTTTTTTTTGTTGCAGATTTTGTCGCGGTTTTTTGAGCCAAAGCCAGGAGTGGATAGAGCAGAAGGTAGAAGTATAAGTACTTCCTATATATTTCCCATTCCTTTTGTACTCATTGTTGGCTTTGGCTCAAAAAAGCGCAACAAAATCTGCAACAAAAAAAGCTGCGTTTCCGCAACGTGGGGCCGTAGCCTTAAGTGGGTTTTCTACAGCAGACTACAAAAGTCCAGGGTAATGGGTATAAGGTAGCTGAGAAGGGGCGATCCCAGTCATTGTTCTCCGCATTCTCCACTGCAATGAATAGACTTTCTGTAAGTGGAAGGCTCCTTTCATAGTGTTTTTTTTTTTTACATCTGTTTCTTTTCTTTCTCTATGTAAATGGATGGCCATCTGCATAACGAAGGTAAGAAAAAAGTGTGAACGGACCCTAATAGTGGGAGCTTCAGTAGGTTTCCGTAACTACTACACATTTCTATGGAGAGTGACCACACAAGTGCAGCAAACTCTACATTGAAAACCTCTTATGATCGGGTGGGTCTGAGCTGATGGATCCCACTTGTCAGATTTTTCTGACATTCATGTGTTATATTTATATACTGGACAGTATATAGTACATGTAAATATATAGAAAGAGTAATAGATGAATGTATTGATGTGAACTGATCTGACTGAAAGTTATTTGTTGATGTCAAGAAGCATGTATGGGTAGTAAATGCCTGAAGGATATATGTGTAGTCTTTCTTAGTGTCCATTTATTACAGTTACATTTCTTACAGATTAGAGGAGTTGTCTCATGAAGACAGCCCCTGTCTATATGCCCTATTAGACACATGGATGCTATAGAAATGGTGGTCCCATATCAGACTACCTATTAACTAGAGCCGATAGCCAGTAAGTAAGCAACTCCAGGTCTGGCAGGTTGCCCCTTCCTTTGAAAGAACACCACATTGTCCCTGCAGTAGCCAAACTAAAGTTCCCATGGAAATATTAGCTGGTTGCTGAAGGGTTCACACTTAGCTGATAGACAATCCTCTACATATAAGAAGCATGACTATGAAGGTTATGCACTATGATTTTATATCCATTGTGGAAAGGCTGTGGTTGAAGATTTAAGAGGCTTGTGGTTCTTGTACTATTGATTCGGCACCAAAAATGGTGACATTTCAGCAAGTATTGAGATTTCCCTCTTTAGCAATAGCAGAAAAGGCAAATAAATGTATCTTTGACTAGTGATGTACATAGAGATCATAGGAATCCAAAGTAAAAGAAAGGATATATTCACATGGCTGTATGGTGGATCCATATACTGTAGATTTAAGTTTATGATTTGGAGAATTCTTTTTCAGATCTCACAAGACAGGATGCAATTCCATCTCTGACCCTAAATAATATAGGTCCTGAATGAAGCTGAGTGCACCAAGCCAAAATATGTGCCACACTAGCCCATCACTGTACAACAGCCTCTAAGGTTATATATTCTCCGTTTGAGAATAGTGGGGTGGGCCTTTGGGGAGCAGTGTACAGATACACACCAACCAAGGTAAAGAGTATGAGCTGAGCACCCCTCTCTATGAGCTTTTAGCAGGGACCGCATCAGCATATAGAGATAGCAGCAATGGATGGTATACCATTTCCATATGTATCCTAGATGGTCAGAAACTTTTGTACATCCGTGTCATTGTAAAATATATTTTGTGGGATTTTCAAACAAGCAGCATAACAACCTTTATGAATGCCAAAGGTTTTGCAGGAGAAGCTCAACCGTTCACCTAGTTCTGGGTTGGCAAAACTATGACTTTTCTTTTGCTGTAGAACTACAAATCTCAGAAGAATACTGAGAATTTAAAAAAGCAAGAGGTTACGGTTTGCCTGCTTCCAGGGCTAGCCTTATATGTTAAGATGAATTTTTTGCTGATATTATATATACATTTTGTACATTTTTGTATATAGACCTGTAGCAGAATCTACAAACATCTCCAATAGACTGTAATGAGAGTTGGGCATACAGCGCTGCTCAGGCAGAAACTGGAACAAGAGCTCCTCCTATTGGAGGAACTTGTAAGTAATGGTTGTTCCTATTGTTATCCCAGTTTTGGATTATATGTTAAAGCTTATATATATATAATGTATTGTTAACCGTTATTCTACTCTGTTCCTGTGACTTTTTTTGTATTAAAATGCATTGCAAAACTGATGCTTACAGCACAATAAATGCTTAAAATATTCAATTTTAACTAATGATGCTTTATTACATATGTGATGACGTGGTCATAAATCTGTACCAGGAGTCACCCCATAGCATTCAGAGTTTATAGGATCTTATACTGTATAGCCGCCGGTGTAAACTGGATGCCCCTTTTTATAGGATTATTCTCATCTCGGCAGGAATAACTGGTCTCCAGTACCAACCACCAGGGCAGGTCGTATGGAAACGGGCAAGCAGCACTACTCTACGCTGTTTCTTTAACTCCCATAGAGGTCAATGGGACCTTCGGAAACGGTGTAATTCAGCTGACGCTACCTGTTTCCGTAGCTTCCATTCACCTAGGACTTACAGAAAGATAGTAGTAGAGCAGCACTGCTCATCTGTTTCCATAAGTCCTGCCCTGGTGGTCGGAATTTGCAGCCAGTTAATCCTGTCCCAGCAGCAATTTTCCGAGATGGAAACAACTCCTATTTATGAGACAGATAAAATCTGGATCATATTGCTCTGACAATTACTAAAAAGAGGATTCTTTTTACCAGAAGTAACCAAGTGATGTCCAGGATACCTGGCTGACTGTGCACTTGTTTTTCAAAAACTGTAAATTGCCTTATGTGTATGTGCAATTTGTATACCACTGACAAGTAGTTACTATATATCAGTAAAATGTGAGCACTTTATGGAACCATAACATAAGTGCTACATGGGGCAGCTTATACAATGCATATGAAAACTCTTCTTATCCTGTCTCTTTGTGTTTTCACCCATCATTCTGTACTCAATACCCCATACTGACAAAGTGAAAAGAATATTAGAAATCTTTGCTAATGTAGTCAAGTAAAAAAACTAAAATCCTGCTTTGCTGTACATATTCAGACCCTTTACTCAGTTGTAGTAGCTTTGGCAGTGATTACAGCCTCTACTATTGTTGGGTTTATTATCGTAAGGTTTGCACACCCAGATTTGGATATTTTCTGCCATTCTGCTCTGCAGATCTTCTCAAGCCCTGTCTGGTTGGATGGGGACTGGCAGTGGACAGCGAATGGGTTCAGATCAGGGCTCTGGCTGGTCCACTAAAGGATATTCACAGAGTTTTCCCTAAGCTACTCCTCTGCTGTCTTGGATGTGTGCTTAGGGTCACTGTTTTGAACCTCCAGGCCTGTTTGAGGTCCACAGCACTCTGCCTCAGGTTTTCATTAAGAATATCTCTATACTTTGCTCCATTCAGCTTTCCTAGAACTCTGACCAGCTGCCCTGTTCCAGCCGCTGAAAATCACCCCCACATCATGAAGCTGCCACCAGCATGATTCTCTGTAGGGATGGTATTAAGGAGGCGATGAGCAGTACCTGGTTTGCTCCAGACATGATGCTTAGAATTGAAGCCAAAATGTTCAATCTTCATTTCGTTAAGCCTGAGAATCTTGTTTCTCACAGTCTAAGAATCCTCTAGCTGTTTTTTTTTTTGTTGCAAACTCCAGATGCACTTTGTCTTTTACTGAGGAGAGACTTCTTTCTAGCCACTCTGCCATTAAGC
Source organism: Leptodactylus fallax (assembly GCA_947044405.1). Taxonomy (NCBI): domain Eukaryota; kingdom Metazoa; phylum Chordata; class Amphibia; order Anura; family Leptodactylidae; genus Leptodactylus; species Leptodactylus fallax. Next base: position 4,573,806 of record CAMRHE010000088.1, read on the forward strand.
TCAGATTGGTGAAGTGCTGCAGTAATGGTTGATTTTCTGGAAGCTTCTCCCACCTTTGGAGCCAGAGTGACCATTGGATTTTTGGTCTTACAAGACCCTTCTCCCCTAATTACTTAGTTTGGTGGGGTCAGCTCTGGGTAGAGTCCTGGTTGTTCTAAACTTCCATTTAAGAATTATGGAGACCACTGTGCTTTTGGTAACTTACAGTGCAGCAGACATTTCTGGTCTGAGCTCTACAGGCAGTTCTAGACTTTGCATTAGTTGATTTCTGCTCTGATATGCATTGTCAGCTGTGAGATCTTTCATAGACAGGGATGCATCTATCCAAATCACGTCCAGACAACTGAATTTATCACAAATGGCGTTCAATCGAGGTATAGAAACATCTCCAGATGATCACGAGAAATGGGAGACCCTCCCAGGGCTAAATGTCAAGTATCATACAAAGGGTCTGAATACTTATGTACATGCAAAATTTCAGTTTTTCCTTTTTTATTAAATTTGTAAAAAATTCCTATAATTCTATTTTCACATTCTCATTATGGTTCATGGAATGCAGATTGATGGGTGAGAACTTAAATTTTTTTTTTTAGTGCAAGGATTAAACATAAGTAAATGTGAAAAAGTCAGAGCGTCTGAAGACTTTCCAAACAATTTGTAAGATGTGTCATTGAGTGTCCATATTGAAGGGCAATGCCTAGAAAAACAAGCATTTTTGCACTTATCACTGCCTGAGATGTAAATACAGAATTTTGGGCTAAAAAAAAAAAAAAAACCTTTAAAAACAGCAGAAATATAAGCCTGTGTATAGTGTAATGTTACTAAAAAACTTACTAATAGCTGTATTATGGTATTATGGAGTTGCTTGTTCTCCGCCGAAGCACTGACCTCATTTCTACTCTGTAAGAACACGAGGTTAAACTCACAATGCAGGTCCATGAGAGTCAGACAGAGGCGCTAATAGATTGTGTTGATTATTTGACCTCCTTACTAAAACGATCATGCCAGTTTTCTGGTATAAAAGTGGCTAATGCGCATGGTTGGTTGCACCAAAGAGCACATATTTGTCCATTTTCTGACCTGCTCACCACTTTAAAGAAAGTGGAAGGTGCAGAGCATGGATCAAGGTGGGATGGGGACACTTCAGCTTCACAGATTTACTATAACACACACCAGAAAACTGATGTTATACCTAAAATCTATGTCAGTCCCTGACTAGCATAAACTTCAATTGTGGTGCACGGGACCTTCCGCTACCTGCAGTTAAGAAAAAATACTGGAGTGCTTCTTTAAACTTCACATTTCTTCATCTGAAGCCCAAATAACCAGACTAAAGCTTTATGAACATAAACAGTCATGAGAAAAACAAAGTCCACCCTCACTGAATTATATGGTTTTATGTTATCAGTACATACAAAAAAAGTGGTCCTTAGAAGGTCTTAAAATTAGGTAAGTGCAGCCTCAGATAAACAACAACAATACACACTAGAATCCACTATTTCATTATTTATGTAGCAAAAATGAAGCCTAAATGGAAAAGCAGAGATAAACTTAGTACACCTCATGAATCAATCGCTTTTAGAACCACCTTTAGCAGCAGTAACTTGAAGTAATGGTTTTCTGTATGACTTTATCAGTCTCTCACATCATTCTGGAGGATTTTTGGACCATTCTTCTCTACAATGTTGATTCAGAGGTTTGTGGATATTTGCTTATGCACAGTTCTCTTAAGGTCCCGCCACAGCATTTCAATTGGGTTGAGCTCTGGACTTTGACTGGGCCATTGCAACGCCTTAATTCCTTTCTTTTTAAGGCATTCTCTTGTAGATTTGCTGCTGTTTGGGATCATTGTCCTGTTTCTTTACCCAGTTTCGCCCAAGCTTTTTGAGTAGGTCTTTAGCTGTTGGATAGAGGGTCTCACATTTGTCTCTAGAATATTTTGGTTTTTAGGATATAATGGTTGACTCAATGACTGCAAGGTGCCCAAGTCATGTGGCTTGTTTCATCACTCGTCCACCACAGTGCTTGACAGTTTGAAAACCAGGAAGTGCAGTGGAAAGGAGGCAGGAGGGCAGCTGGAATCCTGAGATGAGAAAAAAAAACCTTTTAACCCCTAATAGTACGTAATAGTACGTCCTGAGTCGCATGACGATGTATGGAGAGCGCTCAGGAGCTGAGCGCTCTCCATACACGGCGGTTGCCAGCTGTATAATACAGCCAGGAACCGCCGCTAACAGCAGCGATCGATGTCTGCAGCGATCGCGGCTGTTAACCCTTTAGATGTCACGGTCAAACGGGACCGCGGCGTCTAAATAGCGCAGCCGCCATGGGCGCCGCCATTTTTCCCCCATCGCCGCACTCCAGAACGTCATCGGAGGGCGGCGCTTGGTTGCCATGACAGCCGGGAGCCTATTGAAGGCTACCAGGCCTGTCATTACATTACAGCTATTACGCGATGCCAGAGGCAGCGTCTAATAGCAGTGAAGGCATTTTGCTATTCACTGCGATACAGTAGTATCGCAGTGAATAGTATGATCGATCAGACTCCCTAGGTTTCAAGGTCCCTAGGGAGTCTAATCATACAAGTAAAAGTAGAAAAAAGTTCAAATCACCCCCCTTTCCCTAGATCAGATATAAAAGTAAATAAACAAAAGTAAGCATAAAGACTTTAGGTATCCCCGCGCTCCAAAATGCCCGAACTATTAAAATATTAATCCCATACGGTGAACGGCGTAGCGGGGAAAAAAAATCAAAATGGCCAAATAGCGTTTTTTTCAACACTTTGCCTCCTATAAAAAATTTAATAAAAAGTGATCAAACTATCAGATCTTTCCCCAAATGATATCAATAAAAACGTCATGTTGTCCCGCATAAAAAGACGCCTTACCCAGCTCCATACATGTAAATATGAAAAAGTTACAGGTGACACAATATGGCGACGCAAAATTTTTTTTCTATTTGGCAAAGTTTTAAATTTTTTAAAAGGTATCCAAACATTACAAATACTATATAAATTTGGTATCGCCGTATTCGTACTGGCCCACAGAATACAGGTAACATGTCATTTTTACCACACAGTGAATGCTGTAAAAATTAAACCCATATGAATTTGGCGCAAATGCAGTTTTTCTCCAATTGCACCTCATTCTGAATTTTTTTCCAGCTTCCCAGTACATTGCACAGCATATTGAATAGTGACATTACAAAGTACAATTTGTTTCGCAAACAATAAGCCATCATGTGACTCTGGGAATTGAGAAATGAAAATGTTATGGCTCTTGGAATGTGGGGAGGGAAAAACGAAAATGCAAAAACAAAAAATGGCCCGGTCATTAAGGGGTTAAAGAGGACCTTTTACGGCCTCCAACATCCTGCAATAGGCACAGTACCACTGATTTCATCACAGTTCAAATGTTTTCTCTAGCCCCCACCATTCTCAAGCAATCAGTGCAGTTCATTTTGGTGCCTGATATGTTAATGAAACTCTCTACTGCCAAGTAGTGACAGGCAGTAGCAGACAAGGGGGCATGATTCAGAGGTCTGACCTTTTCTGCCTCTTGCCTGCTCATCACTACCCACTTGACAATATAGAGTCTAATTAGCATATCATGCACCAAAACTAACTGCCCAGGAACGGTAGGGGCTACAGAAAAAATTCTGAACTGAACTCAGTAGAGCGGCTCCTATTAAAGGGATATTCCTATCTCAAGGATCCTATCTAAACTGCTAGCTTATGTAAATTCATGTATTTAGCTAAATATATTGCTTTAGCAATGCTGTTTTGTTTTCCTCTCTGTGAAATTATTCCTCCCCTTGATTACACAGAGTTTCCATAGAAACGGACCTGTCTGATAAGCAGGACAAGTGATGCCACTCACTGCTCTCATTGTTATCTATAGCTCTGTAGTTCAGCTAATTGCAGTTTGCTGATAAAAACCGTATGTTATCTCTCTATGTAAACACACATATAACACAGAGTTCTTCTTTAGAAACGTGCATATTATTTAATCTGCATTTATATTAGATTTCTAGTAACCATAATAAGTATTGTGATACTTCATAGTGTCCTGTTCAGCAAGCTAGAGGGGAGGTATTTTTGACTGAAGGAATACAGGAAGTGAGAAGAGACAGCAGACAAAGCTGCTGAAATGGAAATGGGAAAACCCCTTTAAATGCAGAGAACTGGAGGTGGTGAAAGACCTCTTTAATATATGCATATACAGTGGACTGCTTCCTGGCACCTTCTTATGTTGCATCAGTAGAAAACCACATTTCTGAGGGGAAAGATGGGCTACCGATTGACAATTCTGATTCATCTTTCACACAACGACAGCGGACACACTGTGTTAAAACAAGAAGCTGACTAGTAATCTCCACAGACCACAGTAATGGTGATTATCTGTGGTTCCTTTCTCAGTGCTACTTCTGAGTGCAGAACAGAAGGAACAAAACTGAAGAATGTAATCAATTGTGTCCTTTCTAACCTTTCTGCTTGGCTCAGAATACCCTGCGATGAGTGGTTCAAGATGACTTGACTTTGATGATGATGATTGTGCAGGCCAAACTACCAACTACAATTCCTCTGTTTTTCCATAGCCCGCTCAGACTCCTTCATAAATGGATGACAGCCATGGTCAGTCAGAAAAAATAAAGCTCCTCTAATTCATTAAAAAAAACAGTGATGGAATTTATATGAAAATAAATATGCAACAAACTACATCTAATATAAAGAATATTAAAGATTGTATAATAGAATTAAAAATTAATAATCATTTTATTTTGAACCCAGAGTCTGTAACTTTTTCAAACTCTTACTCTGACTCCGCCTAAAATTGCTCTAAAGTCTGGGCCAGGGTTGGACTGGCCCAACGGGGAATCCCCTGATAGGCCCAGTGCCGGTAGGGGGCTCTACCGGACCCCACTGCTTTTTTATAAAAGACAGTGGAGGTGTGGTAATGGCCCATATTCACTTACCTCTCATTGCACCTGGCCAGGGGGCCCCCATACGCCACACATTACGTCATCGCAACACACCGGGCTCAGGCTGAAGCGGGAAGAGGAGAAGCTGCGAGCAGGAGCAGGGAGAGGTAAGTGATGCAGCCAGTTTCTCCCCAGTTTTGCGATCCCTTCACTGGTCCCCTATACTGTATGAGGACCATTGATGGGGCCATTATATTGTGGCGGGGGGGCAGTGATGGAGGCCAATAGCCTGAGGGACAATAAAAGAGGTTGTCCAGGATAACATTTTTTTTTTTTTTTTAAATTACAGAAGGGCATGTAAAAAAAAAAACCAAACTTTCTCTCCTGTCCCCAGTGTCTTCCAGCTCGGTTTGGTCCTGCAGCTCTGTTGCTTTCAGTGGAAGTTCCCTCTGCACATGACTACTTGTGACGTCACGTGACCCCTGAGGCCAATCAGTGGCCTAACGGAAAGGACCTGGGACATCACTGCCTGTGAGAACTTCCGGCAAAAGAAGACAGCGGAGCTGCAGGACCGGACCGTGCTGGGAAAGCATCGGGGACAGGGTATGTTTTTTGTTTTCTTTTTGGGAGGGGGGTGGGGGGTTCACTTCCCCTAGACTAATTATGGAAAAAGAAAAAAATTATACTGGACAACCTCTTTAAAGTGTGGCACATTAGGGGGCTCTGTCCACTGTATATGAGCTGGGCACCTTCACTGCATCTCAGCACATATTAAAGTCAGTGGTAGCTGAGCTGCAGTGAAGGCTCCAGGCTGCTATACAGCGGATGGAGCTTTCTGCTTCTGGCCCTGTGTTGTGTACAGCTGATGGGGCCGTGTGTCAGCCCCCTACCGATCAGGTATTTATGTCCTATCCTGAGCATAGGCCATAAAAAAGATTAACCCTGGACAACCCCTTTAATATGCCCCACACAGTTTAATGCCCCCAAACCCACAGGATGTTAGCCCCTATCACTGCTCCCACACAATATAATGGCTCCATCACTGTTCCCCATACAGTACGGGAGACCAGTGAAGTGGCCATACAAAAATTTGGTCCAGACAACCCCTTAAAAGAGGTCGTCCATAAACTGGAGCAACCACTGTGGCGGCCGCCAGGAAGGTGTAAAAATAATTTTTATTTATTTTTTTTTAAAAAAGCATACTCACCTGTCCCCAGCACCCCACTGTCCCCTGCCTGTGTCTGTTCGGCCTCATGGCGGCACTTCATTTCTGGAAATCCTGTACCTAATTGGTCTTAGCAGTTACATGAGGGTGCAGGACTCCCAGCAAGTTGTCCTTAGGACAGTCCATCAATATTACATCTGCGGGGATACAACAGCCAGGACGTCGGCAGATCAGCTTTTCCAAGACAGTGCGGCTAGAGGTAATGGTAACAATTCTAGGAGCCACGCTGTTCACTTGCCACACAGGGTGTAGCAGTGGACTTAGGTAGTGCAGTGGTGCGCATCGTATAGCGGGTGAGCAGCATGGTTCCCGGCAAGTTATTACCTTTAGCCGCCCTGTCTTGGCACCGCTGATCTGTAGGGGTCCTGGCGGGGGGCCCCTAGAAACAATTCCACTGGTGGGCCCTAGAAATTCCAGTCTGACACTGCCGATACTGACTCCATGACTACGACTGCAACAACGTTCCATATATACACAATAATATCCGCTTTACACTATGGAGTGATCTCTGCTCTCATCATAGTCCACATGCAAGCATATAAACAGGATGGACTAAAAGGTTATTTAGGTAATAACCAATAGTAAATAAATTCTAGCAGCCTTTGTGTCCTCTCAGAACCCAAGCCTGTAGACCTTCTGGTGGGCCACTGGATACTGTGTCCATAGAACATGAGTGAGGTGTGTAAAAATGTAATGCACAACCAAGGGATTTACAAAACCGAATCAACAATGTTTCCCAACTGACTGTCTCAAGTAATCCAAACACATCTCCATATGCATAGCAGAGAGAGTTTCTTTATAGGGAGTCTACCACTTCCCTAAGCATGTTCGACTGCTATCAGTGCATCACAGAGAACATACAGTGATAAACAACACACCTCTGTTATGTATGTCCCTTTGGTAGATTTGGAGAAAACCAACTTTGAAGTCTTATGCAAATGAGGCAGTTGGTGCATTGGGGCGGGCATGCAGCCCTGGGAATACTGCTCTGGCTACTCAAGTAGGATGGGTGATGTCATAGCAGTGGGAGGATAAACTCTCGCTGCACCGGGTGGTGCTGGCATGAAATGGTAGGTGTCTGAGCAGCAAGAGCAGTGCTCCAGATGCTGAGTGCCAAACCGCCATTTTTTCACTATTTTGCCTCTGATAAAAACTTGAATAAAAAGTGATCAAAGCAAGAGACATTCCCTTAAAATGGTATAACTAAAAAGTACACCTGGCCCCGCAAAAAAAGACGCCCTATGCATCCCCATACATGGAAGTATAAAAAAGTTACGAATGTCAGAATATGGCGACTTTTAAAAAAAAAAAATAAAAATATATATATATATATATATATATATATATATATATTTGCACAGTTTTGGATCTTTGTTAAGGGGTTAAAATGTTAATAAAGACATATAAATTTGTTATCCCTGGAATTGTACCAAAACTACAGTACTAAAATACAGATGACATGTCATTTTGGCTGTAGAGCAAACGCCGTAAAAACGAAGCCTGTAAGAAAGTTGCACAAATGCACTTTTTCTTCAATTCCACCCCATTCTGAATTTTTTCCAGCTTCCCAGTACATTGTACAAAATAATAAATGGTACCATCATGAAAAAAAATTTGATATGAGGCCGCGTCTGGGCCCTGCTCTGCCCCCCCTTCCCCAATCTCACAGGCAATTAATTACCAGTGCTATGGGGGCTGACTGAAAATAGTTCTCCACAGACAACCCCTTTAAGGGGTTATTCAGAGAAAGTAAAATTTTCTTGGTGGCAGGGGCAGTTATAAAAAAAAATATGCAGCCATACTCAGCCCTCCTTGCTCCTCTGTTAAACACACTTTCAGGCTGAGGTCCCACGTAGCGAGCTGCAGCAAATATAACGCTGCAGAAAAGACTGCAACGGAAATGCATTGTGGTTTTTCCACAGAATTTTTCACAGAAAGTCTGCAGAGTTTTCCTCTGCGGATTTTCTGCCCCTATTATACCTATACAGAAAATGCCAGCGTTTCCATAGGTACAGTGCTGGCCAAAAGTATTGGCACCCCTGAAATTCTGTCAGATAATACTCAATTTCTTCCAGAAAATGATTGCAATCACAAATGCTTTGGTAATAATATCTTCATTTATTTTGCTTGCAATGAAAAAACACAAAAGAGAATGAAAAAAAAAGTCAAATCATTGATCATTTTACACAAAACTCCAAAAATGGGCCGGACAAAAGTATTGGCACCCTCAGCCTAATACTTGGTAGCACAACCTTTAGACAAAATAATTGCGAACAATCCCTTCCGGTAACCATCAATGAGTTTCTTACAATGCTCTGCTGGAATTTTAGACCATTCTTCTTTGGCAAATTTCTCCAGGTCCCTGAGATTTGAAGGGTGCCTTCTCCAAACTGCCATTTTGAGATCTCTCCACAGGTGTTCTATGGGATTCAGGTCTGGACTCATTGCTGGCCACTTTAGAAGTCTCCAGTGCTTTCTCTCAAACCATTTTCTAGTGCTTTTTGAAGTGTGTTTTGGGTCATTGTCCTGCTGGAAGACCCATGACCTCTGAGGGAGACCCAGCTTTCTCACACTGGGCCCTACATTATGCTGCAAAATTTGTTGGTAGTCTTCAGACTTCATAATGCCATGCACACGGTCAAGCAGTCCAGTGCCAGAGGCAGCAAAGCAACCCCAAAACATCAGGGAACCTCCGCCATGTTTGACTGTAGGGACCGTGTTCTTTTCTTTGAAGGCCTTTTTTTTTTATCCCTGTAAACTCTATGTTGATGCCTTTTCCCAAAAAGCTCTACTTTTGTCTCACCTGACCAGAGAACATTCTTCCAAAAAGTTTTTGGCTTTCTCAGGTAAGTTTTGGCAAACTCCAGCCTGGCTTTTTTATGTCTCTGGGTCAGGAGTGGGGTCTTCCTGGGTATCCTACCATAGAGTCCCTTTTCATTCAGACGCCGACGGATAGTACGGGTTGACACTGTTGTACCCTCGGACTGCAGGGCAGCTAGAACTTGTTTGGATGTTAGTCGAGGTTCTTTAGCCACCATCCGCACAATCTTTCGGTGAAATCTCTCGTCAATTTTTCTTTTCCGTCCACATCTAGGGAGGTTAGCCACAGTGCCATGGGCTTTAAACTTCTTGATGCCACTGCGCACGGTAAACACAGGAACATTCAGGTCTTTGGAGATGGACTTGTAGCCTTGAGATTGCTCATGCTTCCTCACAATTTTGCTTCTCAAGTCCTCACAGTTCTTTGGTCTTCTTTCTTTTCTCCATGCTCAATGTGGTACACACAAGGACAGAGGTTGAGTCAACTTTAATCCATTTCAACTGGCTGCAAGTGTGATTTAGTTATTGCCACCACCTGTTATGTGCCACAGGTAAGTAACAGGTGCTGTTAATTACACAAATTAGAGAAGCATCACGATTTTTCAAAGGGTGCCAATACTTTTGTCCACCCCCTTTTTTATGTTTGGTGTGGAATTATATCCAATTTGGCTTTTTGACAATTCTTTTTGTGGTTTTCCATTGAAGACAAATTAAATGAAGATATTATTACCAAAGCATTTGTGATTGCAATCATTTTCTGGAAGAAATTGAGTATTATCTGACAGAATTGCAGAGGTGCCAATACTTTTGGCCATCACTGTATAACTGACTTGCTGTGATTTTCAAAAAGCTAAGCGTTTTTTAAAACGCAGCTTTTCCGCTGCTGATTTTTTTTTCTTCAATGTGTGGATGGGATTAGCCAGAATCCCATCCACTTTTCAGATAATGTAAAACACAGCATTTGTTTTGTTGCAGCATTTCTGTGCAGGCAAAATGCTGAATTTTCGCAAAGTGGGACCTCGGCCTAAAAAGGCAATGGATCCTTGCACAATACCTGGGCCACCATTAAAGTGAATGCTTTAATACCAAAAGGTTCTGTGCTTATATATAAAAAAGACAAACAAAGGTGACATAAAGAAGCAAAACCTTAGTTATAGATTGTTCTGATTCCATGGAGCTTGGAAGAAGATGGCCACCACCCAGCTGTTAGCAGTCTCCAAAGATGTGACAATATTTCTTTTGGTAGCAATGGTTTTTGTATTGATAGGCCCTTGTCATGTTCCAGAAATGCCCCCACTATTCATGTTTCTTTATGAGGTGGGGTGGAAAAGTTTCTTCTTTGCCATCCGGAAACAGGGAAAGCAGGGTTCCCCCAGACCTCCCCCCCCCCCTTTCTTTTCGCTGGGCTGACTTCTCTAATTACATTGTTGTTAAAGACATAAACCTTTTCTGTGTTGTAAGTTTGTAAAATTCAAAAAAAAATTACAGATGTAAGGTCAGAGGTGACAAAACCAGAGTTCTCCCGTGATCACAGAAAGCTCATATTTTACTCTTGAGTAGGTCTTAAATAACAACAAATATACACACATAAACAATAAAACTCATTGTCAGTATATACAAGTAAGGCAGGGTTCACACTACCGTTGATGTCCGTTCTGATAGTGTCCGTTAAAAAAAGAAAAACTAAAAAAAAACGGACACCTATCATAACAGACATTAACTGACAGTAACTGATGTTAATGTGTCCGTTTTTTTAATGGATTAGTTAAAAAAAACGGACACATTAGCATCAGTTAGTGTCCGTTTTTTAACACTGTCCGTTTTTTTTTTTCCTGCTTTCTCAGCATGCGCAGGAAAAAAAAGGACATAAAATAACAGACAATAACTGATGGCTATCAGTTACTGTCCGTTATAAGTCCGTTACCCATAGACTTCAATGTTAAAAAAATAACGGACACTTGCTGTCCTGTCAAGAATCCGTTTTTTTTCAAACGGACAAAAAGTCCTGCATGTAGGATTTTCTGTCCGCGAAAAAATAACAGACTTCTGACGGATTTGGTGTAAATGGACACAAACGGACACAATATAAAAACCCATTGAAATGAATGGAAATTTTAACGTATTTCTGATGGTTCAGCTAGTGGCCGATGCTAAAATCTTGTAACAGACAATAGCAACGGACACTACTGACGGTCACCAACGGTAGTGTGAACGCCCCCTAAGGACTTCATTACACTACTGATCTGTTTTTAATGGACGAAAATCAGTTCTACATCCCTTAAACATGGATCCATTGATTTCTATTGGGTCCGTTCATCAAAACGGACAAAGATAGAGCATGTCTGGCGTTTTTTTGTTTACAGGAATTCTATCATTAGAAAATGACTTTAAGTAATGGCACGTTGTAATAGCCTTTAAAAAGGCTATTCTACTCCTACATCTCATTCTCTTGTTGTTCCCGCCGTTTCTGTAAAAAAGTGTTTATTCTGATATGCAAATTATGCTCAGGGAGCAGAGGGCGTTCCTCCGGTGCTCCGAGCACACCAGCCTCATCAACTGCTCCCCCCGCCCCTTAGTGCCTCCTGTTCACATACCCCTGCATCTTCTCCTTGTCTTCAGCCTTGCGTAGGCATCCGACGCAGCACTATACTCGGTTGAAATCCCGCGCATGCACAGTCGGCTCTGCCCAAACCCGAAGTGGCAGATTGATGACGCTGGTGTGCTCGGAGCACAGGGGGAACGCCCCCTGTGCATAATTTGCATATCAGAATAAACACTTTTTTACAGAAACGACAGGGACCACAAGAGATTGAGAGGTAGGAGTAGAATAGCCTTTTTAAAGGCTATTCCAACATGCCATTACTTAAAACATCATTTTTTAATGATAGAATCCCTTTAACCGAGTTTTTTCTCTCCGTCAAAAAAACAGACATGTGAACACACTCATTCCCTCTCACTGTTCTTAAAACTTTTTACTGTTGTATGAATAAAGACTAAGACTGAGGCCACACATTGCAAAAAAACAGCTTTTTTTGTTGAAGATTTTGCTTTGTTTTTTTCAGCAAAAGCTATAAGTGGATTTAGCAGAAGTTAGAAGTATAAGTCTTTATATTTGCAATTCCTTAAGAAGCCACTCTTGGTTTTGGCTCAGCCTAAAGTTTGATTCAGGGAGGCCGAGGTAATCTTCCACCTCAGATTCTTCGCCACACTGTAGCTTTGAGGAACCTGTGGCGAGCCGAGTTTTGGGTTTGCTCGCTAACTAGCCTGAGACAAAGGGGTTAATAAGCGTGAGCCTCAGGCCCTGGTCTGTTGTAGGATTGAGCAGAACGACTCATTTTTAAGACTTCTGAACAAAAGATTCATCCATCACTATTCCCATTGAAAACAACGGCAAGCAGATTCCAGGTGGAGTTTTGACCTTGACTCCTAATTCCTATGAGTGAACAGCCCCTAAGGTAGGAATACACAGGGACTTTGACTCTTGTCTCATGACCAAAGTTGACACTGTCACCCTGCAACTACTTCAATAACATAAGTGAATGCAGTCCCACTGCGACCCGGAGGGTGCTGTGACTGCGACTTCTAGTCATAAATAGGTCCAGCACTGGTGGATGTTTTTGCAATAGAAGTTTCAGTCCCCTCCATTCACCTACTTTATTAGTGAAGTAATTCCAGAGCGATCTTTTGTCCCGCAACAAGAGTCGCGGCCAATATGGGAATGAACTGTTGCTGCAGCTCCAAGCGAAGAATGACCGTCACGTGACACGCCCTCTCTGTAGCTCCACGCCTGCAGTCTGTTTTGACACGTGGTTAAGGCGCTTGCTGATGACGTCACGCGGGCTGAGCAGCAAGTGCTGTCGGCTGAGCCGGGCAAGCTAGGAGCAGGCGCTGAGGGAAGAAAGAAGAGCGGATGTCCTTCCTCCGTACAGCAAGCAGCTTGTCCTTTCCGTACGAAGCTGACGGTGTCTATTTGTTCCCCTTTATCCCAGAGCAGCCTGCCCTGAGCCCTGCAGCCCAGCCCCAGTCCTGGACCCCGGTGCATAAGCTAATGTCATTGCTGCCTGTGCCTCTCCTATAAGTCATTTCAGTGAACCAGGTAGCATTGACAGGTCACTGTGCTGCAGCCCCGCATAGCCGGTGTACACCATTACTACGTGTAATGCAGCCCTCTTCTTCTACACCTCAGGGCAGGGTTACAATCTATGCATATTGCATGGTCCTATCACCTTATTCTACACCTGTAGTGTTAGATTATCGCCATAGCCCACATATCATCTGAATACTGTATAGCATATAATACATATCTTCTTCCTCCAGGTGTGTTCATATAGCCTGCACATAATTCTGACCCCTCCATTGTGAACCGTATCTCCATATCCATTCATATGACTCTTATCTGTAGCTTTATCCATATTCTTTCAGATCTTCTCATACAGCTGATGCACATCAATAACTCACTTACCTTCCCTGTTACCCCTTACTAGATCTAGTGGCCATTGAATAGGCTTATTCTCATTCCTATGACTCTTTAGGACTCTGCACAGAGCTCTTATTGTTTACTGTAGCTTTTAAACTTTATTGCCCCCCTTATCCATTATCCAATATGTCAGAGACAAACTCTGTCACTGTGGTGTCAGATCCCCAGCATGCAGTTAAACTTCTTCGGGCTCTGGGTTGTTTTCGGGAAGAATCTGACTTTTGCGATGCAGTCCTGATTGTTGAAGAGCAGGAGATCCCAGTGCAGAAGAACATTTTGGCAGCTGCAAGTCCCTATATAAGGTAAAACCTTTATTCTGTCTTTACTCTGTTCTACTGCCTTTCACCCAGGTCCTTATTCTTATAGGAGCTATAGTAATGTTAGATTGTCACTGTATTTCCTATGCTTTAATGGGTGTTTTTGTGCAGAATGTACCCTGGGGAAAGTTGTTCTTCAGTTCTCATCATACAGACAGTGGCTGATGGATGCCTCTTCTTGTGCAGGTCATCCCTGGGAGGATCAAGAGAACATCAGCTAATAAAATCCAACATGGCTGACCCACTATTGATGTCCAGTGAGGTCTCCCTATACCTATATGCATTAGATTGTTGCTTTCAGCAGGATGTACTGAAAAACTAATGTTTTCTGGGCATCTTTGGCCTCAATTTTTTTTTTTTTTGGCTCTTCAGGAAACTTTCTTGTATTTAGCTATACTATGAAAATGTACGAATGGCAGTTGACAGTTTCTCTATATTCGCATATATATGAAATTTTCCACCTTCAATTTTTCCTGGTGGATTTTTACCCCTAGTTGTAGAATAGTTTAAAGTTTGACCATCAGTCCTCAGTGATGGTAATATGGTACTACAGGTATATGCCCATCCAGTGGGCACTCTCCAACATCCTAGTTATAGCAGGAACATAGGTCCAGATTTACTGTTGTGGTTACGACAAGACACTGGTGTAAATGTGGTGCCTGTCAGTGCATCTTAGTATGAGCTAAAATTATTCTGACTTGCTAGATACAGTGGGGAAAAAAAAAGTATTTAGTCAGCCACCAATTGTGCAAATTCTCCCACTTAAAAAGATGAGAGAGGCCTGTAATTGACATCATAGGTAGACTTCAACTATGAGAGACAAAATGAGAAAACAAATTCAGAAAATCACATTGTCTGATTTTTTAAGAATGTATTTGCAAATTATGGTGGAAAATAAGTATTTGGTCACCTACAAACAAGCAAGATTTCTGGCTCTCACAGACCTGTAACTTCTTCTTTAAGAAGCTCCTCTGTCCTCCACTCATTACCTGTAGTAATGGCACCTGTTTGACATTGTTATCAGTATAAGAGACACCTGTCCACAACCTCAAACAGTCACACTCCAAACTCCACTATGGTGAAGACCAAAGAGCTGTGGAAGGACACCAGAAACAAAATTGTGGACCTGCACCAGGCTGGGAAGACTGAATCTGCAATAGGCAAGCAGCTTGGTGTGAAGAAATCAACTGTGGGAGCAATAATTAGAAAATGGAAGATATACAAGACCACTGATAATCTCCCTCGATCAGGGACTCCACGCAAGATCTCACCCCGTGGGGTCAAAATGATCACAAGAACGGTGAGCAAAAATCCCAGAACCACACGGGTGGTTCACCTAGTGAATGACCTGCAGAAAGCTGGGACTAACGTAATAGAGGCCACCGTCAGTAACACACTACGCCGCCAGAGACTCAGATCCTGCAGTGCCAGACATGTCCCCCTGCTTAAGCCAGTACATATCCGGGCCCATCTGAAGTTTGCTAGAGAGCATTTGGATGTTCCAGAAGAGTATTGGGAGAATGTCATATGGTAAGATGAAACCAAAGTAGAACTGTTTGGTAGAAAAACAACTCCTGTTTGGAGGAGAGTGAATGCTGAGTTGCATCCAAAGAACACCATACCTACTGTGAAGCATGGTGGTGGCAACATCATGCCTTGGGGCTGTTTCTCTGCAAAGGGACCAGGACGACTGATCCATGTACATGAAAGAATGAATGGGGCCATGTATCGTGAGATTTTGAGTGCAAACCTCCTTCCATCAGCAAGGGCATTGAAGATGAAACAAGGCTGGGTCTTTCAGCATGACAATGATCCCAAGCACACCGCCAGGGCAATGAAGGAGTGGCTTCGTAAGAAGCATTTCAAAGGTCCTGGAGTGGCCTAGCCAGTCTCCAGATCTCAACCCCATAGAAAACCTTTGGAGGGAGTTGAAAGTCCATGTTGCCCAGCGACAGCCCCAAAACATGACTGCTCTAGAGGAGATCTGCATGGAGGAATGGGCCAACATACCAGCAACAGTGTGTGCCAACCTTCTGAAGACTTACAGAAAACATTTGACCTCTGTCATTGGCAACAAAGGATATATAACAAAGTATTGAGATGAACTTTTGTTATTGACCAAATACTTATTTTCCACAATAATTTGCAAATAAATACTTTAAAAATCAGACAATGTGATTTTCTGGATTTTTTTTCTCATTTTGTCTCTCATAGTTGAGGTCTACCTATGATGTCAATTACAGGCCTCTCTCATCTTTTTAAGTGTGAGAACTCGCACAATTGGTGGCTGACTAAATACTTTTTGTGGCTTCTCAGAAATGTGGACATGGCTTAAAGGGGTTATGTGATAAAAAACTTTTAATCCTCTATCCATACTTTGAGCCTGATTGCGGTTAAACTGAATGAGGGGGGAATGCCCCCCATTCTTGGGATCGGTGGGGTCTCAGAGAGGTCCTGTCAGTATAGGATAATTACTTTTTGTGGTATAACTCCTTTAAATGTGCCAAAATTGTGTTGGAAAATTCTGTCTCAAAGTAAACCAACTTAAAAGTGATATAAACTAGTCAGACTAAAGATACACTAGATACATCCAGCATCAGCCACTGTGATGAATCTGACATATATTCAGACTGCCTAAGTTTACAATGTCTAACTATTAGGTGTTTTGTATTAAACTTACTAATCACAATGCGAAGTTGTTACTTGGATGAATGTTGTCTCTCTTTCTCATTAGATCTGCTGTATATCATTGTTTTCTCCTGCAGCTAAATGGTTAATGATGCAGTAGGAAAGTGTGAGATTACTCCCTATCCTGTGACTCATCCAGTGTTGAGTCTGAGTAATCCTGCTAGCCTATATAACCTGTGTGGTCATGAAGTGGTTAAGTGAGTGAGTAAGCGTGGCTGACATTGCAAACATAAGTATTCAAAAGGGAGGATCTATGAGCGTGCCTACGGGTGAGTCTTGGGGTGTATAGCATACTGTCTCCTATTTCAAGCTTCTCACTCCTGTGTTACAGAAGCTGATGTAAAGTTTAGTGTTGTTTCCCCATAGACATGAATTGTATGTACTGTCAGATTGTTACATTTTGCAAACTTGCTGTTCTAGATTCTGTGAAAACTGGGTGTCAGTTTATATGAGGTTCACACTAGTGCTGGCTCTGGCTCTCCGCTATTTGGGTCCATCGAACCCCATTGACTATAATAGGGTCTGTCAGGTGTCCATCGTTTTTAAACTGAAACTGGTGGAGGAAGGACTCCCTCATGACTTTTTCCGCCACCAATTCTCAGTGGACTCTACGGTGAAGTCTCCAGCACAGATGTGAACATAGTCTTACTTGATACCCAGAATAGGAAAATTCTGAATAGATTGACAGTGGGGCCGCTCATTGACATTGGGGTCCAGGAGCTTGACTTTCCACTAATGCCCTAAGGCAAGAGGTTGCAGACCTCTTCCTAGGCTTTGTGTTTCTGTAAGTTGGGAATCCAAGATCCCACTGATTTCAAAGATGGATTGCAGATCCTAGGTGAACGGCAGTATCCAGTTTACAGTATGTCTAAACCTCTTTGTAAGAGCACCATTGGGGGCTGGGGTCACAGCTCACAGGCTGCACCTATTTAATCTGAATGACTTTGCATAAAGTTCTGTCCTTGCATTCCCTCTTGAATATATAAAGTTTTTGCATTTACAGTAAATATGTAGGAATATAAAGTATTCCTTACAGTATAATAACAGAGAAAAGCTGCCATTTGCAGCTGTTACAGTGTGGAGGTTGGTAAAGCAACTCTGCTGTATGAAGTCATTGAATGCACCAACTAATGCCTGTTTTCAGATCTCTGTCCACAACAATTACAATGCAGAGACCTCAGATTCTCCCGTCCTTACAGGGCGCGGCTCTTGTGTGCCATGTCTCTAGCATCAAGTTTAACCCTTATGTTACTTTATTAGAGCTTGGGACCTTATTTTATTATTGGGGAAGCTCTGCTAAGCTACATGAGCTAGAATTCTGGCTTTGGTTTCTCTAAAAATTTGATGTGAATGCCTTGCAGTATATTTAATGGGTATTTTTTGTACCTTTCTGACGCCAGGTTCACACCTGCGCTTGGAATTCTGTACTTCAGATCCGCTTGGGGACCCGAAAAACGTAAACCCAATTTTCTTAAAAAGTGGTCACCCGCGGAAACCTGCGGACCCTATAGACCATAATGGGGTCCGCTGGGTTTCCGCATTTTTCAAGTGGAATGGGGGACGGAATCCCCGAACGGACACCGAGCACTGGTGTGAACCCAGTCTGAACAAGGCAGCATGGTTTAGCTGGAAAAGGTACATGCATTAAAATGCAATCCTGTGTGTAAAAATGTTCACAAAAAGTCATCTACAGGTGCATCTCAATAAATTTGAATATTTTTGAAACGTTCATTCATTTCAGTAATTCAATTCATAGTCAGCGTCTTCCATGATTGTGTGTCCTACTGAACCAGACTGAGGGACCATTTAAAGGCTTTGGAAACCTTGGCAGGTGACACACTGAATTTACAATACTGAACTTTTTTACAATATTCTAATTTTCTTAGATTTGGGTTTTCATTACCTGTAATCCATAATCAACATTTACAGAAATAAAACACTTGAAATAGAACACTCTGTGTGTAAAGAATCTAGAAAATATAAGAGGTCACTTTTTTAATTAAATTACTGAAATAAAAAAAAAGTTTCAAAGATATTCTAATTTATTGAGATGCATCTGTATACAGATGTATAGCAAGATGAACCAGATTTATCATCCATCAGGGGTCGATGTGATGAATCTGACGCATGTTTACACTGCCTGGTTTGCAAATTAGACCGACTTAGAAAGTCCGACCCCATTGTCTTCATGCACCTAAAGCTAGGTTCACACTGTCAGGCGACCGGAACAACGGAGAGGCAGACCGCTAAAAGCAATTACAATGGGGGAAAAAAGTATTTAGTCAGCCACCAATTGTGCAAGTTCTCCCACTTAAAAAGATGAGGCTGGCCTCTAATTGACATCATAGGTAGACCTCAACTATGAGAGACAAAATGAGAAAACAAATCCAGAAAATCACAGTCTGATTTTTAAAGAATTTATTTGCAAATTATGGTGGAAAATAAGTATTTGGTCACCAACAAACAAGCAAGATTTCTGGCTCTCACAGACCTGTAACTTCTTCTTTAAGAGGCTCCTCTGTCCTCCACTCATTACCTGTAGTAATGGCTCCTGTTTGACATTGTTATCAGTATAAAAGACACCTGTCCACAACCTCAAACAGTCACACTCCAAACTCCACTATGGTGAAGACCAAAGAGCTGTGGAAGGACACCAGAAACAAAATTGTAGACCTGCACCAGGCTGGGAAGACTGAATCTGCAATAGGCAAGTAGCTTGGTGTGAAGAAATCAACTGTGGGAGCAATAATTAGAAAATGGAAGACATACAAGACCACTGATAATCTCCCTCAATCAGGGGCTCCACGCAAGATCTCACCCCGTGGGGTCAAAATGATCACAAGAACGGTGAGCAAAAATCCCGGTCCCACAGAAAGCTGGGACTAACGTAACAAAGGCTACCGTCAGTAACACACTATGCCGCCAGGGACTCAGATCCTGCAGTGCCAGACATGTCCCCCTGCTTAAGCCAGTACATATCTGGGCCCGTCTGAAGTTTGCTAGAGAGCATTTGCATGTTCCAGAAGAGTATTGGGAGAATGTCATATGGTTAGATGAAGCCAAAGTACAGTCATGGCCAAAAGTTTTGAGAATGACACAAATATTATATTTTCACATGATCTGCTGCCCTCTGGTTTTTATGTGTGTTTGTCAGATGTTTTTATCACATACAGAAATATAATTGCATTCATATTATGAGTAACAGAAGCTTATATTGACAGTTAGAATGAGTTAATGCAGCAAGTCAATATTTGCAGTGTTGACCCTTCTTCTTCAGGACCTCTGCAATTCTCCCTGGCATGCTCTCAATCAACTTCTGGACCAAATCCTGACTGATAGCAGTCCATTCTTGCAGAATCAATGCTTTAATTTTGTCTGAATTTGTTGGTTTTTGTTTGTCCACCCGTCTCTTGATGATTGACCACAAGTTCTCAATGGGATTAAGATCTGGGGAGTTTCCAGGCCATGGACCCAAAATCTCTATGTTTTGTTCCCTGAGCCATTTAGTTATCACCTTTGCTTTATGGCAAGGTGCTCCATCATGCTGGAAAAGGCATTGTTGAGCGCCAAACTGCTCTTGGACGGTTGGGAGAAGTTGCTCTTGGAGGACATTCTGGTACCATTCTTTATTCATGGCTGTGTTTTTAGGCAAGACTGTGAGAGAGCCGATTCCCTTGGCTGAGAAGCAACCCCACACATGAATGGTTTCAGGATGCTTTACAGTTGGCATGAGACAAGACTGGTGGTAGCGCTCACCTCTTCTTCTCCGAATAAGCTGTTTTCCAGATGTTCCAAACAATCGAAAAGGGGATTCATCAGAGAAAATGACTTTACCCCAGTCCTCAGCAGTCCACTCCCTGTACCTTTTGCAGAATATCAGTCTGTCCCTGATGTTTTTTCTGGAGAGAAGTGGCTTCTTTGCTGCCCTCCTTGAGACCAGGCCTTGCTCCAAGAGTCTCCGCCTCACAGTGCGTGCAGATGCACTCACACCTGCCTGCTGCCATTCCTCAGCAAGCTCTGCACTGCTGGTAGCCCGATCCCGCAGCTGAAACACTTTTAAGAGACGGTCCTGCCGCTTGCTGGTCTTTCTTGGGCGCCCTGGAGCTTTTTTGGCACCAATGGAAAATCTCTCCTTGAAGTTCTTGATGATGCGATAGATTGTTGACTGAGGTGCAATCTTTCTAGCTGCAATACTCTTCCCAGTTAGGCCATTTTTGTGCAGTGCAATGATGACTGCACGTGTTTCTTTAGAGATAACCATGGTTAACAGAAGAGAAACAATGAAGGCAAGCACCAGCCTCCTTTTAAAGTGTCCAGTGGTGTCATTCTTACTTAATCATGACAGATTGATCTCCAGCCCTGTCCTCATCAACACCCACACCTGTGTTAATGGAGCAATCACTGAAACTATGTTAGGTGGTCCTTTTAAGGCAGGGCTGCAATGATGCTGAAATGTGTTTTGGGGGATAAAGTTCATTTTCTAGGCAAATATTGACTTTGCAAGTAATTGCTGTTAAGCTGATCACTCTTTATAACATTCTGGAGTATATGCAAATTGCCATTAGAAAAACTGAAGCAGTAGACTTTGTAAAAATTAATATTTGTATCATTCTCAAAACGTTTGGCCATGACTGTAGAACTGTTTGGTAGAAACACAACTCCTCGTGTTTGGAGGAAAGTGAATGCTGAGTTGTATCCAAAGAACACCATACCTACTGTGAAGCATGGGGTTGGCAACATTATGCTTTGGGACTGTTTATCTGCAAAGGGACCAGGACGACTGAACCGTGTACATGAAAGAATGAATGGGGCCATGTATCGTGAGATTTTGAGTGCAAACCTCCTTCCATCAGCAAGAGCATTGAAGACGA
This sequence comes from Leptodactylus fallax, assembly GCA_947044405.1. Lineage (NCBI taxonomy): Eukaryota > Metazoa > Chordata > Amphibia > Anura > Leptodactylidae > Leptodactylus > Leptodactylus fallax. The sequence continues at coordinate 4,595,124 of CAMRHE010000088.1, forward strand.
AACGTGGCTGAGTCTTTCAGCATGACAGTGGCTTCGTAAGAAGCATTTCAAGGTCCTGGAGTGGCCTAACCATTCTCCAGATCTCAACCCCATAGAAAACCTTTGGAGGGAGTTGAAAGCCCGTGTTGACAGCCCCAAAACATCACTGCTGTATAGGAGATCTGCATGGAGGAATGGGCCAACATACCAGCAACAGTGTGTGCCAACCTTGTGAAGACTTACAGAAAACGTTTGACCTCTGTCATTGCCAACAAAGGATTTATAACATAGTATTGAGATGAACTTTTGTTATTGACCAAATACTTATTTTCACCATAATTTGCAAATAAATTCTTTAACCCCTTAACGACCCAGGACGTAATAGTACGTCCTGAGTCGCATGACGATGTATGGAGAGCGCTCAGGAGCTGAGCGCTCTCCATACACCGCGGGTGCCGGCTGTATAATATGCCTGCACCGATCGCGGCTGTTAACCCTTTAGATGCCGCGGTCAAACGCGACCGCGGCGTCTAAATTGAGGAGCCGACAAGGGCGCCGCCATTTTTACCTCATCGCCGCCCTCCGGAACATCATCGGAGGGTGGCGCTTGGTTGCCATGACAGCCGGGAGCCTATTGAAGGCTCCCAGGCCTGTCATTACAGTATAGCTATTACACGATGCCAGAGGCATCGTCTAATAGCAGTGAAGGCATTTTGCTATTCACTGCGATACAGTAGTATCGCAGTGAATAGTATGAGCGATCAGACTCCCTAGGTTTCAAGGTCCCTAGGGAGTCTGATCATACAAGTAAAAGTATAAAAAAAAAAGTTTTTAAAATTATGTAAAAATTAAAAAAAAACACAATTTCAAATCACCCCCCTTTCCCTAGATCAGATATAAAAGTAAATAAACAAAAGTAAACATAAACACATTAGGTATCCCCGCGCTCCAAAATGCCCGATCTATTAAAATATTAAAATATTTATTCCATACGGTGAACGGCGTAGCGGGAAAAAAAAATCAAAATGGCCAAATAGCGTTTTTTTCAACACTTTGTCTCCTATAAAAAAATTGAATAAAAAGTGATCAAACCATCAGATCTTTCCCCAAGTGGTATCAATAAAAACGTCATGTTGTCCCGCATAAAAAGACGCCTTACCCAGCTCCATACATGTAAATATGAAAAAGTTACAGGTGACACAATATGGCGACGCAAAATTTTTTTTTCTATTTAGCAAAGTTTTTAATTTTTTAAAAGGTATCAAAACATTACAAATACTATATAAATTTGGTATCGCCGTGTTCGTACTGACCCACAGAATACAGGTAACATGTCATTTTTACCACACAGTGAATGCTGTAAAAATTAAACCCATATGAATTCGGCGCAAATGCAGTTTTTCTCCACTTGCACCTCATTCTGAATTTTTTTTCCAGCTTCCCAGTACATTGCACAGAATTTTGAATGGTACCATTACAAAGTACAATTTGTTTCGCAAACAATAAGCCATCATGTGACTCTGTGAACTGAAAAATGAAAAAGTTATGGCTCTTGGAATGTGGGGAGGGAAAAACGAAAATGCAAAAACAAAAAATGGCCCGGTCATTAAGGGGTTAAAAATCAGACAATGTGATTTTCTGGACTTGTTTTCTCATTTTGTCTGTCATAGTTGAGGTCTACCTATGATGACAATTACAGGCCGGCCTCATCTTTTTAAGTGGGAGAACTTGCACAATTGGTGGCTGACTAAATACTTTTTTTTCCCCACTGTATACACTGAGCCCAACTGACACCATTGATTACAATGGGGTCTGTTGGGTCTTCATTGTTAAACTCAAACAGATGGTGGACTTTTTTCCTCCGCTGATTGTTGGCGGACACTGATATTGGAGACTCCAGTGCAGATGTGAACTTAGCCTAACAAGTTATCTCTATGCATTAATATGAAACCTCTTGGTGAAGGAGTGTCTGCATGCAGCGACGCGTTCGCACCTTAGCAGGGAGACACATTCGGCCCTCATGATGACAGCGTTCTAACTTGCGAGTACTCCTTGGGTGTGTCTTATCTCCGGGATCAAATCAGTCATTATATTACTTATCTTTTGAGATTAGGATTGCTCCAGGCAAAGTCTGTACACTATACTGTGCCTAGTGCGGAGCCTTAGGTGATGGTGCATGACACAAGCATTCTCTCCTAACTAAGCATAAAGCATTCATGCTTCTTTATTCTAGTATTTCTGTTGCACTCTGCCTTCAGTCAGGGATTGGGTGTATGTTTATCCAAAGATCTCCTTTCCCAGGGCAGTAGAAATAAGTACACGGCCAACACCCCTACTTCAGATTCACCAATTACGCTTAATCCAAGGTGGAGCACGTTGAAAGAAGTTCAGTCACAGGAAAATTGACAATGAATTTCAACACTTTTCCATGAATAGTCTGTAGTTATATGGTGATATATTTGTGTATATCTCCTGTATTACTACAGTGACTATATATAATGCTGTCCTTACCTTGGTAGATTGCAGATAGCAACCATCACCTGACAGATATGGTATGAGGTTCATTATATAGGTCAGAAGATAGACACGAAGTGACTTGCATGGTATCCGAGCATGCTGTAGATCTGCAACAAAATTTCCATGCAACTCTGGCAGATTTTGTTACAGATTCATTGCAGATTTGTGGCAAAAGCAGCAGCAGGATAATCTGCAGTGTTAGATTTTACCACAATCGTATGTTGATGCTGTTATTTGTGTTTTTTCACGCTATTTTTCTGTTACAGCATGAGCTTCAAAAGCACTTGCCGCATCCCTTTGTTTCCAATATAAAAATACACCAGATAGCTCAGAACTTCATATGACATTGAGTTCCCACATCAAGGGAAAAAAGTAACTTGTCGACTTGTCAGTGTTCAGAGCTGAAAATACCCTGGAACTGAAGCTGGTGGCAACAATGAATGGATTCATTTCTGCATGCAAACTCGCAGCAGTTCACGATTCTGAACCACAGCAGATATCTAAGGCTCAGGATTGGATTCCATAGCATAGTCATGTTAGATTTTTCTTATTTGTGTGAACACATCCTGAGATCTCCTGTAATCTTTGTGCTATCCAAAGCGACAGCCCCACTGTACAAAGTTACATTCAACTGCAATATTTTGTACTCTGACCTGGTATCAGATTCTCTCAGTAATGCAGCTTTTGGCCTTTAACTTCACATGATCAAATAAACAGATGTTTTCTTCTATACAATTAAGTGATTTACACACGCTTTTACTTTTTTGTGCAGTCTCCTTTAATTGCTCATAGACACTATTGGTGGGGTCATGAATCTATGTAATGCACTTGCAGATCCTGCCCACCAACTATTTACTATGTGGATTTCAGGACACCAATATGAACCACACAGAACAACGATAAATACAATTTAAAGAGAACCTTTCACGTCCTCGTGCACATGTGACATGCGGTTTTATATACCGCTAGAAAGTAGACAGTGCGCTGAATTCAGCGCACTGTCGGATTTCCAGTTATCTGCCCCAGGGCTGGAGATATCGGTGCCAGTGATGACGCTAAGCTGTGAGGAATGCCCCCCCAGTACAGGGCTATGGACGAGTACTGTCAAGGGGGGGGCGTTCCTCACAGCCCAGCTAGACTGTCAGGAAGGCCCTTCTGACAGTGGGCAGAGATCGGTGCCGAAACCAACGGCACCGATATCTCCAGCCCCGGGGCACATAATGGGAAAGCCAACAGTGCACTGAATTCAGCACACTGTTGGCTTTCTAGCGGTATATAAAACCGCATGTGCCTGAGGACGTGAAAGGTCCTTTTTAAATACATCACCTTTATTAACAATCAAACAGATATATAAAAAATGTGTGTGTGTGTGTGTGTGTGTGTGTGTGTGTGTGTGTGTGTGTATATATATATATATATATATATATATATATAAAATCAGCACAGGACTAACAAAACCCACTGCTGATCATGGTACCTCCCAAATCCATTAAAAAAAAAATCAACAATAGCAGCAACTTAAAACCTCTTTTTAAACCTCTCTCAGCCTAGTTAACATTTTAATATAGCCTGGCCAACCCCTTTAAGGAACAGTGCATCAAAAGAGATGTAGAAAAACAAAATTTATACCGACCACAGGGTTCCGACCCCAACACGTGTTTTGCCCAGCTTCCTATCCTTTTTAGGATTTTGAGTAAATATGATTGAAATTTTTGAATTAAATGACAATCTGTGGATTTTCTTTTTACATTTCTCGTGACAATGAACAAGTAGATACTGCATTATATACTAAATTTCTAGACTGTCATAGTATGGTGTCGTCTTTTACATTTTGCATTGCTGCCTGAGGCTTGAAGTCATTCTTGGATAGGTACCAATGATTTTTTAACCTTATGCATTTCTTCTGTGGCTCTGCCAAGTCACTGTTTATATCACTATCCCTTCTTAAATATAACCGTTCTGCACTGAGTAACCAGTCTTATGTGAAAAGACTAAGCTTGTTCTTGCAGGAGACCCCTTTAGTTTACAGTTGAAGATTTGCTTACTATTGATCAGAGGTACCCACCGTTCTTCATGGTCATGTTTTGGGCTTATTTGGCCATGTTACAGGGACTCTGTGTGGGGCAATGCACAGAAACGTTATACATTATTATATCGCAATACCTAAAAATCAATAATTAAAAAAAAAAAAAAAGAACCCAGATCAAAAACCTTTATTTTATTATCATTACTTTACAGATATGATCACTCACTTCCTCAAGTGCGGCTTACAATCCAAGTTCCCTATCAGTATGTCTTTGGAGTGTGGGAGGAACGCAGACTACCCAGAGAACACCCTTATTAACACAGGGAGAACATACAGAGTCCATGCAGATATTGTGCCCTTGGCTAGAATGGAATCTAGGACAGCAGCGCTATAAGACAACAGTGCTAACCACCGAGCCACTTTTGTCAGTCAGGTCCTGAAAGATTCTGGTGGAACTCTCCCTGAGAAGCAGGGGACTTTTTACATCTTGTTTTTGACAATATGTCTCAAAGGGCAGCGCATTAAAGGGTTTTATGTATCTTGAAAGGCTGTTTCTGCAACTCCCCACAGAAGTAAATGGAGAGAGCCTTTTACAGTGGTTTCTCTTTTCATGTGAACAACTGGATCAGGCATATTGAAATCCTACATTCCCCATCCTTATTTCTTTTGATCAGTACGCACCTGTAAATATCTAGGTATTTCTAATATGGTGATTGTGGATATTGGGTTAAAAGTCATCGTTCTGTCATAGTTTTCTATGCATAAAACAAGCTGTAAAAGTAGTCAGACATCATGGCGACCTATTGTTTCATATTAACCGGATTTTTTATTTTTTTATTTTTTTTATTTCAGAGCAAAGCTCAGCTATAACCCTCCAAAATATGATGGTTCCCCATACAAAATTGAGATGGAAGGAATTTCAGTGACTATCATGAAAGAAATTCTTGACTACATTTTCAGTGGACAGGTATTGGGCTGCTTCTACATTGGAAGTTTCAGTGGCTACATCATTTGAAATGTCATTTTAAGAAGATAACCTGAGCCTTATGGTCTCTGTACCACATGGGAGGGCACCAGTACTATTATGGCATATGATACGGGATCTGGTACAAATTCTGTATTGGGGCCCTGTAGCTTTGTGTTACATATCTGTAGACACTTGCTGTGTAGCAGCAGTCTTAGGGTATGTTCACATGGCGGAAAATGAAGAGGAATTCCTCTTCATTTTCCGTCGCTGGAATTTTCGCCGCAGTCTAGCCGTGACGGGATGCTGATGCAGTGCATCCATCAGCATTCTGTCGCAGCATCCTGCTCCTGAATAGACCCGGATGAATGGGCCTAATCAGGAGGGAGTCTGGAGCCGTGGACACCATGGCTGAATCAGCTACAGAGTCCGCGGCAAGGTCGAGCAGGACGCTTCTTTTTTCCGCGTCCTGCTGTGATCTCTGCCTCCCATTGAAAACAATGGGAGGCGGATTCTGGGAGGAATCTGCTCCGGATTCGGGAGCGAGATCCGCCCCCAAATCCACAGCAAATTCCCTTGTGTAAACACACCCTTACTATACTTTACTAGAGTCTCCAACAAACCTGAATCGTAAATCAAAATAATCCCTTCTTTATATGGACACACACAACAAATAATAGAACATATAAAAGTTCTACACTGAACACTTTAACCCTCTAATGGAAACCTGTCAACAATTTCATGTTGCCTGAATGACGGGCAGCACAAAATAATGACAGGCTACTTTGTTACAAAAAAAAAAAAAAGTTTTACTGTAGATTTCTTGGCATCAGAGAGATAATAGTTTTACAAGGAAGTCAACTGGGGGGAGTTCTCTTTGGCTTCTCCCTTTCCTGTTGGTCTTCTTGTGTGACAGGTCTTTAATTGTTTGAGTGTAGAGAGGCCTATCTATAAAGCCAGGCTGGGAAGCCATCCACTGGGGAGCCATCCACTGGGGAAGCATCCACTGGGGAGCCATCCACTGGGGAGCCATCCACTGGGGAGCCATCCACTGGAGAGCCATCCACTGGACGCTTCTCTCTGTGCTGGTTCTTTTAAAATGTTGTTGTCTCTGGAATACCACAGCATGTTAGAGCGGCTATGCAGGAGTAATACAGCTCTGCTCCTGTTCAGGTGGATACAGTAATACAGATTTCTGCCCCTGCTACACTGAAGAAACTTTAAAAGCAGTTTTGCCTGTAAAACATTCCTGCAGTCTTGAGACCTATGCTGCTCATATAGGGGTTGTCTGGTTTAGAATATCAGATGATCAGTCCAGTGGCGTATTCATAGTCTTGTGGGGCCTGGTGCAATCTTTTGTTCGGGGCCCCCTACCTCATCCCTACAGCGAATTCTTGATATTGATGGTTACGGGTGCTAATGTGGTTTGGGTAATCTGTGGGTCTCCTTGGCTTATGGGTCAGATGGAAGCTGCAATCTCAGTACTGATGCCAGTGCTTATGGGGCCCCCTAAGGCTCCTTGGCCCCCGGTGTGACTGCACCCTCTGCAACCCCTCAAGTTACGACCCTGCATCAGTCCAACAGTATCCCATTGTGCCCAATAAGCGATGGGAATCAATTGAAGATACAGGCAAGTGTATGTCATACAGTTGCATAAGGTCCATGCCATAAACTAAATATACCCTGCATATGCCTTAGTCAAGTAGTCTGTTATATCCTTTATGATGACACCAACTGTGCATCACTGAATCTTGATTCTAAATCAAGACTAGGAGGGAACTAGCCCAGTATTTTATTGTATTTAAGTGATTTATGTGTCTCTTCTGACTCCTGCCCAATGTGTAAAAATGTTTTATTCTGCTCTCCCTGCGTAGATCAGGCTTAGTGAAGAAACGATCCAGGATGTCGTGCAGGCTGCCGACCTCTTGCTCCTTACTGATCTGAAGACCTTGTGCTGCGAGTTCCTGGAGGGCTGTATTACAGCTGAGAACTGCATCGGCATTCGAGATTTTGCACTGCATTATTGCTTGAACCATGTGTATTACATGGCCACCGAGTACCTCGAGACCCACTTCAGAGATGTCAGCGGCACAGAGGAGTTCTTAGAGCTTGGTCCTGCAAAACTGAAAGAAGTCCTCTCTCTGGAAAAGCTAAATGTGGGCAATGAAAAATATGTGTTTGAAGCTGTGCTTAGATGGATTTCCCATGACTCAGAAGTGAGAAAGGTATGTAGTTCACTGAAATAGAGATGATCTGCAATGCCAGACATAACCCATGGACAAGAGTGACATGGCTTCTGGCAGGAAATAGTCTGTAGTCTTATAATTGGTCTGTAGAAAATGTGTAGAATTTCCTGGTGGTTCTGCAGAAAATGTGTAGAATTTCCTGGTGGTTCTGCATGTTTGTCAGAATAGAACTGCATCTAAAGCACTCATCCTGATGGTGGTGTGATGGAAATTTTATTGGAGTAAATATGACTCCAGAGAGGAGCTCCAACCCAGTCTTACTAACTTAGTGTAGTGGGTATATCCATAAGACAAATTCAGCCCAGCTCTCCACCACACAATCGATGAAATGGTTATTATAATGGTTGCCCCATTTTATATCTTGGAGCTTAAAAAGAGAGAAAAGATTGCACTGAGCAGCGCATAGCGTAATACTGTATGATAGTGATAGATATATCACACTATTAGGATGTCGATCGAGATAGGTGGCCTCTCACCTTTTGTTGTGAGATCAGTCACAACCACCAATATAAGCAGAAATCACAATGTATGGTATAAGAGCTGCTGGAATACCATCACCATCAAAAAGGGAACTTTTTGGTGTTTCAGAGATGACAGCAGGGGGACCAAATCTAAACAGAAGATTCACTATTCTTGTGGGAAAAAAAGGATTCAGTGCTCACCCAGGTCTTGAAGGTTTACCTTTTTTTTTCTTTTATTAAAGTCTACAGAAAACACTGTGGACAAGTGAAGAGTAGGTACAGGAGCACACACCACTAAGCTTTATACTGTATACAAGAAAGATTAAAAAGTACTACCCCCTGGGTGGATCAAAACCAACCACAAAACATTTTCCTAGTTGGATTAAACATTCTGGAATGGACATTTCAGGAAAACTTGTGGTTGGTAATCGCTCAATCCTTTTTTTTTTTTCTTTTTGGATTTGGTCCCATCTTGCTATTTCAAATTTTAGCTTTGCATGTCCTGATATGTTCCATTTTGATAAATTTCTTTTTCCTCTCCACATTCCAAGAGCCATAGATTCCTCTTTACTTTTTCCTTGCCATTTTTGTATGAGGGCTGTTTTTTTGCAGAATAAGTTGTATTTTCAAATGGCACCAGTTAATGTTTTACTGGTTTCATTTTTATGACTTTCACTCTGTGGTAAAAGTTGCATGTTAACTATATTCTCTGAGTCAATACGATTATGTAGGCTGCATCGTTTGGCTATTTTTGCCAAAAAAAAACCCCAGAAAACTTTGAAGGATGTATATTGTGGCACCAAAATGTTATTTATGTATAAGTAGATATTTTTTTGCTGTAGTTTTAACTGATGCCATTATGGGGTATATATCACTTTGTATTTCGTCGGGGGAAAGGGGGGGGGGGCAACCAAAAATGGTAATTTGGAAACTGTGATTAACCTGTGATGGAAAGTGAACTGCAATAGCGCAGCACAGCCACTACCCAATGTAGAAAGCAGTCTGCCTCTAGGTTATGGCTAGGTGATTATGACCTAAATCGCGATTAATTGGGCATTTTACCTTGATTACGAGCTTGTGCTGCAAGTTCCTGGAGGATTGTATTACAGCTGAGATTATTTAGGTCACGCCCCTTTTACAGTATGAGTATATGTTGGGCAAACCAGCAGTTTGCCCGGTGGTTTCATTCAGACCGAACACGACCAACTTAAACTGCTATATTATACTCTGGGGTCTCTCTTCAAACCCCCGAGTATAATGAGCAGAGGCCCAGGGGAGGTGAACAAACATAAAAAAACAGCGTTATTCTCCTTTCCTGGGCTCTGGCGCAACTCCCTGTTCTCTTTGGCGCTTCTGACTGATGTCTGGGACTGCATGACGCTACATGCAGCGTCGTGACACTTGTGTTTATGCGTCATGATGCCACGTGACTCATGCCTTGGAGGTCCCCGACATTAGTCAGAAGCTCTGAAGAGAGCAGAGAGCCGTGCTGGAGCCCAGTAGAGGTGAGTAACACTGTTTTTTATGTTTCCTCACCTCTCCTGGGCCTTCGATCATTATACTCTGCGGTCTGAAGAGACGCCACAGTATAATAATAGCAGTTCTCATTTGAACGTGTTCTACCTGCCTACCTACCTACCTCATTCAGACCAAACCTCGCAAATAATGTAATAACCTAACAGAAACCTGCGCGAACAAAATCATGTCTGTTATCCTGATCTTCAGTTTTGGTTATTTTTCGATTAATTGCCCAGCCCTACTCCAGACCCCTATATTGTGCAGATTTCAGCTGATCTCTGGGGGTGTCAGATACCACTAGTTTCATATTTTGTTAACCTGTCCTATGGATGGGCCATCAATATGTAATCTTAAACAACTCCTTTAACATATAATTGTTAGATTGACGATACAATACACTGCAATTATTTAGTAAACCTTGTGCCTTTGGCAAGGCTTAAAGGGTTATTCCCATCTTGGCAAATAGCTGCTGAATTGGGAATGGCTGGACTTATGGGAACTGCCAAGCAGTTCTCCTCTATGTGTAGAGGAAAATGGGAGCTATGAAACTGCATAGCAGAGCTGAGCTACACAAATGTCCATAACTGTGAAGTTTCGGGCATAATGTAGCTCAGCTGTTCTATGCTGGGAGTTATGGGAACAGCATAGAACAGCGCTGCTTGCCTGTTCCCATAAGTCCTGTCCTTGGATTTGGGATTTGGAAGCTGGTACTTCCATTTTAGCATTAAGATAAGAATAACCCTTTAACTGACCTGACAGATGTTGTGGTTTCATTTGCCTGTTGTATCTGTGGGTCTAAAGAGAGTCTGTCACAAAAATCCAGCATATCAACCCAACCCTGCAGATAGATAGATAGGGCCACCTGAGTCAAACAGTGTTCTTGCCTTGTGAATCGGTGTCTCCGTTGCTGAGATATTACCGTTGTTGTCAGTCTGAAAATAAGCTCTTTGGAGCACTGAGGGGTACACTTACATCTTTGGAGCAACAGCAACACTCCTGTTACTGCAAAGAGCTCATTTGCTTATTGAGGGTTGATATGATGGGTTTTGGCGACAGACTCCCATTTAAATGTCCATGAGCTGATTTATCTATGATCATGGATATTGCTGGCGGGTGTCAGCTGTGTAAAACAGCCACTACCTGCTCTGTATGGCTCAGGAGCTAAGCCCAAGCTATATTTCCTCTCCCAACTTCTACCTTAGGCTACATTCACGTAAAAATGTCCATTATTAAAACACACTGGGGGAGATTTATGGATACTGGCGCATTCAACTCATAGCTGGCCTAGATTTTCAGACAGAGGTAAATGGCCTGAAAAATGGACCGTTTTGTGCATTGTTCCTGTGAATGTAGCCTTACGAGTTGGATGTATGGAAGGTGTTAAGAAAGTATTGGACTACTCCTTTAACTGAGTTGTGCAAATAAAGTTGAACTATTGTGTCTTTAAAAAGTGTATATATATGTTATTATACACTATGGCAGAGATTTATTATTAGTGTCTTAAAGAGAACCAGTCACCTTGAGCATGCTGTCCGAGCCGTGGGCAGGAGAAGCTGAGCAGATAGATATATAGTTTTGCAGCATTCTGTGCTCTTTACAGTTTAATTTTAATTCTTGCGCCTTCTGGGTTTAGTAGTCCGGTGGGCAGTCTTACTGGTGACTGACAACTTCCCTTGATAAAGACCCAAAAGGAACAACACATTGCTGTCATGCAGTTCACTACTGCTGCAGTGAGTAGGTCCATCCATTGAACTCCTAAGCCCAGCATGAGTAGGAACTGAATCCTTCTTTTCTAGACACTTTTCATAACTGTTGAGAGAGGTGCAAAAAGTGTCTAAAATTCCTAGTAAATCTAGTGCACAGCGTCTATGGCAGTTTTGGGGGTTTTTTTTTGCACGGCTTTGATAAAAGGATCTGCCTCTTTGTGTTCTGGTTTCTTGCCATTTCCAACATCTCTTGAGCTAAATTATTCTTCTGAGAGGAAGATCAGTAGCAACATCTGTCCTTTGTCTTTCTATTCCTGACCTGGCGCAGTTTCTTAATGTTACAGGTAAAACACATTTATTTATTATGGTTCACTTGTAAAATCAAAAACTGAACCAAAAAAAACACTTTACCTGCACCGTGTGAGTTTACACTAAGCTTTCACTTTATAATTTTGTAAATCTTCCGCAGTCTTTCAGTGTAGGTGACAGATGTGTCATCAGCCAAGAGTCAGTACAGAAGAGATGTGACACACTGTAACAAACCATGAGCTGTAAGGACTGGGTTTTGTTACGTGTCTCTGTAATCAAGATATCTTAGTTGCTAGTAACAAGCAGATGTTTTTCCATTATACATAGAGAATGTTTCATGATCATACATTTGTGATGAACATTTGTCAGGTATGGAGAAAATTTTTGATTTTAACTGTTTCAGCAATATCTTGCCATAGTCAATGGTAAATGCGGAATCAACAGCAGGAGGCAGCCCTCTTTGTCACACCACAGTCGGTTCAGTTGTGGCTATATATACAGTGGCATGCAAAAGTTTGGACACCCCTGGTCAAAATGACTGTTATTGTGAACAGTTAAGCAAGTTGAAGATGAAATGATCTTTAAAAGGCATAAAGTGAAAGATTAAACACACTTGTCTATAATTTTAAGCAATATCAGTGTATTAATATTTTTGAGTACAATTTTAAAGGGGAAAGGAGTACCTTGCAAAAGTTTGGGAACCCTTGTAGATTTGTGTGCTCAGATAACTTTAACCAAGGTCTCAGACCTTAATTAGCCAGTTAGGGTTATGGCTTGTTCACTATCATCATTAGGAAAGGCCAAGTGATGCAAATTTTACAGCTTTATAAATACCAGCCTACTCTAACCCTGTGCCAAAAAACAGCAGTCATGGGTTCTTCTAAGCAGCTGCCTAGCACTCTGAAAGTGAAAATGGTGGAGTCCCACAAAGCAGGAGAAGGCTATAAGAAGATAGCAAAGTGTTTTCAGGTTGTCCTTTCCTCAGTTCGAAATGTAATTAAGAAATGGCAGTTACCAGGAACAATGGAGGTCAAGATAAGGTCTGGAAGACCAAGAAAAATTTCAGAGACAGCTGCTCATAGGATTGACAGAGTGGCAAATCAGATCCCCGCTTGACTGCAAAAGACCTTCAGGAAGATTTAGCAGACTCTGGAGTCGTGGTACATGTGTTCTACTGTTCAGCGATACCTGCATAAATATGGCCTTCATGGAAAATTCATCAGAAGAAAACCTCTCCTGCATCCTCAACATAAAATTCAGCATCAGAAGTTTGCAAAAGAACATCTAAACAAGCCTGATGCATTTAGGAACCAAGTCCTGTGGACCGATGAAGTTAAAATAGAACTCTTTGGCCACAATGATCAAAAGTATGTTTGGAGGAAAAAAATGGCACAGAATTTCAGGAAAAGAACATCTCTCCAACCATTAAGCATGGGGGTTGATCAATCATGCTTTGGGGTTGTGTTGCAGCCAATGGCACGGGAAACATTTCACGGGTAGAGGGAAGAATGGATTCAATGAAATTTTAGCAAATTCTTGAAGCAAACATAACATCATCTGTAAAAAAGCTGAAATTGAAAAAAGGAGGGCTTCTACAAATGGATAATGACCCTAAACTCAAAATTTACTTCTGGGATGGGGTACACCGGACTATCTGTAAGGTCTATCAGGTTGTGTCCCCCCCCCCCCTGCCAAATCACCTGCCTTCTACCTGCTTCACCTCTCTGACTTCTCCCTCTGGACTTACCGTAGGTCCTCTTTGAGGCATCTGGTCAACGCGGCTCGGGCCGACATTCCAGCACTATGGAAGTCTTCCACTCCACCATCACTCTTATACTGGATCCGTAAAGTGGAGGACATTCAGGGTATGGAGGACCTCACTGCGCGCCTCATGGACACACACGAGTCCTACATTGAGGCCTTGACGCCTTGGATCATCTTCCAGGGCAAGCAGGATTACAGGGATCTGGTGCGTTGACCTGGACTCTGCAAGCGGTGCTTCCTGTGGCGGGGTTGCTGGACCTCCTGATCTGATCTTCTTCCCCCCCCCCTTTTTTTTCCCTCTCTATTCCCTTCCCCCTTTCTTATCTCTTCCTCCTCTCTCTACTCCCTCCCACCCTCTCCTTCATTTCTCCCTTTCCCTTTCTCGCTTCTGCTCTCCCCTCTCTGCTCTTCTGTCCTTCCCTTCTCCCCTCCCTCTGATTTTGTGCATCCACTTGTTATGTGGATTGTCTGTGGTCTTTTTTGTTTGTTTTTTCTTCTTTGTTTGTAGTCTGTTCCCGGCCCTAATTTGTGTAGAGGCCACTTTTGCATGGTTTGAGTTTTGTGTTTATATTTCTAATATAAATAAATAATTTATATAATAAAAAAGTACTTTAAAGGTAACCTGTATACTCACAGGGAAATGCATTCTGCCATTATGAAAAAAAATATACTACATATTTACTGCTGAGCTGCAAACAACTACTCAGTGTAAACAGTCAAGGACTCAAATAGTAACATTGCATAAATAAAAAAGCTACAGCCATAACAGTATGGGGAGGCAGAATCACACAAAATGTCCTAAATGTCACAGTGGTAGTCTGTATGGTAACATGTTCTATTGAGGAACAAGTTTTTTTTTCTATATGATGTAAATGACAGAGTTCTACTGATGCAGATTGAGCTCCACCTATGCTAGGTTCACACTAGTGTCAGGTTCTCCATCGTTTGGGTCCGTCAGGAGACCCGAATGACGGAAAGCCGGACCGCCACAACAGCGGTTACACACAGAACGTGGAAGGCCCCATTGACTATAAATGAGGTTCATCAGGTGTCCGCCATTTAGAAACTGAAAGTGGCAGAGAAAAAAGTCCTCCGTGTAGGACTTTATTTTTCTCTGCAGGTTTTCGACTGTCTCTGTGACGCAGTCTCCAACGGAGACTTGGATGCAAATGTGAACCCAGCCTTAGATCTTATTTTTGGAAAGCTGGGTGATAAATCATATTGTTCCATTGTTGGTAATGACTTCCACATCTATGTGACAAATCTGCCATGTCATGCAACAGTCGATTACTCCATAGCTATATCAGATTGCTGTTCAGAAAAGCTGGGTGACAACACCCCTGGAAACTGTGATGGAAGCCATATTAGTTCTTGGCCTGTTTATCCAGTAACTGATGAACATTGAAAACGGGCTGAATATTATTTTAAGACCTCTTCCAAGTTCCCTATACTTATAGGTGATTTCCTGCATGCAGGAGTGATGCTATAGGAGTTTAGAGGTAGCAGTCGGACCCTGGAGCCTGAGGGGGATTAAAGTCCACAATACAACATAAGAAAATGCCAGTATTATATATGGCACATGGTAAGTGGGGGCCCCATTAACATATTTTGCACTGGGGCCCAGAAGATTCAAGTTACACCACTGCCTGCATTTTGATGGGATTGTAATGTCATAAAGTTGATCTGTAAAATAACTGGCTGGACCATTATGAGATTACCCGATGGGGCCACGTGTCTATGGTGTGACTGAGCATGGCAGCTATCCTTTCTCTCGGTCAAATCTAAGCCTATAGGCCATATCTGTAGTCATGTGCCTCTCACATCTATTTAGTACATAGAAGCTCTTTGTACTGTACAGTACAGACCAAAAGTTTGGACACACCTTCTCATTCCAAGAGTTTTCTGTATTTTCATGACTATAAAAATTGTAGATTCACACTGAAGGCATCAAAACTATGAATTAACACATGTGGAATTATATACTTAACAAAAAAGTGTGAAACAACTGAAAATATGTCTTATATTCTAGGTTCTTCAAAGTAGCCACCTTTTGCTTTGATTACTGCTTTGCACACTCTTGGCATTCTCTTGATGAGCCTGAAATGGTTTTCACTTCACAGGTGTGCCCTGTCAGGTTTAATAAGTGGGATTTCTTGCCTTATAAATGGGGGTTGGGACCATCAGTTGTGTTGTTCAGAAGTCAGGTGGATACAGAGCTGATAGTCCTACAGAATGGAGTGTTAGAATTTGTATTATGGCAAGAAAAAAGCAGCTAAGTAAAGAAAAACGAGTGGCCATCATTACTTTAAGAAATGAAGGTCAGTCAGTCCGAAAAATTGGGAAAACTTTGAAAGTGTCCCCAAGTGCAGTGGCCAAAACCATCAAGCGCTACAAAGAAACTGGCTCACATGAGGATCGCCCCAGGAAAGGAAGACCAAGAGTCACCTTGCTGCGGAGGATAAGTTAATCCGAGTCACCAGCCTCAGAAATCGCAGGTTAACAGCAGCTCAGATTAGAGACCAGGTCAATGCCACACCGAGTTCTAGCAGCAGACACATCTCTACAACAACTGTTAAGAGGAGACTGTGTGCAGCAGGCCTTCATGGTAAAATAGCTGCTAGGAAACCACTGCTAAGGACAGGCAACAAGCAGAAGAGACTTGTTTGGGCTAAAGAACACAAGGAATAGACATTAGACCTGTGGAAATCTGTGCTTTGGTCTGATGAGTCCAAATTTGAGATCTTTGGTTCCAACCACCGTGTCTTTGTGCGACGCAGAAAAGGTGAACGAATGGACTCTACATGCCTGGTTCCCACCGTGAAGCATGGAGGAGGAGGTGTGATGGTGTGGGGGTGCTTTGCTGGTGACACTGTTGGGGATTTATTCAAAATTGAAGGAATACTGAACCAGCATGGTTACCACAGCATCTTGCAGCGGCATGCTATTCTATCCGGTTTGCGTTTCGTTGGACCATCATTTATTTTTCAACAGGACAATGACCCCAAACACACCTCCAGACTGTGTAAGGGCTATTTGACCAAGAAGGAGAGTGATGGGGTGCTACGCCAGATGACCTGGCCTCCACAGTCACCAGACATGAACCTAATCGAGATGGTTTGGGGTGAGCTGGACCGCAGAGTGAAGGCAAAAGGGCCAACAAGTGCTAAGCATCTCTGGGGACTCCTTCAAGACTGTTGGAAAACCATTTCAGGTGACTACCTCTTGAGGCTCATCAAGAGAATGCCAAGAGTGTGCAAAGCAGTAATCAAAGCAAAAGGTGGCTGCTTTGAAGAACCTAGAATATAAGACATATTTTCAGTTGTTTCACACTTTTTTGTTAAGTATATAATTCCACATGTGTTAATTCATAGTTTTGATGCCTTCAGTGTGAATCTACAATTTTTATAGTCATGAAAATACAGAAAACTCTTGGAATGAGAAGGTGTGTCCAAACTTTTGGTCTGTACTGTATATAGAAAAGAAAAGCTTGAAACATTTTATGCTGCCTCAGAAGTGCTATATCTGTAGTATTTATGTATGGACTACTGAATTCACATTTTTGTATCTGTTCAGTTTGTGGGTTTTTTTTTCTTTTTTTTTAATGTGAACCCTATGCAAAAGGATACCCTTCTTTTTGGCATACATTTGTAACCGGTTTTAGCTGATTAATTAAATGGAACAGCTAAACAGATGGAGAAAAAGTGATGTGAATGTAAATCCATAGAGGGGGAGAGGGCAGCTTGAAGTCGGGGTAAGCAGTAGTGGGGCGACATCTGATTAGCATACAATACATCTCTTAGACTCTGTTCACTCTTTGCATTGTGGTTTCTTTTCATAACAGAAACCATGGTGCGGTGCTGGATACACACAATGCTATTTTTTCTGTGAAATGTGACAGAATCTGGGATGAACAAAAAGTGATCATAGAAGACACAATCAATCATATATTCAAAAATAAATAAATAGTTTTTATTAATTACACTAATATATAAAGACAAGTACTGATATAAAAAATAGAGACGGGCAGATGGCAAAAAAACCCACAACTAGAGACACATAATGCTGGGAACAAAGGATGTAGTACATTCACATATACACATACAGTTGTGCTAAAAATTTTACATGCCCTGGCAGATTTTTTTCGTTTTTTGTCCTTTTTTTCAGAGAATATGAATGATAACACAAAAACATTTTCTCCACTCATGGTTAGTGGTTGGTTGAAGCCATTTATTGTTAAACTTCTGTGTTTTCTCTTTTAAAATCATAATGACAACCAAAAACATCAAAATGACCCTGTTCAAAAGTTCACATACCCCAGTTCTTAATACCGAGTATTGCCCCCTCTAACATCAATGACAACTTGAAGTTGTGGTAGTTGTGGATGAGGCTCTTTATTTTCTCAGATGGTAAAACTGGCCATTCTTCTTGGCAAAGAGTCTCCAGTTCCTGTAAATTCCTGGGCTGTCTTGCATGTACTGCGCACTTGAGATCTCCCCAGAGTGGCTCAATGATATTGAGGTCAGGAGACTGAGATGGCCACTCCAGAACCTTCACTTTCTTCTGCTGTAGCCAATGACCGGTCGACTTGGCCTTGTGTTTTGGCTCCAGTATTTGTTGATAACGTGCTGCATTCATCTTTCCTTCAACTTTGACCAAGTTTCCTGTGCTTTTGAAGCTCTCAGATCCCCACATCATCAGTGATCCACCTCCGTGCTTTACAGTAGAAATGGTGTCCCTTTCATCATAGGCCTTGTTCACACCTCTCCAAGTGTAACGTTTATGGACGTGGCCAAAAAGTTCGATTTTTTTTTGTCTCCTCTCTACAAATTACCTTGTTCCAGAAGTTTTGAGGCTTGTCTCTGTGCTGTTTGGCGTATTGAAGGTGAGATTCTTTGTGGCTTTTGCGCAGTAATGGCTTTCTTCTGGCAACTCGACCATGCGGCCCATTTTTCTTCAAGTGCCTCCTTATTGTACATCTTGAAACAGCCACACCGATAGTTTTCAAAGAGTCCTGTATTTCAGCTGATGTTATGTGTGGGTTTTTCTTTGCATCCTGAACAATTTTCTGGGCAGTTGTGGCCGAAATTTTGGTTGGTCTACCTGACCGTGGTTTGGTTTCTGGGCATGTTATCAGGCCAAAATAACCAGGGTATGTGAACTTTTGAACAGGGTCATTTTGATGTTTTTGGTTGTCATTATGATTTAAAAAGAGAAAACACAGAAGTTTGACAATAAATGGCTTCAACCAACCACTAACCATGAGTGGAGAAAAAGATTTTGTGTTATCATTCATATTTTCTGAGAAAAAGGCCAAAAAAACTAAAAAAAAATCTTCTGCCGGGTATGTAAACTTTTTATCACAACTGTACATATGTGTGTGTATAACATATATATATATATATATATATATATATATATATATATATATATATACAGTCTATAAGCCACCCGGGCAAAGGGGGGGGGGGGGGCAAAAGGAGCGGGTGTGAAACACCCAAAAGAAAAGGTGCCACGTATGAACAGTCTAAGCCAAAAGAGGTAAGTAACACTGGATACAAAGCTTACTGCACTACATCCATATATGGCCAGAAAGGAGTAAATAACAATAAATACAAAACTTTCTGAACATATGATAATCAAGTAAAAGTTGTAACAATAACCAGATGGTGAATAAGGTAATGGCCAAATACTGAAGGCAGCAAAGCATATAAAGACTATAGATTACAGATCAATCCAGCAAAGTAGATAAACAAAAAATATCCACAGGATTATAAATAAAGCATCAGATCAAGAGTGTATTCTCATAATATAATACCTGTAGATGAGGTGGACCTCAGCAAACAGAAAAGGACCCCAGTGTAGAGGGACCACCTCTACGCGTTTCGCCAACCTGGTTTCCTCAGGAGGTGTCCCTGCCCCTGTCTCTACTTTTTATATCAGTACTTGTCTTTATATATTAGTGTAATTAATAAAAACTATTTATTTTTGAATATATCATTGATTGTGTCTTCTATGACCACTTTTTGTTTATGCCTATAGTGTCTCATATGGTCATGAATATTAATTTGAGCACTATATTTTTTGTACGGTTAGAACTATTGCATTCTGTGTTTTCAGAATCTGGGATGAAGCCTTGGACTCAAGTGTAAGCCCATTCAGCAAGCATAGAAAGACAAATAACCCTAAAATTATGTTTCAGAAAACTTGAGTTCACTATAGAGGTCCTCAGATTTGTCCCAGAAATTTCTGTAATTTTATCCAATTATCGGGTTTTCAGAAATTTAAAGGCATTTCTGGATATATCTATTGCTGACCATTCTTTAGGATAGGCCATCAATATCTGATTGGTGGGCTCCAAATACTGGATGCTCTTAGGAATCCTACAAAGCGTGTGTGTGTTTGTTGCCTTTTACTGTATTATCTCTGTATCCTTTAGATGGATAACATTTCTGTCTAATGGATGACAATACAGAACAGCTTCCAGTGCTTAAATGTTATTTACCAGCCACTATTTATAACACTGAGGATGTGGCTGATGTGCAAAGCACTGGCCTAGGGCCAGTATAGTCGGATGCTGTGATGTTGCATTTTACATCTTCATTTTATAACTGGCTGTTTTTATTTTCTTTCCTTTCAGATAATAGGTTCACCTTAATACTGGCCTGGCCTTATATCTATAGTCCTGAAAATCATGTGATAGACACCGATCAGCCATAACATTAAACCTGCTGGCAGGTTAAGTAAATAACATAAACTATCCTTTGCCAATGACTCCTGTTGGGCAGCATTTGAGCTATCAATTCCTAAAGGTGATGTGCTTGAAGGAGGAAAATGGACAAGCGTATTGATCTCGGCAACTTTGACAGGGGTGGATAATTGGGGCAAAATACCTCTAAAATGAGTGTTCCTGGTATGCAGTGTCCATAGGACAACCATCTATATAATATTAGGTAGGAGGTTTAATGGTATTGCTGATTGGACTATATTCACTGGCTAAGTTAAAACTTGCGCCATGCTCTCCGCCAGGGGACCCCATAGGCTATAATGGCGTCTGTCGGGTTTCTGCCATTTTTATACTGAAACTGGTGGAGAGAATTGTCCTCCATGCAGGACTTTTCTCTCTGCCCATTTTGACTCCGACACAGATGTGAACCTAGGATTTCTTGCTTTTCTTTATATTTTTCATCCTATATTATCCCCAATATCTTAAATGCTCAGTGTACTGCTCATCAAATTTTGCACAAATGAGCAGAACAAGTAACTCCACTTAAGAGCCACTTATTTTCCTCTCTCCTGACCTGAACATTCATCCTTAGGTGAAAACTAAAATCTTGAAATATAATATAGACTTTCAGCCTACTATGGAGAAGGTGAGAAAAAGGGAGATTCTGCAGAGACGGACACACTGCTATTGGCTAGGAATTGTTGTACTGTGTCACCACAGTACTTGATCCTGTAACAGCGAGCGGATGTGTGGACCCACAGCGCCACATGGGATAGGTGGCTGCTGAACATGAACCAGACAGACTCTGGTGTGATAGTCAGGAACAGGCCAAAGTTCAGTGACACGCAGCAGAACAAACAAGGTCATAGACAAGCCAGTGGGTCAGAACAGGCAGCTCAGGTTCAGTAGTTCAAGACAGGCTCAGGTCATACACGGCTATGAAGCAGCGCAGAATCAGGATCAGAAGTGAGGTCAAATAAACAAGCTGAGCTGAGGCTAATCCAAACACAATGCAGTACAGGATCAGAAGCCACACTATTCAGTATTACTTGGGCATAGTTCAGAGGGTTGATCAGACTAATATAGGTGGAAACAGTCAGGAATAGTCTCAGAAGCGCTCACTGGTGTATTCATTATGCCTAATGGGCTGGGCCAGGTGCTACATAGAAGGGAATACACAGGAACAGGGAGTGTTAGAAACTGCATGGTGTGAACTGGAGGCAAGCTGGTGGCTGCATTTGTAAACCATTACAGATCCACAGCTAAACCACTCATTACTCCTGTATTATGTCTTTCATGATACTGCTTTTGCTTTAGAGGATGAACTGCAGAGAGATAGAATAGCAGGATCTTCTCTGTGCAGTGATTGGGAGACATAACAGTTACAGTAGTCTCCACCCACCAGCTCAGGGAAAACATTAGAGCTTGCAGACGGGATAACTGGTGAAAGATGGCCAAGAACAGTCCTCTTCCTAATGACACACACAACATCTTAGGGTATGTTCACTATTTGTATCATTAATAAATTTTGCAGTATACTTTATTAACAAATGTTGGCTTTTTTGTGTGAAATCCCTCATTTTTTGCTTTTTCCTTGTTTCTGTATTAAGAGCTGTTCCTGCCTTTCCCTGAATGTTACTGTGTATGGCGTACAGGCTATGTAACATGTAGAGAAACTGAGGGGAGGGGAGAGTCACTACAGTTATAACTCGGACATTATAAAACATAAAAACTTGCTTTTGGTGTCATATCAAAGAGGAGATTCTCTTTCACAGTTGGGTTTCAATATTTATGTTATATTTTTATATCATATCTATTATACAGCTGCATGTAAATATCCTAATACCGACTGTTTTCAACCAGTGATATACAGTTATGGCCAAAAGTATTGGCAACCCTGCAATTCTGTCAGATAATACTCAATTTCTTCCAGAAAATGATTGCAATCACAAATGCTTTGGTAATAAATATCTTCATTTAATTTGTCTTCAATGGAAAACCACAAAAAGAATTGTCAAAAAGCCAAATTGGATATAATTCCACACCAAACATAAAAAAGGGGGTGGACAAAAGTATTGGCACCCTTTGAAAAATCATGTGATGCTTCTCTAATTTGTGTAATTAACAGCACCGTTTACTTACCTGTGGCACATAACAGGTGGTGGCAATAACTAAATCACACTTGCAGCCAGTTGAAATGGATTAAAGTTGAATCAACCTCTGTCCTGTGTCCTTGTGTGTACCACATTGAGCATGGAGAAAAGAAAGAAGACCAAAGAACTGTCTGAGGACTTGAGAAGCAAAATTATGAGGAAGCATGAGCAATCTCAAGGCTACAAGTCCATCTCCAAAGACCTGAATGTTCCTGTGTCTACCGTGCGCAGTGTCATCAAGAAGTTTAAAGCCCATGGCACTGTGGCTAACCTCCCTAGATGTGGACGGAAAATAAAAATTGACGAGAGATTTCAACGAAAGATTGTGCGGATGGTGGCTAAAGAACCTCGACTAACATCCAAACAAGTTCTAGCTGCCCTGCAGTCCGAGGGTACAACAGTGTCAACCCGTACTATCCGTCGGCGTCTGAATGAAAAGGGACTCTATGGTAGGATACCCAGGAAGACCCCACTTCTGACCCAGAGACATAAAAAAGCCAGGCTGGAGTTTGCCAAAACTTACCTGAGAAAGCCAAAAACTTTTTGGAAGAATGTTCTCTGGTCAGATGAGACAAAAGTAGAGCTTTTTGGGAAAAGGCATCAACATAGAGTTTACAGGAAAAAAAAAAGAGGCCTTCAAAGAAAAGAACACGGTCCCTACAGTCAAACATGGCGGAGGTTCCCTGATGTTTTGGGGTTGCTTTGTTGCCTCTGGCACTGGACTGCTTGACCGTGTGCATGGCATTATGAAGTCTGAAGACTACCAACAAATTTTGCAGCATAATGTAGGGCCCAGTGTGAGAAAGCTGGGTCTCCCTCAGAGGTCATGGGTCTTCCAGCAGGACAATGACCCAAAACACACTTCAAAAAGCACTAGAAAATGGTTTGAGAGAAAGCACTGGAGACTTCTAAAGTGGCCAGCAATGAGTCCAGACCTGAATCCCATAGAACACCTGTGGAGAGAGTTCAAAATGGCAGTTTGGAGAAGGCACCCTTCAAATCTCAGGGACCTGGAGAAATTTGCCAAAGAAGAATGGTCTAAAATTCCAGCAGAGCATTGTAAGAAACTCATTGATGGTTACCGGAAGCGGTTGTTCGCAGTTATTTTGTCTAAAGGTTGTGCTACCAAGTATTAGGCTGAGGGTGCCAATACTTTTGTCCGGCCCATTTTTGGAGTTTTGTGTAAAATGATCAATGATTTGACTTTTTTTTTCATTCTCTTTTGTGTTTTTTCATTGCAAGCAAAATAAATGAAGATATTATTACCAAAGCATTTGTGATTGCAATCATTTTCTGGAAGAAATTGAGTATTATCTGACAGAATTGCAAGGGTGCCAATACTTTTGGCCAGCACTGTAACTGAAGTGACCCTCCCCCACCCTCATTTTTTCTACATGTTACACAGCCCGTACATCATATAATGTTACTTAGTGAGAAGAAACAGCTCTCAATATAGAAGCAAGGGGAAGAGTGAAAAAATGCAGAATTTCACAGAAAGAAGCCAAAATGTGTTAATGAAGTATATTAAATAAATTTACGCCAGAAAATCAAAAGTTGTCTGAAATTTTAGTTACTCTTTAAGTCATTACAACTGCCATCAGGCTTTTTCCTTAAGTTGTCTTCAGTTTTTACCATGATGGTCCATGAGTCATGATGGGCTTCTGAGGCCAGTAGGGCAGTGGCACTCAACTACTTTAAAGTAGTCCGGCTTCCGCCATCAAGTTAAGGTCGGAGTTGAACACATTTAGTATTTATGGTATTTTTTTTGGACAAAAAGACACGTTTGACTATAAGACACACCTCAGGTTCAGAGAAGTTCATACTGTATGGGGGTCACTAACGTGGCATTCAACTACACTGGAGGGAACTAATGGGGCATTATACTATGCTTGGCTCACTAACTAGCATTATACTGTGGGTGGGCACTAAAAAGCATTATACTGTTGGTAGAGGCACTAAGAAGTATTATGAAATGAGTTGAGGGCCTTAAGGAGCATTATACTGTGGGGAACTAATGAGACATTAGTGCCACACACAGTATAATGCCCCATTATTGTGCCTCCAAGAAGTATGCTCCTTAGTATCCCCCTTCCCACCTAACGTATAATTTCCCATTAGTGCCACCCATACTTAATTTACATTAACAGTGGCCGGGAGCAACATTCATCTCAGGTCCACTGTCCCCAAACCCTGATCCCTTACAATGAGCAGCAGTAGGGATCAGCAATCGTCCCTGCTGCCTACACAGGAGCCCAAACGTGTGAAGACAACAGGGATGATTACCTATCCCTGCTGCTGTTAGTGCAGGGGATCAGGGCTCGGGGAGGGACAGGGACGGGAGGTTTCTCCTGGGCGCTCTCATAATGAAAGTTTCAGGAGTCAGGGGCTCAGACAGCAGTAGTGAAGCCAGCAATTGCTAGATAAGTGGTGGTTCAGGCTGTAGCACCTGCAGGAGGAGCTGCCGAGCCCATGAGAGCAACCCCTGCTCTTGTACAGTAGTGATGCTGGCAATTGCTGGTTTCATTACTGTACATAGATGGACTATGCAGAACGCCGGGTGCTGTCACATCCATCTTCAGGCAGTAACCTGAGTGCATCTGGCAGGGAGCTGGATGGAAAAAAAAAATTGCTGCAGGCAGCGTTTTTCTATTTGGCTAAAGCACAGATATGGCGCCAGAGCTGATGCCAGAACAGATCACAGTTTCCTTGATTGTAAGAACGTACATATGTGAAGGCAACCTAATTCTGTAAAGTCACCTTAAATGCCTCTTAAATGACATGTTCAAAAACCATTGATATCCATTTTAAAGGCGGATCAAGTTTTATGTAAATAATAATTTTTCCATTTTATACTGAAATGTTCTAGTTTCAAGATCTCTGCTTGCTATCAGTGAATGTCAACAGAATATAGCATGATACAAATTTCTCATTTATCAGGATTGAGCATTTAGTACAATTGTTCCCATGTACAGGGGTTCTTCCTATAACCTTTTAGGGCATATGAACATCATAGAGGGCATGGGATGCTGCGTTTCTTTAGATTAGGACTGCTCTGGACACTGGATGCCGCCCTGGCGGAGTAGGCTCAAGCATGTTTTATATATTTTCTTGGGTTCCATGTAATATTGTACTTCTGAAGAGCATGTGTGTGACTGGCTGTAGGTTCCCCACAACAGTATTAGCTGACCTCAGGGGTTTCAGCAGCCTTATTTTTTTCAGGAATAAAGAAGAAAGTTGACAAAATGAAACACGAGGACAACACAAGGACTTATATATCCCAGGGAATCCTCTTGTAAACCTTATTTTTCTTGCCTGTCTTTGTATGTTCTATTCTCTTGCAGTACCAAATGAGTTGTTTCCACTCTTATTCTCCCAGGTTCACATGAAGGATGTGACCTCAGCCTTGTGGGTGACCGGCCTGGATTCCAGCTACCTGCGAGAACAAATGCTAAATGAGCCATTGGTACGGGAGATGGTCAGAGAATGTAACAACATACCCCTGAGCCAGCCACAGCAAGGAGAAGCTGTCCTGGCATCTTTTAAACCAAGAGGCTACTCTGAATGCATTGTGACAGCTGGAGGAGAGAGAGAGCGTAAGTCACAACATTGCCTTATCTGGCATATCCATATGGACAGAAAATCACAATGGTGTTTTACTGAAATTACAGAAGTGAATGAATTCTTGTGCAAGTAACAATTTACTTTATAAAACACACATGCTTACAGGTCCCGGAAGCCATTGGCCAACGTTCGTTGTATGTGCCCACTTTATGATAGAAATAGACAGCTATGGATCGAACTGGCACCTCTCAGCACACCACGGATCAACCATGGCGTTCTGTCTGCAGGTATGACGTAAATGTTTTATTCCTGTGATGAAGACTTGAGAGAGACATGCGGAGCTCTTAGGGTAAGGTCACACACAGTTTTTTTGAGGCAGAATCCACTTCAAAATCTGCCTCCCAACTCTCCTATTCATTTCAACAGGAATCGGCCATGAACGCATCAGAAGCATCAGGATCTGTCTTCAAGCGGATTCCGCCTTGCAAAGCCCATTGAAATGAATGGGAGGCAGAAAAAAAAAACACTAGAGGAATAGTCTGCTACTTATTCCTATCGAAATGAATTGGAGAGTTGGGAGGCATTTATTGAGGCGGATTCCACGTGAAATCTGCCTGCAGAAAACTGTCTAAACTTACCCTTAGAATGACCAAGTGACAGAATTTTGTTCCATGAGAGCTAAAATGGAGGAGAAAAAAATATATTTTACTTCTGTATTCTAAGAAATTCTGTACAAAACTATATAAATTCTGATTATGGTTCTATTCTTGATCTTCAAAGACTTTTCTGTAAATGAAGGTATAAGTTTTTCACTTTATTGAATTTAGGATATATTAGAAGCATAGCTTTATATAAATTTCCTGACATGTCTGTTTTAGTAAATACTTATTTTTATTTTTTTTATGAAACAACTATTGGAGAATCTTTTCTTTTAACTCTGCATTATGCTGTTTCCCTTTTATCCCTCCTGGAAATTTTTAATAAATTGACAACTGGGCTGGGGGTGTTTCTCTGAATAGTCTGACATTGTTAATGGGGTTTATCAGGAATTTTTATTTATGGACTGTCCTTAGGATAGGCCATGTATATCTGATGGGGGCTGACAGGTGGCCTCCTGCTTGGGTCAGCTATTTGAGGACACTTTTGATGCCCGTGCTGTACACTGCATGGAGCCGCAAGAAGATGGCTCTGTACCTGCATCACTGCAGCTTACCTCCCATTGAAGTTAATGGTAGCTAAGCTACATTACCAGCTCCAGCTCTGTACAGTGCATAATATGTGCATTGGAACTGGCTCTGAATAGCTGCTGATCCATGCGGGAGCCGCCTGTCAATCCCCCACCAATCAGATATTTAAGGCCTATCCTAAGCATAGACCATAAATTAAAAAAAAATTCGGACCAACCCCTGTAACTGGAGCTGGCGATGTAAAAACTGTGTGTGGACTGCAGTTGGTAATTTATACAGGAAGAACAACAGAGGAACAGCACTGTATAAATATACTTCATAGTTAGTATATTGGGAATGAAAGTATTTACTTGTCAGGAGTAGTTGAGGCCAGTTTTTGATTCTGGTGACCTATCCTCAAAAACAGCTAGGCAGTGCAGGATCCACGTGTGATGCCCCCCACCCATCTAATACTGCTGAGATTTTCCTGAGGATAGCGCATCAGTATCCACTAATGAATGGCCTCTCACTAATTCTCTTTAATGCTGCAGCTTGATTTATTTTTGTGTGTTTTAGATTTGTATGTTCATTTATACTCTTAACCTATCAAGTATGATTTGATCTGGTTCTGTCGTATTGCAGAGGGCTTCCTGTTTGTACTTGGAGGCCAGAATGAAAACAGTGAGACGCTCTGTACTGGTGAGCAGTATGATCCTGATGCTAACTCTTGGAGCCCTTTACCGCTGATGCTTGAGGTAACCTTGACTTTGACGCGTCAGTTGTGGCTATTTTTACTTTTAAAGAATCGCTTTTTTAATTTTTTTTATCGTATGCCTTCCCCTCTGTAAAGTACGTGATGGATAGCTTTGTGCAGTAAATAAGCTCACCAATGAGCAACCACCATAAAAACACCAGTGGTTATTAAGGGGTTAAAACACAATCCGACAAAATGTTGAATGACCTCTCAAACCTTGAACCAAATGTTTCTATTCACTGATATGGTGAAATGTTTGACCTTAACTTTGCATTAACCTTATTAAGAATCCTATATGTATTCCCACTAGGCAAGACACAGTTTTGGTGTGGTAGAAATTGATGGTGTCATCTATGTTCTGGGCGGGGAGGACGGGGATCGTGAGTTGATTTCTATGGAATCCTATGACATCTGCACTAAAACATGGAGCAAGCAGCAGAATATGACCATGGTCAGAAAGGTATGTTCCCATATATATTGATTTCATTTTCAAGCTTTAACATAGCATCATAAAAGCTACAGCCTTAAATGGCTTGTCTTATTATAACCCTTTTCATAAGGCTTATCATTATCATAAGGCTTATCATTATCATAAGGGCAATCATTTCATCTCCTGGCACCCCTAGAAAACAAGTGGTTTTTGATGGGGAAAGTCCATAATATTTATATGGTGATCATTCAGATAAATTGCCTTCCTTGTAATACAAGGGTGAAAATGGGAACCACTTATACAGTGCGTATTTTTTTTTTCAGGCTTGTAAAGCGGCTTGTTCAAAAAGCCCCACCTTTATAATATCCACATACAATAGGGATTATCTTCATCAGAAAACCCATTTTAAACCAGTTATTAAAATGTTTCTGGAAGTTATCAAAACTGAAGATATATGCCATATATAGTGATCACCTGAGCACGGACTTTTCAGAACATGTGTTTTGTTTTGTTTTTTTTTTTTTTTTTTTCTGTCCTACACGTCCCTTTCCTCAAAGGGGACGTCCTAGGGCCCTTTCAGATTTATGGCATGGTGTTATAGGGAAAGGGTTAATACCAACATCACTAGTAGACTAGGGTAGATAATGGATTAATGCCATCTTTCTGGGCTTCTAGGTTACTGAAGGGATCATCCTCAATCTGTGACTGGACATATTGATTTATGACCATTGAGTCTGATCACTAGGGAGGGGAAGAGGATGTCTTAAATTAAGTGACTTCAGTCCCACCATGTAAACTGTTAGTCTGGTGCTTCCAGACTCTCCTGAACTCACTGTTTTCTTGAATAATTGTATTCCCCATGAAATAGCAATTGTGGAGAATCTTTTCTTAGAACTCTGTTGTATGCTATTTCTTTGTTATTCCTCTGAGAAACATATGAATAAAATGACAACTGCGTGTTATTCCCTTTGTCAAAGGGGTGTGTCGCTACATAGTTTTAGGTTAAGGCTTCACGTTGCAGAAATGCTGCAGAAAAAAAACTGCGTTTTCCAGTACCAGCAAAGTAAGATTTTGTTTAATCTCATCCACACATTGTGGGGAAAAAAAGCTGCAGTTTTTGAAAAACGTTGCATATTAATTTTAGCTGCGGAATCGCAAGCATTTTCACTATATGTGTAATAGGGGAATAAAAAAAAACACAGAGAACAATGAAGTGGAAAATGCTGCAGGAAAACTGAAAGATGTTGATGTGTTTCTTTTATGACGCAGCTTAAAAAAAAAAAAAAAAAAAAAAAAGCTTTAGCCTGAACCAAGCCCCATCAATGTCTTGAACAGCATAGTGCCCCATGCCCCATTCTGACCAGGAGATGGTTTTCCATTGATCAGACACTAATGTCATGTCTTGTCCTCCTTCTGTCAGTGTTAAAGAGGGCTGGAGTAGTTAGAATTTTTTCTCTAGTGACCATTCCGACGCAATCAGTGCTGTTAATTTCCGCATAATTATGCTACCTGCTGTCATGTGGGCGGTGTCAGGCAGGAAAAGAGAGACAAAGACCGCCCACCCGACCGCAGAGATTATAATTGTGTTGAAAGTTACAGATATATTTGTTCTGGAATGGTAAGAGCTGGAGAAAAAATTGCAGCTGCGCTGGAATCAGTGGAGTAGCTCCTATGGAAGGGTGCAAAGCACTGGGCTTGGTGGAGGTGGTGAAAGGTCCTCTTTGACAGTTCCTAACTAGCTAGTAACTAATGCAAACAGGAGACTTGTGGATGGAGTATATTCATATCCTGATCACAGTAGGTAGGGCTCTTCTAGTACTAGAAACACTGGAGAACTGGTTCTCTACATAGTTTCTAGTATTGTGTGTGCCCTTTTGATGCAGCTGAAATAAATCTGCATTTTGTTAGTAACCTTCTTTCTTGTTGACTTTCCTTGGCTTTGTGGATTAATTACAGATCGGCTGCTACGCAACAATGAAGAAAAAAATCTATGCCATGGGAGGAGGTTCATACGGGAAACTGTTTGAGTCTGTTGAGTGTTATGACCCCAAAACTCAGCAGTGGACAGCCATCTGCCCCCTTAAAGAGAGAAGGTGAGGACATCCTCAGTAAATTCGTGTGCCAGACCACAGGCCTGTGCCAAATATTCCCTCTCTCAAATAATCTCTCTCGACAGGTTTGGTGCTGTTGCGTGTGGAGTTGGCTTGGAGCTTTACGTCTTTGGTGGAGTTAGAAGTCGTGAAAATGAACAGAACAGTGAGATGGTGGCCTGTAAATCTGAGTTCTACCATGATGACTTTAAACGGTATAGTCATTTCTGATTTTCAGTAACAGTGCAGTATCAAACAATATTTTTTGCCTGATAAATATTACAGATTAATAGCATTTTTATCAATCATTTTTTAAAATGATTCATGCTTAGTGAATGGTACCAGAAGAATTTGAGTAATGGTATTATATCGCCATCTAGTGTTCAGGACAGTTAATAGTATAATGTCTTTGTTTTTCAGCCTATTATTAATGTGTTATATTTTGCCACAAATGTGCTAAATGATATACAAGTTGCCAAAACTAGGTACATATGAGAATCTAGAAGAAGCTCATAAAACTTGTGTACTCATGTACACTTCTTGCACTTCTTGTTAATTAGGCAGTTGAGATCAAATATGAGATACGTAGGTATTGGCTGGCTTAACTAGAGAGCTCTTTCTGTCATTGCAGGTATTTGGCTGGCACTATTGGGGAGGGGTGGAATCAAGGACCAAAATTTTATAGATTTGGTTTGAAAAGCACAATATTGAAAATTTTTGTATTAGGAGGATTTTTCCATCGTGTAAAGCAGGTGTGGGCAACTAAGTTTCCCATGCGGCCACATGAGAAATTGGAATGGTTTTAGAGGCCAGACTAATATACCTAACTTAGTTCTACCCAATACCTATATACTGTATACAGTATATATACTATCCCTTCATAAAAAAAACAGTAACTGAAACATTACAATGATTCAATGAAAATGTAGAGGACCTAATTACATCATTATTTAATGATGAGATGATGAACTTGTGATTGTTCAGTTTAGAAAATTGTAAACTTTTGCAGTGTTTAAAAAAACTAGCATCACATCCTGACATAAAATAGCAAGTTTTTCAAAGACTAGCATCCCCTTAAGTTAATAAAGAACAGTAAATGAAACATTACTGTGAAGGATGTCGCCTTGCCATGCCACCTGACACACCTGCGATCGACCTTCTTTACCTCCTTCACACACAGTGAGCGGACCGGGTTCATGGGATAATATGAAACTAACTTTATAAATTTTATGTATTTATTAACTCCAGTGGGTCAGTACTAAGCATTAACATATACAGAAATACATATCAATTATCAAGCAAATACGGGTAAAAGCAAAATACAGTACAAAACATAAAATGGGAAATAAAAGATAGTCCGTTTCTCTAGGCCTAGAGTTTTGGATCTAGGGTGAAAGCTTAAGCAGGTTACAGAGCATGTGTCTCCTACATGCTGTCACATCTTCTCCAGGATAACAAAGACCCCTCTTTCCCTGGTCTGAGAACATTTAACTCAACTGGTCTCTTCCCTAAGTGATGTGACCAGGAGAAGGAGCCCAGCTCCCTTTCTTGAAATTCCCAGAACCATATTTCGTCATATCTCCTTGCTGGATATAAAGCAAGAGGTCTGATGGGGCTCGTGGCGGTTCCCCATCAAGCAGACACTAAGAATGACACCCCAATCCAATTTGGTTAAGGAGAGCAGAGTCTGGACCTTTTCCCGGATTTGAACATGACCTTGTGTGGGCTTCAAACATGCACCTTGGCTGGGCGCACCTGAGGAATTTATCGGACTGTAAGGGGATCCCCGGGGAATATATTGTCATTTAACCATATCCACTTTGTTCGGTTGCTGACTCCAACTTGTCTGGGGATTCCACCTCTCTGCAGGAAACCCCTGCGGAGATAATTAGTGTAACAAGAGTATGCTAATTGAGCCAGCGACAGAACAACAAAGGATCTGGGCACAAAGCAGCCAGCCCACTTTCCTGTAGCCAAACTGGTTTTCATAACAGACCTGGCCGCCCCACTGTGCAGGAGCAACATGAGCACGTGACAACGCACTGATGCAAAATACATATCTGGAAAATACATATATGGTGGCCTCTCCTCATCACAATTACAGTATCATGATAATGTGGAGCACAGAATTATAGCACAATTTATGAGCATCTTCTGCAGCGTTTTAAAAAACCTAGCATCACAACTTTACACAAAAAAAAAAATCTAGTTTTTCAAAGACCAGCATCACATTAACTTTATACAAAAATATTCAATAAGAGAAATCTAGCCTGTTTTGGGCTTGAACAAGTGCACTGAAGTCAGATTGAATATCTGAGGTGGATATGCGAAGGACAGCAAACAAGTGATCATCACTGAGAGAGGATCTGTATCTGGATTTGTTGAACTTCATCACTGAGAATGTTTGTTCACAAAGACAATTAACATCCTCTGAGCATGCATCCTTATTTACCCCTCACACAGCATATGATCCCCCTATTTATGGCTCCCACACAGTTTGACACCTTTTATACCACCCCCACACAGTATATGACACCTTTTATACCACCCCGACACAGTATATGACCCCTTTTTTAAAGCCCACCCACAGTATATGACCCCCTGTTATCTCCCCACCCCCACACAGAGTAGTGGCCGATAATTTTTACTCACCTCTCCACGCTCCAGACCTGGACGCCCTCTGCTGCCACCTCCAGGGGGCGCTGTTGCCGGCGCTCTTCATCGTCATGACGTCAGTGTAGTGCCGCCTAGAGGAGGCCGCGGAGGGAGGCCAGGACAGGAGCGTGGACAGGTGAGTAAAAGTATTGACAGCTGCTTATTGCAATAACACAATACGTAGCTGCCGATGCGTGTCACCTGTTTTTCAACGATCTCATGTGGGCCGGTCAGAGATAGTTAGAGAGCCGGATGTGGCCCACAGGCCGTACAATACCCAGGTCTAGTGTAAAGGGATGACATATTGCTAGGAACCCTGCACAGCAACACACTCTGCTACCTTGCTTTGCAGGAAACTGTGGCTGGGCCACCACTATGCTGGAAAACCAGTAAATGGCACTCAGTAGAGAGCCCGCACAGTGGCCTCTTCATTCTCATGATTAGTGAGATTCTCAGAGGTCACACCCCCACCAGTCATAAAGTGATACTATATCCTAATGATATGCCATCACTTTATAAAAGATGAAAACTCCTATTTCATTTGACTAGGTTAAGCTGAATTAGCAGGCACTATTAGCCTAGATTCACACAACCAAGTTTCACCTGTGAAATTTAGTTTGTGTAAGTTTCGGATTTCCCGGCCTGAATAGTGTGCAGATAGAGGGACTCCTAGCATCATAGTTATCTATGATGCTAGGAGTCCATACTTCCCAGCAAACCTTTTTAACTTTTTTTGGAGGATTCCTTTTCATGTGTACACTGCTGAAAGAGGGAGGAAGAGGCAAAAGAAATATTTATTGGGGGGCATAGAGATGAGTTGATGAGCTAGAGAGAGCATGTGTAGGATAACTAACCCTTACCTCTCTTGCACAGGAAAGATCAGACAACACAGTGAAAAGTATACAAACTCTATGGATATGAGGAAAAGAAGGGTTAATTCCCTTACGCAATGTGAGGAGACAGGGAACAGGACCTGACTGAAGAACATTCTATTACTCAGGTGGCAGAATAGGGAGGCAAGCAAGAAACTTGAGCTAGAGCACTTGGTGGGCATCAGGAGACAATTCACTTTTGGGCAAAGTATTTCTCAGGAATACCTTGCCACTTTTACATTATTTTACCTCCGGTCAGTCCAAAAGTGTAACTGGAGATGTGGAACGCTGTAATGACCTTTTCAAACTGAATGAATCCTGCTCATTGCAATCAGTAGAGGAGTTAAAGGGAACCTGTCACCAGGTTTGGGGCTCCTAAACCAGCAAGATGTCCTTATGGCAGCTCCCGGGGCATGCACAGTGACTTGGGCTAAGTTCCAGTATTTGACAATGTTTTTCAAGCAAATTCCACCTACTTGTATAAATTACATAGAAATGGCAGCTAGTTCACATACTCTCTAGGGACAGTGTGCACTCCTTCAGGTACACTTACCACCGGATTGGCTCTACCAACTCTAGGCCAATGTTCTTTAACTTCTTTCATCCAAGATGAGCTCTCTAATCAACTGAATCGCATCATGGTACCCCCAAGATTTTAAAGTGTGCCTCTAAACAACTTTTTATACATGACTAGTGCATAAGAATATAAAAGACTTTGTAATATATCTAATTAAGGAGATCTGTTTCCTTCAGCAATTAAGCTATTCTCCTGCTCCTTAACTTCAATCTGACTTTTTACTTAAGATTTGTCTCCATATTCAGCCTCACACACAGAGCTCTATGGAAAAGGGAGGGGATAAGCAGGATTTTCCTGCCAGCTGGTTGAATGATTTATTGCCTCATTCTGTGCACTGGTAGTATCTTCTCTACAAACTTAGCAGTGTTAAAGGCTTGCAGAGTTGCAGAATGTAACAGCAGCAATTTGAATGTCTTTTCTATCCCCCCTCCCCTCTTCATAGACTAATATGTAGAAAGTAACTGTCTGAAAGTGGAGACACAAACACAATTCTCTAAGATATATTATAACATTTTATATATTAATCTCTACCATTCATTTATGAAAAGTTGTTTATAACTGGCGGTGCACTGCTCACTGTGCACAGCATGAATTCACTGTTGGTACCCCATAGGGTACATGTACTACATGTTGAGAACCTAGGGGGCTACACAACAAGCAATGCAAAATAATATAACAGTTAGCAGACAATGGTGGGATTGCTGTTAGTTGTAATTTTTCCCACATAACTCTTGAAAACACAACTATGTGTATTATCTTACCAAAAGAGACGCTTTGAAATGGCTCTGGTGGAGTATCAGTCATATCTGGCTTTGTTCCTTGTAATCTGCCCACATAGTGAGTAAGAGGTGACATTTAGACTATTACTCTGCTGTGGTGTCCCCATCCAGGACCCAACATTCACTCACTGGAGATGACATTCTAGCACTGAATCTTTGTGTTTAATTGAATAATAAAATTTCAGAGGTATTCATGTCTACATAATGTGTTGGCAGAGTCATCAACTACATAGCTAACTCATTCACAACATACAGTGAAGGAAATAAGTATTTGATCTCTTGCTGATTTTGTAAGTTTTCCCACTGACAAAGACATGAACAGTCTATAATTTTAAGGGTAGGTTAATTTTAACAGTGAGATAGAGTATTTTAAATAAAATCCAGAAAATCACATTGTATAAATTTTATAAATTTATTTGCATTTTGCAGAGAGAAATAAGTATTTGATCCCCTACCAACCATTAAGAGTCCTGGCTACCTGTATAAAAGACTCCTGTCCACAGACTCAATTAATCAGTCAGACTCTAACCTCTACAACATGGGCAAGACCAAAGAGCTTTCTAAGGATGTCAGGGACAAGATCATAGACCTGCACAAGGCTGGAATGGGCTACAAAACCATAAGTAAGACGCTGGGTGAGGAGACAACTGTTGGTGCAATAGTAAGAAAATGGAAGAAATATAAAATGACTGTCAATCGACATCGATCTGGGGCTCCATGCAAAATCTCACCTCGTGGGGTATCCTTGATCATGAGGAAGGTGAGAGATCAGCCTAAAACTACACAGGGGGAACTTGTTAATGATCTCAAGGCAGCTGGGACCACAGTCACCAAGAAAACCATTGATAACACATTACACTATAATGGACTAAAATCCTGCAGTGCCCGCAAGGTCCCCCTGCTCAAGAAGGCCCATGCGCAGGCCCGTCTGAAGTTTGCCAATGAACACCTGGATGATTCTGCGAGTTAATGGGAGAAGGTGCTGTGGTCAGATGAGACAAAACTTGAGCTCTTTGGCATTAACTCAGCTCGCCATGTTTGGAGTAAGAGAACTGCTGCCTATGACCCAAAGAACACCGTCCTCACTGTCAAGCATGGAGGTGGAAACATTATGTTTTGATGCTGTTTCTCTGCTAAGAGCACAGGACTACTTCACCGCATCTATGGGAGAATGGATGGAGCCATGTACCGTAAAATCCTGAGTGACAACCTCCTTCCCTCCACCAGGACATTAAAAATGGGTCGTGGTTGGATCTTCCAGCAGGACAATGACCCAAAACATACAGCCAAGGCAACAAAGGAGCGGCTCAAAAATAAGCACACTAAGGTCATGGAGTGGCCTTGTCAGTCTCCAGACCTTAATCCCATAGAAAACTTATGGAGGGAGCTGAAGCTATGAGTTGCCAAGCGACAGCCTCAAAATCTTAATGATTTAGAGATGATCTGCAAAGAGGAGTGGACCAAAATTCCTCCTGACAAGTGCGCAAACCTCATCATCATCTACAAAAAAAGTCTGACTGCTGTGCTTGCCATCAAGGGTTTTGCCACCAAGTATTAAGTCTTGTTTGCCAGAGGGATCAAATACTTATTTCTCTGCAAAATGCTAATAAATTTATAAAATTTATACAATGTGATTTTCTGGATTATATTTTTGATATTCTATCTCTCACTGTTAAAATTAACCTACCCTTAAAATTATAGACTGTTCATGTCTTTGCCAGCGGGCAAACTTACAAAATCACCAAGGGATCAAATACTTATTTCCTTCACTGTATATACACAAGAGATTAGAAGATTCAGATCTTCCCTCAACTACACATAGGTATGCAATAGTTATAGGTCCTTGAGCTGTATCAAGTTGTTACAGATACAATCTGCATGTATTCTGCCTCCTAGTATTTTTAATGGGAATCCGTGCTGAAGTTCATACTGTGGTTAAAACAAGATTGACATGTGACTTGTTGATGGTTTCCATGTGGAAACCATGGCAGGGCAGCAACACACAGATTGGCACACTTGAATGGCACTAAGCATGGGGATCAGCTACAGGAATCCCAAGCGTCAACCTCAGGTTGCTACCTTGGATTCTCTTTCAATACAGCAGCTGATTTCTCAGCATGAAAAATCAGTCATGTAATTAGTTATATTTGTTAGTGGGAAAGTTGGGTGACTGTTATTAAAACCTCAATGAGCTGTGTCAGAATTGGGGAGGCAGACGATGGAATCTGTTAGGGGTTAAGTCCCCCCGGGATGGATGTCACCGTAATCCTAATTAAGTAAAGAACAGGTAACGAGCTCGGGAAACAAACGTACAGACACACCCAGGTATCTAGTAAGAATGATTTCATTTATTGCATAGTTCATACAGGTTTTAAAGGCAAGCTGGTTACACAATAGTCATGTGACTAATGTACATATTTGGTCCTTCCGGTTTCGCTACTAGGCAGATTTAAACAGTTTCTCATAACATTCCCTTATCTTTCCTGAGAACAGCAAAACTCTTGAGTGCCATCCCAGACTTAGTGTCTGCTTCCTATCTCTAAACTATGCAGGCTATCTGCAGACTATTTCACTCCCTGTATATACAGTGTATAGGATATAGTACAAATTATATTTTAACCCTTACAATTCCCCCATTTTAGGACTTTATTTTTAATCAAATTCAATGAATACCTTCACACTTAATGTGTGCCATCTATGATGGATTCTCCATTGAAGAGGTTAAAAATAACATCCTATCTTGCATATTGATTTACTGTGTTCCATTTCCTTCTCATGGAGCAGAATACATATAGATTGAATAATGACAACAACGCAAATAATATCATTATTACTATCAGGGGGTTAAATAACTAATTAGTAATTTTTACCATCGTTGGTGAATATCCTTTGAATATATCGTACCAATGGTGAGCAGTCAAATCTTGTATCTGTGAAGCTATATTTTTAAGATTACCTCTTGTGATTACTGCTCTTATCTGACTATCTTGTAAGGTATGATTAAACTTCTCGATATGATTTTTCACTAACCCTGACATGTCCAATAACCTTTTTAAAGGATTTAAATCAATTTCATAATCCTTTATATTGTACACCTGCTCATGTACTTCTTTAGATATGTATAATATCACTTCTGGGTTAAACATATATGTTTTGTTATTCCATACTAGTTTAGACACATTTTTCAAGCATCCTGAAAATGGGGCATTATATCCCATTTCTTGCAATGTGAAGCGTGTATCCAGGCGGGTTTCCCTTCAAGTTTCACTGAAGTGGCAGTTGTCAGCAATACCTGGAAAGGACCATCATATCTGGGTTCAAGAGATTTCCTGGAGTGTCTTTTCACGACCACCCAATCACCAGGCTGCAAGCTATGTGTTCCTGAAAAATCAGAAGGGTCTGGAATAGAAGAGAACACTTGTTTATGTGTTTCTTTCAGTCTTTGACACAATTTTTGTACGTAGCTGGCAATACTGTCTTAGTTAAGCTGTAAAGTCTGAGGGAAGTACAATCCTGTTTTGGGTGCACTTCCAAACAATATTTCAAATGGTGACAACCCTGTTTTCCTATTAGGGGTGGTTCTTAATGAGTAGAGAGCTAGAGATAGACACTCAGGCCAAGGCTTTCCTGTTTCTGCTATCGCCTTCTGAATTTTTAGCTTAAGAGTGCCGTTTAGTCTTTCGACTTTTCAGAACTTTGCGGGTGATAGGGTGTATGGAAAGCTTGCTCCACCCCCAAGGCTGACATGACTTCCTTCATTATTGCACCTGTGAAATGTGTACCTCTGTCTGACTCAATCACCTCGGGCACTCCAAACCTACACACAAGCTCAGACATCAGTTTCTTGGCAGTTGCTTGTGCAGTTGCTTTGCTCACAGGGTAGGCCTCAGGCCATCCAGAAAACAAATCCACACAGACCAACACATACTCGTATCTTCCAGACTTGGGCAACTGTATGTAATCTATTTGTATTCTCTGAAATGGGTACAGGGACTTTGGTGTGCATTTCACTGGGGTTTTAACTACCTGTCCTGGGTTGTGTAGAGCACATATGTGACATGTTTTTATGTGATTACTAGCAGCTCTTCCAAAGCCGGGTGCAAACCCACTAGTTTACCCACTAATGACTCCATAGCATTTCGAGAGGCATGTACCTTATCGTGGGCCAAGCCGGCCATCTGGGGGTAAACTGCTGCGGGCAGACATAATCGATCCCCCATTTTCCACACACCATCATCTTCTGTAGCACCTGCTTTCTTCCATCTTTCAGTTTCCACACTGGTAACCTTTGAGTACAGCCCTTTAGGGTCTGCTAGGTCAATGTCCATTTTGCTCACCTGGTTGGGACCCTTTCTTGCCAGTAGTGCTGCTGCCTTGGCTGCTATATCAGCTCTTTCATTTCCACGGCTTTCAGGGTCCCTTCCTTTTGCGTGAGCTTTGACTTTTACAATTGCCAACTGCTTTGGGAGCAGTATGGCCTCCATCAGTCGACTTACCACATATCCATTCTTAATTGGTTTGCCCTGGGCCGTTAGGAAGTTCCTTGACCTCCATATCGGACCATAATCATGCGCAATGCCAAAAGCATACCTGGAGTCAGTGTATATGTTGGCTGTTCTACCTTTGGCTATCTTACAAGCCTCCATAAGGGCTTTGAGCTCAGCTTCTTGGGCTGACATATGTGGTGGAAGAGCTTCTTGGACTATGATGTCATGTTTAGTGACTACAGCATACCCTGTAACAAATTTGCCTTCATCGGTTAGATACCTTGAGCCGTCCACAAACATCTCATAATCAGGATTTTGTAATGGCACATCCGTGACATGGTCAAATTCCACTGTTTCCTGTGACATAAGAGCCACACAATCTTGTTCATGCTGGCTGTCAAACAGTTCTTCTTCTGAGAGGGAGTTTAAAAAATAACTCATCCTCCACTCCCCCTCTTGAATCATGAACTCCTACAGGAAGAAGAGTTGCAGGATTCAAAGTTAAACAGCGTTGAAAGGAGATGTTTGAGGAGGACTGCAGGGCAAATTCCATTTTGCTCTGCCATGCCAAAGAAAGGTGACGTCTGTCTACCTGTGTGAGGATAGCATGGATGTCATGAGGTGTATACACAACCAATAAATGATCTAGGACAATGTCTGAGCTCTTATCAAGCAGTGCTTGTACTATGAGGACAACCCGCACACAGGAGGGCGTCCTCCTGGCTACAGCATCTAACCGTGAGCTGTAATAGGCCACAGGGCGTTTCTTATCCCCATGTTGTTGTGTGAGAACTGCAGTTGCGTGTCCCATCATCTCAGTCACGTAGAGCTGAAAAGGTTTCTGGTAGTCAGGTAGACCTAAGGCCGGAGCACTGACTATCTGCAACTTCAGCTGGTAAAACGCATCCAAGGCCTCAGATGTAAGGCTGAATGGTTTTGAGGAAAGGCAATCATACAGAGGTTGCATGGTCAGAGATACAGATCTGATCCATGGCCTACAGTAGGATACCAATCCCAAAAAGGTGCGTAGCTGAGCATGAGAGGTCGGCACCTGCAGGTCTCTCACCACCTTGGTCCTCTCATCTGACAGGTGCTTGGTGCCCTGGCCAAGACAGTGTCCCAGAAATAACACTTTCTGTTTGCAAAATTGCAACTTATCCTTGCTGGCCTTGCAGCCGTTCTGGCAGAGGAAACACAACAGGCTGATGGTCGCTGCTTCGCAGGTTGATTTGTCTGGAGCACAAAGAAGAAGGTCATCAACATATTGTAACAAAACAACATCATCATGTGGTGGATACCAAGTACTCATGATTAGTGTAAGACACCTTGTAAATTGGTTAGGACTGTTTTGCTCCCCTTGTGGTAGTACTGTCCAAGTGTACTGTTTTCCCCTAAATGTAAATGCAAACAAAACACTCAGAGAATCTGATATAGTGCAAAGAGAAAAACTGTACACCATCGGTATGATGTTTATTGTAGTATTCATTCTGTTTATATCAATGCCAGGATTCAACTTTTATGCTTTTTGTAAAATTAAATCCGCTTTCAGGAAATGTCCCCTAAAAAGAAGAAACTAGGATATTGTGATGTTCCACAGGGGTTCAACTTTTGGTTGGAATCCAGTGAAGAAAATTCTAAAGTCTGGCAGTTTGCCCTTAAGGTAACCTGAAGTACAGCTCAGGGGTTTTGAACACCTGTGGTAATGACAAAAGGTGGGGTTTGGAAAATACTTGAAAATTGTACAAAAATAGTAATATGTAATTTTGGTGGCAGTATTAACTGCTATCTGCTTGAATTGTATTCCTGTATTCTGTTGTAGCGCTCTGCAGATGTTCTGCAGGGAATAACCAAAACATTAATTGACTGCCAAGTAACTCCAAGGACGTTGTATCTGATGCGATGGACACGCAGAAAATCACAAGCTAAACATGATGCTGTGTTACCCAATAATACTAAATGTCAATTATCACAAAGTGAAACTTGGCTCTGGGCCTCCGGGGTCCGCAGCCTGGGTATGATGACTATTTATGCCCAAAGGGAAAATATTCTGATAAAAGTGTTAGCCTAAGGTTAAATGGAAAAGTAAGGCACAATGTGTATCACATGTAGGACAGGTCCATCCCTCCGGATTATAAGGCGGGGGGGGGGGGGCTGAAGCGAGTCCTATTTTGCTGGGACTTTTTCCCTTATATCCCTCTGAGGGGGGCATATACAACATTCTTACTGAACCATCTTGCTTTCGGGACCATTCCCCTTTTTCTATTCTATTGCTTCCTTCAATCAGGGCATATATGCCTCTTTGCAATTTATTGTCTTGAATCAATCCCGCATGGTCTAATCTCCACTGATCTCAAAATTTACTGTCTATCAACCCAGTCTTGTGTATTCCTGCCCTTCTTAGAATTGTTTTTTGTTTTTACCTGTGTGGCTACGTCTTTCACTTCCCCTATTTCTATTAGTTCAAATGGGGTGTACCATATCTTAGAGGGTCCCTTCCCCATCTTGGCTGGTAGCTAATCAGCCGTGAGTCTCTCACTCCTCTAGGGCTACCTTGAGACAATAGAGGGTCACTTATGACTACTTTAGTGAGAACTCCCAAACAGACACTTCTGTTTTCTTTGAACTATTTGTGCAAGTTCTGGAGTAGTGCTCAGGGCAATGCTTAATTGGCTTCCACAGACTCAACTTTCTGTCTGTGTCCCCTTACCAAAACACTCCTGAATTATTGCACGCACTTTGCGCGGATTCTACTAAGTCCATCTTGCTACTACTCAGGTCCCATTCGACCTTGACCGTCCAGGCACGGCTGGAGGCTAGTGTTCCAAAACAAGGACTTTTCAATCACTCAGTGCTTCTTAGTTCCGAACCTTGTCCGCAACTCTAGGGGTTCAAAACAGAGAACTCTTCCCCATTTCTTACAGCCTTATACAGTCATATGAAAAAGTTTGGGCACCCCTATCAATCTTAATCATTTTTAGTTCTAAATATTTGGGTGTTTGCAACAGCCATTTCAATTTGATATATCTAAT
The DNA here is from genome assembly GCA_947044405.1 of Leptodactylus fallax. Lineage (NCBI taxonomy): Eukaryota > Metazoa > Chordata > Amphibia > Anura > Leptodactylidae > Leptodactylus > Leptodactylus fallax. The sequence continues at coordinate 4,637,891 of CAMRHE010000088.1, forward strand.
AACTGATGGACACAGTAATATTTCAGGATTGAAATTAGGTTTATTGTACTAACAGAAAATGTGCAATATGCATTAAACCAAAATTTGACCGGTGCAAAAGTATGGGCACCTCAACAGAAAAGTGACATTAATATTTAATAGATCCTCCTTTTGCAAAAATAACAGCCTCTAGTCGCTTCCTGTAGCTTTTAATCAGTTCCTGGATGAAGGTATTTTTGACCATTCCTCTTTACAAAACAATTCCAGTTCAGTTAAGTTTGATGGTCGCCGAGCATGGACAGCCCGCTTCAAATTATCCCACAGATGTTCAATGATATTCAGGTCTGGGGACTGGGATGGCCATTCCAGAACATTGTAATTGTTCCTCTGCATGAATGCCTGAGTAGATTTGGAGCTGTGTTTTGGATCATTGTCTTGCTGAAATATCCATCCCCGGCGTAACTTCAAATTCGTCACTGATTCTTGTACATTATTCTCAAGAATCTGCTGATACTGAGTTGAATCCATGCGACCCTCAACTTTAACAAGATTCCCGGTGCCGGCATTGGCCACACAGCCCCAAAGCATGATGAAACCTCCACCAAATTTTACAGTGGGTAGCAAGCGTTTTTCTTGGAATGCTGTGTTTTTTTGACGCCATGCATAACGCTTTTTTGTATGACCAAACAACTCAATCTTTGTTTCATCAGTCCACAGGACCTTCTTCCAAAATGAAGCTGGCTTGTCCAAATGTGCTTTTGCATACCTCAGGCGACTCTGTTTGTGGCGTGCTTTCAGAAACGGCTTCTTTCGCATCACACTCCCATAAAGCTTCTCCTTGTGCAAAGTGTGCTGTATTGTTGACCGATGCACAGTGACACCATCTGCAGCAAGATGATGCTGCAGCTCTTTGGAGGTGGTCTGTGGATTGTCCTTGACTGTTCTCACCATTCTTCTTCTTCTCTGCCTTTCTGATATTTTTCTTGGCCTGCCACTTCTGTGCTTAACAAGAACTGTCCCTGTGGTCTTCCATTTCCTTACTATGTTCCTCACAGTGGAAACTGACAGGTTAAATCTCTGAGACAACTTTTTGTATCCTTCCCCTGAACAACTATGTTGAACAATCTTTGTTTTCAGATCATTTGAGAGTTGTTTTGAGGAGCCCATGATGCCACTCTTCAGAGGAGATTCAAATAGGAGAACAACTTGCAATTGGCCACCTTAAATACCTTTTCTCATGATTGGATACACCTGGCTATGAAGTTCAAAGCTCAGTGAGGTTACAAAACCAATTTTGTGCTTCAGTAAGTCAGTAAAAAGTAGTTAGGAGTATTCAAATCAATAAAATGATAAGGGTACCCAAATTTTTGCACCGGTCAAATTTTGGTTTAATGCATATTGCACATTTTCTGTTAGTACAATAAACCTCATTTCAATCCTGAAATATTACTGTGTCCATCAGTTATGGCTGTTGCAAACACCCAAATATTTAGAACTAAAAATGATTAAGATTAATAGGGGTGCCCAAACTTTTTCATATGACTGTATATCTTATAACACAGGTAAGATACAAAAATCAGCAGGAAGGTAAGACAGAAAGCAAAGAAAGCAACTTCTATAGCATTTACAGGTGACATGTCCCTTTTTCAGGTTCTTCCGTACTATTTAATTGGCGTCGAGATGTCATAAAAACATGCAGCAGCTTACCTCACTCATCAATACAGAGTATAGACACACAGGAGCTCAGATATACTAACAACTGGCAAGACAAGGGCTTACCATACAGTACTATTTTTCATCTATCTGAGGTCCTCTGGTCCCGTCCTCAAGTCGATCGGTGAGTGGGTCGGTACTCTATCGGCTGCACATCGGACAATCTCGTCGCCCCACGTTGGTTAGCCAATTTCTGTTAGGGGTTAAGTCCTCCCGGGATGGATGTCACCGTAATCCTAATTAAGTAAAGAACAGGTAACGAGCTCGGGAAACAAACGTACAGACACACCCAGGTATCTAGTAAGAATGATTTCATTTATTGCATAGTTCATACAGGTTTTAAAGGCAAGCTGGTTACACAATAGTCATGTGACTAATGTACATATTTGGTCCTTCCGGTTTCGCTACTAGGCAGATTTACTCAGTTTCTCATAACATTCCCTTATCTTTCCTGAGAACAGCAAAACTCTTGAGTGCCATCCCAGACTTAGTGTCTGCTTCCTATCTCTAAACTATGCAGGCTATCTGCAGACTATTTCACTCCCTGTATATACAGTGTATAGGATATAGAACAAATTATATTTTAACCCTTACAAATCCTTGGAGAAAGTGGGTCTGGTTTGTCCCATCCTCTTTTCTATATGCTTGGGAGGACCTGAACAATATTCCCCTCCCCATTGTCTGCAGTCAGGAGGGCGGGGAATTGGCCAGTGAGTCATGGAAATAGTTTTTCTTGAGTCCCGAATAGCAAATAAAGACAGTCCTGCTATAGTGACAGCTTTATCTTGATTTGCAGACCATGTATGAAATACCATGCCTGATAAAGGATCCTTGTCTGGTATATTTTATTGTGCATGTTGTGTATGTTTTGTGTTCTGTCTTCTAAGACTATTATATTTCATGTCTGTAGGTGGATCTACCTGAATGATCAGAACTTGTGTATCCCAACCAGCTCTTCATTTGTATATGGTGCTGTGCCCATTGGCGCTAGTATTTATGTCATTGGTGATCTTGATACAGGTAACTATTACAAAGTGGCGGTGTTTTTAATACTGCTGTATTTTGCTATTGATTTTTATCTACATAGGTTTGTATTTTATAAACCAGGTAGGTTTATGGGAGTTTTAAAGGGAGTCTGTCACCAGAACACTGCATATTATCCCAGCCACACAAATAGGTTCGGGTCTCTTGAAGCAAATTATGTTTTCCCCTTGTGAATCGGTTATGTTTTTCCCTTGTGAATCTGTGCCTCCGCAGATGAGATGTTGCCATTTATGTCAATATAAAAATTAATTCTTTAGATCAGCATTGCTGCTTACCTCTTTGGAGCAAAGCCATTTTTGCTCCAAAGAGCTAATTTGAATATTGACAAAAACTGTGATATCGCGTCTGTGGCCATCGATTCACAAGGGGAAAATCTCATTTGATTCAGGTGACCTTAACCTTTCTGCAGGGCTGTGTTGATATTCTGGGCTCTGGTGACAGACTTCCATTAAATATTCTTGTACCTTTTCTCTATAAATTTTAATTTGCTTCTTGCAGAATGATGATTTGTGCCTAACATTTTATGGTATAGAATCAGAATAAAAGCAGCTGTTTTCCTTTCTTTATCAGACGTGTCAGTGAAGATGTATTATAAAGAGCAGAAAGTTCTTATTCTACATTGGTAGGAAACTCAAACAGGAAATCGATGTTGAGCAAACAGTTTTTTGTTTTCCCCTTACCCTTTGGTCATAGATAAAAACTCCTTAAGGAGATTAGAAGTTTTGTTTGCGAACAGTAGGTTTTGGTTCACTCTAATATTTAGGATAAAGGGCATACTTAATATTAGCTCTAAGTTGAGAGATAGTGTAGGGGAATAAAAAAGAGAAATTACTCTGCAAAGTTTTAAGTGCAAATTGGTTGGAATTTACGAATCCATGTGCACCAGTTTTTTGGCGTGAGTGGGTGTAAATATGGGACATCTTTGGCACATGGCCTTTTTTTTTTTTTGCTAGAGGTGCACCATTTTGTCCCTTCTGTACCCAGCTCACCACTTTTTATGAATGTTGGCAGAGACCAAGTCAGGCTGGGTCAGGGATGCCTTGGCCCATCAAATTTACTATAACTCGCAAAGCTAGCGTGAGTTATACGTAAAATCTATGCCAGTTCCTGACTGGCGTTGATTTCAATTCTGGAGCCTCTTAATAATTCAGGCGCACCCACCAATTGTGTATTTTTAGAAGCCCAGCTGCATACAGTAGACATAAATGTACCCGTCTGTGGCTCCAACAGACCTGCCGTAAGTACACAGTATGCAGTAAGCTTCTCTGCTCTCTCTACCTGTAGTGCTGACTGCAGATAGAATGTAAGGAATATAAACCCTGTTCACAGTCTAGTGTAAGCACTGCCTCTGCTCTGTACCCAGTGTAGCCTAAGCACAGCATCTGCAATATCCATTGCCTGGTATATACAGTGCCTATGCTATGTCCATGGTGTAAATACTACCTCTGCTCTGTATACAGTCTAGTGTAAGCACTGCCTCTGCTCTGTACCCGGTGTAGCCTAAGCACAGCATCTGCAATATCCATTGCCTGGTATATACAGTGCCTATGCTATGTCTATGGTTTAGTGTAAATGCTGCCTCTGCTCTGTCTACAGTCTAGTGTAAGCGCTGCCTCTGCTCTGTACCCGGTGTGGTCTAAGCACAGCATCTGCAATATCCATTGCCTGGTATATACAGTGCCTATGCTATGTCCATGGTTTAGTGTAAATACTGCCTCTGCTCTGTCTATAGTCTAGTGTAAGCACTGTGGCTGCTCTGTCTACAGTCTAGTGTAAGCACTGTGGCTGCTCTGTCTACAGTCTAGTGTAAACACTGCCTCTGCTCTGTACCCGGTGTGGTCTAAGCACAGCATCTGCAATATCCGTTGTGCCTGGTATATACAGTGCCTATGCTATGTCCATGGTGTAAATACTACCTATGCTCTGTCTACAATCTAGTGTAAGCACTGTGGCTGCTCTTTCTACAGTCTAGTGTTAGCACTTTCACTATCACTAGTCTAATACCACTGTACTATTCCTTTATTTACTTATTTAGTTATTTCTTTTCTCATTAGCTGGACAAGGGTGAGATGTATCGAAAGCCTATTTTCCATTAGAAATAAAGCCATCTCCCCCTGTGCAATATTGCACAGGCTTGTGCTCCAGTATCTTCCTTGTAGATCATTATAGTACTTCATATAGACATTCACAGACCAGGTTGAAACAATAGTTTATCATAGCTGTTCAAACGTTTTAGTATCCAGATCATAAACCTGTACACTTCTGTTCTATTAGTCTCCCTGAAGACTTCATTTCAAACAGTATGAGTGACTGGTAGATCTTATACTGAAATGGAAAATGTGCAGCAAACCTCCCATGTAAGCGATTTGCATATCTGAAAGTGTAAAAGCGTGATACACTTACAAGAACTTCTATGTTTCTATTTTCCCAAGACACCATTATTTTCTTCTAGCTTATGCATATAATGCATAGCAATTCCAACCACCTATATGAAAAGAGAGCCATAAACCTGCATATAGCTAGAATGGCTGTGTACATATATAAATAACTTATGTTTTACGATATAGTCATTGTGCTGGATACTAAATGGTATACAGATTTACAGCTGAGACTCTGTACCTGTGCAGCGTAGGTAATTGTACACATTACTGTATTCATCATACAGATTGGGCCAGTTTCAGGTGGATACAGGACACCTCTATGTTAATGTATATATTATGTAAGACCCAGATCCCTGCTGTTTTTCTTTTGACTGTAACACTGATGTTACAATAACATCAATATATGTGACTTTTTAGAAGAATATATTGTGTTAGATCAAAAGACATAACAATTTTCAGAAGCAGCGCCACACCTTCCAATAGACTGTCAGGTATTGCATCACCACCCCATTCTCTTGAACAGGACTGACATACAATTACAAAAAAAGCCATATACAAGTGGGGTAGACAGTCCAATACTTTAATACATATTAGTATTATCCACTTAGCTTTGCACTGGCTACACTTGCATTGGTTACACTGGGTGTGCAGAGCTGTTTCCATTGAGCTTGTGTGGCTCCTGTTACGATGCTGCACAACCTTCCTGTGCTGCCATACTTACTCTCTATGCAAAGTGCATCTGAGTCCTACATGGTGTTTGTGACAGGAAAAACTCCTGGATATGTGTCTGACATGCATATGGCTTCAGTGACCTAACAGAGGCCTAACACATCTACTTTTGCCCTCTTTTGGGGTTGTATACAATTATTTTTTTTAACTGTATGTTAAAACATAGCAGACTGTTCTGTACTGACTGCTACCACAAAAACCACATGACATGTTGGTATAGTTTGTATACATTTTTGCTTGAAATTAGTTTGGGAAAATGTAACTCTGACTGTAAGCTCAGATGCAGTGTACACATGTCATATCAGGACAAGTTATCCTTTGAAGCAATAGCAATGATAGAGACCTCATTCACATATATGAGAGCCATTTGCATGACTGAAAAAATGGATACCACCATCTGTAGGAGTTGAATTAGTGGCCATATTGGTTGCCACCGAGCTTTCTCAGAAATAAATGACACAATAAAATGTCTAGATAAAATGATTTACAGTTTAATAGACAATTTAAAGGCCTGATTTATTTACGGATGTTGGTATTTTAGGGCATATGTTCTTTATGCAACCTAACATTTTAGGCCCTTAGTAACGTGATAAAATAACTGAGTGACTGCCACCTACAGGTGCATCTCAATAAATTAGAATATCTTTGAACCATTTATTTCTTTCAGTAATTAAATTAAAAAAGTGACCTCCTATATTTTCTAGATTCTTTACACACAGAGTGTTCTATTTCAAGTGTTTTCTTTCTGTAAATGTTGATTATGGATTACAGGTAATGAAATCCCAAATCCAAGAAAATTAGAATATTGTAAAAAGTTCAGTATTGTAAATTCAGTGTCACCTGCCAAGGTATCCTAAGCCTTTAAATGGTCCCTCAGTCTGGTTCAGTAGGACACACAATCATGGAAGACGCTGATTATGAATTGTATTACTGAAATGAATGAACGTTTCAAAGATATTCTAATTTATTGAGATGCACCTGTACATCTGGTTGACTGATTTTTGCGATTGGAACGATCACGATTACCCCGCATTCACACGACTGAGTTTACCAGTATGAACAGTATGCTGGGAGTTGGACTCCTAGCAATACAGTCATCTATGCTTCTAGGAGTCCCTGCCTCCCAGCGACATAATGTCCCATACTGATTATAGTACCAGACAGTATGTCGCTGGGAGGCAGGGACTCCTAGCAGCACAGATAATTATTGCTAGGAGTCCCTCTCCCAGTAAGGGCATGTTCACATGGCAGAAAATGAAGAGGAATTCCTCTTCATTTTCCGCTGCCGGCATTTTCGCCGTGGTCTAGCCGCGACGGGATGCTGATGCAGTACAGTCCTGCTGCAATCTCTGCCTCCTATTGAAAACAATGGGAGGCGGATTCTGGGAAGAATCTGCCCTGGATTCGGGGGGCGAAATCCGTCCCCAATTCCGCAGCAAATTCCTCTGTGTGAACACAGACTAATACTGTACTGGCCGGTAAAGCTGGGCAATGCATGGACCAATTTTCACGGCTGAAAATCAGTCATGTGAATTCGGTATTAATGTTTCTGTAATAGTGAATACTTTTAATCTTTGTAATATAGTCTTCCCTTATACCCAGCATCTACCAATTTCTGTTGTTAGGTACAAGTTACGACTATGTGAGAGAATTTAAGAGGAGCACTGGCACCTGGCATCACACCAAGCCTTTATTCCCATCCGATCTCCGACGCACAGGATGTGCAGCGCTCCGTATTGCAAACTGTCGTCTATTCCGACTCCAACTGCAGCAAGGACTCTTTCGCATCAGAGTCACACCTTCATGATCCGCTGGTAAAGAATGCACAACAGCTGCCCCAGGCAAGCTAGTTGCTTCACTATAGGGGTAAAACCACAAAAGATAATCAGTGAAAAAAAAATGGCACCTGCCATGATGCAGCCTTCACATACAGCTGGTATGTAGACCTGGAGTGGCAATGAATCCAAGAAACTCCACTATAAAGGCTAGGGTGATGGGATCATTATACATGTCTATATTAATACCTATATATCACATTGCTTTATGCTTTCTGGGGTTTGGGGATAGTTTTCAAGCATGAGGCAATGTACTAATATAACAAGCTTTAATATGCAAATTACTGGAGAGGATATCTTCTATATCTTCTAGCACTAACACAAAAGGCAGTCTTGTCTGGGTTGTCAATGGTACTTTGCTTGCCTTAAAGGACAACATCCTATTTTGTCTTAAATGTATTCTTATAGGACAATTCCCAAAGGTATGATATTAAAATGTGATTATTGTATGTTTTAGGAAATCTGGGCTATGTGGCGACTCAGATCTGTCCTTTCATTTTCTTACATGTCCCTGAAGAGGGAAGTAGGGCAGGAAATGTTGTCATGGGGACAAAGTATCTTCTCAGATAAGCTTCAGCTTGACACAGGAATCCTATTTGAAAGAGCACATCCTAAAACACTAAAGTGTTATGTGAGAGTTCTCCTTTAACATTGCTGACTGATAGGTGACAATAATGGACTACAATGTATTCCTTTTTATATGCTTTTAATGAAATTTTACCTCAGATTTAATTTCATGACATTATGTCAGTCTTCCACATATTGTTTATGGTGTGTGTTTTTTTTTTTTTTTTTTTTGTTTTTTTAATTCTACAGATATTGCTTCGTATTGCTTCTTGTATTTCCTATGGGCTGAACAATACATTCTTCAGGGTGGCTGCAGCTAAGCAAACCATTCCTAGGTTAAGATCACATTTTGGACATCGGTTTAGGAAATCTGCTAAAGATGTATGCAAATGCAGGGCCTCACGTAAGGTTCAGCATATGCATGGTAGACTATAATGCACTTTTGTGGAGATTTTTATTTTTTAAGCATTGAATTCAATGTAAATAAATACCCATCTGTTTGCATCCACTAAATGGATGGCCAAAATGTAATCTGGGTTTACCATCAATTATCAAGCAGATTAACGGTAGATATATATTTAATGCTTATTTTAATCTGGAATTTCACATTTCAGTCCATAGCTATGAATCTTTCATCTGCATTTACTTATTTGTGACTATAGAAATATGGCTGAAATAACACACAAAGGGGTGGCATCTAATTTCCTATAGAACTGCTAGCTATAACGTACTCTGTACGCGTGGATTGAGAGCTGGGGAAGGTCATTGCATGTTAACTGAATACATGCATGGCTTCTAGTAGCAGTAATCTGATATGGTGGGTGACATACAAAGTAACCTTCACATACTGAGCACATTTTACATGCTACAGTGCATATAACTGAAAAATTACTACATGTGCACCTTAGCCTGCATGCACTTGACCATGGTGAAAAAACATCCATTTTTGCACCCAAGGGATGGCTGTTTTCACGCATCCCTCATACATTGCAGTGTATGTAAAATGGAGCATGACCATTGACCAAAAATGGAGCATGACCTATATTTTGACACGGACTGTCAAAATATCGTTCATGTGACTAGCCCCCACTCACAGACAGTGAAATGAATGCATGTGAATATAGGATGCTTATTAATTCTAGCTGTAGTATGTACATTTCTACATTTTAGACATTGGAGATTTTAGAAGATTATGAAATTGGAAGTTTTATTGTTATGTTTTGTAATATGATGGTGTATAGTGTTAGATTTCTAAGAATGGGATTAATGTTTTATGCCGGTGGTGTTTTTCTTTAAAGATGAGGAGTAGGTGGAGGTTAACTTGAGGTTTAGGACTGTCCTACAATTCATACCCGTTGGTAAAGTTATATATCTGTTTCTTTACGTTTTTAATTAGAACCCTTAAAACATGCTCCTGTGTTTACATACAGGCGCCTCCTGGTGTTCTTGGATTCCATCTCTTAATATCCATTTAGTGTGTTCAGTGCCATTAATCACACATGCTCAGCAGCTCAGTCCCAACACCCAGATCCTTTTGTACTCAGGCAGCAGAATTGTGCGGGCGGACCAGAAAAAATAAGCAAACTACCGTCGTGGCCAAAAGTTTTGAAAAAGAAAAAAAAAATATATTTTTATTTTTTCTGCCCCCCTCTTTTTTTTTTTTTTTTTTTTTTTTTTTTTTTAAAAAAAAAAAAAAAAAAATTTTTTTTTTTTTATAAAAAAAAAAATTTTTTTTTATTAATAAAAATAATTAAATGAAGGAGGAGTCAATATTTGCAGTGTTGATCCTTCTTCTTCAGGACCTCTGTAATTCTCCCTGGCATGCTCTCAATCAACTTCTGGACCAAATCCTGACTGATAGCAATCCATTCTTGCAGAATCAATGCTTTAATTTTGTCTGAATTTGTTGGTTTTTGTTTGTCCACCCGTCTCTTGATGATTGACCACAAGTTCTCAATGGGATTAAGATCTGGGGAGTTTCCAGGCCATGGACCCAAAATCTCTATGTTTTGTTCCCTGAGCCATTTAGTTATCACCTTTGCTTTATGGCAAGGTGCTCCATCATGCTGGAAAAGGCATTGTTGAGTGCCAAACTGCTTTTGGACGGTTGGGAGAAGTTGCTCTTGGAGGACATTCTGGTACCATTCTTTATTCATGGCTGTGTTTTTAGGCAAGACTGTGAGAGAGCCGATTCCCTTGGCTGAGAAGCAACCCCACACATGAATGGTTTCAGGATGCTTTACAGTTGGCATGAGACAAGACTGGTGGTAGCGCTCACCTCTTCTTCTCCGAATAAGCTGTTTTCCAGATGTTCCAAACAATCGAAAAGGGGATTCATCAGAGAAAATGACTTTACCCCAGTCCTCAGCAGTCCACTCCCTGTACCTTTTGCAGAATATCAGTCTGTCCCTGATGTTTTTTCTGGAGAGAAGTGGCTTCTTTGCTGCCCTCCTTGAGACCAGGCCTTGCTCCAAGAGTCTCCGCCTCACAGTGCGTGCAGATGCACTCACACCTGCCTGCTGCCATTCCTCAGCAAGCTCTGCACTGCTGCTAGCCCGATCCCGCAGCTGAAACACTTTTAAGAGACGGTCCTGCCGCTTGCTGGTCTTTCTTGGGCGCCCTGGAGCCTTTTTGGCACCAATGGAACCTCTCTCCTTGAAGTTCTTGATGATGCGATAGATTGTTGACTGAGGTGCAATCTTTCTAGCTGCAATACTCTTCCCAGTTAGGCCATTTTTGTGCAGTGCAATGATGACTGCACGTGTTTCTTTAGAGATAACCATGGTTAACAGAAGAGAAACAATGATGGCAAGCACCAGCCTCCTTTTAAAGTGTCCAGTGGTGTCATTCTTACTTAATCATGACAGATTGATCTCCAGCCCTGTCCTCATCAACACCCACACCTGTGTTAATGGAGCAATCACTGAAACGATGTTAGGTGGTCCTTTTAAGGCAGGGCTGCAATGATGCTGAAATGTGTTTTAGGGGATAAAGTTCATTTTCTAGGCAAATATTGACTTTGCAAGTAATTGCTGTTAAGCTGATCACTCTTTATAATATTCTGGAGTATATGCAAATTGCCATTAGAAAAACTGAAGCAGTAGACTTTGTAAAAATTAATATTTGTATCATTCTCAATACTTTTGGCCATGACTGTAGATGAGCCTTCTTCCCAGGGCACTGAACACATAAGGCTAAGGCTACTCAGCAAACCTGATGGATTTCTTTGCAGGTCACCACTGTAGACTTCAAAAGAAGTTGTGTGCAATTGCGACTCGTATGTGACATGTCTGCAACCTGACTGTTTTTTGCAACCAAGTTGCAGCTGTAAAATAGTTGCATGACAACAGGTCGCTATATGGCCTTAGTCCACCAGAGGATCCAAGCATTATTGCAGTTTTTTTTTTTTAATTGGTTTTTAACTGAAAAAATTATATTATGCCTGATCTGACAGAGAAATTGAAAATGAATTGTGACTATATAATCAGAAACAGATAGATATATTATTTCAATCAGGTTTTTATTATAAAGATATTTTATACAAAGTGTTTTTTACATTCTTTTTTTATATGACTATGCACACGGTAAATGAACTAAAAACCTGAACTATTCCAGTTCTCACACTAGTCACTGGAGCAAACTATATGGACTACTTTCTTCCCATATCTCAAGTTCTAAGGATCTCCAGGCATACTTACATATGTACTGTATGTATACTTCTATAAGATATACATTTTGGTTTTGTATTCCTTTTTTCAATTTGTTGATTGGCCCACCAAGGAAAAAGTGCATATAGAATCACCAGACAATGGATAACAGGTTAATATGGAGCAGACTTAAAGTTTTAAAATGTTATATCGGCTCTATTATTTGTTTTGATCCAAAATACTCCTCTAACCAATATGTAAAATGCCACCTGGAAGACACTATGGCAGTATGTCAGGGTTATTGTTGCTGTTTGCTTTTCCAACCTGAATGTTCATAGGATTACCAGGTCACTAGTACACTGATAATGTTTGCAATGCTGCTGAAACAATAACCACAATAATCACAAACAATAGCCACTTACTGTAATACAAATTCTTTAGATCACTTACCATTCATGATCAGTGTTGAAAATGAAATATGCATCCTTTTTTAGATGACCACCTAAGGCTAAGGCCCCACGTAGCGAAGAACAACAAAAAAAAAGATAAAAATACAGGGGAAACGCATTGTGTTTTTTTTTTTCCGTATCGTTTTTAATTGCGATTTCGCAGACTTTTCCTCTGTGGACTTTCTGCCCCTATTATACCTATACGGAAAACACCAGCGTTTCGGCAAGTATAATTAACATGCTACGATTTTTAAAAATGCAAAGGTTTTAGAAACGCAGCTTTTCTGCTGCAGATTTTTTTCTGCAGTGTGTGGATAGGATTACCTATTCACTTTGCAGGTTCTGTAAAACGCAGCGTATTTTGGGGTCCCAGCCTAAAACTGAATTGAGATGTGATCTTCTAGAAGGTTATCTTCTAGAAGGAACTACATATAACACTAAAAATATTTAAAGAAACATAAGACTTGAAAAGAAAATGGGAAAAATATCCACAAAGTCTCCTTATCATAGCAAAATAAAGTACCCCAAATATAATACGTATTTGGCTACATAAAGAAAATGATTGCAAAACCAAAAAAATGTATGCCAAAACACAAAAAGTACTACACAATTACTATTGCAAAAATATATCAAATGTTTATTGATGAAAAAAAAATAATCACATATAAGATACATATACAAAGACAGGCTAGAAAAAAGAGGGTGTCTGGTTGTCCACAACAACAAATTCATGGTACATAGCATAAATTAAATGAGGTCATAAAAACCACAAGATATATATTATATATAAGCACAGCAATGTGGTATCTGTAACCTCAGGGTATGTACACATGTGGACAAAATTGTTGGTACCCCTCGTTTAATGAAAGGAAAAACCCACAATGGTCACAGAAATAACTTGAATCTGACAAAAGTAATAATATATAAAAAATCTATGAAGATGAACAAATGAAAGTCAGACATTGCTTTTCAACCATGCTTCAACAGAATTTTTTAAAGAAGAAAACTCAGAAATGATGGTTCCCTTAACTTAATATTTTGTTGCACAACCTTTTGAGGCAATCACTGCAATCAAATGATTCCTGTAACTGTCAATGAGACTTCTGCACCTCTCAACAGGTATTTTGGCCCATTCCTCATGAGCAAACTGCTCAAGTTGTCTCGGGTTTGAAGGGTGCCTTTTCCAGACGGCATGTTTCAGCTCCTTCCAAAGATGCTCAATAGGATTTAGGTCAGGGCTCATAGAAGGACACTTCAGAATAGTTCAATGTTTTCCTCTTAGCCATTCTTGGGTGTTTTTAGCTGTGTGTTTTGGGTCATTATCCTGTTGCAAGACCCATGACCTGCGACTGAGACCAAGCTTTCTGACACTGGGCAGCACATTTCTCTCTAGAATCCCTTGATAGTCTTGAGATTTCATTGTACCCTGCACAGATTCAAGACACCCTGTGCCAGATGCAGCAAAGCAGCCCCAGAACATAACAGAGCCTCCTCCATGTTTCACAGTAGGGACAGTGTTCTTTTCAAGATATGCTTCATTTTTCCGTCTCTGAACATAGAGCTGATGTGCCTTGCCAAAAATTTTGATTTTTGTATCATCTGTCCATAGGACATTCTCCCAGAAGCTTTGTGGCTTGTCAACATGTAGTTTGGCAAATTCCAGTCTGGCTTTTTTAAGTTATTTTTGCGACCATTGTGGGTTTTTCTTTCATTAAACAAGGGGTACCAACAATTTTGTCCACGTGTGTATAACAAGGAAAAGTGATAATGCTGTATCTATATAGTAACGTGTATGTGGATATGTATGCATCTTTAAATGCATGTTCAGTAATTCCACAATTGATACTTACCTTCTCAAAGGATATGGTCAGCATGCATAATATTTGTCAAAATCTGAGACAGGAAATCTGGTCTAGATATATATTTGGACCTTGGACCTGCTATGTAGGTCCATGACAATGGTTAAGGGTTTGTACAGGCTTGAAGAAACATATAGTCATGAAAAAGAGCAAAGTATACTCTCTTTGGATTCTATGGTGTTACATATCAAGTCAGAATACACATCTGGTCCTTAAAAGATCTTAAAATTATGTAAATACAACCTCAGATGAACAACAACACATTACACTGAAACAGGCCAAAATAGAGAAGCAGTGTGTGAAAAATGAAGTACACCCTCACTACTTCCATAGGAATTAAGAGGTTAAGTAGCAGACAGATGTTGCCAGTCAAGTGCCTTTTTAGAACTGATGATTAGTAGGTGTGACAACCGCTAAAAGCAGAAGTTTTGGTGATTTGCTGGGCTGGAGCATTCAGACTTGAGTTACACAATGCTAAGGATGAAAGGCATCAGCAGTGATCTTTAAAAAAAAAAACAAAAAAAAAAAACACATTTCTGTCTATCAATCTAAGAAGGATAATAAGGCCATTTCCAAATAATTTAATATCCATCATTCTACAGTGAGAAAAAATGTTCTCAAGTGGAAAACATTAAAGACAGTTAAGTCTTCCCTGGAGTGGATGTCCCATCATATTTACCCCAAGAGCTACATCTAATGCCTTGGTTAGCATGCTAAATGTGCTTGTTTGGGAGGGTTGCCAGGAGAATGCCTGTTCCTTCTAAAAAGAAAATGGCAGCCTAAAACCAAACACAGTGGGATCTTAACAGAGCTGTGCATAAATGAATGCCCACAAACATCAGTGAACTAAAGCAATGTTGTAGGAGAGTTGGCCAAAATTCCTCCAGAATGATGTAAGAGACTGATAACGTTCTACAGAAAATCATTTCCTCAAGATATTGCTGCTAAAGGTGGCTCTACAAGCTATTGATTTATTGAGTAGACTTGCTGTGATGCCTTCCTCACATAGAATACAGTGAGAGGCAGTGTGAGGACAGAATCAGCCTCACAATCAGCGGCAGAATCAGTCTCACAATCGGCGGCAGAATCAGCCTCACAATCAGCGGTAGAATCAGCCTCACAATCAGCGGTAGAATCAGCCTCACAATCAGCGGTAGAATCAGCGGCAGAATCAGTCTCACAATCGGTGGCAGAATCAGCATCACAATCAGCGGCAGAATCAGTCTCACAATCAGCGGCAGAATCAGCCTCACAATCAGCGGCAGAATCAGTCTCACAATCAGTGGCAGAATCAGCCTCACAATCAGCGGCAGAATCAGTCTCACAATCAGTGGCAGAATCAGCCTCACAATCAGCGGTCGAATCAGTCTCACAATCGGTGGCAGAATCAGCTTCACAATCAGCGGCAGATTCTGCCATGTGAATGTAGCTTTAAGGATCAGGTTTTTTTATTATGTCCTGATGTAAAAACATAGAATTCAAAGAGGGTGGGCATGTTTTTCTTGTTTTATTCCTTTTTTTTTTTTTTTTTTTTTTAAAGAAAGTGCCATATCTGTCCACACGTCTGTGATTTTTGTAGCTCAGCCGCTGTACTTTTGTAAAGTTGAGCAGCTATGCCATCAAACCCATAGACCAGTATAGTACAGACTCTGAAAGAAAGCAAACATTGGACAACCTAATAGTGTCTTTGGCTCAAGATCCTTTGCTGCAAAGAACATAAATAACAATTGGGATCCAGACATTACGAGGTTAACTAAGCTAAAAATGCCCTATGGAATATTTGTTGTTACTTTCAGGACTCCATTATTTAGGTGAGTGGTATTCTGTTGCTTAATTCTTAGGGATCATTTGGCAGCCGGTGACCCTTTCTGCAATTTACATTGTTGTACTCCTTCATCTTTCCACTTGTTGTTGTGCCTCGCCCTTGAGGAATATTGCAACCTGTTTCTAGTCATTGTGAGTGCTGAGTAAGTGGTGGATTTCAATGAGGAATTAGTTGTCAGCTGCTTGAACAGGCATTGTTGCCAGACCAGTAGACTGTCAGTGGGATTTAACATAATTATATGAGGTCTAAAAAAAAAAAAATTAGTATGGCTGCTTTTGTACAGAAACAGCGCCACTCTTGTCCATGGATTGTATCTGGTATTACAACTCAGTCCTATTGAAGCAAATGTGGCTAAACTGCGATTCCAAGCACAGACCTTAGAGAAGAGTGGCGCTGTTTCTAGAAGAAAGTCGTCATGCTTTTCTAAACTTAGGGTGCACATTTTATGTTTGATTCTGCTTCTTTTCAACTATACATGTTTGACTGTCAAGACAAGTCCTATCAGTGTCCTGTTTTGAGGCGCATTCTTATTCAGAGCTTGCACCTCATGAGCTTTCAGAAATGGCAGGTATAGAACTTGTGGGGTTGCATTCTTGTTGGTGATACGTGTCCTACTAGTTTCTGTGTTTTTAAGCCTGAGGCTACATTCTGTAGTGTTGTTCATGGAATTAGGTACTTTGTGAAAAGAAATGGTCATGAAACCAAGTCATTCATCTAAAGATAATTAATTCTAGACAATCTTGTGTGTTCCACTTTATTAAGGCTCATTTGTCTCAGTATATATGCAGCAATTACTTGACTTGGGTTGTTTTCATAGTATACTCATTCTGTCTAAGGGCTCATTCACACAACAGTGTCCTAGCTATTGTATTAATGGTCAGCACACAGCCCCATACATCAGTGGTTCCCAACCTGCGGTACGCATATCCCTGGTGAGAAGCACTGCCATGCTCCTACTAAGGATGAAGCATCCTTATTTTACAGTCAGTAGTGATGGAGGCGCTCATTGCAGTTACCGGCGCCCCCGGGAGTGAGTGGTAAGCTGCATTCAATGCTCACCGCTGTCCTCCAGGTGCCAAGTGCTGATGTCACAACAAGCCCCGGAGCAAAGAAATCATGGAGCAGAGTGGTGATCACTGAACGTGGGGGCCATTATCTTACTTGTGGGGTCACTGTGGGGCAACATTATACAGTCATATGAAAAAGTTTGGGCACCCCTATTAATCTTAATCATTTTTAGTTCTAAATATTTGGGTGTTTGCAACAGCCATTTCAATTTGATATATCTAATAACTGATGGACACAGTAATATTTCAGGATTGAAATGAGGTTTATTGTACTAACAGAAAATGTGCAATATGCATTAAACCAAAATTTGGCCGGTGCAACAGTATGGGCACCTCAACAGAAAAGTGACATTAATATTTAGTAGATCCTCCTTTTGCAAAAATAACAGCCTCTAGTCGCTTCCTGTAGCTTTTAATCAGTTCCTGGATCCTGGATGAAGGTATTTTTGACCATTCCTCTTTACAAAACAATTCCAGTTCAGTTAAGTTTGATGGTCGCCGAGCATGGACAGCCCGCTTCAAATTATCCCACAGATGTTCAATGATATTCAGGTCTGGGGACTGGGATGGCCATTCCAGAACATTGTAATTGTTCCTCTGTATGAATGCCTGAGTAGATTTGGAGCTGTGTTTTGGATCATTGTCTTGCTGAAATATCCATCCCCGGCGTAACTTCAAATTCGTCACTGATTCTTGTACATTATTCTCAAGAATCTGCTGATACTGATTTGAATCCATGTGACCCTCAACTTTAACAAGATTCCCGGTGCCGGCATTGGCCACACAGCCCCAAAGCATGATGGAACCTCCACCAAATTTTACAGTGGGTAGCAAGTGTTTTTCTTGGAATGCTGTGTTTTTTTGACGCCATGCATAACGCCTTTTTGTATGACCAAACAACTCCATCTTTGTTTCATCAGTCCACAGGACCTTCTTCCAAAATGAAGCTGGCTTGTCCAAATGTGCTTTTGCATACCTCAGGCGACTCTGTTTGTGGCGTGCTTTCAGAAACGGCTTCTTTCGCATCACTCTCCCATACAGCTTCCCCTTGTGCAAAGTGTGCTGTATTGTTGACCGATGCACAGTGACACCATCTGCAGCAAGATGATGCTGCAGCTTTTTGGAGGTGGTCTGTGGATTGTCCTTGACTGTTCTCACCATTCTTCTTCTCTGCCTTTCTGATATTTTTCTTGGCCTGCCACTTCTGGGCTTAACAAGAACTGTCCCTGTGGTCTTCCATTTCCTTACTATGTTCCTCACAGTGGAAACTGACAGGTTAAATCTCTGAGACAACTTTTTGTATCCTTCCCCTGAACAACTATGTTGAACAATCTTTGTTTTCAGATCATTTGAGAGTTGTTTTGAGGAGCCCATGATGCCACTCTTCAGAGGAGATTCAAATAGGAGAACAACTTGCAATTGGCCACCTTAAATACCTTTTCTCATGATTGGATACACCTGGCTATGAAGTTCAAAGCTCAGTGAGGTTACAAAACCAATTTTGTGCTTCAGTAAGTCAGTAGAAAGTAGTTAGGAGTATTCAAATCAATAAAATGATAAGGGTACCGTACCCAAATTTTTGCAGCGGTCAAATTTTGGTTTAATGCATATTGCACATTTTCTGTTAGTACAATAAACCTCATTTCAATCCTGAAATATTACTGTGTCCATCAGTTATTAGATATATCAAATTGAAATGGCTGTTGCAAACACCCAAATATTTAGAACTAAAAATGATTAAGATTAATAGGGGTTCCCAAACTTTTTCATATGACTGTATTACATTACGTAGGGGTACTGTACATAGGGGTACATTATACTACATATGGGAGCTCTGTGGGGGGGGGGGCGATTATACTTCATGTGGGAGCACTGACGGGGATATTTTATTACATGTGGGGGCACTGAGGGGGATATTATACTACATGAGGGGGCCATTACATAACTGTTAATGGAGGCTCCAAACAAAGCTTTATTTTGTTAACATTTATAAGTGATAGCTACTTTAGGGGTACTTGGTTGGGATGTTGTCTCACTGTGACATACTTTGCTTGAAAAGGTTGAGAGACACTGTCATAGACTTTAATGGAACTGTTCCGACAACCATTGCTTTAACAGTCCATGTGAATGACTAAGCAAAAATAGAGCAAGCTATTTCATAGATCCCTCAATAGACTTCTGTCAATGAGGGATCCATGAAACCGGATTACAATTGGGTGTATTTTTAAAGTAAAGTATTGTATTGTAAAGTATTTTTTCACAGCTGAGTGCCTGGCACTTCCATGTGAATTTAACCTTACATATAATGGA
Source organism: Leptodactylus fallax (assembly GCA_947044405.1). NCBI lineage: Eukaryota > Metazoa > Chordata > Amphibia > Anura > Leptodactylidae > Leptodactylus > Leptodactylus fallax. The sequence goes on from CAMRHE010000088.1 coordinate 4,657,296, forward strand.
AGCCAGGTAGTGACTTCCTGGAGAACCTGTGTTTTGTACATCTGAATTAGCCGAGCTGCAGTATAAAGTATAAGGGAGGGTAATGAGATAAGAGTTGGAGTTCTGACTTGGGCTAAGGCCATACATAGCGAGCTGCAGCCAAAAAGCGATGTGGGAAAAACTGCGTCAGAAACGCATTGCAGTTTTTCCCGCATCGCTTTTCACAGAAAGTCTTTAGGGTTTTCTTCTGTGGACTTTATGCTTCAATTATTGACTTGCTGCGCTTTACAAAAAATGGTTTTTGAAATCACAGCATTTCCACTGCAGATATTTTTCTGCAATGTGTGGTGTGGATAGGATTAGCCAGAATCCTATCCACTTTGCAGGGACTTTAAAACACTGCAGTTTTTGCCGCCATGTTTACGCTTCATGGGGGTAATACTGTTACTGATCGACTCTCCCCCCTAAAGGAATACCAAAAAGCAGTCAACACAATAATTTGGAAATGTTCTTGTTAGGGGCTGCCATATGAGTAACTAATAGATTGTACAGTTCATGATCTTTCCTCACAGCGGTCTTGATTTTCAGACAGAGCCCTGTTCATGCCATACTTTTCCTTTGCAAAGATATACTTATTAGGTTTCTCCTTTTTTTTCAATGAGTGGGGTCTGTAGGCAAGTGAACTTGACTTGCAGATATTTTCAGACAGCAGATCTACTAATAAAAATACTAACAATAATTTAAAATAAAAACTATGTCATAACTGATTCTTTTAGCCTTTCCCTATTTGCCAACCACCAATCATGCGCTGGTTTAGTCAGCAACCTCACATGACGGAGAACCATCAATTTATATAAAGCTTTTGGTGACTGTGTGACTAAATTATAGCCCCATAGTGTCCAAAATGGCTGGTGTGACTATTTCCTAGACCCACAAGTGAAAGAACATGAAGAGGTTAAGAGCTTTACTGCTGAACACGAGGAGCGACGCAGCACATAGTTATGCAATGTTAACAGGCTTGTCTGTGTAAACCAAGATCTGGAGCTGTCCCAGTTAAAAGGTCACTTGCTATATATGATTCTTGGCAGTATACAGTAGAGCATATAGTATACAGCTCCACCGTTCTGTCATCTGGCCTGTGTTTTGCACATACACTCATTGCTGTTTGCTTTCCTATTCTTTACCCACTGGTAATGTTGCTTTCCTTGTCTCTCTGCCAGACTGTACAACAAACATATTCTGTAGGATTACAAAAGGTTGGAAACAGACGGGAGACAGCGTAACATAGCTCCATCCTCCCAAAGGCCTATTCATTGTTGTTGGGAAGGGCTAAAAGGCAACAAATATTTCTTTAACCCGAGCGCTAAACAATGCGGGCATTGATGAGGCACGAGGCTGAAGGGCATTTTTAGGTAGGCCACAGATGCTTCACTGTTACACTACTGCATGCAATACACTTCATTAATAATTTTACGTGTTCCTCTGAACTGACAACCACCTTCTCAATGAACTCTAAGGGGCCGTTATTCAGTTATAATGTGGTTAATACCAGAAAGATTGTAAATCATATTGTGGGCTTTATAGACTAGATGTTCTCATAGGAAAGAATTACACTTTCAAATATGGAAACTGGTCCATGAGTCAAAATTTTGAGTACCATAGTTTGGTCTGGCATTGGATATTCAAGGGGTCTGCTTTCTTTTTGCCCCTCTTGTTAATAGACTATGACTGATAATGCAGCTTAGCTAAATTCAGTTTCACCGGCTGAGCTGGAATACCAGTCATGGCCCATGGACAAGGTCGGCACTGTTTTGGGGGAATATACAGCTCCTTTTAATGAACTGCATAAATATCAGTTTCTTAATGTAATTGGAATTAATCCTGCTTCTGCTTGTAAAAGGAGAGATTCTCATTCTTCAAAGTACATGCCAAAGGGGCATGCCACTTGAAATAGGGTGCCCTTGGGCTCCATTCCACTCAGCCCAATGACCTGTCAGAAGAGAACTAAAATAGATGTACACTGTAAAACATGACGTTTATTGAAGATAGGAAGTTAACTTGTTAACTTATCATGTGCCTTTAGATTTTAGAGTGAAATGATTTTAATAGCCTTATTTTATTAAAAGTTACATAAACACTTCTATCACCAGATTGGTGATAAGGGGATATAGGATCTGGCATCTTGTGACAATCTCAAGAATTTCAATATGTTGCCTGAACTGGTTTTCCCCAATAGGGAAACCTCGAGGTTGCTGTAATGCTGCATCTCACTGCCGAGCAAATGTCACCATGAAGGTATGATCACATGGTAGACTCTGGCTCTGATTTTGAGGTGGATTCTGACTCAGAACCAGAGACCTATTCTCTCTGATTTTGCCTCCTATTCTTGCCAAGGATTACGTGGCTGATTCAGCTGCCGAGTCCACGGCACCAGACACCCCACTGACTAGGCCCATTCATCTGATCAGTGATGGAAAGCCAAATGGGCAGAAATGAGAGAAATTTGAGGCGGATGTTTTGTCTATCCCTATATCTAACTGGGGAAAGTAATTATTAAGAAGTCATTAGTATTTCACAAGCTTGTCTATTAGGTTACACTAACACGTGGCTGATTTGTTTTGTTTCTGTGACTAAAAATCAGTTTAATTTCAGTCACAGAAATTTCTGCACCAAATCTGCTTGTGAACTTATCCATAAAGGCGTTGTCTTAAACATTTTTTTTTTTTTTTTTTTTTAGTTGCAATAGGTCCTACAAATGTGCCCAAAACATTGTACTTAACTCTCCACAGTCCTCCATTTCCACCAGTATCTGCTGTTTACAGGACCCCTAACTCACATCGGGACTGATATCCCGATTTCCACGTTTATTAAAGGGTGACCCCGGCAGCTAGATACAAGTCTCATTGTTGACCTTGTCATAAACAGTAAGTGACCAAAATAATGTGCCATTTGTAAAGAGGTTAGTACTGAGGTCTGTGATTGGCTGCAGCGATTACCTTGTGCAAATGGGATGTCAGTGTGGACATGAGTCAGGGGAGCTATAAACAGCACATTCCAGTAGAAGTGAGTACATTTTTTTTTTTCTTATTTTACTGGCCCCATATGCAAGACATATCACTTAAAATTGTCTCTGACAACTTTCAATTAAGATGAATAAATCCCACATTTATTAGACTGACATTGACAACAAATGTCTACAGTCTTAGTTCTGCACTGTTACTGTACAAAATAATAAGGAAAGACATACTATCCGTACTTTTCCCACCTTTGCTCATATTCCATATAATTTCTTTTGGGATGAATAAGAATACTCAGCAGAATCTTATTATTTTCCATTGTGTCATTCCTCTACCATACAGATACAACTGACAAAAATAGCTTCACATTTTACTTTCAGAGGCTCTGCTTATCTAAAACTTCTCAGGCCTGTTTGCTTATGGCTGTATTTTTAGAAAAGTGAGGTCAGAGTTTGTGGTTTTATGGAGACCCCGCTGTTCCATTTGCATGGCGAAAGAACCTGCTTTTCTTAATACTGACAGTACAAACATTGTTGTCCAGCTATAGTCCCCATGGCTTCACAGCAAGGTGTGAATGTTACAAAAAATGTAACATTCCAAGATCCGAAAAACGGAAACCCAGTCCGCTTTAAAAAGCGGTTACCTGCGTACCCCATAGACTATAATAGGGTCTGCCCGGTTGCCGCCCAAAAAATACAGAGAGAAAAGCGCTGTTTGCAGGATTTTTCTCTCCACGTTTTTCAAGCAGAATGGGGAAAGGTATCCCCAGATGGAAAACAGGCGCAAGTGTGAACCAAGCCTTAGTGCAGTTGGTTACTGGTTTTGCTATTTTGCTTGTAGTATTCTCACTTTGCTTGTAATAATAGCTGTTCCAGAATGCTGTCGGTCCCAGATGTGTGCTTAAAATGTTTGGGAAGAGACTGATAACTAGGTCCCGTCAATGGAACATTCCAGTTTGTTTAATGACATGAATATTTAGTATGTTGCAGTGTTGTGTAAAGGATAATTTTGTTAGGACTTACAGATGACTAACTCTAGCTCTAACAATTGCAATGCAATGCAGTGCAGTGATCTTTTTTAGGCAGGATCCACATTTTTGCAGATTTTGCTGCAGTTTTTTTTGAGCAAATGCCAGGAATGGATTTGGCAGAAGTGTCGTCTGTCCCCCATTGACTTCAGTGGGGGGTTCCGCCCTGCTCCATTCTGATGCCATGGAGCGGGATAGAACCTGCTCTGTGATCAACGGAGCAGAGCATCAGAAACTCCCCCCCCTTAAAATAGATTAGAAGAGTTTCCGTATAGATTTTGTTTAGCAATACCTTTCCCCTGGATACCGCTGCCAGCCTTCTGTAATTGCCTCTGACAGGTTGGCAAATCTTTCCAGTTTTTTTTTTCTTAAACCTTGCTAAGTCAACATACTGTGGCCTTCTGACAACCCAGGGTGCAAACACTATTAATCTGACAGTATTATACACTTAATATAGTATTAGCGGGGGAAAAAGCTGCTATAGGTATGCACTTGTATAATGCACTTGGTTGAGGGCACTACAACCCAGTTCCCATAAGTTGCAGGTATTAGATTTACTTTACACGCGGCCTTGCAGTTCTTTGCGTCCGTGTAGTGCTGTTTGTCGTCGTCTTCTCTCACAGTTTACATTTTGTGTGTTGCTGATGATTAAATTGTCCTTTTGTGTCACCATGGAGATGGGGAATTTCTGACTAGATATCAAATGGTGCACTGTACATACAGACTGGGTGAGATGGGAACTAGCACAATGCTGTACATACAACGGAAACAAGTAAGGAACATGGAATATATTTAATAGCTTGACATTGACTGGTTTTAGCAAATTTTACGTAAAGTCATTGCAGAAACAAAAAATATAAAATGTCAGATGGCCAAGACTCAATTATTACAAGAAAAAGAGCTCTTGTTGCCCATAGCAACCAATCAGAGACCACATTCTACATAGTGAGTGAGTCCAGGATACAAAATGAAAGCTAAACTCTGATTGGTTGCCATGGCCAGAGGGCGACGCGTTGTAGGCTGAGCCAATATTTGAGTCTGCATCCTTCATGGTTACTTAGAAACAATAAGTGTCATCTGTTTAGGCCATAGTTGTTGGTCTGAAAGAAGACACATCCAAGTTCAGCCATTCCTTTTTATTAACCCCTGCTAAAAAAAGAAAATCACTGGGGAGATTTAGCAAAAGTATCATAAAATGCTTCATTTTACATGATGGAGAAGAGTGCAAGACCTGTTTCCATCTACCTGACATCATTTGTTACTGTTTTGGGGCATTCTATACTCTTATCTACACTCAGAAAATGGCGCACGTCATGTAGTCTACTTTTTTGCCGCACTTTGCTCCAGGAGTCTGCCCCATTTTGCTTAATTTTTACCACTGTGCCTAGCACCTTGTTTCTAGTGGGTTTAGACTACTTTTTCTGAATGTTGTTTGAAGCCATAATAGCTGTCATTCACTTGCCTTAGGATTCATGTATTATTCCAGCTCCATAAAAATCAGTTTCATTAGATGCTGTTATAATAACTGAGGTATTATTTCCCAAAAAGCGTTGTTGTAAGGTGGGACCATATGGCAGCACATACAGAACCTACAACACATTTGCCCAGAAAAGTAGGTTCTTCCTGTACAGCTGTACAAGCTACATGCACATTGTTATTGCATAAGGCCTTACAGAGAAAGTCACCACTGCGGTGAAATATGTGAGGGCCACAATGCCTCTGGTCATGACCAAAGCCTTAATATATGATTTACACTGTTGGAGTACACAAATATTCCATATTTTATGTGACGTCCAGAGTGTTATGATTACATTATTATGCTGGCATTCTAGAACATTTATGGAGCCTGTGCAGTAATGGGGGACATTGCTTTTAGCAACCAATGGAATCAAGGCTTTCTTCTTCTGATGTCTACTAGAAATGACAGCTGGAATTTGCCCGGTAATAAGACCACTTTTGTTTTCACCAGTTTTAATGAATGACCCCCAGCTTATCTGGCATTCCACATAAAGAGCATCAAAGAACAGTCTTGGCATACTGCTTACTGTTTATGGCGTTGCAGTGGAACCATTTAGTACGGAGTTATAACATTTTACTTTTTGTACATTTATTTTAGATAATCTGTTATCTAAACTTTTAGTTATCATCATTCATCTATAGACCTCCATCTCTCCTTATCCTTTTATTTCATGTCATCTGGAGGTTGCAGGCATATATACACATCAGAGCAGGGATTTGTGTTGCATAAGTCAAGAATTCCCAGCCTCTTTGTCATGTGGGAACCCCTGCTAATTTTCCCCGATCAGCTAAAACTATTCTATAGCTTTTGTGGGGACTTATACACACTGCTGTATTATGGCTCACTGTGTATGTTTGATCAAGCTTGTATTGCAGTGTACAGAAGCCATCCAGGGTCAATGCACTGCCATACTAGAGCACGAAAAGTGAGCTGTAAATCTGTGTATTCCTCTGAACTACAGCTGTAGCTGGATGAAGTGAGCATTGGAAAGTCTTTCAGCATGGGTCTAATATACGTATCGTATCCACTTCCAAGGTCCAAGTGTAAATTTATTGAGGTTGAACTATACAATGCATTAGTTTGAGGCACAAACCTATACTATATATGCAGCACTTTAATAATGTCACAGATTCTTGAAAGCTATGTTGTATGTTAAAGCATATCCGATTACTATTAAGAGTGTTACTATTTTGACATCCTTTGTACTGAGTGGGTTTTTCTATATGTGGGGAAAAAGTTGTAACCTGACTTTTTGTGTATGTTAGAGAAGAGTCATTATGTTTTGTTGGAGTCCAATTTAAAACTTGAAATATTTCTTAATAGGTCCACACCAAAGTTTGTCTGTCTGTCTTAAAGAGTGTGTTTAATAAAAAAAAAAATCACATTACACCTGTGTCTTGTATATTACTGAGAGCCATTTTTAGATGGATCAAGAAAACCGACATATCAGAAGATAACACTGGTGTGAGCTTAGAACCCAAGTACCCCACCGTAAGAAATATTCCAAAAGGCTCAGATACTTGTCCATTGACCCTCACCATACTAGAGATTTTAATTTCTTGGAAATACACAGTTGGCTCAGTTGGTTTAAAAAGTGCCATAGCTATAGGCATTGGTATAGGTTCCATCTTACTGGGGTTGCATTGTTAGTTCACTATTATGTTAGAAGATACATTGTGGAGTAGGGCTGGGCAAATATGACCTATTTCAAAATCACGATTAATCAGGTTTTTTACCGAATATGGCCAAACCAGAACAGCTATTATATTCTAGGGTCTCTTCAAGGTGACCAAGCATAAAAAAAAAAAAAAATGTGTTACAGACGTCCATTTACGCTGAGGCCTGTGATTGGGCCTCAATGGTCACATGGGTTACAGCATTTTGATGCTTGCATCTATGCGTCATAACGCCGTGTGACCTGTTGAGGCCCAATCACAGGCCTCAGCGGTCCCTGACGTTAGTCAGCAGACCTGAAGACCACAGGGCTCGGTCCGAACAGAAATGCAGGTGGAACTTCGCAAATATTGTAATAATGGACGTGAACAAAGTGACATCGGTTATCCTGGTTGATATTCAATTTAGTTATTTTTCGATTGATCATCCAGCCCTACTCTGGAGGAACCATGGTGTTCCAGGATTTATTTTCAAGCAAGTGCCAGGTAATATTTAAAGGCAGTCTGTCGGCAGGAAAATCATTATCAGCCTAATAATGACAGTGCCTTGTAGGGCAGATTCTACACTCTCCACAGATGTCTTTCTTATTCTGCATTGCAGCTATATTTTCATAAATCATGTTTTATTCTTATGGAAATTACAATGGCTTGCAAAAGTATTCATGACCCTTGAACTTTTTCACATGTCGTAACCTTACAACCACAAACTTAAATGTATTTTATTTAGATTTTAGACCAACACAAAGTAAAACATAATTGTGACGTGGAATGAAAATGATAAATGGTTTTCAAAATATTAATCAAATAAAAATGTGAAAAGTGTGACGTGCAAAAGTTTTTTAGATCCCTGTACTGATACCCCTAAATAAAATCCAGTGCGCACAATTGCCTTCGGAAGTCACTTAATGAGTTAATAGAGTCCAGCTTTGTGCAATTTAGTCTCAGTAGGCCTCAGTGGTTTCTTAGAGAACACTATTGAACAAACCGCATCATGAAGACCAAGGAACTAACCAGACAGGTCAGAGATAAAGTTGTGGAGAAGTTTAAAGCAGGCTTAGGTTATAAAAACATATCCCAAGCTTTGAGCATCCCAAAGAGCAATGTTCAATCCATCATCCAAAAATGGAAAAAGTATTCTACAACTGCAAACTTACCAAGACACGGCCTTCGACCTAAACTAATAGATCGAGCAAGGAGAGCACTGGTCAGAGAAGCAGCCAAGAGGCCCATGGTCACTCTGGAGTAGCTACAGAAATCCACAGCTCAGATGGGAGAATCTGTCCACAGGACAAGTATAAGTTGTGCACGCCATAAATCTGGCCTTTATGGCAAGTGGCAAGAAGGAAACCATTGTTGAAAGTGTCGTTTGCAATTGTGGAAGAAAGTGCTCTGGTCAGATGAGACCAAAGTTGTGTGTCTTCTCCAGCCAGGGCTTCACTCTTTGCTCTAGATAATTGCCCCTTACTGATACCCAGCAGGACTTCTCTCTGCATTTTTCCTCCCTTTTCGGGCGGAATTTGGGTGGAAACCCGGCGGACCCCCCCCCCCCCCCCCTCTGCCTTGGTATAACCTTTGACTCTGACCTATCCTGTAAGCCACACATCCAAACCCTCAACACCTCCTGCCACCTCCAACTCAAGAACATCCAACGAATCCACTTCGTTCTCACCCCTGAAACTACAAAAGTGCTAGTCCATGCCCTCATAATTTCCTGCTTAGACTACTGTAACACCCTTCTCCACAGACTCCCAGCAAATGCTCTCACCCCCCCTCCAATCCACCTTAAAATGTGCCGCTTGCTTAATCCACCTCTCCCCCTGTTCTTCATCGGCTGCTCCCCTCAGCCACTCCCTTCACTGGCTACCCATCACCCAGCGAATAGAGTTCAAAATGTTAATGTTGACATATAAAGCCATCCACAACCTGTCCCCTCCATACATCTCTGGCCTAATCTCCTGATACCTGCCAACACGTAACCTCCAATCCTCTCAAGACCTCCTACTGTATTCTGCTTTTATCCGCTCTTCATACAACTGTCTCCAAGACTTCTCCTGTGCATCCCCATACTCTGGAACTCACTACATGACACATTAGACTGTCCTCTACAATTACAAGCTTCAAGAAGACCTTGAAGACTCACCTTTTCAGGAAGGCCTACAACCTCCAATAACACTACGGCCACCACACCACCAGCTGAACAGTCTCTACCCTCACCTTCTCTCTCTATCCCTCTTCCCTAATAGATTGTAAGTCCTTGCGGGCAGGGCCCTCTATCCCACTGTGCCAGTTGGTCATTGTTTAGTATATTTTGTGTACTGTATGTAAACCCTCAAATGTACACCACCATGGAATTGATATAATAATGTACAGCACCATGAAGTTAATGGTGCTCTATAAATAATAATAATAAAACTGTGAGGAGTTAATACAGAAAGAATATTGGAAAATTATGTAACTTTTCATTATACAAGAAGTAACATTTATTTGCTGAAACTGGACAGTCTTTTTAATGATGTATCAATAGTGGTTAGTGAAAAATGATGTGAGAATTGAAACACAATGGGGAGATTTATCAGAGTTGGTGCTAAGAGAATGGAGCAGTGCTCTTAGCAAATAGTCAGATTCCAGCTCTCATTTTTCTGGGGGCCTGTTAAAGAATAAAGTTGCTGTGGGCACCTGCTCCGCTTTTCCTCTTGCACAGTTTTATAGGAACTGAAAACTGAAAAACCTCTTTAATTTTAATAAATGTCCACATATACCGGTAATAAAGCCCTACACTGTGTTCCAAATTATTATGCAAAAAGTGTTTAGGAGTGATAATGTAAGAATTTTTTTGTTTGTCAGTTAAACTCATTGATGGTGATGTGTGTCAGGGCTCTTTATATCACTGAAAGCAATTGCAGACACCTGTGCTAATTAGTTTGGCAGGTGTGTCCAATTAAAGGCAAGACTACTTAAGAAGGCTGTCCCACATTATTAAGCAGCCTACATTTTCAGCCAAAATGGGAAAGAAAAAGGATGTGTCGGCTGCTGAGAAGCAACAAATTGTGGAGTCTTTAGGTCAAGGCATGACTACAATCAACATTGCCAAGACACTTCATCGTGATCATCGCACAATCAAGAAATATGTAGCTGATTCACAGCACACACGTGTGCGTGCTGATAAGGGAAAATTGAGGACTCTTTCCAACAGGCAATTACGTCAGGTTAAAAGAGCAGCTTCAAAAATGCCTTGTCATAGCAGCAGACAAGTTTTTGAAGCTGCTGGTGCCTCCAACGTCCCCCCGAACAACAAGATGCAGGGTCCTTCAGAGGCTTGCAGCTGTGCATAAGCCATCCTGTCGACCTCCTCTATCCACTGCACACAAGCAGAAACAGCTCCAGTGGGCCAAACAATACATGAAGACTGACTTCAAAACTGTTTTGTTCACCGATAAGTGCTGTGCAACGCTCGATGGTCCAGATGGATGGAGTGGAGGATGGCTTGTTGATGGACACCCCATGCAAACACGGCTACGGCGCCAACAAGGAGGAGGTGGAATAATGTTTTGGGCTGGAATCATGGGGAGAGAGATTGTTGGATCCCTGAAGGGGTAAAGATGAACTCCATAATGTATGTGGAGTTTCTCAAACAGCACTTCCTGCCATGGTTCAAGAAGAACCATGCATTCCGCAGAAAGATCATTTTCATGCATGATAATGCACCGTCTCATGCTGCAAATAACACATCCGCATCTCTGGCTGCTATGGGCATAAAAGGGGACAAACTTATGGTGTGGCCCCCATGCTCCCCTGACCAACCCCATTGAGAACCTCTGGAGCATCATCAAAAGGAGTGTCTATGATGGCGGGAGGCAGTTCATATCTAAGCAACAGCTCTGGGAGGGTATTCTGTCCTCATGCAAAACAATTGAAGCAGAAACCATCCAAAAACTGACAAATTCAATGGACGAGAGAGGTCAGAAGCTTCTTTCGCACAAGGGGTCCTATGTGCAAATGTAACATCACCTCGAATAAAGTTTTGGCTTGAAAACTGTTTGATTTCAGTTTGTAATAACCTGCTAATGCTTATAATTTCACAATGACCATTTTTTTGTTCTTAATAAAAATGAAAAGGTTGCAAATTCTGCTGTGCATAATAATTTAAAACATGCATTTTGAGTGTTTTTTTTTTTTTTTTTTTAAATATACTGTTATCATAGGCATTTTGTTCAAAAACCTTTCAATTATACTCGAATAGTTGATGACTGGAAAATTACAATGACTGCAATTCATATAGGTAATTTTGGAAAATATGAGAAAATATTATTTGCATAATAATTTGGAACACAGTGTAGTTCTTTGTATCAGCTAGGGTCTAGAATCCAGACCCTAACCTTCATGTATTACTGATATGTCATCAGTCTGCAATCCTTTTACAACAATGTATGGAAAAATTCATGACAGTTGAAAAATAGTCCAAAAATGTGAACAATTATTTCCAGGTGCCTTTAAAGACCAAAATAAAGTGGTATTTCAGTAACAACCATTTAAGGAAAAACATGTACTCCCAGATGATGTTGGAAATGTCATCTAAAACATATGTTCTAAATCTTTAGCTAAAACTTCCGATCATAGACTTTAAATGAAACAGAAGCATTCTTGTTGAGTTGTCAGCCTTCAACTTGAGAAAGCATTTTAAACCTCTCTACTGCTCATTGGGCTGGAGGAGCCATCTCTTCTACAAGTCTTTAAGTAAAGAGCTTCCTTGCTTTGATCTGGGAACATTTCTTTAAAAGAGACACAAACCAGAGTCCGGTTAATGGTCATAAAAATATCCAATAATGGCCAAGATGTTTAGTTTCCTACAAGAGCCTACCATGGTAAAGTAATGTAACATTTTTCATTTATAGGGATAAGAAAACATTTTAATAATAAATATATTCATCCAAATGAATTATTCAGTTAATAATCTCTGGCAAGTACATAAAATGTGGGCAGGCGGCACCGGTGCGGGTTTCTTTTAACTCTAGTAACGCCTTTATTATGCATTTCAGGCTGTAAGCAAAGCCATTAAGGCTAGGGCTACAAGCGGCATTTGCACACTCAATGTTTTTCTATGGTGTCGAGCATATGCAACATACTGGACTTGACAGTCACACAACGTCCATTTTATTCGGCATTGTCAGATGTCAAAGCACATGCGACACGCCCCCGGAGACGTCAATTGTGGAGTATATTTAAAGATTGCATGACTTTTTGTTGTGCAATTTTAATGCGACGAAGTCACCATGTAACCCTAGGCTAAATTGAAAACCTCTAGTTAGCTAGCATAGTAAGAGTGTTCTATTCTGAAATGCATAGTTAAGCATGCACACATTACTGCAGTTTATTATGAACTGAAAAGTATGACAAGCTGTCCATAATTTTTATACAGAGTTTAGTAACTGTGTACCAACACATCTACGTAACAAAGCTAGATTTTTATGTTATTTACAAGATATGCTCACCTCAGAACTATCCCAATGCATCTAAAGTTAAAAAAAAAAATTAGATAAAAAATTGACTTTGCGAATAATCTCTTCTTTGCTTATAGACATATAAGTCTGCATGGTTAAAGGGGTTTCCCATCTCCCTCGTTCGCCAGTTTGCCTACTCTCTCTTCTTGTATTCTTCAACAAGATGGTGGGCAGGTTTTGACTGTTTGATGGACAAGACACTATGAAGTACCTCAGCAGACATGCATTTACCATGAGAGATTATTTATTATAATTACTAGATATCTAATAAAAGCAGACAGTAGTATGCACAGTATCTGTATAGTACATTACACAGGGTTGGACAGAAAAAAACATACACACTGCCAGAACGACAAGGTACTGGCAGTAGGCCCAGTGTTATAGAGAGAAAACAAGCGAGAACCCCCCCCCCTCCCTGCAGAGAGCAGGTTCATTCATCCACAATGCTAGATAAGTAAAGACACCAGGCTGGGTTACTTGACAACTTTGTGAAACAATGGGAGGAATACTGTCACATAGCAGGCACACAAAGCAGAATTTCTTTAGGAAAACCAACAGTGGGGAAAAAAGATAGTCAGCCACCAATGGAAAGTTCTCCCACTAAAAAGAGGAGAGAGGCCTGCAAGACAAGGTAGACTCAACTATGAGAGACAAAATGAGAAAACAAACCAGAAAACACAGCTGATTTTTAAAGAATATGCAAAAGGGGAAAAAAATGGCAAAACAAAAGTCATCTCAAACTGTTATATATCATTTGTTGGCAAGACATAGGTCAAACGTCTGTAAGTCTTCACAAGGTTGGCACACACTGTCGCTGGATGTTGGGCCCTTCCCCCATGCAGATCCCTCTAGAGCAGTGATGTTCTGGGGCTGGCACTGGGCAACACAGGACCTTTCAACTCCCTCCAAAGGCCTCCTCTATGGGGTTGGGTTGGGGGGGGGGGGGGGGGCCCCCCGGGGCCTTAAAATGTTTTTTACGAGGGCCCCCCTTTGTTGCTCTGGCGGTGTGCTTGGGATCATTGTCATGCTGAAAGACCCAGCCTTGTTTCATCTTCAATGCCCTTGCTGATGGAAGGAGGTTTGCGCTCAAAATCTCACGATACATGGCCGCATTCATTCTTTCATGTACACGGATCAGTCGTCCTGGTCCCTTTGCATAGAAACAGCTCCAAAGCATGATGTTGCCATCCCCATGCTTCACAGTAGGTATGGTGTTCTTTAGATGCAACTCAGCATTCACTCTCCTCCAAACACGACGAGTTGTGTTTCTACCAAACAGTTCTACTTTGGTTTCATCTGACCATATGACATTCTCCCAGTACTCTTCTGGAACATCCAAATGCTCTCTAGCAAACTTCAGACGGGCCCGGATATGTACTGGCTTAAGCAGGGGGACACGTCTGGCACTGCAGGATCTGAGTCCCTTGCGGCGTAGTATGTTACTGATGGTAGCCTTTGTTACGTTAGTCCCAGCTTTCTGCAGGTCATTCACTAGGTCTCCCCGTGTGGTTCTGGGATTTTTGCTCACCGTTCTTGTGACCATTTTCACCCCACGGGGTGAGATCTTGCATGGAGCCACTGATCGAGGGAGATTATCAGTGGTCTTGTATGTCTTCCATTTTCTAATTATTGCTCCTACAGTTGATTTCTTCACACCAAGCTGCTTGCCTATTTCAGATTCATTCTTCCCAGCCTGGTGCAGGTCTACAATTTTGTTTCTGGTGTCCTTCCACAGCTCTTTGGTCTTCACCATAGTGGAGTTTGGAGTGTGACTGTTTGAGGTTGTGGACAGGTGTCTTTTATGCTGATAATGTTAAACAGGAGCCATTACTACAGGTAATGAGTGGAGGACAGAGGAGCCTCTTAAAGAAGAATTTACAGGTCTGTGAGAGCCAGAAATCTTGCTTGTTTGTAGGTGACCAAATACTTATTTTCCACCATAATTTGCAAATAAATTCTTAAAAAAATCAGAGAATGTGATTTTCTGGATTTGTTTTCTCATTTTGTCTCTCATAGTTGAGGTCTACCTATGATATCAATTACAGGCCTCTCTCATCTTCTTGGTGAATTGGTGGCTGACTAAATACTTTTTTTCCCCACTGTATTTACATAAGCTAAAAGTATAGATACAGGTGCATCTCAATAAATTAGAATATCTTTGAAACGTTCATTCATTTCAGGAATACAATTCATAATCAGCGTCTTCCATGATTGTGTGTCCTACTGAACCAGACTGAGGGACCATTTAAAGGCTTAGGAAACCTTGGCAGGTGACACACTGAATTTTACAATACTGAACTTTTTTACAATATTCAGATTTCTTAGATTTTGGTTTTCATTACCTGTAATCCATAATCAACATTTACAGAAATAAAACACTTGAAATAGAACACTCTGTGTGTAAAGAATCTAGAAAATATAGGAGGTCACTTTTTTAATTCAATTACTGAAATAAACGTTTCAAAGATTTTCTAATTTATTGAGATGCACCTGTAGGGTCCTTGAGATGGGAATACCTCTTTAAAGACTCTTTGTACTCTATTCCTGTTGTCATATTCCCTTGCAATTAGACCCTCTATTTCCTTTTAACCAAATGTATATATATTTCAGATGTAGGACCAAAGCTCTGCAGGGTTAAAGAATACAGGATTCATTTTTGGTCTGTTACCATAGAGACATATAGATTTGTGTTATAGATTTGAAACACTTAATAAAGACTATTTTCAGATATAAAGGGGTAATCAAAGACTTCATACTGATGGCCTATCCCTAGGTCATCAGTATGAGATTTGTGGGAGTCTGACACCCAGAACCCGTTCGGTCAGCTAAATCTGCACAGTTTTCAGAGCAAGAAGCAGATTTATACAGCCAATTGCAGGGGCCCAACTCCCCCACTAAACTCGTATCAATGACCTATCCTAAGGATAGGCCATCAATATGAACTCTTGGACAACCCCATTAATTCTCTTTTACTTCCAGTGCATTGGAGAAGTACAATATAATGGAAGTACAATATTATTTAATGTTGCATAAGATTGTTATAAAATACAGATAATTTCCTTTAATGTGACATATAATAATCCAAGTAATTTGATAGTATGGAATTTGCCTACTGCACATAACTGCATCATACTGTAATGTAGACTGTCACAGGACCAGACTCAGAAGACTGTGCAGAGAACCAGGAGATAATTCTACTGATTAAACAGGTAGCAGAAGATTTTGTGTAACATTTTTATCTTGGTTCTCCACCCATAACTGAGTTTTATAGAATTGTTTTGACTGATAATCCTCTACCTTTCTGGTTCTAAAAATATAAATCTAAGTCAGAATTCAGTCAATTGCTGCTAGTATAATGAATGTAGAAAGTCTCTTAACTACAAAGCAACACTGACGCAAATGACTCTGCCACAAAATACAAGGACTTCTTTCTGCCCCGCCATGGTGTATTCACTTAGCTAATGAGCAGCAATCGCTGTATAGAGCATGTGCTAAATGCTTGAAGAAAATCTATCTAGCAGGAAGTCTGTTCTACCAGCAGCTGTCACATGGACACCAATAATGAAGACTCAATTCACATCCTGTGTGCAAATAAAATAATGAAGAAATAAGTGCGTTTCCTCTGAACTCCCTATATTCAATGGTGGACAAACCAAGAGAAAATACACTCACAAATACTCAAATACAAGTGGTCTATCAAATTAAGACTGCACAATGGATGCTGAAATCAGATGACACTTGGTTGTCTGAAAGGGCCCCAAAAGGTTGCGTCCATCAGAATCAGCAGTAATGTATATTTGGAATGTCATGTCCTGCAAAAAGATTCCTGATGTCACTGAATTAGCTTGAGACCATTTTTGTCTGCTTTCTTGGTTTGCCTACACTGGTTTTTCTACAAACAGGAATAAGAATTGTAGACAGTGCTGGATTATTGACTGGGCACATGCCCCCAGAGCCTCCACCTGCTACGCTTCTGCCTGATGCAGTTTACGGAAACCAGAGAGAATCAGTTGTCTTGCAACAGTGTTTTACAACTGCTATTCACCTTTTTAGCCTGTGGTCTACCCTTTTTCTACGCAGGCCTTTGTAAGGTTAAGATGGGAACCCACACCTGCATGAAGCCTCGTGTAGATTGAAGAGGTGGAGTCCGGGTTCCAAAAATGGGCTGGACATCCCCACCAGTACTTTTGCCCAGAAAGTTCTGTGACTGCTGTTAGGCAATGGAAAAAGTAGGCCTCAGCTCACTATCACATATCCTTTAAACCTTGTGTTTGGCGGTATTAATTACAGTGCCTTGCAAAAGTATTCGGCCCCCTTGAATTTTTCAACCTTTTGGTACATTTCAGGCTTCAAACATAAGGATATAAAATTTTTAATTTTTTGGTGAAGAATCAACAACAAGTGGGACACAATCGTGAAGTGGAACGAAATTTATTGGATATTTTAAACTTTTGTAAAAAATAAAAAACTGAAAAGCGGGGCGTGCCAAATTATTTGGCCCCCTTAAGTTAATACTTTGTAGCGCCACCTTTTGCTGCGATTACAGCTGCAAGTCGCTTGGGGTATGTCCGTATCAGTTTTGCACATCGAGAGACTGAAATTCTTGCCCATTATTCCTTGGAAAACAGCTCGAGCTCAGTGAGGTTGGATGGAGAGCGTTTGTGAATAGCAGTTTTCAGTTCTTTCCACAGATTCTCGATTGGATTCAGGTCTGGACTTTGATTTGGCCATTCTAACACCTGGATACGTTTATTTGTGAACCATTCCATTATAGATTTTGCTTTATGTTTGGGATCATTTCCTTGGTCTTCATGATGCTCTCTGCGCTTTAAACAGAACCCTGAGACTATCACAGAGCAGGTCCATTTATACGGAGACTTGATTACACACAGGTGGATTATATTTATCATCATCATTCATTTAGGACAACATTGGATCATTCAGAGATCCTCACTGAACTTCTGGAGTGAGTTTGCTGCACTGAAAGTAAAGGGGCCGAATAATATTGCACGCCCCACTTTTCAGTTTTTTATTTTTTACAAAAGTTTAAAATAACTAATAAATTTTGTTCCACTTCACAATTGTGTCCCACTTGTTGTTGATTCTTCACCAAAAAATTTAAATTTTATATCCTTATGTTTGGAGCCTGAAATGTGGCAAAAGGTTGAAAAGTTCAAGGGGGCCGAATACTTTCACAAGGCACTGTCGCAGTAGGTGGCCCTCCTTTAACCACTTCAGTAGCGGGCCAATTTCTGGTCCAGGACCAGACACATTTTCAGGTTTTTTCGTATGTGCGGTTTTGAGGGCTGTAACATTTTTATCATCTGCGTTATTGAACTAATTTCTGCGTCTTTTTTCGGTGACACATAGGGCTTTATTTTTATGTTGTTTTTATTTTTGCATGTGTTTTAATTTTTTTTATATCCGGGAAAATATAAACAAAAGAGGAGGGAAAACGTGTCTGTTTTTCAGTTTTCATTTTTTTTTTTTAAATTTAATAACACAAAGTGCTACGAAAAAAACTTTATAAAACAGTTTTTCCTCTCCGTTACGGTAATTTTTATTTTTTATTGTGTCGTCGGGGGGTGGGGCTATAACCTGTAATAAGGGCGTTTTAATGGCATATAGTATTTTATTTATTTTTTTAATTATTTTATTTACATTTTTTTTTACTTTTCTATACTTTTTTTTTAATTTTTTTTTTTATATTGTGTCCCCATAAGGTCATAATAGACCTTTGGGGACATCTTATCTCTTTTCTTTTTGTTGGGGAGGCTGGGGAGGTTACGTTTAGCTCCAGTTGCAGGAGGAATACAGCCTCCTGCACGTTACTTACACATAGCTATAGAGCTGATGTGGGTCCTGTAGGACCCAGCAGCTCTAACACACGCTGATCCCAGCGGATCACATGACCGCCGGATCAGAGGGGAGCCTCAAGATGGCGGTGCCCATAGCACTGTATACACAGCGATTGGGAAGGCAGGGAAGGTAATAAACCTTCCCTGTCTTCTCTCTGGGAGCTCCGGTTGAAGTTACAGCCGGCTCCCCGTTTCAGCAGCTGCACGATTTTGTGCAGCTGCTGAATTCTGCTTGGACGTACCGGTACGTCCTTGCAGAACAAGGCAACCACCTTCCGGACGTATATAGTCTATGGGTGATACGGAAGTGGTTAAAGAAGACCTTTCACCTACTTCACCAAGTCTAGCTTTTTGCATGACTCCAGCAAAGCCGAAATGTTTTCTCTAAGCCCCACTGTTTCTAAGTGATAAGTGCTGATAAGTTTTGGTGCCTTATAGTCTCTCTAATGTCAGGTAGACAGGAGCAGGCAAAGGGTAAGATTCTGAGCTCTGACACGGTCTACCTCTGATTGGAGTACTGAACTACACCCTGCCTGCCCCCTTTCCTAAGAAGCATATCAGGCATCAAACCTAACTGCACTGGTTGCTTGGGAACTTCCTGACATCAGCCGTACTATTACAGCAGATGTTGGGAATTTAAATATGGTATTATACAGCAAAGACCCGGCGCTAATTCCCACGATCAGTGCCTGCACTGATCACTGGAATTAAGGCCCCCGACGCCTCAGTGAAGCCTGACCGATGTGCCATCTTCCTGACAGAGCATGGGCGCAGCCATTTTGGGGAGGATCGTCCCATGAACGAGATCCAAGGCTGGCAATATGTTGCCATGACAGCCGGGAGCCTATTTAAAGCTACTCTATGCAGCCTGTAATAGAGGTGACAGTATTTTACAATGCATTAGCATTGTAATGCATTGTATTAGTGATCCGACTTTGGGGTTCAAGGCCCCTAGGGGGTCTAATAATTACAGAATAAAAAAAAAGGTAAAAAAAAAAAAAAAAATTAAAAAGACTTAAAAATTCGAAAATTACTGTGAAACACATTGGGTATCCCGGTATCCGAAAACGCCCAGTCTACAAACTTATACAAATATTTTCCTGTACAGTGAACGCTGTAGAGGGGAAAAAAAATCAAAATGGCAGAACCGCCGTTTTTCACTCTTTTGCCTCTGATAAAAATTTGAATATAAAGTGATCAAAGCAATAGACATTCCCCAAAATGGTATAACTAAAAAGTACACCTGGTCACGCAAAAAAAGATACTCTATGCATCCCTGTACACGGAAATATAAAAAAAAAAGTTAAGGCTGTCAGAATATGGTGACTTTAAGAAAAATTTTGGTTGCACAGTTTTGGATTTTTGTTAAGGGGTTGAAATGTAAATTAAACTATATAAATTTGTTATCTCTGGAATTGTACCGAAACATAGAATACAGGTAACATGTCATTTTGGTTGCATAGTGAACGCCGTAAAAATGAAGCCCATAAGAAAGTTGCACAAAGTTGCACTTTTTCTCCAAATCCAACCCATTCAGAATTTCCATCTTCTCTGTACATTGTGCAGAATAATAAATGGTACCATTATGAAGAACAATTTGTCCTGCAAACATTAAGTCCTCATTTGGTTCTGTGATCTGTGAACGGAAAATTATGTTATGGGGCTTGGAAGGCGGGAAGTCAAAAACGAAAATCAAAAATCGAGTTAGATAGAAATGTTGGATTGCTACAAAACACAGCTTTCAGAGGATACTTTTTGTAGTGTACCTCATGGTGATAGATCATTGACATGCTTCTACAACGCACTCAAAGACATTTTGCTCAATTGACAGACATTGAGGGGGTGTATCATTGGACTTAGAGACGCAAAATGGTAGTTTCAACTAACTGCCCGCCATCTAGGCCATTCTGACCTGGCTGTTGCGAGTTGTTAGGAGCAGTGGTTACATGAGGGAATACATAAATGATAAATAGGCTCTGCAGGGCCCAGACAGACCACCTTAGCAGAAGGAAATTTGGTGTCATGGTACCCATTAGGTGTACTGCCATTGACAGACAGCCACCATTGCCTTAGTTTGCAGAGGTGTTGTGAACAAGAACCCTGGAATTCTATGGACTGGAATCGTATCATCTTTAACAATTAATCCAGGTTTTGTGTGGGATCTGACAAAGGTCAGGTTCAAGTATGGAGGCCTCGTGGTGAGTGCTTCAAACCTGCTTTATCTGTGAAAAGACACTCTGCCCCAACTAAAGGTGTGACCTGGGGAGCCATCGCATATGACTGTTGGTCATCCCTAGTAGTGATACAAGGGACACTAACAAACCAGGGACATTCTGCAGCCACGTATGTTGCCCCTCATGGCAAGGCTTCCAGCTGGTATTTTTATTAGAAAGATAATTAGATCATTACATTCACGCACAAAGTTTCATTTAGTGCGTTACTTTCTTTGTCAATGAATGTATGTGTGTGTTATCATGAATATGATCTTTATTTTTTCCATTTGAACAGTGTTGCTTTCATAGTGACGATGATCATGAATATGATGACAATCTTTAGGTTTAGGTTTGTCAGGAGGTAAGGGTTACTTATTTGGACCAAATCATCAAGATGTGGTTTAAGCCACAGAGTATGGTCATGTTTCACTTTGAACACCAATGGGTGACTGACCCATGGGTGAGAGAATCTGATGAGCAATTTACCTTTTTAAGTAATTGGAAAGATGATCAGATATATAGTTAAGTGGTCACAGTTACATACATGTGTGTGACATGAGGTACAAGTTTCCTCCTCAGTGCATGTGTGCAGACTAAAGATACATCCCAAATCTTTATACTGATCTGTAGGCCATCATGTAAGGGTGGGTTCACACTTGCGCTTTAGTCCGTCCACTGCCAATCTGAGTGAAACTCTCGGCAAACTGGATAGGCACCGGATAGTGACAGGTTAGCGACGCATTGCTTAAAAAACCCATTCATTTGAATGGGTTTTTAAAGCAATGCGCGGGTGTCCAATTGCACCCTCTGCGCCGCAAATCCAGTTTTTTCATTGGAAACAAAGTTGGACTTCATTTCCAGCAAAAAAAAACTGGATTCGCGGCGCAGAGGGTGCAATCGGACACCCGCGTATTGCTTTAAAAACCCATTCAAATGAATGAGTTTTTAAGCAATGCGTTGCTAACCTGTCACTATCCGGTGCCTATCCAGTTTGCCGAGAGTTTCACTCAGATTGGCAGTGGACGGACTCAAGCGCAAGTGTGAACCCACCCTAATCCATATGCACTGTTAGATTCCAGTTTTCATCACAGGTTACAACCCCTGTTGAAAATAAATAAGAAATTACCACACTAAAAGGTTGTTCACTCAATTCAATTACATTTTTTACAGGTAGCAAATACACAAGCAGTGGCGGAACCCGATGGGCCACTGCTGATTTCTTTTTTTAATAGGTTGTTACCTACAGGAGCCCCTATTTACTTACGGATCTTCGCTCCTGTCCACGGCCGCTTCTACTTCCCCTTAAACGCTCCTGGGGGCCCATGATTGCCATGAACATGGGGTTCCTACAGGTCTGTAATACTTACCTATATGGCCATAGTAATAGGTCTGTGTACATTACTTTGCTTTGTACATGAATGCTTAGGGTTGCTATCCTTCTGCCTTGTGCTGGGATCCATTCCTTTCTGACTATAACAGAGATTGGATCACCACAATTCTGAACACTATTAGAATTTATGTACTTTAAGTTCTGGAATTGTACTGTATGATGATCTGATGCTTCTCCGTACAGGATGATATCTTATATGAAGGGCCACTGGAAAATGGACGTGTGTCTTCCTTTACTATGGTATATTCTCAAAGATATTAGAACGTACTATCTGTTCTGCACACATGGTATCTAATGCAAATATTCTCTGTAAAAGTGTAAAAAAAATATTTATACAAGTGAATGGACATGGTGCAGTAGCTGCGGTTTACTGCTTATTTTAATGCCAAGTGTTATGTTCTGTCTCCAACAATACAGAAACAGTTCTCTCTGTAACATTTCACAAGCAACAACACATCCTTCTTATTATGTC
Source organism: Leptodactylus fallax (assembly GCA_947044405.1). NCBI lineage: Eukaryota > Metazoa > Chordata > Amphibia > Anura > Leptodactylidae > Leptodactylus > Leptodactylus fallax. The sequence goes on from CAMRHE010000088.1 coordinate 4,679,942, forward strand.
CATGCTGAGTCACACAGCGCCAACTATTCGCTGCCTTACTGTATTCCCCCACAAGTTTCAGAGCAGCCCAGAGAACTTTCCTGCATACTACGTCCTCATGTACACAATAGCTCAGTGCACCTTGTTCTGTGCCCAGATTGAGGTGACTGTGCTAGTTTAGACTACAATGATGAAGAAAAATTGGGAGTAATAATGCGTTTTATAGGGAAACAAAATTGCCTTCATTTTACTTTACCTGTTTTAAAGTGATTGTGACCTCATAGGACACCGTGTTCCTTGCACAGGCAAATCATATGAAAATAGATCAGCAGCAGTTTATTTTGTCTAGAAGCTACAACCCTCCCTGATAGAAACACAAGGTCCTCATGTGCCCCCATAGCGTGTAGGAAGTTTACTGCAACCAAACAAGGGGCCAAGATGACAACTGCTGACAAAATGGTGTCTTTTCTCAATATGCGGATACTAGTACTATAAACTATAAATTATAGTTGTGGGGCCTGGTACAGATTTTACATTGGTGACCAGAAGCTTCATGTTGCCTGTATTGTAAAAGAGTCATATTACAGCACCAATATAAAACTATCAGCCCATATTGTAACTACAATTTCAGGTAGAAATACTCAGTTTCATAGAATAGGACTGTTCCAAAAAGAACACATGGCGACACACAAAGTGTTTATGGGTATGTAGTTCAGTACCCTTGGAATTCTGAGTGCCATTGTATGGATTCTGTGGACATGACTTAGTTTCATAATGAGGCTTAAGAATGGAAGTCTTTTGCTCCCACTTTCCAAACTATTAAAATTTCCCATTCACAGAGCTGTATGATCCCTTAACATTTGCAGAACACATTTTACTTTGTGATAGTATCATTCTGTACAATGTACTGGAAAGCTGGAAAAAAATTCTGAATGGTGTGAAAGTAAAGAAAAACTGCACATTAGTTTGCATGGGCTTTGTTTTTACGGAATTCACTGTGCAGCCAAAATTATATTACCTGTATTCTGTGATTCGGTATGATTATGGCAATACCAGATTTATATAGTGTTTTTTAATGTTTTAACCCCTTTAAAAAAAATCCAAAACTTTGCAAAAAAATTTTCTTGTTATCTCTGTATTTTGACATTGGTAACTTCTTTATATTTTCGTGTATGGGGATGCCTAAGGCGTCTTTTTGCAGGGCCAGATGTACTTTATATTTATAGAATTTTGGGGAATGTCTATTGTTTTGATCACTTTTTATCCAAATTTTTATGGGAGGCGAAACATCGAAAAAACAGTTTGAATCTTGATATTTTTTTTTTTTCATCCTACAGTGTTCACCAAATGGGAAAAATATTTTTAAAAATTTGTAGATTGGTTGTTTTCAGACACAGGGATACCTAATGTGTATGTGTTTTACTTTATTTTTGTACTTTGATATGTTCTAGGGAAAGGTGGGTCTGAACAATAATACAATGCACTGCAATGCATTGCAAAATTGTGGTGCTTCTATTACAAGGAGTAACTCTCCCTCCACTAATCTTATCCTGATGACCTATTCTAATTATAAGGCCATTAATTTTATAGCCCTGGAAAAACCCATTAACCTACACTTTATAAGTACAACATGTTCATGATTCCATGAAAAACCAACAATGAAAGCCAAAGAAGATATAAATTGAAGTCAATTCAGGGATAGGTTCCAGTCTAGAAACCGTGCTACTAGCACTGTTGTGAACTCATATTATAGTGGTTGTCTGATATGGGCTCAGGCACATGACCATATTTCAGAAGTGAAAAGCATCCTAACCATAATCTATAACACCTGTACATAACACCTATATAAGGGGCCACTCTGGAGCATAATACAAGTGCAGGGGCCACTATAGAGCATAATACCAAGTGCAGGGGCCACTATAGAGCATAATACCGGATGCAGGGGCCACTATAGAGCATAATACCGAGTGCAGGGGCCACTATAGAGCATAATACCGGGTGCAGGGGCCACTATGGAGCATAATACAAGTGCAAGGGCCACTATGGAGGATAATACCAGTGCAGAGGCCACTATAGAGCATAATACCAGTGCAGGGGCCACTATGGAGCATAATACCGTGTGCTGGGGCCAATATGGAGCATAATACCGTGTGCAGGGGCCAATATGGGGCATAATACCGTGTGCAGGGGCCACTAGGGAGCATAAAACTGTTTGCAGGAGTTGCTGTGGCACATAATACCGTGTGCAGTGGCCACTGCGGGGAATAATACCGTGTGCAGGGGCCACTGCGAGGCATAATACAGTGTGCAGGGGCCGCTGCGGGCCATAACACTGTGTAATACTGTGCAGGGGCTGCTGTGGAACATTATAGTGTGTGTAAATGGGGCGCTATAAACAGGGGCTATGGCGGCTGTTTATATTATACGCTGTCTGTTTATAGTGGCCGTGTGATGTAATTCCAGCCTTGTCACATAGACATGTACAGGACGAGGCTGTAGTTACATTACATGGCCGCTATGAGATGAATTACACTATGTAAACAGAGAAGCAGTCACGGCGCTTACACAGGTACCATTCAAACAGCTGATCAGTAGAGGTCCTGGGTTTTTGAGCCCCACTGATTAGTTTATTAATGACCTGGAAAACCTTTTAATTAGTTAACACCTGGGGCATTATTAATAAGGGGCACTATTTATGGGGGTACACACGGACATTATTAATATAAATATGCACTTGGGAGTATTATTCATTATGGGGGGGGGTTATATCATATATTTTATAATTGGGGTAGCAGCAGGATGGGTGTGCAGGTGAGGACAATGTGGGTTGGATGCCTGGTAAAGTGAGGAGCCAAAGATGTCTGTGTTATAAACTTTACAGAGACAAGTCACAGCTGGAAGAAGTGGTCATGGCGATCCAGAGGGAAGAGAAAGGAAATGTGAAGGATTAGTCAGAGACGTCACCTGTAAGTCACAAAATGTTACTGCCCTGTATTCACCTAAATGATAGAGGATAAATACCTGATTGATGGGGGTCTGTCTGCTGAGACCCCCACTGAGCCTGAGAATTGGGTTTTTCCCCCCACTAGGTGGGAATCCAGCCTGGCCGCAGCCATATATATAGGTGTGTCACTTGGTGGATGGACGAACCCGCGGGGCTCTCATTCACTTCAATGGGAGTGCAAAAGATACCCGAAGTCCAATACTCTGCTATCTGCGGGGCTCCTATTATAGAGAATGGGGGCCACGTGGGCTCGTCCATCCACCAAGCAGAAGATGTGTGAAGTTATTGTCATTGTTAATGCCGTGTTGTTGATCTGATACTGAAGTAATACAGGAAGAAGAATTCTTAAAAACTGTTTTATAACTTTGTGTATTGTGTATATTGTGCGACGATAACAGTGTGTTAAACTAGTAGCATGGAAACTCAATTTTTATTTATTTTTTTTTTTTGGGGGGGGGGGGGCGTCTTTCTATAGTCCACCTCAGGCAGCAAAGAGGCTAGGTTCACCACTGATGCCACCTGAAAGAGCCTGTGCTTAGTGGGCCTCTATAGCTGCAAAGAGTTCTTGTATCTCCGAATCAGGCATGTCCATTCATTGCACAGACAGCCTATTCGTTTGAATGAGCATCATGTAATGCATCTTATCACCTGTGGTGACGCTACAGCGGAAAAGAACACTTATTGACTGGTTCCCCTGCAACAATTTTCTCAGTCATTACTTATTAGTACTGAATATTAGCAGCATACTAGTAAAAGTTAGTTTTTATTGCTACCATCCCATTGATTTAGCAAGTTACAATGAAAGATAGATAGTTACAATGAAATGTAGATTTCCAGCATCATTTACGCCAGTTTACTAACATTAATTATTATACATCTGGTTCATGGCTTTGTACTCAACCTGTCCCCTTTTGGTGGTGGAAAGTGGCGTGGGTGGCTCAAAAACATCAGCAGCAACAATATATGTCTCAACTGGTGTTTAAGAGGTCACAAAACTTATGGAATCTGGCATAGTTTAATAATAAAGATCCCCCTGGAGTCTGAACTAGAGGCTTTCACTTATACTCAACTTCACTTAACCTCATGTCTTGCACAACTTGCTGAGAGTTTGCTACAATGTATCAGTGTAGGCAAGAGCTATCAGCCTAAGGCCCAGTTCACATCTGCGTTCGGGTTTCCGTTTGGGGAGTCCGCTTGGGGCCCCCCCCGAACGGAAACCTATACACATAAAAAAGCGGTTTACCTGGGAAACTCGCGGACCCCATAGACTATAATGGGGTCCGTGTGGTTTCCTCTCGGTTTCCGCACAAAACAAACGGAGAGGAAAGTGCTGCTTGCGGAAACCACACGAGTCCCCAAGCAGACTCCCCGAACGGAAACCCAAACGCAGATGTGAACTGGGCCTAAAAAGGAGGTTATGCTTCAGTGTGTATAACTTTGGTAATTGTCTACACTGATACACTGCAACAAACCCTGAGCCTTATGATCAAGACTTGATTTAATGGCCTGATTTTACTTGAATATCAAATTTAAAAAATGGAGCAACTTTGCAGTAGCCTTTAAATGGTTCCCCTACAACAATTTTCTCAGTCATTACTTATTAGTACTGAATAGTCCCATTGTGGGACTATTAAAGGATTATTATTATTATTATTATTATTATTAGCAGCATACTAGTAAAAGTTAGGTTTTATTGCTACCATCCCATTGATAGCAAAACTTGATCTCTAATGCAACTAGTACATGTTCATGACACCAGTACAGGAAAATACAGCATCAGACTTGAGTAGCTTGTACCCATAACAGGAAGACCCAAACTTCAGTTATGGTACATGTATAAATCATAATAGTTTATTACTGAAATAACCCTGAAAATGTTAGACATTCAAGTCAGTGGTGGACATAGCCATATTTTTAAATACAGTGCTGGTGGTAGGCCTCTTTGTCTGGGGTGGTTGTTGGCCTCCATGTCTGGGGTAGTGGTAGGCCTCCATGTCTGTGGTGCTGGGTGGTCTCCTTGTCTGTAGTGGTGGCAGGCCTCCTTGTGTATAGTGGTGGCAGGCCTCCTTGTCTGTAGTGGTGGTAGGCCTCCTTGTCTGTAGTGGTAGGCATCCTTGTCTGTGCTGGTGGCAGGCCTCCTTGTCTATAGTGGTGGTAGGCCTCCTTGTCTGTGCTGGTTGTAAGCATCCTTGTCTGTGCTGGTGGTAGGCATCCTTGTCTGTAGTGGTGGTAGGCATCCTTGTCTGTGCTGGTGGTAGGCATCCTTGTCTGTAGTGGTGGTAGGCATCCTTGTCTGTAGTGGTAGGCATCTTTGTCTGTAGTGGTGGTAGGCCTCCTTGTCTATGCAGGTGGAAGGCCTCCTTGTCTGTAGTGGTAGGCATCCTTGTCTGTGCTGGTGGCAGGCCTCCTTGTCTATGCTGGTGGAAGGCCTCCTTGTCTGTAGTGGTGGTAGGCCTCCTTGTCTGTGCTGGTGGTAGGCCTCCTTGTCTATGCTGGTGGAAGGCCTCCTTGTTTGTAGTGGTGGTAGGCCTCCTTGTCTGTGCTGGTGGCAGGCCTCCTTGTCTTTAGTGGTAGGCATCCTTGTCTGTGCTGGTGGCAGGCCTCCTTGTCTATGCTGGTGGAAGGCCTCCTTGTCTGTAGTGGTGGTAGACCTCCTTGTCTGTGCTGGTGGCAGGCCTCCTTGTCTGTAGTGGTGGTAGGCCTCCTTGTCTGTGCTGGTGGTAGGCATCCTTGCCTGTAGTGGTAGGCATCCTTGTCTGTAGTGCTGGTAAGCCTCCTTGTCTGTAGTGGTGGCAGGACTCCTTGTCTGTAGTGGTAGGCATCTTTGTCTGTAGTGGTGGTAGGCCTCCTTGTCTATGCAGGTGGAAGGCCTCCTTGTCTGTAGTGGTGGCAGGCCTCCTTGTCTATAGTGGTGGTAGGCCTCCTTGTCTGTAGTGGTAGGCATCCTTGTCTGTGCTGGTGGCAGGCCTCCTTGTCTGTAGTGGTGGCTGGCCTCCTTGCCTGTAGTGGTAGGCCTCCTTGTCTGTGCTGGTGGCAGGCCTCCTTGTCTGTAGTGGTGGTAGGCCTCCTTGTCTGTGCTGGTGGTAGGCATCCTTGCCTGTAGTGGTAGGTATCCTTGTCTGTAGTGCTGGTAAGCCTCCTTGTCTGTAGTGGTGGCAGGACTCCTTGTCTGTAGTGGTAGGCATCTTTGTCTGTAGTGGTGGTAGGCCTCCTTGTCTATGCAGGTGGAAGGCCTCCTTGTCTGTAGTGGTGGCAGGCCTCCTTGTCTGTAGTGCTGATAAGCCTCCTTGTCTGTAGTGGTAGGCATCCTTGTCTGTGCTGGTGTCAGGCCTCCTTGTCTGTAGTGGTGGCTGGCCTCCTTGCCTGTAGTGGTAGGCATCCTTGTCTGTGCTGGTGGCAGGCCTCCTTGTCTGTAGTGCTGGTAAGCCTCCTTGTCTGTAGTGGTGGCAGGCCTCCTTGTCTGTAGTGGTGGCAGGACTTCTTGTCTGTAGTGGTAGGCATCTTTGTCTGTAGTGGTGGCAGGCCTCCTTGTCTGTAGTGCTGGTAAGCCTCCTTGTCTGTAGTGGTAGGCATCCTTGTCTGTAGTGGTGGCAGGCCTCCTTGTCTGTAGTGGTAGGCATCCTTGTCTGTGCTGGTGGCAGGCCTCCTTGTCTGTAGTGGTAGGCACCTGTCTCTCCTTGTCTGTGCTGGTGGCAGGCCTCCTTGTCTGTAGTGGTAGGCATCCTTGTCTGTAGTGCTGGTGGCAGGCCTCTTTGTCTGTAGTGGTGGCTGGCCTCCTTGTCTGTAGTGGTAGGCATCCTTGTCTGTAGTGCTGGTGGCAGGCCTCCTTGTCTGTAGTGGTGGCTGGCCTCCTTGTCTGTAGTGGTAGGCATCCTTGTCTGTAGTGCTGGTAAGTCTCCTTGTCTGTAGTGGTGGCAGGCCTCCTTGTCTGTGGTGGTAGGCCTCTTTGTCTGTGCTGGTGGCAGGCCTCCTTGTCTATGCAGGTGGAAGGCCTCCTTGTCTGTAGTGGTGGCAGGTCTCCTTGTCTGTAGTGGTAGGCCTCCTTGTCTATGCAAGTGGAAGGCCTCATTGTCTGTAGTGGTGGCAGGCCTCCTTGTCTGTGGTGGTAGGCCTCCTTGTATGTGGTGGTGGTAGGCATCCTTGTCTGTAGTGGTGGTAGGCCTCCATGTCTGTGCTGGTGGAAGGCCTCCTTGTCTGGTCCTATGCAGCTGCACATACAGTACAGCACATCTGCCTTTGATCAAGCAGCAAGTGGTCTTCTCCCAGCCATCTTTAGATGGGATTGTCATAATTTGATTCCATTATAATTTTGACCCATTAGACATTACTCTGGTGGACCGTTCTGACCCTTGAGTCAGGAGTGTAACAAACTTCTATTAATAAGTGCTCTTTATAATTAGGAAATGTGTTGCCACAAAAAGTGCAGTGGGTTACAATTGCCACCAGAGGGCAGCATTTTTGCTTAGTTAATATCAGTTACAGTCGACAGTTACCAATAATATAGTGTGACCAGCTACATAATTGAATACATATATGTAAGCTATTTATTTGACCTAAGCTTCACTTCACTAAATAGCAAATACTGAAAATTGTGTAGTTGCTTTCTGACTATATGGTGAATAAGTACAAATGCTAAACTGGGTATCAGCTGTATGTGGCTACTAAAACCCACAGGCATCAGCTGCTATGACTAGGGAAAGCCTTGTGTAGCTCTACAATTCCCCTCTAAAATGCGACATTACTTGCCAGCCATTTGAATGCATGAGTAGGGGCTGATCTTATATAGCTTCTCTGTGTTCTGACTTATACAGGGGACCCCTATGCTCTAAGAGAAGGGATTTTGTCTCAAGTCAACTGCTTAAAGAGCTTTTCCCACCACAGCAACTTATCCCCTATCCACAGTGTGAATGGAGCAGTGGTTGGAATAGGGCACACTGCTCCATTCATTTCTATGGGACCACCAGTACTTGGTTACCGTGGGTGGTGTAATCACCGCATCGTTCTATGGATGGGCTACTATCATAGGAAAACCCCTTTAGGTTTTTTTTTCAAACGCAAACCCATTACTAAAGTTTACACTGAAAATAATGTAATTTAAGAAATGGTTTAAACTTAGTTTTTAAATTGAATGTTTTTAAAATTGCTTAACAATTCCTTTGACACAATAGTTTGTCAACATGAGGAAGTTGGGAAAGAGGTTTTCATTATAAATGATCTCAAACATTGAAACCGTGATTCAAAGTAACCCTCCATAGAGATTAGACTGTTTGATAATCACAAAGGAATTGTGGCCATAAGTGACCAATGTGTTTCTAGTTAAAGTTATTAGATAGATTTCTTTGAAAATGCTTCTAGCACATACAATAAACCTATCCATATAGCTCTATTCACTGGAAACAGCTCAAGAGTCAGCCTTCTTTGGGTCATTACACTTTTTTACTGTATAGAACAACATAGTTAAGTATACTTTACTATGCAGAGTCAATAAACTATATGGTATACTTTTTCATTTTTGCATGGGAGTCTATGACAATCCTTTTAAATAATACTATTCTGGTTGCCTGAACCCACTACTAGGGAAGGCTTACTGCATAATGAATGCAATTTAAAAAATGTATGCAATTAGCTCACCCTAGACCCCGCCCACAGAGAAATCCCAGTATCACCGCCCACTTGGCTGGTATTCACTAATTTACATCATTATATGTTTGGAGCGGCTGAATGGATTTAGAAAAACAAAACACCAAAATCACCTATTAGATAATGTATGTCATTTTTACAGACCTGGTGACAGGTCCTCCATAAATCAACTGTTCTCTGCAGCTCATACACAGAGAATGGAGCAGAAAGCAGACAGTTATGTTCTTTGTGTAGTAGCTTGACCAAGGTATTTCAGATCAGCTCCCATTCACTTGAGCTGTAGTAACTCAATTTAGCAACTACACAGAGAACATAGCTGTCTGCTTCCTGCTCCATTCTCTGTGTATCAGCTGCTGAGAACAGCTGATCAGTGGGGGTGCTGGGTGTTTGACTCTCACCAATTGAATATTACAGGAAACGTATCATTTATTACCCCTTTTGAGGGGGGTATAACAATTTCACCATTGTTCATTTAGGCTGCACCGTGGGACATAAATAACATGTTAGTTTTATTCTGGGGGTCAGTGTGCTTACACTGATACCAAATTTATATAGTTATTGTGTTTTACTACTTTTGCACAATAAAAACAAAAAAAATATTTATTTTTGTATTGCCATATTCTGGGATTCAAATTTGATCTTATTACTTTTACATTTCTGTTGAGTCCCAGTGTGGCACATGAACACTAAGGTCTAATCACTGGTATAATGCACTGCCTATGACTGACTATAATACTAGTAAACTCCGCCTCCTGCCACCATGAAAACCCACTGACACCCGGCAATTGTTGCTGGCATGCTGATGGGGGGCAGTGTCACTAACAAAACCCTTAGATATCTCTGTTGTAAGCAATTGCCAGGATACATTATTGTTGTTAAGAATATGATTGCAATAATAACATTTTAGTAAGGAATTGTTAGTAAAGCAATTGTAATGTCATTATTTAAGTGTCTCTGATCTTTAATCTCTAGGAAAAGCTTGATGGATCTGCTGGCACCCGCCCAGTCTGTGCAGAGTGAACACAGCCAAAATCAAATCAAAGGTTATCTAAAATTTACTAAACAAAACACAAGCTGTATGTGATAGACATCTAAACTGCCTGTGCTGATCTCATGTTCTTGTCAGACAGTGACAAGATATACAAAATGTCAGTGCTACAATTCAGAAAGAACTCAGGCAACGTGTTCCTATGAACTCCTACAGTCAAGACGTGATCTGTGTCCTTGCTTTTGAAAGTTTAGTAAAAAGAAATGACATTGTTCATCTGGACCTTGGATGATGTCAGTGATATTTATTTATTTATTTATTTGTGTTTAAGCTTTTGGAGAGAAGTTGCCTGGAAATGCAGAAATTATTAGGCCTTAGGCTGGTTTTACACTAACTATCCAATGTGCAGAGTAAAAAATAATGGACATTGTACATCCTAGTGTTTTTCTATGTGCCATCCGTGTGTCATCCTTTTTTTTTGCATATGCAATAAAAAACAAATACTATCTTCTACATTTTTCAGCATCACCTAGCAACAAATCTGTGAAAAACAGGCAGCACATGGATGACCCATAGATGTGAATGACCATGTTGAGTAGATAAAAGGAAAAAAAAAGTGCATGTCACACATTTTTTCTTGCTGTCTCTTTATCCTTGAAAAACAATGGAAATGTCTGTGAATGTCCTCATGAACCTTATATTGGTTTTGTGTGCTGTCCAATTTTTTTTTTATAAATAGCACATGGACAGAAAAGTAGTTGAAAGGCAACTCATTCATATGATCATACTGCGATACGGCTAAAGTATACATACGGTTAAAATACATAATGCTAGGAGTCCCTGCCTTCCGCCAGGGCCACTTTAATCATAGGTGCAACAGTACAGCCGCATCGGGCCCTATGGTTGCGGGGGCCCACTCAGCTGCCCCGGATTGAGCAGCACAGTCCCACATTTCGGGTGCTGTTCCACTGTTCTGGGGCGGCAGGCAACGATTTCAACTCTACCTGTGTCCTTAGGAAACAGATAGAGGTTGAATACAATAGTGGAGCATGGAGCTATCAGCTCTGTCCTCCATTATTTAGCCTTTGGCTGATAATGTCTGTGGTAGGGAAGCGCAATGAGCACCGAGTCAGAGCAGTCGGAGCCTGCAGGTCCGTGGGAACGCGGTTTGGTGAGTATTCTATTCTATTTGTATTTTTTGTTTTTAAATGTGACATTGGTGGTTTAGGGGGGCAGGGGAAATAAAAATATGGGGGAGTGCATTGGGGGGCCCACTTTCAAAAAAGTTTTCACTGCCATGTGACATCAGTGAATGGGGACAGTTATTTTGATTTTTCATGTTCTATTTTTGTCCGTTTTCACAGATCCCTCCATGCACTGAAATGTATGGGGGATCCGTAAAATCGGGTGCCCCTCGGGTGCAAAAATGCTGTGAAAAATTGCTCAATCCACTCCTGGCTTTGGCTCAAAAAACCTGCAACAAAAAAAAAGATGCATTTCCGCAACGTGGAGCCTCAGCCTTGATCTTAGTTGGTTGACTTTAGACAAACTTCTAGAGCTAAACTGTTCAAGAAAATTGTTGCACACTAGTAATACATTTTGAGCATTTTAGGGCTTTACAAAACCACTGCCCCTTGTCTACACATTTAACTCTTGAAAACTGTATAGCAAGACACATGCAATTATTCTTCTTGGCACAAATCAGAGATACATTGGTCTAAATTGTTTTGTCCCAAAAAGGTCAAATTATGCAAGAATTTCGGTGCAAGGGCCTTAGTAAATGCATGCCAATATCCCAAATCAGGGTCATCAAAGAGTCAGTGATTTCCAGGGAAAGAGGACAGAGAAGACCAAGATTTATATGCATCACTGCCCTGGAGTATTTTAGGCACTGCAATCTCCACATGCCATTCAGTCAAAACATAGGTCACACACCCGGAAGTCACATGGATGGCTCTATGTCTATGCCTAAGACTCATGACTTAACCGTGCACATGCCGGAAGCATCACAGTCTATCTCTGTATATTCAGAGGGACATAGTGAAATGTACAAAAAATTATATATATATATATATATATATGGAGTTCTCAGTTGACATACATATTTTAAAGTTAAAAATTGAAGCACTAAAAGTTTGTCATAAAAGACTTGCATATGCTCATGATGTAGCTGTCCTTAAAAAAAACTGGTAAATCAGTCAGATAACCAAACTAACATTAAAACTGGCCATGTTGTTCATATCTTTGTGAATGTTTGTGAATAATAGATGGTGTAATCCTAGGCACATTGTGATTAAGGAGCAAACTTGCTGTGAGGACATTGAACTATTAGCTGTGAGCATGAGACCTTTCTACCTACCAAGGGAACTATCGCATGTCATCGTGATAGCTGCATATGTCCCCCCTCTGCGAAAGCTGACGCTGCCTGCGAGGTCCTACAAGCCACGCTGAGCCATTTACAGTCACAGCACCCCCAGGCCCTCCTTCTTGTGTCTGGTGATTTCAACCATGCCTCTCCATCATCCACACTGTACAGTGTCACACAGTATGTAACCTGCCACACAAGAGACAACAAAACACTGGACTTGTTCTTTGCCAACGCGAGGGAGGCATATAACTCATCTGCCCTACCGCCCCTGGGGAGATCGGATCACAACCTAGTACATCTCCGACCTGTGTACAAGCCACTTGTACGTAGAGAACCAGCTGTCACCCGCACAGTGAGGATATGGTCCGAGGAGAGTGATGAGGCTCTGAGGGATTGTTTTGACACAACCGCATGGGAAGTGCTGCAGGATTCTTATGGAGAAGATATAGAAGGACTCACACACTGCATAACGGACTACATTAATTTTTGTGTGGACAACACAGTACCCACAAAAGTGGTGAGGTGCTTCTCCAACAACAAACCATGGATTAACTCTGATATAAAAACACTACTTAAGGAGAAAAAGATGGCATTCAGGACAAGAGATAAGGAGGGGTTGAGGGAAGTACAAAAGGAGCTGAGGCATCTAATCAGGCAAGGAAAAGCCAGTTATAAGGAAAAAATGGAAAAGCAAATGGAAAGAAAAGACATAAGGGGGGTCTGGGAGGGGCTTAAGTCAATTTCGGGTCATAAACAGTCTGTCTGCCAGATTGAGGCAGATGTTAATTGGCTTAATGAACTAAACCTATTCTTCAACAGATTTGATCACACACCAGCTCCTCCCACCCCAGTATGTCCTTCAGCTCCCCCCACCACAATGACTTCACCCCATGCGGCCACTTCCCAACAGACCAGTAAATCCAGAAATCCGTCTTTATCTGACCACAGTCTGACCTTCACACGGGCCCAGGTGAGGAAGGAGATGAAAAAGATCAAGGCGAGGAAAGCCGCAGGGCCAGATGACATCAGTGCAAGGCTAATTAAGACTTGCGGGGACCAGCTGTGTGGTATAATTACATATATGTATAATATGAGCCTGAGGCAGAAAATAGTCCCTGAATTATGGAAATCTTCTTGTGTGGTACCAGTTCCAAAGAAACCCCACCCTATGGACCTCAATGACTACAGACCTGTAGCACTGACATCCCACCTGATGAAGATCTTAGAGAGATTGGTTCTCACACATCTCCGCCCTCTGGTGAGCCCCGCTATGGACCCCCTCCAGTTTGCTTATCGGCCGGGCATTGGGGTAGATGATGCCATCATCCATCTTCTGCACAGGGCTCTGTCTCACCTGGAGAAACCAGGGAACACAGTGAGAATAATGTTCTTTGATTTCTCCAGTGCTTTTAACACCATACAGCCCAGGTTATTGATGGACAAGCTGGGCCTTGCTGGAGTGGACCACCACCTCTCCAACTGGATCCTAGACTACCTCACAAATCGACCTCAATACGTGAGAGCCCAAGACTGTGTGTCAGGTACCGGTGTAATACGGGGGCACCTCAGGGTACGGTTCTCGCCCCTTTCCTCTTCACACTGTACACTGCAGATTTTAGGTGCAACTCATCCAGCTGCTACCTACAGAAGTATTCTGACGACTCTGCAATAGTAGGCCTCATCACAGACGATGATGACAGGGAGTACAGAGAACTGAACCAGGATTTTGTGGACTGGTGCCACCGGAACCACCTGAAGATTAACATGGGGAAGACCAAGGAGATGGTGGTGGACTTCCGTGAAGGCAGAAGCCCTCCTAAACCAGTGGACATCCTGGGGACGGGCATCGAGATTGTGAACACCTATAAGTACCTGGGTTTGCTCCTTAATAATAAGCTGGACTGGGCAGATCATATGGAGGCCCTGTACAGGAAGGGCCTCAGCAGGCTCTACCTGCTTAGGAAGCTGAGAGCCTTTGGAATCCGGGGGGCACTTCTTAGAACTTTCTTCAACTCGGTAGTGGCATCAGCCATCTTCTTTGGAGTGGCCTGCTGGGGGAGCAGTATATCAACCAGGGACAGAAATAAACTTGACAAGCTGATTAGAAAGGCCAGCTCTGTCCTGGGGAGCCCACTGGACCCAGTGCAGGTGGTGGTTGACAAAAGGATACTGTCCGTGGTGAGCTCCATGCAGAAGAAGAAGTCCCATCCCATGCATGAGACTGTGATCGCGCTGAGCAGTACTGTCAGTGACCGACTGCTCCACCCTAGGTGTGAGAAGGAGCGCTATCGGAAGTCTTTCCTCCCCACCGCGGTTAGGCTATACAACCAACACCGACCTAAGCGGAGATCATTACACACAGAGAACTGAAATATTTCTCTGCCTGTTAAATCCCCCCCCCCCTCCCCGCTACTTCCTATCTGTCTGTCGGCTATCAAAGTAATGCCTCTTACCTTGGAACATTCCTGTACATGTTGTATTTGTATTTGTATCTGCTTATCTTTGCTGCTGTAACACACTGAATTTCCCCATTGTGGGACTATTAAAGGACTATTATTATTATTATTGTTATTATTATCAACAATTGCTAAGAATGAACTTTTGTTTTCACAACTGTTAGGCCCCATGTATACAACAGTAAAAAACAGTGAATCCCATCCACACGTTGCAGAAAAATACACGCAGCAGAAATGCTGTGAATTCCAAAACCGTTGCGTTTTTGGAAATCGCAGCATGTCAATTGTAGCATGGTGGCTCAGTGGTTAGCACTGCAGCCTTGCTGCACTGGAGTCCTGGGTTCGAATCCTGCCAAGGACAACATCTGCAAGGAGTTTGTATGTTCTCCCCATGTTTGCGTGGGTTTCCTCCGGGTACTCCGGTTTCCTCCCACACTCCAAAGACATACTGATAGGGAATATATAGATTGTGAGCCCTATATGAGACAGTGACTGTCAATGTCTGTAAAGCGCTGTGGAATATGATGGCGCTATATAAGTAAGCATAATAAATAAATAAATATCTACGGAAATGCTGGCTGTTTCCCTATAGGTATAATTGAAGCAGAAAGTCCGCAGAGGAAAACTCTGCGGACTTTTTGTGAAAAGCTCTTGGGGAGAAACCACAAAGAGTGTCCACTATGGTTTTTCCCACAGCTGTTTTTATTGCTGTGGCCCGCTACATGGAATCTTAGCCTGAAACAGACTTTTTTTTTAATGTTCCGTTACACGTTACTATTGGGTCCGTGTCTCTGTCGAAACAAAGATAGAGCATGTCCGTTTTTTTATCAGACCGTTTTTCTGTCCATCAGAAAACAGACATGAGTACATTTATACACTTCCATTGTTTTTAAAACTGCCATGTGATGTCTGTTTTGTTACGTGTGAATAATGCCTTAGGGAACAGCAGACATGCATACCTTATATGATAGGATCGTATCAAAATGTATTTGGCTAGTTGAAGGCAGTATGCAGTCCCCAAGAGCAGATCTCAGGAGCTACATTGTGCCACATGCACATGGCCTTAGTTTCTTTGTCTATATTATCCGTAATTATGGATAGCATATGAGCCTATTCATTTCTATTGCCTCATGCACATGGCTGTGCTTTCCATGGATCTGTGGGAGTCTGTGTCACAAAAATTTAGGACATGCCCTATTCGTGTCCTTTTTTGCAGTTGTGACTAAGATGGTAACATCAGTACCTCAGTTCCAGCCTTCTATTTTTTTTTTTTCGTGGGTCTGTGAATTTCTGTGATTATGGGTCACCTACAGATGCAGTGAAGGTAGGTTTATGCAGACTACTGATCTGTTGTTTGTCAGACAGTAAAATCAACATGGCCATGTGTATGAAGCCTTATAGGGGTTACAGTGGCACTCAGGCAGCGGTGCTAGATTGGGCCCTATGCTACAAAGTACTACAACCGTATTATAAATGTATTTATTTTGCTTACTTATACCGCGCCATCTTATCCTGCAGTGCTTTCCAGACATTGTCAATACTGTGCCATATAGGGCTCACAATCTACATTCCCTATCAGTATGTCTTTGGTGTGTGAGAGGAAACCGGAGTACCCGGAGGAATCCCACGTACAGGAGAACATACAAACCCCATGCAGATGTTGTCCTTGGCTGGATTTGAACCTAGGACTCCTGCGTTGCAAATGGCATGTAACAGTTGGATGGGCTCTGTTACAGATTTTCCATTAGGGCCCAGTAAATTGAATGTGCAGCTCCAGGGTCGCAGCTAAGAATATAACTGTGATTACATATTGTATATCTTTAGGTAATTATCAAAACAACCATTAAAACAGTGTTAAAAGTGTCCAGGCTGTAAACAGCCCCCTGGGTAAAGCGCAGTGCCCGTGTTTAATAAGTTAATGCAGCAGTGATTCCAAATCCTCGCTGATCAGGACTAAGTTCATAATCACTGACACCAAAGCTTTGGCTCAGTCCTTTACACACCTTCACTCCAGCACAGATCAGAGATGCCCATGTTGTAGCTATTACCAATATAGTGCAATCACATCCATTAGTGTCATCTCCAGTCTTGGGTCACTGAAATGTACTGCTATATATTTAGGAATAGTTTAAATAGTAGTTTCCTAATTCACTTTTATTGTTATCGTCACCTTCTCTAGCAGGAAGAGCAATGCAAAATTTAAAATTCCATTGCATAGGTGCTGTGAACCGGACTTGGAAACCGCATCTGAAAAACACATGCAGTTGTGTACTGGTTGTTGTTGCAGATTTTTACAGGTTACATATGTAAAGGCACAACAGCCAATGCAAAGATGCAATTTTGATTTGGTTTAACTGCACCTTAACCACTCAATGTGAATGAAAATGTCTGTCAATTCATGTGAAGTTTTTTTTTAGGCCCAATTCACATTAGCATTTTGGTTTCTGTTTATAACATATGCAATAATGCTATGACAGACGTAATTGACTTTAATGGGGTCCAATGGGTTTCAGATTCTTTCTGTCACAAATAATATAACAAAGACAGATTAAACCCCAATTAAGGCTCTGAACCAGCCAGAAATTGTGGCTGGGTTATCTTCTCACACATGCAGTAATCCTGCCCGATAACCTGTCCACAATAAGTAAATCATGACTGGGTTTCTGACAAGTTTCAGACCATAGAAAGTCCCTGTATTCATGGTCGTATCTATTGGCAACCTATCAAGACAACAGACTGTCACCACTGTCATGGCTAGAGAAAATCTCCAAAAGCCTGCAAAATTTTTAATTATTTATATTTGCAAAAATGTTTAACTTTTAATTGACTACAAGTTTATATATTGTTATGTTCATGGAAAAACCCCTTTAGGCCAGGGTCCCATGTAGCATAAACGCTGCAATTTTGCCAAGGCGGAAACGCTGCATCAAAAACTGCGGCTTTTTACAGTACCTGCAAAGTGGATGGGATTCTGGCTAATCCCATCCACACAATGCTGAAAAATATCTGCAGTGGACATGCTGCGATTTCAAAAAACATTGCGGACTTTCTGTGAAAAGCGCTGCAGGGAAAAACTGTGATGCGTTTCCTCCATGGTTTTTCCCGCAGTACTTTTTGGCTGTGGCTCACTATGTGGGGCTTCAGCCTTAAGAGGCTAGGACCTTTTAATAATTCTAGTTTACCTTGTGAGTTCCCATGCACCAAAATTGAAATTTAGATTTCAGGTATAACTCATGCCAGTTCCCGCCAAGTCCCATCTTGATCTCTGCACATTTTTCAGAAAAGTGATAAGTAGGTCAAAAAATGGAGAAAGTAGCACATTTTTTGGTGCCAACAGCCATACACCAAAAATGAACCTCTTTTGACCCAGAAATCAGTTTTTTGTTTTTTTCTTCAGTAAATTCACCACCATGGGTTCATGAAAATTACAAACAACACATGGTTTCCATTTGGGTTTAGCCTGTTTTTCATGAATCCAAAACAATACAAAGTTAATAATTTATTTTACAGACATGAAAAGTGGATCAACCATGGACAAAACATGTCTATGATAGCAATCGGTCAGTGTGCTGTCACTGGAAAATGTGACTCTATACAAAGCACCGTACAGTACAGCACTGCTGTGCAGTATAGAGCCCCAGGTAGTTTTTGTGGCTTTATACCGCATGGATGCATAGGACTGTATGGAAAAGGAAACCACCCAGATTTCTGGTAAAGTATCAACATCTTGTATATGCATGGAAGTCTATGGTTCAGGTCACACCTTACGGAAAAGCTGAGGTTTTTTGAGCCAAAGCCAAGAGTAAATTTTAGCAGAAGGCAGAAACGCTTCCTTTAGATTTCCCATTCTTTTTAAGCCACTCTTGACTTTGGCTCGAAAAATCAAAGGAAACTCTTGAACAAAAAATGCAGCTTTACAGCAACGTGTGGCCTCAGCCTATAGCTGTCCAGTAGGATTGGTCAGGTGTGGTCTAGGAAGCATTTACACGTCAGGTTTTTGCATGCAGCGTTTAAAGCTAAACCAGATGTTAATCATAAGGTGTAGAACACATAAAGGACAGGCGTTACTCCTTTTCTTTTTTCAATCCAATTCTGTTTTTGGCTTCAAAAACCTGAAGGTATAAATGAACAGTAAAGGCTGTTCTGTGATTCTGTTCCCATGGTACTAGAACGCCTATGTGCTGCCTCACTAAGACATGCAAGCTATATGTTACAGAGTAACGCTTCTAGGAGAGACTACCTCCATACACACAGAATCGAATAGATTTACAAATTCAGCAACAATACTCCATACACCTCTGAAGTAGGAGCTTTAGTAAAGGTCGCATGCACATCTATGGTTGCCCTGTTACATCTCCACACATAAAAATAGCTGAAAATACTGCCATGCGCACAAGGTCTAAATGTGCCCCTTTAGGGGTGCTCGCTGGGGGTTACAGGGGGGTGTCATTTCTGTTACAAGTCTAGCATGCAGTTTTCTAGTGAGCACCATAATCTGTCTGGTGTCATTTTAGGGCTACAAAGCCCAGACCAGCAGGGTGTTACATGAGTAAAGCTGCATACTCCATAGGAGTCACAGCACTGACACTTGACCCCGTCCAGAACACATAGAGCATGCTATAGTTGAACCTGTGAGCTCTCAGGTGTTTAAAGATGGAGCCCAAGCTGTGCCCTGCTCCTGTCCCCAGCTCCCCCTCTCCTCCTATTAATGACAGCCTCCCCTCCCCTGCAGCACACACACAGAATATGCATCCTGATCTGCTTGCTTCTGCCATTGACGTCATTCAGGCGTCACATGACCCTGGCCCAGCCAATCAGCACAGAGAAGCTGCTGCAATCTTTTAGCGATTGCTATTCTGTAGCACACACATATCCCCACACACATCCACACACAAGCCCCACAGAACACATAGATACATGCTGCAGGCACACACCGAGCCCGGACGCCCCTCACTGCCCGGATCCAGGGGCTTGTGGCTTCCCTCCTTGGACAGAATATGGATTTAATCAAGTAGAACACTGGAAATGCCCCGGATCCTGTGAGATCTGGAACCTGATACTTTGTTGCAATTGATCTCCTTTTTTTCCTCCCTGCTTGGATTCTGGAGGGAGGACAGGCATATCAAAGGAATAGACCTCTCTGTAGCCTTCACTAGTTGCTATGGATTTTACTAACAGCTCATGTGGGGAGAGTGATCACAGACAGATAGAGGAGAACAAGCCACTGCTGGGGGAGATGTCTGCTCCTGAGGGGGGCAAAATGGGTGCTGTGCCCTGTAGGAGATCCATGGTGCACTTCAATGGGATGAGGTATAAACTGCTGCAAGAAGGAGACATCCAGGTCTGTGTTATAAGACACCCCAGGACCTTCCTGAGCAAGATCCTCACCTCCAAATTCCTAAGGCGATGGGAACCCCACCACCTGACCCTGGCAGACAACAGCCTGACCTCTGCTACAGTAAGTACTGGTGGTACCCAAGGCTATGGGGAGGGTGGGCTCTGATCTGCAGTGGAGCTTGGGGACTCCACATACACATTGTCATTGTTTGGTGTTTTATTTCTATCATGAAAATATTTACACTTATTGTATACTTTGTAGCCATTAATTGTCACATCTACCGTGACAGTCATGAAGTGAGTAGCCTGTAGTAATATGGCTAACAAAGTGTATATAGAGTATACAGAGGCTTATTTACCCCATCCTCCTTTATATCTGTACCAAAGGGTGAGCACTGCGAGAATGGAAAGGTTTGTAGTTTCTAGAGCTCCTCTAAATCCAGCTGTCAATCAGTATTACATTGATAAGTCAACGGGTGATTGACGGTCTTGGTTGCTAAGATGTTCCGCATCAGTCACCAGTTACATACGTGCCTGTATGAAATCTCCATACTGTACGTTGCTTCCTTTAGGGATTGTGATATAAATCCTGGTTTGTTTGACATTTAAAGCCCCTGGTAAAATCCGTAACGAATCTGCATTCTGTATCGTCCTAGCATATACAGTATGATATTGTTGCATTACATATATTGCCATAGGCCATGGTGTCTGATTCTAAATAGATTCATTGTATAAAGGACCTCTGCCCATTTTCTTTAAATCTTTTTTTTTTGTGGTTAATGTATTGGGTCACAGTGGTGACAGATCATCAATGTATTTATTTGTTCCTATCGTGTTGTATGGATGCGTCGATTCATAATTTACCGTTATTAAATCCAAATGTCAGTTTTGTCACTGTGAAATTCTGTCATCTCCTGATGCTCCCAGAGAATCCCCACGCAGCATGTATGTGTTGTGTGGATTGTTCACTGCAGCACATTACAGGAGCACAGTATAATATGTCCACAAAGGATTCTGGGTAATGCACATTGTAGCCACAGTGGACATTATATGAGGGTTACATGGACCAGATAGATTAAAATGTAATTACTCGGAAGAGTCACCGTGCTCCTGTAGATTATTACATATGCTTTATCATATATAATGGCTTTAACTCGCCCTCTATGTGTTAAATGGAGATTATGAATGTTCACGTTTCTGTCTATTGATTTTGCAGAAGATGTAATCTTTATTTTTTTTTGAGCCACGGTATTTGATGATGTGTAAGAATTATTGTTAAAACAAATAATGTGTGCATTATTCTTTCATCAGTGCCCAATAGTTTGCTGTATGGAAAACAATAAATCGTAATAATGCGAATGACTTCATACATAACGGACCCCCTCTGCCTAGTGTGTCCAATGTACCTACAAGTGAATTATCATTTACCACTCATAAGATATAAAACATAAGTCTTGATGCCATGATCAGTACAAATCTACATGGATCTCTGCTCAGATTACTGTAATTTCTGATATGCATTTTAGGGCCCTCATTTTGTCAATCTGCATATGCTTTTTAGATGTGTTTGTGGTAAAGTGAGTCTGTCTGTTGCATTTTTTTTCCTCAATACATTGAAGACTTGTTGCGCATACAATGCCACTATATTACTTAGGATTGCACATTCAAAATTTAGGCATATTCTTGTGCACTGTGCATAAAACCGGTTCAGACATTTTGCTTTCAGATTCCCACTAACATTGCGGAATAAAAAATACCAGAATGAATAGACGTCACAAGTAGTCTTCATATTTGACCTACACATTAGTGTGTGTGTGTGTAGAACTTATTAGACTAACGTTTGCCAAAGTGGTAACAATTTTGGCATATGTCTGACATCAAGATCCCAAAGCCTGAGGCCTAGAGATGTATAAATATATATTGCATACAGTGTATAAATGACAATTTACACCGCTTTGTTGGCCTATATCAGATGTATACTATTACTTTGTATTCCAGGAGGAAATAAAAATGTTTTCTGTAATGCACCTATAAACCTTTTATTGTGTTCAAGAGGTTTTGTTCTTTTGACCTATATTTGGCAGGTTTTTTTAGAATAGGAAAAAGTATAGGATCTCACACCTTTCATAACAGATATATATTGGAGATCTATGAGTATACATTTTTACATTTGCACATTAAACATTCCGACAAAATCAAAGGTTGTATCATTCCCAAAAAAATATATATGCATACAGTCTGTTCCCTTTTTTTGTGGGTTACAAAATTTTACATGTAAATATAGTGGAAATATGGCCTTTACTGTATTTACCTTGATCCTTGCCTTTTTTTTTTACCATAATTACAAAAATACACAAGCAAAAATAAAACTAGTAATGTTTAAGGCCGTATTGATAGATTAAAAAAAATCCTTCCTTGTTCTGTAAGAAATAGTATGTATGTTAATGTGGAATATGACTGTCTTTATATATATATATATATATATATATATATAATTTATTTTTTTTTTTTTATTGCTGTGAGGTTTCTGATTTTTTGTAACTGTGTGTATATATTATTGGAAATTATGTGTGTGGAATCAGTGTGCCATTATGAGCTATATACTAGGCGCCATCCATATACAATATAAATCATGTAAAAGAACATTTTGTAAAGAGTTTTATGAATTACCTTGGTAAAAAATATGGATTTGGAATGACATCCAGGATTTCATGCTGTTGTGATTTCATTTACCGCATGATAATACAAGTTGCAATGTTTTGGATGTGTTGGAGCTCTTTCTAGAGCTAGAGCACTTACCTGTCTCTAGGTGGCTTATTAGAGGATACTATTCTGCTTTTTCTTTGTGGAGAGGCTTGGAAGATGTGCACCCACACACCCCTGATAGGAGTTGTGCTGTTGTCCATAGGTAGCCCTTTTGGTTGGTTACACTGTGAAAACAATGTAGAAGAATGTTACTTGGTTGCATTCACATCTATGTACCAAAAGTCAGCCGTGTATCATGTGATAAAATGTATCAGAGAAAAGAGCTGAATAAATATACTGCATGTTCTACTGAAAACTAGTGATCGTCTCTGTTACACTATCATATATATTACAAGACAGCCTTTGACACTTAGGTCATGCACCATAGTGTATGGAGGTAGTTTTTCTTTTGGAGACCTAACATAAAGACTGTTTTTAGAATATGTGGGTTGAGGGTTCAGTGATGTGTATTTCATGCTTTGGGCCGTATGTTCTCTGCTGACCGATCTTGAATTTGTGTGTTCTCCCAGTCTTTATGTAAATTTTTCACACCAGTGTACAGGGCAACCAGTGTTGGTCAATTGGCTTTTCAGAAATTTGGCCACAGTGTGTTATGGACATTCATTGTAAGCGCCTCTTGAACATGAACAATGGAGACCAAATTATATTTTTTTTTGTTGGAAATCCCAAAATCTTAGTAGTCAGTATGGCTGCAAACCTGCTCCAGTTGTGTAACTTGTTTGGGTTGTTTCCTATTGATGTCTATGAAGGTTAGAGCGGCAGGTCAATTTGACCTGTTGCAGATTTTGCTGCTTTTTTTTCTTTTTTTGAACCAAAGCCAAGAATGGCTACAAAAGGAATGGGAAATATATAGGAAGTACTTATACTTCTCCCTTCTGTTTAGTCCACTCCTGGCTTTGGCTCAAAAAGCTGCAGCAAAATCTGCAACAAAAAAAAGTTGTGTTTCCACAACGTGAGGCCTCAGCCTAAGTCTTCATAACATGGCCTATGCATTGCAGCAATTTCAGTGTTATTTTATAGGGGAAACACATTTAACCTTGTAGCGCTTATGCCAAACCTGCTGCGAGGTACAGTGAGGCTAAGGCCCCATGTAAGATGGAGAAAATAAAACGCGGCAGAAACTCATTGCGTTTTTCATTGCGTTTTTGCAGAGTTTTCCTCTGCAGACTTTCTGCCCCTATTATACCTATACGGAAGATGCCAGCGTTTCCACAGGTATAATTAACTTGCTGCGATTTTCAAAGACGCGGGCGTTTTTGAAAACTCAGCTTTTCCGCTGCAGACTTTTTTTTTGCAATGTGTGGTTAGGATTTCCCAGAATCCCATCCTTTGTAAAATGCAGTGTTTTTTGCCACAGTGAATTCGCCACATGGGGCCTTTAGCCTAAAAGTTTAATGAATGTGATTTAAATAATTCCTATCCATACACTGTAACAAAAAGAAAAATGCTGTGCAAAGTGTCAGTTATTGCTGCGTGCATGGCTGTGGATTTCAGCCTTTGCAGTGCAGAGATATGGGGAAAACCAGTCGATTTTGCTGTTCGCAGACATCCCACAGTGGGCCTGTCATGTGTATCCCTAGCCTTTAAGTTCTTTATTTTCATTATGGTAAATAGAAGTGGGGTGTGACTGCTTTGGTGCTATAGGTTACACTCTTTCGGTGTTGATATGAGTGAAAATCATTATTTGATGTCCCTTGGTGAGATAAAAGTGAAAACAAAGGAATCGTTCTGTGATAAAGCCATACGTGATTTAGTATTGGGATTAATAGTGATCAATGTCTTCCAATGTCAGGGAATATGTGGGATCAACCAGTTGGAATTTAATTTCTCACATTTCAGTGAATATGCACTGCTTGGCTGAGCCGAGTGTGCATGTGTATGGTCAGATCAGCTGAGATTGCTGTAGGCCGAATGAGTGTTCTTAATTGGTTGACCTGCTTTAATACCATACTCCGTATTTGCCGTTTTTCTGGTTCCTAATGTTTTTTCTTTAGGCTAGTTTCACACACCTTCTTTTTTTGGCTTTTTTTTTTTTTTAAATTGAAATACAAAGCACACTACATACATCAAGATACAATTATTCAGATTTTTGGTGTTTTTGGGTCAAATGGAAATTTGAAGCCCCACGTTCTCTTCATTGGTGGGCTTCAGACATTGCACCTTGACCTAACTCCGTGATAAAAGAAGCTGTTGTCAGACCACCCCTTTAATGTCTACTTTCCCTGCTATCTCCAGTTATTTGTTCAGTATTTCCCTTGTGCAGTGTGTTTCTCTGATGCTACAAAAGATTATCTGTGTATCTTGTTGATAATTTTTCATCTTGGTTTGACACTTTAGTTTCCCAGTGTGCAGTGACTGGAGAAATAAGACTAAATATGGTAAACCTATCAAACTTTATCAGCAATGATGGCAGCATGACTTGTCCTGTTGTTCCGAAGTCTATTAAACCTAGTTTATTCAGTTCAGTTGTTGTGGTTTCCATACACAGGTAATAATCTATGCTAGCTGACAGCCAATAGTGGCAGCCATTGCAGTAGGGGTTGTCATTCAGCTTTCCATAAATCTATAACTGTTTGTTGTTATGCAGAATTACACTAACCGTCTCCTACTGTTCTTCCCATCAGTCTTCATTATACTTCTGGGATTCTTATCATGAAGCGGCTCTGCATATAATATCTCTCCTATGATATTGGCCCAGTAGGGTCCCATAGATATTAATGCAAGTCTTCCTATTATTAGTTTTCTATCGTATTTGTTCACTTTTAATATTTATTTAGTGTTATACAGTGCCGCCCTACCCTTCTTATATAATCTGGTCCTGTTGAGAGTGTTTGTGTTCAATCAGAAGTGACTGCACTAAAACAATGAGAATAGGTTATATATCAGGATTGCACTGCCTAGGAACCACATGGAAATAAGCCATGCCATGGCAACCTTGTACTCTGTGCCAAGGTGTATAGTCAGACCTGTTCATTGTTAAACACAATGGCACCATATGATCTTTTATGTAAATATACAGTATCTTGCCATCTTAAAGGGAACCCATCACCATGAACACGCAGTCTGATCTATAGGGAGAATGTTATACAGCAATGGGAATTGAACAAATTGATATATAATTTTGTGGGTAAATTCAGTATAACTTGTCATTTTTATCTTTGTGTTTACTATGCCATGGGGGAGGTCCTATCAGTTATTGACCGCTGTCTCTGCATGCACAGTCATATATACAGGCCTGTCAATCACTTATAGGACCGCCTCCACGACTCCAGCTCAGGTTCTAAGCAAAGAAAAGATCTACATGACAAAGTATACAGAATTTTTTTTTCCCACTAAACTGTATATCCATTTGCTCTGCCTGAATTTTTGAATATGCAAATTAGTCCTCCTTGATGGGGAAAAAGGAAAACTTACTCTAGCTCCAGCGTTTTTAAAGTAGCTTACTATAGATAAAATCCTGGTTTTCAATGAAACCTAGAGACACTGGGGAAGATTTATTAAGAGTGGCGTATCGTGCGCCATTCTTAGTAAAGGCCCCGAATGGCGCAAGGAATGAGTGAAGAGGCCCTGATACCAGAATGGAATTTTATACCATTTCCCGCCTACATTTGCACAATGTGGCAAGCGTGGCGCAGAACGCAGGTTGCTTCACACATTTGGCACAAGAAAGAGCCAAATATCATCCCTCTACATCAGTTTCATAAATCTCCTGTATTGTCTGAGATGAAAACCAAACTAAAGGTACCCAGGCTGTCTCCCTAAGGAATAGTACCCTTTCTGATGCATTTTCATGGTAACAGGTTCAATTCAAATGTACAACTGGAATCTTTATTGTTGTCCTGCCGAAGCTTTCTTGTTCAAGAATAGAATTACAACCTACAGTAAAAACTGACACTTGCACAGCTGTGCTGTAGTAGGATTCCTGTGCTTTGGGTGGATGTTTACATGTGTGTATTCTCTACATATGTGATACAAAATGGTTACAATATGAGCAAGTTTTTATTTTTCTCTTTATTTTAAGCTTGGAGCAGATGATATCGAGGTTCCGCTTATGTCACACAGGGACATCTGTTGTAAAATTAATCTTTAACCAAGGTGCTATGAGTGCAGATGGTAAATACTGTGAGATATTGAAATGACGGCGATAAAACCATCATTTTTACAGGTTTATGACACTAGCTTAAGTACTAGCCATTTTTTATCAGCCTTTTGTTTTTTAAGGATAAAATCCAAGGGGAAATAGCAGTGATTATTGTGATGGAAAGGAGAACTTCCCTTTAGATTAGATGATCTGTATGATCCCTATCAATGGCGAGTCTGTTGGAAAACTCCCAAAACAGACCCCAAACTGGCAGTAGAAATAAGCTCCGCCCCCAATACTACTTAGGCTGATGTGGAAGTGTCATGTGACACTTGTCTGTACTGTTTAATGTCCCGGAGACCTTGAAAGGGGAAGGGGAACGTGTTTTTCTTGCAGACCCATGTGTAATAGGTGCTATTACGCCCTGTAATTCTACCAAATCAGAGGGTATGTTATTTTAGTATTCTGAACAGAAGTGACTCGATAATGTCCTCCTGCCTTGAAGTAGGTTGCCATGGGTTACAGCACCTTTTCTCGTGTCGCTGTGCTGCCTCTGATGGTTTTATCCTTTTTCCTCCTCTTGATTACTGCAGAAATTAAATTGAGGCTGCGAGGACGAGCGGAGCGCAGTGATTGTTAGGACAACATCCACCGTCACCATGGAGATGCAGGGTTTCTGTGTAGGCCTTTTCAGGTCTTCTTTTATAAGAGAGCCAAAGACCATATTTGCATTTGTTTGTGGAAGAAAATGAAATCTTTAACCCCTTTACTACCACAAACAACAAAACAATATATGGGGGAGGGGGGCATCTTTTAAAGAGAAGAAACATAAAAATGAATGTATCAGCCGGGTGCCAACTATACCTAAGAGGCACCATTTTTTTCATTGGCACCTGTGTTTTTTTTTTTTTTTTAACATGCTGGAGTGAAAATGTGAAAACTTGTAATAGAAAAACTATTGACTATTTAACTTAAGGACTGAATTTTTTTTAATCTTGTATGTCAATTATTTCTCTGCATCTGAGAGATGTCCATAGTTGGCCATAGACTGTTGGCCAGATTTGTCCCCTAACCAGTCATATAACCAATAGATGTCCCCCAAAGGATATAAATGAGTGTACCGATACTGGTTGTAAATTTGTGAATACCTTTGACCTTTACTGCCAGAATTTCTTAGAGGCACTATTGGGTGCACAGTGGTGGCACAGGCACAATGGGACGGACACCTTTGGCAGAGGCACTATGTGGCACACACCTGTAGGAGAGCCAGTAGGAGGCAGGGAGGCACATATCTTTGGCACAGGCACCATGGGTGTATACCTGTGATGGACGCTGTATGGGGCGCATTGGATGGCTTAAAATATAGCCTTTTCCATCACCGTTTCTTCTAGTGGGAGATACGCTTGGGTTGTCCATACATTTGTGTTAAATGTCTGGATCTGCAGACGGGATTTTCATATTTAAGCAACTTTAGGCTGAGGAAACACACTGCAGAAAAGCTACATTTTTAGTTGCAGATTTTGCTGAGTTTTTGAATATATGGCTGTAATATAATGCTTTTATATCTGGTCACAGATACAACTTATATGTTGGGAGATGCCACCAATCTCTTCTATATTTATATATAGACATCTGAATATAATAAAGAATAAAAAAAGTTAAACCACTGCATTATTTTTGTTCCTCTCAAACTGTCCACAGTGTATTGCACAATTGATCACAAGCACAAGATGTTGCTCAAAAACAGATTTTTTTATTTATTTATTTTTTTTAGAAGTTTCAGTCTGCGTAAATGATGCTTCCATTTTCTATTCCTTAAAGTGATTTTCCTATGAAGAAAACTAGATTTAAATGTGTAGACCATTAAAAGTTGAAACATTTTTGCAAATATAAATAAGGAAAAATTTTGCAGAGTTTTAAAGATTTCCTTTAAACATCTTAGTGTGACAATCTGTTGTCTTGATCGGTTGCCAATGGATACAACCATGAATGAAGGAACTTTGTATAGTCTGGTACTTGTTAGAAACCCAGCTATGATTTCCTTGTTGTGGACATGTATACGGGCAGGGATTGTGCATATATAAGAAGATAACCGGCCACAATAAGGAAATCATGGCAGGGTTTCTGACAAGTTCCTGCATTCATGGTAGTATCCACTGGCACCCAATCAATGAAATAAAAATGTCATTCTGAAAATGGTTAGCGAAAATCTTTAAAACCTCAAAATTTTTAATTTGGTTATATTTTCAAAAATGTTTTGAAATTTGAAAATTTTAATTGTCTACAAATTTATATATGGCTATGTTCATGGGAATAAACATTTAATGGTATCTATGAGACGTCTGGTGGTCTACCATCTACAGAACATTAGGGATTTAGGCATCTAACATGATTGTTTATGTTAAGAAAGGTGCCAGTTGTCAGTGGAAAATGGTCTAAAAGGGCTTTCAAGGACCGTCCAAAAACTCTTTAATGGGATTAGTACAAGAAGTTTGGAAAAGGGGTTGCTCACACACTAGCTTGCATTTTTGCAACTCTAATAACCTCCAGAGACATGGGGGGGGGTGGGATTTATTAAGACTGGTGTTTCCTATGGAAGTTTTAATCAATCCTCCCAATGGTGTGAGATGCGATTGAATTATTAAGAGACATCGGCCTCTTATTTCTGGTGCATTTCGTGCTGGAATTGATATCAGCCCTTCTATGCTCATTTTCTTAAAAAGTGACCAGCAGGGCACACATCCAACATTTTGGCACATAAAAAAAAAAAAAAGATGTGCGTCACATTTATGCCAGAACATTGGCATACAAGGTTTATTAAATTCCCTATTATTTTAATAATATCAGCTATTTTTAGAAGGTGAATAGAAGATTTACACTTATGGTTTTGTACCTGTGATTTGCACTATTAAATGTTGGCTGAGAAATGCTGATCTTGACCTGCAACATAGAAGCTTGAGGTGAGATAATGTCTGACTTACTCAGGTTTGCATAGCTCTTTGTGGTCATGGAGGGGTTAAACCACAAAGTTATCTTCACAGGCTCTCTCACATCCTGTTTTCATTGTCCCTGCAATTACAGCAAGTCTTCTGTTCAGCCCTGCAGATAACACAAAGCCTCCAGCAGCTCTGTCAGGGCCACTGTCCCAATAGTGCATTTTAATATTTGCAAACTCCATTTGCCAGATAACTGCTCGCTTGGGGACAAAACCTGATCCACTCCCTGAGGGAGAATGGGATGTTTGTTATGTCAACACAGTTAAAACTGTAACCGCAGTTAAGTCCTATAATTTGAGCAGGGTATATTCATCAGATCCGGTTCTTTTTAATGTGTTTTTTTTATTTCAGATTTGTGTTCTTGCCTAAAGTGCATGTACAAACTGCAGGAGGTTCCCCCAGCAACCAATCAGATCTCAGCTTTTATGTATACACTCCAGGTCTGGAAAACAAAGTGATCTGGTTGGTTGCCTCTGCCCTAGTTTTCTTGCATGACTTGTATCGGATTTTGAGCTATGCATAAATGTTAGTCCAAAACTTTATTTGGGACATTTCTTACCCTTTAGAAGTAAAAAGAATTGTTTGTTGTGGAAACACAACAGCTTTCTGTAAATAACCCACCCCACATCCCCTTTTACAGTGGTTAGCTTTACTCGGTAAGGCTCTGTTCACATGAACTTGAAAAATGGCTGCCTGATGCTGTACAAAACTCGCTGCAATTACATTATCTGCCCTCCTTAAAAAGACATATGTACGTTTTTGACCGCTGAATGGCCACTATCATGTTAATAACAGCCTAAGGACTTCAGTAGTTGGATGTCTTCCACCTGTCTTAGGGTCTAAGATGGAGTCCACCACCACCAGAATCGCTTCTAAACCACTTATATGCTGGTCACCGACATAGTGACCATACCTTTCTTGTGTCAAAGACCCATCTTTTTGCTGAGAAATTCAACTTTATATTATGAGCAAATAAGCACCATAAAAAGAAGATGGTGCTCCAGCAGATGTGACCCCGTCCCAAGTACACCAAACAGCTCTTTTACATATGGAATGAAAGCTGAAATACCTAGCAGCAAAATTGCACTTTGATACAAAAAAGGTATGTGCAATAATGTGAGTAACTGCCCCTACGACAGCAGATAAGAGGTTTAAAGGCAGTTTTGATAGTGGTAGACTCCCTCTAACACCTAAACAAGGTTCTGCAGACATTAACTTAGGTCAGCTTTAGATTTTATGGAAGTTTTCAGTTCTGGATGTAGCAGGGAAAATACAGACCCTTACACTATGAAATCAGGAAGTGCAGCCATATTGATTTTATTTTTTGTACTAGTTTTTAATGGAAATCCCTCGTAGGGTAAGTTTCTGCTGCGGTCACATTCATCTGACTAGGGTGTGCCCAAATCTTTGTACATGCTGCAGAAACAACCCCATTCATTTGAATGGACATCACAGACCTTTCCATAATAAATCAGCTGCATGTGAATATACTCTTAGGCTGTGCAGAAGCAGAACAACATATCCTTTTGGATCATTAACTTGCTCCCAGCAGCAGAGACAATATATGGCTGGCCAAGCAGGGCATCAAATTCTACATAATCCTATGGCTATTGAGAGTTTACAGGGCACGATTTCTATAATTACTAAGAAATTATCTAAATGAGTATTCCCATCTGCAACATTTATGGCATTTCAACAAATGTACATGCCACATCTGGGACCATCAGCTGTCGGTATTTTTGGCATATCCTGTGAATATGCCATAAATTATGTGGATAGGAATCCTCCTTTATGTAGCCCTCTTAATATAGCCATGTTTTTGCCTCTAACTGTTGAAGTATAATATTTTGGGAATAAATTATTTTCAGCTTGGTACCATGTGGCTTTGGATATGAAGTGGGTAAAGTGCACCATGGTTTAAATTTCCTCTACCAGTGGTAAGAACCAAAGTGTCCTATGTCGGCACCTCGGAATCGTGCACTGGACTTAGCAGTTTGTATCTTCTTAAGAGTTTATATTTTAAGCAGTCTGGCATTTGATCTTAAGAGAAAGGTCACATCACTATTTCTGAATTAATAGTTTAAGATTCTGAAATCTTAAAAATGTCCCTATACTTGACTGTGCTTTTCGAGATTTTATCTGCCCAGAGCAAAACCAAAGATGGTATGTTGTCCTATGATGGACATGTCTGAACAGTGAACTTCGCGCAGCCAAAGGACACCCAATCCTGAGAATGTTTCTAGTGCCAGCCATACAGTGGCCAGTCATCCAAACATATGTAGTCCTTTTTTTTTTTTTTTTTTTCAATTAAAATGGATATGAGTAAGGAAGTAATAATTGATCATATGCAATGGCCCATGCAGTACATATCGTAGAGAGACTAAGTATCTTCATTTCAGTGAATGGGGTATTCTAAAGCACAAGAAGAGTACGAGACTCCACCAAATAAAAGATTCATTGCTTTAGTTGGAGCACATAAGCAAATAACAGCAATGTTTCGGCATGCAGGCAATCCTTAAGCTGTAAACATACGTTTTGAAGAAGGCCTTCATACCAAAATGCTCCTGTATTTGCTTTTGTGCGCCAAATAAAGCAGTGAATGCT
This sequence comes from Leptodactylus fallax, assembly GCA_947044405.1. NCBI lineage: Eukaryota > Metazoa > Chordata > Amphibia > Anura > Leptodactylidae > Leptodactylus > Leptodactylus fallax. The sequence goes on from CAMRHE010000088.1 coordinate 4,712,161, forward strand.
GCATCTGGTAGTATCTTGAAGTCTTCTTGGTTTTCTTTGGTGGATCAAGATGGAACTGGTGCAGAACTGTTGGTACTAACATATTGACCCTTGAAGTAAATTGTTTAGGTAATATGGAAACTCTCTTACTTGATACTGGAATATCCATTGCTAGACGGAGCTCAGTGAGCCCCTGGTGCATATCAGTTATTAACCTGGGTGCGTCATTTGTAGTGTTATGCGTTGTATATGACATATTCAGCTTTCTGCAAAAGACTTGTGGATGTCACTAAAGGCATCATTTTGACATTTAATGGCCTTTTGTCATCAGATCAGAATGCTGTGTATATGAGCAGACCTTTGCTTTTCTCTGTATTTGAGTTATGATAAGACTGATCTGTTTTTTATGTATGCTATGGCTTGAGGTTTCATGTTAGAGAGCAGACTAGAACAGCTGCATCCTGGAGACATGTTCTCTTCCCCTGTCCAAGAGGAAGTTGCATAGCGCATATCTGAATTACAGCTTCTGTTGAGGACATTTTTCCCAGTACTCTTGTTACATGTACTGTGAACTGTTGGGAGCGCTATAAATTCCTACACCTACTATGGTACTGATGAGTAGTTTGGTTGAATGTTCTCCAGATGATTGTCTTAAGGTTGGAGGAATGGACAAGCCTACAGTCATGGACAAAAGTTTTGAGAATGGCACAAATATTATATTTTCACATGATCTGCTGCCCTCTGGTTTTTATGTGTGTTTGTCAGATGTTTTTATCACATAGAGAAATATAATTGCATTCATATTATGAGTAACAGAAGCTTATATTGACAGTTAGAATGAGTTAATACAGCAAGTCAATATTTGCAGTGTTGACCCTTCTTCTTCAGGACCTCTGCAATTCTCCCTGGCATGCTCTCAATCAACTTCTGGACCAAATCCTGACTGATAGCAGTCCATTCTTGCAGAATCAATGCTTTAATTTTGTCTGAATTTGTTGGTTTTTGTTTGTCCACCCGTCTCTTGATAATTGACCACAAGTTCTCAATGGGATTAAGATCTGGGGAGTTTCCAGGCCATGGACCCAAAATCTCTATGTTTTGTTCCCTGAGCCATTTAGTTATCACCTTTGCTTTATGGCAAGGTGCTCCATCATGCTGGAAAAGGCATTGTTGTGCGCCAAACTGCTCTTGGACGGTTGGGAGAAGTTGCTCTTGGAGGACATTCTGGTACCATTCTTTATTCATGGCTGTGTTTTTAGGCAAGACTGTGAGAGAGCCGATTCCCTTGGCTGAGAAGCAACCCCACACATGAATGGTTTCAGGATGCTTTACAGTTGGCATGAGACAAGACTGGTGGTAGCGCTCACCTCTTCTTCTCCGAATAAGCTGTTTTCCAGATGTTCCAAACAATCGAAAAGGGGATTCATCAGAGAAAATGACTTTACCCCAGTCCTCAGCAGTCCACTCCCTGTACCTTTTGCAGAATATCAGTCTGTCCCTGATGTTTTTTCTGGAGAGAAGTGGCTTCTTTGCTGCCCTCCTTGAGACCAGGCCTTGCTCCAAGAGTCTCCGCCTCACAGTGCGTGCAGATGCACTCACACCTGCCTGCTGCCATTCCTCAGCAAGCTCTGCACTGCTGGTAGCCCGATCGCGCAGCTGAAACACTTTTAAGAGACGGTCCTGCCGCTTGCTGGTCTTCCTTGGGCGCCCTGGAGCCTTTTTGGCACCAATGGAACCTCTCTCCTTGAAGTTCTTGATGATGCGATAGATTGTTGACTGAGGTGCAATCTTTCTAGCTGCAATACTCTTCCCAGTTAGGCCATTTTTGTGCAGTGCAATGATGACTGCACGTGTTTCTTTAGAGATAACCATGGTTAACAGAAGAGAAACAATGATGGCAAGCACCAGCCTCCTTTTAAAGTGTCCAGAGGTGTCATTCTTACTTAATCATGACAGATTGATCTCCAGCCCTGTCCTCATCAACACCCACACCTGTGTTAATGGAGCAATCACTGAAACGATGTTAGGTGGTCCTTTTAAGGCAGGGCTGCAATGATGCTGAAATGTGTTTTAGGGGATAAAGTTCATTTTCTAGGCAAATATTGACTTTGCAAGTAATTGCTGTTAAGCTGATCACTCTTTATAACATTCTGGAGTATATACAAATTGCCATTAGAAAAACTGAAGCAGTAGACTTTGTAAAAATTAATATTTGTATCATTCTCAAAACTTTTGGCCATGACTGTATATGCACCGGCATACATGATCAGTGCAACTTTTTGTGCACAGTGATATTCTTTCCTAGAAGCAATGCTACTAGGGAAGAATACCTCCAGTCATATGGAGTCCATAAGAGCATGACACTATTCAGAGACATATGTAGGCACATTGGAGGACATAAGCACCTCTTAAAAAACTATTATAGCTACGTACAAAACAGAGTTGTAATGTGGCCATGTGCATGAGCCCTTGTTTCCATAGTAAAGGAGTATTCTCATCTGGAACATTTTTGGGATATCGACAATATATACCACAAATGTCCATCAGAGGAATGTCCTACCTTTGGGACACAACCTGTCTCAAGAATGAGGGATCCTTGATCTTGTGACCACTGTGAATGGAGGAGAGGTGGACAAGCATGTGTTGCTCTCCCCATCCATTTATATGAGAGTTCAGAATTTAGCATCTTTGGTTCTTTTTTCTTTCTTTGGGATAGACTCCTTAGACTAAATAAACCCTCCTGTACATATTGTCACCCCTTGCCAAGAAATACCTTTGAAAGACGAATAACCTCCATCCCCTTTAATTCCAGACAACCTGGGAACAATTTGTGATGTCAAAGAAACCCTTTAATATAGTGCGTCATACTCCCAAGGTTTGCAGTATGCTGTAGTATGTCATAGAGACCACCCATTTATAGTATATTAACATCATGGTTTTACATCTGTTTAGTAGTTCTGTTTAACAGATGCAAAAGACAGAAGCAAACGAATGGCCATTCGTTTACATAGAGACCATTTTAAAAAACTTATCCTTTTCTTTCCATTTTTTTTTTTTTTTTTTTTTTGAAACGCACAAAATCATAGTTTACCATACCAAACAGATTTTTTTTTTTTTTTTTTTTAATCATTGATCTGTATGTAAACTGATGACCATCCATTTTTTGCTTCTTCTAAACGGAAGCTAAAAAATGTGATGTAATGGACCCTAGACTCAGGATAGATGTTGGTGCAAGCCAAACTGGGTTGGTCTTCTTTATTTGCGAGCTTATACAATGAGAAAGGACAATGGTCCTTTCTCTAAAGCGGTGTTCTGGGTGGTGAACATGTTAACGATACATTTATTTAGAGTAAAAATGTCATGTTCCCATCAATAAATACCTTCCATGAAACTTGTAGGACCGCCTTATACACTTATTATGCTATGCATTGGTGGTCTTCTTATATCTATGCCACACGAGAAAATATTAAATCCTGCTTTGCATCTAATGTCAAATAACACTTTCCATAGTACTGTGTGGACATATTCAGGCAGTTAAAATCCTGTCTGTGTCCCAACAGCAGATGTTGGGGGAAGAGTTGGCAGGACACCTTAGATAGTTGGCCGGTCCCCTCGAAATTGGCAGACTTGGACGACAGTCATCTAATGTCTATGGCCAGCATAATTCTAAAACTTTTACTATAAAGTGTTAACAATAGGGAGTTTCACAGCTCATTCCATATAAGCTAGTTGGCTAATAATAGAACCTGGGTTCAAGTACAGGATGGCAGGCCAATATTCACATTATGGGGCAAATACCAAGATGTAATCTACTAGCAGATTTCGTCACCTTGATTTACATGTCATCCTGAACTAGCAGACTCTGTCACCACATAAATTGTGCACATCCTAATATTCACAACTGTATGAATCTGTAGTAAGTATTTATATCTGAAACAATGTACATATTGCTGGCTTCTGATATATCATTTGTGGTGGTATATATGCATGCCTAGGCCCTTTTACGGGGCTGATGTTCGGGTGAATGGCCTTTCCTAGGAACGCTCTATTGTAAACAAGGCAGAAATCTGCTGACAAGTGAGCTAACTCTTATGTCAGCTGATCACATCTTATATGGGGAGAGGAATCATTGTTAGCAGCATATCTCCTAGTGTATATAGGGGATGTGCTGCCTGTACAGCAACCAACGACTGCATTAACAATACAGATGTAAAGGCCCTGTAAACAATCGCAATCTTTGGTTGTATGGCACTCCTTTTGGCTAGAAATCAGCTTGTGTAAATCTACGTTTACTTTGCATGTTTATTTACACATCTACATTTCTGTTATGGCTGGAGGTCGATTTATATGTTATATGTCCAAACACCTTCATTCACCTGCCCATGTAAAGAGACTGAGCAGTTTTTGGACCATATAATTGGCACTTTATCAGTGGAGACATATGTAGGTTTGTGTCATTAAAGCTTAGTAAATCTACATGTCCCAACTGATGCAGCATAGTTGTACTTTATACATTGCCGTCTTCTGATACCCCTAGCAACAGGGTGCATGGTGAGGTTTTTTTGGCTAAGTGTCATCCATTTTTACGTCTATTTTTAGTAGCCTTTTTTTTTAAAAAAAAAAAATAAAAATAAAAACAAAAAAAAACAAAACGGATAAAGATAGGGTTTATGTGACAGACAGAAAAAAAAATGGACGTGGTCTGTCCTGTGAATACATTCATCCATAGTGACATAGTAAATGAGGTTGTCTACCAAAATCTAAAACCTTTAATATTTTTGTGCTCAAGAAAGACATCCAGGCTCTCTTTGAACTTGCACAATGAATCCACCATCACTACATTTTGTGGCAGTGAGTTCCATAACCTAACTGCTCTTACAGTAAAGAATCCCCGTCTATGTTACTAGTGAAATTCTCTTTCTTCTTTGCGTAGAGGATGTGCCTTTGTCACTGTCACTGGCCTAGGTGTAAAAAGATCATTCAAAAGGTCTTTGTGTTGTCCCTTCATGTATTTATACATTGTTATTAGATCTCCCCATAGATGACTTTTTTCTAAACTGAATAACCCCAAGTTTGTTAATCTCTCTATACTCGAAAACACCTATTCCCCTACTTGTCTTGGTCAACCCTCTCTGCCCTCTTTCTAGTTCATTTATGTCCGTATTTTATATTGGGGCCCAAAATTTGCGTGCAATAATCTGTGGGGCCGTACCAGTGATTTGTATATAGGTGTATCTATGTTCTTCTCATGAGCCTCTATACCTCTTTTGAAGCATCCCATAATTTTATTTGCCTTGGTGGCAGCTGTCTGGCACTGGTCGCTAAAGATAAGCTTACTGTCCACCAATATCCCCAAGTCTCTTTCACTGGAAGTCTTACCCAGTAACTTACTATTAAGTACATAATCATACATTTTATTTATTCGACCAAAATGCATAACTTTACATTTGTCTACATTAAACTTAATTTGCCAAATCCTGCCCATGCTTCCAGCTTCCTTAGTCCCCCCTGTAATATTCTACGATCCTCCTCATTTTTGATTACCTTACAGAGTTTAGTATTATCTGCAAATACAGACACGCTGCTTTGTTGTAAACCCTCTACCAGGTCATTAATAAAGATATTAGAAAGTAGAGAACCCAATACTGCCCCCTGTGGCACCCCAGTGGTGACTGGTAACAAGCACTATCTCTTTTCTATCATTGAACCAGTTGTGAACCCACATGCATATGTTTTCCCTCAGGCTCAACATTCTCATTTTCTATACCAACCTTTTATGTGGTACATACTAACCTTTTATTGTTTTTAAAACTGCCATGTGACGGCTGTTGTGTGAATAAGGCCTTGGTCAAGTTATGGCCATTTTTAGAATGGGTTGGGGCATTGGGGCAGATTTATGAAGATTGGTATTTTCAGCACCAGTCTTCATATCCCCTGTATCTGCAGAGGGTGTGCCTCATTTATGAGGAGGCATATGCTGCCTCATAAATCAGACGCAACCTTTGCCGGGCCGTGCATCTGCACTGTATTCTATACCAGCTTCTAGATGGCGTAGCTTTACGGGATAATTTATGCTAGTAAACAGGCGTAAATGATCATTAATCTGGTGGGGCATGTGGCTCTGACCACACCAGGCCACCTTCCAGGAAAGTGGCGAGGGTAGCGTAAAAGAGAAAAAAGTTGCATATGTTTTTCACAGTCATTCATGTGCATGTACTGGGTGGCTACATGTGAACACTACATCATTCTGTTACTTAAGCACTATATATATCACTATATAGAATAGAAATACATGTGGTTACGGTTTATATTACAGTTCATGGTGAAAAATTGCATGACTGCAGAACTTCTATCAGAAAGGAATTTGTGTGTGCAATCTTGTGACTTCTTGTGACAATCTTAAGTCATCATGAGTATTGCATTAAGATTCTTATTAGAAGTAAATTGTTAGTGAATACATTTTGCTGCAACATCCATAACTGCCTGGCTGGGTGACTACTTTATATCCGTGCATCAGATATATTGTTATAATGTAAATGTTACAATAGGTACGGACTCCAGTCATGTTCCTTCTGTGAGGTTCCCCTCCTATTGTTACATGTGAACAGCCAGTCTGGTGGCACTCACATGCGGCTTCCTTCTTTTGTGCTATTGGTTGGCATCATGGCAATGAACATTTCCTATCTGCACATTATATGTATAGATATGCATGTACACGGATATACATATATGTATAGATGTGCATGCAACATCATTCTGAATAACCATTAAAATGCATATAAAACGCAGAGATGACTTGTGTCTAATGACCATCTGCAAGGGACCCAAAGAAATTAAATCTCTAAATCCCTGTGCTGTCTATGTGATGGTCACCCCGCTTCCTAAAGGTCTATAAGCAGCTCCCTCATCATCCAGCCCAGGGCTGTGGAGTCGGTACGCCAAAGCCCCGACTCCGACTCCGACTCCTCAATTTCCCCTGACTCCGACTCCAACTCCGACTCTGACTCCACCAAAATAGGCACCGACTCCGACTCCACGACTCCGACTCCACAGCCCTGAGTCAAGCAGTCACTCTGTGTCCTCGGGCTGTGGGTGGGTCTCCAGCACAATTACAGATAAAGTCAAGCTTTTCAGTCCTCACAATCACAACACTTGTATCTTTTGCTTACTCCAGATAATGGTGCTAAACCTTATAGGTTCACTCAGAACTCAGTCCCATCATTATATGAGGAATAGAACAGACCTTTACAGGACATTTCATCATTTTCAACATTTCATCATTTTCCCAAATTCTTATGAAAATATATTCAGCACATACTGCATTGTACTACTAACTGTACCAATTTATTATATATTTTGGGAGTCGGAGTCGGTCCATTTTATACCGACTCCGACTCCACCAAAATAGGCTCCGACTCCACGACTCCGACTCCGACTCCACAGCCCTGATCCAGCCCAGGCGTTACAAGCTGAAGCTGTATTTGGTTTGGAAAATACATAATGTAGATGTAATGGTCATTTTATTCTTCTTTTACTTTTCTAAAGGAAAAAGTACAGCATTGGAGTGAAAACAGTGGCATCTATAGAAGTAAACCTTGGGCTGTCATGTAAATAGGGTCCATAAACTTAGGACCAGCAAGTAAATTGAAAAGCATATACTCCGCGGCACCCAAGTTTTCTCAAAGATTTGAGGACACCTTGTAAATGGCTTTTTGTTTCCATTAGTCATTTGTTGCTTTAAGTCAGACCTTTGCTTCATGCGAGACACCATTTTGATAACTAATTGGAGAACCAATGTTGCTTTCTGTGTACACTTAAATTTGTACCAGTTTGGATTGGATGGTAAACCCAGATCTACAGTATAGTAAATTTTGGGCAGTTGCATTAGGTAAAAATGGGCCAGACATGGGATATACAGTAGTTATCAATTTAGTTTTTAAGACATCCACCCTGTGGCCCACTTTTACATAAACCTAGACAACCCCTTTAAATAATGAGTATGGCTTCAGTAGAGGGTAGTAATGCCCATTTTCTATGGTTGTATCGCATTGGGTCAGGCAGCTCTGAATTCCCCAGCATTCTCTGCCATTCAAGTGATCATTGTTGGCTAAATCTGTCCCATAGTACAAGATCATTTCACATTACTCGCAGGTCTTGTAAACAGTTCAGCCTAGGACTTTTTCCTTGGCACTAAAGTGATTTTTGGAAGGTGTTAGATGTTAAAATACCTGACAACGAGCCAGTTTACTTATCAGCCTCAGCTTCCTGAGTTTCCAGCCCTGCTTAGGTTTTATTCAGTCATTGCTAACTGGGTGCTCCAGATTTGCAGCCTGATATTTCTTTTTCTTACATAATATCCGTCACAGCAAGAACCAGGGGAAAAAGAAAAGAAAAAAAAAAAAGAAATGAAACTGTACAATCTTAAACCACATATATTCTGGCATTAAGATGAGTGGTTATAGCATAGTGTAATAAAGTGTTAACCTATGTTTTACATAAAAAAGAGCCTCTCTTCTCTATGGGATGTGCCTGATATTCCACATAGGACCAATTAAGTGATTGGATTTAATCTGCAGTATCATGGGTAGCCCATGGACAAGAGTGGCGCTGTGTCTGGACCCAAGGACAAGAGTGGTACTGTATCAGCCACTGCAATATATGGTGTATTAGAATAGTACTTTAGGTAGTTGTTATATTATTACTACTGAACATGAGTTATTAATATGTATATATACCTACTATAGGCTCCCTGAATGGTTACATGGGAATGATTGTAGCAGATGCTACAATGTTATCCTGAACATAATCTTGTATAACAGGACGTTTTAGGTTTTCTGTCTCTTACACATGGCCCCGATTATGGGTCCCAGGTATAGATGAAATGCATAGAACTGGTCTATTGGAGAGTAGGACATGGAGCTATTATATGTAACAAATAGGGGATACATGTTTCACCAGAAGATGAGAGGTTTGTACACCACTTGTTGGCTTTAGATGTTAACCAGTGAAGTTTGACATGGACGTCCTGACACAAGTCTGTGAAATAATTTTCTCACCCGTGAAAAATGGAAAGTAATGGGATAAACTTGAGTCACGCCAGTGATAGTTTGAAAAGACGAATCTTCAGGTGTGATCTGGCACATACACCATCGTTGATCCTGCATTTTTCATGACTTTTCCATGATCTATTACTACTATTGCTATTTTTCTAGTGATAACCAGGAGAAGGGAGTATTTTACATCTAGATTCCTGAGCAGTGCTTGAAGGGGTCATGGCCTGCATACAGATTGCACCTATGCCCTACAGGAGAAGCCTAGAACATATTTTTCTGGATGTTGAACTTTTGAGGGTTGTATAGGATCTTCACTACTCAAAAAGCATTCTTTTTAGGTTTTTGCACATAGTTTCATCTTAGGTTTTCATAGGTGGATTTCTGTTAAGATATCTATTGACTTTGGATAATTGCTGGTAACCGAAATACTTTACTAAATGTCATATGCCCTCTGCCCCCTCATATTGCATGGTTTTGCAATACAGTGGGTTGTAAGAGGGAATACCAGCCAATACGTATCTCCGAGGAAGATAGTAGCATTAACAGTGGAAAAAAAGCTTTTCATTCCAGTTTTACCTTGGTTGAAAGGATTAGAATAGTCCGAATTCACTGACCGACTGTAATGCCCATGGGCAGCTCAAAGTAGTGTGTCCCGATGACCGGTGCTTTTTGTTTCAGTTTACTCTCAGTAATGTTTGGGATATGTCCCTTTGCTTTGTGTTGACCTCTATGAACTCTGTAATTAATGTCGGTAATTATGGTTTCCGACCGGTAGAGTCGCAGCGTTTGGTAAAGAACTCTTTTTAATAATAGGAGGTAAGCCGCAACACCTTCCAGTTGGCATGAGTGTAATATGAAGGACATATTAATGTTAAGGTGTTTCTGGGTTTTGTTTTACTGTAGACAGTCTTCTAGAGATCCCAGATGATGAGTAGTTATTTCTCGTGCTGACCTGGTCTATACCAAGAAGTGATGGTTGTATAGTACTTTCACAAGAATATTTCTGAGTAATCAAAAAGAATATGTATGATCACATAGTCCTTATTTTTATATCTGACTAGGCTAGAGAACGTGAATGAGCTTGAATCTCAAGCTGTTTTACATCATAAAGAAGAGTCTGAAGATGGTTCCATGGTGGAGGGTAATGCAAACCAGATGTTTCTCATCTTTAGCATTCCTTCAAAATGTTCTCGCCACAAGATATTTGGTCTTAAATTGTAGCTCGCATGCCAAGTCTAGAAATAAAGCAAGTTTTTTTGAGCTGATCTTAGACATTTCATCCTAATCCAAACCCAAATAAAGCATAAGTGACAACCTCAAGACTATGCAGTCATATTTTTCTTCACTCCATTCCCTCAAGTCATTGTAGGTCAAGCCTTTTTTTTTTTTTTTTTCAAAACCTCTTTTGAGCACCAGTAATGGAGAGGCCCCTAAGTATACATTGTATAGCTCATTACTTTGTCTTTCCAGGTATTAATTTCTGAAAATTATTATTATTGTTGCTTACTTTTTGGATTTTTAAGATTTTGTCTTCACTGATACATGAATGTGTATGGAAGTCTATCATTCTGCTGGATTGAGGACTGTGTTGGTTTTATGGATGATTTTATATTTAAATAGGACCTTTCACTACCTCCAGCAACTCTAACTATTTGTAATCTTTAGTTTAATACATACCGCACCACTGATTCCAGTGCAGTTGGAATGTTTTCTCTCTCATCCACCATTCCTGAGCAATCAGTGCAGTCAGGCTTGTTGATTGATATGCTAATTAGGCACCCTACTGTCAGGTGGGTGGTCTCAGAATATCTGCTTTAGCCCAGGAATGCCCATGACAGTAGAAAACCTAATTAGTATATTGAGTGCTGAAACTACCTGCACTGAATCGGTGGAGCAACACTTATTGAAGGATGCCAAGTTGAAGGAGGTGGTGAAAGGTTCTCTTTAATATGGTCAGACAGTTACCTATTTCATATTGCACCAGAAATTGGTAAATGTGGAATGTCATGTTGCTGTGCAAGGAATACCCCTCTTGAGCCTGCTTCCTAAAAGCCAGAATGGAGAGGCACTGACGTAGAGCCAATCTGGTGGGCCAAGCTACCGTTCTTCTGAATATCTGGTGTACCAACGTTTCCCTGCAGTGCCCGGTGTAGGAAAAATGTGTAGCTGCCTAGAGATTCCCTCAGCAACTACAGCTGATGGGGTTTCTGAAGTCAGACCTATGACCTTGTCTTCCCATCTGAAAAAGGTTGCTTTTAAAAGACAACCTATTGAATGGAACCATCAGTGTAACTACCTTTACTTGTGTACCAACTAAGGATGTTTAGTAGTGTCATATATCAGATTTTCTGTGCAAAGGACAATCCTCAGACTAGTGCTAAACAACTGGGATCCACCATCTTGTTTTTTCTCCATAAATAGAAAAAACTTGCCCCTCTACCTCCAGCCCTTACAGTACCTGCTGTGGCTTTAGTCATGCCCATGCTCTATTCCCCCTGATAAATAGCAATAAATCCTATAATTTGAAACATTTTACATACTCTCATAGTTTGAGAATTTTCACACTTACATTGAGGATTGTATTAATAGGTTATTTGCGTTAGACAGTTTATTTATAGGTTTTAGAAGCTTTTAACCCACATAGCTAAAATACCATATATTCATTTGTACATGCATTATGAACTCTATTGAATATGTATGGCTGCCTTTATGAAAACACAGGGGACATACTAACATGCTAAAAATACATCCGGTATATAACTCTGCTTTATTTAACTGAGGGATGTAGAAAGTGATTACGCTCTCGTCTCCCCCCATGCCCTAGTGACGTCTGTTGGAAGTGTTCTAATTTGGCTGCAGAAGCTGCCAGCATAACCCTGCACTCTGCCCTCAGCTTTGTTGATGCCAGTGGTTAAACTACATGGGCTTTGATAGAGGATTCCATAAACTCCACAGCTAGACGTCCCAAAATCACTGTCAGACTTTGCTTGTATAGTGAGCAGAGGATTTTTTGTTTGCATTTCCTTTTACCTGTTGTCTTTTAGGGTGTGTTTGGTTTGCTCATAACGTTCTCATATGAGCGGGAGACCAACTTTATTCTGTGTAGACCAAGATTACTCACATTACTTTTTCTCATGCATTGCAGGATTTTATACTAGAATCATTTGTTTTTGCTGTGATTTTTGAGGATCCATAGCATAGGCAGACTACATCATTGGTTTTTGCCCCATACCAAGGTCCAACACCAGTATGTGCATAAGATGCTGGACAGTGGTACTTTCTGGATTATTTCAAGAAATAGCCTTATTAGTTTTATGACATATGAATACAGCAGTTTTTCGTACATCTGTGATATGTTGATTTTCTATGTTGGCCCAAGATTTCCCAGTCCACCATTCAAGAGGGTTGTCTTTTTTTGCTCTGCCTTTCACCTTCAAGGCGAAGATTTCCTAACCCAGGCGTCAGACCTGTACAGGCTTCCAGTTATCTGACTTTTACACCCATGTCCTGGTCTGGGACTACAGTAAAACGTTTGTGAACTTTTATTTTATCACATCAAATACACCAGTACTAAAAATATTGGACTGAATTCAGTACATAGTCCCTGTTGCTTACACTTGCTTCAGGAGAACAGTTGTGAGATCATGTAAATTATGACCATGGGTAAAATGTACTCTTGCAAGAAATGGTAAAAAAAACAATATATGCCTTGATAGCTGACGTAGCTGGGCTCAGACCTATTACCCACTTTATATGTAGGGTTTGTTTATTTCAGATACATGCTGGGAAATGGAGAAATAATGCAATGCTGAATATAACTATGCAAACTGTCCAGTAACAAAGGGACCCTGGTGGATGGACTAAAGTGACAACTCAAGCCCACAGTATGCCCAGCTTTATCATTCATTTTGCTTGAGGCTGGCTCTAGTGTAAAGTATTAAATGGGTTACTAAAATATATTTATTTATTGATACACATATGACCATTCACATCTGTGTTCAGACAACCACTATGGTTAAGCCCCTCATCTAAGGCTTTGTTCACATTTCCAGCAATCTTCAGGTTTTGACTGATACCACTTCCATTTCCTTCATACCATTTAAGTCAATGGTTGGGGAAAAACTAAAAGCTACTTTCTGTTTTTTTTTTTTTTTTCAGTCAATCTTTTCAAAATGTATCAGTCAAAACTGAAGCTTGCCAGTAATGTGAACAGCGCGTGCACGGGCCTGATCTGCACCTCACATAACCCATAGACAAGAGCGGCACGGTTTTTGAAAGTAGATATATTTGTGTAATGTTATAAGCACAATGGCTCAGTGGTTAGCCCTGTAGCCTTGCAGTGCTGGAGTTGTGGGCTTCAATACAACCAAGGGCAACATCTGCAAGGCGTCTGTATGTTCTGCCCTAGTTTGCATGAGTTTCCTCCAGTTTCAACCCACACTCCCAAAGAAATACTGATAGGGAATTTAGATTCTGAGTCCTATATGGGACAGTAACCGACAATGTCTGTAAAGCTGTGCAGAATATGTTGAGACTATACAAGTAAGAGAAATAAAATAAAAACCCTCTTTAAGGGGTTTATTAGCAAAAAGTGATGAGAAAAAGTAGTATTACATGGCGCCCATTTAGATGACTAGATGGACTCTTCACGGTTGCTCATTAAAAATGATAGGCTGTACATTTTTGCTGGCACAACAACAGCGGCATACAGTTGGCAGGTGATACGCCTCCTTCTTGACATTACTGCCAATGAAATCGTGAGAGAGAAGGGGGCTAAGAAGAAGGGAGAAAGACACGGCTGTGCATGTGATCATGAAGTTTATGATGACGTGCGGTGTCGCCCTCTCCTGCATTGTGGGTATTCATCCCTCCGATTGTGTTTGGCAGGAAGTTTCCCATCTGTAGAAATTTAAATAGATGAAAGATATAACAGATAAATAGATAGATAGATAGACAAACAGACTGATAGATATGACCATTCTTCTGTCACCGAACTCAAGAAAGATCAATGCTGCCTAGTGGAGTGAGTGGAAAGGGCTGGGAAAGGGGTCAAGGATACTGCCAATGGTGCTGTGCTGGAGTGTTTATTAAGTGCTTCTGAAGTATTTTGTGCAGCTGGGGGCTAGTATGTGCATTGCATGGCAGTATTTTGTATGTGCTGCTGAGGACAATTTGGGTACTGCACTTGGACTGGACTGCACAGTTTTGCTTTTTTTTTTTTTTTTTTTTAAATTCACTTTTTTCAGATAAATAGCAATACTTCTATGTACCTATCACTGTTCAGCAGCTGCCAAGACTTGGGGTGTGTTCACACAGCAGAATTTGAAGCTGAATTTTTCCACTTGTCCAATTCCACACCTGCCAAACATTTTCTGCCTCCCATTCACTTCAATCTGAGTTATCAGGCGGAATCCACCTGTAGATTGAGCATAGCGCTTATATTTTTCCACTAGCTCAATCTATATTTTTTGCTTACGTTCCAGGAGGAATAACTAATGATAAATGATACAACACTGCTCGAAAATGGATATTTTATATGGAATAGAAGTGTTTACTATTAGAGAGGTACTAGGAAACCTGTCAAGTGGTTTTTTTTTTTTCGTTTTTTTAATATGATACCCAAGGTATGGAATAATTCAATTTATTATTATATGAAATATGGTATATGGTATGGTAATATTATATGGTAGGAGTGTAAATCTGGTAAGAGAAGGCCTGGATTTTGGCCTAAAAATAAGCTTACAATGTGTGTCTCATTGCTAGAAAATAAGATGAGCTGTGTGGCTTTGTTTCCATGACTACGATGGAAGATGTAGTTTCTATGGAAACAGATAGCACAGTGAAGACCAGGGAGTATTTAATTGTTGCTGCTATATCTACATTTGCAGTCAGTGGACCTGCCGCAACCTCTCTTGTCATGTACAGCTCTGAATGATGTGGTCTGTGATTTGGGCTCCAATGTCCTACACTTGGCATTGGAGGTCACAGAGTGCAGGACACCTACTCTGAAGCCAAGATGTCTTAATGAAAATGCGAAAGGACTTGTAAAAGATTATAACAAAGGGTCTGCTTTTGTTGTCCTGTGGAAACTGTGCCCTTCTGGCCAGTGAGCTGCATTGGTATTATATTTCTCTGCCATTCACATGCATGTGGCATACATATATGGTGGACAGGAGTGGTACTGTCAGTAAAGTAAAGACCATTTGTCTTATCCCCTTTTGATAGCTGAGTTGTCAGTTAGAATGGAGCTTTTTGGAGTTTGGGAACCTATGATGGAATTTAGTGAGATTTGCATTACTCCAATCATAGGCACATATGTATTTGTTATTCTGTGACAAGACCCTATGGGCCCACCAGTTAGAGTGGTGGGTCGTAAAAATGTATGATATATTATCCGATCAAGATCTTGCCAGATTTGACTATTCAAACAATGCAGAACTTTCTGAAATGGACTTTTGTAGTTTTGTCCTGGTTTTGTGTGGAATTTCCACTTTCAGGTCAGATGGTCTCTGTTTACATCATGTTTTCAGCCTACATTGAAGATATATGAGGATCTCCTAATGAATACCTGATGGAAGACTGCAATATATCTCACTATATAACCAAAAGTGGTTGTCAATAGGCTCCCACTGTGGGGGGAAAAACAAACAAAAGAACCCATCAAAGAGTACTGTATAGTAATACTTTTTTTTTCCTGTGTATGCCTAGTCTTCTGCACTATTCTGTTGACTTCTTATACTTACACCAGGCTAAGTGAGCCCTAAAGGCTTTATCAGGTGAGTGGCACCCTATCCATATGTTGGGTATAGGCAGTGAGAGCTTTTTCCATCGTATGCACAAAATGTGATGTAAACTTTGCTTAATTCAGTCCAGTTTTTGCAATCCTTTTTTTTCTTTTCTAAAAGCTGGCCACTGTTTGTCCCGCCGCTGCTCTCCCACCAAGGAGGTTTATTCCAAGGCAACAAATATTTATTTCCCCGCAAAGAAAGTGTTTCACAGTTCTCAGTCTATTAAATGAGCCAAGTATTTTTGTATGACAGAAACAAGGGGATACTTTACAGGTTTTTGGGGCTTGTTGAGGTGCTAAGCAGTGGTGGTCATGAGTCACCGTTTTAAGACTGAATTGAAATTTGTGCCGTCGTCTTTTCAGGCCTCACTACAGCCTCTGGTATAGCCAGTTGGTGGTGGGATGAAAAAAACTTTTCCTGCCGGTGTTGATAAATGTAGAGAAGTGGTTTTCATATAGATCCATATATACAGAAATACTGTTTGTAAAGTGGAGCTTCATGTATTAAAGGTTCTTCAGCCTTTACAGGTATCAGTTTTAGGGAATGCGTGGATATTTCGGGCATTTTTGTGTGAAAAATGTGAAAAGTAACTAGTGGAGTTTCAATTCATTTTTCTTATTGTTTGCACATGTGTTTTTTTTTTTTTTGTTTTTTTTCAATTTCCTCTTTTAGTTCCCTGTCATGTTACATATTTCCCATGTCTTGATATCTAGGTACAAGGAAGGTCAGTCTGACTAATCTGATCTGCTCTTTCCTTCAGTGCAGTTTCCCCTCCATTGTATGAAAAATGCAAAAATGACTTTATGGTCCAAACCAATTAATCATTCTGATACTTAAAGGTATTGTACAAGATTAAAAAAAACATGGCTGCTTTCTCCCAGAAACAGCCCCACGCCTGCCCATAGTTTGTATCTGGCATTGCAGCTCAACTTTATTCTGGTGTGGCACAATTTTTTATGTTAAGGAACACCAACACCTTATAACCCTTGAGAACTAGTTACATAGTACTCTATATCTATAAACGAGTCGGAATTCATTTGGAGTGGTAACATATGGCGGACATAGATGTGACACTAGTTGGATTCAGTCCCCGGCCTCCAATACCATCACTTCTAAATATGTGAAACACCGATTGATTTCACAGATTGTATGGTAACAGTGAAAATGCACAGCCGGCCATAATATCCAGTGTTTCACTTTCTTGGAAGTGAATGTACTGGGGCCCAGGTACTGGAGGCGACTATAGCCACATCCAAATACACAGTGGATCACCACCATTACATGAGCCAGTTATCTCTACAGATGCTTCCCAATTGGCCTGATATTCAGCACATGTAAATAAGGATTAACCCTTCACTTTTAGCATCTTGCTTGTCCTATTAAGAGGAGCTACTAGATGGTCCACATGAATAAACCAAAATGAAGCTCAGTGAATGATGACACTAGAAATGTTCAGAGGTGTTTTAAAGGTGTCATAAACCAAATATAACAGACTTCTGTTAGTAAAGCCTCTAAATAGAGCTTTTAATATTGTTCATACAAATGTCTGCAGATGTGCTTGACACTCTCAGAACTGGAGAACTATTGGATAAAGTCACAGGAGCAGACATTTTTCCGTAATCCCATAAAGGGGTATTCCAGTTTTGCAGCCTTCAGTGATTATTTCTAGAGGATGAATAACTGTGCTGAGCCGGAGTGTCCATCACATGTCCTGTAAAACTACATTACACAATTGCATAACTTCTTATCACACAATTTTGTAGAAACCACAAAACCCTGTTATATAACAGTCAACCATTTGCCAGCCTGATATAGCTGATAACAGAGAACAGTTGATGACATTGAACTGACAATATGATTTAACTTTATTTAGGACTTGTTTATAGCAAATATGGCTGCCACCTCAATTCCCTCAAAGGTTTCTATCTTATTCCTATCTGTCTAGTAATGGAGTAGTAGTATGTGAGTAGGGGATGGATGTTCAACCCTATAACTAGGCGTGTATGTCATCCAGTGGACCAGGAAGCCTGGGCAGGCCCTTATTGGAGCTGTAATGGAGGTGAAGACAACAATCTAGCAACTTGTATATACTTGCAATTTTTACATACCTTTTAAAGTCGTAAAGGTAACATCATTTATTCCATAACCTACAGATGTTGATGTGTGACCCATGTAGTGCAGATGACAGTGTCATGTACTCGTGTTTTCTCCTTCCTTTGTTCTTTAATTCCTGTTATTAAAGTCCTCTATAAATTATAGTTGTGCGTCGCTCTGAAACATTCGAAAACATATAGAGGAACTGCAGGAGCGGAATAGGAACAGTAAATTAGAGAACATGCTCCACGGATCCCTTCAGACCTTGTTTAATCTTCGCTCTTTTTCTGCTTTGATTGTAAGGTTGCTTAAGTGTTAGTTTACATTTTGTTGGACAGAATTCCTCTCTGAGATTAATGAGGCACTGGGGACGTATGGAAAATATGATACTGTCCCTGAGTTTAACCCCATCTTTGCTGCATCATTGATTCCCTATTAAATGCCATAATAACTGCTATGAGATCTGTCCCTACCTGGACTGTGTGAGTGCGGCCTTTTTTGGGGAAAGGTTTGTAACCTGAAATAAAATGCACTCTGAATGGTGACCTGCGTGGAGGAATGTATACAACAAATGGAGCTTTACATTCTCCTACTGGTTTCTTTCTGTGTTGAGTCTGCCACTTCTTCCTGTTCTCTTATAAGCTGTTACTTTCCAGACTTAGGTCTTGATGCCATACCAGATCCCAGTGATGTCACACGTGTATACTGCTGTTAAGTTGACCATAGAGATGCCATTCTGCAGAAACAACTGGTAACATTCATGCCATAAGTTTCTGCACAGTACTGTTTTCTAAAACTGTCATCCAGAGGAACATTTTTGACATTTACGGATATTCCCATACAAGCAAATTATGCCCTATACAGCGCTCGACTATCTCCAATCCAACACATTACAATAAAGAGAGCAGTACGCATGCTGGTGGTTTCATCAGTTGGATCCCCACCAATGTGCAAGTTACCCATATCCTATAGATAGGGGATAATTTGATCAGATGGCACAACCCTTTCAAGAGAATTATCCCAATAAGAGAAAAACATTCCTTAATCTGACTATTAAGGCCTCATGTGTGTGCAAATTTTTAGAAAACAAAATGTGGCCTGTTGGAGTTCAGCATACCTAGTACTTTGTTCCTGCAGAAAGGTGAAGGTAAGCCATCAGGGGTGTCTGGCAGCAGGATTTTTTCCCCATTCCTATTGGTATGAACAAGCATGCTTGGCAGAGTGTATATGTGTATTGTAGAATCGGTGACTGTTTCCTAGGGAATCTGGAAACAAGACCAGTTACAGCACCCTTGGGCTGTAGGCAGAGGGATTAATCCACCTTTCCAGAAACAGCGTCACTCTTCCATGGACTTTGTCTGATACTGTAGCACAGTCCCATTGAAGTGAATGGTAAAATTGAATATAGCATTAGCGCAAATGTTTCCTTATAGAAGTCTTTGGAGACTAAAAGTCACATCGCAGTTACAGATCCATATAAAAACTTTGGTACTTTGCAGATTTTTTAATGGATGTGTCCCTGAATCCTAAGTAAAATATTTAGGCAATGGCTGATATGTTAGCAGTTTCCTAATATCCTTAGAAATATCATCTTGTTTTGAGTTTCCCAAGTCATTAATAACCCTAATGGCAGGAACTTTATATTCTGCACTTAAAATATACCCCAGAATGAACACTGCTAATGTACAAAGGTTTTTACTGTAAACCCTGGAACATGCTGCCCCCCTTCTTTATCTAGTCCACAGTGGTTGTCATTGCTGTTATTGTTAAGGGGCGACTCCTGCAGCGCAGAATATCCAGGTCACTGTGACAATAAAAATGGTGGTACAATAACAAGAAACCAGTCACAAATATAGTCAATTTCATTTTCATGAGTGTTTTGACCTAAAATAAGCAAAGACAGTAAGTATGTCAGTGCGTCATCCTCTTTTGTGACTTCAAAATTCTGTTCAACCTCTTTTTAGTTCAGTCCATTTCTGGGAATGGTGTATAGCAACCAATATGGCCACCTTAGAGCTCTCACAGTATATTGCATAATAAATTAGATGCATAGCTCGTTACATATTTACATTTATATGAGGTCAGTCACTGACCAATGCCATTTATGAAGGAGTAGAAGCAGGAACATGAGTCTGAGTCAGGCTGTGGAAGAATAGAGGAGTCAGAGTTAGTGGTTTGGCTTTCTAAATCCACAGTGGTGAGGACAATGTCTGTACGTTATACATGTAGCCATTGCTTTATATAAGAACTACTGTATGTAAGGGCCGGTTCACATCTGCGTTCGGTTTCCATTCGGGGGGGTCCGTGTGGTTTCCGCACGAAGCAAGCAGAGAGAAAAGTGCTGCAATCAACACTTTCCTCTCTGCATGTTTCGTGCGGAAACCACACGGACCCCATTATAGTCTATGCGGTCCGCAGGTTTCTTTAGGTAAACCGCTTTTCTGTGCGTATGGGTTTCCGTTCGGGGGGGTCCCCAAGCGGATTCCCTGAACGGAAACCGAACACAGATGTGAACCGGCCCTGAGACTTTACTATACCTGCTGGAAAATTGAACATTTGCTACCAGATTTCTCCATAGATCACTACTAATCACTGAAGATCCCAGTGATTGTACAGAGATCCATCTTCCATCTATGCCAGTTTTCTGCCGAAGATGGGTGATAATGCCCTATAGCTCTTTGCTCACCACTTTCTGTGAAAGCGAGAAATTAAAAATTTAACATAGGGTTTTATATTTACTGGAGAATTTTTGAGGTAATAATCTTTTTTCAATGTGTACAAGTAGAGAGGACCGTAAAACCCTGTTATTTTCAGCTATTGGCTCTGCACTGGACTTAATGTGCTAAACATGAAGGAACAAAGGTCATGTTGTGTGTGCTTTATTTAATATACATGAAAGTACAAAGTGTGTCAATGTTTTATTGCTGGGGTGAGGCTCCGAGCGCTGCCATGATCGAGCTGTAATTGGCGTAAGTAATGTGCAGTGAACTTTGAAGGTGCACACCTGGCTGCTCTGTCTTATGTTTTATTGAGGAAAAGATCTTTACCTCGTCTGTATGGACATTTACTACAAGGAATACATGTATATTTTCATCATGACGTCTAATGTAAATATGCCTCCATTTTGGGGAAAATGGGTTATTATTAGGCTGGATTTAGACAAGGGTGTGAATGCACCAGCCAGGATTTGAACTACATGAGACCATAGTGGGGGCTTGAATTGTGTTTGAGTCTCCAGTTACATTGGGGAAAAAAAAGTATTTAGTCAGCCACAAATTGTGCAAGTTCTCCCACTTAAAAAGATGAGGCCTGTAATTGTCATCATAGGTAGACCTCAACTATGAGAGACAAAATGAGAAAACATATCGAGAAAATCACATTGTCTGATTTTTTTAAGAATTTATTTGCAAATTATGGTGGAAAATAAGTATTTGGTCACCGACAAACAAGCAGGATTTCTGCCTCTCACAGACCTGGAACTTCTTCTTTAAGAGGCTCCTCTGTCCTCCACTCATTACCTGTAGTAATGGCACCTGTTTGACATTATCAGTATAAAAGACACCTGTCCACAACCTCAAACAGTCACACTCCAAACTCCACTATGGTGAAGACCAAAGAGCTGTGGAAGGACACCAGAAACAAAATTGTAGACCTTCACCAGGCTGGGAAGACTGAATCTGCAATAGGCAAGCAGCTTGGTGTGAAGAAATCAACTGTGGGAGCAATAATTAGAAAATGGAAGACATACAAGACCACTGATAATCTCCCTCGATCAGGGGCTCCACGCAAGATCTCACCCCGTGGGGTCAAAATTATCACAAGAACGGTGAGCAAAAATCCCAGAACCACATGGGGGGACCTAGTGAATGACCTGCAGAAAGCTGGGACTAACATAACAAAGGCTACCGTGAGTAACACACTACGCGCCAGGGACTCAGATCCTGCAGTGCCAGACGTGTCCCCCTGCTTAAGCCAGTACATATCCGGGGGTGGCAATGTGAAGAATATCGCCTCGCCCAGCCGCCTGGCACGCTTGCGATCAAACTTCTTTCTTAACCTCCCACTCACACACCGTGAGTAGACCGGGTCATAGGATAAAACGAAATGAGCGATATAAATTTTATATGTTTAATAACCCAAGTGGGTCGGTATGAATTAATAGCATATACAGAAATATACAATATTAATATGATCAAGCATAAACATACAAGCAAAAGAGCGATGATACAATACACAAAAATAAACAGGGGAATTAAAAGATAGAGAAAATACCGGCATAGGCTCGTAGTCCGTTTCTCTAGGCCACAGCAGAGTTTTGGGCCTAGGGCACAAGCTTAAGCAAGTTGCATAAAACAATCCTTCTACATGCTGTCCAGAACTAGGCCCTCAAAGCATTCCTCAGTAGGGCAGGCCCTCTCATCTTCTCCCAGATCAGAGCTCCTTACTGCCTCTTTGCTGAATGACCCCAGAATCCAGGTCTGCCCACAGTATATGGCTAGTGTTCCACCCACCCCTTGCACCCAGGCAGCCACCCTTCTCCCACCTTTGCAGAACCCTCGGAGAGAAGGGTGAAGTTAAGGCTTGCTATCCCCCATCCCATCTGGCCAGGGATAATAAAGGTGCCTGGCTATAGCAAGCCATCTCCAATGAACACACATAAAACCAGTGAAGCGTATCGTCCAGCAATGTGGACTCAACTAAAGCACCGCATTCCAAGTGGGGGAAGGACTGACCTAAGCAAGTAAAACACACTTCCAAGAAAGATATAAAACTGAGGGTCGGTTCATCACACCTCCACCTTTTAGAGAGTGTCGGGAGGAAGGACGATCCTAAGATCGCCTTCCGCGGACACCTTGGCGGCCTCACCCCGCCGGGACCTGCGCTGGTCCCTGACCATATTCCTGGCGTACTGATACCCTCTTCCTCTCCTGTCTGAATGGAGACTCTTCTAAAGTTCAGGCTCTGAATTAAGTAGACCTGGCTACCTCCTGCTTGCTCTGGGTCCCTCCCCCGAGTGCTGGCGTCCCTCAGACCCACACTCACAACCCCAGGCCCTTGTGGTATTGGTGCTGAGACCCCATCCCGGCAGTCTCCGCCCACCTGGCTACCCCCGGCCTGCACTGGGACCTCGTTGTGAGTGCTGGCATCCCGCAGATCCACACTCGCAACCCCAGGCCCTTGTGATACCAGTTTAGAGACCCCTTCCCGGCAGTCTCTCAGGGTCTCTCCCACACTAGCCGCTAATTGGGAGAGTTCTAGGGGATTCTGCACCTCCCCCTTTGCTTCCAAACCTAGGGGCACCTCTGGTTCTGGCACAGGTATGTTTGGACCCTGTCCTCCCTCCCAGACGCCTTGCCCCTTTGAGCCTACACCCTGTTCCTCCTGTACTTGGGTGGGTGATGGTGATACCTTGGGCAAATGACTAAGATTATGCTTCCCCAAACCATCCCTCCACAATACATTAACAGGTAATACATTTGACACACCCCCTTCTTGGGTCCCACCTCCAGCACCCCATGCCGTCTGCACTTGGGCCATGGGCATGACTGGCACACCTTGGATGGCTGTTTCTCCTTCCCAGGACTCTTTCACAAGAGTTAGGGGCCCACGTACACGTCTCCCGTACAAGAGCTCAAAGGGGGAGAACCCCGTTGAGGCTTGAGGCACCTCCCGGTAAGAGAACAGCAGGTGCGGGAGATAAGGCTCCCAGTCGCGCCCGTGGGACTCGACTAACATCCTGAGAATCTGCTTCAGGGTGCCATTGAACCGTTCACACAGGCCATTGGTCTGTGGGTGATACGGGCTGGACACCAGATGTTGCACCTCTGTTACCTTACACAGGCCTTGCATCAAGGCAGACATGAACTGGGTACCTTGGTCTGTGAGCATCTCTCTGGGAAATCCAACACGGGAGAATATGCCTACCAGAGCCTTGGCCACTACATCAGCCCGGGTGGAAGACAGCGCGACAGCTTCCGGGTACCTAGTAGCGTAGTCTACTACCGTTAATATGAAACGTTTCCCGGTGCGACTGGGAATGGACAGGGGTCCAATGAGATCCACAGCCACCCGCTGGAAAGGTTCGGTTATGATGGGCATAGGTATCATTGGTGCTTTGGAGCCTTGCCCCGCCTTGCCCATCCTCTGACAAGTGTCACATGAACGGCAGTATTTAGATACATCTGTCCCCATCTTAGGCCAGTAGAATAAGTGGCTGAGGCGAGCCTTGGTCTTAGCGATCCCCAGGTGGCCTGCCAGTGGAATATCATGAGCAATCCGCAACAACTCCACCCGGTAGGGTTGGGGTACCACCAACTGTTTCTCCCTGAGCCGACTTTCTTTTCCCTTTGTGGGGATCGTTTCCTGGTACAACCTCCCTTGCTCCCAGTACACGCGGTCCTTGTCCGACTCCAAGGGAGGTTGACCAGCACGCTCCTTCAATGCATCCAGACTGTGGTCAGCTTGGACAGCGTCCCTGAACTCCTGACTGGAACCAGACAGAAGAGATGTGCATG
This sequence comes from Leptodactylus fallax, assembly GCA_947044405.1. Taxonomy (NCBI): domain Eukaryota; kingdom Metazoa; phylum Chordata; class Amphibia; order Anura; family Leptodactylidae; genus Leptodactylus; species Leptodactylus fallax. Next base: position 4,736,590 of record CAMRHE010000088.1, read on the forward strand.
TCACATACCCGCTGGGCTCCTCCGGCTCCAGTGTGGGGAGGTTAGTCATGGCGGTCTCAGTGCCATCTCCGGGTGACAGAGGGAACGGCTCAGGGGTCGGAGCGCCTTCCACCCCTCTAGCACTCTGGCTGCGGGTCACCACCGCAATACCAGCAGTCCGTTCCTCATCCGGATCGGCCCTGAGATCCCCGTGACCCACCTGACCACCTGGCACATTGTCCTCAGTTGGGGTTGCCCCCAGCATCTCAGAAGAGCTACCCTGTAAACCTGCAAGGCAAGAATTAGCAATTACATTGACATTGCATTCATTCATTGATTCACAGTGAACTGCATGGGTGAATGGTTGAGCCAGGGTTACACTGAGGGGGCTCTCATCACCCGCAGATGTGGGCGGGGCTACAGCCAGGTCAGCATTCCACAGTGTCTCATTCACATGCTCACTGATTACTTTAGCTGGACGCACAGCAAGGGGAGACAAAAGGCTAACCCCTCCCTCTGCCTGTGTGACAGGCTTCAACACCTCATTAAAATCATCCTTCAGTACAGACATTTTGTCACAGCGAGGTGGGGCTGCTCCCACCCCGTATTGGGACACCAAGGGCCCCAAATCTCTTCCCAATAGTACATTGGCAGGCAGATCAGACACTAGCCCCACATCACGCATCCCTTTTCCCGCACCCAAGTCCAAATGGACGCAAGCCATGGGCACAGTTACGCGTTCTTGTCCAATACCCTTCAGGGTCAGAGTTTTTCCAAGGATAATACTGTCCGCAGGGACCAAGTCAGGTTGCACCAGAGTAATCTGCGCCCCAGTGTCCCGAAATCCCATGACCACTTTACCCCCCACAATGACCTGTTGACTGTTGGCATCGGATTGCAACCCCTCCCTCCCCACCAAGTATACAGATGAGCCAGCTGCCGTGGCTGGGGAAACAGGGGGGTTCTTAGAGCGGTTGGGGCACTCCGCCTTGAAATGTCCTGGCTGGTTACAAGCATGACACCGCCGGGCCTCTCCTTGGGACTTGGAGGGGGTCCCCGGGGCGCCCAGAGTTCTTGGGACAGGGGAAGTAGAGGGGGCACCCGGGACAGACTTTGTCTTACCCCACTTGGAGACCGCAGGCTGTGGTGAACTCCAACTTTGCCCCTCCTTCCCGCTTGGGGGTCTCTGCAGTGTGGCTCCTCTCTTGATCCCTTGCTCCCTGGTGGACACATAGTCGTCAGCAATCTCTGCAGTCTTGTCTGCTGTTTTGGGTTTCCAGTCACACACGAACTGGCGGACCTCCAGAGGGCACACCTGGAGAAATTGTTCCTTTATCATAAGATCCCCAATTCCCTCAAACGTGGTGACAGTAAGTCCTTTGATCCACTGCCAGAATGTAACCTGTAAGTGGTGCAGAACATCCGCATAGCTCTCTGTGGGACCCCGCTGGATATTCCGGAACTTTTTGCGGTACACCTCCGGCGTGAGCCGGTATCTCCCGGATCAGCGCCGCTTTGATGGTCTCATAGTCTGCGTCCACTGGTAAGCTCGTGGAAACATCCAGGCCTTTTCCCTTCAGCCGGGGAGACAGGTAACGGGCCCATTCTGCCTGGGGAATATGATGCTGCTTACACACCCGCTCAAATCCCCGCAAGAACGAGTCCAAGTCCCTGTTATCTTCCAAGATTGGAAAGTCCTCGGATCGGATCTTTAGTGCTCGGGCTCCTGGAGTTGGTGCAGGGGAAGGTTGCGCCTGCCGGGGAAGTTCCAGCTTTCTTAGCTCAAGCTGATGCTCTCTTTCCACCCGGCACTCTGCAGCTTCTCTCTCCGCCCGGCGCTCTGCAGCTTCTCTCTCCGCCCGACGCTCTGCAGCAGCGGCCTCTCTCTCCGCCCGGCGCTCTGCAGCTTCTCTCTCCGCCCGGCGCTCTGCAGCTTCTTGGTACTGGTGAATCACCCGCAGACGGGCGCTATAGTCACTGGCGTCTATCTGCTGTAAGGCCATTTGCAAGTATAAGTCCGTTACCCCCACAGAACTGGGGTTACTGGTCCCTCCAGGCACAGTTACCTCTGGGGTTCGGGCACCTGCTGAACCGTCTGGCATGGTGATGTTTTCTTGTGCCAGCCCCTCAGGACTTTGCTCCTCGTCCTGCCCGGCTGCAGCACCTTCCATATCAGCCATCTGCGCAGCGTTTGTATCAGTCAGTTGCTGCCGTCCCCTGACTCCACTTCTCAGAGTCCGAGACATCCACTGGAAGTCGTTGCCAAATAAAAGATAGGACAGAAAAAAAGAAGAAGGGAGGGAACAGTACTGTACCAAACTTTCACCGTATTTTAAGCTTGATATCATACCGCGCTCGTTCCATAGGATTGCCGCAATCCCCAGTGTCTGCGTGATAACACACCCACACACTGTTACCCTAATATCCCACACCGCTGCCACCACTGTGAAGAATATCGCCTTGCCCAGCCGCCTGGCACGCCTGCGATCAAACTTCTTTCTTAACTTCCCACTCACACACCGTGAGTAGACCGGGTCATAGGATAAAACGAAATGAGCGATATAAATTTTATATGTTTAATAACCCAAGTGGGTCGGTATGAATTAATAGCATATACAGGAATATACAATATTAATATGATCAAGCATAAACATACAAGCAAAAGGGAAATGATACAATACACAAAAATAAACAGGGGAATTACAAGATAGAGAAAATACCGGCATAGGCTCGTAGTCCGTTTCTCTAGGCCACAGCAGAGTTTTGGGCCTAGGGCGCAAGCTTAAGCAAGTTGCATAAAACAATCCTTCTACATGCTGTCCAGAACTAGGCCCTCAAAGCATTCCTCAGTAGGGCAGGCCCTCTCATCTTCTCCCAGATCAGAGCTCCTTACTGCCTCTTTGCTGAATGACCCCAGAATCCAGGTCTGCCCACAGTATATGGCTAGTGTTCCACCCACCCCTTGCACCCAGGCAGCCCCCCTTCTCACACCTTTGCAGAACCCTCAGAGAGAAGGGTGAAGTTAAGGCTTGCTATCCCCCATCCCATCTGGCCAGGGATAATAAAAGTGCCTGGCTATAGCAAGCCATCTCCAATGAACACACATAAAACCAGTGAAGCGTATCGTCCAGCAATGTGGACTCAACTAAAGCACCGCATTCCAAGTGGGGGAAGGACTGACCTAAGCAAGTAAAACACACTTCCAAGAAAGATATAAAACTGAGGGTCGGTTCATCACAGGCAACATCATGCTTTCTCTGTAAAGGGACCAGGATGACTGATCCGTGTACATGAAAGAATGAATGGGGACAGGTATTGTGAGATTTTGAGTGGAAACCTCCTTCCATCAGCAAGGGCATTGAAGATGAAACGTGGCTGGGTCTTTCAGCATGTCAATGATCCCAAGCACACCGCCAGGGCAACGAAGGAGTGGCTTCGTAAGAAGCATTTCAAGGTCCTGGAGTGGCCTAGCCAGTCTCCAGATCTCAACCCCATAGCAAACCTTTGGAGGGAGTTGAAAGTCCATGTTGCCCAGCGACAGCACCAAAACATCACTGTTTTAGAGGAGATCTGCATGGAGGAATGGGCCAACGTACCAGCAACAGTGTGTGCCAACCTTGTGAAGACTTACAGAAAACATTTGACCTCTGTCATTGCCAACAAAGGATATATAACAAAGTATTGAGATGAACTTTTATTATTGACCAAATACTTATTTTCCACCATAATTTGCAAATAAATTCTTTGTCTGATTTTTAATGTGATTTTCTGGATTTGTTTTCTCATTTTGTCTCTCATAGTTGAGGTCTACCTATGATGTCAATTACAGGTCTCTCTCATCTTTTTAAGTGGGAGAACCTGCACAATTGGTGGCTGACTAAATACTTTTTTTTCCCCCACTGTACATTGTAACTATAGTAATCTTGCAACTATAGGGTGGAAAAAAAAAATCACAGGTGGGATATCACCCTGGCTGCCATAACAGATCAGTCTTCCTCTGCTTTCTGTCACAGGGGATCTCCATTGATAACTATCCTTATGTGTACAGTTCCTTCATTGGAGCTCTCTAAGGTCTCTGCTTAAGGGAACCTAATATAGCATTTGTTAAATTAGATAAGTTTTTATTGTATCCTCTCCTGACCAGATCAAGACCAAAGGGGAACTCTTTTGGCCTCCATTTGACAATAAAGTCTATGCACACGTTTTGTGTGTATAGCTGGAGCTTTACACGCTAAACGCAAGCAGAAAATGACATGTAAATGGGCCCCTACTTGTCAATTGCAAGAGACTCGATATCAAACCTGCCACAGTACATTGTAAGGGACCATCATACCTTAAGATAGTCCAGTAGATACACCATAACCTGGAAAGGTTGCTTAAGTGCAATGGTTAAGTGCAACTTGCTTAAGTGCAGTGGTTGTGCCAGAGTCTCCAAGGGCATAAAGTAACCTGTCTAAATATTTCTATGTAGTTAATATTGAGGCAATCACACGTCTTGTGTACCAGGCCATTGGTGGTGTCCTGTTCTGCAGAGATGTTGGATTTACCTTGCGTGGCCACACAGGTCACCTGTCCCTAAGCTAAGCTAGGCTAATGATAATGTATTTTACATAGATTTGTCTACTGCAGATGGCGGCGACTTATGGCTGGTCCCACAAATTTTACTTTAGCTACAGTGAAGGCTACCAATTTTTGCTGGGGATCAGGGAGTGTTGTTGAAGCTTCAGCATATCATGACAGATGGGAGTATATCCACATAGTGAAGTAGATTTTAGGGAACCTGTGATGTAGCATTCAGCATATTTCCTCTTCTCTGCGCTATTTTATTTTCCAGTACTCCTAACCCTGCAGGAGGTCACAGAACAGCCACAAGTCACACCCTGCCAGATCACATTAAATATTTTACTTGTTATTTTTATTTTGCATATTTCACAGGCCAGCCAAGAATCATATGATAAGTGGGGATGATTTTCACTCCCTGGCTAAAATAATAACCAGCACTCCATAAAGCAGCTCTTTATATCTCACTACATACTTGCCTTTGTTAGTTTGCTCTACTCCTTGTTAAGTGATCACATGGCATATTCTGCCATTCCTAACCAGTCATACCATCACTGTGATGTACTAGCTCAGAAATAGTCTGCATTTTCTTTACAGCCTCTGTTTTTTGCTTATGAGGATGGTATGGACATCAGATATATAGCCAACTATGACCCACATTGAGGGGTGCACTCAGTACCATTTCTTCTGCAAATGTTCTTTATAGAGGTCACCACTGGAAATCTATCTAGATCTGTCACTAGATCTTCTAGACACTTCAGCTAGATCTATAACTTCTCTTTGTCTTATTGGTTTATCAGGTTTATCAAACTTTGATATTCTTACTGTTGACATACCACAACTCTAGCTATCAGGGTATACATGGAGTTGTAGTTTTGCAACAACTAGTGAGTTGCAGGTTAGGATAAAAAGGAGTTATTGGCTCCCATTGAATCTAGCATTTTAGGTGCCTTTACTACCCCTGTATTCTGTAAGGACACATGCCAGCCATCAAGGTCATAAGTCCTATATTTAAGTCCTGTAACTAAGACCCTTTGCTTTACCTGTTTAGATAATTCTGACTTGTCCTAAGCATAGGTTATCAATATCAGATAGGGTGCTGGTGGTCAGACCCCCACCAATCAGTCAATTGTTCTCAACAGATGATAGAGAATAGAGCGGGGCACATACAGCTCTGTTGTCTGTATCGTGGTCAGATTCAGTTGAATGGGAACTAGGCTGCAGTGGCTCCACTCCATTCAGCCACTTTTTGTTCCATTTTCTTTGTATAAGCTGCTGAGAACATCTGATTGGTGGGTGGTGATCTATCCTATCCATCAGTATTTTTGACCTAGAAAACCTCTTTAACCCTTCCAGTGGGCAATTGAAGATGGTCTAACCATTGTAATCTGTGGGAGATGCAGACCTGGTTTATGTATTGTATGCAGTGTTACGTGGTACTACAGTTTGGGCACTTACATGATGGTATTGTTTTAGAACTGTATTAGGTACATTAGTCTAATTTTTTATCTATCTTGTGTTGTATTGTGATTTTTGTTATACTCAGAATTTGGCAACAGATGACAAAGCAGTTCATTAAGCCTATTACTAAACATATAAACCTCTTATTTGCCCAGGTTAAGAGGACAAGGGATTATATGAAATTCCATGGAAAGAAGGTTTTACTGAAGCATGAAAGTTCCTAATTGGAAGGCAAACAGTGGCTAGGGTGTGACCTGACCAGAGTATAGTCAGGAGTTCTTTCTGATCTGTGAGCACTAGTTATTAAAGAGGACCTTTCATGTCCTCATGTATATGCAGTTTTACATACCGCTAGAAAGCCGACAGTGCGCTGAATTCAGCGCACTGTCGGCTTTCCGTTATGTGCCCCGGAGCTGGAGCTATCGGTAGTCTTAGTTTCACCATCCACCGTCAGAAGGGCGTTCCTGATAGTCTAGCTGGGCTGTGAGAAACGCCCTCCCTGACTGTACTTGTCCATAGACTTGTACTGGGGGGAATTCCTCACAGCTCAGCGTCATCGCTGGGCTGTAAGGAATGCCCCCTCTGACAGTACAGGGCTATGGGATGAGTACTGTCAGAGGGGGCATTCCTTACCGCCCAGTGATGATGCTGAGCTGTGGGGAACGCCCCCCCCAGTACAGGGCTATGGATGAGTACTGTCAGGGAGGGCGTTCTTCACAGCCCAGATAGACTGTCAGAAACGCCCTTCTAACAGTGGGCTAAGATCGGTAACTCCAGCCCCGGGGCACATAACGGGAAAGCCGACAGTGCGCTGAATTGGTTGGTTAAGACACATGCCTTTTTTATACTTCTTGAAAAGATTGAGTGTCACAATCATTGACTGGTTATATATTTGAGATATCAAAACATAATTTCACCAAAAGTCAAAGGTTTATCCAACCATTGGTGGAATTGCAATCTCATCTGAAATTGCGATTCCATGTCTAGCCCATGGACAAGATTGGTACTGTTTCTGGGGAGAAGGGAGGAGAAGATGGGGAGTGTGAAAGATCCTCAGTGCGCCAACACCGCTTTGGTCACACCTGAGACTTCTTTCTTAAAAAAACCACACTCACCGCCAGTGAGTGCTGGGTCCACAAGATAAATACAAGACAAGCTTTCTAAATTTTATATATTTATTAACCCCTAAATGGGTCGGTATTAACATCTAACACATGCAGTTCAGAACAGATATGTAGATATATACAAGCATCAACAGTTACTAGTTACAAGATACAGTACAATAAAATAAAAGGGAATAAAAGTGAAATAATTACTTTACCACACATCTCCTTGATGTGGCTCTATAGTCCAACACTCACACATAGCATGTGGAGGTAACCAGTGGAGGCTCGTAGCAGCAGCATCACAGCCTGCATGCTCAGCATAGTATGTCCTTGTTGTCTCAACACAGTCTCATCATAGTATTCTCTGGTAGTCTCAGCACAGTCTCCTCCCACTGACCTCTTACCTCATCTTTTATACCCTTGATTACACCACCCAGAATGAGGTCACCGGCGACGGCAAGTCTGATTGATTATGCACTCAAGTCAAGATTCTTTGTAAGGAAATGGGACCAAGTGAAATGATACAATGTTATCAACCATGTCTGATCTAACAGCCCAGGCTGAACAATGCATCTGTATTTGATCATCCAGGCCTATGTAGGAACTCAATGGAGCCATTCTGGGATGGATACAAAGCCCTATTGTTACAATGTTGCCAATACTAACAACATACACCTAGGATTAGAGCTGCGCACATTATGAATAAATGGAAGTAAGAGGGAGATACGCTACCCAGAGATCAAAATACATCTTTGAGTTATAGCCATATTTAAGTGGAATCATCACAGGGAGGAAGGAAGAGAAGCTGCCAGAAAATCACATTCTATATGTTAGCTCCTTCTGGTGCCAGGTTTTGTTCATGGCACCTGCATTTAGTGGACCGAGAGGCTGTTAGTGTGCTGACAGCTGTCTTGCCACATTGTATTTTAGTAACAGCCTCAGACTAGCTGCAGGGAAATTGATTTCCCTGCAGCTGCTCTTGCATATTATTAGAGAAATGCTGTGGGGATGGGAGTTGGTAGCCCTGGTCTGTGCTGGAAGGTGGCATGTGATAGTCACAGTAAGGTTAGACATAACAAATTCTTGAACAGGTGAACAAGCTCTCATCAACATAAGGGTGACCATATATAAGCAATAAAATTTTTAGCCATAACATGTGCATTTCAGTAGGAGAGATGAGCATTTGTCTGTCTGGTGCCACTTATCTCCTAAATTTGTAATGTGTACAGGTAGCTTGACACATAAACAGGTTATTTAATTTTTATCACTTTTTGTCATTTTATTCTTTCTTTGCTTTTGTATGATATATTTTTGCAAATTTTCTTTGTATTGTATTGGTCTTCAATACACTGATATGGGGCCTTCCATTGCTGTCTGTGTGATGTCCTGTTTGAAGATGAATGATGGGTACTGGTGTGCTCACGGGTCATAATGCCCTGCAGGATAGGGTAATGTACCTTGCAATCTTAAGTCTGGCAAGATTTCTTAAGTAGTAAGGAAGGCAGGTTGCCAGTAGTCTGAGTCTCTGTGCTAAACAGCTGTGTTTAATGCAGGCAGGATGTTAAGGCTGACGCCATGGTCTGGTTCAGTCTCCTGGACTTTGTGAGGGGTTTGATCTAGGAATCCACTCCCAGAGATTAACATTTAGCTCCAGGGTTTACCTTATGATAACTTTTGTTTATGTTACAATGAATGTAAAACTGTGGGTCCAATCATTTTGCTGTGCCCTTACTTTTTTTTGTTGTGTTCTTAGCAGAGCGGGCCTTATTGGTGACTATAATTGTCTTTTATCCCAAGTTTTCCTGGTTCATGTAAAATTTGCTAGGTCTCTAGAACTGTCAGAGGTACTGTGACATTTACACATGCAGAACAGTGGAGTACCTCATTCTTCCTAGGACCCCTGGTTCTGGTCATTGACTGGCCGAGCACTAGGAGAGAGGAAAATGAGGAAATGTGACTGTTGCAATGGTGTAGATTGTTGTTTTATTTAGGAACCATGACAAATTGGCTCACAGCTCCCACGGGTATTGTAAAGTCTACCATTATGTATTGTTATCCACCATATTTTATCTATATATGTAGGGGATAACAGATAAAACATGAAAGAGACTTAATGTTTCCCAGATATTTGATTTTTACATGAGAACATGATTTCCTTTTAGAAATCATATGAGTCAGCCCTGCTGCCTTCTTCTACTCCATTGGGTTTCTGTTTGCACCCAGCATCCTATAGGTTTGCTGTGGCAGAACTCTAAGATCAGTTTCATTGTTTTCTGCAAAAGTAATAAGTGACCACAAGTCCTGGATGATAAATAGGGAGTTTAGATCAACATAAAGAAGGCATCAAGGCAAGTGAGGATTACCAAACACATACTTTAGCCCATTTGTTATTTTTTCCTTTAGGTTAGTAAATTTCCAAAGTCAAAAACTTTACTTCCTTTATGTGATTTTTTTTTCTGAAGCTACAATAAATGTAGCAGTGTTGGATTAAGTGCCCTTGCAGTACGGACACACATTATTACAGCTCTATTTTGTATGAAGCCATAGTAGGGCTCCCAATTTAGTACGTGGAATCTCTGCTGTACCTCTGTATGTCACCAATTTTATAAGCATGCTCCACCAGGCTCTGGATGTAATGGTAAGGGAATTGCTAGGGATAAATTCCATTGTAAATATGGAGTGGGACAGAGCCTGTATGGCAGTGCACATAGGCTGTACGACTCCATACTGGAAGTGATTTTCGAATGATCCCTAAAGGTTTGATCTCTAATCTCCCATCATTAGGAAGGGGGGTGTCCTAATGTGCCTAGCCTTAGATTTTATGGTGTGGAAGATCAACCTTTTTATTTTCTTAAAGCATTGAATGCTACCCATGGATGCCCCTTCATTACAAGTGCTATGTTATGTTAAAATGGACACAAACACAATGACCTCCACTAACAGTGATACCACTGATAAAAATTGGAATTATCCATATTAGACAGTTCTTTTAATGTATAAAACCAAGGCTAAGGGAAAAGACCACCATGTCATGTAAATCATGCTTATCAGATGCTACATTTTGCTGATGTGCCTATTCCGGCCTGCTAAAAGCTGATTATCGGATTCATTGCTACAGGGCTACTGCTTAGAAATGCTCTTAGCACCGCTGCCTCCGTATACTCTGTCCGAGGAATCTAAACCAGATGCCTCATGTGCTCATAGGGTTAAAAAGGGAAAAAGGAACAAATAAAATGTAAAACATATTGTATTAGATAAGCAAGTTGAACAAATATCCAAGTGGACTTTGAGGTCCTGTTTGTGAATAGTTCCCCTGTCTCTCAGCATCTGCTACCTAATAACAGCCAGAATCTTAGTGACCCTTATTATGTATGCATGTATACAGTATATAGATAGTAATATGCATTTAAAGGCACACTAAACCTAACTCGTTTTTTATACAGTATAATACAATTCATTCTTTTATGCTGTCTGCCATTTCAGGATTCAGTCTTCAGTGGGATTTTTTACAGCAAATCCAGAAACAATATTTACCCCCATAATTTCTATTTCTGACAACTTTCAGAACTTTTATTAGCAGATTTTTTTTTATGTACAATGGATAGGATTTAAAGTCCTAGAAGTGCAAGCTGGTAGGTACAGGCAGTCATGACTGCAGATGCCAAAAGGTATTTAACTCCAGCATGATATCATACAGAATGTCTTATTAGACCCACAGTTATGTGTGCTTACATGGTCACTAACATTTCAACAAATATGTAGGAAACTTTGCAATTTTCTTAGCAGAGAAAAATGCGTCTCACAGAATTTTTATGGAGTGGTGTGAGAAGTTGCTGAGTGAGACAGGCAAGACAGAGTCGCATAGCTTTTCTATCTATCCCAAGTGCTTTATTCACATCAGTATGGGTCAGTACTTCCCTATTATCTCTGATATGATCCTGCTGTAGCCTCTCACTGAGAGAAGAGTTATAGAGCAGATTCTTCTTTACTTTCTGTGGGCAGTGTATGGGTGATATCATAACAGTATCCACCCACCAGCTCTTGGAGAACTGAGAATTCACGGTGGAGCCTGCAGAGGGGAAAACTGCATAAAATGTCGAAATGCAAGTCAATGGCCAAATATAGTTCCTCATGTACACCTAGTACTTCTGATTTATGTAAGGTTTATCGAATGATTTGGCACACTTTAAGTCATTTCATGTTTTCTTGGAAACATCAACATTATGTCCACCATTGCAGTTCCCATAATGGCCGTCATGCAACTTTCTTCTCAGCTAGGCAATGAGCCATTACCTATTTTTTTTCTTCTTTTTTGAAATCAAGGAATGTTGGGAGGCATACCTTCTCTAGCGGTATGTTTAGTGATATATTCACACAGTATTACTTTTGTACATGACATGAGTGAGTAAGCAGTGATTCTCTGTGGTTAAAAATTTTCTGCACTCAACTGAAATTTCTGCTTTTTCTTGTGTATTATTTTTCTTAAAGATGTTTTCTTGCTGGTAATTATTGAGGGGGAGTATGGCGACTGCATGATTTCTCTTCCTGTACAAAACAATATCAGTACAAGCTGTTAACTGCCGCAGTCAGCTGCCACCGAACACTTGTCATGTATGTACACAGGGTGGAGTATCCTGTACTTAACCCTATACACTCCAGCACTGGACAACAATGCATTGCGTTGGGGATGAATCATAAGACCACCTGTCCATGTTCCTCCTCTATATTTTTGATTATGTTAGTGGAGCAAAGTCAAAGATGAAAATGGTGAAAGGTCTGAGACCCAGAACATATACTATGGACAAAAGGATTGGGCCACACCTCTTAGTCATTGAAATCAGGTATTTCATTCCATCCCATTGCCACAGGTGTATACATTCCAGCACCTAGCCATACAGTCTGCCGCTACAAGCATTTGTGAAAGAATGGATCCTTCTATAGAGCTCTCGGAATTCCAGTGTGGTACTGTAATAGGATGCCACCACTGCGATATTCATCCCTCCTAGATATCCAACTGGAGTGGCAATATTGAAAAGTGGAAGTGTTTAGGACCCTCAAAGTGGGACTGCTGAGTGCTGAGGCAAATAGTGCATAAAAGTAACCAACACTCTGCTGGTTCAGTAACTGCAGCGATGCTAATCACCTATGGCATTAACATCAGAAAGAAGTGTGGGCACAGGAGCTTCATTGCACTTCAGCATACCAAGGCATTTTGCACCATTGTTTGCTTCCAACATTGTGGGAACAGATGATGGCCCTTTTCTGTTCCAGCATGACTGTGCCCCAATACACAAAGCAAGGTCCATAAAGGCATGGTTGGGTGAATTTGGTATGGAAGAACTTTACTGGCCCACATAATGCTCTGACCTCAACCCTATTAAACATCTTTGAGGTGAACTAGAACAGAGCCCTCTTATGTAACATAAGTGTTAGGTGTCACAAATGCCTTTTTTGGATGAATGGACAAAGATTCCCACAGACACAATCCGAAATCTTGTAGAAACTCTTCCCAGTAGAGTGGAAGCTGTTTATTAATGCCTATAGATTTAGAATGGGATGTCCTAAAAGCTTCTCTAGCTAAAATGTGTAGGTGTCCAGATACTTTTTGTCCATATAGTGTATTGAGAAAGAACTGAGGAACTTTAATGGGGTTGTTGGTGGGGTCTAACCATTGGGACAAATATTTGTCCCAATGGTTACATTTTCATCCTCTCTGCCATTCACCTTTATAGAGAACCACCCGTTCTACAACTGTGGTTGATTCTAAGTGACAGCTGCTACGCTAGATGATCCATGGATGATCAGTATTTACACTAAATATGTATATTGTATGTCCATCTGCTAAGCCCGTGTCCATCCATTCTGTTCACGGTACGTGATCTGGAACTGCAATATTTCAAAGTCCAAGAGCATCCTGTCTTCCACTAAATAAACATTTATATATAGTCCTTGGGAACTTTGTACAGACTTCACCTGCTTCACTGAAAGGGGTAAAATTAGCAACAAAATCTGTGACCAACTCAGTAGATTTTGGTGCGGAAAATTTGCAGCAAACACTTTTACATGTGCGAGTAGCTTAAAGTGTAACTAATCTTTTGAATAACATTTGATTTTTTAGCAGCATTTGTGTCTATAATAACAAATTGTGGCTCCCTTTTGTGAAATCCTGGAGTTCTTTATTCTTTCCCTCGTTTCTGTATTGAAATCTCAATTCTGCCTATATTATTTCTAAAGCCAGCAAAAATATAAAAATATGCCAGGCCTGACCGGCTTTCATATGACACCAAGATCGCAGTTCTACCTGTAACATTTCCAGAGGAATCACCAGTTGAAAACAAAGTCTATATTGGCAGATTTATATGCAGCTGCAGCTACTGCCAATCCCAACACAGAATGTTTTAGAAATTTTCTTTTTCTTTAGCAAACTCTTTAAGATGCCGATAATGTCCCATGAGGTCAGACATTTTGTTGGTGATGAATAATGAAGCAGCAAAAAAAAAACAAAAAAAAACAAACAAGAAATCATTGTTTATTGGAAAACATTCAAGTTCTTGGTGTTTACATGTTTTGCGTTTTGGCACTAAGTACATGTTTGGTTTTCGTGGACAGAGTGAAAGAAATCAAAATTCTGAAGGATTTCCCTGGAACAGTAAATCTTACACAGTGATGCCATTCTTCCAAACTGTCTACGTCACCAGATCCTTCCTAAGTAATTAGGGAGGGTACTTTGTAGAGAAACATTGACCTGATAATACGTACTTTTGAAGGCCATGTGGAAGAGTCATTTTCGCCTTAACCCAATGTGGGAAAGGTTATTGGTTACAAACTAAATGCAATGCTTATGCAATGACCACAGTATCCATCCAACAGAAAAGGTTGCCAAGGTTCCAGACCCAAATATGCCTAACAACATTATTCCATCAGTAGCTTATAAAGGACAGTGAGACATTTGTGGGCCTTGTGTCTTGGTAACCTTTTCTGTTGGATAGATTTTGTGGTCATTTTGTACAGAATTTAAGCAGTAATTTACCCTGTAGCTTACATAGGACAAAAATACAGTGTGGTTGCAAAAAATAACAAATTGGTGAGTAGGTATTTGCAAAGTAGGAGTGTTCTGTAATTCATTTTATTATCATGTCTGAAATGATGGCAGTAGGATCCAGAACCATGTCCTATAATAATATAAAGATTGTCAAGGGAAGACAGTAGAGAAAATATTACAAAGCAAATGGCACATACGGGCATTTATTGCAATACTGCTCTTCTGAGATTAAAGGAGAAGATCAGGATGGAACAGTCGGCCATACATGGTAGTAGACCACTCAAAGGAGCACCAACCAGTTGCTGAGAGGCAACTATGTCTTAGAATAATATAAAGGTTGTCAGGAATATAAGGGAAGACATCATAAAAATTGTTACACAGCAAACAGGACTTTAGGGGCATTTATTACAATGCCTCTATTCAGCAATTGAAGAAGGTGTTGGTGGACTCTTCAAATAGGACCTGCTTAGGTTGATTTCTTGTTCTAGCCATGTGGTTGTATTGCATCAGTTACATCATAGCAGTGTTGTCAAGGATGCTGCATGGAGCCAAAATTACCACCATAACTAGCTGATAATCCTTTTGTTGAACCTTAGTGTGAGAAGATTGAAATTTTGTTTATGAAATGTTTTTCCTGAAGAGAAGAAAAAAATGCTTGTAAAACTTCAATGGTTACATCAGAGAAGAATGACCGTAGACATATTCAGCTGACATTGAAGCAGTTATAGAAATATCTATGAAAGAGGGTGGACTGTAGAACATATGTTAACATAAAATCTGTTTTCACAAACTAGTCTTTATCGCTGCAGTCAAAGCACTTGGCACCGTTCCACATTGAGGACAATGCATACATTAAGACAGGCACTAGTCAAAAATGAGTACATTCGATTTCTAAAATTTCCCATTTTTCCTTGCACTTGCCCTGTCTTCTCTCGTACTGCACTTTTCATTATTTGGATGTCATGTTTGTGTTTAGATATTTTTTGCTCATACAAAAAATGTAAAATTTGTTTGGGATCTAGGTTTTCAGGGTAATTCAGTATATTTAAGTAGTGGACAATAAAAAATTCTGTTGTCACCAGTGTCAGTCCAGATGCTAACACTTTTAACTGTGTCTCTTGCCAAAGGCCTCCTGGGACTTGCTTGGTGAGTGGCCAAAACTGGAGTTTGCAGAGCTTGGGAGGAGACTGTGGGCACAGACGTGCACCTTCTCTCTGTGCTTGTAGAATGAGTTGATCTTTCTTCTTCCTGTTCTGCGTTCTCACTTGTTTTCACTGTGGGACTGTTGAACAAAGACGTGAACTAAAGGAAGTGGTGTGTTAATCTTTGCTGGGGTTGAACCCATTGTTGATCCAAAGTTTGACATAGAGGAAGTGGGTATCCAAATTATTTTCAGTACAGTAATTATTATGATAAAAGCATGTGTGTTTATTTGTGCTTCTATATAGTGGGGGAGACATTGCCAAGATACAGCAAGTAGAGAGTAAGATCAAGTTGATTGAGAGGTGAGGTATACCTTCTAGATCTGTGCAGATCTGTGTCAGTTTTGACCCTATGTTTCAATGCCCTGTACCCCCACTGATCAGCTGTTTTTAGCAGCTGGGGCACAGAGAATGAACCAGGAAGCTCAAAGCTGCATTCTCTGTGTAGTGGGGCAACTGAGCCACTGCAGCTTAGCCCCATTTCAAGTGAAGAGAACAGAGCTGTCTGCTTTCCGTTCCATTCTCTTAAGTATCAGCTGCTGAGAACAGAAGATCAGTGGGGGAGTCAGGTGTTAAAACACTACTGACTTGATAATGATGACTTATCCTTAGGATAGGTCATCAATATTTTAGCCCAGAAAACACCTTTAAGGGATGTTTTATGGGTTAAAAATATTGATGACATATCCTAATGGTAGGTTGTCAGTATCAACAACCATTGGTGGGGATCTTATTCCTAGCTCCCCCATCCATCAGCTGTTCTCAGCAGCTGATACACAGACATTGGGACAGGAAGCAGACAGCTCTGTTCTCTGTGTAGTGGTCAGACCAGGTTACTGCAGATCAGCACCTATTCACTTGAATGTGAGCTAAACTGCAGTGACTTGGTTCACCACTACATTGAGAGTGTTTTTACACATTAATATTTTTAGCCCAAACGATTTCCTTTGGACAATAATTTTTTGTTAAGAGTCCCCTTAACATGAACCGATCACTGGGTGCCCTACTCCATTTGAATCAATGGGTTGTCTGCGTTATGCCCAAAAGTGCCAGAGAATATTGTAATGGTGTATTTAGGATCACATGTTGCACAAATACAGCTAAAAAAAAAAAAAAAAAAAACTTTGCAGAAAAACAGTGTTTTTCCGCAGCATTTGACCTTAGCATAAGGTGGGTTTTTACTTTATTGAGATGCATGATGTGACGGCTCTCCAAACAGCCAACTGATCCATAGGGATCTCCGAGGACAGGGCAACCACCACAAATGCCAGTTATCAAATGTAAAGCACATTAGTACCAAAGATTAATCTCATTTAAAGGAATTCTATAGGCAAATACATATGACATGTGATATGCCCAGTGCGGGACCTAAGGGGCGGAGCATGACTCTGGGATACTCTTTTTTTGGGTTCTTCCATTTCCTTTGTCATGTAACACCCCCTCAGGCCATGCAGTGAATCAGTTCTGCTTGTTGTCTTCCTTGTAACTTACGTGTTGCAATATTGTCCATTTTACAGGCATGAAGCGCTGTGAATGAATACAGTCTCTGTACAGGAAGGATATATATAGGTAGATGTGGATGATAAAAGTCTCTGTATCACTCTAAGTCATTTATGAGTCATGCTTTTTCAGAAGTAGGACACCATGAAGCAAGCAACACCTGAATCATTCTATGTGCAGACACATCTGTGATGAGCCAGTATTGTCCAGCCGCCTACATCATATATTTATATGGGTAATAGCCATTGACTGATGTAGTTCTCCCTCTTTAAGGGGTACTCCACTAGGGTCTGTCTGCTGCATTACACAGTCCTGTGATGGGCCAGTATTGTCCAGCTGCCTACATCATATATTTATATGGGTAATAGCCATTGACTGACGTAGTTCTCCCTCTTTAAGGGGTACTCCGCTGGGGTCTGTCTGCTGCATTACACAGTCCTGTCATGGGCCAGTATTGTCCAGCCGCCTACATCATATATTTATATGGGTAATAGCCATTGACTGACGTAGTTCTCCCTCTTTAAGGGGTACTCCGCTGGGGTCTGTCTGCTGCATTACACAGTCCTGTGATGGGCCAGTATTGTCCAGCTGCCTACATCATATATTTATATGGGTACTAGCCGCTGACTGGCGGTGTTCTCCTTCTTCAAGGGATTCTTCTTCTTTAAGGGGTACTCCACTGGGGTCCGGCTGCTGTATTACACAGTCATGCTGAGACCTCCAGAGCCGAAGTTTATTTGAAAAAATGTCTGCCTTTTCTCCACACAAATAGTCTTACTCTGTGGTCGTATATGGTATTGCAACTTGGGTGAATTCATTTGAATATGGCTATTTTGCAGTACCAGATACATGTCCTGGACAAGGGTGGCACTGTTTGTGTAAATCCCTTTAAGTATCTAAGTGTAAGCTTCTTGCAGATATATTTGTCTAGCGCCATGAGAATTGCACTGCCTATGATATGAGGCTTGTAGGTTCACAATCTCTAGTGGTGCCCCATCCACACTGTGGCTGTTTATGTTCTAGGCCTGTACTATGAGGTCTGGCCACTTCTCCAGGTAGCATTAAGCATTCATTCCGCCAGGCTTTGGCCGCAGCAATGCTATTAGACAGACTGTTCTGACACATCCACATTCCTGGTGTAAATGGACTGTTACATGCTACCCGCTGCCTCACATCCTGGAATTCTCAATAACCAGCTGTGAATATTCAGACTTTACACATTTACACACAATGTTTTTAGTGAGTTTTTTGTGTGTTTATGGTAATGTGTGCATATGTTATATATCTTAATCCCGGCTGGTAGGTACTGTATATTGTACCTCCAAGTTTACAAGGTGTCTGTTTAACCTTCGTAGTGAGCAAAGGCAATCTAGTCCATTTTCCCACAGTTTTTATTATTCTATTCATCCTGATTATGAACAGAATGCCACAGAATCTGTAAGCACTGACACCTACATGGATATAGCATAGCAGTTCATCAATCTCTTACGGTAAAATATCCTATTGCCAAATGCTATATTGCGATATGTTTTTCTGTGTAGCCCAGTTGGCAGCATTATTAATGTCTCAAATTACCCTGTTCATTCAGTGTATCCCATGCATTGTTAGGGTTTGTTGCAGGTATCTAAGCATATTATATTGAAGCTGATGCAATTGCCAAGATAAAGTGTAGTATGTGATCTGATATCCTGATTTTAAGGGATTAATGTAACTGAGAAATAATTATTACATAATGAGAAGATCTGTAACATTCTAATAAATGTTATGCTTCATTCTCTCACCATTGCTGTCAGTAAATAGAAACTTTCTTATTTACATTCTGAAGCTACAGAACTAGTCCCCTTCATGTGCTGCCGCTCACACAGCTGCAGAGCGTGTACCATTGTAATACCAATCAGAACTCTTGTTGTTCTACTATACTGACACAGATTGGTACCTCGTAAATAACACCCTTTAAGCCATTTTCTAATAAGTGAGCGCTTAAAGGGATTGTGTATGCTAATATAGCTGCTTTTAATTGATAAGCAGGGACCTCTGACCCTCTCTGTCCTGCTCCACTGGACCCTATTACTGGAGGAGATATAAAGTCCTGTGTTCTGCCTTGTCAATTGAATGCATGCTGTGCTGATCAGTAGGGGCCAATGAAACATCGTCCACAATGCTAATATCCCAGAGAACCCCTATAACCTTGTTAGTCCCAGAGATCCCCTCTGAAATGAAATAACTCTACTTAGAATTAACAGTATGTCTTAGCAACATATATTACGCACATGGACTATCTATGCAGTTTTTTGGATTAGATTATGTGTGTCAATGTGAATTAGGCACAGGTTGCTGGGGAGAGGGGGATAAATTTACTTGCCCTTTGCTAGACTGAGCAGTTGCACAGGGGATGGGGGAGCGCGTGTTTCTAACCTTACTACGTAAAAAGTGGTTTACTGTGACTCTGCAGATGCTTGCAGAGAATACCGCAAAGGAGAGAGAGCTGGAGGCTGTGGAACATAGTTGTGTAATTTACCACTAAGATACGTGTCATTTTCATGCTGTCTAATATATAAATGTCTGTACCGCAAAGGTGGCCGGACTGGATTCATTTGTATATCATTTGTTTGACATATGTAATTTTGATAGTTAGTTTTTGGATATTTATAGTTTTAGATGAAAAATGCACGCTTTTGCATCCAGCAAGGATGTAGAGTTGCCCAAATTAAAATAATGCTCCACTATTGGAGCCAACTACATTATCCGCAATTCTTTGTTATATAATTGTCAAAGGAGCACTGTTGGAAAACATATGCAGTATGTTACACCTGGTATAGGGGCAGGGGTAGGGTGGGTTGCCTGACACATGGATCACTTGGCCATGAAAACACCCGAGGATAGCCCATTTTCACAATTTTATATATTGAGGGATCCATGAAAACAGTCCAGGAAATGGCATGTTCTATTCTTTCACAGATCTTTGGGGTCCAGTAGGAGCTCCTACTCACTGACTGATATCTCTGTATAACAGCGATTTTTAAAGCCCCACTCCGCACGAATATATTATGCAATGGGCCCTATAGTACATGACATGCTAATGTAAACTAAATGATCATTCACTGGATTCAGCTGCTGAATAGTAGAGTAGTCTCCTCCTGGCTGGTCATGTGATCATCAGACTGACCTGCTGATTTACGCACCAGCCAGAAGGCCCTGATATCTATGTAAGTCTATGAGAGCATAATCTATACATGCACACACATAACATGATGTGAACAGAGCCTTACTGTATGCTTTGCTTAGTAATTGGGCATCTCACCTCAAGTATGTCACGCAAAATAGCAAATGAAGTTGATATGTTCTACAGTGTAAAGGACAATCTGTTGCATTCGGTATAAAAATGATTTTTGTAGAAATACTGTTTGTGGTTTTACTTCCTCTGCTTTTATGTGCATATAAAGATAACCAAAAATATCCCAGTAGATTGCAATCTGTACTGCAGCATAGTATTCAACATTTGTGAGTGGGATCTATAGCCAGGGGTGTAACTTGAGGGGGTGCAGGTGCAGTTGCATTTGCGCCCAGGAGCCTTAGGGGGTCGATAAGGTATCTCTTCCCAATATGAAAAAATCAGTACTATAAATGATACATTATAGTTGGGGGGCCTGGTACAGATTTAGCATTGGGGCCCAGGAACTTCATGTTGCACCTCTGCTTATATAGCTTAGATCGTCCAATTTCATGAATAGAATGCCAGAACTGCTGTGGAAACTGACACGCAATTCAGATTTCTATAATATTCAGTACCAGAGGAAAATTGAGTGACCGCTGAAATGGCTGCCATTTGGGGTTAGCTATGTAATTCTATATCTCTGTATTAATAGATGAGAATTTGCTAAGAAAATGATGTGGTTTGTTCCAGCATTGCCAGTACTTCCATGTCATTCAAAGAGGCTCGAATTTGGAAAGTGTGAAACGTGTATAATATCTGATTTGCTTATTAAGATAAGATAGGATAGCAAGTATTTTCATAGGGGATGTTAATTCCTAGGGAAATCACTTTGTTAATGTTGCTTTCAGCCCATGTCTGGACCTCAGCTTTACATATGGTATACTTTTTGGGGAAATTAAGTGAAATATCAGAATAGGCAAAGAGATTTGGAATGGAAATATGAAAATAAGTGTTGTGACCTGTTCTTCCCCCTGTTCCTGCTTCTTTATTTGTGCCAGGTTTCTGACTTGTATTTAGTTACATTAGGAGCGATTGACTATTCCACTGGGTGACTCTTAGGTGATGGGGGTTCTGTCTGGAGCCCCAATAACACTTACCGAAGGACCTCCTAATCAGCAACTACAATAGGGACCTCACCCCAAAGATAGCAGAATGGTACCTGGCAGACCTCCCTCCAATATTAGGGGGAAAACGGGTTACATCTCCTTTCGTGCATTCTTATTGTTTCACTGGGAATATATGCCATCAAGTGTGATTGGCTGCTTCTTATCTTTTCTTCAAAATAGACATAATAGTACACCTGTTGGGTTCATTGTATCAACTGGAGACAGTGATTGTTCGTGGCGAGGGCAGCATTTGGATCATGGCTGCAGATTTAGATTGGCAGCTCTGTGCATGTATACACACCTTAAAGGGGTTGTCCAATTTCAGCAAATAAATGATATTGTTTATGTAATAAAATTTGTACTATTTTCCAATTTCCTTTCTATACCAATTCCTCATGGTTTTTTGCTTGTTGTGTTTCTTTGTTTCCTTCCAGTGAATAAAAATCATTCCATGTGATGGACAGTCCATAGTCATGTGATTTACAACTCATGGTCATGTGATGGACAGACAGGTGCACAGTAATCAGTCATCTGCCTGGTAATGAGCTGTGCACCTGTGTGTCCATCACATGACCATGGGCTGCCCATCACATGACCATGGGCTGCCCATCACATGACCATGGGCTGCCCATCACATGACCATGGGCTGCCCATCACATGACCTTGGACTGATTTTTATCCACTAAAGTAAACAAAAAATGACAGCAAGCAGAGATCTAGAAAACTGTAAAGAAGTGATACAGAAAGTATATTGGAAATTTTTAAAACGTTTCACTATAAAACAATAACATTTCTTTACTGAAAGTGGACAACCCTTTTAATCACTGGTTTTGTAACCAGTCAGACTAAGGTGATGAGATTTGCCATTTACACGCACAGATAGTTGGCTAGAATTTGCTTGGATAGAACCACTTTCATCTTCCTCATATTATGTTTGGCCTAAAATAGATCCTCCCAATTCCCTAGAGTTATCTTTCAGATACCTTTCCGTGATACATGGACACATTACTATCATTGTTATTGGCAGGCAGATTTTTACACGTCAGATCTGTTTTCTGACATATGAGAGATATCAATTGGATGACTTGGCCATTTACACACATCAAGTTACATTGATATGGGTCTGACTGGACAGCAATCTGTATTATGTATTCACAAGGGGCCTTTACGTACGCAGATAACCACTGTTATAATATAATGTTGCCTATAAAAAGTGGACATAAAGTGTATGCATTACTAGAAAGCATGATATCAAAGATGTGAAACCATTGTGTCTCACACAGGCTAGTAACCTGAATGCAGATCCAGCAGATAATTCAGTAATAAACCCCCATTTCTGGTAGATTTTCCATACAGGGCAGCACGGTGGTTCAGTGGTTAGCACTGTTGCCTTGCAACTATATGAGATCCAGCGTTCCTCATGGCCGTTCTGTTACAGTCCCAGATACCTGGTGACCATAGATATAATGTATCATGAGTAATGCAGATCAGATGTCAGCCTCACCTGTCAGTTTAAATTTCCTGTGCCACACATGAAAATCTACTAGCGTGCCCACACGATGATGATGCAAACAAATCATATTGGTTTATGTGGGTGTCAGCCTCATAAGCAGGATGCAGCATCTCTGAGCCCTGACTCCTCAGCCCTGTTCAGTCAGCAGTGATTCATTCCAAATAATCTGTTTTCAGAGTGACAAGATGAACAGTGTGAATTATTTTCACTGCGGAAGTGAACGCCGTCATCTTGTATTAATGAAATTTGCTTCTCTGGCAATTTATTTAATAACAAGATGAAGAAGAAAAAAAAAATGACGTATGGTTAAAGGGAATGTGATTATACCAACCCCTCCTATGTCCCTGCTACTAATGTGAAAATAAGGTAGTTAAATGCTATATACACCTTTTACAGCAGTTTTCTTTATTAAACTGTGTATATTTCAGACTAAAATAACTTAAACATTAAATATTTTTGTAATTTGTTGCAAGTTTTGCTTCTGTATGCATAAGCACTACAATACAAGCTGTAGAATGCAGTTTATTAGCTAAGCCATAAGACTGACTGCCTGACTTCTTTGTACTCTTGTGAGACAACTTTTAGACTTCTCAAAGTTCAATGTTGATCTGGTCATAAATCAGTGTAAAAGGTCTTTCAGTAGAGGTCAGAGACCGGATGGAGAACAAGCAGTCCGTCTTGCAGATTAGATAAGAAACTGCCTGCTACAGCTTGTATTGTAGTGCTTATTCCTGCAGCTGTAGAAGCCAAAGGGAACACAATTTAGAATTTAAACCCAGTTAAAAAATTATCATTATATAATAATAATTATTATTATTATTGTTAATTTTGTTATTATTAACTATTGCAAAGGTGTACATGGATTTGAGTACCTTTACCTGATCTTGGAAGTTGCATACGATTTGAAAAGAGGTTTTATTCCCCCAGGAACTGCACCACTTTTGTCTTTGGGTTGCATTTGATATTGCAGCCGAGCCCCATTCTAGGCAGACAACAGAGCACATGGACAGGAATGGCACTTTTTATGGAAAAAATGCCCCTTTTCTGATGTCATGCAACCACTTTAACTGATTTATCAAAACTGTCTAAGGGAAAAAATATCATGGCACTCTTATATACACTTCAGATTTACTGTAGTCATATAGAAGTGTCAATCCCAAAAAGTATGATCTATAGTCTTACTGGACTGAAGACTTTCTCAAGTTTAAACTCCACCACAGTCAAACTGTAGGAGGATGTGTCCAAAATGACAATTGCTTATTTTAGTAATGGAGCATTGTAAAGGAGTACTGTACAATGAGACAATCCCTTTAATATGACGGCTATCACAGAATATTGAAGGCAAAGATACAGATGCAGCCGCCATTACAGGGAAGATGTAGTATTAAATAGTTGTTTAAATGGCCGACCATATAATACATGGAGTGGCCATGTCCACAAGTGGCTCTCTGATCAGGGGGTCTAGGAGGATTTTTTTACGATGATCTATGGAAAAGCGTGGCCTTATCCTGGTGCAGACTGATCGACCAGCTAATGTGTATTGGATAATGCTCTTATGACCTATGTCCCAGATGAAAATAAGCAGAAGCGTTGAATTTCAGCATTCTACATACTTTGTTCTTAAGGGAGACATCAAACACCTCTGATGTTAGATCATCTTCCATTTGGGGTTCATGAACAATAGCTGTTTGCCATAGATATTAGAGATGAGTCACTGGTTGTACTAGAAGTATCAGTTTCTCTGGGTGCTGCCTCGTACGCTGTAGGGGATACATGGACCAGGCAAACATAAGAAGCTCAAATGACATCTGTAAGCTGCTTGTCTAAGCCTATGTATATCTGTGACCATCACCTTTTCTGTCTTTAATATATTAGTTTATCCAGATATGCCGACAAAATCATAAGAAGTAGGTGTGCTATTTGTAATGGTGTAAACATCCATCATATAACAAAAGCTCATAATTCAATTCTGTGAGGGAATTATTACGTGGAAATGTAGAAACCAGCGTCTGCTTTATGAAACTGACATCACTAAATGCTATCTACAGTAGGAACTATACAACCATACAACTTATCTCACTAGCAATATAAATACAGTATGTTGCCAAGAGCTTACAAAATGTGCTGTAAACTCTCTAGATGTAGACGTACATAAAATCTAACGGAAAAATGCTGTTTTCCACCAGCTATAAAAATCTAAAGTTTCTTCATGTTTAATGGACAGGAAGCTGAGATGTGGGGTCTTGTTTGATGGTGTAATACTTTGTATAGATAATAAGTTTATAGGATGCTTAAAAAAAAGAAGCAAACAAAAAAACAGTACCTCGCAACCCATGGGCTGTGTCTGGCATTGCAGCTGAATCCCATTTGGGGGGTGAGCTGCAACTCTATATTCTTACTATGAATGAGACTGGAGCTGTTTCTGGAAACCCAGGCAGACACTTTTTCTGATCTCATAAACCTCTTTAAAGTGGACCTTTCACCACCTCCACTAAACCTCAAAGAGAGGCCGATCCACTGATTTTGGCACAATTGAATCTTTTCTCTAGCCTCCACCGTTCCCAAGCAGTCATTTCTGTTAGTTTCAGCATAATTATGCTCTCTATTGTCAGGTGGGCAGTCCTGGGTAAAAGCAGAACGAAAGGGACCGCCCACCTAACAATAGAGAGCATAATTGTACTGAAACTTACAGCAATGATTGCTCAAGAATGGTGGAGGCTAAAGAAAAAATGCCCTGGAATCAATGGAGCGGCAGCTATTGAAAGATGCAAAGAGTTAGGGTTGGTGAAGGTGGTGAAAGGTCCTCTTCAAAAAGAGTAGAAGTCTCTATAAACTAAGAAATATCTGAACACAAGTCTTTCCAATATGGCTGTTCTTTCCGCCCTCAGAGTGGACTTTTTTTTTTTCTTTAGAACTACATAAAAAAAAAAAAAAAAACCCTGCTTAACTGAATTTTTTACCCTGATAAGTATGGCTCTTTTCTCACACATGTACGTACTGTAATTGTGTGATGCTATAAACATTTTATATTTTTGTAAATTTTTTACATTTTATGTTAAATTCACAGAAGAAATTCTGTTGGCATCTTATGATTTTTCTTTTCTTTTTTTGTACATTTTTCTGACTATATATGTACACGGCTCGGTGTGAGATTTGTAACACCAGAAGAAGAGGCCCTTGCTTGTAGTTGGAAAGTTGTTTTGATGTCACCAAGCAACGGTGCCAAGAGAAATATGTATTACACAGAACGCCTTTCACACAAACATGTGCTTAGTAAATCATCATAAACAGCCATATGTCCTCTGCTTGACTCCTGCGAGTTCCTGAGCCTAAGTCTGCGCCAAGCCCTGGATTGTGGTGGACGGCAGCGTTTGCGTAAGCGCGTATTAAATTACCATCTTGTAACTCAAGTACAGTACAGACGAGTTTAAGACTGGGTGCTGTGCGCTGTGATCCACTCTACACACATGGTGCAGCTGCCTTTGAAGATCCTTGCATAGCTCAAGTGCACATAAGCTTGAAGTGAAGCCACTCTCTGAGTCACATTTCTGAGTGTAGCTACCATGGTGACTTTCGTGTCTACAGCGCTGACAACGTATTCATATCCAGAACCAAGGCCAGCAGCTGCAGATGGCCGCAGTGTTGTGTCAGGATGAATATATTCATTATTATGGGATACATGTGTACAGGAAGATTCCATTCATCACCGCTAATAGTTCATAAGATTCTGTGTTGATTCATTTCTTAATATTAATTGCATTGATCGGAGCTGTAGCATTAACAAGTGATGAAATTCTAGAAGTTTTATTATATACTGTCCTATAGTTCAATGTACTAACAGTATACAGTAAGGTCCTAAGCACACTATTGGTGGCAGCAGGCACTCAGAATCTTCTCATTTAATTCTGTGAAGATGATATAGTAAGACCAGCCTTTCCTGTGACAGTCTTAAGCCTGGCCTCTTAACAATTCACATGTATCTTGGGAGAACCCTTGCTTTTGGCATACAAGACAATATATCAACACCTACAGATCACTGTCTATACTAACGGATTTGGAGATTTAGATAAAAACAATAAAAAAAAAATAAATAGAAACTTGAGTCACAATTAAGTACAATAATAGTACAGTAGACAGTCCTGTGTTATAAGACAAAACGCAGGCATGCTTAAATGCGAAGCTAGGGACATGTGACATAGTTTCATATAAGCTGATACTTATGATTATAAGTAAATACTACAAGTATTTTCCATGTAGTTCTATAATGACTTAATGAAAATAATAACATATGTTTTTCTGTTTCCAGCCTACAGGGTACATGGAAAATAGCATGTCATACAGCGCTATTGAGGATGTCCAGCTGCTGTCTTGGGAGAATGCCCCAAAATACTGTTTACAACTAACCTTTTCAGGGGGGACTGTTCTACTCCAGGTATGGTAAACCTTGGATTTTGTGATATGACATGAAAGATTTAGTGTTGTGAATGGCCACCTTTAAGCACTGATGTTTTTAGGTTTAGCGTTTTGGGCTGTTTCATATATATATAAAATCTGTGTGGTGTTCAGAGCTTTAGATAAGCCTCGACATAGCCACATAGTGCAGAGGCGAGCTAAAGGGGAAAGATGTCTGGTAAGAATAAACAAAAATACCGTAGAGCTTGACCAGTGTTCACATTGGTAACATCAGGCAGAAGTTCCACCCCTCCACAGGCTCCAGGAATACAAAGCAATATTTCTGCTATGAACAAGCCCTTCAGCTATACTCAAGGCTTTATGGCCTGCTGTTTAGTAAACACATTCCATACCATAGTGTAGTAGAACCTTCCACCTGTAATGGTATTAAATTGGGAATTTATTATACTTACAAACCTATAATAAAAGCACACATTTCACAATAAAAACTGTAAAATCCTCATGGTATCCACCAAAAACAGCCTTGAGTTTTGTCCAAGTATCTGCTTCTTCAGCAGACAACATAGGAAGAAGTGTTTTTTTTTTCAGTTAACCAATAAAAATTGTGAAAAATATGAATGATGATCTCCATAAAACATCATGTAACGTTCCTCTTAATCCTAAACCAAATACATACAAATAAATTTCCATAACTACTGCCAAGCCTATGCGCTATTCTCAGTCTAGCTATGCTAATATAAATAAATGTGTGTGCTAAGAAAACTCTAACACTCATAAATAAAATCCTATCTATCTATCTATCTATCTATCTATCATAGAGGTGCAAAGCCATGTGGCAAAATTTTGAAGACTTGTTTTGTCTGAAATTAAACCAACTAATAGCTGTCATATAGACTAAACAGTCTGAAGCTAAGGCCCCACGTTGTGGAAACGCAGCTTTTTTTGTTGCAGATTTTTTTTTTTTGAGCCAAAGCCAGGAATGGATTGAGCAGAAGGTAGAAATATAAGTACTTACTATATATTTCCCATTCCATTTGTAGCCATTCTCGGCTTTGGCTCAAAAAAACGCAACAGAATCTGCAACAAAAAAAAGCTGTGTTTCCGCAACGTGGGGCCTTAGCCTAAAGATGCCCCAGATTTATCTGCAGTTGATCTGCAGGGGTCCTGTCGGGCCCTCACAGATATAATATTGACCTTAGGATAGGTCCTCAATATTAGAAAGTGGGTAACTCTTTAAGATCTATTAGATCTGTACAGGTTTTTATCCTCAACAAAAATAAGAATGTTCCTATTCACTGACAGCATGCAGAGATCTTGATAATGGTAAAGTTGTAGGACATTTTTATTACATAGTGATTACACTTTATACAGCTTATATTAAAGGGATTTACTAGTTTTGTACTTCAATTTTTTTTCCTATTGGCAAATAATTTCTCATGCCTACATGTTTCCCACACACGCACACAAATTGTACAGTTGCAAAAAACACTACTTTTTCCTTTAAAATGCAAGTCAGTAATTTCAAAGCTTATAAAACAATGCAAAGAAGCTCAAATATCATTTATTGCATCATTTTAAGGTCCTCTTAAAAGAGAGAATGTGGAGGGTTCTCTGGATAGTCAGGAGTTAATCCGACACTCAGTCCAGAAGGTATTATTGCGGAGTTCATTTTCCCTGAGTAAATGTTTTGCACACGCACGTGGGGCCGCTTTACCCGTCCCCTCCTCTTAATAATCAGCAGGTAACCAGATGGAAAAATAAACAGGGGAGAAGCCCTTGGAAAGCACAATAAGGATACACAGTAGCTTGTTCAGCAGCTTGGCTATGGGTCATGGGAGAAGCAGTCGTGTGCTTCAGGTGGACAGGCCTGGCTTGTACTTCATTCTGTTTATCTGTGATCCTCTTGTGTCACAAATTCAGCCGTTGTTTATGTTGTGAGGTTAAAAAAACACAAGTGTGAAAACAACAAAAATGAAAAAGTATTAAAATGTAAAAGTATTATTAAATAAAAGCAAAAAAAAGGAGTGATAAATATCCATGTATCCTAAATTTTGATCACATGAAAAGGGAAAGAGGTCATAAAATATCGTTATGGGGAAAGATTTGACTTCATATTGGGATCCCCACATTCCTAGGAAAAGGGACCATTGTATATCCCATTCCAATGGAAAAGCAGCCAGTTGGCAGCTTGTAGAGACTGGTAATAGGAGCTCAGACCAAATAAGCACAAACAAGACTTGAGGTGTATTCATGGGGAGTTGCCACATTGCAGATTATAAACTGCAATTTGACTATGCCATCTGAATATATCCTAAAACTGATCTGACCAAGTCATTGCTAGTGGTCCCAGTAGCAAGAGGCCACTCGGTGATGACTTATTTGGTGAATAGGTCATATAACACTTTGATGCTATAGTTTATGCTTAACCCCTTTAGATATTCCTCTTACTGTGTTAACCTGAAGCTGATTTAAAAATAATTGTGTGATTTAAAGGGGTTGTCCACTTTAATCTCTTTAAAGGCAGGTCCAAAAAGCCTCCCCAATAACAGCTCTATTTATAATCCTTTAATAGTAGTAAAAACATATCACTGTGGCCACAAACCAATGAAATAATGCTATTCCACTTTTTATGGATATGCAAATCAAGTTGAAAGTGCATTGAGGGCGGGGCCTGATTAACCGGAAATACTGTTGAGTATGTTTAAAGAGAACACACCGGGCACATATATCAGGGAGTCAGAGCATTTGCAAATGTCAAATCAGACCTTCCCCCGATTGTACTTACAGACTGATTTCCATGTCCCTATAAAGATAATTATCCCTGCATTGCATCATCTGTTCGTGGCCAGAGGTATGTTTCTTATTCTATTAAAGGTCCCTTTTATGGATGACAGCAAAGGACATTAATAATGGTAGTGACAACAGGCAACATAGTCTTACTTAGTTCAGAGTGGGAGTGGGCACTAAAAAAAAATTTTTTTTATTTTTAAGTTTTTATGGGCAGTTCTCAATTTTCATCTTCATTTTCTTGTTTTTCTTGAGGCCGAGACCACACAAAGTGTAGTCACAGCAGGTTAGCCTGCATAATTGCCGGTTGCCAGCCTCCTGCGATATATAGTACCAGTGTGGTGGATGGGATTTATACAAATACTGCTGAAATCCACAACATGTCTATTTCATGTCCATTGCAGTGCACAGGTTGAAAATAAAACCACCCGCAGGGATCAAACCCATGGCGGAAACCAGCTGGATTTTGCTATGGAATATCCAGCTACAGATTCCTTTGCATAAAATTGCTATCAAAAAGTTTACTGAGCTGGCACATTGAGTAGAAATCAGACATATGTGACAAGGCTTCCTTGTCCAACCACCTAACTATTGGCTACAGTGAAGAAACCGTTATCAAAGCACGTGGGAGGAGGCAAAAGCCATTGTGGAGGGACATTAATTTCACAATTCTGATGAAAATTAGAATCGCAATTCTTTGCAATGGCAAATTTAATTTTATTTTTGATTTATTGTTTGGCCCTAGTTCAGAAAAAGACATGTCCATAGTCATATACAGGAACCATGTCACACAACCCTTGAATATGGTAATCAAAGACTTTTATTGAACCAAACTGTATACTTGTGCTAATTTTACATGGATACACACAAAATCAATAGAAAAAAAAAACAGGACATCCTTCATCACATGCTGTATTAAAGCGCTATTGTCCCCTAGATGCTTTTAAAGGAGTATATAGCATTGTATGGAGACTTCATGTTAAGTCCATAATAGGAAAGCATGTGCTGATCAGGTCCAAACAGTGTTGTGTGCTCGTGTCTGTACACTATAGCGGTGCAGTAAAAGTCTGTATTATTTTTGGCTTTAGCAGACAAGCCGGCTTCCCCTTCTATATTTAAGTGAATGTTGGCCCTAGGAGTAACAAGATACTAAAAACACACAAATGGGTCACCAGTCCGGAACGTTTTACTGTATTATCTCTGTGTACTTTGTCACACCAAGATTCCCCTCACTGACTAGTTTTGGATGAAAGCCATTATATTTTGATGTAAGCAAATTCAGCATGAAGTAAGTTTTTATAGGGGCCCCGCATTAACACCTCTCCAGACAAACACTCCAGAAATCCTCTTTCCATAGGGACAACTGGGATGGAGGAGAATCGGACATTTCTGCCTCATTCAGCACATTGAACACCTAATGAGCAACGCTTCTTTGCGCTAGTTAAAAATTACAATACTCTTTGGCCGCCCAGGTGATAAATCTTATGGTGAGCGTTAATGCCTCCTAATAGCCGGCAATGTTGTTTAGTTTACACATAAAGAGCCATTTGTACACGCGCCTCCCAGCCTTCATTTATCATGTGCTCCCTCTAATGGAAGTACTGGCCTTGTACACTATTAATGTGAGGTGTGCTCAGCATATAATAAAGACTAGGCCTCCATGGCTATTGTCAGGGTGTCATTACGGAGGTAATCTTTGTCTTATATGACACCTTCAACATCATTGTGGTCAGTACACACCGCATCAACTAGCCATGCGATTGTCTTTGGGCGGAAACTCGGTGGATCCCATTATAGTCTGGGGTCTCCGGGTTTCCACGGGTAACCGCTTTTTTAAGCGGATTAGGTTTCCGTTTTTAGGGTCCCCAAGCAGACCCTAAGAATGGAAACCCGAGCAAGTGTGAACCTAGAGTTAGCCTAAGGCCCCACATAGCGGGCCGCAGCAAAAAAAAGTGCTGCGGGAAAAGCCACGGCAGCAACGCATTGCAGTTTTTCATGCAGAGCCTTTCCCAGAAAGGCCACAGAGCTTTCCTCTGCGGACTTTCTGTTTCAATTATACCTATAGGGAATCCGCCGGTGTTTCCGTAGGTATAATTGACATTAAGCGATTTCCAAAAATGCAACAGTTTTACAAATCACAGAGTCGGACCCCGACCTAAAATAATTTTACTGCCATATTGCGCTGTGGGTAAACCAAGAATCAACAAAGAATGGCAGGATACTGAGCATATCAGATTACCTGAATTGCGCACGGACACATTGGTTGGAAAGTTTTCCCTTTTTATGTAGAAAAGAAAAACCTGCCATGTCTGCAGCTCCTGGAGAGGGTCTGAAAAGTGGAAGAGTACTCCTCAAACTTGGGTGCTTGTGGGACCTCACCATGTAAGACCAGCTTAGGTCAGAGAGTGCTTTTTTAGAATTGGAATTATTTTTTCCTGAATGTGCTAAGAATTTAAAGGGATTAACATGGAGAAATCCAGATTGATAAACTGGCCACACCATACATGGATGGATTTTATCATTTCATCAGAAAATCTGGTTTCAGCAAATAGATGATAATCTTCAAACAACGAAAGGGTATACAGTTTTCCGTATATGGTAGTTTCTGTATTTACTACTTAAAGGGAATCTGTCTGGGCAATTTGGGACACTAAACCACCCACACATCCATATGGACCTGGGGTTTAGTGTCCCAAATAACCCTGTTATAACGCAATCCATGGCCGCATTAAAAATAAAAAAAAAGCTTTATACTCACCCTGCCGCTGTACTCTCCGCGCCTGTGCAGTTCTTCAATGAAGCCAGAGGACTAGAGGAGTACACATAGGCTTCAGTGTGCCTGGCCTTTACCTCCGGCAATTGCGCTGTGAAGCTGAGGTGTCCATCTTCGGCTTCACTGAAGAACAGCGCAGGCGCCGGGAGGCGTGCTAACAAAGAAGCTTATGAATAAGCCGGACTGTTCTCGGCTGAACAGTGTACATCGGACCCTTCTCTAGGTAAGTAGAGAATTACAATGCAGATTGCATTACAACAGGGAGATTTGGGACACTAAACCCCAGGTCTATAAGGACCTGTGGTTGATTTAGTGTCCCAGATTGATCTGACAGATTCCCTTTAAAGCTGTACTTGTGGTACCTCAGTAGGAACTTGTATTATTTTTTACCTCTAGGAAATGAGAATGTGCCCTGGTCATGTGCTAGACATCCAGGCGCATAGCTCAGTACCGTCCACTTAATGAGAACTTTGTCTTACAAGGACAGGCTTTTATCCCCTGAGGGTAAATCCTTAAAACTTATACTGAATAACAGCAAGCAGAGATTTTGATGACAATGAGCAACTAATGCAAATAATATATTCAAATCTTGTATAACATTTCATTATATATTTTTGGAATCAGAATATGCATACTTGAAGTTTACCAGAATTGGTCATTACTGAAGACCTTAAAGAGCACCTTTCACCAACTCCGCCAAATCCAGCTCGGTGCATCATTTAATGGTCACCACTCTACTGATTCCAGCACAGTTGGAATATATTCTCTGTAACCCTCACTGTTCCTGAGCAATCAGTGCTGTTAGTTTTGGTGCCTGCTAATGCTAATTAGGTTCTCTACAGTCAGGAGGGCGGTGTCAGGTAGGAGCAGGAAAGGGGTGTGATTCAGAGCTCCAATCAGAGCCAGACAATGTCAGAGCTCAGAATCACACCCCTTGCCTGCTTCTGCCTGACACCTCCCTCCTGACAGTACAAAGCCTAAATGGCATATCGAGCACCAGAGCTAATTGCATTTATTGTTTGGGAATGGTGGGGGCTAGAGAAAAAAATTCCAGCTGAACTGGAATCGGTGGAGCAGCGCTGGATTTGGCGAAGGTGGTGAAAATGAAATGCATTCTTCAGGACTATGAAACTGATGATCTGGCCATTTGATAGACCATCCATATGAGATTGATTGAGCTGACTCTCGATGTACCCACTGATCAGCTGATTGACAGGCTGCAGCAAATGGTTTATACATTTTAGATGTAGCTGTGCCTGAGCAGCTCAGTCCTATTCATGTAAATGGATACAACTTCTACCATTTGTACAGCAATGTGCTTGGTAACCACTGATCGAGACAACACTCTCACTAGAGTGCCACACCCCCTCAATCAACTGATCAGTGGGATGCTGAGAGTTGGGTCCCTATTTCTCGGATATTAAGGTAGGGTGTAAATCTTGCAGTTCTAGAAAAGCTCTTAAACTTGCGTTTGTTCTATATATCAGGAACTAAACAACATGCATTTTAAAAATTACAGATTCTTTTGCTGGGGTGGTGCCTGTTTTCTAAGGCCCCAAGGCCTTTACGTCGGTCTAAGCTTAGATTTTGTGGCCTTTTGTCTTTGCTATTCCAATAGATCCTTGTGATTATTAGCTCATCCATGATGTGTGTAGCGTAGTCATAGAGGTGCACTTTAAAGCTCGGCCCCCTTGAAGCAGTACCTTGGTTCTTTGACTGACCCTTGAGGCAGAACACATTGAAAGTGCCAAATGCAGAACAAACTCACCTTGGCAAGCCAGCAGGTTTACTTATCATTTGGACACTGGGTCTATAATGTGAATCTGTGATCGGAGATGCTGTTCCCTCATCAATTGTTGTCGCTGGAAAAAAAAAAAAAAAAAAAAGGCCGTATTGTTCATTTTCAATAACAGACTTTGCTGCCCTGATTAAATGTGTACCCAGCATGGAGCAAATATTGACATACACTGCAGGAAGCAGATACTAAAGAACCATTGTTATTTGTACACCACACCAAGTCTGCCTGGAGGCCACTAATGTGTCCAGAGCAGGAAGAGCAGATATTTACCTGAGAGGAGATTCCAGGAAATAAATATGAACTCAATGAGATTATGGAGGTGGGCTGTGCTGACTATGATAAAGGAGATTTATTGCCTTCATCAAAGAACTGCTACTTGATGGGGTCCTGTTCTTCTGGGACCACGAGTCTTAAAAAGGCTCTCTAGAATTAGAAGTAGATGGTGGGTTTTTCTTTTTTTGTTACAAATAGCGCCACATCTACCTTTGGGTTTTGCCAGGTATTGCAGCTTGTATCCATTAAGGAATTGGGCTGAGATGCGTTTTGGACAACCCTCTTTTCCACTTCAATCCACATAAAAAAAACAAACAAAAAAAAAAACCCAGTAAGCTTACAGCTTAGTATCAGTTGAGTCCTGAGCTAAAAACAGACTTGTTGCTAGGCACATTCTCTACACCTCTTTGTAACTAGTCTGTTTCATATGACTCCGAGCCTTTAAACTAGTCCTATATGCAACTTCCCAGCCAATTCAAATAAAAAATGAAGCCGTCTATTGCGGTCTATGGCCATGAGTGTGCTGTAAAGCATATCACTAAGTGCTGTTAATCGAACGGAGGAGAAGCTCAGGCAAGATGATGGTCTCCATATACATGTACAGTCATGGCCAAAAGTTTTGAGACTGACACAAATATTATATTTTCACATGATCTGCTGCCCTCTGGTTTTTATGTGTGTTTGTCAGATGTTTTTATCACATACAGAAATAGAATTGCATTCATATTATGAGTAACAGAAGCTTATATTGACAGTTAGAATGAGTTAATGCAGCAAGTCAATATTTTCAGTTTTGACCCTTCTTCTTCAGGACCTCTGCAATTCTCCCTGGCATGCTCTCAATCTACTTCTGGACCAAATCCTGACTGATAGCAGTCCATTCTTGCAGAATCAATGCTTTAATTTTGTCTGAATTTGTTGTTTTTTGTTTGTCCACCCGTCTCTTGATGATTGACCACAAGTTCTCAATGGGATTAAGATCTGGGGAGTTTCCAGGCCATGGACCCAAAATCTCTATGTTTTGTTCCCTGAGCCATTTAGTTATCACCTTTGCTTTATGGCAAGGTGCTCCATCATGCTGGAAAAGGCATTGTTGAGCGCCAAACTGCTCTTGGACGGTTGGGAGAAGTTGCTCTTGGAGGACATTCTGGTACCATTCTTTATTCATGGCTGTGTTTTTAGGCAAGACTGTGAGAGAGCCGATTCCCTTGGCTGAGAAGCAACCCCACACATGAATGGTTTCAGGATGCTTTACAGTTGGCATGAGACAAGACTGGTGGTAGCGCTCACCTCTTCTTCTCCGAATAAGCTGTTTTCCAGATGTTCCAAACAATCGAAAAGGGTATTCATCAGAGAAAATGACTTTACCCCAGTCCTCAGCAGTCCACTCCCTGTACCTTTTGCAGAATATCAGTCTGTCCCTGATGTTTTTTCTGGAGAGAAGTGGCTTCTTTGCTGCCCTCCTTGAGACCAGGCCTTGCTCCAAGAGTCTCCGCCTCACAGTACGTGCAGATGCACTCACACCTGCCTGCTGCCATTCCTCAGCAAGCTCTGCACTGCTGGTAGCCCGATCCCGCAGCTGAAACACTTTTAAGAGACGGTCCTGCCGCTTGCTGGTCTTTTTTGGGCGCCCTGGAGCCTTTTTGGCACCAATGGAACCTCTCTCCTTGAAGTTCTTGATGATGCGATAGATTGTTGACTGAGGTGCAATCTTTCTAGCTGCAATACTCTTCCCAGTTAGGCCATTTTTGTGCAGTGCAATGATGACTGCACGTGTTTCTTTAGAGATAACCATGGTTAACAGAAGAGAAACAATGATGGCAAGCACCAGCCTCCTTTTAAAGTGTCCAGTGGTGTCATTCTTACTTAATCATGACAGATTGATCTCCAGCCCTGTCCTCATCAACACCCACACCTGTGTTAATGGAGCAATCACTGAAACGATGTTAGGTGGTCCTTTTAAGGCAGGGCTGCAATGATGTTGAAATGTGTTTTGGGGGATAAAGTTCATTTTCTAGGCAAATATTGACTTTGCAAGTAATTGCTGTTAAGCTGATCACTCTTTATAACATTCTGGAGTATATGCAGATTGCCATTAGAAAAACTGAAGCAGTAGACTTTGTAAAAATTAATATTTGTATCATTCTCAAAACTTTTGGCCATGACTGTACACAGAAGAGAATAAAAAATCTACAATATGGAAATAAAAACAGATTAGACAAACATGATATATTTCATTATTTGATAGATAAGAAAAATGTAAATACATGCCTTTCTGTTTGTGAAACCCCCCCACCCCCACCCCACTACTTCTTATCTGTCTGTCTACTATCAATGTAACGCCTCTTACCTTGGAACATTTTTGTATATGTTGTGTTTGTATTGCTTATCTTTGCTGCTGTAACACACTGAATTTCCCCATGGTGGGACTATTAAAGGATTATTATTATTATTATTTAAGCATGCATTGGTGGAGTAGCCGCAACTGATCAGACGGTTCTGATGAAGGGTTTGCAGTTGTTAGATTTTCATTTCATAAGCTTAGGAAGAATGTTTGCAAAGTACATTAATGTACATGACTTATTAGATGTTTCTGTTTTTGTTTGGCAGAAAACCAGCAAGCAAGATATCCAACTACCCATTAACTTGCTTGCTGGTATTTGTTATCATTGTGATGTTATGGTGCCTGTGACAAATAACTGAGACCATAGAATCCAGCCCATCAAGCCTTTTACTTACTACCTTGTTCTTCCATTACAGGCTGCAAACAGCTATCTGCGAGACCAGTGGTTCCATTCTTTGCAGTGGAAGGTGAGTAAAACTCTATTGCCTCAAACAGTTGTTCGCATGGAGGTAGTTATAATAAGAACTTATTCCTAGAGAAAAGTGTTCACCATGGTTAATAAATATTGTATTACTACTTCATGTCATGTTGACTAACTTTACTTACACTGTACGGATCTTAAAGGGGTTTTCCGAGCTTTAAATTTACTGATGACCTGTCCTGAAGATGGGTCACTAATATCAGACCTGTGGTGGTTTGACACCCAGCAGCCCCATAGATTAGCTGTTCTCAGTAGCTGATACACAGAGAAGGGAGTAGTAAGCAGACAGCTCTGTGCACATGTGGTGCTGGGTGACTGCAACTTGGGCTTCATTGAAACAAATGGGAGCTGTTCTGCAGTTCCTGATCTGGCCACTAAACAGAGAGCAGCACTGTCTGCTTCCTGCTCCATTCTCTGTGAGAGAACATCCCATCAGTGGTGGGAGTGTCGGGTGTTCAAAGCCCACTAATCTGATACAGATGATCTATCCTAAGGATAGGTCATCAATATGTTTAGCTTCGAAAACCCCTTTATTTTACATGTCCTATATTCTGATCCTATCCAGATTTATAATAAAACTTTCTGACCCAACTTTTGATCATGGCTACTAATATATGCTGGTAAATAACCTAACTACTGGAGTTTCTGTATCTGTTGCTACAGAATAGGTTTATCATGCTACAATTCCACCTTATTTCTGATATATTGAATAGGCATTTTATAAGATAACATCAGTGAGGTCAGAGAGTTGGAGCCCTCACTTATTTCCAAAATGCTGCAGGTTGCAGTGTTATGTAAAATACTCTACAGACTGTTGAAGATCTCCATCGACAGCACTAGTGATAGAGCGCTATGGAAATCATTGGCGCCATATCAGATTCTGAGTAAAAGAAACCTCCAAGCAGCATGGAGTGGCTTTGGAATATAATGTGCTGCAGAATAAAATGAAATAAATGTTAAAAATTGGTAAGAAAACAGAGAACTGAGTTGCGTGATGTTCTGATGCAGCTTTATGATCTATCATTAAAATTTCCCATATACTGCCAAACCTTACAGCTCTTTCTGGCTTAGAAACCTGTATTTTACATATAATCACAAGGTATGAAGGAAACTGTAGTAAAATGAAGACGCTGCAATCTGTGTGTGGCGTGGACGACGCTTTGTGTTCCATGAGGCTGGCTTTGTGGTGTTTCTTTAGACAAACTGGTTTGTGACTCACTGGATAGATTTAAAGGGGAACTCTACTTCGGAATAACATTTTTATCATTTTTTCCAGTCAAACCTGCAATTTTAAGTAATTATGTAAATTATCTGCCCTTGTTTTTTTCTCTATTTACATCTAAGTGTAATTTCAGTTATATAGGTTAATAAAAAAAGAGAGAGCAGTACACAGTGGGAATGTAACAGTTTTCACATATTGGTCAGGGCAGAGCCAAAATGCTGTGTCTTTCCAAGGACAACTGCCAGAATCAAAAAGAAAAGAACAACTCCATATAACATATCATATCCAATATTTCTATGGTGAGGGGTTTGTCAGGAGCAGAGGAGCTTGTTGTATCACCTGTTACAGCTCCGCTCAGTTATTCCAATACATTAACAAGGTAGCATCAAAGTCAAAATGTAAACTTTCCCTGCCATATCTGTAAGTTAACAGATCTTGGTTTTATTCCTTACATAACACCTTAGAACATCGGCTCTCATGGTATATACTGGAACCTGGTGTGAAATCATAGTAATGGTCTCTGGTTTCATATTCTGAAAGGAAGAATGAATTGTCCGTTCATCTGTTCTGTACAGCTGGGAAGTTAATACTGCTTTGCTTGGGGATTACCTACAAGGTGTCAGTTAAAGGGACACTTGTGATTTTGGTGACTCATTATATCGTCTAAAAGACCATCCCTCAACAGGGATAGTTGTCTACTCGCAACTGCATCCTTGGCACCTGGGTGGCATGTACGTCCTTTTACCCCAAACTTCATTCTGAGAATCTTGAAAGTTGACTATATCCTCATATTTTAGTAAAGCAAACACCCTAACTTGTGTTGATGTAAAGGTTAATTGTTATGCCGGCAATGGCTTTAGGTTCCAGGCTACACATAAACGGGAAGCTGTGTACCATCTTAAGTCAGGTAGTCGCTAAAACAAGGAATCATTTAGGAAGGTAATTATATCAATTTCTATTCAGATGGGTGTTATCAACAGTCTAATGAACCTTTGCACCTTCACTCTGTAATTATCAGCAATTTCTGGATTCCGAGAAGCCAAGATTAGACGTCATTGGGTCCTAAACACAGTCTAAAATTGTCACCTCACCCTGCTATATTAAACAATAACTCTTTCACTGCCAGAAAAAAATAACTATGTACCTTCACCTGCTACAATGTTCATTCAGTATTTTTTTTTTTTTTTTGTCAGATTTCACATGCTGTGCCTTCTGTTTATTCACTTGTGTGACCAATCTGTTGGAGGATGTGGATGGACTGCAGTACCAAGCATGGTGGCATGGATGAGAGTACACCGTGTTGAGTTCTGCAGTGATGGGGTTGTGTGATTTATTGGCAGATCATGGGGATCTCCAGGATGGTCCTGCCATTAATCACACATGACCGTCAATACCAGGTCATGCTATCGGGTTTATCAGGCGTTATTATGCTGTTGATAGTGTTTTGGATTTGTCCTCCAAGTTATTTCTTTTAGTGTAGGGAAACAAAATGTTTCTATCCAAGCCTTGCTTTGAAAGAAGTCAGGGCGGAAGTCATTTGCTGCTGGTGGTGCCTAGAAAGTAAATAATTATTAATTTGGGTCTAGAAGTGGTTCAATGGACTCCTGAAGTCTACAGGAATGTCTTGTATAAATGTCTGAAGTGAATCAATTTTGAGGGTAACGTCTCTTGAAGATAATGTAAATAGTGACATGTATGTAGACACTGGAATACTTGTACATTGTGAAAACTGTCAATTCAGGAGTTTAAAACAAGTTCAAAGAAGTGGGTAAGGTAGGTGTCAGTGTGAGGTTGCTATGTTGGATTGCCTGTCAGCTAATTTGTCAGTGACACTTGCCTGGGAGAACTTTGTTGTGTGATATGACCTCCTGATCTTCTCATGTGCCAACAGAAGTCATTCAACTAGTAGATTTATTGCCCAAAAGTGGTCTTCATTTCTTCTGAATTATTCTTTGGGAGGAAATGTAGCCATGCAGTTATAATATCTACCAACTAAACACAAAACCTTCTGGCACTACTATAAATATGCATGCTCAGCTGAATATTCATGTTTTTTTCAAGGGGTATAGGTGTGTGGCAGCAGGAAGAAAAGAGAGGCCATGTTGAAGTCCAATATATCTGATCGTTCTTTCCCTCCAGTGCTAAAACTGTAAGGATAAGCCAACATTTTTCTAAAATCTCACAGAGGGTTCTACACCATTCCCTATTACTTCATATCTCACAGAAAATAAATGGTTTCAAACGATAAAACTTAACTTTTAATATTTTAAAAATAAAAATTGCACAAAGGACGTCCACTAATCTACTAAAAGACAGATCAATGTGGTCTGTGCCTGCCTATTCAAAGTTTATTCAGGATTTAAATGTTAGACAGTATTCACACTCTCCAACTTTCCACTGGACCTAGGGTGTAATAAGATACTTTCACCACCCTTAGACTAAGGTTATAGTATCACGGCTGCATCATACAACAGGTCAGTATTTTGTCAGTTGCTCTTAGTGCTAGGAAAACCCAAACACCTGGTCCCCACACACATAATTTGTAAAGCCTCACTGACTAGACTCCTGCACAGCCATGATATACCTCCACAACCCTAGTCTGTAGTATGTACATATGCCAGTAATCTAGGTACAGGTCACAGTAACTTCATTTCCTGTCATTAAAATGTTATGAACATAAGGGAAACTATGATATTCTGACCCTTATACTCAATAAACCCTTATATTGCAGCCATTACTGATATCCCCTATGTTGACTCCAGGGATATACAGCTACCATTTCCATTAGTGACTCAAGTTCCACCAACTAATCTCCAGGCTAATCAGACTGCCCCAGTCTCCTGTCAGTCCTTCATGCCCCCAAATGGTATGGCTTGTGGTCAACTAACTCAAAAATAGAAAATAGAAAATAAACTTGCTCTACGCGTTTCCCCTGTATTATCTATATCAGGTTCATCAGGAGCCAATGCTAATAAACTTATCAGTTTGGGCTAAGCTGCTATAAATTTTTTATCAAAAATGCAGTTACAACTGCAGTTCCTGGAGCACTGATGGTGTGCTCCAGTGTATAGAGTAGTCGGCTACTCTATACACTGGAGCACACCATCAGTGCTCCAGGAACTGCAGTTGTAACTGCATTTTTGATAAAAATTTATAGCAGCTTAGACCAAACTGATAAGTTTATTAGCATTGGCTCCTGATGAACCTGATATAGATAATACAGGGAAACGCGTAGCGCAAGTTTATTTTCTATTTTCTATTTTTGAGTTAGTTGACCACAAGCCATACCACTTGGGGGCATGAAGGACTGACAGGAGACTGGGGCAGTCTGATTAGCCTGGAGATTAGTTGGTGGAACTTGAGTCACTAATGGAAATGGTAGCTGTATATCCCTGGAGTCAACATAGGGGATATCAGTAATGGCTGCAATATAAGGGTTTATTGAGTATAAGGGTCAGAATATCATAGTTTCCCTTATGTTCATAACATTTTAATGACAGGAAATGAAGTTACTGTGACCTGTACCTAGATTACTGGCATATGTACATACTACAGACTAGGGTTGTGGAGGTATATCATGGCTGTGCAGGAGTCTAGTCAGTGAGGCTTTACAAATTATGTGTGTGGGGAC
Source organism: Leptodactylus fallax (assembly GCA_947044405.1). Lineage (NCBI taxonomy): Eukaryota > Metazoa > Chordata > Amphibia > Anura > Leptodactylidae > Leptodactylus > Leptodactylus fallax. Next base: position 4,778,995 of record CAMRHE010000088.1, read on the forward strand.
CAGGTGTTTGGGTTTTCCTAGCACTAAGAGCAACTGACAAAATACTGACCTGTTGTATGATGCAGCCGTGATACTATAACCTTAGTCTAAGGGTGGTGAAAGTATCTTATTACACCCTAGGTCCAGTGGAAAGTTGGAGAGTGTGAATACTGTCTAACATTTAAATCCTGAATAAACTTTGAATAGGCAGGCACAGACCACATTGATCTGTCTTTTAGTAGATTAGTGGACGTCCTTTGTGCAATTTTTATTTTTAAAATATTAAAAGTTAAGTTTTATCGTTTGAAACCATTTATTTTCTGTGAGATATAACATTTTTCTAAAGTAAATGGTCACCTTCAAACTCTTAAGTTAACAAATTCCATAAATTTCCCCATGAGCCATCATAAGCGCAAATGAAGTAACTGTATAAACTGTTGCTTGGCTATATAAATGACCTGATGTTCTAGAATAATCCAAAATTAAGGAGATAGTGTTGAAAAGGTAACTATAGTGCTAGTATCAACCTAAGGTAAAAGGATATCACCCTTATTAACTGAAATTCTATAACTGTTCTATAAACCTGCTGGACCTGGAGCGTTAATTTTGATTGTCGGTGGCGTGATCTTAGGATTTTATATTTTTCTAGCCTGACTTGATAAGTCTTTTTTTCTAAACTTTGTAGTGTACTGGTTCCATAACTGCTATGTTTTTGCTTGTATTGTTTATTGCAAGTTCTTCTGACCACGTTTTTTCTTTAAGTAATGTAAATTTACAAAGAATTCCTGTAGTTTCCCCTGATACTTGAGCACTGGAAACATCACAGCTACATGAACAGCCTTGGACAACTGTTACTTATACTTTTCCAGCCATGTTTTCCCCAGTAGACATCACTAATTATGATCGTAAGTGAATTAGCAAATGCTTATGTTCTACGGTGACCACACTTGGAACAAATTTGTTTTCTTTGCAGTCGCAGAATAAAGGTCTAGTTACACAGATTTAAAGTTTGGTCTGGCGTGTGACCAGAAGCCTTGGTCTTGGAATTACAATAGCTGAAGAAAGCACATGGAGAACAGGAGAAGCCCAGAGCTCAAAAACCTTCATGAAAGACACAAGACCCGATGTTTGGGCATGGGTACTGTTGATGAGACCCTAATTTTAATTCTACATCTAGTAGTCAAAATGCCCATCAATTGTATCAAACTATTAGTTCTTCTGTTACAAGGAAGTACCTTTGGACATAAATTCCTAACCATGAGGCTACCATTAGATATGAACTACTGCCATTGTGTAGAGATGACATAGGGCTTGTCATTCCTTAAAGACTGTTGTCCTCTAATATGGCCACAACATTTTCTTGAGACAAGCCAATGCTTATTGATATCACAGGGTGCTGATACATCAAAGCTGTGTCTAAGGCCTCATGCACATGACCATGTACACAATCACTGACACATTCATTTCTATGGCCCCATACACACGATTATGTATTTTCATGGTCCACTGTACAGGGCTGTGAGCCGTGAGTAAAACTCAGGACAGGTCCTATTCCTGTCATCCATATACATGTTATCTACAGTGCCTTGCGAAAGTATTCGGCCCCCTTGAACTTTTCAACCTTTTGCCATATTTCAGGCTTCAAACATAAGGATATAAAATTTTAATTTTTTGGTGAAGAATCAACAACAAGTGGGACACAATCGTGAAGTGGAACGAAATTTATTGGATATTTTAAACTTTTGTAAAAAATAAAAAACTGAAAAGTGGGGCGTGCCAAATTATTCGGCCCCCTTAAGTTAATACTTTGTGGCGCCACCTTTTGCTGCGATTACAGCTGCAAGTCACTTGGGGTATGTCTCTATCAGTTTTGCACATCGAGAGACTGAAATTCTTGCCCATTCTTCCTTGGAAAACAGCTCGAGCTCAGTGAGGTTGGATGGAGAGCGTTTGTGAACAGCTGTTTTCAGCTCTTTCCACAGATTCTCGATTGGATTCAGGTCTGGACTTTGACTTGGCCATTCTAACACCTGGATACGTTTATTTGTGAACCATTCCATTGTAGATTTTGCTTTATGTTTGGGATCATTGTCTTGTTGGAAGATAAATCTCCGTCCCAGTCTCAGGTCTTTTGCAGACTCCAACAGGTTTTCTTCCAGAATGGTTCTGTATTTGGCTCCATCCATCTTCCCATCAATTTTAACCATCTTCCCTGTCCCTGCTGAAGAAAAGCAGGCCCAAACCATGATGCTGCCACTACCATGTTTGACAGTGGGGATGGTGTGTTCAGGGTGATGAGCTGTGTTGCTTTTATGCCAAACATATCGTTTTGCATTGTGGCCAAAAAGTTCGATTTTGGTTTCATCTGACCAGAGCACCTTCTTCCACATATTTGGTGTGTCTCCCAGGTGGCTTGTGGCAAACTTTAAACGAGACTTTTTATGGATATCTTTGATAAATGGCTTTCTTCTTGCCACTCTTCCATAAAGGCCAGATTTGTGCAGTATTTGACTGATTGTTGTCCTATGGACAGACTCTCCCACCTCAGCTGTAGATCTCTGCAGTTCATCCAGAGTGATCATGGGCCTCTTGGCTGCATCTCTGATCAGTCTTCTCCTTGTTTGAGATGAAAGTTTAGAGGGACGGCTGGGTCTTGGTAGATTTGCAGTGGTCTGACACTCCTTCCATTTCAATATGACCGCTTGCACAGTGCTCCTTGGGATGTTTAAAGTTTGGGAAATCTTTTTGTATCCAAATCCGGCTTTAAACTTCTCCACAACAGTATCACGGACCTGCCTGGTGTGTTCCTTGGTCTTCATGATGCTCTCTGCGCTTTAAACAGAACCCTGAGACTATCACAGAGCAGGTGCATTTATACGGAGACTTGATTACACGCAGGTGGATTATATTTATCATCATCAGTCATTTAGGACAACATTGGATCATTCAGAGATCCTCACTGAACTTCTGGAGTGAGTTTGCTGCACTGAAAGTAAAGGGGCCGAATAATATTGCACGCCCCACTTTTCAGTTTTTTATTTTTTCCAAAGTTTAAAATAACCAATAAATTTCGTTCCACTTCACAATTGTGTCCCACTTGTTGTTGATTCTTCACCAAAAAATTAAAATTTTATATCCTTATGTTTGAAGCCTGAAATGTGGCAAAAGGTTAAAAAATTAAAGGGGGCCGAATACTTTCGCAAGGCACTGTATGTGCCATCCATTACCCGTTTAATCACGGGCAGTTGGAACTTCTAACACCTCCTTGCAAATACTGGATAATGTACTGGATAATTTACTAAGAATGTGGAACAGTACAACTTCAAAGGAAAATTGCTTTACTCTCCAATATGAAGATTTGAAACTAGAATATCTCGTGGGTCTCATTGGAATTATCTAGCCCTAAGATGCCATAAGCTAACCTATATGATGATCAGCATGTCAAGATTTTGTTATTAAATCCCACGTGCCCCTCAGTTTCTCGTTCCCTTCTTACAGATTACAAGCTTTGTTTATAGATATGAAATTTGTGAGAAAATTCAGATGATTTAGTGAAACTGAGGTGAGAGAGGAGATCTACTCCATGCCTGGTGGCACTGTGTAAAAGTTACAGTTTTGGTTAGACATTTCTATATTGATTTGTAGAATATGGAATAATTATTCCTCCATCTCAGTGACTGGCCTTACTTTGTGTGTGGATGGATCATTCCTAAATGGGCGAAGTGGGATTTTATTAGAATTTATTTTTCTGTTGCTTGCTGTGAAGTCCCTTTGGAAAATGGTAGATGCTCCCTCTGTGGAAAAAAAATAGTTTATAGGGTTAATTCTTATTTTCAATATGAGCACTGGTGAGCGGAAAATACTGTGAATAGGAGTAGGAATCTTCAGAGTTATTAGAGACCCTGGATAGAGGACCATACTGCCCCAGACTCCAAAGACATACTGATAGGGAGCTTAGATTGAATATGAAGGCGCTATATAAGTAAGCAAAATAAATAAGAATTTGATTAATCGGGTTTTGCAGCCCAAAAGTTTTTTTTTCATACTGATGACCTTTCCACTATTCAGCTGATCGGTGTGGGGTCTGGGTGTTGGACCCAAACAGATCACATACTGATGACCTATCTTGTGAATAGGTCATCAGTATGGAAACCCATTTAGGGCCAGACAACTTATTTAAGAGGCACATCCTTAGGTTAGGGATTGTGTGTGAATGCCAGTCCTATAATATTTTTATTATGTAATATTGCTATTTTTTTTCTTTCTTACTTTCCCCTTATATTTAATATTACCTTTTGAGGATTACTGTTTTCTTTGGATTTGCACCCTCATAAGAGTTTGAGTGTTATTGGGGTAAAGATAGGATGTATCGTATAGTGCGCATATTTAGTCTGGTTTTTTTTGTTGCTGTTTGTATCTGAGTTTTAAAAAATAAAAAGCAAAGCTGAATCCGTTCCAACCTCTCTCACCATTTAGTAGGAGCATAAGGCTGTTCTGTTTCATGCACAAATCACTCCCAGCTGCATGTGCTTTTCAAGCTATTGTAATTCTAGAACCAAGGCCTCTGGTCATGTGCCAGACCGAGCATTAATCTCTGTAACTAATGGCTACGTGCATGTGCTGAAGGCCTGAGACACAAAGGGATGGAAGTCACGCATGCTCTTATATAGGGAAAGAAACAATAATATATATGGCATGAGACAAAACTTTATTGGGCTAGGGTTCTGTAGACTGTATCATGCAGAAAGGTCAGTTTTTCATAGAACCTCTCTCCATAGATTCCATCAATATGACCAGTGTTCCAATAGTTTATTGTATTTGCAACTTTGCAAGTCTATTATCTGCCTAGGTTTAGGGAATGGTTAATGGGTGACGCTTAAAATCACTTTTGCTTTTTATCTGCGAAGCAGCAAAAAAGTACAAAATTCATCTTCTGACATGCCATAGAGATATGTCAGAAGGTGGCATGGGAACCCAAGAAGACCAAGCCAGTTGAGATTGGTGTTCATTATTGTAAAGATTCTGACTGTTTATGGGATATGAGTCTCTGATCAGTGTAGTAAAAGAGCACTGAGACCCTCAATCACCACCAGATTAAGGAGTCTGTGCCCCCTTTTAATGTGAAGAGACTCTTTCACATCATTCAAGCTAAAGGTGGCGGTCTCAATGCTTAGTCCTATTCCAACATCACACAAATGAGAACAGTTACTTGAAGAGTGTCTTATATTGTGTTGTTCTAGAGCTATACTTTCACTGTAAAATGTTTTTTTTTGCCAGATCAATGCAGCCATGTGTATGTCCTATATGTGTGGAATGACACGGTTGGTTAAAGAATAAATAACTTATTACTTGAGGGGGCTCTTAGCATTATAGTGCAGATGCATATCTGTGAAGGCATCCATGACACAACCAGGCTTGTATTCACTACATTAATCCTCAGGCATAGCAACAAGTGATGTACATAATACGGTACTCTCACTCATGACTCCATTAAATATTGTAAGCATACGTGCATGAAATCAGGCACGTCCTAAAATCACAAGTACATAGAAATCTATGAGTTGTTATCTTCTGGCAACTTATGAAAGCTGTTCCTGGAAAAGCTGGATCACCATCCTTGCCAGCTTTTTAAAAGGAACATGGCACCATGCAAAATGTTATCCTGTATAGGGAGTTAGCAGCAGGAAAATCTGTATGAACCTAGCGAAAGTAACTTTGTAGGGCTGCTTCTACACTTTCTTATCCTGCACATTCAGGAAAATCAGCTTTTTATTCTTATGCAAATTAGTTGAAAATGACATTAGGGGCGTGTCTTCTCTTGCCAGGGCTTCACTTTCTGCCTTAAGTAGTTGCCCCTAATTGACGCCTAGCTCCTCCCACTTGGTTGAGTGACTTTGTCACACTTTGTCTGCAGTAAGGGGCGGTTATCTGGAGTGGAAAGCAACGCCATGGCAGGAGAAGTCCTTCCCATGTATATAGGACTTGCCCGCACTGAAAGTATTTGAATCAGAAGTATGGTAGAACATACTGCTCACTTCATCACACCCTAAAATGACTCCAGACAAGACTTCTTAAATAAATACAGACCCCTTCAATATATTATGCAGAATCCATTACATCCTTTACACGAGATAGTTAGTCAGCAGCATAGTGTTTTAGTACTCAGTACTGCAGCTTAGGTGTTGTAGGGAAAGGATCATGAGATTGTTCTTATCTGACATGATGGAGGGGCTATTAAAAGAGTTGCCCAGGAATTTTTATTTATGGTCTGAGCTCCAGTTTCAGCACCCCTCTGCTATACACAGGGCACTCAGCCTTCCGCTTCTGGCTCTGTTTTGTGCATATTACAGGATCTGGACCCCCCCCCCCCACACTGAACAGCTGATCTGTACAGGGGCCACTCTTTCTCCCCTGACTGATCAGATATTTAAAGATAGCCCATAAATAAAAAAAAAAATATCCAGACAGCCCCCTTAAAAACTGGATATTTGTAGGTGTATGGTTGGTTTTGTGTGTTCTGTATAATGCAGACTTCAGACCAAACCCTGCAGACAACTACCCTTCCTTGTTTCTGCGGTTTGTAAACCTTAGTTCTTGGAGATGCCACAGACAACATCCCAATGCTGTTCCTAGTGATGGCACCCTGGAATACTGCAGAAATGAGGATAGGTGAATTCTTTGTCAGGACACAGGGCCTCCAGGAGTTTGGGAGTCTTTCTTTTTTTCAACAAGTATGTTGCTGCCAGTAGTCAGGCTGCCTTTACATTTTCTTGAGTGGGTACCCAGCATTCTTAGTATTGTTCTTATTTTATTTACCATATTACTAGACAGACTCACCATTCTATAGGAAAGCAAGTCATGTTGTTTTTTTACCCAGCTTTCCCAGAGATTGGCATGATGGAGAGAGAAGAGTCCAGGGCTTCTATTTACTGCTGCTCTTTTACTGTAGCAGGTGATGCTCTGTAAATAACAGGTGGATTGTTCTGTCGCTCAGTAAAGCAGATTATTGCTGTTTAGAGTCAACAGTGAATAATGTTTTACCTGTGAGCAGTCTATTGCGATATATGAATGTAAGATATGTGCCTGGTCCACTGCAGGCTGACCGCTTCTCTAGATCTATGACATTCAGGCAAGGGCTTGGAAAATATACAGATAAGGTTTTTTTTTCCTCATTGTCACGCGCCTCAGCATGTGACAGCAGGAACCACAGCAACCAATGAAACCAGCAGAGCCATTTTATAAGACGCAGATCTTTCAGCACTGATGAAATATTTTAGGGTGATGGCAGAGAGTGGCATTTTTTTATGGCCTGCTGATTGGTAATAGGGAGCTTTGTTGATCCCACTACATTGCCTGGAAAGCTGGGAATACCTGACATCCAAAGAACGCATCCCAATTCTGCATCTCGATACCCGGTAAGAGCCTGTCTAGTGAGACAGGCATTTTTAACCAAATCACTGCCACAGTAGTTTATTTCTGTAGCATCGGACGGAAGCACACTTATGACTAGCTCTGTACTGGCATCATATATGGCATTGACTTCTTGCGTTCCTAGTAGAAGCTGTTCTTCTTCCTTTTTTTTTTTTTTTTTTTTTTTTTTTAATTATTATTTGATTTAACCAGCGGTATTACAATTATTCTACCATCCAAGCTAGTAGAGTCTTATAGAATGCTTGGTATAGTTGCTTGTTCTTTATAAGGAGTATGTATTTGACTTAAAATGGATGATCAGCAACAGCAATCCTTAGATACACGGATGTAGAAGAGCTCCGTTCATTGTTTAACTCTTTGTTACTGTGATTGTTTATGCTTCGTGATAGGACTGAGTTATGGTAAATTAAATGACACATTGGATAACTTCTTCTTATATTGAGGTTATCCCGAGGTCAGCAGATCAATGGGGTGTCCCAACAGAGGAAATGTACTGTTATAGGGCTTCTACTGCAGTAAAATGGTATCCATTGATTCCTGTGGACACCTGCTATCTTCTAGGTTTGAATATGACTCTTCTCTAATATGGCCACCTTTAAAGGTATATGAACTTGCCAGATATTTTTCAGTGGTTAATAACATAAGCAGTTGGTTAGTCACTGCAGAATTATCACCACAACTGCTTTTTTTTGTAGACTCTCCTTCTATTTCTACCTTAACACCGTTTTCTAGCTTTGAATTGGTTAACATGTAGGCCTCCAGGTGATACCTTAGGTAGGTTTATTTCAAGACAACCGTACCACCTGGGCAGTCAGGATATTGTTGCAATTGACGTAAGCAAATCAATGTTACTTGATCCCAGGCTGTCAGCCACATTTTCATCTGTCTTTTTCTCATTCCGCCTGCATTGTTTGGCACTGTACACTGTTACATATAGTCCACGAAACTAAAATATAGAAACACTCTGATGGCTTGATAACAGCATGACTTTATTTAGGTATATGTCAAATGCTGCTGACTAACATAAATTGAGTCTGGCAGCAAACTTGGTTTCCCGTCCTAAAATAATCTTACAATTTAAAACTAATATAAATAATGATAGCCTCATAAAACATGTAACTTGACAGTAGAAAAATAATTAGTTTGGGTGGTCATGGCGACTTTGATTTTGTGTACATACTGCTATTATTTAATCATGTTTTTCCAGGCTTGTATTTCATATGATGTGTGTACTATACACATCTGATAAATGGTTATTACATGCCAAATGGCCTCCCATAGAAGTATGCAGTATGCTTTTTATACTGATCCAACATCAGCTGGGATATGTCACAATCATATGAATGAATAGTGAAAAGGTATTATTCACCTTTGCAGCCATTTTTTTTCATGAAAAAGAATGGAACTTTCTTCCTAGGTCTTAACTAAGAATTCCCTGTAGTTCTGCTTCTAGAGCTCCTAAGCAGAGCTGTGTGTCTCCATGGTAACAGACAACAAAAACAATCCCTGTGTAGTCTGATCATGCTGTCATTCTCTCATTCATCTGTCCTTTTATGTATATAATAATTAGGTTAACAAGTAGGCGACAGATGTGAGGGTATATGGTCGAGTCCAAGTCTGCACATGGTTTGATTGTTGTCTGTTGCATAAGTCTATTAAGGAGCTGTTGAAACAAAAACTGGGAAATTTTTTAAAGGGGACCACTTCTTCAATCCTGTCCAATTCAATAGGTACCATTCCCCTGATCCTGATTCAATTGGAATTTTTTTCTCTAGCCCTCACCATTCCCAAGTAATCACTTTGTTACTTTCGGCATGATCATACTCTCTACTGTCAGATGGGTGGTTCTTGGCTGGAGCAGAGAGACAGGGTACTGCCCACCTGACAGTAGACAGCATAATTGTACTGAAACTAATGGAAATGATTGATCGGGAATGGTGAGAGGTAGGTAAAGTGTTCCAACAGAACCAAAATGGTTATTCATACATCAGAATACCGTACAGAGCCTGGTATAAAATGTAGATTTTATAAGACAAGCTGTCCACTTACATGAAAGATTATTTTTGGAACAATTACCCAATACTGCATTATAAACGTTGTCTCAAAGAAAATGTGGTGATTTGTAAAGTGCTACGGAATATGTTGGCGCTATATAATTAAAGTTATTATTATTATTTATTATTGTGGTGTCCAACATGGATCATGTTAGAATGAAACTGAAAATTGGTCAAAAGTAAGCTATTTTAGAAAAGTATTTATTTTGCTAGTTTTTCTAGTTTAGAAAAAAAAATCTCATATGTGGAGATTCTGTGAGACAAAAGTAGAGATCATGGCAGACATTTTTTTGAACTTCCTGCCAATAATGCCATTGAAGAACACTACAGTCATTCTCTCCTCAGCCTAAAATGTGTGACAAGAAGGAACTGTAGGTGTCCTTTTCATGCAAAATGGAAGTAGATAAGACATTAGATATCTGAATACAATTTATTACATCTATGCCTTCTGAAGACTGTACTTTTAAGCTTGAGGCCTGGGATTTGTTGGAAGCCATATGTACTCTGATGAATATGAAAATGTGGAATAATATATGATTTGTATGTATAAAATTGTGCAATTTTGTCTTACAGAAAAAGATTTACAAGTACAAAAAGGTCCTGAGTAACCCAAATCGTTGGGAGGTTGTGTTGAAGGAGATTAGGTCCTTGGTGGACATGGCACTAACATCTCCCCTGCAAGATGACTCCATCCACCAAGCACCACTAGAAATTGTCTCTAAGTTACTATCAGAGGTAAGTGTTTGGAGCGGTAACCCATTTGTCTTTCTTATACCAGTGGGCATAGATTTATAGAAAGCGATAACTATTTGTACTAGCAGTTCGTAGACTATGTCCGTCTGTTGTCTGAATCCCATTTACTGTAATCTAATGGATAATCAGGGCGACCAGGAGAGATTTAAATTTCTTTAAGAAGCCTTAAAGTAGTAGGCAAGTAAATTCCAAACTGTCTATGCCTCCTCTAACCACAGACTTTTGCTAATGATTTACCAGCCCTCTATAGATATTGGTTCCCAACAACGTTAGTGCGATGTGCCATCAAGTTCCTAACACAGGAGCATATTATGGGCCCCTTCAAGGAACCTTAATGTAAAGATTGACTAACAATGTCTTACATATTCCACCAAAAATCGAAATTTGGGATGATATAAATCCAACCAGATATAAAATTCATCATGTACAAATCAGTCCAGACCACGAAGAGTATGTGATATAACGTAAAGTAGTCTCAGTAGTGAACCAGCAACTGTAACCTGTTTATAATATGATGACTCACTCATATTAAGCTGTCAGTAAAATAAATGTCCTTAGTTCATTGTATGTAAGGAAAGTTTGCCCCATTGAGGAAGCAACATTTTTATATGTTTTGGCACAATTAATTTTGTACACAATGATGTGTCCAAAGAATGGAACAATTTGTTTTTCTGTTCTCCATCTGGGACTGGTTGGAAATCCAATGATTTTCGTGTTAACTGTAAACACTTCAGTCTCTTCCGTTCACAGTCGATGGCAGAAGGCTGGAATAACAATTAATACCAAGTATTAAGTGCTTTTTTAGAAATGCAGAGATCATTCCCATTCTGAAAATCTTTCACAGGACAGATGTTTTGGCAATGTTCATGGGGTGGAGGCAGTGGTGTAACTAGGAATGGCTGGGCCCCAAGGCGAACATTTGAAATGGGGCCCCCCCGAACCGGTTACGGATCCCCAAACAGTAAAATATGCTCAACAGTGGCCCCAGATAGTATTATATGCTCGACAGTGGCCCCCACACAGCATTATATGCTCCACAGTGGCCCCCATACAGCATTATATGCTCTACAATGCTCCCCACACACAGTATAATATGCTCCCCACAGTGGTCCCACACAGTATAATATGCTCCCCACAGTGGCCCTGACCCTTTATTATATGCTCCCCGCAGTGGTCCCCACCCAGTACTATATGCCCCCCACAGTAGCCCCCACCCAGTATTTTAGGCTCTACAGTGGCCCCCACTCAGTATTATATGCTCTACAGTGGCCCCCACCCAGTAGTATATGCTCTACAGTGGCCCCCACCCAGTAGTATATGCTCTACAGTGGCCCCCACCCAATATTATATGGTCTACAGTGGCCCCTCCCAGTAGTATATGCTCTACAGTGGACCCAACCAGTAGTATATGCTCCACAGTGGCCCCCACCCAGTATTATATGCTCCCAACAGCCCCCTCCGCTTCGGTGCTATTATTAATAATAATATAATAATCGGAGGCCCAGGGAAGGTGATTAAAAATAACAAACATTCATACTTACCTTTCCTTGGCATCCTCGCTCCATCCTGCCGTCTTCAGGCCCACTTCCAACGTCGCTGCTGAGGCCTGTGATTGGGCCTCAGCGGTCACATGGGGGCGCACTGACGTCATTACTTGGCTGCGTCCCATGTGACCGCTGGGGCCTAATCACAGGCCTCAGTCATGACGGAGGAGCGCCGGAGAGAACGCTGTGCCCAGGAAAGGTGAGAATATGTGTTTATTGTTTTCAGTCACCTCCCCTGGGTGCCCTCCCCTGCCCTGCCATCTATTGGAAAGGGGCCTGCAATATGCTAGGGTCCCTTTCCAATTACAGTATGTATAGCGGTCGGGGAACCAGGCTTTCCCCGACCGCTATCATGGTGGTCCGGGGCCCGGCCATCTCCAGCTGGCCGCAGGCCACGTACCCTGCCGGGTCTGGTCGCAGTCGCACCCCCTGCGACCGCGACCGCGATCGCTACGCCACTGGTTTGTGGGGTTTGTGGTAGCGGCTGCCACAGGGCTCCGGGCCCCCTAATTCCCGGGCCCTGTGGCAGCCGCTACCGTTGCTCCCCCGGTATTTACGCCCCTGGGTGGAGGGTATTTAAGGTGTGGGGTCATCTTTGGTGAATCCTTTTTAAAACATACTTTGACAATTGCAATTTCGTAATTCAAGGTTGTTATCAGAATTGTACCCTTTAAGACCAGAAGTGTTTGTGTAAGAGCATGTATAGTTTTGAGGTTTTTAGAATTCCCTGTTTGCTTTGCACTTGGTTTTTAACATTCTGCATTTCTCTCCATTGACAGACTACAATCTGTTGCGGACTGTATTCTGCGTATCGATCTTTAGACCCACCATACATTTACTCTTTAGTTTTTGCATTTAGAATTCAGTTTCGAGGGCCGCACATGTATGTTCTGTCAGATGAGACAGGTTTCCATCAGTCTGATCCAATGGTTTTGAGCATAGTAGACATAATGATTATGGTTAGTTGTGAGTTGTTTGGTTTGATAATAGTATTTACCTCTGTGGCTTGTTACAGACTTTACATTTTAAAGATGTGATGTCCAAATTCACATGTCACGGTTTTGATGACTCAAAAGTTAGAATATCTAAGGATGTAAGAGGCAAAGAGGTTTTGTCTGTGACAAGTTTTGCAGACATCGAATGTCGATACTAACTCCATCACAGAGCACATCATGTTTAGCCAGGCATGAGACATGAGTTTGCCACACAAACATATAAGGTCATCGAGTTTGCTTTTGTTGGTGCTTGAGCCCCACAGTATCTTTTATATGCTGATGGCCTTTTGAGAATTACTGCTGTATGTAAGCTAAAGTTAAACCTTATATTGTAATACATCTGCACCATAGGATGCTCACTGAGATAACACTCCATGTTTTCTCCTGCTGAGTGCAATGACAGGACCATGGTTGACCCAGGCACATGGACAGGATAGATTGGCTTGAGTGTAAAGATTGTTTGTATGCCTTCAAAAACAATTCAAAATTCTCCAACATGAAATAATGCTGAAAAATTGTGGGGAGTCTCTGGACATTCATGTTCAGTAAGGTATAAGGTAATCTTTCTGCACTGGGTCACCAGACCTCTAATGTAGTAGTGTGAAATTGCTCTAACCACAGATGTCCTATACTCTTTTTCCTGTGTCCTTCTTTCATCTCTGATGTCTCACTTGTACTAAGATGGTTTCAAAGAGAGGTAATTGTTGATGATTTATTCCTGCAGAACCTTAACCTAACCACTCAGGAGCACGAGAGCATAATTGTGGTAAGTGAAGACATTTCTTTCCCCAATATTAGTGCCTTATCTGTCGTTCTTTGTTGTTGGGCTTGATGGTTGGAAGGCTTCAATTTACATACCCTGTTTTACCTTGCTTTTACATAAATGATAGTGGTAGATCTTTTTTTGACATAATACTCCAGCAATGGATATAGGCAGTAATATTTGTTTTCTGGTCTTTACAGTAACAGGGGAGTCTATAAGTGTCACCTGCATACTGTAGGACTTTAACATTGATGGGTTATCCTTCAGAAAGGCCATCAATGTTTTATCAGGGGATTTGACCTCTATAACCTCTGCTGATAAGCACAATGTTGTAATAATAAATGGTGCAGCCAATTGTATGGACAAGCCAATGTGTCAGTATAAACAATGAAGAAGGACAATGGCCCTGATTTGCAATGTTCTAGGAGTAAAAAGAAAAAACAGTGCCAAGTGTAATATTGTTCAGACTACTAGTGAGTGTAGAGAACAAATAAGTATGCACTCAATTTTTTGTTGTTTTATAAGTTACAAGAAACTGTTTGGGCCTGGTAGTATATGCAAGAACAGCAGTAGGTGTCAGGCTGACGTCATGGTGGGTAGCGGACGTGGATGAATGAGAGTGATGCTCAGACTCTGGATATGAATCCAAGAAAAACGCTGTGCATGAAGGCTCAAACTCTTAAAGAATGCTTTATTAAGAATCCTATTTCACAATGCGTTTCTTGGTTTAGCCCCTTATTCGGATGAAAACATAGACATAAACATGTCCATTCTGATTGGCAATGGTCTAGGAGGTCAAATCCATACTGAAATAAAATATCGATCGGGTAGGCCATCAGTGTTTATCTCCTGCAGCACCCCTTTAAAGAGAACCTTTCATTGCTTCCACCAGCTTGACTACTTTTCATTCCTGAATGGGCACCATTCCACTGATTCTGGTACAGTTTGAATTTTATCTCTAGCCCTGCTCTTACACTGCCCACCTCTGATTGGAGTGCTGAATCACGCCCCCTTGCCTGCTCCTCCCACCTGACATTAGATAGTCTAGTTAGCATATCAGGCATTAAAACTAACTGCTCAGATTGCTCAGGATCAGAGGGGTCTAGAGAAAAAATGCAAAAAAAAAAAAAAATATATACAAAGGACTGAAGATGGGGAAGGTGATGAATGGTTGTCTTTAATTTAAAAATAGATTTTTTGAGAGCGTTCCATTTTATTTTGTTGCACAGAATAAATGTATTTATGTATTGTATACAACCCGATCCATGGATATCCACATAGCACCTTCCACCAGTGAGCACATACACTTCCTTCTAGTAATATGATAGCATTATAATGAAGGCAAGAAGAGTAGCCGTGACCTTCCCGTATATTTACATAACCACATTCGGTTGCTTGGTTATAGGATCATTAGGTGACCTGAGTTTTCTGAAAGTTTGACAGTTGTTTAAAAGAAACGCGAAATAAACAAACTCCGGCACTCGTAAAGTATCGTCTGTTGTTACACTGGTAATGGAAAATGTAAAAACACCATAATTTCTAGAGAGCTGTGTTAGTCTAACACTAAGACTGAAGTGTCTGCATTAAATGCTGCTCAAGCCATCAATGGGATGTTTGTTTAGATAAATTTGCGTAGCGACGCAGTCCTATGTGACAGTGATAATGCTGGTTTCTTCAGCTGTCACATAAAAGTAGAGCAGGCTACCAGTCTCAGCCACTAATCCAGCGTGCACAAGAATGTTTACAGGGCCTTGTGACCTTAAAGGAGTTCCTTGGAACATATCAACACAGCTGAAATGATAGCCCATTATGCATAGTCTGATTATCTAATATAATGTAATGTATGATGTATAATGTCATAGGTAACAGATTTCTTTCCATAACTTAGATTTTATAGAGCTCCTCTTTGCTTTTAATGTGCTGAGGATTTTGACAACCTAACATGGCTAAGCCTATTGACTTGATACATTTTATTGTTAAATTGTGTAATGTGCATCTGTTTTTATTTTTTAGGCTATTGCTCCTCTCTTGGAAAACAACCACCCTCCTCCTGATCTCTGTGAATTCTTCTGTAAGGTATGGCATGTACCTGTGTTGTAAAGCTGAAACTCTTATCATATTCTGCCAGCCAAAGTGCCATGGTGATGAGTTGCCTGGTCTAAAATCTCTTTAAACCAGAGTCTGCTTGTAGTCTACGCAAATCTGAAAATATAACTGATGTTTTACAGCTGGTGTATGATATTAATGAAAGAATAGTGGTCGCAACCTGCATTTTATAATGTAAATATTATAATATATATAATATTAATTATTCTCTCTTTGCAGCACTGTAGAGAGCGCCCTCGTTCCATGGTGGTCATTGAGGTCTTTACTCCAGTTGTTCAAAGAATCCTCAAACACAACATGGTCAGTATTACCTTTATTATATAATAATATTTGTATAGGGATGATTTTTAAAGGTGACCAAAAAACCTTAATATTTTATCACTATTTAATTCTTGTTTTTTCAAGGTCCCAGACAAACCCAACAGTTCTTTGTATGACTTCATACAGGCAGAGATTTGCTAGCTGAAAAACTGGCATATATGGAGATCCATTAGTCTTGTTTAGTCAGATTTGACATACTGCAGCTTAAGGAGGTCCTTCATCAACTCCAGCTATTTGCATTGTTCAGTAGGTGGCGCTCTACTGATTCTGGCTGATACTGATTAAATATATTTTCGAGCTCCCACTGTTCTAGAGCAAACGGTGTTGTTAATTTCAACACCAAAAATGCCAAATGGGCTTTCTTCTGGCAGATGGGCGGTCCCAAGTTATCGGTTATCTGTTCCAACCCGGGACCGCCCACCTGACAGTAGAGGGTCAAATTAGGATATCGGTTGCTGAACCTATAAGCACCAGTTGCTCAGGAATACTGGGGCTAGGGCAAAAAACGCTAATTGGGCTGTGGATCAGCACCTATTGAAGGATACAAAGAATTGGAGTTGGCGAGGGTGGTGAAAAGTCCTCTTTTAAACTAGTCACAGATATAAAATAATGGTCATAAGATCTATAGGCCCATTTATAAAAAGTGATTCTTGTTTAGATGATTAGGTTTAGTGATTAGTAAAATTGATGAGCATCTTTAATGATCGTGACATGCATAAAAGTGCTGACGTTGGTTGCCCAAGGTTGTTGGATGGCGCCTATAGACCGATGACTCTTCACCAGTTTAGAAGAATTCTGCTGGAAGAAGTCATAGTCATCAGTTTTCTGTAGGTGATCTATGGAGTGTAGAGGAGTTTAGCTTCTACAGTAGAGTACAACTCTAAGCTCCTGCTACCAGTGATCCAAACATGCAAAAACAGAAATCAAGTTATTTGCTTCAGTGGTTGCCTTCTATAGCCAGTCAGGAAGATTTTACTGTAGATGTCTAGACCACAACCCGGACAGAGTACACTGGATGAATGACTTAAATGAGGCTTCTGTGTGTATATAACTACAGCTTGTTCATTCTGTATTGAAAAGTTCTGCTACGTTCAATATACCGCATGTAGCGTTTGAAGAGGTCTGCTTTCTGTCAGTGAATGTAAACCACCTTGTTTACATGTAGAAGATGGAAATCCAACCTGATCATGTCCTATTTACACAGGAGCAGGACACCATAGATGTGTCAGAGATCTTTCTTGTACTAAGCTATGTGTCTGTATGGATAATGAATAAAGAACAGAGATTTTCTGCTTTTCGAGGACCAGTAAGACAAAATCAAAAAGAGTATAGTATACTTCCAAAACTTTATTGAGTAAAGAAGGCAAAATGTTTTTATGCCAAATTGGCATCTTCCTGGGGCCAAAGTTTCAGCTGGAGGCTAGGTGACTATATATCCATATACCGGAGAACTCAAATCACACAGACTGTGGCAGAAATTTTGGCCTGAAGCAGACGCCATTTTGGCATTGATATACATTACCTTTTTTTTTATTCAATAAAGGATTAGAAATATACTATATACTCTTTTTGGTTTTGACTTAGTGGTCCTTAACAAGCAGCACTGGAAAATCCCTTTTCTTTATTTCTCACCCATATTCACTTCTAGTCGCAAACTGTGCCTCCAGGCAGGGAAGGAGCTGCAGTGGACTACAACCACTTGTACCAGTTCTTCACGCCATGACTGAGCAGACCTATGCAGTGCCTCCATGTTTAAGCACTACTACTCATATGCATCTGTGTGAGCAGGCAGTTCTTGGGAATGATTTTCAGCAGAACAAGAGGGTTCCTGTTCACCGACCACATGCAGAGGAACTGAAATACAAGTACTTTAGATAGTTGCTAAACTTCTTATACAATTAATACTTGTTTCCATGAAGTCAGAAATTCCCTTTGTTTGTTCGGCAGAATGTAGTTATTTCTATTATTTCTTTTACTTTTGTAGCCCTAAATTTGAAGACAGTTCACATTCTTTTTGGCAAACACAAAGTAGAAAAAAGGTCTTGGCTTACCAACATTACTGGTTTTTTTTAGTTTTTTTGTTTTTTTCTAATACAGAACAGCTGCACAGTCTGTGTCTGCCAACTCAGTCTCTCCATCAGATTCTAGAGCCAGAGACGGCTTTCTATGTTTCTTATGTTTACGACATTTAACTGACTTTATACATTAGGAATAGCAGAATTAGTTCTAAACAGGGACGGAGGACACAAGTTTGGCAGGTTCATAAATTTTGGCATTGTTAGTTACATAAAACATGTAAACTTGTTTTTTTATTTAGTTTGTAAATTCCACCTCTTCTATTGGATGGACAGTCTAGGGATGGAGAAACACATTCACTTCATTTATATCTATTTTACTTGATGATAGAACTAGGGCAGGTTATGAAGTAAGCAGGCCTTCTCAATAAAGCAGGTCATGCTTATATCCAGTTTTGGGGTGACCTCTTCACACCCCACTGTATGCTAAGCCAAGATGTTTCCCACTTTAGAACACCCATCACCTATACCGATATGCCATATCCAAACATGAGTCCCAGACTAGATTATGGGTTGTCTGTGTTGTAGTATAGGTGTTTCATTCAACCTTAGTTTAATCCCTAACATATGCCAGGCCATTCTCTGGTATGGGGCTACTTATTGCCTCTCTTGAGTACCTTCTAAGGCTGGTTGTGGACTACATTTTTTGGCATTATAAAAAGCCCTACATATATTGGCTACATATATTGCATTATTTGCCTTGCCATGTTTCTTAAATTTCAATGTGTTTTTGTATTTGGTGTGTGTGTGTGTGTGTGTGTGTGTGTGTGTGTGTTTTTTTTTTTTTTTGTGTTCTTCTATAGAATTATTTTATGGGAAAAGAAAGCACAAGTAAAACCAACACAAAAAATCTCCAGTAAACATAAAACTTGTTTTTTTCAAGTTTTTTTTTTTTTTCCGAAAAAGCCTTAGTGCTTAAATAGCGTAAAAGATTTAAAAGAAATAAAGCAGATGGTTGCTTCTTCACCAAATAATGATTCATTCACTTATGCTCAGGTGAAAGGGATCTTGTGGGGAGTATTTAAGGAGTGAATCTCTATAGCACATTGCAAATGAGGACACAATGTACCAGATGGCTTCAATTGACACTTACAGGGCTTATATTGTATTTTTTTTTCTACATCATACTTGACTCATCATGGACAGACAAGATTTGTGTAAAAATTGGTGTAGTTTGACAAAGTATTCAGAATGGGAGCATGGTGTGGACTTAAACCACACTGAACCTAGTTTTCATTTAAGAGTATATAGGTTCCAAAGGGGCGACTATAACTTTTGCATGTATAATCCAACTGGTGGACAGATTGTATATTCCATAGTGTGACAGCTCCATACAACATATTGGATTAAGTGTCTTCTTTAAATACATTTATTGCATAGTTAAAATATAAACATGGTTTACAACCATAGACCTAGTTGACAAGTGCTCCATTCTTTATTTCCTTCCCTTCTTTTAGTACCTGATGTTCAAGTTTGTGTAGATATATTATCTGTTTAATGTCTCTTTAACACTGTATAGTATGTTATTTTATTGGATCTTCATGTCTATGGTTGTCTAGAGAAACTATTAGGCAAGGTGAGTGAGTGTTTTTACGGAAGAGTGTGAACATATGTATGTCTGTGTGGACAAAGATATTTTCAATAAAATGTTATTGAAGTTCCTACCCGATAAGCCAAAGTAGTAGTAGTCAAATATTGTTTAGATTGGGATTGTAATTTTTGGGTCAAATTTGGGCTCCGGCAAGATTTACCATCAAACTGATATCATGGGTTCTGTCCTTACAAGACACTAATCTGATTGATTTATAAGGCACAATAATCTAGAAGACTAGGATCAGTGGAAAGCTGACAGAATAGAACTTTAACCTAATGTGGAAAAGTCCTTAAGCTGGCCATACACATTAGACTATGGGGACCACCTGACTCTTCCTGATGGCAGATGTTGGGGGCGAAAAGTATCAGACTGTTCAATTTCAACATGCCCAATCCGTTTGTACTGATTGTAGGTAAGTCTCCCCCAGAGGTGTGAGGTGCAGCAGTTTTCTCCCCATACAGAACACATGAACGCTTTGCATGTATATAGGGAAGAGGGGAGAGAGTGAGCTGTTGGGTGAACAAGTGTTTGTCTGTCAGCTATCTAATCTGTATGGATAGGCCAAAGCCCCACATGGCGTAAATGCTGCAGTGTTTTATAGTCCCTGCAAAGTGGATGGGATTATAGTTAGTGAATCCCATCCACACATTGCAGAAAAATACCGGCAGTGGAAATGCTGCCATTTCAAAAACCACCACGTTTTTGGACATCGCAACATGTCAATTTACCTACGGAAACACTGGCGGCTTCCGTATAAGTATAATTGAAGCAGAAAGTTTTTCCCGCTTCGCCTTTTGGGTTGAGGCCCGCAATGTGAGGCCTTAGCCTGAGGCTACACAGTGCTTTACTAGTTAGTGTGTACTCCAGAGCTGTAGTTCTTCGAGCATAGGTAGGAACAAGAATTTGCATCCATAATCTGTCAGTTTTGGAATAGGGACCTTTAATCTTTTTGTCATTTGCTTGTATGGAGGTATACAGAGACTCACATTTCTATGTAACTGTAACAGTTTGTGCACAGTATGGAACTTTTTTTTTTTTTATAGATGGGATATTATTTATTTCTAGGGTCTCCTAAATGTGCTTGGTCTACAGCTTGCATAATCTTCTGCCAAAGATAAAACTGGTAATAGTTGTAGTTCAGTACTAAGTGAAGAAGACAATATTCTGGCAAATCATCTCTCAAACAAGACGAGATATAAAGAGTTATTCAGTATAGTAACGAAGTGTTAGATGCAGTGTATGGTGCCGTATCAATGCTTTCAATGTACTATATTCCCTAGCTGGTGACAACCTGTGCAGGCACAAGCTTCTCTCCAATAAGAAGGAATACATTTGAGGTGTTTCTAGAAACTTAGCGATACTGCAGAATGTCATCAGGGGTACAGCGTATGGTGCGGAGTCCTAACACATTCTGTCTGACAGCAGCGTGGCTATGACATAACCTGTATGCAAAGAACAGCGGTCTGATATGCACAGACTAAAGGAGAGCTGCTCTCCCAATGACATGAACTGCTGTTTTAAATGAATATTTATTTGCCCAATTCCAATAATTTAAGGGTATCAAATGAATTGCAGATGTACTGGATCTGTTTTACCGGCTTGGATACTTCTCTCTATCTGCTGGTGGAGGTTGGAAAACACCTGCATTTGCAGGTAATATTGTGTGTCCAATATCTGTTATGTCACATGTAATAGATATTTAGTTATGTGTCAGGTGGATATTTAATACATGTACATGTGAGAAAATCAGGCTCTTGTGAAGTTTTCTTTCAAAATGCATTTTTTCCTGGTTTACATCATCTTTTTCTATTTATGCTGCTGGCAAAATGTTTTCTAAAATAATAATTTATTTAGATTCTCAGAGAATTCTATTACTTCAACTTTGTGTGTGTTCTACTATTTTGATGTCAAATTCACCTTTCTTCTACCCATGGCCATTTCGTGTGCATTGTAGGCCACAAAATGGCTTCCCCCGCTGACAGAAAACAGCAGATAATATATAGCTAAAAATCTAAAGCCAACACTTGCAGGGACTGTAGATATTAACCAGTTGTTGGCCTTGACCCATACCTTTAATTGTTGTGTTCTATTTATTGATATGAATTCTGGAATTTATTTCACTCATTTCCAAAAGGTTGTCTTCTTTTTTTCCTTACAGGGCCACAGAGAATTCCTGATCTTGTACAATTTAACCTTTTTTGATCCTTATTTCTTATCCAGATTTTACTGAATGTTCTGCATTTGTCTTGAATGAATGTAAAATGTATGTCAGAAGTGAGTTGGTATGAATTGGGGTGGGTAGAAGACTGTAAAACAGCTTGTACACATTAATGTTGTCCAATTCTATTGATTTTGGGGGTTCCTTGTGATCGTATGTGTATGGGGCAACCCAACAGCACTCCCTCTGTCTTTTGAAAGAAGAATCGAGCATGTTGTATTTCAGTTTACCCGATTTTTTTTGTTCCTTTGGGGAGACAAAATCAACATATTTTTTTTCTCACTCCCTACTGAAATAAACATGCATGCTTGGCCAAGTTAAGTGTGCACATGTTGCTGTCTCACGTATTGCTATTAAACATGACCAAGCTGACTCCTAAGATTGGGGCCAGAACTTGTCCTGACACCCACTCCACACGATGGCATGTAAAGAGTTCCCTTTTCTAAAAAGTCATTAATGGCATATTCCTAACTATACATACAGTTAACTGCATAGCATTGTATTTGAGCAAAAGAGCACAAACATGGATTTGGAAAGGCAGGGGGCTTGGAGGGTAAGAGCACCTCCTGGTTCTTTAGGATTGTTTAAAACCAGAACTTCAGCCATTTTGTATGTGGAAACAATAACACGAGGCTGCTGGTATTACCGCAATACATTGCTGTGCTGTAGCCTCATGACTATTGATTCACTCTTTGTACTGTGTGTGCATGTGAACTGGGAATCAGGGAACATTTCTTACAACAAAGCTTGATCTTCGATTGAATGAAAGTTAATAGATAAAGTTTTTCTTCTATCATGAAGGTATGCATATACATTCTGTAGCTGTCTTCTGAACGCTTATTTGGCAAACAGCTATTCCTCCTAACCTCACCATACACATGCATGCTCGTTTTCAGTAGGGATACTGGAGTAAGCCACTGCCAGACAGCTCTGGGGGTACTTATCTTCCCTGAGCTGCTGGCAGTCAGCTCTGGGGGTACTTATCTTCCCTGAGAATTAAAGAATAGGGAGTTAAAATTCAACATGCGTAATCCTTATTTCCCCAGCATCTATGGACAGAAACATTTGGAGGCCCCCATACACATATGATATTTGACTGGACCTGCTGAAATTGTCTTTGTGTTAAATATCCCATACCAAGAGCTTATTTCTATGTCCATTTTATATGAGCATGTGATGTCTGTGTTGATCAGACTGCATGCAAACACATTGATGTAATGGGCACTTGCAGATGTCTATTCCCCCCACCTATAATGGTGTCCGTTTAACAGACATTGCTGGATAAAAAAAAGTCGGCCTTACAGGACTTTCTCATCCAGGGTTTCTGACTGACTCTTCGTTGAGAATTCTGACGCAGATAGAATATAGTCTCACTAATCCAGACTAGCATGTATGCTGCCTGCTGCAACTAGACTGTCTGAGATTACTTGTTCAGATTATGACCCCATTCATATAGCAGTATTCTGGTCAGTATTTTCCATTTGTAAGCCAGAGAAAAAACTGTAATGGAAAGATTTGCAACTCTTCCATGTTTGGCTTACAAATACTGACCAGAATTCTGCCATCTGACTGGGCATAAAGGAAAATGGATTTGCCAATACTGAAACCACAACTTTTTTTTTTCTTCTGCAGACATATTAGTCAGATTTTTGTAGAAGTAAATATATACATATACACCGTTACACAGGTGGATGTATGTTGTGTCTGTTTCTTTAAATAACAAGTATTTGGAGACAAGTGTTGTGAAGTTGGTCGGACACAGAAGAATGGACGCTCTCTGGGACTCTGGTGCCAGCAATCTTTCAAACAGACTTCTTTCTTTTGTCTTCCTTATTTTGTGCAGGACTTTGGGAAGTGTCCTCGGTTACGGCTGTTCACTCAGGAGTACATTCTGGCACTGAACGAGCTGAATGCAGGAATGGAGGTGGTGAAGAAGTTTATACACAGGTTAGTGGCTTCTTGGCCCTTTTGGATTATTTTACTGTCTTTTCATTTTCTCATGACTGCACATACAGTAGAAAGTGAAGCCCTGGAGTAGAGCCATTTTAATCAGAGAATAACAAAGAGCAGTTCCCCAAAACCAGAATATTGGCTGCCATATTTGAAACCCATAGTCTACTTCAGTTATCCAAAGGTGACTTTTATACAGGTTATTAAGCAGCTGCTAAGTATCATGAAGGAGTTTCCTGGGAGGTAATTATTGATGAGCTATGCCCAGGATAGGTCATCAATATCTGATCGGTGGGGGTCTGATACCCTGGATTCCCACAGATCAGCTGCGCTACTGTGGCCTGTTTGAAGCTCAGTCCCATTCAAGTAAATGTGACTAAGCTGCAATACCAAGCACAGCCCAACACCGTGTATGGCACAATGCTTGGTATTCAGTGAAGAGGCCAAAGCTGTACTACAGCCTTTTCAATCAGCTGATTGATGGGGGGGGGGGGGTCCTTGGTGCCAGAAACCCACTGATCTGATATTGATAACCTAGCCTTTTAAAGGGAGTCTATCCCCAGTACCTTTTAGAGGGGATTCTACAGTTTTCAAATATACCCCTGTTCAGTTTTGGAGCTCCTTTTTATGTATATCATCATTGTATTGTATATGCAAATGAGAGGAAAAGTGCTATGGTCTCAGATCTATATTCCAGACAAAGCACAATTTTCCTTCATTTGCATATAAATAAAACAGAGGTAGAGTCTCACTTCACTCGTGTCATCTAGCCCATACCATGCTAAACTGTAGTTACATTTATCCTCACATTTACTATTATCCAGTTAAATTTGCCCTTCTGCCCCCAATTCACTTGAAAACAATATTCAAGTGAAGCAAAACTGTGGTGGTTATTGTTTTCATTAAATTCCTTGAATACCTGGAAGTTCTGATCTTAGCAGTTTTTTTGTGTCTATTAATTATAAAAAAATGCTCTCACTATTACTCAATGTCACTCATATCAATCAGTGTCTCAGACAATGGCCCTGGGAGACTGTTTACACTGGCAGGGTTAACACATATAGATTTTAGCTCCAATCCAATGTCTGGAGAATTTATCACAAGGCATGGTAGCTTGGATCATGAGTAACAATGGCTGCAGTCATTTTGTTAATTTAATGCAAAAATCCAAAATGCAATCCTATTTTCAGTTATACTTGGATCATCTTGCGTACAAATGATGGTACAGCATATGCAATGTGTCATATAAACTGTAATCCCTGCTTTTGTTTCTTCCCAGCATGCATGGACCCACCGCCAACTGTCCACACCCTAGAGTCCTACCAAACCTGGTCGCCGTGTGCCTAGCTGCCATTTATTCTTGCTATGAAGAATTTATTAACAGGTCAGTATTTATATGGTTTTATGAGTGTCGGCACAGACATGACCTATTGTAAAAGACTGGCCAGTGCACGCTCAGGCGCTTAGACCACCTGAGAATGGGCCAGTTTTGGCTTATGCTTCACTGGGCAAGTTGGTTCCTCTTTCTTAGGATTGGTAGGAGGAGGCCCTTACGGAAGGTTAATGGGAATTGTAATAAAAGTGGTAATTGAGTAAAAGTCTTCTACTGTTTTAATACTAGCAAGGCTAAGTTCACACTGGCTTCTTTTAAGTCTGTTTTGATACATCAGACTGAAAAACTAATATAGTGCAGAACTTTGAAAAGTAAGAGGAAAACTTCTTGTTTTACATTAGTGAATGATGACGGATGCAGAGAGAATGGGCTCCATCTGCACCCAACATTATTTATTATTTATTTATTATGCTTACTTATATAGCGCCATCATATTCCGCAGCGCTTTACATTATATTCGTTTTTGAGTCCTATAATGGTTCAGTCCTATGAGGGAGCAGAACAACAGACTTAAAAGAAGCCGATGTGAATTTAGGCTAAGTAGTATAAAACTTTTTATGGGATTATGGGCAAAATAACGGAAATAGTATTATTTTTGTGGTGTTTTACTATTACGGAAATATTATCAATTCAATTTTATACACCTTAAATTGTTGGCGGAACTTGCCCAAAATGCAATCTGATGTCTATAGCTGAGTTACCTACAGTAATACTAAAACATCCCTTTTATAAGATTTTCGCACAGGGCTAGATGACATTGGTTGTCATTGCCAATATATGGTTAGGTCAGGTAGTGGCATCATAGCCTAAAGCCAACATGACCTGCGTAAGTTTCTACCTGCGACCACAGTAAGGTTGTTGGCAACAGATGCCACTATGTAGCCCTTACCTGAGAAGAGGATTCTGACTGAAAAGACAAAATGATGTGTTGGCTATAAAGTTACTACTACAATCCGCCCTTATAGAAATTTGATAGAAAGCAACCAAAATAAATATCCTTTTTGTTTTGAAGCCGGGACAATTCTCCAAGTCTAAAAGAAATCCGGAATGGCTGCCAGCAGCAATGTGATCGTAAACCCAATATTCCCTTACGGCTTCTCCATACCAACCCGGACCTTGTTTCACAAGAAGTGACATCCGCAGAATCTCGACACAAGTCAGTTATTGTCACATCAAATGAGATCCACGTGGAGGTAGAGCGCAACAACACGGTTAACCAGAAGCTAAAGGCCAACACTGGCAATGACAGTGAGCCCAACTTGATTGACTGTCTGCTCATCAGCCCAGCTTGTAGCACCATGAGCATAGAACTGAGCCCAAACGCTGAGCGAGTGCTGGGGTGCTATGTGGAAATCCTGAAAATGCTGTAAGTAGTCATCTGTATATTGATGTTATTGTTTATTTAGATAGCTAGGTGTCCATAAGTATGATCACCATTATAGCTGCCAAAGGAGTATGTACTCCCTGTTTACTACTTATTACATTGTATTGTGGCGTGGGCCACAGAGCTCAAACCTCCCCGTCTCTGTACAGAGCGTGCTCTACTAATTTGCATTCTCTACCTCAGGCACTGTAAAAAGGGAAACTTATGGCCCATTTACACGTAATACTTATGATTGCTACAATAATTGCCTGTCGTACATGCTTTTTCTATTGAACTGTTCTTTTAGTACCATCCGATTTGTGTTCACAGTATGTCTTATTATGTATGATGGTTGCAATTATGTAAATGTCCACTGGAGATCATTAATTGCCAATTTATAAAGACAGAAACAGTTGTATCCCAGAATTCAGTGCAGAACATTCTATTATAGGCCGTCAGGGGTGTGTCTGTCAACATTTTGACATAACAAGGAGCAGAATTCTGAATGCAGCTCTGGGCTATAGTGCAAGCTGTCAATACAAAATTAGTAATGCATTTAAAGAATTACTCACATTTTTATGTATAGATATAAATGAAACAAAAAGTTGAAGGTTTTCCCAGCTTATCAATTGATGACATATTCTTAGGACCTATCCTGCAGCCTGTTCACAGAAAACCAAGTAAAGCAGCTGTACAATGTATGGTATCACAGCTCAGCCCCTTCCACTTGAATGGGACTGAGCCACAAACTGCCCATGTGAACCATGAATGTGACATCACATGACCTGTGAAGCAGAAGCAGCATTCATTCAGTTCTACTACTACTACAAACAGCTGATCCCTGTGGGTCCACTGATCTTCGGTTGATGGTCTGATAGGTCATCAGTTGTTAAGCCCGGAAGTTACAGAATTCATAAGTTCAGCTTCAGTGGTTCACTTGCACTGCAAATACATCTGAAAAAATTTCAGATTTAATGTTGCCACATGTGAGTAATATAGCTTATATTGTGACTGTGTTAGGACACCAATTTGTTGGACTAAGTTTGGAAACTCGTTTATATCTAAAGGAATAGGTCAGGACGTTGAGCGGATGCAGAGGGAGTGGTACTGAGCACTCACACTCTCTGCACTGGTTAATCCAGTGTCACCAGTCATCTCTCACTATGAAGGAAGTATTGGTTTCAATACTGCAGTGACGTCTTTCCTACATTTTATAGGAATGACAACACCCAGCCATTAATCCACCTTATACGCCTACACAAATAAAAAAAA
This sequence comes from Leptodactylus fallax, assembly GCA_947044405.1. Lineage (NCBI taxonomy): Eukaryota > Metazoa > Chordata > Amphibia > Anura > Leptodactylidae > Leptodactylus > Leptodactylus fallax. Next base: position 4,806,806 of record CAMRHE010000088.1, read on the forward strand.
CACAACATACAGGTTATATATAGAGATGGCAGATGCGGGGGTAAAGTAAACAAACATTCCTATATCCCAGACACTGTAGCTGTAACACTGGTAACAATGAAAAGGAATATTTTATAGTAAGAGTTTTTTGAGCTAAGGACCTATTGTAAATGGAGTGTGCAGAAGTTGTAGCATTTGGACAAAAGAAGAAAAAATGCATTACTCACCTTCCTGATCCCGATCCACTTGTCTCTACTTCCGGCCCTGTCTCAACACATAGGAAATACATGCCAGTAATTGCCTACATAGGCATTTTCTGTGAGTTGAGCAGAGACCAGCAGGGACCCTGTAAGCCAAAAAAATATTATCCCAGTATAAAACCCCATTATGTTACTCCTAAAGTTGATCTCTCCTTTTGTTGCACCCTATTATAGTTTGTGGGTTTCCACTACAATCAAAAGATCACAAGTAAATAAAATAGAAATCCTTGTGGTGTTTTATTGTGCAAAAGTAAGAAAAATTCTGTTTGGTGGTTCTTTAGTTATTCTAGTCTACTGAAGACAGGTAACAAAACCTTGACGCCTGTCAGGTACATAAGTAGGAGGATTTGCCTAAAAGAGCTGGCGTACAGCTTCTGTGAATTGCAGCCATTTGTGGTCACCCAGCTTTCCCAAGAAACGTCTGAATAACATTTTAAACAACATAAAAAAGGACGACTGGAGATTTTTGGTTGATTTCTTAATTTTGGGTGGTTCCCTTTTCTACAATTCCGCTTTTATTGTGTCTCATCTTTCTATCTATCAATATTTTACTCATTTTAGGAAATCATATATTTTTTTTTTACCTCACTGTTGGGAAACTGCTGCGTTTCAGTACATTGCCAGGAAATCTGTGTCACAAAAAGAGGTCTAGCCGACCGTGACCCTGCGTGATAATGCTGGGGAATGGCTAAAAATTTAGATCTGCTTTGGTTGGCAGAAACAGATTGTGAATCACCATCTCCCTGAAGCTTTAAGTCCTATCAGGTGTTATGTCTGGGAGCGTTCCAGTTATAGCCTCGAATAAACATGATATGTGATTTGGAAATAAAAAGTAACGTGTTACACGCCTCTCTTCTACAACAATACTTTGCTTATAGTGAAAGAAATACTTCTCTGTTTAAAGGGTATATCCTTATCTTTTTGGGGATTTCTGGAATTAGAAAAAAAAAATAGCTTTCTGTCTAGAAACAGTGCCACTCCTGTCCATGGTCTGTGCCTGACATTGCAGGTCAGCCACATTCACTTGCATGGGATTAAGCTGCTACATCAGGTCCTTCGGACAAAAGTGGAGTTGTTTCTGGAGTCTTCTTTCAGCTGCCATTTCCTAAATCATTGATGGCAACATATATGAATATATATTAGACATTGTGACCACTGCAGTTTAGGTTCACATGCAGTTGCGTAAGTGCTGCAATGTAAGTTACGCAGTTTAATCTGTGCAAGTTTTCCCTATGTGTCAGATCACTGGGGCCTGATCGCCGAGCCCTCAGCAAACAAGAGAATAGGGAACCCAAAAGTTCCTCTGAATGCTACATGTGAATTGAGCACTGCACATGCATGGCTAGCACTCCATTCATTTCTATAGGGCTGCTTAGATGGCAGTCTCTAGAAACCCCTTAGTCATTAAAGCACTGGCTATGCACTTCTTTTACATGGAGCTTGCAGTGGAACATTTGGTCCTTGTTCTTCCAATTGCTGGGGGTCCAGTGGGTGGATCCCCAGTAATCTGACACTTATACCCTATTCTGCGGACAGGGTCTTGGTGTCATTTGTGGCACAGCCCCTTTAAGTCTGAGCAGAGCAGAGACTTCTCTTTGTAATGGGAAGTATACCCTAGTTGAGCCTGGGGGCTTAGCCTGGTGGCAGGGGGCTTAGCCTGGTGGCAGAGGTTTTGCTGGGCTGCCAGGTTGCTTGCCCTGTGGGTGCTGTATTTTGGTGGTGGCGGTCGCTGTTCAGTGCCGCACCCAGTAGTGTAGGGACCCAGTATAAAGAGGTCGCCATGAAGTGGCTAGTGGGCTTATACACCTTGATCAATATGTATACTAAGAACCTCATGTTCAGTAATGTAGAATTTGCTGAGAAGCACAAGATCAATGTATAAGATTGGTATGTGCGGTCCATGTCTTTTTTTGTTTTTCTTTTTTATATTTTATACCCTAGTTGATGGTTATGTGTCCTGTCTGCATATGTCCTGATGTGACCGCTCCTTTAATCCAGTTAGAACTATGCCATTATATCATTATAGAGGCAAAGATATTCAGAAGTCACATGGTAAAATAGATAAAACAGTTATTCTGCAAGGTTATTTCATTTCATAAACTCCAAGAAGCCAGATCTGTAAAATGGAAAGAGGAACTTAAAATATTCAGTCCCAAAGTTCAAGTCTACTTAAAGGGGCACAACGCCTAAAGAAATACTCATACAAACATAGCTGCTGCTATTAGTCATAGATATGTACTGTAATAGTTTCTGGAATTTCTTACAGATGGAGATAGGGAAGATAAAATAGACATCATTGGAGAGATATTTTTGTATCATTTCAGATTCTCTTTACCGTGGGAGTTCCCGCAGAATTCTAATTGGTTAAAATTTCAGGGATAATCCCATTTCGAGAACAGTGGTCCCCCTACCCCGTCTCATCCCTGCTGTGAGCAAAGACGTGGTTGTGTGGCTCTCTCCATTCTAGTCTGTGAAAGGTCTTTCAGACATCTCCTGTGGATAGGTCATAGATGTTTAAGCTAAGAATACCCCTTTAATTGTCTGTGAATTGTTTCTTGATAATGGCTGTGTTATTTTAAGGATATACCTGCATGGCTGTTCATCCAACAATAAGCAATAGACAAATCATCTTTAGCGATTGTTTAGCAAATCTCAGTGGCTGGAATGGCCTTTCCGTGCTCAGCCACATCTTGACCACCCTTGGATGTTCCTTATCCCACAAATGTACACTATGTGTGTATATATGTGTATGTAAATCAAATGTAGCTGTTTTAGACAGACAACTACTTTAAGGATTTAGTGTTCCATACATTACTTGCTTCTCTCCATTGTAGAGAAATGTGCACATTTCCCTTTAATAATGTAGTTTCTGGGAAACCAGTTCTAGAAAAAAAGATGTTCTAAAAGGAAATTGCGCAAGTCTATGGGATTTTTGGTTAGAAACTGTCACATCTTTCACCAGCAGAGGAAGTAGGGTCAGGATTTTGGAGGGTCATACTTTAATTCATGTAAAAATCACATGGACACGAGCACAGGATGTTCCACACAATCTCTATGAGGAAGTCATCTGTGTATGGGAAACAATACTTATATTTTTACAAGGACCCCCAACTATATCTTGTCTTTTATCTTACAGAGGGATCAGTGGGCTTACTCAGTACCAGGGGCCACTTGCAACTCACTGGCCTAACTATAGGGGTCACAGTGGACCCAGAAGCCAGAGGGCCCCACAGGTTACCCTCAACATATTTGGGCTAGTAAAAACATCTTTGACCTGATTTTCTTTGATAGGTAACAGTCTGTGCATCATAAATGTATCACATCTGCCCTCTTGCTCAGCTTTTGTACCAGGACCTGTGTGCCTTTAGTAATGCAACCTCTCTCTTGCCTCGAATTACATATGTGTTTTACCTTGTACATAACATTATTACATGTAAGGCTACGTTTCCTGAATGTATTCACTGTAGAATTGCAGGCAGAAACTCTTTAGGATTTCTCATAGCAGCAGAGTGGATGAGATTCTAACAATCTGCAAGGAAATCCACATATAAATAAATGTTCTTATGGTGCGCATGTAACACCTACAGCATGTCCGGTATGTGGCAGGCTTTCTGCTCTTCAATGTGTAGATTGAAATCTGCATCATACCTAATATAACTGTGCTATGAAGGCCACATCACAACCACTTTACACATCCGTCCTTTATGGACATACATTAAAGCTTTTATCAATTTAACAGTATCTTTCAAAATCTCTCTGTTTATGAGTTTGGGAGAGGAGTCAGGTACGGTAGTAGAACATAAAAGTCATAGAGTTGTCATTGTTTTTTTTACACCCAAAATGTAAGTTAAATCAGTATCAATAAATCAGACAATAGCTAAAATTTGCCAATAATGTTTCAGAGACATTGGTATTCTCTACTGTGTTGTTGCGGCCATATTAGCAAGTTGCAACTGAAAGTGTATTGGTTGTAACCTCTGAGTTTCTCTGAAATTGCTACCTTGTAATTGATAGAATATGATGACAAAATGACAGGATACTATCAGTTTCCGAGAAGCCCGGTTAAAGGGGACAACCAATATAGCTGCACTTCCTGTTGGCACTTATGCTCGCCACAATAAAAGCAGGAAATAGCTTTTACAGTCATATGAAAAAGTTTGGTCACCCCTATTACTCTTAATCATTTTTAGTTCTAAATATTTGGGTGTTTGCAACAGCCATTTCAATTTGATATATCTAATAACTGATGGACACAGTAATATTTCAGGATTGAAATGAGGTTTATTGTACTAACAGAAAATGTGTAATATGCATTAAACCAAAATTTGACCGGTGCAAAAATTTGGGTACCCTTATCATTTTATTGATTTGAATACTCCTAACTACTTTTTACTGACTTACTGAAGCACAAAATTGGTTTTGTAACCCCACTGAGCTTTGAACTTCATAGCCAGGTATATCCAATCATGAGAAAAGGTATTTAAGGTGGCCAATTGCAAGTTGTTCTCCTATTTGAATCTCCTCTGAAGAGTGGCATCATGGGCTCCTCAAAACAACTCTCAAATGATCTGAAAACAAAGATTGTTCAACATAGTTGTTCAGGGGAAGGATACAAAAAGTTGTCTCAGAGATTTAACCTGTCAGTTTCCACTGTGAGGAACATGGAAGACCACAGGGACAGTTCTTGTTAAGCCCAGAAGTGGCAGGCCAAGAAAAATATCAGAAAGGCAGAGAAGAAGAATGGTGAGAACAGTCAAGGACAATCCACAGACCACCTCCAAAGAGCTGCAGCATCATCTTGCTGCAGATGGTGTCACTGTGCATAGGTCAACAATACAGCACACTTTGCACAAGGAGAAGCTGTATGGGAGAGTGATGCGAAAGAAGCCGTTTCTGAAAGCACGCCACAAACAGAGTCGCCTGAGGTATGCAAAAGCACATTTGGACAAGCCAGCTTCATTTTGGAAGAAGGTCCTGTGGACTGATGAAACAAAGATTGAGTTGTTTGGTCATACAAAAAGGCGTTATGCATGGCGTCAAAAAAACACAGCATTCCAAGAAAAACACTTGCTACCCACTGTAAAATTTGGTGGAGGTTCCATCATGCTTTGGGGCTGTGTGGCCAATGCCGGCACCGGGAATCTTGTTAAAGTTGAGGGTCGCATGGATTCAACTCAGTATCAGCAGATTCTTGAGAAGAATGTACAAGAATCAGTGACGAATTTGAAGTTACGCTGGGGATGGATATTTCAGCAAGACAATGATCCAAAACACAGCTCCAAATCTACTCAGGCATTCATGCAGAGGAACAACTACAATGTTCTGGAATGGCCATCCCAGTCCCCAGACCTGAATATCATTGAACATCTGTGGGATAATTTGAAGCGGGCTGTCCATGCTCGGCGACCATCAAACTTAACTGAACTGGAATTGTTTTGTAAAGAGGAATGGTCAAAAATACCTTCATCCAGGATCCAGGAACTGATTAAAAGCTACAGGAAGCGACTAGAGGCTGTTATTTTTGCAAAAGGAGGATCTACTAAATATTAATGTCACTTTTCTGTTGAGGTGCCCATACTTTTGCACCGGTCAAATTTTGGTTTAATGCATATTGCACATTTTCTGTTAGTACAATAAACCTCATTTCAATCCTGAAATATTACTGTGTCCATCAGTTATTAGATATATCAAATTGAAATGGCTGTTGCAAACACCCAAATATTTAGAACTAAAAATGATTAAGATTAATAGAGGTGCCCAAACTTTTTCATATGACTGTATAAGGTCTTATGTATGCTCCAATGGGTCTATGTGCCGCCATATGTACTCACAGGGAGACTCCATATAATATTCCCTAGAATGAATGCTTCTAAGGTGAGAATACCACCATGATATGGTATGTCATTATATACATATTTTTTTTCACGGTGTTTCTTAGATATATTAATAATGTGGCTCTGCCACATGTGAACCTGGCCTAATTCTGTTGCATGGAATATGGCTACAGTAAATCTATTCTCGGAGGGAACAGCTGCTTTACATTCCCTAATGCCCATCGTAAACACAAATCTCATGTGTTGGGAACAGTAGTAGTGGAAAGTTCTGTTACAGTATCAGGCGATTTCTTTATCTGTGCAGTGGTCACCTGCTGTGGCAGTCATTTACAAGAATCTAAGGCACAGTTAAGGTATGTTGCACGCTCTGGTGTCATTATTCGAGGCTCTGCTTTTATTGAGTCCTTGCATAAACGTCTAAAAGTAAATAACCAGGAGAGTATTTCCCAGCATTTGCTGCTGTTGTCTTCCAAGAAGCACCAGAGCTACCTGGAAGCCTGATTGGAAAACACTGTCCTATAGATATTTCAAAAGCTCCAAATCATGGGGGTCACACTGCTGAGACTCAACTGAGCTCCAGAACAAAGGGACTGTGCCATTGGCCTCGGCAGAGATGAAGCTGGAACATTATAATGAATTACAGTCTATTACTCGTTTCCTAAATAAAGCAGGGAGAGGCAATATGAGTCAAATGAGCATGATGCTCTAACAAGGGCCACTGTTTCTTCATTGTAGTGATTGGTGGGCATCACTAGGAACACTAGACTTTATGGGAAATCCGAGAATTCATATCTTTCCAGTCCAGGGCAATTTGATAGAAACCTTTAACCCATTCAATACAATACATAATAATACATGATGGTTTCCAGATGACATTACTCCTCTTATTAACTATAACTACTTGGGGTTCCTTAGAAGGGTTATGTCCAGTATTCACAAGCAGGGGCTAAGTTGCTCCTAAGCAGGAGTGCAAACAATAGGTCTCAAGCACTTCACCATGCTACAAATGACAATGGAGGACTCCAGTCATGCAACATAATATAACACATGCTATGTTACTTTCATGGATAAACCACAGTGGCGCTGCAATAAAATGGCTATTTTCAATTAAAAAAGGCTATTTGTATCAGGATGTATTACATGCATGTATTTTGTGGCATTTTCCCTAGTGTTAAGTTATTACTGGTAAAAGTGCTCTCTACAAAATTATATTTGTCTTGCAGGTCAGATTATGACGATTGGCGGCCAGCCCTGGCAAGTTTGCTGCAACCCATCCCATTTCCCAAGGAGTGAGTATTCAATCCTGTGACTGTCTGTTATCTGTGTTATTAATGATACGGAAGGAAGGCAAACTGATATTCGTGTCAGGTTCTATAGTATATAGCATTTTCTGACCTATCATTTTTTATTTTTTTTTTTTTTAAACTGAGTACCAAAAGAGGCCCATACATACTCCTGATCAACTAAAAACCTAGCTTCCAAGTTTTATATACACTTACAGTGTAGTTCCACATTATATACCAGAGCTAACTTAAAGGGGTTTGGACGATTTGTTGGTATTGTAGCCATTTTTGCGTGAATGAAGCTGAGCTACAGTACACTGTGAGACTGAGAGTTGTGAGTGTCTCATACAATCCCTTTAAAGAGGACCTTTCACCATCTGCATCTTTTTGCATCTTTTAATAGCCCCCCTCCCTCAACTGATTCCGATGCAGTTGAAGTTTTCTCTACCCTCACCGTTCTTGAGCAATCATTGCAGTGAGTTTTGGTGCCTGATTTGCTAAATAGGTTCTCTAATGTAAAGTAGATGTTTCAGGGGAAAGCAGACAAGGGAGCAGACCCTTGCCTGCTCCTGCCTGAGACCACCCACTGGACAGTAGAGAACCTACTTAGCATATCAGGCACCAAAACTAATTGCACTGATTGCTCAGGAATGGTGAGGGATAGAGAAAAAATTCCAACTGCACTAGAATCAGTCGAGCAGCACCTATTAAAGAATGCAAAAAACTGGAGGTGGTGGAAAGTCCTTTTTAATGTTGTAAAAGATTTCCTCTACTTCAGTAGCAACTAGTTACATTTGGTACAGTTTTTATGTACTTGGAATCATAGCAACAAACTGTTATCCGCATAATACTCACATTGAATAGAATAACATGCTATTGTAAATTAAGCGGTCAGTAAAGGATTCTACTATATAAAAAACTGTCTTATGCTAGCATCACCTCTCCATAGTTCGGGTCCGTCTGGAGACCCGAACAACGGAGAGGCGGACCTCTAAAACAGTAGTAACACACAGAGTCCGACGGACCCATTGACTAAAATGTGGTCCGTCATTATAAAACTGAAACTGGCAGAGGAAAAAATCTTCAGTGCAGGACTTTTTTCTCAGCTGATTTTCGGTGTACACCACTGAGCCTCTGCCACAGATGTGAACGTAGTCTTAGCATACCTTACTGATGTCCATAAATATTTAAGTTTCCTAATACATTAATAATAATAATAATAATAATACATTTTATTTATGTAGCGCCTACGTATTCTACAGCACTTTACAATTTGTAGGGTTCAAGTACAGAGAAAATGAAGCATTACAGAGTAGTAAGTCAATACACACTATCGGACTGAGGGCCGTGCTCGCAGGAGCTTACAATCTATGAAAGCTAGACAACCCCTTCAAATACGATGATTTTATTCCCAGTGGTCCAATATACTCTCTCCCAGTAACTCCCAATGTCTCATGAGTGGAGTCATGAGAGTATGGTATGTCCCAAAGTTATATTATGTATCAGAAATATATTTTGTTGCAAAATGGCATTCTGGGACTCAGAATGGCATGTTGTGTCATAAAACATCCTGCGTCAATTGCCCGTACTTTGTGTTTATTGGACATATAAAGCCAGATCATACTAGTTTACCAGTTTACTGTATATGCATGTTGCAATTGGTTCCTTGTTTACTGTTCATGAACTATAGGCAAATAAGGAACCAATTACGTTCTAAAGAGAGCCTCATCAGAAGGCGACATACAATTCTCTTAATGCAGAAGTAAAAGCAGGGGGCAGGAGGAACAGTCGCTATGTAAAAGCAGAAATGTTCTCTTTACGTCTTGGTATTGACAACTGCATATTTGTTGAGAGTACCAGTTAAGTCTGCGTAGGAATAAGAGAATATAAGAAGATATAAACCTGCATTTGGTTGGTCAGGCTTGTTTATTAGAGCGTGGGAAAAATTTCATTTTGTAATATATCAATTATTTTCGTAAAAAGAAAAAATTGTGGCAAAGTGGCTTGTGATTTATTTTTCTTCAAAATTATCTTTTTATTGAGTTTTCTAAGCAAGGGCTGTTTACATGTAAATGATATTATGTTTCTGACTGAAAATTATCACAAAGTAGCCATAACCACATTTTAGGTGACTGGCTCCCCAGCTCCTTTCCCATAATGCCTTGTGATATGGACTCTAATATGACAGATTCAGTCCATAATTCACTGAATCTCGGAGCAGAGGGGACTATTTTCTTGCATTTCCATCATATATATGCCAAAAAATGTACCCAGATGGTTAATGGTTAAGGCATCACTAATAGGGGAAAACATCTGCTTGCATCTTCTTTTTAGATCACAGGTTACCAATTGATGGCATATATGAATATTCCTATCCATATAATGTCACAAAATGAAGTTTTATGAAATTTGGGATGAATACTATCCTTCTAGCTTCATGAAATTCACCTGGGGTGTAGCTGCCGTTTTGTCACCACACACCAGGACCTTTTAATCTCTGTTAGGTGGCGACCACAGGTGTAAACTGTTATGATCACAATGCCACCAACTGTCCCTATAACAGCATATAAGAGGCTTAGAGGCAATTTTGGTAGAGGTAGACTTCCTTCAGGTTATCAGTCTGTAAAATAGCATATTGGCCTCTATCTAGTGAAATAACAAAAAGGCCTTTTTAATTTGGCAGACTGTCCTTCGCTCTTAGGACATGGTAGCGTTGCTATCCCTGATCCCATACTGAATGGTGCAGTTATCACCAGGGCAAGTACAAGTATACAGACTTTCTTGTTTGTTCTTATAATAATTTATATATAACATGATCAAATAAAGAGGATCTGTGTTAGTAATTCAGGGCTCTGTAAATTAAGGAACAGCAAGAGGTGTAATTTGAAGTTCCTGGGCCCCAATGTAACATATGTAATAGGGTCCCAACTCCCCCCCCCCCCACCATGTACTATCTATAATACTGGTGTCCCCTGAGGATTCTGGACCCTCTATAACTACACCCCTGAGAACACTAGCATAGCTATAGGGGTACATTGCAGTCACACATTTGCACTTGAGAGCCTGAGGGTTACTCTTCCATATAAGACGACAGCAGCGCTATAAATAGTAAGACAGTTGTAAGGAGGAAGGAGGCAGACCCAGGATGAATAACCGAATAATCTCATCATAGTGGGTGCAGCCCCCTGAAGTCTTGCTTCAGGAGACGCAAAGCATGTAGTCAGTTGAGCGGCACGTGTTCTTGTTTTGATGGAACCGATGCTGTATATTTGCCAGTGAAACAACAGTAAATCCTCGAGGAGCGGACTAATGAGCACTTCTGTTTGAGGAAAAAACCTGCTCCATGGAGAAAAGCTATTAACAGCTGTAATTGTCCCATTTACCAACCAACTATACCCCAGGGTCCAGGTTACCTTGCACATGGATTGGTTTCAGCAAAGTGACTGCAGGTATTAAAGTTGGAGGCAGCAAAAAAAACACACTGGCGTCATTTGGCCAAATTTGTCTTCAGCAATGCACCCGGGACTGCATTATTCCACTGTAAGTGATGCAATTTACTTTGCAATGTCACCTATAATTGCTTTGTCATTCTCATTAATGGAGATGTGACCGAGGTTTAATTAAGTCACTTGGGTTCTCTGACAAAACAAAAGTAGTCACAGAGTAAAGTTTCCAAGCGTGCGGTCAGAGGCTGGCATCACAGTGACCGAAATAGAAATGTTACCTAAAAATGTTCCCACTATCGTGAAGGGTTGCACTCCTGTCACTTCCTATAACATGCTCATATCGGTAAAGTAAAGGATGTGTCATACAGGGCCTCCAGGTGGGCTTCTATATGGCTTTTTAATCCAGATATTACATTAGGAGATGTTCTGTGTGACTAGTTTTAGATACAGTTTTGCAGCATATGTCAGTAAATATGTTTACGGTTACACATTTACAGTGCTTGGGTTATTATCAGCTCTTATAACCAAGAAACCATGTGGCAGAGTATCTCAGGATTGTAGTTAGAGAGGCAGCAGGGAAACATGAAGTCCCCAGCCAGACTCCTATCACCACCTGTTGTAAATGCACATTATTAATACAGCAAACAATCCGTCACCTAGGTATCCATACTCCAGGCCTGGGGAAAGGTGGCCATCTTACTTCCATGACCAGCATTGTATGTGTCTGGCATGTTCATATCTTCACAATAGCTCAGTATGTGCCACCAAACTGGCATTACTTGTTGGTACAAAGCACTTGTACCCAGTTAATGTAGACTGGCTTGTAATGAAATTGGCCCTAATGTATGTGATATAGTTGTGTGCCCCATTGGAAAAAAGTGATGTAGATAGAATATATGTGTACAGTACATTGGGGTATGTTCGTTCTTAGAAGTAAAACTTCCAATGGGAATGAGTAATTCTTTTAACATGTCTGCTTTTTGACAGACCATTTACAGATCCATCAACAAAAAAAAAAAAACTGACGTTCTATCTTTGCCTGTTTTGATGGCCGCACAACCCCCATTGAAGTCAATGAGGCCGATTTTTAAAATGGTCTAAAAGCAAAGCTGTCTTAGTTGTTCATAGCAGCCAATCACAGAACAGCTTTAATTTTGTATTCTGCACCTGCTGCATTGTGATTGGTTGCTATGGGAAACTAATACAGTTTTACTTTTAGTCCATTTTAACAAATTTTCCCCAATGGGTCTGTTGTAACGGACATAACACACGTCATTGGGTTGGATAAAAAAAAAAAAAAAAAAAAAAAGTTTAACAGTCCATTAAAAATGGACACGGACCAGATAACGATTTGTCAGTTTTTCACTGTTGACAAGGGACACCGTCATGTATATATAGCATTAAGCTATGCATAGAAATGAAACATCCATTTTTTTTCATGTCTGTGCATCCGTGAGGCATTAGTCTTCATGGACCCCTCACAGAGTCAAGTCTATTGATGGATCCGTGAAAACGGATCAAAAAGGACATGTGAATAGCTCCACTGAAAGCAATATATTACAGGAATGGCCATTTTGCAGTCGTGAGTGAGGTCTTATTGTTAATCAGAAATCCTCTCGATTTCTAATGACAAATCTCTCAATTCCATGGAATACACAACTATGTAAATTCTGTAAATGAGTGTATAAAGGTCTTTAAGAACTTGTAGGTCACTTGACTTATGCTAGGTTCACACTAGCTTTCGGGCAAATCAGCCCAAGATTTGGTTTAAATCGGCTGAGAGAAAAGTCCTGCCAGAAGGACCCCGTTATAGTTTATGGGATCTTCAGATTTCCGCGAGTAATCGCTTTTTCAGGCAGACAGGGTTTCCCCATGCAGACCTGAAGGATGGAAACCAAGCACTAGTGTCAACCTAGCCTTAGAAGGAGGCTGTTCTGTGTCAGGCTGTGTTCACATTAGCATTAACAGAGTCAAGTATTTACATTGTGTTTGACAGCAAGAATAGTGCAGTCTGCAGCTCTGTTCTTGCTATGAAAAATATCAGAACCCCAGTAGATTCTATTAAACACAAGCAAATTAGCCAGTATGTGGAAGCCATGATGCAAGTGGGCTGTATAAGGGTTCTATATGTACAACTTTACCTTTGAAAACATATTAATAATAATTTTTATTTAGCTAGCGCCACAGCACTTTACAAATGAACGGGTTCCAGGAGTAATATGTCTTTCTTTTTGTTACAGAGCTCTTGCCCATGAAACCTTTACAAAGTAAGTATGAATTACTACAATCTCTAAAGCCAAACATGCAAGGTATCGATACCCATGGGCTACATAATACTAAAACTGCAAAATGTTGTAAACATAATTCCTATTTATTCTGAATTCGCTCCATCGACGACATTCCCTTTATATAGACTCCAGCCATTGTGTTCCATCAGTAAAAGTGAACACTATTGGAAAACACTTTCCTCGCGGTCTCGTTAAATGACATGTTATTATGTATATCTAATGAAGGCAGAAGTTCCCAGCTGAGCCGAGTAACCTGTGTTTTCTTGTCCTGCCCATGTAGGGAGCTGAAATACGTCATTCAGAGATTTGCAGAGGACCCTAGGCAAGAGGTAAGATTTTCCCTTGGGGCCAATGATGGTGTGAAGAGCTGGATAGCTTGTGTTATTGCAGGGTAGCTGTGATAAAAATGAATGTTTTTGACTTCCATTTAGTTTTACTGTTATGGAAACAAGTTAATAGTGGTTATTAAAGATCTTGTATCACTAACCCTTTATAATGTGTGCCGTGTTAATATGTTCAGTCTGTACTGTTAAATCTCTGCTTCACACATAGAAATGCTGGTAGGCTAAAAGTAAGCTTTTTTTGTCAAATATCGTAAGAATTGGAGAAAGTTGTGCGTTTCATTTTGGACAAAACACTTGTGGGGTCACCTATTGAGATCAGTAGAGCAGAACAAGTAGGGTCTCCCCAACATTATAAATGGCACTAGATATGTTCACAATGAAACACTGACCTCAGGGACCATTGTTTGGTCATAGGTTTCACCCATATGTGCGAGCATCACACAAAGAAATTATTATTTTACTGGTGCTCAACAATACCAGAACCACCCTTTAACCCTTTCACTTGCCAGGGCAATTTTTAACATTTTTGACACACAAATAAAACCTGACCCTGGATAGATGATAAGTAGGGGTCCATTCACTGGAGCCCCCATCAGTTGCAGAAAGGGAGTTCCACCAACAAGACTGTGGACCAGTTGTGTTAAATGGAGTAGTAGATGAGCATTCACATTAGACTTTATTCAAGTAAGCAAAAAAAACAAACAAACTTGTAAAGGCGCTTCAGGACTGAGTTAGCACCGGAGCCCCAGAGGATGGGTGGGAGTAGTAGGACCCCTAATGATCAACAAGAGATGGCATAGCCTAGTGACATGCCAAATGGTAGGAAATCCCCTTTAAAAAATGTAACGGTGAAGATTTTGTGTGTTTGTGGTTTTCCGTGCGTAATGGTAGAGTTTTAGCGCATATTTCACCATTCTTTAGCGTCTGTAGACTCTTCTGTGACCTGTGATCGTTTTCTGAGAGCATGCGAGACTGTGCAATGTCAGTCTGAGGTTAAGTGATGACATCATAGCATTACCAATGCCATTAAGAAATACTCCTCATTTCCTGTAAACTGGGTCAGATGTTTATGCACAAAGAACATATTTATTTAGAGAGAGTCTGAATATTCTGCCCTGCTCACCAGCGTGTACGGGAACATTTACAGTTTGTGTTAAAGGGAACCTGGCGAGAAATGAGTAAACGGAATGATTTCTATTTGCTTTTCAAGACTGGGGGCATTTTGGGCCTTCACATCCCAAGCAAAATGTCACATTCTGGATTGCTGCATTCTAAAGGTGCAAGGACCCTGTTACATAGGTTGAGGCAGGCTGAAGATGAGCGTTCATTGTTGATCAGTCCTTATTCACATTTGGATACAGGTTGATCCAAACTATATAGAGAGGAAACTATTGGTACTCTAATAGTCTCTTCCTCATACAGTTTTAGTGGTAGTGCATCAGTTTACATAGGGAAACCTGCTGAGGACAATATAGATTTTTTTTTTTCCTATGGCATAAGATATGCTCACCCAAAAAAAACATTAGCCATTATATTTGCTTGGGCCACTTATCAGGTATGAGTTTTCCTGCAGACCCATAATGGCTCTTCATTGTACCCATTGTTCTCTTTAGACCCCCCAAATTTTGGATATGGGCCCGATAGAAAAAGGAATCCAGTTAGTACCATATAGCTATTATATGGATTTCATTTTGCTGTAGTTTGTTGTATATTCTCAGTACTGTCCATGTTTCATTTTTGTTTTTCTATGTTTGGGTCCGGTTTCCTTTCTTATATCATCAGTTTGTTGCGGAACTGCATTATAGGCCCCTCATAAATAATGAAATCTGAATGTTTGGCCAAAAGTTAGACACTGTGTTATGCTTAGTGCTAGTCCTTAGCAGGTGGCGCATGACACAAGGATTCTCTCTGCGTCATGCACAACCCCCTCAAACCCTACACTAGGCATAACACATTGGGGACGATTTACTAATAATGTCTAAAATAGTTAGACAGTGCAAGTTTAGACTATACATGCTTAAATTTACAAGATTTATCACCATGTTTAATGCTGGATGATAAATATGTCGCATTATTAAGCTGTCTAGTCTAACTTTATTCCTCCATTTTGTTGGCTTAGTTGATGCCAGAAAAATGCGCCAAAATTTTGGCACACACTTTTGCAGCTTAGGTCACATCCACTTTTCACCAGGCCCCTTTTTTGCTGAACAATATACCTTTTTTCTATAGGTTGCAAAAGTGTTTAAAAAGTGTCTGAAGTTTTTGATAAATTGGGTACAATGCATGTTTCAGGATTCTATCGCATTTTACTTGGCAAATTTCCACCATTCTATACATTTTGTTGTAGGTTTTAAGTTTATCGCTTTTCCATAATAAAACTCATTTTTAAAAGAAAAAAAAAAGGAACTGTGTGAGGGGTAAAATGTAGTTTTTATTGGTAGCACTTTGTGGTGCATACTTTTTGAGTACTTTTTTTTTTTTTTTTTCTTATTCCTTTTAAGGACATTTATATTGTTTTAAAGTTCATACTTTTCCAAACAATGTATTAGAAATGGGAATAGTTTTTTTTAAACATATATATTTTACATATTTTGTACAGTCTTGAACAGGACTTGAATTGTGATCGATTATACTGTAATAATTAACATTTTAGCATTTGCATTGTTTCTGGCTGGGCCTCATAAGCACCTTGTTTATGCAAATGAGGTAGTTGGTGCAGTTAGAGTGGGCCTTTAGCTACCTAGAGCACCTCTCTTGCCACTCACACCCCTACTACACCTTACAATGGGAGTTGATCCTCCCACTGCTATGACAGCATCCATCCTACCTAAGCAGCAAGAGCAATGCTCCCACAGCTGAAGGCCCACCCCCAGTGCACCAACTGCTTCATTTGTATAAGACTTCGAAGTTGTTTTTTCTCCAAATCTACAAAAGTGACATACATAATAGAGGTATGTTGTTTATCAATGTAATGTGCTCTGTAAGATGGTGGTGACAGTTAAAACATGCTTAGGGTAAGAGGTAGACTCCCTTTAAATGCAGTGATTATGGCATCTGAGGGATTAAACCGCCAGAATCTGGGTTATCTCCAGGAGTGCCAGCCAAGTGCACGCTATATAATATAGCTGACTATTGGCAGGGATGAATCAAATACAGCTATTGAACGCCAATGCTAATGAACGTTAAAGAGGACCTGTCATGTTTTAGTAAATACTTCTATTCTCCATAAAATAATGATCCTGGATCATCCTACATTGTGCTGTCTCACTGTTACCATTATCCTACACAACCTGACTGTCAGATTGGATAGTGTGTGTGTGTGTATGTGTGTGTGTATGTATATATACAGGTACCTTCCCTCTAAACTGCTGACACTCCATTGTCAATATATTTATTATAAGAGTTCTAAGAGAAGAGGCTCCACCAGTGTTCCTTTGCGCTTGGTGTGGGTCTTGCTGTTCCAGGATCCCTTTAGTGCTCCTCTGGTTTTTCCCTTCAGTATAACATCACATATGAGCCACAATGTTGCCTCTTTGAATTTTCTTGGCAGCATTTGAATGCATTCAGTAAATTTTGCATTTTCTCTCCCTTTATTAACTGTATTATATTTTCCCGCAATGGAAATTTTATTTTTAACATTTGTTTTGGAAAAATAGTTGTGTTGTAGTTGGATCGCTTTAATAAGCTTTAATTACATTTACAGAATAGTTCTCTTTGCCGATGACATGACTTGGTGGGATATCATTTTAATGACTATACTGGGAACCCTTCTATATACGTAATGGGAACTTTTATGTATGGCGTGGCGTTCTGTTTAGAAGCTTTACATTTTAGTCAGCGTTGAATTTCCTAACAATATGACTTTATATACATTTGGGACCAAATAACAGGGAGCATGTAGAACACTCTAAACATTGGTGGAAATTTTTGAAAGAAAGAGATATTATTGCCCACGTGACTTATTGCCTACTTTTCCTTTACACTAGATTTGATAAATCTCCAATAAACTTTGATTGTGGGTGTGGGTGTGATGTGGCTATGGACAGGATAACTCTATAGCACTTTATGGATGTATTACACATCTCTTATCTAGAACCTGCTAATTATAAATATCTTATTTGTCTAAATTTATATCTGATGCCTGAAAAATCTCACCTACTTTCTCCCGCAGGTCCATTCATGTCTCTTAAGCGTCAGAGCTGGGAAAGACGGCTGGTTCCAGCTATACAGCCCTGGAGGGGTTGCCTGTGATGACGATGGTGAACTTTTTGCCAGTATGGTACGTGTCTGCAATAATGTGAGTTTGATTTTTATGGATTTGAAGAGTTGATGGGGGTCATTCATTGTTCATGAATGTACATGGATCTCTTCATTGGTGACTTTCTTCCATTTTGTTGTAATAATTAAAATATTGTAATTTTAGAGTACCTAAATCTCCCCTTCTGGTGCCCATCTTTGAACCTTGGTTCATTTCTAGCCTCTGTCACTACTTAGGTATCAAACTAGTATCTACAAGGTATCTGAATTATTTATCTATTTGCTATTAAGGGAACTAAATAAGGCACATTGGTTCTGATAGAAGTTCATCCAGTTCCTTGTTTAATTCTGTAGTCAGATGATGGTGCCATCTTGAGCCTATCCTGGCCTATAAAAACATAGGCCTTAAGAAAGAATTTGCAAGCACCAAAGAGCTAGCGTTTTAGAAAAATTTGGACACTCTACTACAATAAGATGCGTTCTTGTAGAATAATCTGTTTATTTATGGTTAGCTGTAATCTATTGGAAAACCTGGCAGCAAGTGTTCAGTTACCCTGCTGTACCACCACAAGGAGCATTGAGTATTACATCATTCTCCTTAAAACCAACGGGAGAGATTTGTCAAGACCAGTGGGTTTCCATGGCGGTCTTGATAATCTCTTCCCTGATGGTGGATTCTCCTGGTTTATGACCAGGTGTATCCTCAGGTGGGGGGAGAGCCCTTTGCTTGTGTATATTTCAAGAATTATTTATGCAAGAAAACTAGAAAAAGTCATAATAAATCTGAAGGAGCCATTGAGAAGTGGCAGGGGTGGTGTAAAAACACTGATGAATATTGTTTCAACTAGCATTTTAGAAAGCTGCAAACCATGGTATAAGTCCATAATAAATGTGCTCCAATGTGTTGTCTCTGTATTGCTGGGTCCTCCAAAATGAGGGAACGTTTTTGTAGACACTTTCCACTCTAATAGATATGGATTCTGAATGGGGAAACCCTCTTAATGCACAATTCCCAAACAGGATATTTGGCAATGGGCTTTATAATCCAAATAATCCTGTTAAAGAGAAATTCCCATCCTGGGACACCTTAGTTACTTTCAGAACTCCCACAGAAGTCAATGGAGAGAACTGTGCATGAGCAACCACCTCTCCATGGGGTTCAAGAGGTCATGGGAATCCTATTCTAAAAATAGGTGTGGATCCCAAATATGATATTTGAAAATGGGATTTTTATCCAAACAACCCTGTTAAAAAGGTATTCTCATCTTCGGACTATTTGGCTGTTAATGTAACTCCCATAGACCTGAATGCAGAGAACTGTGCCTGCTCAGCCACCTCTCCATTCATAACAGCAGCAGAACAGGCACCAGTGAACTCATTCTTGAGATAGGTGCAGGTCCCAGAGGTTTGATCCACATATATTGGGTATATATGAGGTATCCTGTGAATATGCCATAAATGTCTGAGGTGAGAAGACCCTTTTAATGATTTTTTTTTTTAATATTAACATCAATAGTGCTTATTTTTTATGGATGTACAAACTCAGAAATGTGTTCAGTTCCTATATTAAAGGCGGGCGTTTAGCTGTTGCTGTCTTATGGTCCCTTTAAAGCTAAAATAAGGATTAATGGTAAAGCCAATCTTAAGGGGTTATCCGTTAGAAAAAAAAAAATGTAAAACTTCTGCAAATGATGTAAAACAAAAAAAAAAAAACAACGAAAATAGTACAAGCCTCTTCTATTGCCTGGCGATTTAGTGTAGGAATTCCCACTATTAATCTGCTCTTTGTTTACAAGTGGGCAGCATGTGACCGCTACAACCACTTAGTAGCCACAGAGGTTGTAGGTCGTATTTCTGGTATTATGGTTCCCATCCCTGAGCAGTGATGACAGTAGAATGGCAGGTGGTTGCTGTTTGACTGTAGTTGTCACCAGGGGCATAGCTATAGGGGGTGTATTGGATATTCTCTTTACACTTCTAGACTTTTTAAAAATTTGTCCATAGAAAAATGTTTGTCTTTTTTGCTATAGTTCCCTCTGCCAAAACAGCAGATGTGCCCCTGTACATAAATGAGCAACCGTGGATTTGCAAGGAATGTTGATAGATGTTTGCCTTCAGAATTTATCACTTGTTACTATATACCATGTATATTAGCTTGCCGGACTACAACGTGAAACACAACACCCACCAGCGTTTACATCTCAAAAAAGAATTTATATCCTGTGGATGATACCGGCGTAAATCCCAGTCACAGCTGGTTATGCTGACTAACATAAATATTCCCTTTGTACACTATATGGGGTATATAAAAAGTGCCATTCCAAAAGGGAATTTAAATAAATACTCCCAAAAAAATTAAATAAACCCCATTTGTCATAAAAAAAAACACACTACTATTTTTTTTTTTAAATAGTAAAGATACCCTTCAGAGTTTTTTTTATTTCTGCATAAATGAGTTAAAACGACATCACATTTTCACATGTCCTAAAAGAAGATAAAGAGAACCAAAGCAAACAAATTAGTCAGAAATATTAGGCGACGTTCATACTACTGTTGGATGTCCGTTCTTATAGGGTCTGTTAAAAAAAAAAAAATCACAACAGACATTAACTGATGATAATGTGTCTGGTCATTTAATGGATCAGTTAAAAAACATACATATTAGCATCAGTTAGTGTCTGCAATTGCTTGTTTTTATACTGTCCGTTTTTTGGTTCTTTTTTTTTTTTTGCTATGTTTTGTGAGCATGCACAGAAAAAAAAAAAAAAACCTGACAGTAATGACAGATAGTATAACGAACGACCGTCCATTAGCCACAGACACTAATGTTAAAAAATATAGGAAGCTTAACGTCCACCATAAAACAGACACAAAAGTCCTGCACCCCACGTTATTATGCCCACTAAAAAAACAAGACGTGACAGATTTGGTTAAAATGGACACTTAACAGACATCAGATCAGATCCCATTGAAATAAATTGGATTTTTAATGGATTTATGATGGGTAGCACGGTGGCTCAGTGGTTAGCACTGCAGCCTTGCAGTGCTGGAGTCCTGGGTTCGAATCCTGCCAAGGACAACATCTGCAAGGAGTTTGTATGTTCTCCCCGTGTTTGCGTGGGTTTCCTCCCACACTCTAAAGACATACTGGTAGGGAATATAGATTGTGAGCCCTATATGGGACAGTGACTGTCAATGTCTGTAAAGCGCTGTGGAGTATGATGGCGCTATATAAGTAAGCATAATAATAGTGTCCATTGTTAACATTTTGCCAGCAACGGACACTACTAACGGTAGTGTGAATTCCCCCTTAGACTAAGTGGCAAAAGTATGTGAATCTTTAGTGGTCATTCACATGATCAAGTTTCATCCATGAAACTTGGTCCATGTGTGGGCCATATTTACCAGCCTTAACACTATGCCAGGAGACAGACTCCTAGCATTATAGTTATATAAGAGGCTAGGAGTCCCTACCTCCTAGGGCAATACTGTTACATAGTGATTACAATATGAAACCGTATTTTGGGGGGGGAGACATTGATACCTAGCATCATAGATATCTATAATACTAGTCGACCTGTGTTATTTAAAGATTTTCACAACACAAAGGAGATTTCTGAGGACCTCAGAAGAAGAGTTGTTGATGCATGCTAGACTTTTTCTGTCAAAAAAAAAAAATCAAACAAAACAAAGCTTCTTTCTTCTTTTTAACATTGAAGTGAATGGGGAAAGATGTAGAAAGAGGTGCTTTTTCTGCATTAGTCAGTCTGTCAGCTTTTTCAGTCCGATGTTTTGATCCTATGACGGATCTGAACAAGGAACTTTAGTGATGGCAATGTGAACGTATCCTTATTCTGCTTATTTGGCTGTGAGGCAAGAGGAACTGACCCCTCCTTCTAGCTGTATTCTGTTCTAAAGAATTTTTAAAAAAAATATTTTTAAAAATTAAAAAAAAAGCCTTCCAACAGCTACATTGACAAAGTTTTGGTTCTTGGAAACTATGCTTTGTTGTTAAAGGGGTTAAAATTCTGTTGTTCAACCCCAATGATAGGAAGAAATAGAATAATGCTTTCTTTATTAACTGCTTAACTTGCGCAGGCTCCTCTGTAGACAGGATACAACCTCAGCTTTCCATAACACTCTGAGTGTATTCAATGTATGTCATCCATAGAGACAAGCAGAATGTAAATAATCCTTCAGCTGCTTTTTGCAAGATCAGTTTTGATTAGTGGATATTAGGACACAAGAGTAATCCATGCGATCTAGTACTTTATATGACAGAAGAACCACAAGAATATTCAGCTCATCGTAATGTGAGGTCAAGGCTCGGCTCACAAGCTCGGACTGCTCAAATGATACTGCCAGCCATGGGGTCAATTAGTGGTGCTAATTATTAAAAATTACAAGTATGATGACCATAGCCCTGAGATATCATTTCTGTGAAGTGGAGAAACAGGAAGTTAGGAGTGCAAGTTTATGTTCCTCCTTATGTAAGTGATGTCATTGCATTCTGCACATACCAACCTGAATGTGCTTGGTTTCTAATGATGTCATTTATTTTGCAAATGATTACACAAAGGGCCTCTATACAGCTGTGAGAAATATAGACAGAGGTGGAAACGACGGCAATGTGTTTTCCCCCAGCCTTATAGCATTAATTTGATTCCTTAGATGGTAAACAACAACAATAGAAGAATTATCACTGTGAAGTGTATATAGGCATTGCATGTACTGTAGTAACAATGTCCTAGTTAGTTTAGTTTTTTTTTTTTTTGTCTTTATGTTCATCTATGTAGACATTTATATGACGGAATTAATTGCTTAAAGTATGCCTAAACTTTTATTAAAACTGCATAAATCAATAGTGCAGGTGAAAATAGAAAACACTGTAATATATTTTATTATAGAAAAATGTTTTTCTCCTCTTATTTCCCTCCCTCATTCCAATGCACCGATCACATGATGGGCACTTTGGAAACAATAGATTGGAGTAAAACAAATGCCACAAAGTGCCCATCCATATATAAATAACATATAGTCTTTATTTCAACAGTAAAAACTGTATACAATTATACCAGATGGCAGTCCATGATAGAGCTAACCATTACTGTGCCACAGCCCCCTTCAAGTATGCATATCCCAGATACTCTTAAATGGTTAAGCCACAAAGACCAGCATGTAATTAGAAATAAAGAGAGTAGATCAAGTCAGATATCCAATACCCTGTAAAAAGCAGAACATACACGGGTTACGTGAAAAGGTCCTAGATGTGGGCTGGCATAAAAACTGCCCACATGTATCACCAGTTACTAGTTTCCTAGGACTTCTGAGAATAAAGAGGCACTTGTTGTCTCTAAGGGTTATTTGCACTGTCCTCACGCTGTGCACTTAATATGAAACATCATGTATCATTACAGCCTTGGGGGTCCTTTGAGCTACATAACTTAGTAACATTGAGAAACACTGTTCTCAGCACAACATATATGATCACCCATTACTGCTGTGCACTACTACATTTCTTCTTGCAAGCAATGAGGATACACTAAGAGCTTCACCTGACAAAAACAGCTGATCGCTAGGGGTCTGGGTGCAGAAACCCCCAAAACTATCAGCTCAGTCAGAGGAAATGCCTTAAGCTATAGTCACAGGACAGTAAATATCGGCCATGTCTTGTTAAATTCAGTACAAGTAAATGGGTGCTATTCACATGACCACTATTTTGACAGTCCATTGTAACGGACCATTAAAATATAAAAGTCATACACTGAAATGTATGAGGGATCCATGAAAACATGCAAGACAGCCATTAAAAATATCCATTTTTCACAGCCATTTTGCACCTCGGTCGTGTGAATGTAGGCTTTAGAAAGCAGCAAGGTCAAATTTTAAAGCTGTGCGCACCTTTACAGTGCATTCATGTTTATACTGATTAAATTGTATCTGGAAAAATAATTTGCCTCCATGGTTACCGACAGATGAACATTATATATGTTACAATATGGTTACAGAATCAGACTACACAGTGTTTGTTTGTAGTCTGTAACAATGGAAATCCAAGTCTGGACCACAGTTTTATACACATTACAGTAGGAGATCTGTAACTGAGACTATCTGCAGAGTTGCTGAAGTTTTCTACTTCAGAATCATTGAAGCACTAACAATGACCAAAGTCTATATGGTTAAAAAGAAATCTTTTCTTAAAGATTAATTGAAATTTTTCTCCCTATTAATTGAAAATTTAACTCTATTCCGATTAATAAACAATTATTATGAGACTCCTCTTTTTACATGCCACGCCCCCTACAGATATGCCACTGAATTATGGTTTTGGTTCCCATATCAGTAATATGCATACAGTTAGTGACACATCCTTCAGCAAATGGCAGTGTGAGACAGGATGGAATGGATACAAAATTATTGAAATGATCAATGTGAACATATTCACTTGAGCTTAACTGGGTTTTAGTTATTTTGTGATTTCCCAGCTCTATTATGTGTATGTGTATATAAAATCTAGTCTATGCTACAATATTAGAATTGGTTATTTATATGTATTACATGTGCACATATCGTGAACAGAGTTTCTGTATTAATATCATTCTTATTCACAGGTTCACATTTTAATGGGCTCATGCTACAAAACCAAGAAATTCCTTCTGTCGCTGGCAGAAAACAAGCTGGGGCCATGTATGTTACTTGCCTTGCGAGGAAATCAGACCATGGTGGAGGTAGGAAAACCTGTGACTGTGTATCTGAGCACACAGTGTGTTAATGATTTGCAGCAAACAGAGCACAGATGGCCACATTTGTTGTATATCTGGCAAAATTTCCTGTATCCCCCATTATATCTCGGCTTTGCTTTGACTGTACTGTAGAATAGGAAGGTGGATGACAGATAAAGGACACAGAAGAAGGGTGGATATGATTACAAAGAGTGGACTCGGGAAGCAAGTACATACAGAATGGTGACGTAAACTAGGCGTTATACTTCACTACATACACACAGTGAGACACTGTAATTTATGGGATCCCTCATCTCCCAGCAGATAATCTGGAGACACAATGTGCACAGCTTCTAAAAGGGCAGACTATATGAAAAGCTGATATCACACATGTAGTAAATGTATCTGGAGGTTCTCAGAACTGGACTTATGTTAGATAAAATAGTGGTTATGAAGGGCAGGGGTTTTCATGGCCTCTCTGCCAGTTACCCTATAAACATGTATTAGACTATGTTTACACATTTAAACAGGTTTTTTTTTTTTTTTTTGCAAAAAAAGAGAAGTACCATCTGTCCTCTATACTCCTTTTATGATCTATACCTGGTTTTAGCTTTAAACACTGCACAAGAAACTTTGAATGTGAAAGCCACCTCA
Source organism: Leptodactylus fallax (assembly GCA_947044405.1). Lineage (NCBI taxonomy): Eukaryota > Metazoa > Chordata > Amphibia > Anura > Leptodactylidae > Leptodactylus > Leptodactylus fallax. Next base: position 4,831,873 of record CAMRHE010000088.1, read on the forward strand.
AAACAAAGGAATTTCCTTTCTGAGATTCACTTCTTGTTCCGTTCATAGATTCTTTGTCTGATGTTGGAATACAACATCATAGAAAACAATGACACACAGCTGCAGATCATCTCTACCCTGGAGAGCACAGATGTAGGGAAGAAGATGTACGAGCAGTTGTGTGACAGACAGCGGGAGTTGAAGGAGTTGGTAAGTTGTGCGAGTTTCCCCCCATCTGTAATGAAGGACTAGTGTGATTATGACAGTGGGTACGGAAAGTATTCAGACCCCTTTAAATTTTTCACTCTTTGTTTCATTGCAGCCATTTGGTAAAAGCAAAAGAGTTATTCATTTTATTTCTCATTAATGTACACTCAGCACCCCCATCTTCACAGAAAAAAAACAGAAATGTAGATATTTTTGCAAATTTATTAAAAAAAAAAAATTAAAGGGGTTTGAATACTTTCCGTATCCACTGTAAATATAACACATCTTGCTTGAGCTCAGATTTTCCAAATTGCTCGACATGTAGACAAACTTTTGCAGTAAAAGGGGGTGTGGCTTAAATGTGCCAAAATTGTGGCCTTAAATTCTCGCTCAAAGGAAGCCAACTAATTGGCTAGACTTCCTATCTAGTTTTACATGTATAGATTCTTATTATAGGTTTACATGTATTTATTCTACAAGTCAAGAGTAATATCCATTGTCCATTATTACATTATCCTTCCCTCTGCTAGTGAGATAGATTTCCAGAAAAGTAAACCAACCTACTATTGCAGATCATCCTTTTCCTATACTCTCTTCCTACACATATATATTATATATAAACACACACAAAAATATTTATTTAAATAGCCGGATGCAGTCAGCATCACCTACGTGCACTATTTCATTCTTTGTAGTAGACAAGGTATCCATCTCTTTTCCATTTTGAATAGGTCTTCTGCTCAGGCTATACAGAAAACACACAAGGGAAATTTACCAAAACTAGAGCAAATGAAACGTAGAAAAGTTTTCTTTAGCAACCAATCTTTCATTTCATTTAAGCTCATCCAAAGTCTTAAAGAGAACCTTTCACCACCTCCAACAAGTCCAGCTATTTACATCAATTAATAGGTTTTGCTCCACTGATTCTGACACAGTTGGAATTTTTTTTCTCTAGCCCCCACCATTCCTGAGTACTCAATGCCGTTAGTTATTTGGGCTCTGTACTCTCAGGATAGTGGTGTCAGGCAGGAGCAGATAAGGGGTGTGATTTTGAGCTCTGACACTGGCTGCCTCTGATTGGAGCTCTGAATCACGCCCCCTGCCTGACCCTGCCCTTCTGACATTACAGACCTAAATAGCACATCAGGCACCAAAACTAACTGTGCTTGTTGCTCAAGAACTGTGGAGGCTACAGAGAAAATTGCAACTGCGCTGGAATCAGTGCGGCAGCGGCTATTAACTTATGCTAAGAACCTGAATGGTTGGCGGTGGTGAAAGGTCTTCTTTAAAGAGGTTCTATGGTAATACTGATGGTTCAATACTGAAAGTCCTTGAAAATAATTTTATCTTATGAGAACTGGTTATGTATCCTTTTAAGACAGCAGTTGCTTTAATACCCTGTTTGGGCATATGGATGTTATAGGATATTATTCAGAGTGTAGAGTTGCAGAAGATCTCACCATGGTCTTGCACAACTGATCCATGAAACAGGTCCTGGTTAAAGGAAAAATGACCTGTGATTTGAACGTGCAGAATGTAAATGCTATGGACACCTCTGTAGCAGTTTTGTTTATACTTGAATTGTATGTATTTTGAGCTAAAAACTTATTTTGGAATTGGGTTTAAAGATTTTTGTGCTTTTGGCACAGTGTGCAAGTATAAGCACCACAATACAAACTGCTCCATTACTTCTTCTTCAGCTCTTCTTAGGACTGGTTTATGACCAGTTCTACTTTGATCTGAACTTTCAGGAGAGATCTGAGTAGGGCTGAAATTTTATTTCATTGGACCACACAGCAGGGCTAGCTCTACTTACAACCAATTGACACTCTTACAGTTACGAATACATTTAGTTATAGTACAATGTTTTTTTTTTTTGTTTGTTTTTTTTTAGTTACAACTTTTTATTGCTTTTTATTGAGTTTTTTTTTTTTTTTGTCTCCCTTCTAGCAAAGAAAAGGTGGACCTACTCGCCTAACACTGCCATCCAAGTCTACGGTGAGTGTTTTCATTGTTGTTGAGTCCATAGTTCATCTTTGATTTGCCATTGGTGTTATCACACAATAGCCATTACCCTGTTATATCTTAATGGACCAGAAAGACAAACAACCTCCAATACACTCAACAGATCAGGCGATGACATAGAGCATCATTGTTTAATCGGTCCCAACAAATCATGTTCATACATTTCAGTAGAACTAATAACTTAGTAAAAAACTGTCTAGGAGCAAGTTCTCTTTTCTATGCAACCATAATTCTTTAAGGACCCATTTATTCAATCAATGATATTCGTAAAAATATGAGACTTTGCATACTAAAAAAAAAAAAAAAAAAAATCTCATCTGCAGGATGCCGACCTGGCTAGACTACTCAGCTCTGGCTCTTTTGGAAACTTAGAAAACCTCAGTCTGGCCTTCACCAATGTAACGAGTGCCTGTGCTGAGCAACTCATCAAGCTGCCTTCTCTCAAACAGCTCAACCTGTGGTCAACTCAGGTAGGTGGTGCTCAGGATGAGGTTGTGGTCAGCAAAGTTCATGATAGCATACGGTTGTGGGAACCCTAAGTTCTAGAAATGAGTCAACCACATTTCGTATTATGTTGTTATTACTAGGCAGTACTCCTGACGTACACCATAGAAAAATATGTTGTGCAACCAACTCACATATGCACAGCAATGACCTCGCATTAGGCAAGGCCTTGTTGATATGGCCGTATAGGCATTTGTTCAGATTGCAAATTTATAGGAAAATTGGGAACTGATCCTACAATGAAGAAACAAAAAACACAGCAGTATAACTGGGATGTCAAAAGGGGCCCCTGACAATGAGAAGATGCTTCAATGAACATGAGACTAATGTAGCACCCACACATATTAATTGTTGTCCATGTAGGACATCTTGGAGAAGACTTAAATATGTTATCAGTGTGAACAGGCTAAAGACATTTGCCACAGTGGCTTATTCTGGATGATAAATTTGGTGCATCCAAAACAAGTTTATCTAACATTACACCACTTGTCAATTTGCATTGCATGTACATGGGCAGACATTTCCTATGAAGGTACATTCCAGATTGTTGCTCGTGTAAGCACGTCCAGCGATCAAAAAACACAATAAGGCTAAGGCCCCACCTAGCGGGCCACAGCGAAGAACCATGGCGGAAACGCATCACGGTTTTTCCTCCATCGCTTTTCACAGAAAGTCAACAGTGTTTTCCTCTGCGGACTTTCTGCTTCAATTATACCTGTAAGGAAACCGCCAGCGTTTCCGTAGGTATAATTAACATGCTGTGATTTCCAAAAACACAACGGTTTTGGAAATCATAGCATTTCTGCTGTGCGTATTTTTCTGCAATGTGTGGATGGGATTCGCTATACTGTAGGGACTGTAAAATGCCGCATTTTTTTTTACACGCCAGGCCCCAGCCTAAAAAAGACTTGTTTGCCGTTTATCACATCTTTTAAGCACACATCAAATTTTATTGCATACTGGCACATGTTAAGCCACGCCACACCCTGCTAAGCCGAACCCCTTGTGGAGTGAGTCTCAAAAACTGTCAAAGGCCCCACTTTGCAAAGCACAGCAAAAAAATGCAGTGGAAATGCATCACATTTTTTTTTCCACAGCGTTTTCCTCTGCTGACTTTCTGCCCTTATTATTCCTATAGGGAAAACGCCAGCATTTCCATAGGTATAATTGACATGCTGCAAACATTTTAGAAAACGCAGCTTTTCTGCTGCAGATTTTTTTCTGCAATGTGTGGATGGGATTAGCCAGAATCCCATTCACTGTAAAGGTACTATAAAACGCAGCGTTTTTGCAATGTGGGGCTTCAGCACATTAATATTAATAAATGTGGTGCAAAGCATAGATACCATTTATTTGGTGCAAGTTGTGCCAGAATTCTAGCACATTTAGCTTAGTAAATTTTCCCTATAGCCACGTCAGATTCCAGCCATGTCATGAGTTACTCCTTGGCTCCAGCTAAAATAGAAGGGGCTCAGTGACTTCCATTTACTGTAGTTAGGCATGTAGAGCTACTTGAACTTCATTAACATTACATATTATGAAATGGAATGAAAGCAATGCACTACTATATTGTTGTAATCAGAGGCGTATCATAAAGTTCCTGGACCCTGATGCTAAATATTTACTAGGCCCCCAACTATAATATATCATTTTTAGAAATGGTCTCCTCATATTAGGACAAAGCACCTTAGGGGCTCCTTAACGCCCCAGGGCCTGGATGTGACTGAACCCCCTCAAGTTACACCCCTGGTGGGGAAAGGGTCTCTTTAACTTAATAAAGATGATGGAGGTTTTTAATAGAAAACAGATATTATATATATCAGGAAAACTGCATTGAATTGTAAATGCTCCTCTTGTTTGTCTACAGTTTGGAGATGCTGGACTGCGGGTTTTGTCCGAGCATCTCACTACACTGCAAGTTCTCAACCTGTGTGAAACCCCTGTTACGGATGCTGGGCTGCTGGCACTGAGCTGTAAGGAACCTATCTATCCATTTCTTTGTTCTAAAGGCAGTTATATATACCCCCTTCCCATTATCCACCATAGAGTCAGATTACAGGGAGGGCACATGCCCTTAGGCCTCTAACAGCCATCTTCCATGGTGGCCATTGGTGCTTGTGGCTCTGTGATGTAAAAGGGGCGTCACTGGTTCCGTTATTTTGATAGCACCCATACACTTCAGTAGAGTGGACCACACCTCTTGCTTAAGGGCGTCAGAATACCAGAGATAAACTTAGGGCGTCCACCAACTTTAATGTGGACCTGTTCCCCTGTATTCTTTCTCCCCATCTCATCTCTAGCAGGAAAATAAATTCAGAAAACTTATTTTTTTATATTACAGCTATGAAGAGTCTCTGCAGCTTAAATATGAACAGCACCAAACTATCAGCGGACACTTACGAGGACCTAAAGGTAAAGGCACATACTCACATTTTGTTTCTTTTCATGTAGCTCAAGTTTAGGTAACTGAAAGAGGAGTTTCCCTCCCTTTTACAGTTCATATGTGAAAATAAAAAGTTTACCATTTCGTTTCTGAGACAAAAACACTCCGCATTCCTTCTAGGGGTAAGGGTGCATAAAGAGTAGCCTTCACACTGGGCAGAAATCAGACACAGAAAAAACTTCTCCTCCTACAATATGGGAGCTAAACTTAGGGTTCTGTAGCTTGTCCACCTTGTTGACTGTTTCCAGTAGCAGTTAGCAGACTGTGAATACAGCATGGAGTATAATATATGCTGGAACTCAAGATCAGTACATAAAAATGTCCTGTAAAATGCTGTTCAAAAGTGAGCATAAAGCCTTACATTTAATTTCCTAAATTGAATTCCCTTAGTATCTTGTGTGATGTAGAAGCAGTCCCACCAGCCTTGCATACCAGGCAGGAGGCGTCAAGCAATTTATCAGCTTGCTAATAAAAACATTGAGGCCTTTAATTGACAAGACTTACATTAATGAGCAAAGGCCTGGAGTGACCTTAATCTTCTGTAGACTCTAATTATCCAAGCACACCCACTGTCAGCACACCCAGAGATGTGACCCACATGATATTTTTGGTTGGGATCCTGTTCCATATTTAACATTTAACATGGGAGTTTAGTATCTTTAGGCTTGTCATGCATCATAAAAATAGCATCTAAATACCCACACCCTGGTATAACTTAACATGTAGCATAGTGGCGAGTTTACCGCTGTAGGTGTGTTATTTTACTAGACTCTCTTCACTTTTCTTGTTTTAGTAAAACAAATCTCAACTAGTTACAGCATGTAGCCTTTTATATGGCAGCATGTAGTTCTTCTACTAAGGGCAGTAGGGATTAAAGTGGTATACCATGAATAACCAGTTATTCCATATCCACAGGATAGGGGATAATTGCTATATTGATGGTGGTCCGACCGTTGGGGCCTACACTGATCGCAAGAACAGGGGTCTCGAGTTCAGGGGCTCACAATCTATGAGACTGCCAGAGATATCCAAGTGCTGTACTCAGCTTTGCAAAGGCAGTCCTATAAAGAATAATGGACTGACAGAGCGCATGCGCAACCACTACTTCATTCAGACATGGGAGGGATTGACCGCTATTTTTGTATGCCCTCATACAGGGCTGTCGTTCACTGACAGAGTAAGGCAATGGGTCAATGAAATATATGGTTTTGAAAAACACAGCTAAGAATCAGCTTCTGTTATGTGAACAGAGGCTAAAACGGTCCACTGGACTCCTAATCTCGGAATTAAGTGGGGTTTAGATCGGTAGTAATCCAAATTACAATGGGGGATTCAAGTCCAGAGTATTGTTATATATTGGTCTGGAAGATTCCTTCATTGGTTGAGTATTTGCCTGATTTATGACGAGGCGCTGCATCATAAATCGGGCACACTCTCTGCCTGGCTATACACCTACAACAAAATCTACTTTAGCTGTTTTGCTGACTTAAATGATGACGTATATGACGGGGCCCATAAAAACAGCCCTAGCAACAGTTTTTGGTTTGTTCAGTTTCACACCACAAAGGTAGTTTAGATTCTTAATGAATCTGCCCCATTGTCTTATTTCTCACAAAACTACTTAGCTACTACTGCACTATAACATGCTGAGTACAGATAGGGCACCATATATAGCAGAAAGAGATATATGGATTAATAAAGGGTGATGCTTACTGGGTTTTTTTTGTTTTTTCTCTCTACAGGCTAAATTGCCAAACCTTAAAGATGTTGATGTCCGCTATACAGAAGCTTGGTGATCCCCCACTAGCCTTGTAGAAGGACGTTCTTACTTTGGCTACAAGTCGAAAAAAAAACTGTAGAGCAAGAAGCGTCTTGGACTACAAATGTGTCTTTTTAAGTTTAGAGGTCATTTTTATTGTAGGGAGGATGGACTCATACAGATACTTACAGCTTATGAAAAAGAATTTCAAGATTAATGTAATTTAACAGATATTGAGACTTTGTAGCTGCAAGAAGATTATACTGAGGAAACTAAAAGAAAACCTTTGTGGATTTTTTTTTTATTTGCATACGTGTTCATGCTGTGTGGGGGAAACATTAATAACGCATACATTTTATGTCATTTTTTTTTTATTCAGTTTGATCGGATGGACTCTTTAAAAAAAAAAAAAAATAAAATTCTGCTTTGACCTTTCGCTGCGTAAAAAGAACTAGCAAGTTCCAAAGCGCAACAAGAATGATTGTCATTATCTTTGCACCTTTTTTTTTCTTGCCCTGCAAATTCATATTGTTGTAAATAGGATTTATGTCATTCACCTATTTAAAAAGAAAATGGTTCACACTCAGCAGGTCTGGGACCTGCTTTTTATTTATAAAATGTTAATTTTTTTTTTTTTTGCAGATAGAACTGTACAAAGTAGTTTGTCGCTGTCTTGTTGACTGTGTTTTTAATGTATGTGTATTGTTTTTGCTTTGATTTCAGAAAAGGAAGCTTTCTTGAATAAATACCATGGTTAATGTACTGTGTATTTGAGATATATATATATGTGTATATATCCCCCAGCTACACTCTGTGTTGATAGCTGGGGATACAGGAAAAAAAAAATCATTGCACTTCTTGGTCATTGGCTATAATCAGTTAACATTGTTGCCCGTGTTAATGTGTCTGTGCCCTGCTACATCATATTTTTCATGTAATTTAGTTTTTTACAATTTTTTTGTTTTTATTATGTTTTTAATTACTTTAAGTGATGATGAGGATATTACATCCTTATATCCGTGGCAAGTAGAAAGTCTGGATCCTCTCAAATATCTGCAATTCATAAAGAGATGCTGTATATAGAAAAGAGGAGGCAATTCTTTGTTTCATGTGTGTTTTGTTTTGTTTTTTTTTACCATATTTTTCATGACTTCAGGCCCTTCACTAGACATAATACTGTGTATATGTTTTTTCTGGAATGCTCCTTGAAGCCATTTTGAAAGTTGCCATCTTGAGAATAACTTATTGTTAGGTAAGGTAATATTGTGATGCTCATTATTCAGATACATATTAGTGATGGAGAATCCTGGCAAGGAGAAAGTCTTATACTGCTACCCCCCCCCCCTCAATTTCCCATATTGCATAATTAAAACCTACTAATTTATGCATCCATTCTTTTCCTGGACTCAAACAGACTCTTGACGAGTTAATCATTATGTAGTAATGAAGTGTAAAAGATTCACTATATAATTTTTCTGTAGGAAACATGCAGATATTGGAGTGGTCCCTGACATTTGAGGTCATCCTCACTTTAAAAAAAAACTTTTTTTTTTTTTTTTTAATCACTTCCCTTTCAACATGCTGCAAGTCTCCATACCGCCTGCTTCATGTTATAATAAACATACAAATGCATATATATATATATATATATCTGTACACATATATGCTGTGGTTACAGGGCACATCTTGCATACAAAATATCTATCCACTGTCTCATTTTATATCTATCAAATTCATGGGTAATGTTTATACTGTGATAATTCTTGTAAATTATGTTATATTGGAAATCTAATGATGCCATCACAGCTGACATCATCACGTTTATTTCATTTTTTTAGTTTTGTTTTATTCTAATTTTTTTCATTTGCAAGCCTCTTGTTGTTGTCTTGTAGATAAGGTCACTGCAAGTCACGTCTTTGTTTAGTGACCTGTCTTAAAGGAGCCTCAAAGGTTTATGTTAACAGAACTCCTGGTTGACTTGTAATATCCTTATAATGTTCAGTAGAGGTTATGTAATCCATTGTAATTATCTCAGCTTGTAGCCTGTTGTAAAGGAATATATAAAAGGTGTTTTATATTCTCCGAAACTTCAAGAAACCTGGATTTACAATTGGCTGAGGCTACTACGCAAAGAGCGGCGGCATGTATATTTCAACCTTCTATCAGGCTTACAGAATTGTTCTTAATTATCTATTAATTTTGCAGAACTTTGTTCTTGAAAAGAATTTTATGGAAGTTTTGGAGGAAAAAAAAACAAGCTATCATTGGCTACTGATGTTTAGTCCTATACAAATGTGAGGATCTTAATCATGCATGTAAAATTGCAAGTCTCTTTAAAGGTAAAAAGAAATGGAATATATCAGTGATAGATTTTGAGTGCTGCCTTCTCCCTGGCTAAATAATATCGCCAAAGTGTGCTTTCTTTTAAAATAAAATGAAACTGTTGCCTTTGTTTTCACACTGGGCGTATCATTTGCAAGTTATGTCCATTTATATTAGTCATTTGGCTTGGTATGGTGCTGTTGTGAGATTGTGATGGTTGAGTATGGACACACTGAAATATAGTAGTAGGTACCGGCAGTTTGTGACTACACTGCAGTATTCATTGACAGAAGGTGACTTAAAGGGGATTCCAGTTTTTATTTAATATTTATTTCCAATTGTTCTGCAGAGATTGTGAGCTCTACTGGGAACTGACGTGAATGGTGATTAAGCTCGTTTCTGTATTTTTGGTACTAACTAAGGCTAGTTTCATAGGAGACGTATTAACTAAGGTAATAGGACTAAACATTGTGTCCCTCACATGCTATAAGTTTATGCCAGGTGAGATGATAGGTCCCAATTTAAAACTCAGAACACATCCAGGGAAGACTAAACATTGGGGGAGATTTAAAAAAGCAAAATGTGCTAGAATTATGGCGTAATTTGCCCCCAAAAAACTGTCTAACATATCTTGCGCCACATGACCTAAGTTAAGCAACTGGGGGCAGTTTCTGGCATAATTGTTAATGTGGTGCATTTTTGTACTTTTCTTGGCTATAGATGCTACATCTTTTGTTTTGTGCCTTCCTTACCACTGTTTAAGGAAGTGGGCAGAGACTTGTCAGTCCAACAAATTTATAGAAAACTGGTGTGAGTTACATACGCTAGTCCCTGCCTTGCACAAATTTCCATTCTTATTTAAGTGGCTGCAGGCTCTTATTAATTTAGAAGCGCCTTATACCAATTGGGGGCTTTAAGACTGGTGTAGGAAGCGCCAGTCTTAATACAATTTGGCACATAAACCAACATACACCAGGTTTATCAGACAGCATTAAACACTTTGATAAATCTGGTGCTGTTTTACACTATCTAGTCTAAGTTTGCACTGTATTAGTAAATTTGTCCCATAGGGTCAGGCATGTGACTATCACACCTAACTTATTTTCGGGAATGACAGACCAGTGATAGGTGGTTGACGATGTGTTTAATCTACTTAGCATATGGGAGCCATACAACAGATATACGTAGTCTTATAGTTTTTGATTGTACAGAGAAGGCTTTACTATACTGGTGAGAATAGGCCATCAATATAAATCATGGAAAACCCCTATATATTAAAACCAGAATACCATTTTAGGCTACATGCACATGTAGAGTATTAGCTAAAAATTTACTGACTACTTATGCCATATTTTTACTTCAGTTCCATTCATTCTATGTAGAAGTGTGAAATCTATGTTAAAACATGCACTATCCATTCCTGGATTTGCAGCAAAAAGAAAAATCCTCCTTGTAGTTGCTAACTACAACTTATCACCCCCAAAACCACTTCTCGTGTTACATCTCAGAGGAGCTAATAATGGATCATAAAAAATACACTCATCCAGCGAAGTGGGTTCTATTTGTGCCTGTAGAGAACAAAATGGTGGTAGGACTATAAAAAGATGACATATGGCTAGTCTTTTATGCTCAAAGAAAAGTCATCCCAGGATAAGTATGAATAACTATCCAATGTTCCTCTCCAAACCTAACCACAAACTCTGATCTATGTCTATATCGAACTTTGGCAATCCAAATTTAGTTGAAGGTTTCGTAGCTGCAAAATGGCCATGAGTAAATGAACCTACAACAGACCTTTGGTGTGTATCAATAAAAACGTGTTGCCATCACCTGATGAAACAATTAACCAAATGACAACTAACATATGCCAAATATAATCTGCACAGATAAACTGCGCCCACTAACTGTCCACCTGCCAAAACAAACACCCCCACAGAAAGGACTTACGTGGAGGAAGAACCCGGTGGTTCAAAGTGAAAGTTGCGCTGCAACCCCGTGTACAGGGGAGCTTTCAGCAGTCCCTCAATGGAGAGACTAAATGTCGCGGCGAGACCCACCGCTTGTTATAGGACGAGAAGCCACGCCCCCTTTATGACGCACATCCGGAATTCCGGTGTGTGTAATCCAAAAAGGTAAACAAGGGGAGTGGTTAATAGGGACATGGATTTGACAGCTAGTGCCAGTGAATAGCAATCAGATTAGATGCTATTAAAAGGGCACATAATTATTATTAAGTAATTAGACCCAATTTAGTGTTTTTGGCTGATTACCAGATAACAGTACACATCAAAACAGCACTAGGGGGAAAAAAAAAAAAAAAAAGGGGAAGGAACTAGAAAAAAGAAAAAACTAAAATTACTAAAGACTAGGGGATGCCACTGATTTTATATATTAACCCTTCTCTCACAAAAGCAACCATAATGTAATTTTTCATTCAAACCAAGTGCACTACAGGTCTGTAACTCAAAAATCCACCTTCTCTCGCGCTGCAAGATAGCCTTGTCCCAATCACCTCCTCTTTTAGGGGGAAAAATACAATCAATCCCTATAAAGCGAACAAAATTACGGTCACCACCATGACAATCATTGACATGTCTAGCAATAGGTGTATCCCTATTAAGTGTAATGTCCCTAAGGTGGTCACCTATTCGCAGGGCCGGCGTTAGGGGGGAGGGCAAACTGGGCAATTGCCCAGGGCCCCGTCCCCAAAGGGGCCCCCGGGATCCGAAGCCGGATGACTTCTGATCCTGGAGTCAGGCCCGGCCATATCAATAACAGAAAGGAACCCATTGTCATGTGCCACGGGGCCCCTTTCCGAGGTGAGTAAAAATAACAACCATTTTTATTCACCTGTCCTAGGCGTCCAACGTCACCTTCTGGCGTTCCGGACATCACCGCTGAGGCCTGGCCGTTACGTGGGGCGTGCTAACAGCGTGCCTCACGTGACGTCCACAACGCGTGACATGGGGGGCCACTGTGGAGTATTATACTGGGGGAACTCCTCTGGAGAGTATATTATACTGTGTGAAGGCCATTGTGGAGCATGTTATACTGTGTTAGGGCACTCTGGAGCATTATAATGTGTGGAGCCTTATATACCATGTGGGGCCACTATGGGGTGCTCAGGGGAGCATTTTATACTGTGTGAGGCCACTGTGGAGCATTATATACCATGTGGGGAAACTGGAGGGCTCAGGGGAGCATTTTATACTGTGGAGCATTATATACCATGTGGAGCATTATACTGTGGGGGGGGGGGGCGGCTTAAAATTCCAGCTGGCAGCCCTATGTGCTATGTCTGCATCACAGCTCCCTCACTATAATCTTGCACATACGTGTAGTGCTCCATGGCCATGTCATTCCCCATACAGTACTGTGCATGAACCAGCCTGGGTTATTGGGGCCTGCACAGTACTATAGGGGCTGACTATATTGGGAACATAGTAACACCAGATAGACAGCACATATGTAAGACTTTAGTGAAGGAGCCGCGGTGTAGGCTATTAGCAGGAAGCTGTTGGGTGGGGCCCCAGAACAAGTTCCTCTGGTGGGTCTAAGGCCCTTCAGTTCGACACTGTATAATGGAGAACTATTAAATATAAGGGGGCTCTTATTTATAAGGGACGAACTATTATATATAAGGGTGGGTTACTATATATAATTGGGAAACTTAAATATGAGGGGGATATTATAAAGGGGGGACTATTATTTATAAGACGGGCTATTATTTATAAAGGGGGGAACTATTTATAAGAGGCCTATAAAAAGGGGGGGGAACTATTATCTATAAGGCATCCATTATAAGAGGGGGAGCTATTATTTATAAGAGGGGAACTATTTATAAGGGGGGTATAATTGTTAAGGGGGCTATTAGTGATAATGGGAACTATTATTTATAAGGGTAACTTATTTATGGGGCTATTAATAAGGGAGAAGTATTATTTTTACGGGGTGACTTAAGGGGGATATTACGGATACAGGATACTATTTATCATTTATAAGGGATCTATTACTGCTAAAGGTGTAATATTATTTATAAGCAGGGACTATTATTTATAAAGAGGCGCTATAATAACTGATGACTGGGTGCAAAAATCTATTAGGCAGTACAAAGGTGCTCATTTGAATTGTGTGTGGTAAAATGGGGCTTGTTATTACTTTTTTGCTGTCAGAAAGGAGGCGTTATTATAGGGGCTGCCACTGGAAGACGATGGTGTTGTTTGCATATCAGCATTTGGGGCCCCGCTTTAAATTTTGCCCAGGGCCCCACTTTGTCTAAAATTGGCCCTGCCTATTCGTCTTCGCAGCTCTCGTCTTTTTACAGCGGCAGGTCATTTTATAAATCACCCCTTTTTTACCCCCTTTTTTTTTTTTTTAAATGGTTAACTCTATATGACCTATTGTTAACCATCGAACAAAAGGTTTTACCAGTTTCAATAAAGGGACAAGCAATGCACCCGCTGCATCTGTAACAACCTTTCATTGGTTGTGTAAGCCATGAAGGAGATTCTTTAGGTCTTATGTAGTGGCTCCGCACTAGGGATTTTCCTCTCCTAAAAGTAATGGAAGGTGAGGGACCGACCATCTTGCCAAGATTTGGATCTAATAACAGAATGTTCCAAGAGTTGCTATCATGGAGAATCTCAATGAGAATAACCTTCTAACAATCAATTTGCATGGGGTTATGCAGAGCTGTAACTAAACTTTCCATCACCCAGGGCAAAGGTTATTTTCATTACTCTGTATGTAAATGCATAAAAGGGGCTTATTGGTGCCCCCTTGCCCCAGCACCTAGAGCACATGGCCCACCCCTTATACCCCCCTTCCCAGTTACACCACTGGATTATGGGGGGGGGGGGGTGTATGTCCTGTTCTACTACTCTGTGCAGTTTCTATGAGGTGGGAAGTTCCAGAAAATTGACCTGGGGAAGGTTGTGGATGTCGTGTGTGTGAACTTTTCAAAAGCATTTAATACCATACTCCAAAAAAGGTTGGTACATAAAATGTGAATAGTGGAACTAGAGGAATATATGTGTAACTGGGTTACAACTGACTTATGGTTAGAAAACAGAGGGTGGTTATTAAAGGGGTATTCCTATCTTAAGAAGTTAGGTGGGGTTGGAAGTGGTAGTCTAACAACTGAGACACCCTGCCCTCCCCCCACCTCCACCACCAAACAGAACAACAGGGGAGTTTGGTTCTCGTTCTGAACAGGGCTGTGGAATCTGAGTCAGGGACAGTTTTTTTTTCGGAGTCCGAGAAAAAAGTAAATTAGAGAAGCACTGCAGTTTCTGATTATGGCTGTCAGCCATTTATGAAGGAGTTGGAGGTTTGGCCTACTAAGTCCACAGCCCTGGTTCTGAATTGAGCGGTGGTCAGGACAAAGGCTCCCCACTCTATTTCTTTCAATGGGAGTACAGCATTAAGAGGTTTGACAAATTTGTATAAAATTTCAACTCACCCTCCTTTCCCAAGATCACATTAAAAAAATAAAAGACAAACACAATTGGTATCCCGTAGGTAGGAAACAAATCAAAATGACAAACCGCATTTTCCTCACTCAAAAAACTTAATAAAAAGCGATCTAAATGTCAAGGCAAAAGACTGTCACCACTAAGATGGTTATAGAGAAATCTGCAAAATTGTTAATTTTATATATATATGATGTTTGCTGTATGAGATAAATATTTTTATACTTTTTATAGTTCAGGCATTTTGCGATAGAGGGGTGCCAAATTTGATAATGTTTGGTTTTTATTTATAATCTTTTTGTTTTTATCTGTCTTTGTTCTGCTTGAAAATGGGATCTTTTGTGTATGCAGACAATTCCTTTGTCTATACAAGAGAGGAAATTCTGCAGCTCAGAGGCACAGCAGGAGGGCATACCATCTGGTCACACATCCCCCGTGAGATTTGGAGAAAGAAAAAAGCGGGTGAGGGGATGCAGAGCAGGAACTCTTCAGAGGATTAAAAAGAGGCGTTACCAACCAGCTGTTCCCTCCATCATCATGGGTAATGTGAGATCTCTTGCAAACAAGATGGATGAACTAACAGCGCTCACCAGGCAGCATCAGGAGTTTCGGGCGTGCAGCATGATGCTACTTACAGAGACTTGGCTCACTGAAGTTACTCCTGACTCTCTGGTCTCCTTGGATGGTTTTAAACTCCTTCGGGCAGACAGGACAAGGGAGAGCGGTAAGAGGAAAGGAGGAGGGCTGGCAATGTTTGTGAATAATAGATGGTGTAATCCTAGGCACATTGTGATTAAGGATCAAACTTGCTGTAAGGACATTGAACTATTAGCTGTGAGCATGAGACCTTTCTACCTACCAAGGGAACTATCACATGTCATCGTGATAGCTGCATATGTCCCCCCCCCGGGGGGCGGGCGCCCCCTGCCGGGGCCCGCCAACCCGCGGCGCGGGCCAGTCCCGCGCCCCCCCCCCCAGGCCCTCTTTCTTCTGTCGGGTGATTTCAACCATGCCTCTCCATCATCCACACTGCCCAGTTTCACACAGTATGTAACCTGCCACACAAGAGACAACAAAACACTGGACTTGTTCTTTGCCAACGTGAGGGAGGCATACAACTCATCAGCCCTACCGCCCCTGGGGAGATCGGATCACAACCCTAGTACATCTCCGACCTGTGTACAAGCCACTTGTACGTAGAGAACAACCGGTCACCCCCACAGTGTGGATATGGTGTTCCGAGGAGAGTGATGAGGCTCTGAGGGATTGTTTTGACACAACCGCATGGGAAGTTCTGCAGGATTCTTATGGGGAAGATATAGAAGGACTCACACACTGCATAACGGACTACATTAATTTTTGTGTGGACAACACAGTACCCACAAAAGTGGTGAGGTGCTTCTCCAATAACAAACCATGGATTAACTCTGATATAAAAACACTACTTAAGGAGAAAAAGATGGCATTCAGGACAAGAGATAAGGAGGGGTTGAGGGAAGTACAAAAGGAGCTGAGGCATCTAATCAGGCAAGGAAAATCCAGTTATAAAGAAAAAATGGAAAAGCAAATGGAAAGAAAAGACATAAGGGGGGTGGGGGGGGGGCTTAAGTCAATTTCGGGTCATAAACAGTCTGTCTGCCAGATTGAGGCAGATGTTAACTGGCTTAATGAACTAAACCTATTCTTCAACAGATTTGATCACACACCAGCTCCTCCCCCCCCCGTGTGTCCTCCACCCCCCCCCCCCAAATGGATCTTCCTCTTGGGGGGGACTTCTCCCCATGCGGCCACTTCCCAGTAACAGACCAGTAAATCCAGAAATCCATCTTTATCTGGCCACAGTCTGATCTTCACACGGGCCAGGTGAGGAAGGAAAAAAATGTCAAGGCGAAAAGACTGTCACCACTAAGATGGTTATAGAGAAATCTGGGCAAAATGTGTGGTAATTTTATATATATATGATGTTTGCTGTATGAGATAAATATTTTTATACTTTTTGTAGTTCAGGCATTTTTGCGATAGAGTGGGTGCCAGAATTGTGATAATGTTTGGTTTTTATTTATAATCTAGGGAAAGGGTATTTACTTGAATTAATTTATTTATTTTTTTATATTTTAAAAAATTCTGCAGGCATTACCACCAGGTCTCTGCTGTGTAAAATAGTGGAGACCCAGCAGTTATGGCACCTGCTCTGCACCATATTAAGGCTGGGTTCACACCAGCGCTTAAACACCGTTCGGGGTTTCCGTCCTCGAACCCGTTTAAAAAATGCAGAGAGAAAAGTGCTGCATGCAGAGCTTTTCTCTCTGCATTTCTTCTCCCCTTTGGGCGGAAAACCGCAGACCCCACAGACTATAATGGGGTCTGCGGGTTTACACAGGTAACCGCTTTTTAAGCGGATTAGGTTTCCATTTGGCGGACCCCCTGAATGGAAACCCAAATGCAGGTGTGAACCTAACGTAAGAGAGCCAAGATTAGCTGAAGTAATACAGCAGATGTTGGTAAGGGGTTATAAATGAGATTCTCAGCTAGCAGTTCAAGGTGGCATACAGCCCAAGATGGAGCTGTTGGTAGCAAGGATGTATTTCATATGTCCTCGGCATGGTTAAAATTCAACATGCCGAATCTGTCATGACATCCGACATTTAGAGTCAGGTTGCCCTCATGCAAATTAGACTGATATGTAGGTGAACTATTGAGTTTAAATGACCTAAATGCTTTAGCTTTTTTATAAAAAAAAAAAAAAAAAAAAAACTTTGACAAGATCCACCAAAAATTGAATGCGCATGAACAAAGTCCAAGAGAGGGAATGTAAAAGTTGGATTTTAACCTGTTCAATCCTTTGTTCCAGAGAAATGTGAGCTCAGCCAAAGGTAATTGGAAGCTGCTTAGAAAATAAACCTACTCAATTGGTTTGGCTGAGATTTGGAGAAAATAAAATGTCAATACTGGTCAACGTTAATTCTGTTAAAAGTATTAGGCAACCTAATATATACAGTATATTAGGGGCAAGATAAGAAGGTTGTTAGGTCCTATTGTTTTGGATCCTCCAGGCAGCCTTTCCAGCTCCCTAAGCAATAAGATGAACATCTGAACAAATATGGACGGGGTGTGGGTGGAAGGTGATGTCTAGAACAATGTATGGCTTAATATGGACTGTTTTTCATTCTTAGCTACAATAAGACAACATATATAATACTGAATAGATGTGACAAATCTATGTATTACAACTAAAAGGAAGGATAGAGTAAGAGTGGTAAATCTTTTTCAATGTGTCTTAAAGTGAAGCATTTAACAATAAGATGTCATTTATAGTGATGGAATTTGTGCATAATACATGGAGATACATAGATGGAAATCTAAATTCTCTGGGCAAGCAGAAGGGACATTTGGTGACCATCTTGTGCTGTGTTCTATGGAACGTCCTGATCACAATCTCTGTTGGATGACGTGTAGTGCAGATCTTATCACAACGACAATGTTACTGTGGGATGAGATATTCTGCCTCCAGAGTTTATGTTGAAATAGAAAACAGCTGATCAAATGAAACACCAGTTGATAAGAACTACAATCCCAGTTGCGGGCAAAACCTTCTGATATTGACAATGTGGTAACAGTGATTGGTGCTGCTAATGGAATACTTTATAGCAAGAGATAGGTGAACCGATTTGTTACGAGCCGGCTACTTTGCGATTCATCTCATGCAAACTGAAATGGCCGCCGCAACAAGCAATGCACAGTGAAAATACAGAGGAGACACACGTGTGATGTTGGCTGCGGATCTGGCATCACCCGACAGCCTCTCAGTCAATAATAAGTGGTAGGTAAAGAACTTAGAGTGCTGATATTACAGGCATAAGATTTTGTCAGTGTAAGACAGCCATTTTGGGATGTGTTCAAGCTGAGACACGTGCTAGCATCATCACAGCATGATCCAAAACAATAGCTCCATTTTCTACTTGGAAACAGCAGCAACAGAACTACAGAATAACAAGGAGGAGAAGTGGAAAGAAGTTTAGTTAGATTTAATCAATTTACAGGCAGATAGGCAAAGAAATCATAGGAGTGTGGGGAGAGAGAATTTCTGCACTGTCCAGTTTTCACAGAGTTCTACAGACACCGGACAGTTAACTTGTTAACTTTCATTGCCAATAATTTAATTTTATTAAATCTTTATTGTAATAGAACAGGTTTTTATAACAGTGTCAAATTGATCTGTGGACTGTTCACGGAGTGTCTTTCAATGTTTTTACTGACAAAGTCAGTCCTGTTAGTGAAAAATCTTTTTTTTTAGCAAGAATTTTTTTTTCGTTAAATACAAACTGCAGACATAAACACTGACGCAGCCTGTTGTAGTCAGAAAAATCTCCGTTTGTTAAGGAGTGTTTATGCTAACCAATACATACAAAAGTACGGCCGTGCCACTGCATTTCGACAATTGATGGCATGCACACAGTCTCAATGCAGATTACCTAGCCTTGATTATTTCGCTAGTAAAGCTGTTCCTTCTTGATATCATCATGTGAGCATCTCCTTGTAAATGTACATGTGGGGAAAGGTGCAAGCTACCATCAACACATGTAGCAGCAATTATGGCCAGGGACAATACATAGCTTTCATGGCCAACTGGGTCAATGTTTTGACTGTCAGCGGCCACAGTCAAGAAACACAAGTCCAGAGGCTTTTTAGTACTGACAACACTTTGTGGGTCTAGGCCCAGTTTCAATGCCAAGCAGGACTTATCCACCTCTTCCATTTCCTCCACACTGGACCATTTCCTGGCCCCAACTTCACCAGGGCAAGCCATTGCATATATATCCTCCTTCATTTCATGGCTGTAATTTGAAGTGCACATTGAGTGGTACAGGTTGGTCCATCTGTTCGAGCAGCAGTATATGGAGAATGATTACTACATGCAGCAAACCACAGAAACAATGAAGCAGATAATAATTAGAGGAAGATCATGATCAATTTGGAAGATAGTTCAGCTTTTTTAGCTGGCAAGCTAGGCACACCGACGATATGCCACACATTTTTCTTGAAATTTTGTATATTGTCATTGCTTGGTACCACATGTGCACCCATAAATGGATCATTTTTGGTGGCTTTTTTCTACATTCAATCCTTTAATTCTACATTCAAACTTAATTATTGCTTTTCAACTGGCAGGCATATTGATTGTGTGCCACACATTTTTCTTGAAATTCTGGAAATTGTCACACCTTGGTACCGCATATGCTCCCATACAAAGACAACTGGCAAGATAATCCAGGTTCTTTTCTGGCTCCCAATTACTATTCTCAAGGTCATAGAATTCTTCCCATTTTAGAAGATATTATAGCTGTTTCAGCTGGCAGGCCAGGGACGCTGATAGTGTGCCACAAGTTTTTCATGAAACGCTGTAATTGTCAATCCTTGGTACTGCATCTGCTCCCGTAAAGGGATAACTGTTGGTGGTTTTGTTATAAAGCCAATTTTTTATCACTTCACTTGGTCACTGCCACGCTGTTGGCATAATAACAACCCCACCATTGCTTCTTCCAATAACAACACAAAATTTCTGTGCCATTCTGCTCCCATAAAGTGGTAATTTTTTATTTTTTTTTTTGTCACTTTTCAACCAGGCACAGTGTCACACATTTTCTCCAAAATAACAAACTTGTAGCACAAAACCATTGATATTTGCAATATAACCACCACATTTGTATAAAAAGCCACAGGCAAGCACCTTTCCCCAAAGAATGGGTAATTTTTAAGTTTTTCTTTCTTGCATCCACTGCTTACCATTCGTTTTTCCATAGACATACATGTCACATCCACTTTGACATAACTTTGGCTGCACTTGCCTTAGTGAGCTAGAAATAGGCTACATAGAGTCTTAGGAGACCTGACAGTGTCATACACAACATTTTAAGCCAATTTAAGCTCTGGGTTGTGCCAAACTTATTTGACCCGAAACAAATCTTTGGACCGAACCAGCAGACCCCAAAATGAATCTTCAGAGGATCGCCCATTTCTAATTATAGCTTATCTGCCTAAATTTCTCACATCATCTTAAACATTATGCTGGAAAAATTCCTAATATATATTCTTATATTGTAGTAAAAATCCTGACAATTCCCCTTTAAGTTTGCTGTCAAACACCAACATCCCACCTGGGCACCTGCAGAGAGACCTCAAGGGAAGGTGGGCCCAGCCAGAGAAGCAGACTACATGTGTTCAGAGTATAAAAGCATTGAGTGTGGCATGAGTCCAATGTAATATTGTATAATTGTATTATTATGTAGAGTGGGTGGGTATGGTGTATCTAATGTGTAAGTTGTACAACACATGGGCAGTATATGGGCTGCTTCCGACTGCTTTTCTAATAACAGCAACTATATTAAGTGACATGCCAATAACCTTGAGTCCTAGAAATCACTTGCAGTCTCTTTGATTCAGTCTCATAAACAGTGGGGAGTTTTGCAATGTTAAATAGGTGGTAGTGGGCCCCCCCCCATATACAGGGCCCTGTTGCAGCTGAACAGATTGCACATATATTATATTCGTAAATTGTGTGCATGATGGCAGTGCAGGTACAAGGAGACAGCGGAGCATCGGATTTTTCCTTCAGATCTTATTAAATAAAACGTATTTGTGTAAGTTACCATGGTAACTAATAATACACAGAGGATTGGTATCGTTTCAACTCCCACAACCTGTAGAATAAATTTACTAACTGATTATTGACAGAATATTGTGGGAGCTACCTTTTCTTTTTTTTTTTTAATTTTCCCAATAACAAAACATTTTTCTTATACATTTTATTAAATAAGCATCACAACACAAATTTAAACAAATCAAAATTATCCACTCAGAATTGTAGTCAACTTTCAGAAAATACCAACACATTGTCAAAAAAACAAACAAACAATCTCCCTGCTTTTCAGTACACTTTGTCCACCAGTCAACAATGTTTTGCATTCCCTCATTAAAAAAATGTTTTAATGGCTATGGACACTAACGGACAAAGATCAAATGGACTTTGTCCCATGCAGAAAGGGAGGGGGCAACACAAAGCGTGCGGTGGATCTGGTAGAAGCGTTGTGGAGAGAGGGGAAGTCTGCACTACTACTTAGTTTAGATGCTAAAAAAGCATTTGATCGCCGGGGTTGCCCTTTATGTTTCATGCTTTGGAATCTCACCTCATGGCTCAATAAACTCACACTATTAGTGCTCAATACTTGGCCCTTCAGCAACAATCAATCTTCTTCACTCCACCTCTCCTGATTTTCCCATACAAAATGGTGTGAGCCAGGGATGTCCCCTCTCTCCACTGCTGTTTGTGTTGTGCATTGAACCCTTGGCCTCTAAGATCCATTTGTCTCTGGATATTTGGGAAATCGGGATAGGTAACTCAGAGTTCAAAATATCGCCATTTTCATAAGATGTTCTTCTGACTTTGTCGTCGCCCCATGTGTCACTTCCCAATCTACAGGTTACAGGATACAGTTGACTATCGGGATATAAAATCAATCCTTCAAAGACGAAAGCCCTTCCCATTAATATGACCTCCTCTATTCAGTTCCTTAGCCTGAATTTTCCCTTCCACTGGCAATTGGACAAGCAGAAATATCTAGACATTTACCTACAGCTAGCGACCACCTACAGCTCCCTCTACACTCATACCTTTCCTCCTGTTTCACCAACTATGAGACAAGAAAACTAAGCAGCAGGACCTTCCAATCTCATTATTTGGTTGCATGTCAGCGGTGAAAATGATCCTTTTTCCCAAATTACTATATTATTTCAAGGCCGTACCTGTGGCAACTCCTCTATGTGAATTAAAATCACGGTAACGCCCCATCTCCTCTGTGGGACTTTTCGGTTTGTCGAAATTGTAGACCACCACACATTGACTATCCATATATTTGAGGCAGAACTTTGCTCTCACAGCTCGGATCCACTATCAGTATCTCAAGGTTAAACATTTCGGGATCTCCCAATTTGGCTCTTTAGTTGTTAGTACCCCAACAGTCTTTGAATGCCTCTGTCACACGTATACTAAAACGGTGGGGCTGATCTCTTCTATTTATCAGTTCCTGACCATGCTCCCTTCAGACCCCTTTCCCAGACATGCCTACTTAACCAAGTGGGACACCTGAGTGGGTAGGGAACTGCCCCTGACGGTATGATTCCAGATATAGAGTAGGGTGTCAAAGACCTCTATCTGCACCCAAATCAAAGAGAACCAGTACAAACTTTTGTACTTTTGGTACCATATGCCAGATTTATTACATTCAATGAATCCTGCAGTCTCAGCCTTGTGTTGGAGGTTTGGTAAGATTAGAGGCACGCTTTATCACATATTCTGGGAATGCCCGATCATCCTTTTGTACTAACGCATGTTCAGGAGACTATTGAGATCGGTAACGTCTCTAGATGTCCCAATGGACACAGTTACAGTGCTGGCCAAAAGTAATGGCACCCCTGCAATTCTGTCAGATAATACTCAATTTCTTCCAGAAAATGATTGCAATCACAAATGCTTTGGTAATAATATCTTCATTTATTTTGCTTGCAAAGAAAAAACACAAAAGAGAATGAAAAAAAAAAGTCAAATCATTGATCATTTTACACAAAACTCCAAAAATGAGCCGGACAAAAGTATTGGCACCCTCAGCCTAATACTTGGTAGCACAACCTTTAGACAAAATAACTGCGAACAACCGCTTCCGGTAACCATCAATGAGTTTCTTACAATGCTCTGCTGGAATTTTACACCATTCTTCTTTGGCAAATTTCTCCAGGTCCCTGAGATTTGAAGGGTGCCTTCTCCAAACTGCCATTTTGAGATCTCTCCACAGGTGTTCTATGGGATTGAGGTCTGGACTCATTGCTGGCCACTTTAGAAGTCTCCAGTGCTTTCTCTCAAACCATTTTCTAGTGCTTTTTAAAGTGTGTTTTGGGTCATTGTCCTGCTGGAAGACCCATGACCTCTGAGGGAGACCCAGCTTTCTCACACTTGGCCCTACATTATGCTGCAAAATTTGTTGGTAGTCTTCAGACTTCATAATGCCATGCACACGGTCAAGCAGTCCAGTGCCAGAGGCAGCAAAGCAACCCCAAAACATCAGGGAACATCTGCCATGTTTGACTGTAGGGACCGTGTTCTTTTCTTTGAAGGCCTCTTTTTTTTTTTTCCTGTAAACTCTATGTTGATGCCTTTCCCCAAAAAGCTCTACTTTTGTCTCATCTGACCAGAGAACATTCTTCCAAAAAGTTTTTGGCTCTCTCAGGTAAGTTTTGGCAAACTCCAGCCTGGCTTTTTTTATGTCTCTGGGTCAGAAGTGGGGTCTTCCTGGGTATCCTACCATAGAGTCCCTTTTCATTCAGACGCCGACAGATAGTACGGGTTGACACTGTTGTACCCTCGGACTGCAGGGCAGCTAGAACTTGTTTGGATGTTAGTCGAGGTTCTTTAGCCACCATCCGCACAATCTTTCGTTGAAATCTCTCGTCAATTTTTCTTTTCCGTCCACATCTAGGGAGGTTAGCCACAGTGCCATGGGTTTTAAACTTCTTGATGACACTGCGCACGGTAGACACAGGAACATTCAGGTCTTTGGAGATGGACTTGTAGCCTTGAGATTGCTCATGCTTCCTCACAATTTTGCTTCTCAAGTCCTCAGACAGTTCTTTGGTCTTCTTTCTTTTCTCCATGCTCAATGTGGTACACACAAGGACACAGGACAGAGGTTGAGTCAACTTTAATCCATTTCAACTGGCTGCAAGTGTGATTTAGTTATTGCCACCACCTGTTATGTGCCACAGGTAAGTAACAGGTGCTGCTAATTACACAAATTAGAGAAGCATCACATGATTTTTCAAAGGGTGCCAATACTTTTGTCCACCCCCTTTTTTATGTTTGGCGTGGAATTATATCCAATTTGGCTTTTTGACAATTCTTTTTGCGGTTTTCCATTGAAGACAAATTAAATGAAGATATTATTAACAAAGCATTTGTGATTGCAATCATTTTCTGGAAGAAATTGAGTATTATCTGACAGAATTGCAGGGGTGCCAATACTTTTAGCCAGCACTGTATGCTACTCCTTAACATTACCCTCTGGGAGCTGGGTAGATGATTTTCCAGGCTGCTTCTCCATCTTCTTAAGGCCATTTATTGCAAGTCAATGGAAGCCTAGGTCAGCACCTTCAGAAAGAGAACTGCACTCTAGGATATGTGACATCCGTACAATGTAACTTCTAGCTTCTATTCTGAACAGTCAGGACAACTTTGATGCTGTCTGGGGACTTTGGGATTCCTACTGGGTTGGGTTAATATCCTGAACCCCCTGTCTGTGCCTTGATACACTTCCGACCTTTGTTCTTTCCCCCCTTTCACTTCTTCCTCTCACCCCAGTGACCCACCCATTCAACCCTCTTCCCTGTCCATCGTCTTGTGTCATCTGTCCTGTTCTGTGTAGTTTTTTCATATGTAATGTTCCACTGCAGGCCCCACATGGTATATAAGACTCCATACAGTATACTGCCTCTTAGTGGCCCCAGACAATATAATATGCTCCATACGGTATAATATGCATCCCACAGTGCCCCCCAAGTATAATGCTCCACAGTGGCCTAACACAGTATAACATGCTTCACGATGGCCTCCACACAGTATAATATACTGCCCAAAAGGGTTCCCCCAGTATAATGCTCCACAGTGGTCCTCCACAGTATAATATGCTCCCCACATTCCCCCCGTATAATGCTCTACGATGGCCCCACAGAGTATAATATGCTCCCGAGAAGCCCCACACAATATAATAAACTCCACAGTGGCCCAACAAAGTATAACAGGCTTCCCACACTGCCATTTCCCACACTGCCCCCCCCCCCCCAGTATAAAGCTCCACAGTGGCCAGGGGCGTAACTATCGGGGTAGCAGTGGTAGCGGCTGCCACAGGGCCCGGAACATTACGGGGCCCGGAGCCCTGTGGCAGTCGCTACCGCGAACCCCACAAACACTGCTATCGTTATACTCCGGGGGTCTTTTGAGACCCCGGAGTATAATGATCGGGGGCCCAGGGGAGGTGAGCGAACATAAAAAACACTGTAACTCACCTCTCCGCCGCTCCGCAGGCTTCAGGCCTGTTTGGTGACGTCCCAGACGTCAGCCGACGTCATTATGCGTCCCGACGCCGGCCCGGCTCGCGCGAGATCCGGTCCAACATTGAAGATGGCCGAAGTAGCGCACGGGAGTGCACCGGAGCGAGGAAGAGGTAAATTGCAGTGTTTTCTGTTTGTATCCTCCCCTGGGTCTCCGATCATTATACTCTGGGGTCTGAAAAGACCCCAGAGTATAATAATCGTTCATGGGTGGTCCACAATGGGGCATAATACTGTGTGCAGGGGCTACTTTGGGGCAAACTACTGTGTGCAGGGGTCACTATGGGGCAAACCTACTGTGTGCAGGGGCCACTATGGGGCAAAACTACTGTGTGCAGGGGCCACTATGGGGCAAACTACTGTGTGTCGGGGCCACTATGGGGCAAACTACTGTGTGCTGGGGCCACTATGGGGCAAACTACTGTGTGCAGGGGCCACTATGGGGCATAATATTGTGTGCAGGGGCCACTATGCTGCATAATACCGTGTCCAGGGGCCACTATGGGGCATAGTACTGTGTGCAGAGGCCACTATGGGACATAATACCGTGTGCAGGGGCCACTATGGGGTATAATAGTGTGCGCAGGAATGCGGTTTGTGTGTGGGGGGGTTGGGGGCGGCGGTTTGGGGGGGCCCCATGTCAAATGTTCGCCTTGGGGCCCAGCCATTCCTAGTTACGCCACTGACAGTGGCCCATAGTATAATATGCTCCCCAGAGCGTCCCCCCAGTATAATGCTCTACAGTAGGCCCCATGCAGTATAACATAATCCCCAGAGGGCCCCCTAGTATAATGCTCCTTAGTTCCCCCCCCAAATAATGCCCCACAGTGGCGCCACACAATATAATATGCTCTGCAGATGCCCCCCCAGAATAAAGCTCCAAAGTGACCCCACACAGTATAACATGCTTCAGAATGGCCTCCACACAGTATAATATACTGCCCAGAGAGGTTCCCCCAGTATAATGCTCCACAGTGGCCCAAAACAGTATAATATGCTCTCCAGAGGGGCCCTCCACAGTATAATGCTCCAGGGTGGCCCCACACAGTATAATATGCTCTCCAGAGGGGCCCCCTGTATAATTCTCCAAAGTGGCCCCAGAGAATATAACATGCTCTCCAGAGCCCCCCATTATAATGCTCCATAGTGGGCCCCCACAGTATAATGCTCAACAGGTGCCCCCCCCAGTATAATGCTCCACAGGGGCCCATACTGTATAATATGATATCCAGAGGGCCCCACCCCCCAGTTAAATGCTCCACAATGGCCCCACACAGTGTAATATGCTATTCAGAGGGACCCCCCCCCCCCAGTGGCCCTAAAGACTTCCTTAGTGCTAGGATTATATTATACTCTGGGGTCCCCCTTCCCAGAGGGCTCGAACTTGCAGGGTTGGCAGGAAGCGGCCCCGGGGGTTACCTTTTCCCTTGGGTAGGGGGGGGCTCACAGTTATCAAAGCCTGCATCAGAGTGGACTCTGATCGCGGGCAATAGCTCCGGGTTTCCGCTGTACATTACACGGAGACCAGGTAGCTATGGCGGACTGCATCTTTAAAGGAAGTCTATCATTGGCAAAAACAGTTTTAAGCTAATGGCACGTTGGAATGGCCTTTAAAAAGGCCATTCTTCTCCTACCTTTCCTTGTTTTCTTCTCTCAGCCGATTCCAAGATAACTTCTTTCTTCATGTATGTAAATGAGCATCACAGAGCACCCGGGGCGTACTTTCTCTTCGGAGAGCACCCATCGCGTCATCTCTTCTCACCGCCCCTTCGGCCGTTGCGGTGTCTCCCCTCTTGGCCTTATTTCTTTCTTACTTCTCGCTCTCAGCGAATTTTCACGACTGCGCATGCGCAATTGGCTCTGCCACGCTCTTGTGACAGACAACCGGAAAATGGCGGCCGATTGCACATGTACAGTCGCGAAAATTCGCTAAGAGCGAGAAGTAAGAAGAAAGCAGGCCAAGAGGGGGAGCCACCGCAATGGCCAAAGGGGCAGTAAGAAGTGATGACGGACGTGATGGGTGCTCGAAGAGAAAGTACGCCCCGGGTGCTCCATGGTGCTCATTAACATACATGAAGAAACGAATTATCTTGAAATCGGCTGGGAGAAGAAAACAAGGAACGGTAGGAGAAGAATGGCCTTTTTAAAGGCCATTCCAACGTGCCATTAGCTTAAAACAGTTTTTTGCGAATGATAGACTCCCTTTAAAGCCTCGATATCCACTGTAATAGTTTAGCGGATGTTGGGAAGGGGATAAAGCAGGGGCGCAATTTCCATGAAGCGACCTGAGTCGATGGCCTCAGATGGCACCTCATGGAATAAACTGGGGGTTGGCATTGTTTTAAACCCCTGCTACTTATTGTGTTATTGCAATGGGTAGCGGCCGATAATTTTTACTCACCTGTCCACGCTGATCGGCCGCTACCTATTGCAATAATATAATAGGTAGCTGCCTAACATATACTGGGGGGGGGGGGGGGTCATAGAAAAAAAAAAGGGGGGGCTGCTAAACTGTGTGTTGGGAGGCTGTAAAAAAGGGGGGTCATATACTGCATGTGGGCTATAAAAAGAGGTCATATACTAAAAACGTGGACAAAATTGTGGTACCCCTCGTTTAATGAAAGAGAAACCCACAATGGTCACAGAAATAACTTGAATCTGACAAAAGTAATAATGTATAAAAATGCTATGAAAATGAACAAATGAAAGTCAGACATTGCTTTTCAACCATGCTTCAACAGAATTTTTTAAAAAAGAGAACTCATGAAACAGGCCTGGACAGAAATGATGGTACCGTTAACTTAATATTTTGTTGCACAACCTTTTGAGGCAATCACTGCAATCAAACGATTCCTGTAACTGTCAATGAGACTTCTGCACCTCTCAACAGGTATTTTGGCCACTCCTCATGAGCAAACTGCTCCAGTGGTCTCGGGTTTGAAGGGTGCCTTTTCCAGATAGCATGTTTCAGCTCCTTCCAAAGATTCTCAATAGGATTTAGGTCAGGGCTCACAGAAGGCCACTTCAGAATAGTCCAATATTTCCCTCTTAGCCATTCTTGGTTGGATGTTTTTAGCTGTGTGTTTTGGGTCATTATCCTGTTGCAAGACCCATGACCTGCGACTGAGACCAAACTTTCTGACACTGGGCAGCACATTTCTCTCTAGAATCCCTTGATAGTCTTGAGATTTCATTGTACCCTGCACAGATTCAAGACCCCCTGTGCCAGATGTAGCAAAGCAGCTCCAGAACATAACAGAGCCTCCACCATGTTTCACAGTAGGGACAGTGTTCTTTTCAAGATAGGTTTCATTTTTCTGTCTGTGAACATAGAGCTGATGTGCCTTGCCAAAAATTTTGATTTTTGTCTTATCTGTCCATAGGACATTCTCCCAGAAGCTTTGTGGCTTATCAGCATGTAGTTTGGCAAATTACTTTTGTCAGATTCAAGTTATTTCTGTGACCATTGTGGATTTTTCTTTCATTAAACGAGGGGTACCAACAATTTTGTCCACGTGTGTAACTTTGGGGGTCAGCACTATTTGAGTGAACAAGCTAACTACCTGTAAAACTTAGTAGGTGGATTATGTGATAATATGCGATTGTGAGTGGTTTTATATAGGAAACTGTATAAGTGACTCATGAAACATCTGCAATCTCTGCTCTGCAGCAGAGCGGCCGCCATCTTTAAGGACCCGGCATCCCCTGTAATCGCACAGCAGATGTCGGGAAGGGGTTAAATTAGCTAGGGCTTATTTTTGGAGTAGGGCTTATATTTCAAGCCTACTCCAAAAAACCTGGAAAATCTAGCTAGGGCTTATTTTCGGGGTAGGTTATTTATTATTATTGTTACTTATTTTTGGACAAACATGGTATGTTGTAACAATGTTTATGTATTTTGTTCAGAAAGTTATTGTCTTCTGTATATAAAAGCGTCTGGAGCAATGCCAGTGCCATGACAAAGTGTCTCTGGATGAGAAATGACTGTCAGCCATTCTTCTCCATATCCATGTACCTGCACATGGAATAAATAAGTCCTGTTAGATCTGGTAAGTGACTAGTCGTTCTTTCTTCATTAAACTTTATGGAATACTTGACTGTGGATTGATCAGAGAACTGGAAATGGAAAGGCATTGGGCCAAATACAGATTGAGTTCACAGAGCTGTTGAATTCTTGTATAAATTGGGACCATTCATTGTTGCTTTGGATTGTCCTCCAGATAGTGTTTATCGTGCTTGATGGAACACAATGGAGGAGTATATAATCTTCAGGATTAACCTGTAACTGACCTCAATAGCCAATTAATAGTTGTTTAAGGCTATTTTATTGTTGGCAAGAATATTGTTCTATTAAAGTTGTGACCGGTCTTTTACCCGTAACTGCTGACATTTTAATTGGGTGTGGATAACGGGTGGCCAATATTCTGTGTGGAGGCTGGTTTGTAGCTACTTGGACTGGTTTCATAAAACAATGAATTTTGCTTTCATAGGCCTTGCAACTCTTTAGCGTCTGCTAGAATTAACTGTACATTGATCTGGAGCTGAAATTAATGCTCTATGATTCAACAAATATGGGTTAACACAGCCGGCTCTGATTTATAAGCAAGCATGTTATCCAAACTGACGTTCTTCTGCTCTTAGGACTGAAGAGTTTTGGCCTCTCTCAGGACTTCTGAAGCCCTCCAGATGTACACAAGAGACGCCTGGAACGCGCACTGCAGCTCCGCCACTATATATCTTGGATTGTAATGGTTATTTTGCCTGTTAAAAATAGAGCCTACGTAATCACGTCTGTGATTGTGCCATGTACAATAGGCTGCTTTTTCCGTTAGATTGGAATGTGAAAATACAGAGAGTAGAATCTTTTCAGAAGTTATTAAAAAGTTCATGAGATAAAGTAAAACTGGGAGAGAACACTGTATACTAAAACTAAAAATATATTTCTTCATTTCTATCTGCTGTGGTCTATGTTACATACATGGGAGTAACATTTCAGAACTGGCACATAAACAACATCTTAAAAATAGTTTAAAAATAACCCTACAAAAAATTAAATAAAAACAAGCCATTGACATGCATGCCATGCAGACAGCCTATGCAGCTGATATAGAAGGTCAGTTTAGACTGGTTCCATATTCCTTAGCCTTCAAATGGGCTATATTTTTATTGGGAGCATGCACACATGGGTCTTCCCGCTTCTGCACTAAATTCTATAATCAGTGTTGGGGGGGAAAAAAAAAAAAAGCAGGACTGCGATTAAAGTGGTTTTTCCATCTCAGCAACTCAGCACAAGATAAATTGAAGATTGGTGGTTGGACAGGCACACTCCTTTCATTTCAATGGGACAGCTGAAGTGCAGTGCTTGGCTATTTCTGGTGCTCCCTTTGAAATAAATGGAGCAGGGCATGCACTAACTGACCCCTACTCAATTCAGAATAGGGGACAAAACACCCCCATTGTCTTGACTGGTAAGGGTTCTAGAAGTCAGACACTGATCTAGAACTTATACCCTATAGAAAAAATCCTTTAATACTGCTTCTATCCTATTACAGTGAAATATTCTCTCTGTCAAGACACTGCCGACTGTCTGCCTTTTTCTCTGATAATCCTTTTTATGACTCATTTCTGATGATGCTCCCATTTATGGCGTGGGACAGAACATACTTGACTGGCTCTCTAGCCAAGAATGGAAATTTGTAGCGCCTTATTCTCACTACAAAGTTAATATAAATAAAATAAATACAAACATTTCACAATGCAAACATTGAACAAGGTTACATCTTTGGCCACCCTTTCATCCAATATGGAGCCTTCTGGACCCAAGAAAAATGCTGTGGATCTTGCAGATGACCACAGGTTCTATTCCCACACCACCACCTACATGTCTGTGAGATAAAGCATCTCCTCCCTCTCACTGTATAGTGTAAGAAATTACTATTCATGACTCAGACAAAGATGGTCTTCAGGTACTGCGGTCATTGGTACACTCACTCCAATTTTATAGTTTTGACTGCCTAGACCCAGTTTACTTTCAGCCACACAGCCAAAACAGATTGATATACATTTATATCTAAACTGAGAGGTAGATTGTATGGTTTCAGTTCTTATTTACGGTTTTCAGAAAGATCATTGACCAATATAAAAGATTGTATAAAACTCTCTGTTAGCAATAGTTATATTTCAGTTGAAGTGATAGTTATGACAAGGTGATGATAAACCAAATTCTTGAGATACTGCAGTGTTCAGAAGTTATTCACAGATTTCATGCTTTACAATTTAAAGGCTCTGGGCACCTTTTTTGTGTCCATCGCATATATTTTTAAACAAACATTAACTTTCAGAATGTCTTGCATCAAATTTCTTACAGTTTTTAAGCTGCCCTTGCCCTGTTATCAGCAAAATGCGTCAGTGTAGACCTCAGACAGATGGGACCTACCCCCTCCACTTTGTCTAAGAGTCTCTGGTAGGCATGCTATGCATTGTGCAGCTCATCACTGTGCAGAAACACACAGTTCATCTTACCAAGGGGCGTAGCTATAGAGAGTGTAGTGGTAGCAGTCACTACTGGGTACTGGACCCTGCCACACAAAATATACCACAAGGCAGGTGGTGAATAAGAGACTGGGAGAACTGAGCTGAAGCTGTACAGGTAAAATGAAAACAGTGACCATGACCAGGGAACGGGATTGTAAATAAGGGTTACTGAATGCATGATAAGTAACCAAGTAAAACATGAGTTTATTGATTTCTCATGTACAAATGTTCCCATAGCCTATAACTATACAGATTTGTTTAATTCCCTAGTTTACATTCTATGAGATCCTTGGTTACAACTATGATATATCTTGCTGCCAAATAGAGGAGAAAGATAAAGATAAATTCATCTTTTCCACTTAGTCATGTCTATTCCACTGTGGCAGCATAAACTAAATTTCTAACAATGAGAATTATCCGTGGCACATTATAACATGTGTCATGTAAAGTTCAAAGATGGAGTTGAAATATAGCAAAGAGCGCAGTTGGTTTTGAGGTCTCCCAGAAATTCATTCTTCAAGATGCCCACGATCAATACCCCCTAGCTCACATACAGCCTACCATTTCAACAATGTTCAGAAAGTCCCAGTGATTACTATGCCAGTGTTTCTGGATTCAACCATTACTGACACAGGGTAATGCTTCAGTACATGTTAGTAGTGGCATGTCACCACTGTCAACTTGTGACATCATGAGCATCATGTTTGGTGTCAAGACCAATATGTAGACCTGTATTATCTGTGGAGTTCTATTACTTGGTACCAAAAAAACAACCAATTACTAGGACTCAACAACGTAAAGACTGGTAGCACTGATACTGAAGACATGTTGGAACCACTATTTACAAATCATCAATCTATGGCTTTACTATCCCACTAGTCACCAAATACCACCCATAGCACAAGGATGGACACAATAGTGTGGAATGTGGAATCATTACATTGTGACTAGGTGTTGTGGAAAGCAATAAGAAGTTTTACATACAGTATATCAACAAAAACTCAAAATGCTATGTCCTACCAGCAAATTTCTAGCTGCATTGGCTGCTTGGCTCCAGTGCGCAATGAATTATGGTACTGACCATAAAGGTATGGGTAGTGTATAAACCAAAGGTCACCAGCGCAGTGATATATTAACCAGAGAAATTAAGGAATGATCCCTGTAAAAGACAGAACATTTATAGGACAGGAACATGCATGCATTGTGACAAATACAATGCATGCGTTTTTGGATAGATTCTGCTTGAATCTGTTTGTTTGATGTGAACTGCCTCCCACCCTCATAGATATTTTGCTTGAGGGTACTCCAAAGGTTGTAAATAGGGTTGAAGTCAGGAGAGGATGGTAGCCACACCATGAGTTTCTCTCCTTTTATGCCCATAGCAGCCAATGACTCGGATATTCTTTGGTGCATGAGATGGTGCATTGTCATGCATGAAGATGATTTGGTTATGGAAGGCACGGTTCTTCTTTTTGTACCATGGAAGCAAATGGTCAGCCAGAAACTCTATATACTTAGCAGAGTTCATTTTCACACCTTCAGGGACAGAAAAAGGGCCTGCCAGCTATCTCCCCATGATTCCAGACCAAAACATGACTCCTTGCTGACGTTGCAGCCTTGTTGGGACATGAAGGCCATCCACCACTCCATCCATGGTTACATGGCACTCATCAGTAAACAAGACTGTTTCAGAATTAGTCTTCATGTATGTCTGGGCCCATTGCAACCATTCCTGCTTTTGAGCACTGTTTAGGGGTGGCCGAATAGTAGGCTTATGCACAACTGCAAGCCTCTGGAGGATCATACAGTTCTGGCCAAAAGTATTGGCTCCCCTGCAATTCTGTCAGATAATACTCAATTTCTTCCAGAAAATGATTGCAATCACAAATGCTTTGGTAATAATATCTTTATTTAATTTGTCGTCAATGGAAAACCACAAAAAGAACTGTCAAAAAGCCAAATTGGATATAAATTCCACACCAAACATAAAAAAGGGGGTGGACAAAAGTATTGGCACCCTTTGAAATATCATGTGATGCTTCTCTAATTTGTGTAATTAGCAGCACCTGTTACTTACCTGTGGCACATAACAGGTGGTGGCAATAACTAAATCACACTTGCAGCCAGTTGAAATGGATTAAAGTTGACTCAACCTCTGTCCTGTGTCCTTGTGTGTACCACATTGAGCATGGAGAAAAGAAAGAAGACCAAAGAACTGTCTGAGGACTTGAGAAGCAAAATTGTGAGGGAGCATGAGCAATCTCAAGGCTACAAGTCCATCTCCAAAGACCTGAATGTTCCTGTGTCTACCGTGCGCAGTGTCATCAAGAAGTTTAAAGCCCATGGCACTGTGGCTAACCTCCCTAGATGTGGACGGAAAAGAAAAATTGACGAGAGATTTCAACGAAAGATTGTGCGGATGGTGGCTAAAGAACCTCGACTAACATCCAAACAAGTTCTAGCTGCCCTGCAGTCCGAGGGTACAACAGTGTCAACCCGTACTATCCGTCGGCGTCTGAATGAAAAGGGACTCTATGGTAGGATACCCAGGAAGACCCCACTTCTGACCCAGAGACATAAAAAAGCCAGGCTGGAGTTTGGCAAAACTTACCTGAGAAAGCCAAAAACTTTTTGGAAGAATGTTCTCTGGTCAGATGAGACAAAAGTAGAGCTTTTTGGGAAAAGGCATCAACATAGAGTTTACAGGAAAAAAAAAAAAGAGGCCTTCAAAGAAAAGAACACGGTCCCTACAGTCAAACATGGCGGAGGTTCCCTGATGTTTTGGGGTTGCTTTGTTGCCTCTGGCACTGGACTGCTTGACCGTGTGCATGGCATTATTTAGTCTGAAGACTACCAACAAATTTTGCAGCATAATGTAGGGCCAAGTGTGAGAAAGCTGGGTCTCCCTCAGAGGTCATGGGTCTTCCAGCAGGACAATGACCCAAAATACACTTCAAAAAGCACTAGAAAATGGTTTGAGAGAAAGCACTGGAGACTTCTAAAGTGGCCAGCAATGAGTCCAGACCTCAATCCCATAGAACACCTGTGGAGAGATCTCAAAATGGCAGTTTGGAGAAGGCACCCTTCAAATCTCAGGGACCTGGAGAAATTTGCCAAAGAAGAATGGTGTAAAATTCCAGCAGAGCATTGTAAGAAACTCATTGATGGTTACCGGAAGCGGTTGTTCGCAGTTATTTTGTCTAAAGGTTGTGCTACCAAGTATTAGGCTGAGGGTGCCAATACTTTTGTCCGGCTCATTTTTGGAGTTTTGTGTAAAATGATCAATGATTTGACTTTTTTTTTTTCATTCTCTTTTGTGTTTTTTCATTGCAAGCAAAATAAATGAAGATATTATTACCAAAGCATTTGTGATTGCAATCATTTTCTGGAAGAAATTGAGTATTATCTGACAGAATTGCAGGGGTGCCAATACTTTTGGCCAGCACTGTACATCTTGAGGACTCCAGAGTCACCAGCAGCTTCAAGTACCTGTTTGCTGCTTTGTAATGGTATTTTAGCAGCTCTCTTATTTCAATTAATTTGTCTGACAGAAACTTTCCAGGTTGTACCTTTATCTGCACAAACCTGTCTGTGCTCTGAATAAGGCACAAATCTCTTCACAGTATGATGATCACGCTTAAGTTTTTGCAAATTAATTATTTGACACTTTTTGGTAGCAGAAAGATCATTTTTCTTTCCAATATTGCATGGAACCTGTGGCCTGCTTAATAATGTGGAATGTCCTTCTTAAGTAAGTTTCCTTTAATTTGGCTCATTGATTTCAGTGATCCAAAGAGCCCCAAGACACAATTCCATCCATGGTCTTTAAGACACTTAAATCTGATTTGCATAATAATTTGGAACGTTGTGTCTTGTAGGCAAGACTACCAAAAACAACATGGGGAGAAATCAAGGAATTGTAGAATGCTTCACCTTTTCCTAGACCAGAGGCCCCAGAATTTTGCACATTCCAAGCTTCTTTAACATACAATACGTCTTATTGAGACACACTAAGTATTAAAGGAAAACTATCTATTAAATATATAACCAAGTGATATGGTTCTTACCATACTCTTAACTGCCAGTGATATGATTTTAGCCCTGGTAACAAGTGTAAGTAAAGCAAAACTACTTGTCCATCTGACTGCTAACTTGATAAACACATTTTTTAAGAAATTTAGATTTTTTTTTTTCCCACATCATTATCTATATTTATTTTAAAAGTCCTGCAAATTTGACTCTTACAACTAAACCTAATAATAGACTGACACTTGACAATTCTGTAGGGGCTTTCTTTGCAGCAGTCACTGTGTTTACATCACAAGCAAGACATGCAGGATTACAATAGAAGACAACACGTCTATAAACAACAGCACATAACACCCATTATTGCATCTACTACTGACAATAAATGCACAGTCAGTCACCTCCAGTATATTGCTGTCTATTTTCATGACACTGCTGTAAAATATATAACCAAATACTGATGACAGGGCAAAAAAAAAGCTCAGGCAAGATGGCAGCCCACATAATCTTGTATAGAAAATAGAAAAAAAAAAATCTACAGTTAGAAAATAAGAACAGATTGAATTAGATTTTTTAATAAAGTAAAAAAAAAGTGGGGATACATTCCCTTTAAGGAGCCTAGGATGAGGTACATACAAACCACTGCCTTGGGCACCAAATGATCTTATCTTCTCCCTATCTCCAACTTCCTAAAAGGTAGTCAAGAAAATTAAACAATCTTTATATGCAGCTCCATATACATCCAGATCTAATATATACAGTGCCTTGCGAAAGTATTCGGCCCCCTTGAACTTTTCAACCTTTTGCCACATTTTAGGCTTCAAACATAAAGATATGAAATTTTAATTTTTTGGTGAAGAATCAACAAGTGGGACACAATTGTGAAGTGGAACGAAATTTATTGGTTATTTTAAACTTTTGAAAAAATAAAAAACTGAGAAGTGGGGCGTGCAATGTTATTCGGCCCCTTTACTTTCAGTGCAGCAAACTCACTCCAGAAGTTCAGTGAGGATCTCTGAATGATCCAATGTTGTCCTAAATGACTGATGATGATAAATATAATCCACCTGTGTGTAATCAAGTCTCCGTATAAATGCACCTGCTCTGTGATAGTCTCAGGGTTCTGTTTAAAGCGCATAGAGCATCATGAAGACCAAGGAACACACCAGGCAGGTCCGTGATACTGTTGTGGAGAAGTTTAAAGCCGGATTTAGATACAAAAAGATTTCCCAAACTTTAAACATCCCAAGGAGCACTGTGCAAGCGATCATATTGAAATGGAAGGAGTATCAGACCACTCAAATCTACCAAGACCCGGCTGTCCCTCTAAACTTTCATCTCAAACAAGGAGAAGACTGATCAGAGATGCAGCCAAGAGGCCCATGATCACTCTGGATGAACTGCAGAGATCTACAGCTGAGGTGGGAGAGTCTGTCCATAGGAAAACAATCAGTCGTACACTGCAAAAATCTGGCCTTTATGGAAGTTTGGCAAGAAGAAAGCCATTTCTCAAAGATATCCATAAAAACTCTCGTTTAAAGTTTGCCACAAGCCACCTCAGAGACACACCAAACATGTGGAAGAAGGTGCTCTGGTCAGATGAAACCAAAATCCAACTTTTTGGCCACAATGCAAAACGATATGTTTGGCGTAAAAGCAACACAGCTCATCACCCTGAACACACCATCCCCAATGTCAAACATGGTGGTGGCAGCATCATGGTTTGGGCCTACTTTTCTTCAGCAGGTCCAGGGAAGATGGTTAAAATTGATGGGAAGATGGATGGAGCCAAATACAGGACCATTCTGGAAGAAAACCTGTTGGAGTCTGCAAAAGACCTGAGACTGGGACGGAGATTTATCTTCCAACAAGACAATGATCCCAAACATAAAGCAAAATCTACAATGGAATGGTTCACAAATAAACTTATCCAGGTGTTAGAATGGCCAAGTCAAAGTCCAGACCTGAATCCAATCGAGAATCTGTGGAAAGAGCTGAAAACTGCTGTTCACAAACGCTCTCCATCCAACCTCACTGAGCTCCAGCTGTTTTCCAAGGAAGAATGGGCAAGAATTTCAGTCTCTCGATGTGCAAAACTGATAAGACATACCCCAAGCGACTTGCAGCTGTAACCGCAGCAAAAGGTGGCACTACAAAGTATTAACTTAAGGGGGCCGAATAATATTGCACGCCCCACTTTTCAGTTTTTTATTTTTTACAGAAGTTTAAAATAACCAATAAATTTCGTTCCACTTCACAATTGTGTCCCACTTGTTGTTGATTCTTCACCAAAAAATTAAAATTTTATATCTTTATGTTTGAAGCCTGAAAAGTGGCAAAAGGTTGAAAAGTTCAAGGGGGCCGAATACGTTTGCAAGGCACTGTAGCTACAATGCCTTGTGCTTGCTCATCTCTGCCCCTCAGCTGTTTTCCACAGACGACACCAACTAGCCACGACAGGAATTGCACCATGTCACCACATAGATATGTATAATAAACTAGGAGGAATATTGTAAAACAGGAACATGGGTTTATTATTAACTAAAAAGAGCACAAACCAGAAATCAGCAGGCGCTTATGTTGTTTCTTTAGCAGTATATTCATTCATGTCCAAATGTATCCTCTTTATTTTGGATCCTTTCTGCTAACATTGGCAGGAGTGGAAGGGAAAAGTATGGTCTGTATTGAGTATGCGTCTTGCAGACCACCCAGTTGGCTGTAGAGGAGAAGCACATGGTAATCAGATAACTGCTAATCACGGTTGTGGTCGGGCTTTCCTCTAACCGCCGAGTTTTCCGCTTGACATGAGTATCTTGGCATTCCTTTGTAACACAGCCTCAGAGCTCAGCTGGTGGTTTAAGTCATGTACTGAACACTGAAAACAATAATTCTGGTAGGAAGAGGTGGGAAATGAGAGAACTACTTATGGTTCTTTAGAAGTAAGGTCATTTACGAAGCATCTGCTCAACCCCATGGTGATGCTTTCATTTGGTGTCACCACCTGTCATTCTATTAAAGGGGTTTTCTGGGAGTGTTACTGTATGTACATACATATTTATCCTCCATGAAGCATGTCTAATTAATGTGACGTACTCATTAAAGGGAACCTGGCACAGTGAATATGAAGTCCAATCTGCAGACAGCATGTTAAAGAGCAGAGAAGACTGATTTATGGTTTTGTGGGAAAAGATTCATCATAACTTGTCATTTATTAATTTAACCCGGCTTATTCTGGACATAGGACTCATGTGGGAGGTCCTAATAAGTGAATGACAGCTATTCCTGTATGCACACTCATATGGGGAAAAGTATCACTCACTGAGTAGGGCATCCTGCTGGGATCCTACATCAAGAACAAGTAGATATTTAGATCAATGAAGGAAACAGAAAAGGCAAAATTTGAGTTGGCACATTCTGGTTGGACTTTTAAATGGGTTTTAACATATTCAACATGATGATGATGATAAAACCTAAATGCTTTAAAAAAGATTGGAGGTTGTATTGTGCTATTTTTGTTTTTCATACAATAGGAAGACAATAAGATACCAGTAACGGTAGTAGCAAGACCAGTCAAAGGAAATTATGTATTTTCTCAGAAGTTGCTTGGTGAAATTGTGTTCCTCTATATCGCACCACACCCATCAGACCAGCAGAGCATGAAGGTATCATACACCATATACGAGTAGAGCATGAAGGTATCACTATTGTGTTGATTTTAGGTTGCAGAGTAGAGCCCGACCCCGATTTCACCCTACACCGAGTAAATTGACAGCGCAGGTGAGATTTGAGGCATACTCATTGTTTCTTAGAATTACATATTAGCAGTAGTTATATTTTCCCTGTTCCCACTAAACTACATATTAGTCTGCTCAAAATTTCCAGCACTATAACACAATATCCACAAATCAATCTGATGGTTGATATGAGGCAAAGTTGAGAAATCTGAAATATAAAAGAGCTAAAGGAAAGCAGTGGTCTGTTAATAGTGTTACTACACCCAGAGCCAGAAAGCTGCTGCCAAGCTTATTACAAATACCAAAAAGTGAACAAAATCCACTTCAAACATCATATGTGGTCCTTGTGAATCTCTCATTAAGGGATTTTATGGTCTTAAAATTTAGCATTAATATACTATATTCCATTTACTGTATGCTGTATACTATATGGATGAGCGTATCTTTGGCAATAAACAGGTTCCTGGGGACCTCGTGCCAGAGGCTGAATTTTAACTAATAGCAAGATGAAATGAACAATAGCAATAACCACTTTAAGGAGCAGGTCCCTCTTTGATGCTATGATAGCCTGAAACTAGTAGTCATCTCTATTTAGGCTATCATTCACTGTATATTTATCAGTGGTTACAAGTTATCCTTTCAGCTCTGGGGTCCTGGATTCAAATCTAACCAAGGGCAA
Source organism: Leptodactylus fallax (assembly GCA_947044405.1). Classification (NCBI taxonomy): domain Eukaryota; kingdom Metazoa; phylum Chordata; class Amphibia; order Anura; family Leptodactylidae; genus Leptodactylus; species Leptodactylus fallax. Next base: position 4,872,710 of record CAMRHE010000088.1, read on the forward strand.
CATCTGCATGGAGATTGTATGTTCTCCCTGCCAAAAAATGTGGCAAACATATATTGATAGGTACATTGGCTATCCATAAAACAGCTGACCCTTGTGGGTGTTGGATATGAGCACATGTACAGCAGCCACTAAGTTCCCTACTCCACAGCGCTCCCTGTGCTTACAGTCCCTTGTGTGACATTACAAATGTTTGTCCTTAATTCACGATTGATGTCTACCTTGTGGCAATGGGCATCTGGGACTCTTCTACTAACATTGCTAAAGTAGTAACACAAAGATGGACATGCATACATTAGAAAGTAGTAGCACTCACTCTGTTTTACCAAATACAAGATCTGTTGAGATAGTAAAATTACTTGCATTTTGGATTTTTTTTTTAAACCTTATGTCACGCAGCAGATACAACACAAGTGTACCGGCGATAACTGGCCTGTAACTTTAAAGGGCTTATCCAGAAGAAGAAAAACAAGTTTGTTGTCTTCCAGAAACAGCACCACATCTGCACATAGGCTGTGCCTAGTATTGCAAGTAAGCAAGAAATAGTGTTGCACTGCAATACCACATGCAAGAATCAAAGTTTTTTTTATTTTTCGAACAACCTTAAGAGATTTCCCTTATGTAGATATTGGCAGCCCATCCTAAACTACGAAAAACATAAATTTAGGCCATTAGAGGCTGAGGGTTGAGGTACTGAGATGAGGTGATAAAAGGGGTACCTAGATGGAGATCCTTTATGAACTAAGTGGAAGAGTGAAGAAATCAGGCGATACCTTTTAGAGGTTAACTGAATATATTTGATAAGTAAGCTTTCAGAAGTGCTAGCTTCCTTCATCAGACATGGTGTTATACAAGAACTGAAAATTCACAGATTTTTATACCCTATACACATGATCTTCAAAGGATTTTAGAGTCCTTAAAAAAACCAAAACAAAATGCAATCTAAGTAGAGAAGTTATTTACAACCAGTCAAAAAACAATCTGGAAAGTTGTGGTGCGTGACCCTGGGAGGCCTATCATTTCTGGCATTGGGACACTGACAGAAAACATCTCAGGTTGGGTGGAAAATCTCCTAAAACCCCTTGTCAGGGATACTCCAAGCTATATCCAGGACACCACTGACCTTCTTAACAAACTGAATGCCCTGGGCCCACTACCTGAGGGTACCATTTTGGCCACCATGGATGTGGAATCCCTGTATACCAACATTTCCCACAAAGATAGAGTTGCAGCATGTTGGGTACACCTGGCAAAACAAAACCTCCCAACAGAACCAGTAAAGCAGCTCATACAATTCATCCTTAGCCACAACCATTTTACCTTTGGTGAGGATCTATATCTACAGCGAATGGGAACTTCAATGGGGACCAGATGTGCACCCCAGTATGCAAATCTCTTTATGGCAGAACTGGAAGGAACATATTTATCAACATGCGCCACCAATCCTATGATTTACCTTCGTTATATCGATGATATCCTTGTCATCTGGACTGCAGGTGAGGAGGCCCTACTTCAATTCCATAATGACTTCAATGACTTTCACCCTACCATCAACCTTAAACTTAGCTATTCAGGGAGTGAAATTCACTTTCTGGATACCACAATATACATCAAAGACACAGACAGAACAGCCTACCTGAGAAACGACAGCTTCCACCCCAAGCACACAAGACAATCTATTAACTACAGCCAGGCTATACAATACAATCGTATTTGCTCCGACAAAGTAGACCTGGACAAGCACCTCCTGGATCTGAGGATGAAATTTCTCCGATTAGGATACAAACCAAAAGTGACGGACAACCAACTAAACAAAGCGGCAGCCATTAACAGAGACAGTCTGCTCACATATAGAGAGACCCAGAAAGATGCCCGACTGCCCCTAGTTGTCACCTACGACCCTCAGCTGTAAATCCTACGAAGGATTGCCAAGGAACTCCAACCTGTGCTACATAGGGACAACAGACTCAAGGACATATTTCCAGTCCCCCCTCTCCTTTCCTCACGACAACCACCAAACCTGAGGCGTATTATTGTCCAGAGTGCCCTGAAGGCCCCAACTGAAAATGGCACCTCACCTTGCCTACAAAAAAGGTGCATGACCTGCAAGCACATCCACACCGCCGACAGTGTACCTGTCCCACAGTCACAACAGGTGCACAGAATTAGGGGGACATTTTCCTGCAGGTCTTCCAATGTGGTGTACCTCATAATGTGTGTGCAATGTCCCACCACAGGCCTCTATGTGGGGGAAACAGGGCAGAGACTTAGTCAACGAATGAACTCACATAGATCCAATATTAATAACAGCAGAACAGATCTCCCAGTGGCCACACATTTCTCCGGAGAAAACCACTCTATTGAAGATTTGCGGGTTGTGGTTTTAATGGGACAGTTTAAGACGCAAGAGGAGAGGAAAGAATGGGAGTACAAGTTTATGCAAAAATTTAAAACTCTGTAATTTGGACTTAATATTCATGCCAGCTTCATGTCACACTATGTATGAACTGTGAGGGTCACAAATCACCTCCTGATAGCAAACAGATAACAGATTCCTCTGTCATGCACCACAACTTTCCAGATTGTTTTTTGACTGGTTGTAAATAACTTCTCTACTTAGATTGCATTTTGTTTTGGTTTTTTTAAGGACTCTAAAATCCTTTGAAGATCATGTGTATAGGGTATAAAAATCTGTGAATTTTCAGTTCTTGTATAACACCATGTCTGATGAAGGAAGCTAGCACTTCTAAAAGCTTACTTATCAAATATATTCAGTTAGCCTCTAAAAGGTATCGCCTGATTTCTTCACTCTTCCACTACTTTCAATGGCTAACACGGTACAACATTATACCTTTATGAACTGAGGCATCAAATACTAAAAACTTTTCTAACAACGTTATGAAAACCAGTCAGGGTGATACTGGTCAGGGTGGTGATACTGGTCAGGCTACTCAGTTCCCTTAACTAGTGAAGCTCAATTTGTTTCCTTTTGTTTATTTTCTTTGACCAGTTTAGCAAATAATAGCCATAAACCAGTCCGAGCTTCTCAGCAGATAACTGCGGAGCTATGTCGTATTAAGTATCAACCTAACCAGACCATTTTACTTGGAGAGTCAATTATCTGAAATCTAAAAGACAAAAAAAAGGGGTTTAGATATGGTGGATAATCTAAACATACATGACATATAAATGCTACAGATACAATAATGGTGGAGGACATGTGGCAAGCACCATCCATTCTATTACAGTAGTAACACCCACAAACGTTACCATTGAGCAGCCATATTTTTAGGTCTCAAATCATAACATCACAGTGACTACAACCTTCTGTACATAAAGAAGCAAAATTTATGGAAGGGCCATAAAGAAAAATTAACTTTTTTTTCCCATAACAATCAATGTCAGTGCATTGAAGAGCTCTTAAGATTGACATCATAACCGAGAGAATATAACACATTTTTTACCATGAAAAGACAGACTAACTATCCAGGTTTTATCTATACACTACAAATGTTCAACGTCATTTCCACTGGTGACTTGGCAGATGTCTAGGCAGTAGTTCACATCTGTCCAGACTTGTGCCAGCATATCCTCTGATATGGACTCCACTGTTTCAGTGATGCTTCATTGTTCAATCTTGTGGTTGGAGACAGATCTCTGGCGTAAATGCTAATAGAGATAGCGGGATCAATGGCTCCACCCTCTGCATACCCTGCCATGCCACCGTTTTCAGGAAAGTGAAGAGGGCGTTGCAAAAAAGAAAAAGTTGATAAATTTTTGCACCAAAACCTGATTTGTGCGAAAAATGTATGCCACACAGAAAGAAGTTGCAGGGTATTAGGTCTGCCGGTCGCGGAGATCATGAAAATGTGGAGATGCACTATCTTGCTCATAAAGGAAGATCTGAAAAACATTTGTCCTCTACCAATCGGTACTGCAAGTTCATGCAAAAGTCAAAGCGTTTTGATTTGTTGCCTGGCTTCATCTCCTGAAGATGTAATCTGTATGGCTTACATCTTACAGAAACTGCTGCTGTGTAAAGTAGCAGAGACCCATTGGCTTTCCACCTGCTCAGCTCCTGAGAGGGCACCACATCTGAAACTCCAACATGAGCTGTAATAGTACGGCAAATGTCCTTAAGGCGTTAACGTGTACCTACAGCCTGCATGAAGTGAAAGAAGCCACCCAGATGCTATGCTCTCATCGGTCTATGTAACTTCAGTTAGTAAATGCCTGTAATCTTTGAGAGACATCTTTGATCACGGGCACTGTCGTTGGGTCCCTGCTGTGTAAAACAGCAGACAACTGGTGGCTAAAGTGCCTACTCAGCTTCTGAGCAGGTGCCATATTTAAAATCATATCATCAGCTGTAATGGTTCGCCGCATGTCCTTATAGGGAGTCTGTCAGCAGGAAAATCAGTATCAAACTAATGACAGTTCCTTGCAGGGCAACTTTTACAGTTTCCAAAAATGTATTTTTTATTCTGCATTGCAGCTCCATTTTTTATGAAAATCAGCATTTTATTTATATGCAAATTAACTAAAAAGGGCTTTAAGGGCATGTCCTCTTCTCCTGCATGGGCTTCACTGTCTGCTCTAGAAAATTGCAGACAAAGTGTGACAAAATGGAAGACGTCATTCAAGCAGGGGGTGGAGCTGAGCAGTAGTTAGGGGTGGTTATCTAGAGCAGATAATGAAGTCCAAGCAGGAGAAGTAATGTCCCTGGAATCCTTTTCAGAAAATTTTCATGAAGATGGAGTTGCAATGTAGAATAAGAAAGGCATCTTTGGATAGTGTAAAAAGGTCCCTACAACATATTGTCATTAGTTTGATACTGATTTTCCTGCTGACAGACTCCCTTTAAGGGGTTAAAGAGTAGCTACAACCTGCATATTTTAGGTTTGCAGCTCAGTTTTTAGATTTCAGTAGTTTGTCACTGATAACCCATTTGCCTTGAAAAGAGCTGACAGGGAAAAGGAGGTGATATGTGCATCTCCATACCGGATTCACCACTGTTACTAGTGTAACAAGTGACCTGTACACAAATGACACATGACCAACTGGTCTCAGCAGTCATGTGCCATTTGTGTACAGGTCACCACTGAAGCCAGTGACTGGCTGAAGCAGTGACTGAAAAAAGAAATGTGATGTCACAAGCAGACATCAAGCACTGACAGCAACAATAACCATGCTACCAACTCTGGAACGGCAGTACTGTAAGGCTAGGTTCACATGTCAGAATTTGGAAAGAATTTGAGGTGGCTTGCACCTTTTGGATCGCTATGGATTCCATAGCAGAAAGCCAAAGCTTAGCTCCAGACACAAAGTAGTTAATTAACATCTTGTGCCATAGATTCCGCAATGGAGTCCGCCTCAAAATTAGCTTCAAATTACGTTGTGTGAACCGAGCCTAAGAGGTTTTTATTTGAATTATACAAAGGGAGTTTGTGATTCCTTATCAAACTTGTATAGCTATTTTTATAAATATTCAAATTAACTTCAAGTGCAATAGAGGCATGTCTGAGCTTCCAAGGGCTCTGTATTCAGATCTGAAATACAGAGGCTCTGCCATTTCTCTTTGCACATGAGACTCATTTGCAAATTATAAAAACAGCTCTTTCAATGAAATGGTGCATCTCTTGGACCATCTCGAAGATATGATTTTTTTTTATTTTTTTTTATTTGGACAACTCCTTTGAGTTTCAAAATAACAGGAACATCACAAGTGTACGCTGCAGAACACTTGCTGGGTTACAAATATGGCGGACTGTCTCAAGGAGTTGACCCTGTCCCCCACCAGAATCACTATAGACGGTTCTATAGGAACAGAAGGTCTAACAGTCAGTTCTCAGGACATAAAATGCCAAAGAGGTGCAGAACAAATAATTACATTCTTCAATAACTAAACCCACAGCTCAAAGACTAACTAAAGCTGGGTTCACACAATTGTTATTTAATGTCTGTTGCTCCATCTGGTGTAGCTTCCCTAGTGTGAACATACCCTAACAGAATAACAAGTAAATAGTGATCCACAAGAGATGTCATACAGTATATGCATCCACTACTGACTAAAACTATAAACTATGAAGGTTCAAACACAAAGGTAAATGTTAAAAGAACAAGTCCTAAAATAGAAAATTATCAGTGGAAAACCTGTAAAAGTATTTTTAGTTCTTGATTGCGGTTATAAAAGACTTTTATTAATATATAACCTTGAAGTAAACTGTAAATTCCAGCGACTGAAATAGACAAAGTTTACACACCTCATGCTTTTACCAGATAAAGGTAAATGCTATTATTAGGTGTAGTTTACCTTAGAGAGGGCGGTGCTGAACACATTGGGCTTCATATCATAAAGACTTCTTTATACATCGCTTGCAACAATTTACTATAGGCTGTGTGCTTGTTATATATCCCATAGTACAGGCTTTATATACATTGTAAAACACAGACAGCCATATAAAGATAGCATCAGCCATTGTGGTTAGATCATTGTATAATAACAGAGAGGTTACGTGACGCTCCTCCTGGGCCACATTGCAAACACCTAACCAGGGGTGTAGCTATTGGGGGGTGCAGAGGTATCAATCACTTACAGGCCCTGAAACCTGAGGGGGCCACTCTTGTGGCTATATCTGGTATTTCAATATGTCACTGCATTAAATTGGGGTGAGGTGTTAACTCAGACTAAAACTTTATTCTAGAAGTGTGCAGATCCCACATTATCCCTCTCCTTTGTGCTTTTGACCAGTCTATTAGCTAGAGCAGAGGTCCATTGCACCTATGACCAGGGACTTTCTTACTTTGCTCTGTAGCTATTTAATGTCAAGTTAACATTTGCTACCCTTCAAAGGCTGAGGCGTAGCTATAGGGGGTGCAGCAGTAGCAGTCACTGCTAGGCCCTGGACCTTGAGGGGGCCCCAAGGTCCCTCTGCCATAAACAATATACCACTATTATAAATAGCACAAGATATATTGTCTCTATTATTAATGTCTCTGTTCCAAGTACTCATCATCAGTTGGTGCAGCATTATAAAGACCTTTCAGGACTTGTGGTGACATCATCACAGTGTAAGGGCCTGGTAAGTATACAGTATTGTGAGCTCTGCAGTGTTTTGCAGAAGCCTTGCATAGCTAACAAAAAACAAAAACAGCTGCTTGAGTGTCACTTTAAGTGTGTATGCGGACTATCAGATTAACTCCCAATTTCTACAGCTTCAAGCGCAAACTAAAGACACAACTTTTCAGACAGGCCTATCACAATTCTTAATGTAAACCCATCCGTAGTTAGAATCCCTAAAACTAATCCTCCTCTGTTCATGCTCCCGCATTACCCAACAGGATATGATGCCGTATCGGACTGTAACTTCCTATGTCCAGGCACCAGCAGCATATCAAAGGACATTGACTGGTGACGGCTCATACAGCAAATGAAAAACTTTTATCACAAAAACGGCTGGACCAATGTATAAGCAATGCTACCTCATAGATTGTAAGCTCTTGCGAGCCCATTGTGTGAATTGACTTATTACTCTGATTACTCTGTAATGTATCTTCAAAGAAAAGAACACGGTCCCTACAGTCAAACATGGCGGAGGTTCCCTGATGTTTTGGGGTTGCTTTGCTGCCTTCGGCACTGGACTGCTTGACTGTGTGCATGGCATTATGAAGTCTGAAGACTACCAACAAATTTTGCAGCATAATGTAGGGCCCAGTGTGAGAAAGCTGGGTCTCCCTCAGAGGTCATGGGTCTTCCAGCAGGACAATGACCCAAAACACACTTCAAAAAGCACTAGAAAATGGTTTGAGAGAAAGCATTGGAGACTTCTAAAGTGGCCAGCAATGAGTCCAGACCTGAATCCCATAGAACACCTGTGGAGAGATCTCAAAATGGCAGTTTGGAGAAGGCACCCTTCAAATCTCAGGGACCTGGAGAAATTTGCCAAAGAAGAATGGTCTAAAATTCCAGCAGAGCATTGTAAGAAACTCATTGATGGTTACCGGAAGCGGTTGTTCGCAGTTATTTTGTCTAAAGGTTGTGCTACCAAGTATTAGGCTGAGGGTGCCAATACTTTTGTCCGGCCCATTTTTGGAGTTTTGTGTAAAATGATCAATGTTTTATCTTTTTTTTCATTCTCTTTTGTGTTTTTTCATTGCAAGCAAAATAAATGAAGATATTATTACCAAAGCATTTGTGATTGCAATCATTTTCTGGAAGAAATTGAGTATTATCTGACAGAATTGCAGGGGTGCTAATACTTTTGGCCATCATTGTAACATTGATTTAAAGGTAAAACACGTGGCCTTTACAAAAAAAAAAAACAAAAACAGTGGATACAGACTCCTAATTTAACCATACACTGTCAGTGGGCTGCAAAAGTGAAGTAATAAAGAATTGATTTAAAAAGCCACCAAAAATTGTCCCTTTATGGCAGCAAATACAGCACCAATGAGTAACAATTGCAAGAATTTAAGAAAAATTTGTGACACACTATTAGCGTGCCTGGCCTGCAAGCTGGCAAAGAAAGAATATACTCTGAAATGGAACGGATTCTATGACTATGAGAACAGCACTCGGCAGTCAGAAAAGAACCTGGATTATCCTGTCAGTTATCCTGGTATGGGAGCACATGACACATGAGTGACAATTTACATAATTTCAAGAAAAACTTCATTGTACCCTACTGCCTAGCCTGCCAGTTGAAAATGCTGGACCATCTTCCAAAACTGATCATGAGGTCTACATTGTTCTTCTTCTTCTCATAGTGGTTTGCTGTATGTATTAATCATTCACCGTATACTGATGTTGCAGCATGTGCCACAGTGCCACTCAATGTGTGCTTCACCTTACAGACATGAAATGAGGGAGTGGGGGAGTGTAAGCAATGGATTGCCCTAGTGAAGTTGGGGGCAGGAAATGGTCCAATGTGGAGGAACTTGCATGAGACAGATGGGTCTTGCTTGTGTTGAAACTGTGACTGCCCTGCACCCATGAGGTGATGTCAGTACTAGAAAGCACTGGGCCTTGCTGCATATCTAGACTAAGACCTCTGATGCTCAAACCATTGATCCAGTGGGCAATGACAGTACCAGTGGGCACAGCAGTGACTGCACCGCCAGTAACTTGGCCAGATGGGTGTTAAAGCTGCAGACCAGCAGGACTGGGTGCAGATTGCTGTTTACTGGACGCACAATCCTTTATGGATGATGAAGGACATTGGCGTGTAGGGGGGAAGAGGAGACGGAGATGATAATCACGATTACCATGTGCTAGGTGTGTTTGTGACCTGCCTACAAAGACGATCATGGGGAGAAGGAATAGAATGGTCTTGCTCACTTGGTGCCAATGCCAATTTCAATTTTGCCAAATAAGCTGATTTCCTGCGAGTACGGAGAGATGTATTTCCTACATGTGTGCCTGCACGACCATGGTTAACATTCTGCTTTCAGATCTTGCACCTTGCCATCGATTTGTCATTTGATAATGTACAAAAAATGACCATATGGGAAATGACTGCACATAACTGCTTCCACTAAAACCAGCAGCAGTGGAAACATCACTGCCAGTACCGCCGCCGCCGCCACCACCACCACTACCCGAGCCTGCTTTGTCTTGTAAAACGGCGGCAGTTCGTAGGTATATTGGGTAACCAAAAAAAAAAAAATCTCTTATGGCCGGCACCTCACATTGCGAAAACGGCAAAAAACACTGAATAACCACATCCACACACTGCAGAAAAAAATCGTTTTTTTCAAAGTTTTTGAAAATTGCAGCATGCAGTTATACCTACAGAAATCTGTTTTCTGTATAGGTTTAATATGGGCAGAAAGTCCGCAGAGGAAAACTCTGCAGACTTTCTGTGAAAAGCACTGTGGAAAAAAATGTGATTCAATTCAGCCTCGGTCTTTTCCACAGCATTTTTTGGCTGTGGCTCTCTACGTGGGGCCCCAGCCTAACAAATGATTAGCAGGTTACGTCACACTGTTTATTGGCAGGGCAAAAAAGGCTAAGGCCCCATATTGCAGAAAACCTGCTTTTTTTTGTTGCAGAAGGGAGAAGTATAAGAGCTTTCTTTATATTTTCCATTTCTTTTGTAGTTACTCCTGTGATTGGCTCAAAAAAACAAACAAAAAAAAAAAAACACAACAAAATATGCAACATGCAAAAAAAGGCTGTGGAAAAAAGCTGCAGCATAAACACATTGCATTTCTTCCGCAGCGTTTTTTATTTCATTTCAGTGTTTTTCATTTAATTTTAATTTTCTCTGAGTTTTTCTTTGCAGACTTTCTATAGAGAAAACACCGGCGTTTCCACAGGCATAATTGACATGCTGTGATTTTCAAAAGGCAGCTTTTCTGATACAAATTTTTTCTGCAATGTGTGCATGGGATTAGCCAGAATCCCATCCACTTTGCAGGTACTGTAAAACACAGCTTTTTTTTTGCCGTGGCATTTCCGCAGCTGCAAAAACGCTGTGTTTTTGCAATGTGGGGCTCCAGCCTTAGGCCGGGGACCCATGTAGTGTAAATGCCGTTGTAAAAATCATGGCGTTTTACAGTCACTGCAAAGTTCTAGCGAATCCCATCCACATATTGCAGAAAAATATGAGCAGCAGAAATTCTGCGATTTCCAAAACCGTTGTGGTTTTGGAAATTGCAACATGTTAATTATACCTACGGAAACACTGGCAGTTTCCCTATAGGTACCTCTGCGGACTTTCTGTGAAAAACCCTGTGAGAAAAACCGCAATATGTATCCGCCGCTGCTTTGCCCGCAGCCGCTAGATCAGTGCAGGCTGGGAGACTGTATATATGAGCAAAAAAACAAACACAAATATTTTTTTAGATTAGCACATTATGTCACACTGTGTGTGAGCAGAGCACTAAAAAAAAACAAATCCTTAAACAACAGATTTTTTTTCACATTAGTTCTTGAAGAATTAGCGTTTTGCTGTTAGAATAGCAGTTTCTATGTATTTAATTAAAACAAATTAGACTGTTGACCCCCCTGTATAGACTCTGTATAGAGATGAAACTACTCTATTGCACAACAGACAAAAAAAAACCTCAGATTATTGGTAATTAAAGGGTTAACTGTCCTGTCTGTATTTGTGCAGCCTGCTGTGCGGTCAGGCTCATGGCAGCAGCACAGATATTCTCCCTCACTCCACTCTATGATTTCTATTACTAATCTGCCTGTAATTAATTAAAACTGACTAAACTGTCCTATTCCTAAGATTCTCTAGCACTATTGCAATTTGTAAATTTTTCAGCACTCACTGCTCTTTGTATCATGCATTGAGATGACTCACAGATCCATCCCTACATTCACCATCACGGCAATGCCTCGTGTTCATGCCCACAGCACCTCATATATACAGCACTATAAGATGTCCACCTGCCACTGTCTATTGGCTGAGAGGCTGATGTCAGGTGGTGCCAGGAAGTCACAGTGACTCACAAGATATGCATCTCTTCTGTATTTTCCTGTGCAATATATGTAGTGGCGGCCATTTTTGTTCATTTAAAACAAATCAACATTTGTTCAGTTTTGTTAAAATAATTTTGAATATTCGGGTCGACCACAGTGAATTGGTTCGCCCATCTCTAGCATACACCCTGCAGTTGGGCGCAGTTAAAACTGCATTGAAAAAACTATGTCGTTTTGATGGTTTTTTAAAAAATTTTTTTTAATTTTAGGCTGGTTTTACGCTTTTTTACTGAAGAATTGCATGCAGGTTATGATAATGGATGGTAAATCAGAGGTTTTCACTGGCTGCGAGTATACAGGTGAAATGTAGAGTAATATGTGTTACTCATTACCACAATTAGAAACTGCATGCAGCTCTTCAGTAAAAACAGTTCCGTATAAAAGCAGCCTCACAAATAAAACATGGTAATTAGAAATGTATTTCACCTGTAAAATAAAAAAAAAACTACACTAAAACTGCACGCAGTTTTCCTTTACTAGGCAGCTTTGATGCAGCTTTAACTTCACTGTATGAATGCAACCTAAGGTTACATCCACATGTGACATAATTCGCAATGGAAAATATCTTGATGTGCAATTTGCATGGAAAAGATACATGAAAATTGTATGTGAAAAAAATAAATTGAAATGCAATGTCCGCAGCACCTAGAGGAGATTTAGAAATTCTTCAGAAGTGTTGATTTGTGAAGGTTTTTACAAGAATGAAAGCTTTTCCTGTTGCTGCAAGTGTAATACACCATACCGGTTAATAACCCCATAGTGTACAGGACGCACATACATAATACCTATACACATCGTCTATAAAAATATTTTTATACAGGTGATATGAACTACAGTATGCTCTCTGCAAAATCTGGATGGAAAATCTTCATCTTATCCACTGCATGTGATGCAGTTTTGTTTTTTTTAAACAGACCCATAAAATGTCACACAACGTACAGTATACCAAACAGACTTTTCTCCACAAAACTGTCAAAAAAAGGGAAAATTGTTTATAAGCTCATGCACATGGTAAAACTTTTTACAGGGCATGTACGACCCCTTAGTACAACGCTGTGTAATGTGTTTTATTACCGCTATGCATCAAGGGAAGACTATAATATACACCCTAAAAGAAAAACTCTGATACCCGTAGCAACTGCAGAACAGCTTTGATTTCATATAGGTGTAGCACATGAGCTGTCATTGGTTGCTATGGGAAACAGAGTTTTTCTTGTAGATAAGAGTATATTTAAAAAATATCTATCATGGAGTCCAAAGGAGGAAAACCTTTGCATGCCTCTGTACTGTATAAAGCTATAGACATAAGGAGGCACAGTAGTGGGCCCATGCACTTTTAGGGTTGCCCTATTATGTTGCCATACAAAACAAAGATTAGTAATACTGCTGCGTGCACGATCCATAAGGGTACTTTCACACTGTAGCAGTTAAAACAGGGCAGTTTCTTCATTTTCCAGTTGACACATATCGATTTAGTATAAATACATTTATTTAATACATTTCACCTCTATCAGATTTATGGAAGTTCCCCATAATGGCGCCACGTACAGCCTGTTAATCTCATAGGGGGCACGGTGCCAATCTCCACCAGTGCACAGGACTAGACTCATAATAATTGTCCATGACAACCAAATAAATTCCAGACTTGAAAGTGAAAGCTATGACTAGTTGTTGTGGGCAATAGGGGTGTTTGTGCCTGTGTGGCATACACTGGTGTACATGAGGCCCATGGTGCTGCATCTTGTCCACAATGAAACAACACTAAGGACTGTGAGATGTTCTGTAGTCAGTACACTGGACTATAGCAATACACTCCATTATACTAATCCTACCTGGAGCAGGCAACAGCTACTTCCCAGGTGCTCAGGATTGGTGCAACCAACAGAAAGTTCCCACCAGAACCCAGAAGTTTGGTTCCTTTTAGAATGATTAGGAGGTAAGGTCCCATGCACATGGTGAAATCCTGTGCATAGAATCCAGTCCATACTGAATCCAGGTCCCGGCAGTCGGACCCTCAACAATCTAAAATTGGTGTCCTATCCGTAAATTTAGAAAATCTGGGTAACCCTGGGTATATGTGGTTTCAAAGGCTAGAACATTTTTTTTTTTTTTTTTGAGGTTATAATAATCATTTTTGTGTCTGATTTTTTCTTTTCTTTCTTTTTTTTTAAGTGGTGCTAAAATATTTAAAAAAAAAATAGTTTTTTCTCTCCATTACAGAAATTTTTCTGTAGGTGACATATAGTTTTGTGTCGCCGAAGCCAAGGGCTTCTTAGAATGTGAGTGTGGTAGTGCTATTTATTTTATTTTTGTCCTAATTTTTGTTTGTTTATTTTTACACACTGTCTCCCCAATAAGCTCATAATTTTTATTTTGCTGATGTCTCATGTAACTGAGGCCGATACATTAGACCCAGTTACAGGAGGAATACAGCCTCCTAGCATACTGCAGAGCTGATCTCTAAGACCCAGCAGCTCCTGCAGTTCCCCCCAGGGCCACCTTAGCCATAGGGCCAATGGTGCATTTGCACTGGGTCCTATGGTTGCAGGGGCCCCCTTGGGACAGTGGGACAGTCCTGCATTTAAAGTGCTGTCTCGTTGTTCCAGGCCGCCCCTGTACTTCACAACTGCAACTCATCTGCGTCCTTCGCTTTCTGCATCACCATTCAGCGGCTCTGCTGTCTCTGCTCCCAGTGTGTTGCTCAGGAGCACTAGGCATGATGCAGTGACATCACGTACATCGCATTTGTTGCTCTCCGAAGCAGCAGAGACAGCAGCAGAGACAGAAGACAACAGGGGAACAGGGAAAGGTGAGTATTAGGTGTGTTTTTTTTTTTCCTTTATGTGATTGATACTGGGGTGGGGGCAATAATATACTGTGGGGGCAACCTGGAAAGGGGACAATATACGGTGCGGAGGGGTGGGCAACTGGTAAAGGTGACATTATCCTGTGGGGGGCGACCTGGAAAGAGGACATTATACTGTGCGGAAACCTGGAAAAGGGACATTATACTGTGGGGGCAACCTAGAAAAGGAACATTATAGTATAATGTCAGAGGGGCTACTGGGGGTACCTGTTAATGTCTGATGCCTCTGTAAGGGAATTTGGTAGTGTGATGGGCCACTGAGGGGCATTATATGGTATGGGACCATTATACCATGTGGGAGCCACTGATGGGGCATCATAATTTGTGCTGGTAAGGTAAGGGGTGATGATGGGGGGGGTGCCCAATACTGTGTTAAAACGGCCCTGGTTTTCCCCCACACCCGGCTATCACAACACTGCTGGGCCAGGAGGAAGCCACAAGATGGCGTCTTCTATAGCAGTATATATAGTGCTCATTGCAATCGAGAAAGCAGGGATAGTAATAAACTGTCCCAGGTGCCTTTTCTTTGGAGAAAATGATGTCACTGACAGCCGACTCCTCATTTCGGCAGCCACACGATCTTGTGCAGCTGCTAACTCTCTGCAAAGACGTATGAGTACAGTAGAATTATACAGTATGTTGGCTTCCTCTACATATATGTGGACAGCAAGAGATTAAACATACATATTACATCTACATTATATACCATTGTATAGAAACACGCACGCATATATTTAATATTACAGGTATATTAAATATGTCATGTAACATTACACATGCACACATACCATATACAGCAGGCTCATCCCCTTGTGGTGTGGGCTCCTGAGCCACACCTGCACCTGCTCTACGTTTGGGGTTTCTGCCCCCAAATACGCTTGAAAAATGTGGAGAGAAAAGTCCTCCGAATGCAGGTGTGAGCCTAGCGTCATAAAATAGAAATTTATGAAAATTTATGTGGGTGACATTTTTGGAATTTGCGAACCAGTGTCAGGTAATATTTACATGTAGCTGTTACATACCACATGTACAGTATACTGCATGTATATTAAATATTTCACTTACAATACATAACCATATAGAACAGCAAGATCCTAGAGTGAGCACTTTTATACAGGTCATGAAACTCAGAGGTGACTCCTAATATTCTTAAAGAGATTTTCCTGGACTACGATATTGATTACTGTGGGCTCTTCTTTACTTACTAAGCACAGCGCCATACATTCTATAGTGGCTGTGCTTAGTATTGCATCTCAGGTCTATTCATTTGACTAAGACTGAGCTGCCACATGGCCATGTGACTAATGGGTGTGATGTCACTGATCTGAGAAGAGGAAGTGGAAATCAGTATCATAGTCTTGGAAAATCCCTTGTATAACTTATTATAAGTGGCACATATAATACACACCTCATCTGCAGAACGTTGTTTTTTTTTGTACAGAGGAAGTAATAGCAATAATAACAATCCTTTTTTATTTATATAGTGCCAACATATTCTATAGCTGTGTTGTGATTGGTTACTATAAGCAAATAAGGTAGTTTTGCTTTTAAACCATTTTAATAAATCTGCCCCCTTGACGTCACTGGCCACAATGTGTATGCACTGATGCAATGAAGCGTACTCCTGAACTGATCTGCTAATATTCTTCACATTGCAAGGATGGACACCTGTAATTTACACAGTTTCAGACTCTAAACCCCAGTTTTCTAGCAGCATCCTAAGGCCAGGTTCACATCTGCGCCAGAGTCACCATTGCAGACTCTGTCACAAAAACCTGCCAAAAATTGGCTGAGAGAAAAGTCCTGCATGGATAACTTTTCTCTCCGCTGCTTTCAGTTTGGAAATGGCGGACATTATAGTCAATGGGGTCCACCAGTGTCCGTATGTAACCCATGTAGCATATATAGTGGTCTGGCTCTCTGTCATTCGGTTCTCCCAGTGGATCCAAATGACGGAGACCACAACGCTAATGTGAACCTAGTGTAAGCCGTGTAATAACATTAAATAATCTGATAGATCCCCTTGAAGCCTCTGTTTAGGAGACAAGTACATTATGGGTCATAGTAGGCTATGGGCACCGTTTTACAAATCCATGCTGATTTGTATATTTCACATCCCAAAATTGCAGTGAACAAATATCCAGAATTCCCTCCAATCATAGTAAGTTTAGTAGGGGCCGTCTAATAAATGAGAGGCAAATAACCTTTTATAAAGTCTTAGCATTCTGCAGCCATATTATCCTTGTCACTGAGCTAATCGAAACACCTTTAAGTACTGAGTCGTGAGTATGAGAAAGAAACAAACACTGCAACTCCATTAGCTTGTCACTTTAAATGTCTATTCTTGTTCATTAAAAAAAAAAGTCACACTTGGCTAAAGAGAGGGTGACTTCATGGTTGTCATGACAACAGTATCTTCACACAGGCATTCTCAATGTTGCTGGTTTTCTCTTCTGCAAAGAAAATACATCAGAGTCAGACGTTCTTGTATACTCCTGTACTTAACGGGTTGTCTCATTTAGAAAACCCATTTCCATATATCATGTAAGGATCTTGTGGCTACGGTGGGGAACAGTAACAAAGGGTGCCTCTTGCTCTAGAGGACCTGTCCTGTCCTGCAGTATTCAGACCACTCATTGATTTGCATGGACACTGTGTAATGTTTCATTGGCCCTGTGGTGGTGCTGCTGTGAAATTAAAACACTTATCCCCACTTTACATTCTGATTGTAAGGTTATAAGTGCCAGAGACCAGCTTATTCAGGTCCAGTGGCTTAACAAAGTGTATTTGACACCACTCAGGCTGGTCCAAATGCGCAGATTAAAATGGACCTTTCACGTCCTCATGTATATGCGGTTTTACATACCGCTAGAAAGCCGACAGCAATCTGAATTCAGCACACTGCTGGCTTTCCCGGTATGTGCCCTGGGGCTGGAGATATCGTGGTTCTAAATTTCACCATTCACTGTCAGAAGGACATTCCTGACAGTCTAGCTGGGCTGTGAGGAACGCCCTCCCTGACTGTGCTCATCCATAGCCCTGTACTGGGGGGGCGTTCCCCACAGCTCAGCATCATCCGTAGGTGGTAAGAAACTCCCCCTCTCTCTGTATTCGTCCATAGCAGAGTACTGTCAGAGGGGGTGTTCCTTAAAGCCCAGTGATGAATACAGCGCGCTGTCAGCTTTCTAGCGGTATGTAAAACCACATATACATGAGGACGTGAAAGGTCCTCCTTCAGCAATGATATTTGCACTAGATGTGGGGACCATAGGGGATCCTTCAGGCATTTGGCGTGGGACTGTGTGGTCATCTGAGCTTTTTGGTCTGATGTTCATGGGTTTCTCCATACAGATGTGGGCCTCCCTAAGGTCTTTATGCCAGAAGTTATTCTGCTGGGTTTGGTTAAGGAGATTGTCCACATGAAGTATGGTCGAAAGCTGCATAGGCTCCTCATGTATTATGCAAGGAAAACTATATTGTTCAATTGGAAACTCCCTTGAGTCCCAACACTTGGCCAATGGATCGACCCGATTGCCTCAGATTTAGATATAAAGTATTTAGATATAAAAGTAACGTATGCGGCTAGAGGTACCCCGGATTGCTTTATGAATTCTTGGATAAATGCCTGGACAACTGCTGCTGATTTGCCTTAGGGGCTCTTTCCTTGAGGTGGTGGACTGAGTGGGGGATAATTACCATCTGCCCCTTTTTTGGCCATACTTTTCGCAGGAGCAGCTTCTTTTAGACTAGTTTTACTTCTTTGGAGCCTATTTATGATGTAGGGGCACCTCCTTGTTAAATGTTGTGCACGTTAGTGTAGATGCGTCTTTTTAGGTCATGTGCACTTTGCTCCTTGTTTCATCAAAAAGGGCGCAAAAAAGACACAATCACCCCTTTTTAATGCTTTCCAACCTGACAGGCGCTTTTACGCGCCTTTTCACCCTGTATTTATGACTTTTTAAAAAGGTTGCAAGTCATAAATACAGCGTGAAAAGGATCTCCATGCAGGCCACTCCCCTCTTTTTCACAAAAAGCAAAAGTGGCGAGGGTAGCATAACAGCTGGAAAACAAGGTGCAAATGCTTCCTAAATGAACAACAGGGCAGAAAAAGACCCCAAAAAGCACAAGTAGCTTAATAAACGTGCCCTACTCACTACAAGGCTTCTCAACCACAAAAATGATAGATAACCTACAGTGCCTATGACCCTTGGGCCAGATAAAATCCCAGCTTGTCTATTCTCTTGTTTGGTGCTGGCTAAACTTTGTAGGTACGGTAGTTTCCCATATTCTTCACTCTATACAAGTCAGAGCCATCACGAGTTATAGCTGCTGTGGCACATACAGTATGATGTAACGTCAGACATCCTGCTGTTTTGCTTACTTGAAACATACCAAAGAAAATATTTGTATAGAAGTTTTTAATGAACAATGTAGGTACCTAAAAGTAGCACCGGGGTGGAGAATGGAGGAGTCCGCTGCCCTGTTTGCGGTGCGTATGCCATAGAGATTAATTACTGTGTATCTAAACATTGGTAATAAATGTAATTGTTGTCCACCTAGTACATGTAACAAGTTATTATCAAGAGTATTAAGAGTAAATACTATTGTTTGTGCCCTGCAATTACCTTCTGGGAGTTATTTTTTTTTTTTATAGAAATACTACCCCTGCTGTTGCATAAACATAATGAAATCACCCCAAAAACATTGTTCAGCAGGAATGATCTATCGTATAGTTAATCTACCCAGTTCTACTTTTTATACATGGAAGTGATTTGGGTTATTGTGAATAGGTGTGTAGGTGATATGCTGATGCGCTATCCAAGGAACACATTCTACTGACATCACCATATGAATACTAACAAAATAATTTTAACAGGTTTCCATGTATACTTCTTAGGCTGTGTTCACACGGCAGAAAATGATCTTCATTTTCCGCTGCCGGAATTTTCGCCACGGTCTGCCGACGCAGTGCATCAGCATTCCTTCACGGCATCCCGCTCCTGATTAGACCCGGATGAATGGGGATAAATCAGGAGGACATCTCAAGCCGCGGCAAGATTGAGCAGGATGCTTCTTTTTTTCGCATCCTGCTGCGATCTCTGCCTCCCATTGAAAACAATGGGAGGCAGATTCGGGAGGAATCTGCTCCGGATTCGGCGCGAAATCCGCCCCCAAATTTGCAGCAAATTCCTCCGTGTGAACACAGCCTTAGGTTGTGTTCACAGTGGGGTCATGCCTTCAATATTAAAGGAGCCATGAAACATCTATGTAACCCTGACTGCTGTCAACAAAGTCTCTGTAAGCACACTGAACATTTTAAAAAATATTTCAATTCCCTATCAAATAACAATTTTGGAGCATTTATTTCTCAGAATTGCTGTTATTCCACCTGGATACGCATGAATAAATGGAGTCTGTCGATCATTGTTGACAGTGTCAGACTGTGTAATAACACTCCATATATTCAAGGATATCCAGGAGCATAAAATAGAAACAGTGTAATGCAAAGCGAGAGAAAAAAAATGCTTCAGAATTGTTGCTTTCTGTAAATTTCACGTTTATCGTATTATGGCTACATAACGGCATGTGGATCATGGTGTCACAGTGCGACATTGCATCTAAAGATTGGCAGTGGAGTCATTTTGCAACCATGACAGGTCATTCACAATTTTTGGCCACAGGTCTCACGTCAAACAACTTCACAACCTTGCAATAAACTATAAAGGAAGTCAAGTGCAAAATATCTGTGATGTGACATTTTTTTGGAACAAACTTTAGCAACTTTGTAGAACTTTTTGTGTATTGCTTCTGAGTTATAGTCAATTTTTTGCTAGTTCGCCCTATCTAGGATCCATTTAGCTGTGTAAATGACTCTTCATTACAGCTTTAGCTATACCATAGAGATTAATTAAAGTGCATCCAAACATAGTATTATATGTAAGTGTTATTAGTGTCATTGTATCCAGCTATTAGGAGTATGAAGAGTAAACACTATAATGTAATAAGATGACCTTCAGGATAGGTTCACATCTGCGTCAGCATTTGTGTAGGAGACTCCACTGTAGATTCTGCCAAAAATCCTCTGTGCAAGACTTTTCGCTCCGTCAGTTTCAGTATAAAAACGGTGGAAACCCGACGGACCCCATTATAGTCTATGGGGTCCGCGGGTAACTGCAGTTTTAGAGGACAGGCTCTAGCCTCAGAGAATTTTGTTGCTACTGTTGCAAAAGGAAGGCAAAATTACCTTCTTCAGCCATCGATAAACAGATTCAGGAAATTAGGTACTGTAGATAATTCTTAAAGGGATCACCTTGAGCATTACATACACATATATAATTGTATATGTACATATACAATTGCATGCATAAAAAATAACTTAGTAACTTTGTAAAGGCATTACTATTTTTGTGCTGATCCTGAGTTACAGCTTGAAGCCTAGGTGAAGGCTTCAGAACTGAAATCAGTTGTCATTCCTTGCTGTATACAGCTCGTATTCTGGTGATGTAGTCTTTACACCAGGCACGGAATAGTAATCTGATATAGGGAAAACTACCAATTCTAGTCAAGGGCAGTAAGCCATAGAGCAAAGTGTGCTGTAGTTCTTTTTTTCATTTACTTTAACATATTAACATATGACATTGCTATATGACTGAGAATGAAACCCCTATTTCCTGTTGTACTTTGAAAGGTTGCAAATGTAATTTTTCTGGTTAGCCAATAAAGGTATCATACCTACATCCCCCCCCCCCCCAAAAAAAAAAAAACAAAAAAAACAAAGAAAAAAAATAAAATAAGTAAAAAAAAAGTAAAACTTTTTTTCAAAACACAATTTTCTGTCAGTTTTGCATTGGCATATTCTGACTCCCTTAATCTTTTACATTTCCATTTTTATTGGTACCATTATGTGGTACTTTTTGATCACTTAGTATTAAATTTTTTTTTATGTGGGGGGGGGGATTTGCATATTCAGATTTTTTTTTCACTTTGATAGACTCCTGTTATATTAACTGATTGCTGTCCGATGTAGGAAGGAGGGGGCAGCAATCAGACCTATGTTCTGCAATGGCTTAGATGCAGTGGTCACAATGGACTGTGGCATCTAATGGTTAACAGCCACAATCAGCTGATAGCAGCAGGTGCCTGTTATCTAATATAGAACAACTCCTGACCTTATTCATATCCTGTGCCCAACATTATCACATACATATATTATCACATATACCTAAAATGCCAGAAAGGGGTTAAGATGTTAGTCAACACAGAGTGAACCTAACAAGGACATGGTGTTAAAGGAAGGACATTCATTTTAAATTTGGATTGGCTTTTATAAGAATGGATAGATATGCAGCATGGCAGCACACCAGACTATGGTTTTAATCAGTTACTTCATTTATATATTTAACAAAAAAAAGGTACCTTATTAGGCTGGGTTTACATGATGCTATTTTTTTTTTATTGAAGAACTACATGCAGATTTTAATTACAGTAATGAGTGTGCAGCCCCGGGGGAGGTCTGATTTTTAACAGAGGGCACTCGGATGGCATTACTGTAGAGTGCCTTCTATCTTACACTCATTTCAATGGGCACTCCACTCCAGTATCACAGGTCTGGATAGAACATGCTCCATAATCCTTGGAAAGGAATGGAACATCAGATCCCTCCTCGAATTACACGTACTGCCGTGTACATGAAGTCCTGCAAGGAGGCCTTTCCTCTTTTAGGCCGGTTGCAGACGACTGTGCTGCAATCGGCCTGCCATGATTTCAAAGCACGGACTGCACACGGGGGCCACAAAATAGGACAAGAATAGGACACGTCCTATCTAACGCAGACCGGACCGTCGGCCCGTACATGGGACCATGAAAATCACGGTCGTGTTTAGGGGCCATAGAAAAGAATGGGTCAGTGTGCTATCCGTGAAATACATGGATAGCACACTGACCCACAGCACAGTCGTCTGCAATGGGCCTTATACTGAAACCGGCGGAGACTCGACGGACCTGAACGACGTTGAGCCGAATGGTAGTGTGAACCTAGAGTAAGGGGGCGTTCACACTACCGTTGGTGACCGTCAGTAGTGTCCATAGCTATTGTCTGTTACAAGATTTTAGCATCGGACACTAGCTGAACCGTCAGAAATCCGTTAAAATTTCCATTCATTTCAATGGGTTTTTATATTGTGTCCGTTTACACCAAATCAGTCAGAAGTCCGTTATTGTTTTTGCGGACAAAAAATCCTACATGCAGGACTTTTTGTCCGTTTGAAAAAAACGGATTCTTGACGGACAGCAAGTGTCCGTTATTTTTTTAACATTGAAGTCTATGGGTAACGGACAGTAACTGATAGCCATCAGTTACTGTCCGTTATTTTATATCCGTTTTTTTCCTGCGCATGCTCAAAGAAAAAAAACAAAAACGGACAGTGTTAAAAAACAGACACTAACTGATGCTAATGTGTCCGTTTTTTGTTTTTTTTTAAACTAATCCATTAATTGGATCAGTTAAAAAAAACGGACACATTAACATCAGTTAGTGTCCGTTAATGTCTGTTATGATAGGTGTCTTTTTTTTTTTTTCTTTTTAACGGACACTAATCAGAACGGACATCAACGGTAGTGTGAACTCTGCCTAAGGCTACATTCAGACCACCAATGGTGAAAACGGCCATGGAAAACTTTCATGGCCATTAGGCACCTGTTTTCACTGATCTATCATACATTTGAGTGTATGGAGGGACCCATAAAACCGGACAAAAAGAAAGCATGACAATGGACCATCAAAATATAGGTCATGTGAATAAACCCCATTCACTTGAATGAATATTAATGCAGCTGTGTGATGGGCACAAAAAAACAAACAAACCCTAAATATAGGGTAACCTGCATGCAGTTATTAAGAGATCACTTTTTGTCATATGGTTTATTGTAGCAGGGTTGAATGGCAGAGCCCATAATAATAAAAGAATGAATAAAGTTCAAGAGTACTGAACTAAAACCAGAGTATGTTAATGTTATGCAACTACAATTCTGCATGTAATGTTTTGTTTTTTTACAGACTTTCACATATTTCTTTTCCCCACTGCCTTGAAAATAGGGAAAAAAAAAAAAAAAATTTAAGTAACTTTCCAAACAGCCTTGACCGACACCTATTTTCAATTTTTGCTTTATTCTCTCTCTCCTAAGAGCTAGAACCTTATTATTCTATTATTTTACTACACCATTGTATTTGGGTTTGCACTTTCACAGCGATCACTGTGCAAAATGACATGTTAAACAGCATGGCACAGCTTGTACCCTTCTAGGCATATAAATATATATACACGATATAGAGAAACATATTGGGCCACATCTCTTAATCATTGCATTTAGGAGTTTCATTCAGTCCCATTGACACAGGTGTATAAAATCCAGCAGATACCCATGCAGTCTGCCTTTACAAACATTTGTGAAAGAATGAGTCCTTCTAAAGAGCGCACTGAATTCTGGTGTGGAAATGTAATAGGATGTCACCGTTGTAAGTCAGTTTGTAAATTTCATCCCTCCTTGACATTCCACAGTGGTATTATTGAAAAGTGGAAGAGTTTAGACATTACAGCAAATTTATGCAATAGTGTATAAAAGTTGCAATCTGCTGACTCAAAAACTTTCAGATCTCCTTTGGCATTAACATCAGCTCAAATAACGTGCACCGGAAGAGCATAGCCGAGCAGCTGTATCCAAGTTTACATCACCAAGCGTCAGCTGGAGCTGGGTATAGCATATCACCACTGTACTCCGGAGCAGAGGAAACGTGCTGTGGAATGACAATTTACACCTTATCTGACAATTTAATGTCCCAGTCTGGGTTTGGTAAATGCCAGGAGGAATTTACCTGCCTGACTGCATTGTCACAACTGAAAAATTAGGTAGAGGAGGGATAATACTAGGGGGTTGTTTTCCCAGGGGTTGACTTAGCCCCTTTAGTTCCAAGTCAAGGAAATTCTTAATGCTTCAGCATACCAAGACATTGTGGACAATCGTATACTTCCAACTTTATGGGAACAGTTAGGAATGGCCTAGAACATAGTCAGGCCCTGTCATTCAGTATCTGACCTCACAAAGCAGAGAGGACGGCACCTGAGCGCACACAGGTATCACTGGGCAGGGTTTGCTGAGGAAAGGCAGAGGTTGGATGGGCTCTGTTTCCTGCTTTACTTTTCCTTATCAAGCCCTACCCAGCGCCACTTGCGTGAGCTTGTGTGATATCCTCTCTCCTGTCCAGCCTGACTACCATTGCTAGAGCTCCAGGCTGTTTTGCCATACTTCTGATGCTCTTGATATTCATTTGCATGCCAATGAGTTAATGTTTCTGAAAACATGCCAGTAATAGGTACATTGCAAAGTACTGGGGCAGGAATGCCCATTTTCAGTTGACAGATTAAGAATTTAATATTATTCTTATATGTTAATATATAATAAAACACTAAATACTCTATATTCTTAGATGCTAAACATTATTTATAGAAATATTACTTATGATAATTAAATGGAACAACATAGATGATCTCATAAGAACCTATCAATAGCTAGGACATATTAGGCCAGAGCCACACACTTTGCACAATTTGAGGGGTTTAACTTACTGCAATCTACAGTAGTATCACCGAGGATGAGAATTAAACCCTGTCTACTTGCTGCAGCTGAAACCTCCAGTACAAAAAGTGCTGTTTTTTTTTTTTTGTTTTTTTTAAAGAAGCCCCCTAGTAATTTATTTTTTTTTGTCCACAAAGTTTGAAAATGACTCAATTTGTAGTGAAATGTTACTAAATAACTTTACTATAAAGCTGTCAGTAAGTTATGTGCTCCCACCTGGAGCACAGACGTCATCTCTGCTCCTCTAATGCACACAGTGACTCATATTTACTAATAGCTAGAAGTGTAAAGTTAGACAGGCAGACTGAAAATGTTCCAGATTTATCACAATGGCTGATGATGGATGATAAATCTGGTGCATTTTTAGACTGTCTAGCCCAGTGATGGCCAACCTTTTGAGCTCGGTGTGTCAAAATTCGTACTTTGGTGATATTTGTAGCTCTAATAACAAAAAGTTATAATTTTTAATATATGTACTATATTTATTAATAAAGCAAAAAACATAATTCTTTACCTTACCTCTTAATAACTTTTTTGTTGCTGAATTTCATTTGCTAAATCTTCAATTAAAGGTTGGCATTTTGTACACTCCAAACCCAAGCAAGCGCTACTAACTTCACCTGTCAGTCGGTTCCTTTTATTGGTTTTAATATTATTTAAGTAGAATCTACTTACTACCCTTCCCCCAGAAGTGCTGTGCGGTAACTGTGTTGGGGTATAGTGGCAGCATTGGCAGGATTAACTGTCACTGATGGGGGGTTTTCTTCCTCCAGTATTGCTGTTTTGGGGTACACTGGCAGCAGGGTGAGATTTTGGTAGCTGCTTTAATGGCCGGGGTATAAGGAGCACACACCCCTAGATGACTCTTTGATTCCCCTGTAGTCACTAGAATGGACCTTGGTCCACCCGTCTGCCGCTGACAGGGCAACTGTGGGATACAGTTCTAGTATTCCCAGTTGTCTGGGTGCAAGTATGCAGTAAATTTAGTTCTGGTTTCACTGCCTAACGCCCTAAAACCATAACAACTTCTTTAATGGAGGAAAGATGGCCACCATTCACGCAGCGCTCTGACTATGAAGCAAGAGAGATTCGTGCTCTCAGCGGGAAGCAGGAGAGTTGCCCCACCTCTGGATGCTGTCAGCTTGCTGCATGTCACCTCTGACACGTGTGTCATAGGTTAGCCATCAGGGGTCTATCCTATAAGTTTATACCACCTATTGTTGACTTACTCTGAGTCAGATTTTTGCACAGTTTGAGTACCCTCTTTTCACATGAATATGTTTATACATGTAAAAAAAAAAAAAAAATTAGTTCAAACTAGATGTGCAGCATTCTGAGGGTGCTGCGGCCATCTCAAAAAAGGTGACTAACATTCAACTTTTTTGCAACTAGAAGTCGGAATACCCTCGGGGTCACAATTCAACTCCATTCACTAACAATGTCACCGTGTTGCCCTAGCCTTAGGTCAACTACAGTTCATGCCTCTACAACTCTGTTTTGGGGGCATGAAGGGACCGATGCAACATTAGGCAGGTGGTATTGTTATGGTTGATAAGTGTAACATTATATAGAGAACTAGTAAGAAAATTAATAGGAAAGAAAAAAAAAAAAAAAAAAAACGCATATGGCAAATCTCTCAAGTCAGACAATATCTTAACACAAATATGAGCTACATACAAAGTAATGAAAGGGTTGCAACAAAACCAGTTTGCTAAGAGAGAAATCGGTCACCTTTGCAGGTTGTATTTACATAGTATAGCACCTTGCAGGCCAGACAGGTTTTGCTCAATTATAGCAATGCTTGCTCCCTTCCAAGGCGACTATGTGGACATATTGGTAGACTGCGACATCTAGTGGTAGCTTTTTGGTCATTGCATCTGCATGGCTACTTCCAGGAAGTCTAAAGCCAGAGTGGGAAACACAGGTCTGAATACTGAACGTTTCAATATTTCTGGACTCAGCAGATATGATTTTTCCCACAAACAGGTTTGCTTTTTCTGTTATACATTACAGGCAGAAGAGGATTTTTCGCACCTTCCATACAAACTGCACATCCCTCTATCTAGAGCGCACAGATCCCAGTTATTACAGTGCAGTATGAAATCTCACAAATTCACTAGGACTTATGAACTGGTCTATAAAGGCAAAATACACCACATAAAAGAAACTAAGAAGCAAGAGTACAATTCTTAGAATGTAAGGATCTTACAATAAACGTAAATAACTATTCGTGAGAGATGACCAAAGTGGTTCAAGTCGGGTGCTGGTCCATAATATACAAGGTGCAAAATAATTCTCCTATTTCACATAAGACAACCACATTGCTGTAATACAAGATGATTGCAGGTGGATAAGGAACTACTTAAGGCTAAGTCACTTTAAGATAGGTCCACTGTGGGGGAAAAAAAAAATAAAAAAATCCAATATCAGTTTTAAGTGGAAATTCCTGAGCGGCTGGTCCAGCTTTCAGTATTTACACTGCAAAGGTTGAAAACCATGGCCAAGCCAGTGGCTAGACGTGTGTTCTTATAGCCAACCATGTATAGCTTCTGTATTCACCAGTCTCCCCATTGCTGTATATCAAAGCTGTTGGGGGGGGGGGGGGGGGTTGGTCTTGGTTGTTGGTTTTATTGTTAGTAATGAAAATACCTTTCAATAAAACCATGGATGAACATACAGCAATATTTAACACTTTGCGCTGCATGTTTTTTTTTTTTTTTTCTGCAGTGTATAAGATTTGTGCCAATCTCATCTACTACACAGTCACTGTACATCGAAAGCAGGTTAGATGCTAGTGATCCCTCCTTGGCCAATCGCTGCAAATTCCTATATCCTTATGATAGGTCTTTCAGTATTGGATAAGTGCGAGGTGTATGGTCCGACCAGTGATGTCATTTTTATTCATCACGTGGCCCATTTCATCTCAGTTCCATTCAAGTGAATGTGATTGGGCAGCTGTAGTACCAAGCACAATTCACAGCACTAGGCTTGGTACTCACCCCAATGCTGCAGCCTCTCAAAAATCTGATATTAGGCATCATAAGGAAAACCCTTTTACTGTATTACCCCATTTTAACCATTTCTTATGTTAACAGATGGGCCCTTGTGCTGAGTAAATAGCAAGGTCTATATGGATTAGCATGTCATGAATATCACTAGACGCGCTTATCGATTAGTGCTAAAGAGGTTCAGACACTTACCTAAGCTGTGGTACTCTCTACTTTTGATGTATTCACTATGCCATTACTGTCAGTGCTTCTTGATCAGTGGGTATGGGACCACTCCACAGCATCTTCAGCACTCTCCAACTGCTATGCAGCAATAAATAAGCCACACAGGTCCACTTCATTATAAAGCTCTTGGTAGTCGGATCTCTACCAACCAGTAAGTGATGGCATATCCCAGCAATAATTCCTTACTTATCTTGCTACTGTGGAAAGGATAAAGTCATACTTCCAGGCTTTCAAGATGACCACAACTTATTTGCCAGCCAGACTTTATGCAGATGTCTACAGTTCATAAATAAAATCTTTAATTACAAGGTAATACCAAGTTAACAGGCAGAAATACATTAAGACAAGGCACAACGTATAAAAATGTACACACACACACACACACACACACACTTGGTACAATTCATGGGTGTATTGTAAAATGCAACAAGTATAAAAAGCTTAAAGTTATATACACAATATAGTATCCCAAGGTTACAAAAAGAGCGACACAACATACCCATACAGGAACGTAGAAACTCAGCTGTACAAAATGTAATTGCAATATATATGGACAGTTCACGATAGATGTAAAGGGTACATTGCACTATGCTTGTGTGCAAGGAGATGGTTGGGCTATTATCCACTTACCCACACTCATCCATAGAGCAGCAGAATGGAGAATTGTACACCCTGTAAACCATCCTTTCATGACCACTATAACATGACTATGTAAAAGTTACAGAAGCCACAGAACTCTTTTTTTTTCAACTTTGAGACACATACAGCCCACTTCACACGTGGCACCATATTTGCCATGAACCATGTTAGAAAGTGAATCTTTCCCAGCCTTAAACCACTTTTAAGATTAGATTTGCAACAAATGAATAGTTTCATCTGCTCCATTAAACAGCTTAGCCGGTCTATAGAATACAATAGGATAAAACATTTGCCTTTTATGCTATTAAATTTGGCAATGTGTCCTAGTGGAAAAAAAAAAAAAAAAAAAATTACTCCTGTGAAGCAGTCTGGCAGTGGTCTGCAAATGCTGTCGGGACAGCCCAGAGAGCCAAAGTTTAGAGACCATTCCTGTATAGTGTTAGAGCAAAATAATAAAAGGTTAAAAAAAACAACATGAAGAAGTACATTCGATACAGGATTGCAGCGTGTGCCTTAACATCTGAAGCCATGGATATGATGCTTGATTATCTGCACAGAAAAAAAAAAAATAAAAAAATATATATATTTAAAAATCGGTCACCCCAACAAGCCTAAAACTGAACCACCCAATAGGTGTAAACAGGAGGAGTCCCCAGTGTGACTCTAAAATAGCATTCACATGGTGCCTGCTACTGCAGTGAACACTTTACACAAGATATACAATCCATTATAAGGAAAATGTGTCAAATACAAGTGTACAGAATCATGCGACACTACTAGGTAAAGCCACCATCTGGGTCACAATAAATACCTTGTGTCCCCCTTTCTAAATTATTCCAGCATGGGTCTTTCAATTTCCAGCCCCTCTTCATCTCTGTGGCCACCAGATTCTTAGACTACACTACACACACTGGGCTTTGGTAGTCTGACACACTCCCCCTTCTCTTTGGAGTGTCTCAAAGCACCAAAGCAAGCAGTGTGTGCACAGATTAGTCTAAGAAGCTCATGATCATTTTACAGAAATGGAACTGGGACTGGGAAGAGGAGGAACCACACAAGAGCACCCAGTACTTGAACTATGTACTACGCATTTTCTGAGAGGCTCTTTTATTGTGACCCATGAGGCTGTTTGAGGCGGAGACAAGACTTTGCAGAAAAAGCTGTGTTTTTTTTTTTTTGTTTCAAGAGAAATGGGAAATATAAATGCCTATGTCTCTTCCAGCAGGTCGTTACGTCTTATACATATGTAAGGCTCTGTTCACACATGCATTAATAGGATTATCATTACCATAAACTGGGTCTGTCAGGATTTGCTGGCATTGGTTTGAAAATGGATCTAACATAGCTCTTACAAATCTGTGAAAAATGGAATGCATGAGGCTAGTGAGAACAGAATTCAAGATTACCTTGGCAAATACTACCCTATTAACCCTGCCAAATAAAATCTGTCAATAAAAAGAATGAAAAGGGTTTCAGAAAAGTAATGCAGGACTCGCTGGAAAATCTTTAATTTAATGCCAATTATATACATTAAAATGGCAGTAATCAAAAGCGGGAGGAGGTTAACCTGAAACAGCTATTGTTTTTCTATATACATAATTTCCTGTTCCAAGCCATCTCCAGTGTATTCACATTGCGCAGCCAGTTAATAAGCCCTTCTGGTTATCAGTTGTACTCCATATCTCACAGGGAGGTTTCAACATGCCCTCCAATTCCTCATAGACAAGGGAAGAATCCGGGACCTGTCGCAAGGTGTGTGTCAGAGCTCACGGGAGGACAATCAGACTTCACAAGTAGTACAATTCATCTTGCAGCCATTTCTGTACTAACTTGTTGTCTGTAAGGCGATCAGAAGGGCAGAGCAGAAGCGGAACTATAGAGACTCTGGGTTGTAGTAATGGATATAGACTATCTATATAGATAAGTCTCTAGTTGGTAGCTTGGCTGCTACTTGGTTGTTTCTTCTCAGTGATTTTAAATATATTTCTGCCTCTATGGGGTATACATGACAAAAGGCTTGAAATCGGAGCTTCTGCTAAACCTGTGAATAGAGACATCTAATTTTATAACGTGTTTAGATTAACAGACACATTTTTGTGTGTATATCTGTAAAAACAAACTATATATTTTAACCAGGTTACCTGATGGGGCAAGGTTTCTGAGCGATTCCAGAAGATGAGGACTGGAGAACTTGACAAGACACCGGAAGGGTTCAATTTTATTGGCAATACCATTTTCCCCATTGAATGATGTTTCCAGCTGTTGCAGGATAAAAATAGTAGATAAGAATTTTACTTAACATATTGAAACTGGTGCTGAGACGCACCTCCTGAACCTGTCAGGGCTTTTGTTTTCACATGTCCAGCATGTGACCTCTACAGCCAATCAGTGGGCTCAGTGGTCATTTGCCATACTCCAACCATCATGACTCTCACTGCTGAACCTTGATGCCATTCATACAGCATGTAACCAGAGAGGTCACTGACTGACTGCAGCAGTCATGTGCAGGATACTTGTAAACAAAGAAGGGGGGCGGTTGGAGATTCTGCACAGGATTGGAAGGCGACTGCAGGGGCGAATACTGCCTTTAATTTTTTTTTTTTTTCAAACAACATCTGTTGTAGTTGCAAATGCTGGATAACCCTCTAGATACAATTGTAAAGGAATACCTTGTACGATGCATATTCCAGTTTTGGAAGAGGGCCATCTCCAAACGTTTCAAGCATCACATGGTGTATACGTTCCTTTTCCTTAATATTTTCATAAGTCACCTTCGAATCTACTGAGAAGAAAAAAAAAAAAAAACACACACACACACACACATTACAACAAAACACATTCTATATAAAATTAAAATATCAATGTTGTGCAAGGTTAAAGGTCTTGAGCTGTAATCACACACACACACACACACACACACACACAATTTATGTCAAATGGATACAGGCTTTTTCCCCTGTAGAAGAAATTGAAAAGTACTTAACCTTTCAACAAAACTTTGCAAAAGTGCATGCATATGAGGAAAAACACTATTTCTGACCCTTATACGCATTACATGATGCAATTTTTTGCAGTTTCCCCCTCTGCAGGCTCTATCTGTAGCTTGAATTCCTCTCAGCTGGTAGGCAAGTAGAGGATATTCTGCTCTATAACTGTCTCTCTCATTCAAACAACCCCAGGATCATGCAGGACACACAGAATAGTACTAAACTCTATTGATTTGAGTAAAATGCTTTGGTTGTGCTAGAAAACTCCTATTTAATTCCAGCATCAAACTAAGCTGGTCTTCTCTCATCCCCTGCACTTCCTGCTCACTGCGATCTATGTAATGTGACCTGCAGTTCCTTTTGAGACCGGTTTTGAGCAGATATTTCTAGAGTGAAAATAACTTTAGCAGAGGGAGAGCCTCGAAGCAACCTAATAAGAGCAGAAAGAGGCATTTTCCTTTGATAAGATATAGTATAAAGTTTCTTATAATCACCTGTACTATTCATTTATGAATAGCTAGTTGAAAAGTAAGTCACCACACAGTGCTCACACCAAAATGCATGAAAGCCAAAGCTCTCAACTTTGGTTAACAGAGAGGGAGTCCCAAAATTGGAACCCCTCCCCCTGTAGTCCCATAAGCACAACATATTCTCTAGAAAAGCATATATTATTTAGTTTCATTTGGATTGTGGACTTGGTTGGAGGTAGCAGCAGCTAGCACAAGAGCAGTTTGTTAAACTAGAAAAAAAAAAAAAAAAAAAAAAAGTTAAACGCTAGATATATTCTTACCAAGTGTGAGGGTTTTGCTTTTTTCTGGAAGCAATCTTGATTGATAAGACTCAAATGGCTGGATATAAAAGAAAGAAGAGAAGATCCTTTGTATAAAATATACAAACAGTCTTACCAACGGGAAAGAAAAAGTTATAAAGCCACTAAACACTGCAGAGGTACCAAGAATTCCCTATGTAAAAGCTAGAAATTTATTAAAAGTTACTAGAAGTAAAAGACTTGACAGATGTGGTAAATATTTTATTACCTTACATCCCAATGTATCTATAACTGTGCACCCATGAAAACAGTTTTTATAGTGCTCTCCTGGTTTAGTTTTGTCACACATATATTGTGTCACCATCTCCATCAAGTCTCACATATCTCGCTAGAACAGCAGCAGATATGATTGTATATAAATTGATGGGATTGGTGATTTATATCCACAGAATGCCCCTATGATAGCAGCAAAAAAAAGTAAGACAGAGGCAGAAGTTTTGTCATAGGGACACAAGGAGAGAGATGCTATAGGCCTCATAATGAAATCAGCAATTCAAGAACAAAGAAAGTACATATATATTCAGAAGTGACTCTAAAATTTTACAGGAGGTGGGAAAGAATCCATATACTAAGGTTTACCTTATCAACAGTTGTTCATGATACAGTGCTACAAGGTCAGGATTTCCTGAGGACTTTTCCCACCTGCTGAAGACGTTTAGAGCCAGGCCTGAAAAAAGGAAAAACCAAAACTGGTTTCAAAAACGCATCTATCAATAATAGTGCAAAAGATATGATGCTAATGCCTAATGTATACTTAATGAGGACACACACTGTTACAGCAATGCATGGACACGCTGCATAAAAATTAAGGATACATTAGATGTAAGCAGTTCACCAGGGGTGGATGGCATGGGTGTGCAAGTGTAAAATAACCTCATGTTGTCCATATAACAGTAGTTCCCGAGATCTATGTGTGGGGACTGAAATTTAAAGAGGATCTTGCACCATTCTCTACCAACATCAATTCTTTGCATGCTTTAATAGGAGAGGCTCCATTGAATCCAGCACAGTTTGAATTTTCTCTCTAGCCCTCACCATTCTTGAGCAATCACTGCAATTCATTTTAATGCCTAGTATTACTTACGCGCTGCATCTCAAGTGGGTGGTCTCAGGCAGGAGGAGATAAGGAGCGTGAGCTCTAATACTGGCCAATCAGACAGGCAGTGCCACTCCCCCTTGTATACTTGTGCCACAGACTGCCCACTTAACAGTAGAGAAGCTAATTATCATATCAGACACCAAAACTAACAGCACTGATTGCTCAGGAACAGTGTTGGCTAGAGAAGAAAAAAGTCCAACTGCATTGTGTACTGTACTTGCCTAAGATTTGCTGAAAGCCAAGCCAGGACAGAGGGTTGTCCTTCTGGTGGGCGGACCTCAAAGGGCTTTAGGGGCATGTAATGTTCAGAGCTCACTGAAGGTCGATCTGCAGATTGCTCACCCCTAAAGCCCTTTTCGCCTCATTTGCATATTCGTAAAAAAAATAAATAAATCAGAATTTCTCTATAACAGAGCCACGGACAGCAACAAAAAATATGTTTTTCTAAACTGCATCTCAAGCCCTGCAAGGTACTGTGTGTATCTCTATATCCCATTTTGTGCTGACAGACTCTCTAAACTACAGTGCAACCATTATGTGAGCCACTTTAACAGAGTATGCACCATATAGCTTCACTCAACAAACCCTGTCTATTTCAGGATCACACGTCTGCTAACCTAAACCATCCAGAGGAAACTGCTTCAAAGGGTGTGGTAGATGTATTAATTATACTTGGCTAATTATGAACACAACTTCTATAATAGGAAATTACATTATTAGTAGTTTCTGAATACATTAATATAGGAATCCATCCCTTTCCACATGTTTGAGAAAGCAGTGATAAACTTTGCTATAAATGTCCTTCAGGTTATGTTTATGACAAATCTATATTCTGTGAAATGAACTATATGCATGGTGTGATGGCAGGTAAGACTTTTCAAGCAGGTTTCTTTCCTGCCTGAAAAAGGACGTTCCAGTATCTGTCAGCTCTGTTATTCCTCCTGATAAATAGACTAAAATGTACCCATTCTCCTATCAGTCAGGTGTGTCCGCACACTGACACCATCCTATCAGTGCAGAAAACAGTGTTAAGACTGTCGACATGGGGAACGGTAACACCCAGTTGTCAATCTGTTCATACATTTCTTGGAGGTATAGAACACAGTTCAGGAAAAGTTGCTCTAGCATTGCTATCTTATGGGAGCTACAAATATCTGCTAAAACGGACAAGTTAGGAGTTGACAGATCATGAGATCCTTTTTAAAGCACAACTACATCTGCATCTGCTCACCTGGCTAAATCGCTTAAATACTATGTCCTGCAGGGATTCCAAACATCGACTTTTCAGTTCTGCCTCCTGTATATGCTTGTATCCTGTAGCCAATAAAAGGCCCTGGGTGAACAAAGATACATATTAGAGTAAATATTATATTTTTTTTTCAATGTGTGTAGCGGCAGTGATTTTATATATTTCTAGAACATACTTATCTGGGAATATGGACAAGTTTTAAGCAAAAAAAGGGGTTGGTAACCCTGGAGTCTAAGTAAAGCACCCGGTTATCTCTGGCACACCCATTCAGTTCAGTGGGGACATTACACTGTATTGAGTATTGTACTTTTGCCCTCTCTGGCACTCCCACTGACGTGAATGGGAGCGCTGTCACACCCACATTCAGCCTGGCTGTGGTCATGCTGATGTGAAACAGGGGAAAGGACCTCTCGTTCTCACCTCATGGCATAACCCATTTAATATGGTCTTAGAGAAAATTATGTGAAATTCTTCACAAGTGCCTGTAAATATTTACCTGAAAAAGCACAGGCCGCTGGGATTTTGTAATGCCTGTGATAAAGACATAAGGGGTCTGGGTATGGTACACCACAATGGTAGGCTTGTACTGATTAGGCTTCATGCAATCCCTTCCCCATGCAATTCGGATCCACATGGCATCTTCAAATTCTCTGAAATGAATGGTCACCTGAAACCAAGAACATGTTATTGTTATTTAAGATGGGCATCTGGGTATAAGACTGCAAATAATTTGGAAAAATAAACACTGCAGAAAAATGTTTTATCCATTACTGGGTTGTCTGCCACCATAATTGCTTCTCTCTCTCTGATACGTTTCCCTAATATGCCACTGGCTCTGCAAAGACAGGAGGCTGAGTCTCCTCTCACTGCTACTCCTGAGTCCTATCTAAGGAAGTGGCAGATCAATGACAACTCGTGTTACAATTGGCACTATTTGTGAGCTCTCCACCTTTTCTCTGAACCTCAGTTTCATGTGACATCACCCAACTCTCCAGCTGACATGCATCTTATGTGTGGACAGGAATGAATAGAGAAGCTGATTTCCAATGACCACCTCAATGTGAGTTTCCTAGGAATACACAGGAAAACAGACTTCCTGTCCACACATAAGACACTGCTTCAGTTGGCAGTTGGAGAACCAGTAGAGAACCTGAGAACCAGTAGAGAGTGGATAACTCACGAATACAGCCACCGGTAAGAAAATTACCTTCACTACAATTTGTATCAAGTACCTTCCTAATGGGTTAGAGAATAAAAAGTTCTATGGGAGTGCTACTTTAATGCTTGGCTATTTCCTGCAGCTGTATTTGGGCTCCCTTCACCGGTCAATGATTGTGACAGTAACTTCATTTATAGTAAATCCTATTATAAAAGTTTACAAAGAAATAAGTTCTTACGTTTTTAAGAACTGAACAGACAGCCTTCCTGAAGAGCACTCTGAATTTCGAGACATCAGCAAGACTCATCTGAGAATCTGCGAAGAGGTGAGATATTGTAATTTAACAATGTGTGTTCACTCATCAGGGAATAGTCATTGTACATGGCCATATTCCATCTAGTTTTTTTTTTCTTCTTCTTCTACAGGTTTTCTTTCTGTAAATTGTATTTCACAGCCTGACTCAGACTACTTCATAAATGGCCGCCAGCCATGGTCAAGCAGAAGCAGTAAAGATCTTCTAATTTACAAATAGAGGGCATTTACTTTTCATTGATCCAATTCAAACTATGCATTGTTTACTTTTATATCAGTAATTGTATAATGTAAAATAATTTGTTTTTTTTTTTTTTTTTTTTTTTTTTGTATTGCAAGCAATTTTCCATTTCAATAAAAAAAATGAAAAAAAGAAGGACACATGAAGAGAAAAAAAAAAAGTTAAAGTGCAGGGCATGATACATAAGTCAAATCAAGCTACCATATAGTGTAAAACTCCACAGGCCATGTGAACAAAAAGACAACCAAACAACCATAACAACATAGAACCCCTCACTCTTTAATGAACTCACTCACAGACATGGAGATACATTTATGGGCACAGTATGGGAACCACAGTTTAGGTATCAAAAACATAATATATTAAAAACCATCCCAACATCCCCTGGAAAAGTCAAACAAGTATCGGCCAGGAAAATAAACATTAATTTGGTGTTCTGGAGCACCCAAAAGGGAAAGACACAGTCCCACACCTTTTCATATTTTTGAGGAGTCTTTCGTTTAAGACTCTTTCCAGTCTAATAATGGTGTTCATTTTAGTTTTCAAGTAGCTGTGAATCTAGTCAATGGAATACCAAGAGTTTCATAGCACACCGAGGAGTTTCGCATTACTGTAGTCGCATCTATGGCAGGTTGCATCTGGTCGCACTCCTATTTGATGGAGCAAAGTTAGGGTTTTATAAACTCTACATATTAAGTACAACTGTGAGTCTTTAAGCTTCACATAGTGAAAGGTGGTGTTAACTGTAGAACCTCCCGCCATTGCTCTCCATTCAGTGGCCCTAAATCCTCTACCCATTTAGAATTGGTTCTACCTGGGAACCTTGCTAGGTGCGCCGTCAACATCTGTTTGTATATTAATGAAATTAGGCCCTTTGTTTTTTCAGTCAGAAGTAAGTCAAAAACAAAAATGACACATCAGGAGTGGACTTTCAGAGAGGTGTTTTTTTTTTTTAAAATAAATGTGGTCAGATACACTATGTTGTCTTAATGGCAATCTGTATAGGTTTGACGAGTAAGCAACTAAGTGAAACTGAATATGAACAATATACATTTGTACCCAAGAAGTAATGGAACGCTAAATGATGACTCTGATAATACGTTACCTGATGGGATAGACATTTGATACACCTCCCAAAGTTTCTTATTTGAGTAGGCATGGTAATCTGTTTAAGAAAAGACCAAATGTAGTTAGTCAACAGCAATTTATTAGGTATATATGGTCACTGAACAGTATGCTGTGGAAATAAGAACCCTTCCACTGAGCGCCAAACACCTACATCGGAGTGCTATACCAGTTAAAGTAGATGTCAAGGAAAGACAAACTACTTTCTTCCAAAACAATCCATCCTGTAGAACTCAATCCCAATAACTGCTTACTTGACAGGGGGCCTTTAGTACATTAGATCTATACATTGACAAAGATGATCCATAAGTAAGCAAAACCCAAGCCCCCACCCACCCATCAGACTTGAGTCTGTACAACAGTGATCTTCAGCCTGTGGTTTTAACAATTGGAGATCACTGCTGTAAAGACAGCACTCTGTATGTGGCCAAAAAAGTAAAAATCCCTAAAAACCCTGCAGTTTAGAATATCAAACCTATATTTGGGAAATTCTACTAATGCAACTAAATACAAAATAAACAAACTGCTTCACTTACACACAATATCCAGGTCAGCTGCATGATCCAATGTAGCTTTTTTACTCTGGGGGTGGGGAGAAAATAAAATCCATTACAAACACTGCAGTATTACATAGGAGAAAAGATTTTTCACATTTATCTTGCACTTGAGCCTTAAAACTCTGAACACTGCTCACCATATTGTACACAGACTATTTACTCTGCAAATAAACATGTCACATTGAAAACAGAATTGTTTAAGGCATAAATAAATGTAGGAACAGTGTTGCAAACAGCAGACAATCTGATCACAGCTTTCATATTCTAACACCAGCTAGAAAACTGAAGGTGAAGACCTGGGGCAAGATGCTTTTATTGGGCACAATACACTAATGAAATCCTTACTGTAAAGCTTGTCAGGTTTACAATTTTATTATTTTGCTTTGAATCATCATTGTAGCAAATATAAAGCAGGTGCTGGATGGCTCAGAGGTTGACTTTCAGGTTGATGGCAACAGCATGGAGCCAACACCCCACCCACATCTGTATGATGTTGTGGTTAATACTGGATTCACCCAATACATTGTGTGGTCATTGGGTCACTTCAAGTGGGTGTGGTTTTGCCAAAGTGTGCTATCAACCTAATAAAGTAGTTCACATTATGATTCCTGACTAGTAAATACAGACAAGCACATGACCTAATTTCCATTTGCTGACTGCAGGTTACCTCACAGAGATTCACCACTTCCATTGCTAGACTGTCTTTCGAGTGTCGTATAGTCAATGACTGCAGTTCCTTTTCTTCTAAAAACCCCCATGTCTTTAGCGTGGGCATAACTTCGGCAAAAGACATTCGTGCAATCATTCGTTTTATAAACTCGGCGACGCATTCGTCCATAGTAGAAATACTGGTGAGAAAATGCAAAAAATGAAAATCAACAACATGCAAAAAATTACAACAGTACAAATCACATGAATAACTGCTATGAAAGACATCCTAACAATGTGAACACCCAATACTGAGATGTGACATCCAGTGACCTGCCCAGTAAGTCCTGGTGTGATGATCAGGGACTCCCATATATGTATTTTTGTACAAATATGTATCTAGCCGACCCCTCTCCTTCCCCCTTGTGGACCATTTGTTCAGGCTCCCTCAACTCAGCTATAGGAAGCTGGACCCCTTTGTTGGGTAATCACAGTCCTTCCCTTGTATTGTCCCGAGTAATTAACACACTCTGGCAATACTCAACCCCTCACCAGGGGGTTTCCTGTTCAACAACTAACAGACAGACAACCTGACACCGCTTATAGATCAGAGAGATCATAGTTTTATGCTCATATCTCCTTAATCCCACAGTTACCCCGATAAATTCCATAGATGCCCCAGAGAAAGACGAACACGTTCAGTCTAAGCGTGGCGTCGTTGTGAGCCCAAGACAGGTCCAGAAATTCAACTCCCTACCCAAAGGGAATTGGGGTATCATTCTTGGTGTCTCCACGATGGTGATCTTGCCTCGAGTCCCATCATACCCCCTGCCTGACAGTCCGGTCACCTGATGAGGAATCAGGACCGTTTTCTAGTCTTGTGGCTCCAAGGTGTAACTTCCCTCCCCCAGTGACCTCACTCTGGGCGGGGGCAGGGCAAACACAAAAAGCCTGCCATGTGGGGGCCACATGGTCTTCTCCTGCTGAAAGCCATCTGAACAGCATTGCCCAGAGCCAAGGAGGTGCTGCCACTAGAATAGCATGCCCGGTCGCATGCTTTTGGACTAACCTAAGGAAGCGCCCTGGGCTCAGCCTCAGGAACCCAAAGAAGCAATCACAGGCTTGTATTGGTAATATTTCCTTTTCTACTGTTTATTCCCATTTTTATTTTGTGCACTGTCATGTTGCTTTCTACTTGTATTTGCTTGGTAATTGATATATATATTCCTGTATATGTTAATGTTTAGTATCGACCCACTGGGGTTAATAAATATATAAAATTTAGAAAGCTCATTTCGTATTATCCTATAAACCCAGTCCGCTCACAGTGTGTGAGTGGGAGGTTAAGAAAGAAGGTTGGTCGCCAAGCGGCTTGGCAAGGCGAGATCCTTCACACCTGGTAAAGGTGGTCACAGGCTAGTGCTCCATATACATGGCTTTAAAACCACTCATGGTGCAAAGTAAACATCTGGTGCCGCCATATCAGCTATGATCCCCTTCACCACAAAAACAGAGTTCTCCTTTATATACACATGAATCCATCTTCTACCAAATCACTTAGAGGATGAACGCTCGCTCAGATAGACAATTGTATTTCTGCTTATGCAGTGTCACATTCCATGATGCAGAAAGGAATTCAGCTCCGATTGTGCCTTGACTATTTCTGAATTTGTGTTATTGTTCCATAGTATTGCACAGAGATCAGTTCCTAATGTGGCTCACAGTCTAATTTTCCTATCTTACAAATGCAGTACAATTTGAAGGAAGCCAGTTAAAAGGGTTGTCCAATTCTTTTTTGATGACCTATCTGCAGGAGGGGTTTCAATGCCCAGGATCCCTCCCCCCGATTATTTGTCTGATAGGGCTGTGGCGATCATGTGAGCATTGTTATCCCTTCTCCGTTTTACATCACACACCATTTGTTTCATGGCAGCTGTTCAATGTAATTATATCCTCATTCCTATCACTTCTAGGGGACAAGACTGTAATTACATTGCACGGCCGCTATAAAACAGACCATGTGGGATGTAAACAGAAAAAGCACAAGTGTAACAGCTAAAATATGCCAATGTAATAATAATGTAGAGTAGATTTCTCCATAAAGTTATAAAGGACAACTTTGCTACTATACAATGAAACTAAAATATGGCCATAAGCAACGGATCTTAAAATGATCTTCCATGTCTGTAAGCAATTCTGAAACAGCCTTACTTGGAACTCTGTTATGCGATTCCTCCTAGAAATAAAATGAATAAAAAGAAAACTAAGTATGTGTGGGGTATCCCTGCACACACTGACATTATCCAGTGCCAAAAAATTTAAAGAGGACCTTTCATGTCCTCAGGCACATGCGGTTTTATATACTGCTAGAAAGCCGACAGTGTGCTTAATTTCCCTGTTATGTGCCCCAGGGCTGGAGATATCGGTGCCATTAGTTTTCTGCCCATTGTCAGAAGGGCATTCCTGATAGTCTAGCTGGGCTGTGAAGAACTCCCCCCTGACTGTACTTGTCTATAGACTTGTACTGAGGGGGTGTTCCTCACAGCTCAGCATCATCGCTGGACAGTAAGGAACACCCCCCTCTGACAGTACAGGGCTATAGATGAGTACAGTTGGGGGGGGGGGGCATTCCTTACAGCCCAGCTAGAGGAACGCTAGAATTTCGCATGTGCCTGAGGACATGAAAGGTCCTCTTTAAGGAGAGACCTCTGTGAAAAGTAGTACCACCAAAATTTTCTAGGAGGAATGACACAATAATTCATCCATGGGGAATCCAAGTATTAACTAAAACAGGTCAGGAGAGGGGATCTTTAAAGGGGCTGACCAGGAGAATACTATTGATAACCAACACTTAGAATAAGTCACCAATAGCAGATCTGCAGGGGACTGATTCGAGGCCCACCCATCATTTAGCTGTACCAGATAAAGCACAGCTCTGTACACTGGGTAGAGGCCAGGAAAGTTACATGAAGCTCAAGCCCATTCTCTGAAGCAAAGACACTTCTATTTGATGAAACGTCACGTGACCTGTACACCTAAGATCTATCAATCTCATCTACAAGTGAGTGCCGATCTTTTGTCTATTCCCAATGATGTGACTTGATGTCACTACGTAAAGATTACTGCTGGGGGAAATCCGTGAAAGAGAACTGGACATTACAAAGTTTACCACTGCTTTAGGGAGATCTTGGCAAAATCACATTAACACTGAGGCCACACAATGTTTCAGTCTTTTGAGCTAAAGCCAAGCATAGATTTAGCAGAAGGGAGACGTATAAGTGCATCCATTATTTTTCTATTCCTTTTGAAGCCACTCACTTCAGCAATAAAAAAAATGCAGGTTTTCCACAACGTGTGTACTCAGGCTAAAGATGATATGTCTGTTCTGTGACAGATCCCATTTTAAACCCCTATGACATGGCTTAGAGATTTATTCTCCTGGAAAGTTGATATAACATTGTCCACCCACCACCACTGAGGCAGACACGTGTTTGCCCAGAATCTTGAGCGGTCCTAATCTTTGACCAGAGCCAAAGGAGTAAATGAGCTCTACAGATCCTTTAGGCCTGGTTACATGATGACTTTGTCTGCAACTACTGTTATGTGATCAAGAATGCTGGGTTACCCTGCGCCTCCTTTACTAATGCTAGAGAGATTGTCCAAGAGATAGTAGTATATATATATATATATATATATATAATATACACATATATATGCAAGTCCGGTGAAGGTGAGAAAACACACTTTTCTCC
Organism: Leptodactylus fallax; assembly: GCA_947044405.1. Classification (NCBI taxonomy): domain Eukaryota; kingdom Metazoa; phylum Chordata; class Amphibia; order Anura; family Leptodactylidae; genus Leptodactylus; species Leptodactylus fallax. The sequence goes on from CAMRHE010000088.1 coordinate 4,915,526, forward strand.
GGTGACTCCCAGTGCGGTCCAGTCCTGATGCTCCCATGTTTACTTGTGGCGCAAGACCCAACCGAACTGTGATGTCCCGGTGTCCTTCGTTGAGGCTGCTGATTGGTCTCAGTGGTCATGTGTGGTGGGGACTTCTGCTTGAAGAAAACACTGAAACAGCAGGACCAGACTGCGCTGGGAGACACCACAGCAGGTGAGGTTTTTTTCACCACCCACAGCCTAACAATTTATTTTTTTTTATCCTGGACAACCCCTAGTGTGCCAGGACTTCATGTCAAACATAGCTCAACTTTTTTGCCACACTCGGAATCGCAGAGCGACCAGGCGATCTGTGGTCAAGGAACGGAGTCACAGCCAAAGTCACCATGTAGCCCTAGCCTTAGAGCTGAGACTTCATCAGTGGAAAGTCTTCATGTGCATCTATGAAATCCCAGAATATTTTGGACTGGAGACTGCCCATCCATGTCTGAGGCTTTGCTTGGCCCATGCACGCCCTGAGGCCTCTCCCCTGTACAGTACATCATGTCTAATATATTTATTAACCACTAGAGCCGCAGGAGCAGCACTCCTTGTCGGTTAGATGTTAAATAAACTTTATCGGTATCATAAAAAAGCGGGAAAGATTCCAGCCCCTGCCCGCGCCTCGCCGTCTCCTACAGCAGTGCCCGTTACACACACTGGGCTGCAGCTTCCCCCCGATTCCCTTATTACACTCACCTTTCCCGCTTCGGCTTCCTGGCACTCCCGGGCGTCGGAGCCATGGCACTAACAACCCGTGTCTTCAAACCAACCAATCATACTTCTGCCGACGTCATCTGTATGCGACTCCATGACAACAACACAGCGTCTAGTTTCCATGCCCCCTCGTGACTAAGGACTACCCCGCCCCTTAGACCATAGCTCTCCCTTTCATTGGATAGCTTATTTGCTCCGCCCCCTCGCCGTCTAGCTTTCCGCCATTAGTTACTCAGGTTGTCCCGCCTCTTAAATATAGCTCTTCGTCTCATTGGCTGGATGTGTTATGATGGACAGGTCTTGCAGCCGGTTGGAGTACAGCTTTTAGGTGTTATGTAAAAAAAAAAAAAAAAAAGGGGGTATATGTCTACTGTACGCAGGCCATTGAGAAGGTAGGTTGTGGGAGATACGGATGGTGTTATCTCTTGTGCTATGTTACTCATTCCTCACCTGGTTGGTTGCCTGTACGTCTCCAGCTGGTGTAGAACTACAAGTAACAGCAAACCCTAATACTTATAGGCTGGTATTGTGATAAGTGGTTTTACAACAGCTTCAGGTGCCCCATTTGTACTCATGACCCATACCCTTGTGCAAGGTCACAACTTATCTAATGACACCAATGATATCACTGACTCAGGCTGAATATGCCTTCACATAAGGCTTCCCTGTGTGATAGGAGTAAGGCTAGGGCTACATGGTGGTTTTGACCACGACTCCTGTTGCATGACCAAAGATCACTGGGTCACTTCACAATTCTTTCACTAATATTAGTGAATGTTAGCATTGTGACCCCTTTTTTTTGCAACTAGAAGTTGGGGGTCACTATGTGACTTCTTTCACTAACGTTAGTGAAGGAATGGCAGGGCGACCCAGCTATCTATGGTCGTGTAAAAGTAGTCACGGCCAAAATCACGTAACCATAGCATTAGTGTGACCCATAGCGTAGCTATAGGGTCAGACTATACTGAGCCCTGCTCCCTGAGGGGGCTCTAAAAGTCCCTGTGCTTTATTAAGTATATTCTAAATAATACAAGGTAGGTAGAGAACCCATTACAGATTTTGCATTGGGGCCCAGGAGCTTCAATTTTTATCTTTAGTCAGACTCTATCTAGTTTCAGTCTGGGGTTACACAGCTTTGCCCACTTCCTCACATGATGCCATGTTTGTGCCGTTCAGTTTTGCAAACACTAATTTTCCTATGAAAGTCAGTGGAAATTTCCATTGTTTTCTTTGGGCTGTTAGCAAGGTAGAAGTCACAGAGCAGTCTCAAATATGTATACAGATTGGGCCTCGTGGACAAAAAGTGGGATGGTTGTTATATAGCATCCAATCAGATTCCAGCTTTCATCCTTTTTGAAAATTAAAATTAGTTAACTGGTTGGTTGCAGTAGGCAGCTGAGGTCTATATTATATATGGTATGGTAGACCCCTATACATTATCAGATTAGAAGGCACCAAAGGGATCAGTGATCATATAAAGCACAAAACCACAAGCTGAGCATACAGCAGGTGAAATAAGTATTGAACACGTCACCAGTTTTCTAAGTAAATATATTTCTAAAGGTGCTGTTGACATGATGTTGGTAACAATCCATCCAATCCACACAGGCAAAGAAATCAGACCATAGATGTCCATAAATTAAGTTATGTGTAATAATGAGAAATGACACAGGGAAAATATATTGAACACGATTCCTGAAATGTATTTTATACTTTGTACAAAAGCCTTTGTTGGTGATGAAGCTTCAAGACGCCTCCTGTATGGAGAAACTAGTGGCATGCATTGCTCAAGTGTGATTTTGGCCCATTCTTTCACACAAACAAATCAAATCCTGAAGGCTCAGTGGGCTCAATCTATAAACTCTGAGCTTTAGATCTTTCCATAGATTTTTCTATTGGATTCAGGTCAGGTTATTGGCTGGGCCATTCTGGCAGCTTTATCTTTTTTTTTCTGAAACCAATTGAGTATCCTTGGCTGTGAGTTTGGGATCATTGGCATCATTATCAATGTCCACACTCGTTTCATCTTCATCCTCCTGGTAGTTGGCAACAGATTTTTATCAAGAATGACTCTGTACATTTGTCCCTTCATTCATCCTTTAATTATATGAAGTTTGCCAGTGCTGTATGCTGATGAATAGCCCCACACCATGATGTTCCCACCTCTCTAAACATCACCGTTGGTATGGTGTTTTTGGGGTGATATGCAGTGCTTTTGGCCTCCAAACATGGTGTGTATTATGGCACCCAAAGAGTTCAATTTTGGTTTCATCTGACCAGACTATATTCTCCCAGCATTTCACAGACTTGTCTAAATGTTGTTGAACAGACTTTAACACCTTCCCGTATGGGGCATTTTTTTTCGATTTTCATTTGGACCCCCCCCCCCCCCCTTCCAAACCCTATAACATTTTTATTTTTCCGTTCACAGAGCGATATGCGGGTGTGATGATTCCACTTAAATATGGCTATAACTCAAAGCTGTATTTTGATCTCTGGGTATCGTACCTCCCTTTATTCATAATGTGCGCAGCCCTAATCTTAGATGTATGTTATCAGTAGAGGCAACACTGTACCAATAGGGATTTGTATCCATCCCAGAATAGCTCCATTGAATTCTTACATAGGCCTGAGTGATCAAATAAACATGCATTGTTCAGCCTGGGCTGTTGATCAGATATGGCTGATGACATTGTATCATTCCACTTGGTCACATCTCCATATAAAGAATCGTGACTTGAGTGCGTTAATCAATCAGACTTGCTGTCGCCGGTGACCTCATTTTGGGTGGTGTCATCAAGGGTATAAAAGATGAGGTAAGAGGTCAGTGAGGCAGATTACAGACAGACTTCCACTGAGAGGAGACTATGACAGACCACTACTGGGTTATACTGTGATGACAGCATGCAGGCTGGAATGTTGTGTTGATGCCGCTGCCTCCATTGGTGATCTCCACATGCTATGTGTGAGTGTTGGACTATAGAGCCACATCCAGGATATGTGTGGTAAAGTAATTATTTCACTTTTATTCCCTTTTATTTTATTGCACTGTATCTTGTAACTAGTAACTGTTAATGCTTGTATATATCTACATATCTGTTCTGAACTGCATGTGTTAGATGTTAATACCGACCCATTTAGGGGTTAATAAATATATAAAATTTAGAAAGCTTGTCTTGTATTTATCTTGTGAACCCAACACTCACTGGCGATGAGTGTGGTTTTTTATGAAAGAAGACTCAGGTGTGGGCCAAAGCGGTGTTGGCGCACTGAGGATCTTTCACAGAGGGCTTAATGATTGGAGGACAAATTGTTCTTCATATTGGTACCATTTATTATTCTGCACAATGTACTGGGTAGCTGGAAACATAATTCAGAATAGGTTGGAATTGGAGGAAAACTGCATTTGTGCGACTTTCTTACAGGCTTTCTTTTTACGGTGTTCACTGTGCAGCCAATGACATGTTACCTGTATTCTATGCTTCTGTACAATTCCGGGGATACCAAATTGATATAATTTTATTTACATTATAATCCCTTAACAAAAATCCAAAACTTTAAAGCTAAACATTTTTCTTTTTTTGCAAAGTCGTCATATTCTGACAGCCGTAACTTTTTTTTTTTCTTTTTAATATAGGGCTGCATAGGGCGTCGTCTTTTGCGGGGCCAGGTGTACATTTAAGTTATACTCTTTGGGAATTGCTTTGATCACTTTTTATTCAAATTTTTATCAGAGGCGAAAATGCATGGCAAAATAGCAGCATAAAGCAGCCTGTCATACAAATGAATACCAGACAAGCCTGGGAGCCTTCAATCGGCTCCCAGCTGTCATGGCAACAGATCGCCAGCCCCGAATCTCTTTCTGGGCGCCGGTGATCCTCCCTAAAATCGTGCCTCGATTAGGCATCAGGGGCCTTAATCCCCGCGATCAGTGCATGCACTGATCATGGGCATTGGCGCCAGGTCTATACTTTTAAATATCCATCATCCGCCATACTATTACGGCAGATTTCAGAAAGGGGCTAAACGTGCTTGACCATGCTTTTTGATCAGCAATGGAGTCTTGTGTGGTAACCGTGCACACAGGCCATGGAGGTTGTGAGGGCATTATTTATTGTTTTCTTTGAAACAATTGTACCTGTTGATTCCAGGTCTTTCTGTAGCTCTCCACGAGTGGTCCTTGACTTTTGGACAACTCTTCTGATAATTCTTTTCACTCTTCTGTCTAAAATATTGAGAAATTATGTTCTTTCCCCTTCCAGATTATTGCCCCCCAACAGTGCTCACTAGAACCTTCAGTAGTTTAGAAATTCTTCTGTAGCCAATGCCATCAGTATGTTTTGCAACAACAAGGTTGTGAAGGTCTTGAGACATTACACTGGTTTTACCCATCATGAGATGTTTCTTGTGCGGCACCTTTTATTTAGCTTTATTTATTTAGCTTACTTGTATAGCGCCATCATATTCCGCAGCGCTTTTACAGACATTGACAGTCACTGTCCCATATAGGGCTCACAATCTACATTCCCTATCAGTATGTCTTTGGAGTACCCAGAGGAAACCCACACAAACTCCTTGCAGATGTTGTCTTTGGCAGGATTCAAACCCAGGACTCCAGCCACCATGCTGCACCTTAGTAAAGAGACCCCTTTTTATAGGCCATGAGTTGAACCAGCTGCTATTATTTTTCACTAACTGGCAGGATTGCTTTCTAATTACTGATAGATTTCAGCAGGTGTCAGGGCCGTCGTTAGCACCCGGCTTACCTGGGCAAGTGCTGAGTCCAAGTGGGGGGGCCCACTTGGCAGTGGCATAATGGTACAGGGCCTGCGGCCAGCTGGAAATGGCAGGGGCCCCGGACCACCATGATAGTTTACAGGGAAAGCCTGGTTCCCCAACCGCTATATATATTGCTAATGGAAAGGGGCCCAGCTAGCACCAGGCCCCTTTCCAATAGATGCCAGCCCAGGGGAAGTGACTGATAATAAAATACTTATACTCACCTCTCTGGGGCTCAGCATCCTCTCCGGGGCTCTTCCGGCCGGTGACTGAGGTTACGCACATGCGTAATGACGTCAACAGACCCTACGTGACCGCTGAGATCCAATCACAGGCCCCAGCAGTGATGTCTGTGGTATGTGACCTCAGTCACCAGGCAGAAGAGGACCGTGGAAGATGTTAAAGACAGTCGGAAGGAGCGAGGATGCCCGGGAGAGGTGAGGCAAGGTGAGAGTAAGTGTTTGTTATTTTTAATGACTTCCCCTGGGCCTCTGATTATTATACTCTGGGGTCTGAGGTGACTCCAGAGTATAATAATAGCATCGGCTCTGGGGGGGCTCTTGGGAGCATATGATACCGTGTGGGGGCCGCTGTAGAGCATATGATACCGTGTGGGGGCCGCTGTGGAGCATATGATACCGTGTGGGGGCCGTTGTGGAGCATAAGATACCGTGTGGGGGCCGCTGTGGAGCATATGATACCGTGTGGGGGCCGCTGTGGAGCATATGATACCGTGTGGGGGCCGCTGTCGAGTGGCACTATTAACAATATCAGGCCCTGTTCACACAGTAGAATCTGGATCTGATTTTGAAGAGGCCGCAGATTCTTCCCTCATTCTGCCTCCTATTGAAACCAATTGGAGCAGGAAGCTGGAAAAAAAGTGTCCTGCTGGATCTTGCCGCAGATTCTGCAGCTGATTCGGAGGCCGCGGCTTGAGACTCCCCACTGGTTAGTCTCATTCATTTGGGCCTAATCAGCAGTGGAAAGCTGCAACAGAATGCTGATGTTCTGCACTGTGAGCCGTGGGGGCAGAAAATAAAGAGGAATCCTAAGCAGATGTCTGCCTCAAATTCCTCTTTACTTTCCGATGTCTGAACAGGTTGTACGTAATGGACTATAAAAGGGGCCCACACAAACCTGGAGTTGGCCCTTGCAGTGGCTTCTTTGCGCCTCTTTCTTCATGGGTTCAATACTTTTTCTCAGTGTGATTTCTCATTATTACACATAACTTAATGTATGGACATCGATGGTATGATTTCTTTGCCTGTGTGGATTGGATTGGTTGTTACTGACATCTGGTGAAAATTTCATATCAATTGCATCTTTAGAAATATATTTAGTTAGAAAATTACTGACATGTTCAATAGTTATTTCACCTGCTGTATGTATACAGGTCCTGTACCTTAGAGAGAACTCCTAATATTTTTTGCAATTTGCAGCATTGTGAATGATATAAAGCATTGTTCACATGCAGGTTCCTCTTATTTGATGGGGAAACAAATACCCAGCCCCAGGTGTAGAACTGTAGTTTACATAGGTATTCCCATTACAGTGAATGATGGTACATCTCAATGACATAATTTACTGATTAAGGTTTCCAGCCATCTGCGTTCTTTCTTCTACAAGATCGACAAGCATCCCTTCCATACAAACCTCTGTCCATTCAGACCCTGCACTAAGCAAAACACAGTATCAGTTACTTTGAAGCGTACCTACAATTATAAAACCACTTTTCATAATTGACTAGTACAGGCAAATATAATAAATTTTGTATTTGATGAGGCTTACTTAAAGGGGTTGTCCAGGCAAAAATGGAAAAAAAAAAAAATGGAAAAAAATTCATACAGACCTTTCCACGGTGCTCCAGTGCCTCCTTGTTCGGTCTAATCTTCTCGGTCCCGTGCTGACGTGTGGCAGAAGTCTCAGCCACACGTGACCGTTGAGGTCAATCAGCGGCGGGCATGTGATGTCACTACCTGTGACATCACGGGTCTCTTCCTTTGGCCAATCAGCGGCTTCAGTGAAACGCAGGAAGAGACCAGTGAGAAGCCGCTGGAGCAGAAGGACTGGAAAACTCCCCCGGTTGCCAGGCATTAAAAAAAAAAATGCCTGGATAAACTCTTTAAGGGAGGTTGTCACCAGAACGTAGCCCTGTGCAAATTAATGTTTTGGAGCAATGAAGGCATTGCTGATGGGTTCTGATGACAGACTTTATGGACACTTATTCCCTATCCACACTTACAGTGCCTTGCAAAAGTATTCATACCCCTTGAGTTTTTTCATATTTTGTCAACCTTTCAAAAAAAATGTATTTTATGCTAGGTTCACCCCTGCATTCAGGTTTCCGTTCGGGGGGGTCTGCTTGGGGACCCCCCGAATGGAAACCTAATCCGCTTGAAAAAGCGGTTACCCACTGAAACCCGCGGACCCCATAGACTATAATGGGGTCCGGTGGTGTTTCCACCCGAAAATGGCAAAAAAGCGGAGAGAAAAGCTTTTCTCTCTGCATTTTTTAAACTGGTTCGGGGACGGAAACCCCGAACAGAGACCGGGTGCAGGTGTGAACCCAGCCTTATTGAGATTTTAAGTGATAGACCAACACAAAGTAGCAGATAATTGTGTAATGGAAGGAAAATGATACACGGTTTTCAGACTTTTAATCAAATAAAAATCTGAAAAGTGTGATGTGCAAAAGTATTCAGCCCCCTGTACTCTGATACCCCTAAATAAGATCCAGTGCGCACAATTGCCTTCAGAAGTCACTTAATTAGTTAAGAGTCCAGGTGGGTGTAATTTAGTCTCAGTATAAATACACCTGTTCTGTGAAGGACTCTGTGGTTTGTTAGAGAACACTAGTGAACAAACAGCATCATGAAGACCAAGGAACTCACCAGATAGGTCAGAGATAAAGTTGTGGAGAAGTTTAAAGCAGGTTTAAGTGATAAAAACATATCCCAAGCTTTGATTAAAATTTTGAAAACCATGTATCATTTTCATTCTACTTCACAATTACAGTATGTGCTACTTTGTGTTGGTCTATCACTTAAAATTTCAATTAAATACATTTAAGTTTGTGGCTGTAAGGTGACAAAAGTGAAAAAGTTCAAGGAGTATGAATACTTTTGCAAGCCACTGTATTCCTTATCTGATCGCTGGGGGTTCCGACCGCCAAGTCCCGCAGTGTTCAGGAGGACCGAAAGTCCACCTAAAGCCTCCTTGTGAATGGAGCACCAGTTCACTTCTGTGAATGGGAATACCCCTTTAAGGAAGTTTTACTAATGGTTTCTTTCCATCTAGTCGCTACTTGGATGCCTTCAGTCAGTGCCAGTCACTTCAATGGTGCCCATTCACTTTAAAATACAATTAGAAGGGAGTCTATCAGGTCCAAAATGCTTTCCAAACTAATAATACAGTGTCCTGTAAGGGCCTTTAACAGGAGGAGAAATATAACTGTGTGGCCACAAACTAATGAAACAATGCAGAGATATTCATATATTTTTATGCATATGCAAATTTGTCTGCAAGTGAGTGGGGGAGGGTCTGAATTATCTACAGAGGATCACAATTGCTTTTTCTGGAGTCACGCTCCACTGCCATCCCTTAGGCGGTGAATGACATTTTCAGCCTCTGCTTGTGCCATGACTGTCTATAGGCAAATCGTACCTGCCCCAGTTTGAACTTTCAGGCTGATTTGGATATCTATAAAAAGATAAAAATCTCTGCATTGCATCATTGGTTTGTGGCCACAAAAGTTTGTTTCTGTTCCTGTACTGTTGGTTTAGGATGTATTTTGAACCTGACACATTCCTGTTAAACTTCTTACTCTTGGCAACAAAGCTTTCCCCAGTTCTGCACCTCCCTAAATCTTTGTCTGCCACTTCACCTGTGCTCTTCATTCTGTCAATGATCTAAGACTGACTTCCTTTAAGTTCTCTGAAATGTGTTAACCCAGACAATCAGATTCCTAATATCTATAGATTTCAGTGTACTCTAAAATGTATCCTTTTAGCCAGACCTATCACATTTTATAAACTGACGCAGTCTCCCCTGTACTCCATGCATTGTAATCCTCTTTATATGTGTGCACACAGAGATACTAGCTTGGCAACTACGTATATGTATTATGTTATTAAGTGTAATAAATGACTAGACCAGCATACAAATCACACACTTGTGTCACCGCATCATTGCGAGCTCTTGCAAGCAGGGCCCTTACTCCTATCGCCTGAACTATTTATTATTCTGTATTGTCCTATCCAGTTTGTACGTGAACCCTCTGATATTTAAAGTGCTGCAGAATATGTTGGTGCTATATAAGTAAAGATTAGTGTTATTACTAAACACTTCTACCTCGCCACTCCCCTCACGTGTAGAGAACTGGATATTCTTCTGCTGGCTACCAGCAAGCATCTAGTCACTGCTTTAATATCTAAAAAAAATCCCTGTAAAGTCACACTTCATCAATTGTATGTAAATAAAGCATCATCATTGAATAATATACATATATATATTGTCTAAATTTCTTATTTTGAAGTTGATGAATCACCACCTCCACCAACTCTTTGCATCCTACAATAGGTGCCGCTCCACTGATTCTGAGGCAGTTGGAATCATTTCTCTAGCCCCCACCATTCCTGACTAATAATTTGTTAGTTTCAGCTCAGTTATCCTCCCTCTGTTCAGGTGGGCGGTCCTGGGCTGGAGCAGAGCGACAAGGGACCACCCACCTGACAATAGAGCGCATAATTGTGCTGGAACTAACAGCACCGATTGCTCAGGAATGGCAGGGGCTAGAGAAAAAAAACTCCAACTGCCCCAGAATCAGTGGAGCGGCTCCTATTATAGGATGCAAAGAGTTAGTGGTAAAAGGTCCTCTTTAAAAGCAGAGACAGAGGCCTCTTAATAATTGTGACATATCTAGGGATATTTGTGAATCAGAAAGGAGCTGGAGTAGATTTCAGGTATTACTAAACGTAGTTTTCTGGCATAACTAAATCAGAAATCTATTGGGCAGTTATGACCCCACCCAATCCCCAGCATGAGTGATGAAAAATGGCTAAAATGGGAAATTTTTGGCACAAAATATGGCATGTGCTTTTTTCACCCTCATTTTTGTGCCCCATTGCTTTTATTTTCGGAGTCTGAAACCCACACAGACCTGATAGAGGGGCCGGTCTTACAGCTCAGCATCATCACTGGGCAGTGAGGAACGCCCCCTTGACAGTACATTTCCGTAGTCTTGTAAGGCCGGCCCTGCTAACGGTGCCATGATATCAGTGTTGAAACTTACGATTCAGATATTTCTGCAACCAGGGCAGATACCAGCAAAGATGATTGTGCTTAATTCAGCTTAATTCACTATTCGCTTCTCAGCGGGATATAACACCGCCAATGTTAGAGGACATGCAAAGTCCTTTTTAATTAGTGATCTAGAAAATACTGAATACTTGAAAACACAATGGATTCTCAATGCAGGGTTTCCACTCTAGTTTTGGTGCAGCTTTGGCCACCAGTCCAGCAAAATTTCCGTAACACGTTATTTTTTTTAATAAATAGGCAAATAACTTAACATAATGTTTTTCACTAATGATCAATGTGTACTGGATCTTCTATTGCTGTTATTATGTCTGTGGCTGTCTATGTCAATTTCATTACATTTTGCTTCCTTCTGTCCTTCAACTACACAGTTGTTCCTTAATGTAAGATGCATCCAGACCTCTCTCCTCATCTGCACACTGAAGAATGCAATGTGATCATTAATTTGCTGAAGCAATGCCACCTAGACGTAAGTGTGCCTTTAAATGTAAAGAAGGGTCTAAGGAGGATGGATGAAAGAACAGTACTGGGCATTAACCATTAGGGTAACCACTGTTACCCACTGTTTCCACCTCCCATTGTCTTCAATGGGAGACAGAGATCGCAGAAGGACATGGAAAAAAAGAAGCGTCCTGCTCGATCTTCCGCCTGCGGCTCGAGACGCCCTCAGATTAGGCCCATTCATCCGGGCCTAATCAGGAGTGGGATGCCGCGACGGAATGCTGATGCACTGCATCAGCATCCCATTGCGGCTAGACTGCGGCAAAAATTCCAGCAGCAGAAAATGAAGAAAATTCCTCTTCATTTTCCTCCATGTGAACACAGCCTTAGGGTCCTTTCACATTGTTTTTTACATCAGTTTAACTGATCAGTTGAATGGATCTGTTATTTTAATAAAAAATTGATGCAAACTGATGTCAATTCATGCATCAAAAAAACGGATCCGTTAACGGATGTGCAACTGTTTGCATCACTTTTTTGATAAAAAAAACGGATCAGTTTTTTAAGTTTACCTTTGCCCCCCCCCCCCCCCCCACCGGTGCTTCAGGCTAGGTTCACATCTGCGCTCGGGTTTCCATTTGGGGGGAAGCATTGGGAAACCTACGGACCCCATAGACTATAATGGGGTGCACGTGGTTTCCGTTAGGTTTCCGCCCGAAAAGGGCGAAAAATGCGGGGAGAAAAAGTGCTGCTTGCAGGATTTTTCTCTCCGCATGAATAATGGGAAACAGAATCCCCGTATGGAGTGGCAAGCACTGATGTTAACGGAGCCTCACCTAATACCATCAGGGGTAAGTAGCACGGAGGGGGGTGGGGGGCAGCCATAAGGGATTGTTTGCCCCTCCACACGTGTGCTACCCCCCACCCCTATTGGTATTAGGTGAGGCTCGGTTCCCCCCACCCCTGGTCCCAGCATCAATGATCCTGCCATTATGACCCTCTTAGACAAATGGCTGACACCCCTCTCCCACCTCTCACCTCCTGAATGTCTCCAGTGCCATCCTAGTCCTATCTTCTCCTCTCCTGCCACCAGTGGGCGGCACTCATGGCAGGGGACGAGAAGATAGGACTGGGGTGGCACTGGAGATTTTCAGGAGCCGGAGACATTCAGGAGGTGAGAGGTGGGAGAGGGGCGTCAGCCATTTCTTTAAGAGGGTCACAATGGCAGGATCATTCACGCTGGGACCAGGGAAGGAAGGGGCGGCCATTTCAGCTAGGACGGGGTTGGGGCTTACCTTATGGAGATTTGGCTTCTCCTTCTTCTAAGACCCTGCTGTGCGGTTTCAGCGCAATAAAGAGGGGCGGAGTTGTGGCTAATGGGGGAGGGTTCCCTCTTTAGGGGATGAGCTGAAGCCATAATGGAATGCTGTAAGTGGCTGCAAATCGCTTGCATCCATTTACATAAGGAAATATAGTAAATTGAAAATGAACTGTCGCAGATCTGTTGTTGTTAAAGGACAGAAAAGCGTGGTAGTACAGGGGCATTAAAAGACCATAACGGATTTATTTATTTTTTTAATGGGAGGCAATGGGTCCGCTGACTGACACGTTTTTATAAGGTAAACAGCTATAAAAACGTATCAGTCAGGCGGACCACTCTTATAATGAGAATTGCATCAGCATTCTAGGCCTTGAAGTGAAAACAGTGTAGATATTTAATTTACTATATGCAAGGTTTCAGCACATTGAGGGGAGGGAGGATTTGTTAATGCTGACATTTTGTATGCCAGTCTTAATTCCCCCACTGGTGTGATATTCCCCTGAATTAAGAAGTTCCAGCCTCTTAATAATTCTGAGTGCACCAGAATTGTAATCTTCCAGTTATAAGTTATGATGCAGTGAACTCCTGAACGACCAAAGCACTATTGTCCTGAACTCACAGCTTTATGTCATTTCAGTACAGTAGTGCTTTGGCCGTTTGCTGCATCATAACATGGGCAATATGAATTAACGCTAAGCAAATTTAAGTTCTCATGCACACAACATAAATTTCTAAGAGGAATAAAAAAGAAACAGCACATCAAAGCACAAAGAAATTATGTATGTACTAAAACAGTCAGGTTATTCTTCCTAGTCCTTATTTTAGTATATTACCACCATGAATGTCTCCCTGTAAAAGGAAGGGATTCAAATAATTCTTTTATCATTTCAGAACAAATTTATGAAATATTTTGGACAATGCAATGATATTGACCGTGAGATGAGAAAGTGCCTAAGGAAAGAGGTGAGATTGTTTTTTGAAGCGTAAATGTCCTTCCTCTCGATAACTGTACTTGCTGTAGTAACCATAAAACGTAAGGAACTGGTAGGGAAAATTGTTTCCTCGTATATAGAAAAAGAACTCTAGCAATGAGTCCTCTGTTGGAAAAGTGCTTCATGCTGCCATTTACAACAGCTTAGTTTAAGTGGACTTGTACAGTTTCAGCAATTCCCTTTAGTTGAAAGGGGTCTCTGTTACTACCTCCCCCCAACCATTAATATATCACTGGATGTTTCACTGCTAAAATGCCGCTGCCTTTTTACATCCCAATTACTGAGTCAATTCGACATTACAACGTAAAAAGGCGTAAACAGATACAGCCGCAGTTAGTGATGCCGCCAATCTGGTGTCTTTAACCCCATAGATGCCAAGGTCAAAAGTACTTAAAAAAAAAAAATTCAATTATGTAAAATAATAATAAAAAAACAATATATGTTTGGTATTGCCACGTCCATAACAGCCTATACAATAAAATGAAAACATTATGGTGCTCGGTGAACATTGTGAAAAAAAGAAACCACTGAAAGTTATGTTTTTTTTGCCATCTTGCCTCACAAAATATTTCATATTTACTACAAAATTATACCAATAAAACGCACAGCTTGTACTGCATAGTAAGCCCTCAACCAGCACGGTCAACAGAAAAATATAAATGTTACGCCTTTCAGAAGATGGTGATGTAAAAATAATTGATTCTTTTTCCCAAATGGGTATCACAGTAATCAGACTGACCCATAGAATAAAAGGTATGCTTATGCTGTATGGTGAACAGCAAAAAAAATGTAAATGTTAAAATGCAATCCACCCAGAAAGGGTTAATAAAATGTAGTCAATGAGTTATAGACCCCCCAGAATGGGGTCTTTACAAATTGCATCTTACCCTGCAAAAAAGAAAGCCCTCATATGTCTACATCACCAGAAAAAAAAAAAAAAGATTGTAGAATGCAACAACAAAAAACTCCCAGGGCAAAAACTGCAACAGGAAGGGGAATGTGTTAACTGTGCTAGCATATATCAGGGCAAACCCCAGATTTAGAGATTACAAGGAGAAAAAAAGACACCAGAAGTGACCTCCAGAATGCCCTCCAACTCTAGGAGCTAGTGGGAAAATAATGGTGAATTTGGTGTACTCCATGTACTCTGCACAGCTTACATATTCACTTTTCACCATCATTCAAATCTAGACCCCTTGATAAATTGTTTGAGAACCCCTGAAATGCAAGTAGAATCTCAATCCCGTGTCCCAATTTTGTAAACTACACCCCTGAAGGAATTTATTCAGTTTTTAGTGAGAATTTTTAACCTCCGCATACTGATTTATTTTCACGAAATAAATGCGCAGCTGATGGTAAAAAGTTAAAATTGCAATTTTTCCAGAAATAATGTCATTTCATTGTGCGATATGTTGTGTCCAGCTTGTGTCAGAGATGAACACTCCAAAGGCTGTTTTTACCAGGGATAATCCGCTTAACAGATTTTGAAGTGTGTGTCTCTGCTGACACAAGCTGTGCGCAACATATTGGGCACTGAAATGGCGTATCGCTGGAAAAATTACTTTTCTAGAAACTAAATTAATGCAACACTTAGGTTAAAAATGCATGTTATGCCCTTTGATACATTCTTTGAGGGGCGTAGTTTACAAAATGGGGTAATTTCTTTAGGATTTCTCTTTAATGCCACCTCCAGGATTCTGCAAAGCAACATTGTGTCTAAAAACCAGTCCTCTAAATCTACACTCATAAAAACAAAAAGCATTATGCTACTTCCCTTCTTAGCCCTGCTTTTCCCAAACAGCAGTTTCTGCCCACATATACAACTATTATATACCGGGATAACCTGCTTAAAAGTTTTAGGGGAGTGTGTCACTGACGACACAAAAAAGTGTGCACAACATATTGGCCACTGAAATGGCATATTTCTTTAAAAATTTCAATTTTCACTTTACACATTAATTTCAGGAATCACTCTTGGGCTCAAAATACTGACTATACCCCTTGATAAATTGTTGAGTGGTACAGTTTGTAAAATGGGGTTAGTTTTGGGGTCAATTTAATAAACTTTATTTTCTCAAATCCTCTGCAAATGCTCGACAATGCAGTGTAAATGACAAATTAGGCCTTAAATGCACTTGGTGCTCTGTACTTCTGACCCCGTTGTATCTTCAGGCAACAGATTGGGACCATGTGTAGGGTATTGCCAAAATTAGGAAACAGAGAATAATAATTGGAGCGCTGACTATTCTCAGTGCCAAAAACTGGGCATGATTTATTGGCCATTGAAATAGTATATAAGTGAGAAAATTCGGATTTTCATTTTGCACTGTTCTCTGTGCATTTGTTTTTGGAAAGCATCTTTGGGATCCAAAAGATCACTATACCCCTTGATAAATTTTTTGAGGGGTGGTTTCCAAAATGAGGTTACTTCTTGGTACATTCCACTGCACTGGCACCTTAGAGGCTCTGCAAATGCATCATGGTACCGAAAAATGATTCTGCCCTCCAAAGGCCTAATGGCACTCCTCACCTTCTGTGCCTTGCTGTGGGCTCAAACAGCAGTTTTCATCCACATGTGGGGTATTTCTGTGTTTGGGGGAAATTGGGCATCAAATTGTGGGGTGCGTTTTCTCCTTTAAACTCTTGTAAAAATCAAAAATGCATTTTTAAAGCAACGTTTTATTGGGGAAAAAAGTAATTTTTCATTTTCACGACCCAATGTTAATAAAATCTGTGAGCTTTGGGGTCAAAATGCTCACTATATCCCTTAATAAATTCCTTAAGGCACGTAGTGTACAAAATAGGGTCACTATTTGAGGTGTTCTACTGACACTTTAGGGGCTTTGCAAATGAGATATGGCATCCTAAAACTATTACTGCAAAACCTGTCCTCCAAAAGCCAAATAGCGATCTTTACATTCTGAGCTCCACCATGTACACACATAGCAGATTACGACCACATTGCCATGTTGAGGAGAAATTGTGTAAAACTGTGGGTTGCATTTTCTCCTTAACTTGTTGTGAAAATGAGTAGTTTGGGGCTAAAGCAACATTTTAATCAGAAAAAAAGTAATTTTTCATTTTTATGTTCAAATGCTAATAAAATATGTGAAACTGGTGGGGTTAAAATGTACATTATAGCCCTTGATAAATTTCTTGAGGGGTATAGTTTCCAAAATGGGGTTACTTTTGGGGAATTTTTATTGCACTGGAACATATGAGCTCTGCGAATGAGACATGGCTTTCAAAAACTAATCCAGCAAAATCTGCTCTTCAAAAGCTCAGTTGCATTCCATCCCTTTGGTGCACTGCTGTGTGCCCAGACATTAGTTTACATCCACACATGGGATTTTGCTGTACTCAGAAGAAACTGCATAACAAAATGAGTGATGCATTTTGTCCGTTAACCCTTTGTGAATGTGTAAATGTTAGGGCTTAATGAACGCATTATTGAAAAAAAAAATGAAATGTCTAAATTTCACCTCCATATTGTTTTAATTCCTGTGAAATGCTTAAAAGGGTTAACAAACTTCAAAATGCTATTTTGAATTACTTGAGGGGTGCAGTTTTGAAAATGGGGTGATTTATGGGTGGTTTCTAATATATAGACTTTTAAAATACCCTTCAGAACTGAAGGGATCCCTAAAAAATGGGTTTGGGAAATTTTCTTGTAAATTTGGAAAATCGCTGTAAAACTTGTAAGCTTTCAAATGTCCAAAATAAATTCAAGGACAATTAAAAGATGATGCGAATTTAAAGCAGAGATATGGCAGATAATATTTATTAATGTATTTGGGTGGTATGACTGTCTGAAAAGCAGAGCATTTAACATTATGAAAATTGCTAATTTTTCCAAATGAAAAAAAAAATATCAGTTTACCAATAACATGAAGTACAATGTGTCACGAAATTTATATTGGTTACATTACCCATCATATGTTTAAGTTGAAGAGTCCCAAAGTTATTATCACATAAAGTGACACCTGTCAGATTTGAAAAATGAGGCTGTGCCTGTAAGATGTTTTTAGGCCACGTCATTAAAGGGTTAATGGGGCTGAATTGCAGGACCAGACTCAGCCAATAGACCAATATGGCAGTTATTGTTCATTATCACTACCACTCCTGTTTAACTATGATTTGATTTTTTTTGTCTTTCAGTATGAGGACAAGAGAGCTGAAAGCCGTGCTAGATCAGAAAGGTTTAAAGAGAAACTGTTAGAGGCCAATAAAGCTTGAAATTGAGAGATGACCCTCACTTGCCAAACCTCCAGGGAACTGTTGCTCTCCTAAAACCTTTCCAAGAATGCTTTGTATTTATTGAACTGCCAAAATAAAACAGCCTTCTTGTTTTTTTTTCCAGATAATTGTTACATTTTTCTATAATGTTTCATTTTTAAAAAAACAAAAACAAAAAAACACATTTCACAGGATGAGAACAACGGACATTAAAATGACAGATGCAGACAGAGCCCCCTACTACGAGTGTCCGTTTGCATTCGTCGCAATGTAAAAAGCATGAC
This sequence comes from Leptodactylus fallax, assembly GCA_947044405.1. NCBI lineage: Eukaryota > Metazoa > Chordata > Amphibia > Anura > Leptodactylidae > Leptodactylus > Leptodactylus fallax. The sequence goes on from CAMRHE010000088.1 coordinate 4,933,630, forward strand.
TGAAGAAAAAGTGCTGCATGCAGACGGTAGTACTATTACAGCGGATGTCAGGTATTTAAATTGCAAATTTAAACTTTTAATGGCCTAATTCAAAAAACATTTTTTATTCTGGACAACCCCTCTAAGAGTGCGAAGTCTACGATGCCCTAATCCTGCTTTAACCCCAGAAGCATGTACATCACCAAGGCTCAGCAAAGGGATAGAGCCCCCATCGCAATATGGTCTCTAATACCTGACCTCACCACAGTTGTGGGGAATACATAGAAGTTGCAGGGGGGAGAGGTAGGCTAGGTGGACCTGGACAGATAGGGGCATATAGTAAAGATTACAGGAGGAGAAAAAAACCTGACCCCTTATCTTGCCGTAAAGGGATTAGAGAGATAAAAAATCTATAAAAATATTTTTCCTGTACAGTAAACACCGTAGCGGGAAAAAAAAATCAAAAGTTCCAAACCGCCGTTTTTTTCACTGTTTCGCTTCTGATTTTGAATTTGAATAAAAAATCATCAAAGCAATAGCAGTTCTCCAAAATAGTATAATTAAAAAGTACACCTGGAGCTGCAAAAAAAGACACCCGATGCATCCCTGTGCACGGAAGTATAAAAAAGTTATGGGTGTTAGAATATGGCAACTTTTAGAAAAAAACATTTTTGCACAGTTTTGGATTTTTGTTAAGGGGTTAAAATGTAAATAAGACCATATAAATTTGGTATCCCCGGAATCATACCGAAACATAGAATACAGGTGGTATGTCATTTTGGCTGCACAGTGAACGCCGTAAAAAAAAAACTCTAGGCAGACATGCCATTAATACCAACAACTCATGTACAAATGGATGTTCAGGCATTCAAACTATTAAATCTCTAAGAGATGAGACAAAAGTAACTCAACAACCAATTTACATTTCTGCATAGCAACTGGAGGTTTTCAGACAAAAAAAAAATACAAACCTTAGGACTTTATACATATCTAACTAATGCTTTTTTATGGAAGAGCTTTAGGCCATGTTAAGACGTGGAATTACAGTGGATTTATAAGACAAGACATATACATAGGGCCCCCTTGAACTTTTCAACCTTTTGCCACATTTCAGGCTTCAAACATAAGGATATAAAATTTTAATTTTTTTAGTGAAGAATCAACAAGTGGGACACAATTGTGAAGTGGAACGAAATTTATTGGTTATTTTAAACTTTTGTAAAAAATAAAAAAACTGAAAAGTGGGGCGTGCAATATTACTCGCCCCTTTACTTTCAGTGCAGCAAACTCACTCCAGAAGTTCAGTGAGGATCTCTGAATGATCCAATGTTGTTCTAAATGACTGATTATGATAAATATAATCCACCTGTGTGTAATCAAGTCTCCGTATAAATGCACCTGTTCTGTGATAGTCTCAGGGTTCTGTTTAAAGCGCAGAGAGCATCATGAAGACCAAGCAACTCATCACCCTGAACACACCATCCCCACTGTCAAACATGGTGGTGGCAGCATCATGGTTTGGGCCTGCTTTTCTTCAGCAGGGACAGGGAAGAGGGTTAAAATTGATGGGAAGATGGACGGAGCCAAATACAGGACCATTCTGGAAGAAAACCTGTTGGAGTCTGCAAAAGACCTGAGATTGGGACGGAGATTTATCTTCCAACAAGACAATGATCCCAAACATAAAGCAAAATCTACAATGGAATGGTTCACAAATAAACATATCCAGGTGTTAGAATGGCCAAGTCAAAGTCCAGACCTGAATCCAATCGAGAATCTGTGGAAAGAGCTGAAAACTGCTGTTCACAAACGCTCTCTATCCAACCTCACTGAGCTCGAGCTGTTTACCAAGTAAGAATGGGCAAGAATTTCAGTCTCTCGATGTGCAAAACTGATAGAGACATACCCCAAGCGAATTGCAGCTGTAATCGCAGCAAAAGGTGGCGCTACAAAGTATTAACTTAAGGGGGCCGAATAATATTGCACGCCCCACTTTTCAGTTTTTTATTTTTTACAAAAGTTTAAAATATCCAATAAATTTCGTTCCACTTGTTGATTCTTCACCAAAAAATTAAAATTTTATATCCTTATGTTTGAAGCCTGAAATGTGGCAAAAGGTTGAAAAGTTCAAGTGGGCCGAATACTTTCGCAAGGCACTGTATATGTAGAAGATAAAATTGTGCAAACTGTTTTTTGTTTTATTTTTTTAATTTAAATAGTGACATGACCATGTATGTGCTGAATTGTGGATTTCCAACATGTATTTTTACACATAGGGTTAAAAAGGGTAGGGGACTAATTGAGCGCTGCTGTACCCAGATGGAATATGCAGAAACTGCAATAATGAGTAGAAGAACAGTCGTGGCTCCAATAGCTTTTATTCCAGTAAAAAGGCAACGCTTTTCGACACTAACAGTGTGTCTTCATCATAATAAATGACATAGACATACATATAAATAAATACATAAATATGAGTATATAAAAAAGCATAAACATAAAATCCAGTAGTCGAATAAATAAGTCAATGGATATAAAACAAATAAAATACAAAATATGGTCGCCATATATTGGTGTGACATAAAATGTCTACAGAAATTATGCATAAGTACCTCATTAATTCATTATTAATCAGTCGTATGAGATGGTAATACATAAAGGTTAGAGTACAGCTACCAGCTACGATTCGGGGGATACATATGAGAAAACAAGCAGTGATAGGTTAAGCGGGATAGAGTAGAGCAACTATGGTAGTGGTGATGATCAGATGTGGTAAGATAGTGATATTTCTTATAGAGTAGTGGTAACAATAGCTTCTCCCATTACCACTACCACAGTTGCTCTACTCTATCCCGCTTAACCTATCACTGCTTGTCTTCTCATATGTATCCCCCGAATCATAGCTGGTAGCTGTACTATAACCTTGATGTATTACCATCTCATACGACTGATTATGAATAAGTCCCTCATTAATTAATTAATTTCTGTAGACATTTTATGTCACACCAATATATGGCGACCATATTTTGTATTTTATACCCATTGACTTATTTATTTGACTACTGGATTTTATGTTTATGCTTCTTTTTATATACTCATATATGTATGTATTTATTTATATGTATGTCTATATATGTATATTTATATGTATGTCATTTATTACTCAGTTAGCCTGATGAAGACACACTGTTAGTGTCGATACACGTTGCCTTTTTACTGGAATAAAAGCTATTGGAACCACGACTGTTGTTCTACTCATTATTGCAGTTTCTGCATATTCCATCTGGGTACAGCAGCGCTCAATTAGTCCCCTACCCTTTTTAACCCTATGTGTATATGTACTTTTGCCACTTACTTTCTGTCAAGTGGTCCTGGGGCGAGCTGCAGCTTACAACACCCACCACAAGGAACATTTCAGTTACCCCTAGGCTATCGCCAATACCCCACCGAGGGTTTGTACTGCATATTTCGGAGGCGCCATTCTGGGTATCTGTGTACGCACACTTTTACCTTTATTATTCAACATGTATTTTAGCAATTTGGATTCACTGAGGGAAATTCAACATACTTAAAGGGGTTTTCTGGGCTAAAAATATTAATGACCTATTTTAAAGAGTACCTTTCACCTCCTCCAACAAGTTGATCTCCACTGGTTCCACTTGTTGCTCAGGAATGGTGGTGGATAGAGAGGAAATTCCAACTGTACTGGAATCAGTGGAGCGGCGACTATTAACAGATGCTAACAACTAGAAATGGTGGCGGTGGTGAAAAGTCCTCTTTAAAGATAGGTAACTAATATCAGAACAGCTGTCTCCTTCGTGCTACATTCTCTAAATTGTAGCTTCTGAGAACAGCTGATCGATGGGGGTTTCAGGTGTTGGACCCCACTAATCTGATATTGGTGATCTATCCCCTTCAGGCAAATGTCACTGGATAGAGATGCTATCCCTATACACAATAGATTACCTACTGTATGGCCAGATAGTAAGGGAAAGAGTTTTATTAAGGTGATAAATTGTCATTGTGGCACAATCCCTTACTAATGCTTGTCTGAGATTATGAAAAAAATGTTTTTGTTGTGTTTTGCGATAGTGGCCACAGCACATTGACAATGGTGGCATAGTTTCTAGAGAAAAAAAAAATAGATTTGTGTTTGCCTGAAGTTTTTTTCTAATTATACTTAGTATTCTCTACAAATGTCTGTCTTTGCAGGCCCAATTTACAATTTCACAGTAGTCAGAGATGAATGTGTCATACATTATGTCTAGGGCTCGCAGCAAAACAAAAGAACATAAATACCGATAAATGGAAATACTAAAAGACGGCTCAGCATCATTGAAGAATGTAGTGGAATTCTACCGCACTTTAGACGTTTATTCCCATAGCAACTAATCCCACTCATAATGCATAGACATTTCATTTTAGAAAATGTATAAAGTATGTAATAAGTAACTGAAGGTGCGTTAAAGGGTTGTCTGGGTTAGAAAAAAAAGTTTTAAATGCTCTATTAAAGAGGGTTATAAATGAACAGATGGACATCCCTTATTTATTAACCAGAGCAGTTTCCTAGTAAAAATGTACTGCTTGGCTACTAGGAAAGAACACACCAGATGAATTCATAAGGAGAGTGCTCCCCCCAAAGACTGACAGGCTGCTGTGTATACCTGCATACACAGCAGCCTGTCAGGGGTAGGGGAACACTTACCAATATACCAGACACTTAGGCCCATGTTTCTTAACAGGCAAAGTAAACTTTCAGAAAGGTAGTGTTAAACTACACCAGATTTATCATAGTGGCTGATGCTGGATAATAAAATCTGGTGCATCTAGTCTACAATTTTATCTATTACAATCTATTAGTGGCCTTACTTTTTGCCAGAATCTTACTTCACATTTCCATGTGAAACCACGGCTTTTTTCCATTAAGCAAGCTCCCTTTTTGAGCAAGTGGAAAAAATTTGGTCCAAAACGAGAAGCATGCACCAAAATGTGCAAATTAACACGAGTTTTCAGCATTTCTAGTAGCCAAATGGCACAACATTTTTTGTGCTGTTTGGTTACTAGTATTACAGACCTATAGCAGTAATATCATATGATGCTCTTATACAAAGCAGCATATTAAAACTTAAATATCCACATTTATTATGCTATTATAAGATGGGGAAACAGCCCTCATGTTGTGAATGTACCCGTTTCTGTAAGTTTTTTTTTTTTTTATTATAAACTGACATTTGGTTGTTTGGCCACAAGAGGCCACTGTTACCTCAGAAATGGGAAGGACTGTAATTCTGTAATTCCCTGGAGTAGTGACGTGGAGACCCTGTTCTGTAGAGGTGGAGCTAGAAGAAGGAGCAGAGTGTGTGTGGCAGCCATCTTGGGAGTGTGCTTTGAGCTGTAGAAGGATTCCTAAGGGATCAGAAATATAGCAAGGTGAAGCTGAAGCAGAGACTGTTCCAGGGTTTGTTCAGACAGCATCCTGAAGGTGAAGATTGCTATCAAGAACCCAGCTGAGAAGTGGCTCTGTCAGTGAGACCGCAGGTTTTCTGGATGAGCCCCGCTTTCAGCTGTTCCAGACAAAGGCTAAAGGTACCCAACAGACCCGGGTCAGTGAGAGAAGTAATCGTGCACGCACCGCATTACGTTTTTGGCACCAAATTGCTTGGGACTGAGTACAAGCCTGTAGTTAGACTAGTTAGGCATACTCAACTTCACAAGCCACACTACTGGTGAATTATCTACCTATACGGTAGTAAGGACTAAAGACTCAGAATTCTATAGAGTTGTAACTCTGAGAGGAGCTTCTAAGGAAGTCTGGAAGCGACATTTTATGCAATTTCATATTTCTTTGACTTGCAAGCGGACCTACTATTATTTTTACTTTGTTTGGGGGGAATAGGGGTGTTTTGATAAGTTTGTAAGCTCTTGTGTTATACCGCCAGTGCCCCTATCACACTCACTGAATTGTTCCTGTGACTAGGGTGATAAAAAGTTTCCAAGCGGCTGGTTAGTTGCAGCCTGCAGATAGGTAAAAGCTTGGAGTATATTTGAGGGCACCATGCTGTACAACACCAGGGCTTCAGTTTACTGGCTGAGTGTATGTAAATAGTTGGAAGTGTTCTTTTTGGTAAAGGGGTGTTACTACACAAAGTAAAATCTTGTTTTTACTAAATTGATTTGGAGTCGCTTCCTTTGTTTGTGACTTCGCTGTATCCTGGGGAGCCCACCCCGGTACATGACTTACACTATTATGAAAATGAGATAATCCCTTTAAACCAAAATTCCCTGATAGATTTTCTGAATTAAGCAGTGTTTTAAAGGGGTTAATTCTTTTTAACCCCTGAGCAAGTTGTTTTCCCAGGGATCCAGTGGAGAGTCTCTGTTCAGGTCCCTGGTCTTTTTGACATATGGCCTGAACATGAGCATGTGGCTGACGCACTTGTGCACAGGCAGAAGGTAAACAAGACTGGGACCCAAATGGAGACTCTCCGCTAGATTCTTAGCCAAAACAGACAGGTGCATATGCCCTGTTTGTTTTTTTTTTGTTTTTTTTATTTCAAGTCTCCCCAAGGGTTAAAAAAATGAACTAGAACACTCCTTTAATATAACTTAATAGTGCAGATACATGACACGAAAGGCAACCAAAGTGATGGAGAACCTTTCAGCACAATGTTCAACTGAAAACAGGTAGATAATCTTGCACCTTCAATAACAGATAATGTAGTGTAAAATATTGATGTTGTCATGTGTTCCTCCAGGTATATAATAGTTTTCCAGCATTTTCTTAGCATTTAGCCTAGTGTGTATGGTCAACCACAGTCCATGGATCGGGTGAATATGAATCCGGATTGTCCGCTATAGTTTTGCTACCCTGACTAGGCAGACTGCCCTATAGAGAGGCATCTGCTCTAGCTTTCTTTCTTTCACTGCCTATTGTTTTTACAGCTCTGTTCTTATATTTCTAAAAAACACCCTAGAAGATTTCCCAGTGGGATTTTTTTTGTCTATTATTTAGTTGGATAAAAGCAAAACAGCAGAATGCATGAAAAGAAGACCCCGGAGAGAGTCAACTCCACCTGCAATTAACCATCTTTAGTTAGGTAATTGTGAACTGAAATTGGACTCTCAGATGTTATTCTCCCGGGCAACGCAAAATTAGAAATCACAGCCCCTTGTAGTCTTATTCTGGCACAAGATGTAAAACACAATCCTCTGAACGCTTCTCATCCCTGGGATGTACACAAACTGAAAAGAAATTGCTCATCCTAGATGGGGAAATAACTGTAGTTAGCTTTAGAGGTTTGGATATTTAGGTAATTGCAGAAGTATTGATATCTCTGTGAGATGCCAGTGAGCATATCCTTGTAACAGGTGTAGACTTTACACCCACAGGGGTATTATTGAGTACTAGTAATTAAAGTTTTATCATGTAGTCACCTGAAATAGAGACAATACAGACCCTTCTCCCATAGGAACACGTGTGCAAGAAAATGAGAACTGAAAAAGAAACAAGGTTGTACTGTCGCAGCTGTCTCTACAATTCATTGTTTTGCTTGTTCTATAAACACTATATTAAATCGTTTTGTTAATGTTTCAGACTCATGGGCAGGACATTGCCAGATTAACAGATTTTTCATAGTGCTGGGTATTTTTGAAATTCATGAAAATCAAATTTATAGGAAGAAACTAAATATCAGAAGTTAATATGACATCCTCCTATTCAATTGTGCATTTTCTTTTTCATATTGCAATCCCAATTGATTACAGCAGGAAGAGAATAGCTTTAAAGAAAACAGTAGGATTTAGGTTTCTGTCTGGGTGGAAGTTTTCTGAAGTAGAAATTTTACTCATTTCAAAGCAAATTTCTACAGAATTTAAAAAGGACCTTTAACTATCTCCGCCATGTCCAGCTCTTTACATCATTTAATAGCTGCTACTCCACTGATTCTGGCACAGTTGTAATTTTTTGTCTAGCCCTCACTGTTCCAGAGCAATCAATGCTGTTATTTTTGGTACCTATATAGAATCTGTATGGTCAGGAGGGTGGTGTCAGGCAGGAGCAGACAAGTGGTGTGATTCTGAGCTCTGGCTGCCTCTGATTGGAGCCCTGAATCGCAACTCCCTCCTGACACCGCCCTTCTGACCTTACAGAGCTTAAATAACACATCAGGTACCAAAACTAACTGTGCTTGTTGCTTGGGAATGGTGGGGCTAGAGAAAAAATTCCAAATGTACTGAAATCAGTGGTGCCTATTAACAGATTCTAAGAACTAGAATTTAACAGACCTTACACCAAAAAAAAAAAAACCTCTCACCTAAAGATTATGTCACTCCATGGGACCCTTATTTCTGGTGTTCACTGGGGAGCCTTATCAAACCAAAGCTTCACCAAAGGGTATATTATACTCATTTCTGACAATTATTCTTCTCCATTATGCTTGACCATGCAAGACCATAAGGAATTCTGGAAAGTCAAGAGCTTGGTTAAAATAATTAAATTGTGTGTGAATTATACCTTGGATAAGGTCAGATTGGCTTCTGGCTTTTAGATTTTTACTATCCAACCTTATCCAAGATATATTTGACACACAATTTAACTATTTGGGAAGAATGCTGATTTTATAGCCAAAAGAGATGCCATGCAGTGGTGGATAAGAATCCAAGTACTTAGAGGTACATATGAAGAAAATGTCTGTTTATTAAAATCTTACAGTAATTTGATCTGAAGTAAATGCGGCAAGATGTCTTGCAGATTGTGACTATTGGTATCAACCCTAGTTGGCACCTCTATTATGCTCAGTAAACATTCATCTACTGTAATGTTAAACACAGAAGATGTTGATATGTTTGCAATCTCTAAATGATCTGAAAAAAAAAATTCTTACAACATGTTCTATTTCTTGGCAGATACTTATCACATCAGTTTTTCAGGCAAACAATGTTTAGATGTTATCTGCACTTTTGCTTTGTCTGCACCTGTATAGTGAAGTCATCAGTTAGGCCACTTCAATAGCTGCTTTCTGGTACCTTAGATATCTTTCAAACAGGATTTTTATTTATTTATATTTTTAACTTCACTTAATCTATAAATTAAGATGGAACTGCAGGTTAACTCCTTCCTACCGCAGCCATTTTTTTGATTTCTGTTTTTTACTCCCCACCTTCCAAAAGCCATAGACTTTTTTATTTTTCTGTTCACATAGCCAAATGAGAGCTTCATTTTTGTCGGACAAATTGTACGTAATGGTACCATTTATTATTCTGCACGACGTACTGGAAGCTGGAAAAAAATTTCCGAATGAGGTGGAATTAGAGAAAAACTGCATTTGCGTTACTTTTTTATGGGCTTCGTTTGTACAGTGTTCACTTTACAGCCATAATGACATGTCACCTGTATTCTGTGGGTTGGTATGATTACAGCAATATCAAATTTATATGGTTTCTTTTACATTTTAACCACTTTAAAAAAAATCCAAAATCTTGCAAAAAAAACCCCAGAAAACTCTTAGAGTTGCCATATTCTGACACACATAACTTTTTTATATTTCTGTATACAGGCATAATGCATAAGGCATTTTTTTTTTGTACTTTTTATTTATACCATTTTGATGAATGTTTATTGTTTTGATCGCTTTTTATTTAAATTTTAGGAGGGAAAATAGCAAAAAAAACAAAACAGCGGTTTGGCTCATTTGATTTTTTTTTTTCTTGCTACGGCGTTCACTGTATGGAAAAATATTTTTATAAGTTTGTAGACTGGGCATTTTCAGATACAGGGATACCTAATGTCTATGTGTTTCACTTAATTTATTTTTATATGTGTTCTAGAGAAAGGTGGATGAATTGAATTCTTAATTTTTTTTTTTAATTTTATTTTTAGACCTCCTAGGGGTCTTGAAACCTAGGTAGTCTTTTCACTAATTCAATACACTGCAATGTTTTGACCAAGGCATTGGGGGGGGGGGGGGGGGTTAATGCCTGTGATCAGTGTGGTCATTGCCACTGTGTGTAATACAGCAGAAATTCAGTGGAACTGGCGTTCCTGTGCATCTGCCATATTTAAATACCTGACATCTGCCATAATAGTACGGATGTTGGGAAAGCGTTAAAGGGTATGTGAGTTTTCATGAAAAGTTGAAGTATGTGCAGGGCAATCTGCTATCTGACTGTATAAGCCTTCATACATGATGTCCTATCAGTTTTTTCTGCTGTGAATATCCCCATTATGGCTGCAGCACATTTACATTTGTCTGTCAGGCTGTGGGTGTGTACAATTAGGAGCAGTCTGTCACCCTCCCCTATCCATTACTACTACTACTACTGGTGTATTTACATGTAATTCTGCCAGTAGTAACTGTAAAAAAGCAAATAGCTGAGAAAAGCTCAAGTGACTATAATATAGGAGATCCAGGAACACTGAACTGCAAATATAAAGCATGATGCTGCTGAAAACACCCTGGCCACAGACAAAAAACTCTATGAGCACTGTCAGGAAAGCTGCTTGCTGTTTGTGAATATTATCTCATGAGTACCTAGAAGTAGATACAAGAACATAAAGAAAACTTTTCTTACATTTGTAAGTTGTAATAACTTGCAGAATGCTGTCAGTCCAGTGTACAAAGAAAACTGTTAGTAGAGATGTGGAGAATGTGCGGATAGTCAGCCTCTCCCTCCTCCATTCACTTTGGGAACAAAAACAGTCCCTCCCCCTCCACTCACTGTGAAGATGTCTTGTTTTTGAAGATAACTAAAGATGGAAGTCCCCTAGTAACAGGGATTGAACAGCAAATTAACTAGGATAGAGATACCTAGTGTCAGGAACTTTACAGAGGTTTATCAGACAAAAAACAGCAACATTTGTAAATAAAGTACATTAAACTTTAGTCCAGAATCACATTCTCTATTAAATGTTTATTAAAGTTGTCTGAAAAGTTAGTGACCATTTAACTCCTAACTAGCCCTCATGTCATAATCACAGAGTTCCAGGTTGCTGAGGTATGGTTGTGCAGTTATTTGTCTTCATATTGGAGGGCTATTGGTCACTACTCATTTTTTATTAAACTAGGAGAATGTTTTACATTAACATAAAAGCTCACTATTATCTCTTCAGTACCTTAGTGGGAGAACCCTGTTAAAGATCTTACCATATCTGAGCTTCCTGTGATACTATATATTATATGTGGGGCAAAGACTCAGACCTAAGCACTTCTGAAGGTCTAACTGTCAGCTTCCCATTGGTGTCCATAAACTTCACACAGCACGGTCACAGTTACGGTGCACAGTTCTCTGAATCCCCCCTCCAGATACTCTTTTTTATAGTCCATCCTGAGGCATGCCTGGAACAGATTCTGTTCTAATCTTTAGAAATAATATCTCAATCTCTTCTTTTAGCTGCAAGGAACTGTAACCTTCATTACTAGAAATAAAAGTTAAAATCTTTTGTTTTGATGCTTTAAGAAATAATCAGGTTATTTATTTGTGTTACAGCCACATGAAGAAACACATGAACTCTCTAAAGTGCTTTGAAGTATCATATATTAAAGCTTACCTGCAGCGTTGCTGGGATGACTAGAAGCATCTTCAGCATACAACATCTTGCAATAACACTTGAGATCTAAGCTTCAATTGCCTCCAAGCCTTACTTATACCACCTTCAAAGTGCCAGCTGTAAATTGCCCTTTCCAATTTTTTTTTTTTTTTTTTTTTTAAAGATGTTGTATCAAGCAATTTATATTCTTAAATACATCCCTGGGGGTGGACATTGGAGATATATACTTGCTTTGTGTACTGTTAGTAGACAGTACAGCAGGGGGTGTGCATGCTTTATGGTAGCTATAATGAATGAGAATTGGTCCACTCCAAAATGTGTTATTACTAATTCTCAAATCGAAAAATACAGTCTTCAAAAAGGGAAGAAATGCAGACCCTCCCCTAGAGACCATGGAGTGACAGTCCTTACCTGCGTATAAATATAACTATATACTATCCTGCCTTATCTACAACTAGGCCGATGGGCAGCCTCACGATGTCATAACCTGAACAGTCCTCATGTTATTTTTCCTATTCAAGTCAATAATGAAGTGTTTTCAAGACCTCTGCTTATAATCATTCAATGGTTTACTTTAAGAGATAAAAAATGGTTCTGTACATGTGGCGGACACACAGGGTGCGTGCTCACTGTGCTTGCAGTGTATGAACCGGGAAGGCAAACTTATCCATAGGCCCCTATAGCCCCAGAGTGAGATCTTGAAAGCCGTGAAGAACTGAAATAGAAGTATATTGGAAAATTGTGTATAATAAAAAATACCATTAATTTGCTAAAGCCAGAATTCCCTCCAAAAAGAAATTCCAGTCAAACTTAACCATCATATAGTGCTTTGGGTTGCAAATGTGTTCCAAGTCAAGCAAAAAAGGATCAGCACTGTATAAAGTCCTGTACAGTGGGTGCTAAGATTCACAGGTTGCGACCAATTCCCCTTCTCAAGCCACAAATATCCAGTGACTATAAGCAGCACTCCAATGTAAATAAATCCAGCGAACACTGGATGAATAAATCTTTTCTGGAGTGATTTATATGGATGTTTCCTGCTACTCAGTGTACATTTATACGTGTGAATGAAATATTCAAAACCTCTCCCTAAAGATTCTACTGGACAAACCACTGGTTCCTGGACTGCTTCCAAACCTGGATCTTGTGATCAGAACCAGCATCCAGCCTCCAACTCGCTTTCCCTCCACTCCCATTGCTAGTTACCTATACTATGGGGACTGGGAGGCTGCAAACTTGGCCCCACATCAGAAGCACACTCGGTCATATGCATAGGGCCTAATAGTAAAGCCAGCCCCCCTAGTACAGATAACTACTTGCCTGAAAATATGGGAGAGAAGGGAGGATGCGGAGCAAATGAAACCTACTGTTCATTTGTGATAAAACCAAGCTATTGAAACTTTCCCTTTTAAAGTATAATTTGACTTGTGCTGTTCAGCTTTTCCCTCCACAGTCAATCATGTGACTTCCTAGCTTAGCTCCTAGTTTCTCTTTACTATAGGACCGCAGTAAGGAGGAGTTTGAATGTAGTGGTGGTCACACATGCGCCCTGCCACTCTATTTAGTGAGTCCCTAGAACACAGCAGCAGGGAACATTTGCAACCATTGCTCCATTCAAGTGAGAAGGAATGGGGGTTTGGGACCCCCAGCAATCAGACACGTATCCCCTATCCTAGACTTGCTGACTGATTCCTTATAGATTACAGTGATCAGTAAGGATCCCAGCAGTGGAGCATCCTGTTTTTAAAAGGGATCCATCTAACGCTTTCCTCACATCTACTCTGGAGACTCAGTCACATGAAACAACAGAAACCATGACAGAACCTGATAGATCTCATGGTCTCTCTCGTTCAACAGATGTGTGCACCTTGCTGTTGTTCAGTTATAAACAGTTTCTTCACAATTCATACAAATTTTATGAAACCATCTAAATTATTGCTAAAAATGGACTTTCCCTTTGATTCAAGGCAAACGCCAATAAAACACAACACTCCATTAACATTGATTGGAAAATATTAATACATTCTGCTTTCAAAATTGTACTTCAAATAAATATATTTTTGACATTGAAACAATGACAGTTGCACAAAACACAACTAATCGGCCGTATCAGATTCACCGCTGTTTTGAAAAATAAACATTTTTTTTCTTTTTTTCACTTTTTACATTTCCATCAGTACAACTGAAGACCAAAGGCCTCTAAAGCCTCAAATATCTAATCTAGTTATATGCACAGAGCAGACAAATAAGTTGGTTATACAGAAAGATCTGCTAACAAACTGCAAAACCTACTGATGGTAACAAGATTTAAGAGGCAAAAGATTTATTTTACAATTTTGCAAATTATTTAATCAGGAAAACAAATATTCTGCCACCAATTACTTTACATAAGGGACCTGCCTGACACTTCCCTGGATTGTTACTGGTTTTATTTATTATTTTAAAATCAGGATCTAAACTTTTTGGGCCTCCTGTATGAAAACAGTCTGAGGCGGAGGCCCTTCCTTGCGGAAACGCAGCTTTTTTTGTTGCAGATTTTGCTGTATAAGTACTAGCTATATATTTCCCATTCCTTTTGTAGCCATACTCGGCTTTGGCTCAAAAAACCACAGCAAAATCTGCAACAAAAAAAGCTGCGTTTCCACATTGTGGGGACTCAGCCTAAGCCTAAGACCCCACGTTGCGGAAACGCAGCTTTTTTTGTTGCAGATTTAGTTGCGTTTTTTTGAACCAAAGCCAGGAGTGGATTGAGCAGAAGGTAAGAAGCTTCCTATATATTTCCCATTCCTTTTGTAGCCATTGTTAGCTTTGGCTCAAAAAAACGCAACAAAATCTGCAACAAAAAAAGCTGCGTTTCTGCAACGTGGAGCCTCAGCCTAAAGCTGTGTTCATACCTTGCATATTTACCATGATTTTCACATCAAAATAAGTCATACAGCTACAATATATTAACACAGCCTAGTTGGTGCTGTTCCTTACTATCCAGAATTCTGTAAAGAATTAACTGCAGTAGGAAAATAAAATGTGTTGTAAAGGAGAATACCAATTTCCTCAATTCTGAGACATCAGCCCCTTTATGAAATAAATATACATTGTCCAGTTTTCCTGTTTCAATTTTTTAAGTGAAGCCCATTGTCGATGGCACAATATATAATATAAATGACGATCTGTTTCATGGGTTCAATATAATGAAAGCAGGTGCCACAATAAAAGGTGCTTACCCCATTTTTCTGTTATGAGTAAATAAATTAAAAAAAAAAAAAACACAAAACAAAAATCAACAAGACTACATTGAAGTTCAGGCTGTAATCAAACTGTCATTCGGGAACTCTGATGGCAGGGACATCAAATTCAACAGCAAGACTAGTGCAGCACACAGCACAATTCTTGCTATCAAAATGATGGAAACATGAAGGAACCCTACTGTATGTCAATGGGATAAGTCTTACAGTGGATAACATCAGCCACGGAGTTCTTCTCTCCTCTCCAATTATATTTAGCCGTGCTGGTTGAGATACCTATTTTTGAAAAAGCTGTCTTCAAAAATATATGACAGCTAGTATAGCTCTCACGGGACTTCACACAGCTTCCATAAACTACTGGGTGACAAATCTATCTAGGTATACTTCCCTAGAAAAACTGTAAAAGCTAACAATAGCCATATATGGTTGTCATTCAACTTTTCCAGAAAAAGAAATCTCTGAGTAGACATTTGGGTCGGTCAAGGTCATATGTGTTTTAGCCAGGAGAATGGGTTTTCCAGTTGTCTGTGCAAACATTTAATAACCTGCAAAGTAGACTAGGTTAAATGTGTAGCTGGGAGCTGCCCCTGAAAAACTCAACAGAAGAAGAGTCATGGCTTCATAGTTATAGACTACCTCATTTTAGATGACTGTACACTTTAAGGTCGGGACCCCATGTAGCGTAAACACTGTGGTAAAAACTGCAGCGTTTTAAAGTACATGCAGAGTGGATGAAATTCTGGCTAATCCCATCCACACATTGCAGGATAAAATCTGCAGCGGAAATGCTGCAATTTCAAAAACGCTAGCATTTTTGTAAATCGCAGCATGTCAGTTATAAGTACGGAAACGCAGGCGGTTTCTGTATAGGTATAATAGAAGCAGAAAGTCCATAGAGGAAACCTCTGCTGACCTTCTGAGAAAAGCGCTGGGGGAAAACAGCGCTTTGCGTTTCTGCCGCGATTTTTCCCATAGCGCATTTTGGCTGTGGCTCGATACATGGGGCCTTAGTCTAAAGAAGTTATTTGGGACTAATCCCTTGGACTATATCTGTAGGGGCTCAAGTCTAAGAACTTCTGATGATCAGCTGTTTGAAAGGGCTGTGGTGCTCAGGCAAGCACTGTGTCACCTTCATTGTTCAACAGGCACACCTTCATACATTTACCAGCAGATGTATCTGATATTACAATTCTCTACAATTCAATTGAAGTGAATAGGACTGAGCTGTAATATCAGGCATAGCTGCTACTAAAAGTGAAGGTGATGTTTGCAAGAGTGCTACAGCCCCTTCACACAGGTGATTGGGGTGGGTGCTGAGAGTTGGATCCCCACAGATTTAATACTGATGGCCTATATATTTTAAGACTGTTTTAAGGTCCCAGAAGCTTCTTTTAATTATGGGATCCTCCATACTGTCCATACTATTCCATCATCTATGTAAACTGAAGTAATAGCAAGGCAAGAAGAACGACAAGCAGCATATTGCATATATTCTATTGAGATTACATTTTAGGGTCTTTTAGGTTCTCCGGTAATGAATGATTGTCAGACTGAAGATAACTAGATCAACTAATTTAAAATGCTTTACTTTATTATTTGGGGAAAAAAACTTTAAAATTTAAATCTAAGTGCAACTTTCACTGACAGCTATTATATATGTCAGTAGTCAGCACAGCACCCAGAGGCCACAAACTGCATCAAATATAAGAACAACTAGAGATGGGACCTATATATAAAATGAGCTAAGTCGTTGTCCAATCAGATCAAGGTTTTTATTGTCTAATCTGCACTGGACGCTGAAATGTGACCGGATGCTATATGCAACACCCTCCACCATTTTCTGTGATAGTTTTTATACTTAAGACCCAGTATCTGATAACAGAATATATTGCATATATAAAAATTCTCTATTCCGAATCTAATATTATGCAGCAACATGTTATTTATGGTAGGCAGCCCCAGCATGTGAGCTTCAATTGGACTTTTATGAGCATTTTATATATATAAAATTATATATTAAGTGACATATGAGAAATCACAATACAAATTTATGGCTCCAATGACTATCGGCTAAATTGCTATAACATGGCCGGTGGCAGACCAGGAAGTAATTTTACTAATGTGTGCACTGGTGGCTATAAAATCTTGTATGCATTCATAGTCACTAATATAACATTGATGCCCTGTATTCATTTGTGGCCATATCTGTATACTGTATTTAGCAAAATAGTTTACAGAATCGCAACTTTATGGGAGGGCAAATGTGTATTTACATGTATATTTCTTTAAAACAACTTCTAACAAAGATCAATTTTTGTCCATATAAGCTACTATCTAGACGTACATATATGAACAAATACAAGGTCCCACATGCCTACAGTAGTGGAGATCCACGCTCTTCAGTGGCCTGTTATAGAAGCTCTGACAATGACAAGATCGTGTAAACATGACATACCGGTTACCTAAAGCGAATAGCTTATGTCTATGGAAAATCTGGAGATACCAGGCTCTAGACCTTGCAGAATTAAAGGAAACCTGCTTGCTTGAAATAAGGAGTGTCCCAAGAAAGGAACCTTCAACTGTCATCATTAAAGGAAGTCTACCACCACCAAAATCAGTCCTATACTGTTGTAGGGCTGGTTAATGGAATAGTGAAAATACTTTTTTGTGCCATCTTACTGCACTTAGGGTGAGGCTGCGCCTGCCAAAGAGCCTGTGGTTTAGAAGCGATTTTGGTTGGGGCCTACTCCCTTTAATTGACATGGTTTTTAGCCTTGAAAGATCTAAGATAAAAATACAGTCCCATTTGCCACATTTTTCTCAAGTCCAAACCAAAAGGTAAAACAGCAGGTATGAAGCAGTGTGAAATTCCTTGAAAATGTTAAGCAAATGTCCACCTTTGTGCTTCTCGGAGGTTGACGCGCCATTTTTCTGACACAGTGCTCTAAATTCACTGTATAGAAAACAGATTTAGAATAGGTTATGTGAAACAGAAGAAGCAGAAGTCACCTCACCAATTCCCTGCATCTCCCATTTTGATGATTACACTGGGATTTAGGTCCTTATCCTGTCTCAACACAAAAAATACCAACTCGGTCAATCACTGGTTGAGGTGGGTCATTGATGTGGTCATTGATTGGCTGAGAAAGCATTTATTGTGAGTCCAGATGGAGCGAGAAGAACAGACTAAAGTTAGCTTGGGTATGGGTTGAGGGATCGGTGAGGTTAGTATTGTTTTTTATGCTTTTATCCCATATCTGTCTCTGTTATAAAAAGATTTTTCCCTGCTAGAAAACCTATTACAGAGTGGTTTGAACCTGTCTCTGAAAAATATTGTTACTATAATGATATATTAAAAAATCAATCAATCTGCATAGAACATTAAACCTAAAAACAGCATTGTGATAGAGATTTGCTTTAAAGGTAGAACTCCCATTCAGTCCTGATGAAGGATCAACGTACAATAAAACCACTCGTGAATAAAACCACCTGTTAAACCTAGATTTGTAGAATGAAAAGGACAAGTTATATATTTTAAAGGCAGCTAAATATACATTCCTGACATGACTAGTACATACTAGCACAACAGAGCAGAATAAACCTAAGGAATAGATGCATTTTTTATTTTATTTTTTTTAGGCAAGACACTACAAAAATACAGTACTACAAAATTATATTGTGAGGTCTATTTCTAAATAAATTCTAGCATGATTGCTTTCTCACAAAAACTAGAGAATTTCTTCATTGCATCACAATGGTCTATATATTGAAGACAAGACACTATCTTGTACCATGAGACCTCTCAATGTAAACTCTGCTCAGGCTGCATCTCTAGGATTTATTTTACATGTTAAAAGGGAAATAAGGGTATTTTATCATGGATGAAAATGGGCCATAACCTAATAGTAGATACCATCAATGTATTAACTTATACCCAACATAATGGAGGCAGCTATTTTGTGACCTTGGCAAATATTCCTGGAAATGTGGCCACAGGAATATGTGACACCATAGAATGGTACGCACAAAGTACAGAGTTGAGTCACATTATTATGACCACTTCCTACTTTCGACGTATTGTGGATATTACTATTGTTGTCATGGGTAAAAGGTGATTTAACAAAGTTGAAAAAATTATCATTGATTTTCAGGCCAAGGGTGACGGTATTTCTGCAGTTTTTTTTAACGTGCTGCTGTCTTGGAAGTATGTTGTGAGCAGACAAATGGCACCACTGGGAATGACAGACGTAGGAAATGTGGAGTAGCTCACCATATAAATGAACCAGGGGGCTACCAGACATATGTCTAAAACAACAGTTCAGCAAACCTTATTGGGTATGGGGCTCCCAAGCAGACAGATAGTCACTGCACCTTTAATAACAAAGGTGCATCAGAAAATAAAGCTTCAATTTGCATGACAGTATTGGAATTGGACCACCATTGAGTAGCCTTCTACAATGACTCACATTTTCAGCTTCATCGCACAGATGGATGTTGGTGTGTTGGGTGAGAAACAAAAGAGAACAAATGCCCTGCAACCATTGGTGGAAGAACATAAGCTAGTGGCAGCAGCTGGATTTTTTTCATGGAACTCTCTGGGCCCCATGTGGAAGGCATTGAATTGATCTTGGTATGAATCCAAGATCGCACCCTACAGCAAATGTGGGATGCACTGCAGACAGCATTGTTCCAGATAACTGAAACAACCTACCAGCACCTTATTGAGTCACTCTCTGCTCATCCAGCTACTGTTCATGCTGCACACGGGGTTACTCTGGATATCAGCTGTTGTTCATAATCATGTAACTCGACTCTGTAAATATACATTAGCAGTTCTGTAGACTTGTATTGTAATAATCATATAGTGTTAGATACTGTCACACTCTATAGATATAGCTCACATAATGCCTGCCTCTGACATATATGGATTGCTAAATTATACCTACAGAATCCAGTGATACAAACCTGTAATGGTTTAGTAACAAAGAAAAAAATCCAGATTGTTTCCTTTGAACAAATAAGAACCATAGCAGGTTCCCTTTAGGTAAGGGGCATTTGTATGATGGTTGAACTTGTGGGTAAAGTTATACTCATCTTAATATTCTATCAAAGTGCCAGTCAGGGAGCAATAAGAATTGTGTCCTGCTCTTTTGACTCCCTAAAAAAAGGACACTTCATAATTTTAGCACTCAGAGCCACAGGAAAATAGATCATGTGTGAATGGCCCAGATCTCTTACAGAGGGGCTTGTTTAGGGCGATTTCCCAGCCCCTGAATGGCACCTTGGAAAGTCTTGTAGACGTGACTGGTCTTTATAACTTAATAGGCCATATTAACTATCATTTAAAGGGGTACGTTATCAAATATGATATAACAAAAATAAAGTTTTAATCTCTTGCATCATTAATAGTCTGCCTTACAAATCTTTAGGAGGTTTGCAGATCTGCCAAAGGCTTCAGGTAGAGCTGTCTGATGTCATCTTTTTAAGGATGTTATAACCTCAAGTACAGGTGAAATGGCTTATTCAATAAGATGAACACAGACCAGTGCAGTAGAGAAAAAAAAACAGCAATAAATCATTTCAAGAATTATCAAATCCCATTAGATCTATTCATAAACTTTGTAAAAATACAAATATAATAAATAAAAAGGAAAAGAAAAATGCATTTCTTTGAAGCAAATGAAAAAAAAGTCTTGCACCCACGCCCACGTTTTTTTCCTGGCAATAAAACAACTTCAACTGAATCCCAGCATTAGGATTCCCTCAGATCAGACTTTCATGGAATAACTAGTGGATACGCCGGAAAAGTCATTTACTTAAACCTCTTTATGTCCTTTTCAGGCCTTGTAGCCACAGTAGACAATCTGGCCTATAATGGATGTATTTTGCACGGGTATGTCCTTGTAGTCAATAGTATACATAGCAAAAATACTTTGTTGCTATATTTCCTTATCGATATGGATATACCTTTGCAGAACATATATAAAAGTAGACCAGGTTGTTTATTACAGATGTGTAGTACAGGCTTAAATTCATACTCAACTCAATGATCCCCCATTCTACTTTCTGCTCACTCTTGGCACCAGGAAACAACTGCTCAGCCAATCATGGGAAACAGCAGTGAACCGCCAAAGTTTGGCTCAGCAGTCATTTCCCGTGTGTCGAATAGCAACTGGAAACAGAATCTGGCAGTAGACCCGAGAAGTGTTGGAATGAGACCAATGGGGGACTGGTGGGAAGAGTATGATTTCTTCTTTATTTTTTAAATAAGACTTTTCTAAATAACTTAATCGGCAGATAACCCCTTAAATGTATACAACTTCTTTACACTCTTTCAGGCTAAGGCCCCACATAGCGTTCCGCAGCAAAAAAGCACTGTGGAAAAAAACACGGCGGCAACGCATCGCGGTTTTTCTCGCAGTGCTCTTCACAGAAAGTCCACAGAGGTTTCCTCTGCAGAATTTCTGCTTCAATTATACCTATAGGGAAACCACCGGCATTTCTGTAGGTATAATTGACATGCTGGATTTCCAAAACCGCAACGGTTTTGGAAATATCAGCATTTCCGCTGTGTGTATTTTCCTCCAATGTGGGGATGGGATTTGTTAGAATCCCATCCACTTTGCAGGAACTGTAAAACGCTGCAATTTTTTCTGTGGCGTCTTCGCCGCAAGTAAACCGTAACGTTTGCACCACATGGGGTCTCCGGCCTCATTAAAATACTACTCCTTGCTTATTTCAGGTCAATGGTGCTGTGCGCAGTGGTCCATCACATAGTCTTCTCACACGTGAAGAGAAGTCCATAGGGACAATGCAGAAGACTGCAGTGTACATACAGACAAGAGATGGGAAGGTGGGCAGACAACCCTATTTTTGGGGAAACAATGGTGAATGGCTGCATAAAATCATCACAGTGCATCTCTGTTTTCACCAGTCTGTCAGTTGAGGCAATTTTAGGATGCCAGCAGAGATGCAGACTGTTGCCAAACTGGTTGGATCTTATGACAGTCAACTATGAATTATGAAACCAAATAATCTGGTACTGGACCAAAAAGATGTAAACTTGATCATCATGTAGACTTTGTATAGTAATGCAATGTATTTTGTCATCTGGGGATGTCTTCATCTTCTTGAAACTGTAACAGTATCAGCTTGTATTAACAGATACCACCTTAGCAAGCAAGTACCATGGAAGTAGGTCCAACTGTTTTCTTCTGTTTGCCTGCACAACCATAGGGTGTGCATTTCTGACTTTCTGGCTATAATATTTCCTTACAGATACTTTTTTATGGTAGTGATCTTCTACTTTTAACTCTCTATCTGTTGAAAAACTACAACTTCTAGCGCACTGGGAGTTGTAATTTCACAGAGCTAAAGAACCATAGTTGAGAAACTGGTCTATAGGTGCCTTCAAAAGAATAGAGAGCAAAAGGAGACCTCAGACCTACAGACCAGTAAATCAGTCCCTTATTGTACCTAAACATAAATCCTTTTATGTTTTGGGCGGTGTTCTCTTTTAAATAAATACAAAAACATATTTCCTCTTTACTAAACATGTAAAAGGTGTCCATGTCACTTCATGTAACATGACTCCTTTTCAGTCCCGTTTTTGGTGGTACAACATATGTCAATACATCCTGCATTATTATCATTAATATTATTATTACTATTAAAGAGATGGGCAGAACTGTAATAAAGTAATTACGGTATCAAAGTAATATTTCATATCTACCCATTCAAAACAAAAATTCAATAAATTATCTGGTTACATGACCAAACAGGAAAACAAAAACAAAACCCAAACAGCAGAACCAACTATATACACAAATCATCCAATACCTAAGTACGAGGAAGGAAATAATTAAAAAAATAGATACAAAGTGCAATTCTCACATTATTACTTCAACTATGTTTTCAGATGTTTGTGTCATTGTATTTTAAGTGAAAAGACTGTCACAGTAAGAAATTCTGCTGAAAAGAAGGTGCTTTGTGGCAGATGGAATGTTACACTTTTTTGTAGAGATGGAAGTTTCATTATTGAGTACATTGTGTATGGTTTCAATATCCTATACCACTTAATGTGACTTAACAAAAAAAAAAAATAATAATTACGTGGAAGCAGTAGGACAGATTCCGTGGAATACCTCATTGCATAATTCTGGGCACCTTCACAACAGTGTCCCAAACCTCATTCAAGGTTACCGCAGGCGCGAAGACGGAAGTGGGAACAAAACCCTTTCTCTGGTCTGACTATGCTTGGAGTCAGACTTCATAGATTTTGTCCTGTAAATAGCTGAATAAAGAGTCCAGGCCCTTGGGAGAGCTCCAGAGTTGTTTCAACATCTGACACTCTCGCTCGTTCACATCCTCCAGTACAGATTTGAGGAAGCTTCTCACTAGACATTTGGATTCCTCTAATACCTGAAAAACAAAGAGGCACTCCATTTTTATATAACATATGGTTGTCAGTTTTATACTTAGTGACAGTTTACTACTGGTAGGCACAAGTGAAAATACTTCAAATGTCCTATCATTCAGAACTCATGCAAAAGCCAGCTAATAGTGCAGAACTTTTCACTTACTTATATAAGATATAGGAATATTTGATATGGTCACACTCAGCTGTCATACTAATAGATCAAATATCTGATACCTTTGCATGTAATACAAAAGTCGAGCCATTTGTAAACACACTACATTGCTGATATTGTACTAATTCTGAGTTTGGGGGGGGGGGAGATCTGAAGCAATGTCAGAAAATATTATTTCACTGAAAGAATAGTTGAAACTTGAAACAGTTGATGTAGATGTAGATGTAGTTGAGAAATCTACAGTAAGTGAATGTAAGCATGTCTGGTATAAACACACGTCTATCCTAAGATAAAAGGTAATATAAGGGCAGACTAGATGGACCATGTAGTCTTTTTTGCAGTAAAGCTTTTATTTTTATATGTAATCTATTCACATTTCTGTTGGTTGCTATTGGAAACAGTCTACAACTTTGTCAACAGAAACATTTATAATATCTTGGCTGCGCTTCTATACTTCATTGGGAGATTTATTTTATTGATCACTGTAAAGTGCCATAGCACAAAACCACCATTCCCACAATATAAATTGCCAGAGCAGACTCTATACTGACACTGAACCAGAAAAGAATGTTTGGTGATTTCAGGCAAAATTATTTTGAAGATGGCTGTGGACTTAAATACAGACTATAATTTAGGATCATCAATATTTTTATATCTGAAATTACAATTTAAGTAGATCAATCTGTAAATTGCACCAATTTGGGGTTTTAACTTGTATTACATTTTGTAGTGATGGGGGAAACTAATTTTTCCATTGATTTTTTTGTATTCCACTTTTTCTGTTGTGCCAGTGGGTTGTGGACTCATTGTGTCACCTAACTAGTTTGACTTTGGGCCATTCCTAAGGGTGTTATCAAAATGTCTTGGTTTTCACTCTTTAACCTCCATATGGGGCTTTGGACTTCGCTATGGAGTGGTCCTATCTGGCCAAAACCCCAAGACAGACTGGTGAAGAGCATCAGGGGTCAGGCAGAGAAGGTATGGGCTGAGATCAGAGCAGGCATAAAGTATGGACTGAGGCTGCATGAGCAAAGGGGAGGGCAGGACAGTGTTGATAGTTTAGTAGATTAAAGAATAAATTAGAATACTTGAACTGGACACTTTTACTGGTGTGTGCTGGCAATTTGAGAGGAAGAAAGAGCTAGCGTGCACACCCTATGGGTGACCCATACAGAGGAGAAGGAGCAGGGAATCGGTGGCCACAAGCCACCAGTGGTACAATGTGACATAAATAACAAATTACTTTTATTCTATGAGTTGGTACAATTACAAATATGTATAAGTTGTTTTTAGGTTTTTGTGTAACCATATTTTGAGGGGGCCATAATTTGCAGGGTCTAATAGGTGCAAGTAAGATGGCAGCTCTGGGGGCCTCTTGCTGAAGTGACAACCCACTGTCACATGCTCTCATCACTAGGGGCTGATAGAGGTAGGGGTCACCTCCATCAACTTTATCTAATCACTTGGTTCTAAGGTGTTAAATTGCAAGGACTGAAGTTGTAGCACAAGCCCAGTGGCTGGTCACACAGGTCCTGTGACTGTGTCCATGCAATTAGAGCGCTGTCAGAGTAAGGCACTGGTCTTCTAAGTGCCCCTGCCAGTACAGGGTAGATCTATAAGGGGTTAAATAATATGAGTGTCCTGTATAAACTGTATATACTATAAAAAAAAAAACTGAAAATGCCAAATTGTATAATGATGTAAGGGGAACTTTTACTGCCTCATGGCCTGCATTGGCATGCCAAGTAATCGGATTAAGCAGTGAATTCTGCATTTGTATTTTTGTATTTGTGCACTTTAGCATTTTTCTGTTCAGTATCAGAAATACTAGAAGCATAGCCTTACAGTTGCCTTTATAATCACCACCCAGCATACTTCCTGCATCTCTACATGCTAATTCTCAGATCACACAAAGGAATAAGGTGATAAGAAAACATAAACCTAAATACCCCCAAATGTTAAAGTATTTTCAGTGGGAAGAGGCTGCTGTCAGACCAATCGCAGCGGCATATCTCACAATGGAAGAAAGGATTGGGCATGTTGAAATCCATACATGGATACCTAGGCACACATATAATAGTGGACCAGTGTTACTGAAATTGTTGGGTTTGTGCAACTTTCATTTACTGTGCATAGGGTAACTATAGCATAGCAAGGTAGATATCAACTAAAAAGGAGCAAACTATCTTACCACAGCACTGCAGGCAGCCATTTCTTTTACTCTGAGCATAACCTCCTGACTGAATGTTGTAGGCCAGAATACCTGGGACACCAGCCCTCTGCTACATGCCTCTTGTGCGGTGAGCTTTCTTCCACAAAACAGCATCTCATTGGCCTGTAGGACAAAGCTTTCATGAACGCTTTACAATGTACACGACATACCTAAAGAGAATATTGAATTATCTACTTCCATGGCCCAAACCTATCACATATAAAGATATGTAGTATCTTAATTTGTATTAAATGTTGCTTTCATATTCCCATAATTTAAGCCCATGATACCTTAGTCTTTACATGAAGAAAAAAAAAAACAACAGATACCAAGATAAATAGATGATAAAATAGAACTTGTGTGAACAACCATGAGAGTACCTGTTCACAAGGATAAAAAGATGAGCTAATAAAGAAACTGACTAATTAATATTAAGCTTTTAATAAATGTGTTACTTATTATATCTGTAAAACAAACATTCCATTATTTCCACTGACATGTAAGAAAAAGATTAATATCTGAGTTACAGGGAACTCACCAGAGCAACACCAAGTATCTGAGGAAAGGTATATGAAGAGCAACCAGCTGGAGTCAGGCGGATAGTAGCGTATGGAGTCTGGAACCAAGCTTTCTCACTTGCCCATACTATATCACATAGAGGCAAGATGGATGCCCCTAGGCCAAGGGCTGGGCCGTTGATAGCCACAACAATTGGTTTCTTGAACTGGATGAATGCTTTTACAAAATCCCTGACAAAACATAAGAAACCATAATTGGTTCTAGAAATAAAACAACAAATGCCAACTTCACGTACAGCTCATTAATGGGGCCCCTTTTTTGGGTGACACATTTACAACATGCTGTTCAGTCTCAGTAGTAGCTGTTTACATTGTGATAGTGACAACTAAAACCAGTTGTAATAACTTCAATACAATATGGTGTATCTAGGTGAATTTCCCTTCCAAGAGCTTTGAAAAATTAGGTGACAACTCCTGTTACAATTGTAATTTTGGAAGACTGAAGTAATCAAGCGATAACTTTTAGAGGCTAACTGAGTATATTTGATGGTAAGCTTTGGAAGTACTACCTCCCTTCATCAGACATGGTGTTATACAAGAAACTGAAAATTCACAGATTTTTTATACCCTAAAGACATGGACCTTCAAAGGATCTTAGAATCCTTAAAAATAACAAAATGCAATATAAGTAGAGAAGTTATTAACAACCGGTCAATAAATAACTTCTCTACTTAGATTGCATATTGTTTTTTTTAAGGACTCTAAGATCCTTTGAAGGTCCATGTCTTTAGGGTATAAAAAAATCTGTGAATTTTCAGTTTCTTGTATAACACCATGTCTGATGAAGGGAGCTAGTACTTCTGAAAGCTTACCATCAAATATACTAAGTTAGCCTCTAAAAGGTATCGCCTGATTACTTCACTCTTCCACTACTTTCAATGGCTAAGACGGTACAGTACAACATTATACTACTATCAAATTGTAACTTTGGAGATACTATATGTTACCTAGTTTTTCATGAAACATACTGCATCCATGGCCCTGCCACTCCTTCAACACATAAAAACACTCACGGCTTGGCTACAGGATTAATAACCAAATGTCTTGGGATAGAACAGACAACCTTTGAATACCTTATAGCTTCTGCAATTCTTGAGCTTTCTTTTCTTCTGTCTGTAGATAACTTCCCAATAAGGTAGGAATAATCCAAACCACTGCAGAAAACACTCCCAACAGCGCTGAGCAGCAGGAGCTTACTGTCATCAGATGAAGCATTGCACAAAGCCCGCCGGACCTCTTTCATAATCTGAAGACAAAAAAGTTGAATGTTACCGCATGCACCTCAAGATTGCAGCCCTCTGAAATATGGCCCAATGAGAAGAATCTGCCTATTAAGTTATATCACATACATGAAGTTGCCTACTGTAGACCTTTCTGTGAAAGATGGCAGAAACACAGCCCATGGTCACTACTGGTGCATCAAGTTATTTCCTGGCAAATCAGTACTGGGCTATACTTGACCAAGGCCAGATCATCAGAAATTCTGTACCAGTAAACTCGAAAACAACTAAATTTTTACTGTACATTCACTGGCATATACAAAAAAATCTGGGGCCCCACAACATAGAGAGAATAGATGCTCAACACCATTATTTCCTGGTACTATTGTCATCTTGTTTCTTAGCAATTCAGCAACTGTAGAAAACACATGCCTGTGCAGTTTCACAACACCCATTAAAATTACAACTTGATCATTCTGGAATAACCCAATCACCTACCTCCAGGGGCCCACAACAACTTCATGGGTTGCCTCTATAGTATATATGCTCTTGCTGGTTCAACAGCGGAGAATGATAAAGTAAGGGTAGGATGAAGTTGTTTTACTCTACACTGCCATGTCGATGACACACTAATTCCATTTGCAGAGCAATACAAGAGAGGAGCTGCTGACAGATTGCTTTACAAATACCACGCTCCTTGTGTGATCACGACAGTGGTTGTTAAGGATCGTGAAAAATTCCAAGAGTACTTGTTGTCATGGGAACCTCACTTGTCTTTTATACATAACTTTCATGTATTTAGACCAATTCCCCCTTTCATTCAGTCGGTTTTGATCCCATGTAAGCAGCTCCCTTTAAACCCAAAGTAACTCTGCCCTATATTACCATATTCCTGGCATTTGTGTTAGCTTTTGAGACTTGTAACTATTTTGGATTTGGCTGCGTTGTTAAAGGGCATCACTCTGAGCAAACATTGTCCTATAAATCAAGTTGAAGATACATTAGAGAACGTGATCATTTGCATTCCTAGAGATACAAGTCCTCCTTCCACATTTAGGCAAAGGAATTCACTATACCTCATGGAATACTAAGTTTATTCATTTTAAGTTAAAGGAACAGTCCATGCTATACTGATACACTACGTTATGACCAGTGCAAGGTATGAGGGGCAGAACTTAACAGTGATTCGAAGAAAATCCCTTTGTCATGCAAGAGTTTGGCAGGGCTTTAGAGGCTAAAGTCTACTGCGAGAAGTTGAAGGTCCTAGCACATAGAGGACTTCGTCATGTGAGGACTTGCCATATATATGGCTTTGCCTACCGTTGCCCTTTTTGTGAGAGATGGTGGACATCCAACTCATGGCCACTGCTAGAATATCAAGTGATTCCCTGGCAATCTGGGGATGGGCCCCCCTCTGCCCTCTTCTCTATTCAACCAGACTTCAGCAAGATTCTAACAGTCTGGTTCAGAAAGATTATAATCCTAGCAAGATTGCTTAGTTAAAAGTCAGCTATAAGATTGGGCTGTAGATCCTCACACAGCTTAAGATCTAATTTCGATGACATAGCCTAAGGATAGGCCATCAACATAAGAAAGTGGATAACCCCTTCAACCAACAGGCCCAAACATATAGCATGGATGTGCGCATCATTTGTTTTGAACTGGGTTTGCTATGAATTTTTGGAAATATTCAGATTCGGATGAACGAGTTTGTGCTTTTTTTAATACTTTATTACCACCTTAGTTGGACAGCGTCCTAGATAAGGTACGGCTTACAACCATATTAGTAATGGACAGTATCCAGTACTAAGGTGGAGCTTAGTGTTAGCCAGCAAAAAAGGCCAACACTAACTCACCATTATTACCTCAGCACTTACTGCCACCAGAGGTACAAGGAATAGCCAGGAAGTAGCCAGTACCCTACTATCTGATGTGATGGTCGTACACTGGGGCAGCTGCAGGCTGCCATTATCAGACTGGGAAGGAACAAAAATTATGGGACTTCTCACCCTGGTAATGCTAGGCTGTGGCTACTTGCGGTGTCCTGCTATGAAAAAAATTATTTTTTATTTTTGTAAATAAATAAATATGGGGGGGGGGGGGCTGGTTCCCCTATTATGCATAACCAGCCAGTAACAAACCATGAGCAGGGTGGGAAGGCCCACATTTTTTAGCCCTTCCCAGCTTGAGGTTACCAGTCTGCGGCCACCCCAGTGTCATACTGTCACTTCAGATGGCCAGGTACTGGCCATCTCTAGCGGTAGGTACCAGGGTAATAATTGGAGGTTATTGGTAGTCATTTTACAGTCAAACAGCTCCCCCCATTTCTATTTGAACTTTTTATTGACGACCATCAATAGAGTCCAAATTATCCTGGGAATCTGCAAAAAAAAAAAAAAACTGTACTGTGGGACATCTGCAGCAAAAACTAGCCAGATTAATCTGGTTAGTTCCAGGGCTTCAAAGGCAGTTTCCTGTTTGACTAGCCTGAGTGTCAACATTTGCACTGGCAAGACTGAAATTTGTGTGCGAATATGCAGCAATAATCGACATACTGCATGTTCGAAATGCTTTGCGCTGTGATTTTTTCTGAAGAATGTGGATGAGATTTGTTTAAATCACCTCTACTACACCACTAATGTATATATCACAGTGGGTCAGTCGCCTGTGATTCCACCGTGGCTAACCCACTGTGATCTCAACCTGTGTCCCTGGCCTAATAAGTAAAACAAATATGATTGTAAGGGAGTTGCCAGTTGAGCAATACCTTAGAGCTGCTGCTGAAACCTGGGAGGAAGGGAATGACAGAGACAGTGAGCCCTAAACTCGACCCAGCCCCGGTCACTGCCTACTTGTCTCACTGTCCTAATGACAGGAAGAACTTGGCAGTGATCCCTTCTCTGAATAAGTGTAACACAGAACAAGACAAGACAAACAACACAGAAGAGGAGTCAGCAAGCCAAAGGTCAAAGCCAGAGAGACAAAGCAGTACCAAATCGCAATCCATAAGAGTAGTAACAAGAAAAGCCAAAGGTCAGAAGTCAGAATACAATAAAAACAGAAAGAGGAGCTAGCAGGGACAAAGTCTCAGCACAGAATCAAAATAGCCAGCAAACCTGTGTGGTCTGAAGAATTGTTTATAGGAAGTCCAGAACCAGCCCCAGACTTGATTGGCAGACAGGCTGTCAATCACACAGGTAAGCTAAGATTAACTGTTAAAAGAGCAGAGGGTAACAAAGGTGCAGGAGACAGGTGTGGTTGAAATTCAATAACAGAGAAGAGGTACTAAGACAGTGTTCAGACTGAGCAACAAGAACTCTAAGTAAGGAATCAAACTGAACACGCCTCCTGCGACGCAGCGTGGGAGTGGAGGGTGGCGCAGAGACATTACAATGATACTCACCAGGGTCGTATGCAAGATTTTCCAGACAGGGTGGGTTCATGTAGGACGGGGAAGGCAAGCTCCCCACACACAGCATAATGCCCTCTTAGTGTGCCCACAAAGTATATGCTCCCCAAATTGTCAGAACACTTTACAGGCCCCATGCATAGTATAATGCCCTCAGCCCCCACATACTATAATGCTCCTCACCACCACACAGCATAAAGCCACCAGCCCCCACATGGCATATTGCTCCCAGCTCCCATACAGCATATTTCCCCTCCAGCTCCCATGAGGTATGCGGTACCATGAATGAACGGTGAGTATTCTTCTCAATACTCACCGCTCTTAGGACTCCCCTTCCTTCTTGGCTCTGATGCCGCTGCACACTAACTACATCATTATCATTCAAAAGAGATGTGGCTAGCTGGACACAGCACAGGGCCGGTTTTAACCATGTAATTGCCCCCCCTTGTGTACATTCCTGATACTCACCTTTGCCATATCCAGTGCTACTCTACTCTAGCTTACAGCTGGGATTGGTGGGTTTACATTATATGGCTCAGGGTTACTCCAGTTAGTCAGCCAATGAACTGTAGTAACACTAACTTACACGATTTAAAATAGCCAATGAAAGATTACTGTGGTCTAGGGTTTCTCATGGTGAATGACCCTGAGTAACCCTTCACAGTGCAGGGACTCTTTGATGCTGAAAGAGTCCCTGCACTAGCTGTGACCAGAGATGCGCCATTATCATTATTATTATCTGTACTACCTTGTCCTGTGATGATGTTGTGACATGGGCATGTGACAGCGGTGACCTGCCACAGCCATGGACAGAAGCCATCTTCTACTTGGCCACTGCCCATTTCTAATTATTCTAGTAGGACATAGAAATTTCAGCTGCACAATTCAACAGAGGGTCAGACTAGAAGAGCTACAGCCACAGGACTGTGCCAAGACTGGTTGCCATAGATATATCTCAATGGATATGACATCCCTACTTGGAGGACCAACTCAGTTTAAAGTGTCTTTTTTAAAGACCGCTAGTGTATCTAAAATGATGAGATCCACCACAGTAATGAGTTTTCCAATTTACTCATGATTATGGGGGAAGGGGGTCTTAGGATTCGGGCCTTCACCCATAACATACAGTTGATATCTTATCAATTTTAAAAACACAAAACTCACTAAAATAAAAAAGTTTTAATATCCCAACACAGACTGTGTCAAACAAGCCCCATTAAAAAGATAGTAACATTTAATTCAACACAAAGGATTTATGCACTCCTTACGTCAGGTGTCAGGGAGTTATTATCTGATGTTTGACTCGACAGAAGGATGTGAGTGAAGCCATCTTCCTTTCTGACGACTATGTCCCGGAATCGGCAGTTACTTTCATTCTGACGGACGCTGTACCTCAATCTTTTATCAAATACGCAGTCTTTTTCCAAGTCTAATTTCCGCTTGACTGGACTGTGCGGGGTCAGTCCTCCATTTGTCAATGACTCTCCTTTAAATGCATTTAAAAAGATATTTTAGTAACATGTAAAATATATGCAAAGCTTGTATCCTGCACTAGTAATAAATATACACATGGATGATTAAATGCATTACATACATAACAACTGTTCCTGTATTATTACAATGTCTTTTAGCCTAGAGATAGGTATCGAGGTGTCATGGTGTCAAAAGGCTTGACCATCCTCATTTTATTCTGAATATTATGGCCTAGATACACATGATGAACTTGCAGTAATGTTTTACTGTCTGATTTGCTTTGAATGATTAATCGAATCTGTTGAACCCTTTTTTTTGGGACCCCTAATGTTTTGAGCAGTCCAGGTTGACATGAAGCCTTGATTCCTTAAATGTTTAGTATGTTTTCACAAACTTTGCATAAATTAATAGTACAGATAAGAATAACTTTGTAATAAATCTAATAAAACAATTCCTCTCTTTCTCCTCTTATCAGGCTATATTTCCTGCTTCCCATTTCATTGACTTTCACTCTGAAATCTCCTGCTATATTTGACCTGAGATTAATACATGTGACTAGCAGTCTGATTATACAAGTCTACAAAAGACTATGGAGAGGAATGCAGTGTCCCCCAAAAGGGCCATTTCTAAGGTTTAAAACTGAGGGTACCTACTAAAATTTAAGATACAGGCCTAGATTAACTATTGTGGTTACAACTAGACACTGATAGAAATATGGTGCATCTTTGGCACAATGTGAAAAATTTTTGCCGCATCTAGTTGGGGTTAAAATTTTTCAACTTGCTAGAAATATGGCTATGTATTCTCAGAAAAAAGGGGAGTAACTTAGATGCCTCAAAAACGCACCAAGATTTTGTAGTAAATTTCTGGCTGAAAGTAAATCAAATGTGGAATAAACTTAGAATAGACAGATATGCTAGATTTATCATCCAGCATCAGTGATAAATCTGATACATTTTCATGGCCTATCTAACTTAACACTGTGTAACTGTTAGTAAATCTGGGCCATAGGCTGCAAACCGATTTTATTTCATTCTTACAGATTCCTTATACTCCAACAAGATGCCGGATGCAGCACGTCACTTGATGCACCCCTTGTATGAGTTATTATCCACATTATTTTAAGTTGTATGCAGTTTGGGGTATATGAGTTGTCCAAATTAATCACTTGTGAAGTACAAATAAGTAGTGATGATTTCCAAAACTACTGATGCTGTAGCTGATACAAGTCATTTTGTATTGATTTTCAGGTATTTTCCACAGATTGAAGCAAAATCTTTGGACAAATTCCAGTTTTATCTGCTGCTTCAATTGCATCATTTAAGTCAAAAATCATTATGACATAGAAATAATTTTATTCCTTGTGTTTAGTCTGTGAACACAACCTTGCCGCAAGAGTCACATGGCATGGAATTCCCCGGTATTTCAATAGTATTTGTGAATCATCACTTTAAGATGTTGTATCTTGTTTGGCAATTAGAAATGACTATATTAACTGGAAAGATAAATGAACAGGTGAGAGCACCATAGAGCTGTAACACAGGGTTTGCCAGGAAATGGTAGCATCATTGTAGATCTACTGTGAAGACATCATTTGGCTATAGATGCTGGGCAAATTGGTAGCATTAAGAATTGTAGTTCTTTCTGAACTTCTAAAGGTATTTTTTTAGGGTCTGTACTGTCATGTTGGTAGTCCTGGGCCAGAGCGGACAAGGGGGCAAGTTTCACTGGCTTACTATGGACAGGGTCACAGAGCTCTGAGTGAGGCCCTCTTGCCTGCTCCTCCCTTAGACAACCCAAAACTAACTGCACTTATTGTTCAGGAAGGGTGTGTGGAGGGGCTATCATAAAAATTCCAACTGTGCCAAAATCAGCAGAGTGGTGCCTTTTAATCTCCTAAGGACGTGGCCAATTTTCACCCTAAGGACATAGCCCTCTCTCAAATCTGACATATTACTTAATGTGGTAAAAACTCTGAAATTCCTTAAGTTTTCGTGACACATTGTACTCCATGTTAGTGGTAAACGTTGATAGACATTTTTTTGTATTTATTTATGAAAAATAGAAAATTCGGAAAAATTTGAAGTTTTCAAAACTTAAATGCTCTGATTTTCATACAGCAATACCACCTAAAATTGATATATTTTTTTAGGATGTTAGTAGACTTACAGCAAAAAGTCTAACAGCAATTTTCCAAATTTTAAGAAATTTTCTAAAACCCATTATTTTAGGGACCAATTCAGACCTGAAGGGGCTAAAGGCTTCTACATTAGAACCCCCCCCCCCATAGATCTCCCCATTTTCCCCTTTTTTTCTATTGTGTTAGGTTAATAAAGTATATTACAAAAATGTTAACCTATTTTACTTCCTTTTAGCAGAAAACAGGCTTGAAAATTCTATCTAGCAATGCCCTAATTAAGCATTTCCAGTGAGAGCCTGTCTCGCGCACACATCCCTAACTCAATGTGTATTGCCAGAATGTTGCAGTTGCCAAAAGGGGGAAGGGTCTCTTCAAATAGCTGTATCTCCAATTTTATACCATCTTGTGAGATAAAGTCCTTATGCTGTTATACAAAATCTGAAAGTCTCAGCTTTCATATGCTGCTAAGGTTGCCGTTCTAGCTATGATAGAAACTGAGATATCACTAGTTAAAAACACAAGTTGGTGCATATAAAGCTCAAGTTCCTGATTATGTTTTTAACTAGGGATATCTCTGGGTATTTTACAGCTAGAACTGCACTCTTGGAAGCCTATGAAAGCTGAGAATCTCAGAATCTATATGACACATACCACTGTTGTGGTATAAAAAACAAAAATACAGTTATATGAAGTATTTGGCAATACAAATGTGTAAGGATTTTTCCTGGCAACAGTTAGAGGGTTACTAGGGGAACTTTACAGCCTACAGTTTTGACTGCACAGAATTTATCATCTTTGGGTCATGAAAACAAAAAAAATATATATTTTTTCCAATATAACATCACTATAGCCCCAAATTTTTAGTTTTCATGATTAAAAATTCCCACAAACAATTTGTTATGTAATTTCTCTCAAGTACAGAAATATCACAGCACATGTGGATGAGAACTGCTGTTTTGGCACACGGCAGGGCGCAGGAGGTGAGGAGGGTCCTGCCTTAGTGCTCCTCACCTCCAGATTTTGCTGGAATGATTTTCAGGTGCCATCTGCTCACTCCAATTCTGGTTTTGGCTCAAAAAATCGCAAACACAAAAAAGCTGCTTTTCTGCAACGTGGGGCCTTAGCCTTAAGCAGGTTATCACAGATACCAACAATGTCATATATGAGGGTGTAAACTTTGTCTTGGTACACAGCAGGGCATAGAAGGGAAGAAGAGCTGTGCTTTTTGTAGTGTAGTGATTTAGAGGAGCTGGTTTTTCAATGTCATGCTGTTTTTGCAGACCCCAGTGGTGTCAGTAAACTGGAATTTCCAGGGAACTGATCCTATTTTGTAAACTATACTCCTCAAGGAATTTATCAAGGGGCATAGTAAGCATTTTCACCCAATTACTGCATTGGGTTTTTTTTTAGCATATCACTTCAAAGTTATTTTCCTGCAAATCTACAAAAGTGACAAACATAACAAAAATACATAAGTATGTGATTTATCATTGTAATGTGCTCAGCAACACAGTGGTGACAGCTGAGTATGCTTGAGGAAGTGGTAGATAGTGGTAGATATTGTTCATCTGTGTATGACAGCTAAGAGGCTGCTGATAGGCCTCCTGACTGCCATGGCAACCCTTTGGAATCCTGCGATCTCACCACAGGGGTGGAGGTCAAGGAGGTGAAAGGAGGGGCTGCTAACCACCTAGATGCCGTGATCAATATTGATCACAGCATCTTAGGGGTTGATCTGCTGGAGTCGGAGTATTTTCTGACTCAAGCAGTTAGTTCCAGTTTATATCTGTATAATACAGCTATAACCTGGAAGCAATTTAGCAGATACAGCTCCTCTGCCTGCCACATCAGTGCACATTACTATTACGGCACTTTGCATTAACTATACTCTCAGTGCAATACAATAGCATGGTGCAGAGCAGGAAGGAGTCAAGCAACAACTTCCCATGCCATACTATTACGGCACAGTGCAGTGAGGTTAAGGAAGTTCCTTATCAAGGGTTTCACCTGATCTCCTGTCTCTTCTCCCCTCTACTTCCTGATTTCAGTGACAAGCTGGTGGGCGGGCGTAGCCTGTGTGATGGACAGCTCAGGTCAGCTGTGGTCCACGACATTGCACTCTGTTATATCTGTATGTAAATCTAGAGATAACAGAGGCTCTGATCCAGCACTGTTCTAGCCCTTATTACTTTGACTGTTCTATTAGCCATCACAGTGAAGAGAAGAGAATAATAATAATAATAATAATAATAATACTACATTTTATTTATATAGCGCCAACATATTCCTCAGCACTTTACAAATTGAACAGAATGGTCAGGGAACAGAGAGTGGCAACACCACCCCGACCACTGCAGCTGGATAACAAAGGTGGTCTGAAACCTCAGCAATAAGCTGTAAATATAATGAGCAGTATCTGGCAAAATAGAAAAAAAGTAGATAAAGCAATATAATGGGTAAAACACTTCAGTTAGCATAAGTTCCTGGGTCCTGAAGATGGGAATACCCTTTTAATCCCTTAAGGAAGCAGGGTAGTTTGGGCTTTAACGCTCAGACCCCATTTTTCAAATATGACATCTTATACTTTATGTGAGAATAGCTTCATAATGCATTTACCTATCCTGGTGATTCCAAGACTGTTTTTTCGTGACACATTGTATTTTATGTTGGTGGTAAATTTTGGTCATTATACTTTGTGTTTATTTGTTAAAAAAAAGGACAATTTACTGAAAATTTCATAAAATTATCAATTTTGAAAGTTTCTGTTATTATGGTAAAAATACAGATAGTCATATCACACAAAATTCTTAATAATTAACATTAACAAATGTCTACTTTATATTGGCACTGTTTCTTTAATGTCCTTTTACTTTTCTAGGATGTTAGAAGGCTTGTAAATTTAGTAGCAAATTTTAAGATTTTCACGAAAATTTCAAGATTCTGTTTTCTAGGGACCTATTCAGTTCTGAAGTGACTTTGAGGGGCCTATATAATAGAAAACACCCATAAATGACCCCATTTTAGAAACTGTACTCCTCAAATTATTCAAAACCGTGTATAAGAACTCTGTTAACCCTTTAGGTGTTCCACAGGAATTAATTCAAAATGGAGGTGAAATTTCCAAATGTAATTTTTTTTTCCTGTAACAAAAAATGGGGTTAACAGCAAAACATACCATAATATTTATTACTCTGATTCTTAAGTTTGTAAAAATATTCCATTTTGGAAACTAGACCCCTTAAGGAATTCATCTCAGGGTGATATGACAATTTTTAACCCTGGGCTTTTCATTGAACTTATCTGAATTTGGCCTTCAATTAAAAAAAATGAAAAAACTTTTTCGTCATTTTTTTTCCCTTTTACCAGGGAATAAAGTAGTCCATATTGTTAAACAATTTCTCCAGAGTACAGCAATGCCCCATTTGTGGTCAAGAACCACTGTTTGGGCACAGAGGTGGGCTCAGAAGCGAAAAAGCATTATTTTTCTTTTGAAGCACTAATTTTACTGGACTGGTTTATAAGTACCATGTCACATTTGTAGAGCCCTAGGGGCACCACAACAGTGGAAAACCACCCAAAGTGACCCCATTTTGGAAACTAAAAGGAATTCAGCTAGATGGTACAGAAGAAGAATTGCAATTTTCGAATCTTATAGGCTATTTTAGTGTCTGATATATTATGCCCAGCATGTGCCACCAGAGACACAGACCCCATAAATTGTAATGTGGGTTCTCCTGGATATGGCAATATCCTACATGTGGCTGTTGTGTGATGCCTGACCAGACGGC
Organism: Leptodactylus fallax; assembly: GCA_947044405.1. NCBI lineage: Eukaryota > Metazoa > Chordata > Amphibia > Anura > Leptodactylidae > Leptodactylus > Leptodactylus fallax. Next base: position 4,971,804 of record CAMRHE010000088.1, read on the forward strand.
AGGGCTCAGAATGGAAAAGGACCATGGATTTGGCAGCATAAAAGCATTTCAGCTAAGGCATGTATGTAAGGCCCCTGAGCTACCAATACAGTTGAGACCCCAAAGAAGTAACCCCATTTTAAAAACATTACTCCTTTAGGTATTCATCCAGGGATACAGTGAGCATTTTGACCCCACAGGCTTTTCCTAATGGTACTGCACAGCAAATGGTACAGAAGGAGAATTGCAATTTTCGAATAATATATGCCATTTCTGTGCCCAATATATTAGGCCCACTTTTTGTCATCAGATATGCACTCGTAAAACTATTAAGTGGGCTATCCCAGGTACAAAAAAGTTGTATATGTGGGCATAAACTGCTGCTTGGGCACACAGCAGGGCTCAGAAGGGAAGGAACATTGCTCTTTTTAGCTTTTGGAGTAAAGATTTAGAGGTACTTTTGTGACGCCATGTTGTTTTTGCAGAGCCCTGGAGGTGCCAGTAACTTGGAATTCCCCAAGAAGTGACCCCATTTTTTAAGGGAAATTATACAGTCTCTGCAAATGTGACATGACATCCAAAAACCAACATTCTATGCTCCAAAACCACATAGCGCTCCATAACATCTGCACCCTGCTGTGTGGCAAAACTGCAGTTTATGCCCATATGTACGACACTGGTGTACCCAGGATAACGTACTTAACAATGCCATATGTGGGTATAAACTGCTGTTTGGGCACAGCCGGCACAGAAGGGAAGGTGCTCTATTTTGGTTTTTGGAGCAGAGTTTGGTTTTTGGACGTCATGTCAGTTTTGCAGAGCCGATGAATTGCCAGTAAAGTGGAAGCCGCAGACATGTGACCCTGTTTTGCAAACTACACTCCTGAAGGGATTTATCAAGTGGTGTAGCAAGCACTTTTAACCCTTGATTGTTGCATTAATTTAATTTCCAGAAATGAATGCGCAGCTGATAATGAACAGTGAAAATTGCAATTTTTCCAGATACACCATTTCAGTGCCTGATATGTAGTGCCCAGCTTGTATCAACAGACACACACACTCCAAAAACTGGTAAGAGGGTATCACGGGCACAACAGCTTTTGGAGCGTTCATCTCTGATACAAGCTGGGCACAACATATTAATGCACCGAAATAACGTATTCCTGGAAAAATTGCCAATTTCACCTTTCACCATCATCTGCGTATTCATGTCAGGGGAGTCCACTTTACTGGCATTTCAGGAGCTTTGCAAAAGTGTCACGGCATCCAAAAACCAAACCGTCTAAATCTGTGTGCCAAAAACCAAATAGCGCTCCTTCCCTTTTCTGCCTGATTGTGTACCCAAACAGTAATTTATACCCACATATGACATTAAGTACATTATCCTGGGTACAACAGTGTCAAACATGTGGGCATAAACTGCAGTTTGGGCACACAGCAGGGCACAAAAGGGAAGGAGCGCTATGTCATGTGTGCAGAGCCTCTAAGATGTCAGAAAAGTGAAATCCCCTAGGGAGTAACCCCATTTTAAAAACTGCACCCCTCAAAGAATTAATATGTAAGCTGTGCGGAGTACATTGGGAACACCAAATTCCCTACTATATTCCCAGTAGCTCCTATGATTGGAATGGGGGGGGTCACTTCTGGTTTCTTTTACTAAGCTCTAAATCTGTTTTGTACCCTGATATACGCTCGCACAGCTTATACATTCCCTTCCTGCCGCAGCCAGTCATGTTCTAATGATTTGGCGATTTTTAGGGATTGTCTTCACATTGTACAAGCTATATTTTTTTTTATTTTTCTGGTGATGTAGCCATATGAGGGATGTTTTAATGCATTTTGGGTGCCTATAATTTATAGAATGAATTTTATTAACTCTTTTTTTTTGGTGGGTTAAAAAATAAATAAATAAAAATTCTGGCATTGCGTTTTACCTTTTACATGTTTGTCCGTGCAGCATACAGCATAAGTAACATGTTACCTTTATTCTGTGGGTCGGTACAATTACGGCGATACCCTATTTATATTGTTTTTTTATGCGATACTAATTTGGGGACATAAATCAATTATTTATGCATCTTCTGAGAGGCGTAACATTTTTATTTTTCGGCTGAGGGCTTATTTTTTGCAGGACAACCTAAGCTTTTATGTACTGTTTTGGGGTACATATGACTTTTTGATCACTTTTTACAGCATATTTTATAAGGTGAAAAATAATGTTTCAGTTTTTTTGTACGGGTTGTTACAGACGCGGCGATACCAAATATGTATTGTTTTTATAATTTTTTTTTTTTTTATATATATAATTCATTTGATGTAGGAAAAGGGCATTTTGGGGCTTTATTGATTTATTTATTTCACACACTTTAGTAAAATTTTTTTGTACTTTTATTTATATGTCTCAATAGGACACCTGATGCACTGATCGCCTGTTCAGTGTTATACACTGCAATACACATGTATACATGTGTATTGCAGTCAATAGAGGAAGATGCAAACACATAGGCTGACTTCCTGACAGGATCAACCAGGTACTTGGGGCTCCTAGCAGCCAGGGGTCACTGGCCAGACCCCGGACTGCTGAAAATGCATAACGGCACCCTCCAGTCTCGCCGTGGGGGTGCCGAGGGGTTCATTATTATTGCTCAACCCTTTGGATGCTGCAATCATGTTTGACCGTGGCATCCAAGGGATTAAAACCCCCCGATCGGAGCGGAGCTCCGACCAGGGGTTCATGGGTCAGCTGATTCCGGATCTCGGCTGTCTAACACAGCCGTGAACTTTAAGTAATGCCGCGGGCATACAAGCTGAGCATTACAGCTCAGTACTATTACGACGCTAAGTGTAAACTACAGTCATATGAAAAAGTTTGGACACCCCTACTAATCTTAATCATTTTTAGTTCTAAATATTTGGGTGTTTGCAACAGTCATTTCAATTTGATATATCTAATAACTGATGGACACAGTAATATTTCAGGATTGAAATGAGGTTTATTGTACTAACAGAAAATGTGCAATATGCATTAAACCAAAATTTGACCGGTGCAAAAATTTGGGTACCCTTATCATTTTATTGATTTGAATACTCCTAACTACTTTTTACTGACTTACTGAAGCACAAAATTGGTTTTGTAACCTCACTGAGCTTTGAACTTCATAGCCAGGTGTATCCAATCATGAGAAAAGGTATTTAAGGTGGCCAATTGCAAGTTGTTCTCCTATTTGAATCTCCTCTGAAGAGTGGCATCATGGGCTCCTCAAAACAACTCTCAAATGATCTGAAAACAAAGATTGTTCAACATAGTTGTTCAGGGGAAGGATACAAAAAGTTGTCTCAGAGATTTAACCTGTCAGTTTCCACTGTGAGGAACATAGTAAGGAAATGGAAGACCACAGGGACAGTTCTTGTTAAGCACAGAAGTGGCAGGCCAAGAAAAATATCAGAAAGGCAGAGAGGAAGAATGGTGAGAACAGTCAAGGACAATCCACAGACCACCTCCAAAGAGCTGCAGCATCATCTTGCTGCAGATGGTGTCACTGTGCATCGGTCAACAATACAGCACACTTTGCACAAGGAGAAGCTGTATGGGAGAGTGATGCGAAAGAAGCCGTTTCTGAAAGCACGCCACAAACAGAGTCGCCTGAGGTATGCAAAAGCACATTTGGACAAGCCAGCTTCATTTTGGAAGAAGGTCCTGTGGACTGATGAAACAAAGATTGAGTTGTTTGGTCATACAAAAAGGCGTTATGCATGGCGTCAAAAAAACACAGCATTCCAAGAAAAACACTTGCTACCCACTGTAAAATTTGGTGGAGGTTCCATCATGCTTTGGGGCTGTGTGGCCAATGCCGGCACCGGGAATCTTGTTAAAGTTGAGGGTCGCATGGATTCAACTCAGTATCAGCAGATTCTTGAGAATAATGTACAAGAATCAGTGACGAATTTGAAGTTACGCCGGGGATGGATATTTCAGCAAGACAATGATCCAAAACACAGCTCCAAATCTACTCAGGCATTCATGCAGAGGAACAATTACAATGTTCTGGAATGGCCATCCCAGTCCCCAGACCTGAATATCATTGAACATCTGTGGGATAATTTGAAGCGGGCTGTCCATGCTCGGCGACCATCAAACTTAACTGAACTGGAATTGTTTTGTAAAGAGGAATGGTCAAAAATACCTTCATCCAGGATCCAGGAACTGATTAAAAGCTACAGGAAGCGACTAGAGGCTGTTATTTTTGCAAAAGGAGGATCTACTAAATATTAATGTCACTTTTCTGTTGAGGTGCCCATACTTTTGCACCGGTCATATTTTGGTTTAATGCATATTGCACATTTTCTGTTAGTACAATAAACCTCATTTCAATCCTGAAATATTACTGTGTCCATCAGTTATTAGATATATCAAACTGAAATGGCTGTTGCAAACACCCAAATATTTAGAACTAAAAATGATTAAGATTAATAGGGGTGCCCAAACTTTTTCATATGACTGTATATACATGCCGCGACACACTATTACATCAGAGAGCGGGAAGGGGTTAAAGGATGGAAAAAATTTGAGATAGCAGAAGTGTTGAGAGATCCTGTTTAAAGTGATTTTCCAATTGTTTATTATATAAGGGTTCTGGTAAGCATCATGCTCCCTTTGTTTGCACAGCTCTTTATTACACAACTATGTATTCTTATTAGAGTTTGTGCACTTAAATAGGATAAAGCTTTAGCAAACTGTAATACTAGGCACAGCGCTATACAGCGCAGCATAAACAATTAAAAGTAGCTGCTCTCACAAGAGGTAGTCAGTGACCACAACAAACAGCTAATTGGTGGAAATGTTGAGGATTGGCTCCTCAAACTAATATTGATGCCTATCCCAATGATATGCCATATCCAATTGCAGTGATGTATTGAAGTTGCTCTCTGAAATGAATGCCTATTTTCTACCCTCTAAAATGGGAAAACGTAAAAACATAAAAACAACAAAAAAACAAAAAACATGAACTGTTACCCCTAAACTGCCCCATCTTAGAATTGGGATCCACTTCTATTGCAGTTTGGAAGTCCAACCCCAAATTCCAGGCAGGAATCTCTAAATTGCACAGCAGGTGCAGAATTTTTTTTTTTTTTTTTTTACACTGAGACACACAGACTAGTACAGAAATTGCTTTATCTACTGTCTTAAAACATTGCAGCCCATATTAGAAATAGGAAAAAGAAAAAAAAAAAAAAAAAATCAGACTCAACACTGGTTCACATCTGCGCCAGAGCCTCTTTCGTCCTGCACGTAGGACTTTTCTCTCCGCCAATTTCAATATAAAAATAGCAGAAAGCCAAAAGACGCTGTTTTAGCGGTCCAGCTCTCCGGATCCTCTTGTTGGACCCGAATGATAGAGACCCATGTGCAGATGTGAACCTGCCTAACTCAACAGTCGACTTTATTTTGACAATAGATCTTTGCGTCGATCAAGACAACAGACTAAACTGACTAGGGAAAAAAAAAATCTTTAAAATTCTGCATATTTTTAATTATTTATATTTATAAAAATGTTTAACTTTTAGTTTTCTAAAAATGTAAATATAGTTATGTTCATGGGAATACCCCTTTAAGAAAACTGTATGTTTGGGGTTGTGGGTATCTGCCCCTCCCCTCCTGTTTCTATGTTTCTGTTTTTGGATTTTGTATTGAAAATATCTTTAATAAAAATTACAGTTGAAAAAAAAAAACAAAAAACTGATTTTCTAATATAATTTCATTGCTAAAATCTATTCTGGTGGGAAAAAGAGTAAAAAAAATCTCCCTCAGGATGAAGACTGTTTTGTAACAATTTAGCAGCTTGTACCCATTGGCAAACCATGAACTGCTGTATTGGTCACTAGGTTATAACGGCCTCTAACGGTAACTGCAGGACCATGATTTACCTGTGGATGCCATTTTTACATAGGATTCTGCTAATTGTAGAGTATAAAAGGGGCTAAGAGTTTACTTGTTGGGGTCATCCTTGCTGGGACCCTTACCAATTACGAGAAAGGTTGTCTCCTGTCCCTGTTTTAACAGAACAATGTTCACACATGCACGCTGCCATTCAACTTTATAGACAACAGGTGTATTTTCCAGTTTCCTTTTTACGTTTCCAAAGTTCCTGACACTAGGTGTCCCCCTCCTTCCTAAGTTGTTGTTCACTCCCTGTTACTAAGGCAAGTCCGTCAAGTCAAGACACTAATACAGGAAAGTGGAAGGGGAGTGGCTGGTCTCTCTTCATAGCCTCTACATGTTTCCCTGCCTATACACTTCACAGAGAGGAGTCTGTACCTTCTCACAGTTCAAAGTGAGTTTTAGGAGAGCCTATGTGCTTCTGACTAGCAGATTTTGTTATTGCTGATGTTAGTCACAGACTGCAAGCAGCTTTCCTGACTGTGCTCAGATTTCTCTCAGGAAGGATGATATAAGATTTTCCATCAGCATGAGAGGGGGACTGAACCTGCTTCCACTTAAAGTGGACCTGTCACCAAAAATATTTGTTGTGTCACGTCAAGTGGGTGGTAACCCCTTATTTTGGTGAATAAGGGCTAGTTTCCATATAACATTCCAGAGGCCATATGTTTTGCATGGATGGACAGGACAGATTCTAAAAATAAAAATGCACAATTGAGATTCAAATGATGCATGGCATTTAATATTTTGTACTTGGTGACAAATATGCTTTAAGATATTTCAACTTTTCATGAAATCTAAGGTACCCTTTAAATGGGGGTCAAGGAACACTCGGTCAAACATGTATTCTCTATCCCATATCAACTACTGATACGAGCCACCCGTGATGTAACTCATAAGGTAAGATCATCACTAACGTTTTACAAAACGCTCATATTTCAATTATCTGACTACATTTCATAACTTCGCTGAAACAGAAGGGTTAAAATGACACACTTGTTCCTGAAAACATCATCTACATTGAGCAGACAGGATTTCTGTGTGTCTATTCTGATAATTACATTGTTTTTCAGATTATTAATAGAGCATATTGTTAATATAAAAATACTTACCAATTCCATTGACTATGGGTGAGTCACAAACTTCCAGGCCACTTGGTAAAACTTGTCTTCCTTTGTCATCCTCAAGGTCATTTTTTTCTTGCTCAGTGCCATTCTCAAAGTGTGTGCCTTCTGTGTGGTTAGCAGGGTCCCCATTCTCCAAGGGTTTGTTCAGTGGCATAATCTGCAGCCCACTGGGAGTAGTTCTGTATGTTAATGTCTTTGTAGATCTGTCCCCGGGGGAATATTTGGAAGAACACACCTTCTTCTGTTTCTGAAGTGAATGCATCCTCCTCCTTTTCTGTGATGTCCCCCTGGCTCTCCCCGTGTCAGGTGACCTGTGTGGCATTTTGTCTACAGAAGTCCCTCGTAAGAGCTTTGATGCCACTGCCTGCTTTCCAGCTTTGGCTCGCCTGTCTCTGGTGTCTCTAGTTAGGTGGAGTCCATTAAATTCATCAATAAACTCCTCGCAGTGCAGCAGGTGATGCTCAGGCTCCCAGGTGTCTTCACTACTGCCATATCCTTTCCATCGTATCAGGTATTCCCATTTCCCTTTCTTGTTCTTCCTTTTATCCACAATCCTTTCAACCTAGTGCAGAAAATGACAAATATTTGCATCAGAAAATATGTGTATTAGTTAAATCATCATTTCAATTAGAAAATTAAATAATTATTTAAATTGTTATTAAAATGTTTAGTGATGTTTTGTTATTTTTGACTACGCTCTTTAGACAAAAAAATATGCCAATAATAAAAACAACAACAATATTCCCTAAAGCAGGCATAGGCTGACCTTTCCTGTAGCTCACTTCACAGCTATGCTGTGTACACTGGCAAAGAATGAGCAGAGTCAGCTCATCAATATTAGATGACAGGGAATTAAAGGGGTTTTTGGGGCTAAAAATATTGATAACCTACCATAAGGATAAGTCATCAATATCAGGTCGGACCCTTACCAATTAGCTGTTATCAGCCGATACACAGACAATGGAGCGGAGTTTGTCCTTGCAAACTCTGAGGGCACATGGCCACCCTAAACTATGTGTCACCTATATTATAGAATTAATTTAATGGAGAAACAATTATAAAGACTATATTAGTGGTACATTAATACAGACACATGGGAAGAGTGGTGTGAAATATACACCATATTCTTCAATCTGACTTGATAATGCTTTTTGCAATGTTTGACAACTGTTCTCAAGTGGCAGATACAATAACAATGCTCTTAATGGACCCTACTGACTATAATGAGGTCCTTTATAATGAGGCCCATTGTGTTACCTTCTACACTGGACTCATATTACCTGCTGAATGTTAATATGCTATATATGTATGACTAGTGTGATGACTGAAGTTAGGTATTATTACCTTATCACATTATTCATATATATACTGTATATACCCTTAGTGAATGTTTTGTTTATGTTTTGTTTTGTTTGTTTGTGTTATCAATCTACTTAAGTGGTTTGTGTATATAAAAGGGGGAGGGTGTCAGAGGGGAAATTGCTTTCTCTGGCTGTGCACAACCAGATTTTGTGTTATGGTTTTATTATTTTATGGCGTTTTGGCTGGAAAGAGAGAAGGGGGATGCCTGACCTCCAGAGCCAGCTGAAAGACACAAGTCTCCAAGGTAAAGAAAAGGATTGTTCTTTCTCATATAAGGATGAGTTGTTCATCCACCACTTTCTGGAGTAAGAGGAGGGCGGCACCCTGGCAGGGAGGTGTGGCTAAACATTATCCTTAAGAGTCTGGAAGACCTTAAAACTGTTGTAACATCTGTGGAGCCAGCTAAGAGAGCTGGGTCTGTCCATTTCATTACAGGAGGTTTTCCAAGCTCCTGGAATCAAAGACTTAAGTATTATTCTATTTTTAACCCACTTATTTTAAAGCTATTTAGAATGTTGTGTTATTTTGTCATCTGTTCTTGTATATATGGCACTGAACCCTTTGGGTATTAAATTGTTAAATTTAAGGTTGCTTTGTGTTGCTCTATGAACCCATTACCTTTTTGAGGTGTGTTTGTGTATGACTGTTGGAGAGATGCCTGTATATGCTAGCTCGGTTTCCGCGGAGTTGGTGAATCACTGGTGGTGGTGGAGTGTATTTCGGGTGTGTGGACTGTGTTGGGGTGCAATTTACGCTCAATTTGCACCCTGAGTGAAGGGTGAGTGCAAGATTGAGTGAGTGGAGTGAGCTGACCCCTGACAACCGCAGCCGGACCTGGGTCACATGCTAAGAAGGCCGGTACGTGACAATTAGTAATATATCTTTTCATCTGCCCGAACCCAGGTACATTAGGTAGGTACATTATTCCTTATTTATTTCTCTCACTTGTAGCATCATCATATTCCATAATTCTTTACAGACATTATCAGTCACTGTCCCAATTAGGGTTCACAATCTGAATTCCCTATCAATATGTATTTGGAGTGTGGAAGGAAATCCACTGAACTGAATTTTACCATATTGAGATTACTTGTAATATATAGCCCATTTCAGCACTTTATTTTTGTGACTCTTCACTCAGTCTTATCAGTCAGTTTTATCTCCTTGTATTTTTGTATTTTAACATACATTGATATAATAGAGTTGCGCTGATTGTTTTACTTTTAAGTTTTGTATAGGTATTTGGTGTTGGACTAAATAGTGCAGCACGCTGTGGTTGATGCAAAGAAAACTACATCATACAAACCCAAAGGATCTTCAGAAGTAAGTTGAAAGAAAAATATATTCCCATTTTAAATAGTTCATAGGCAGTGGCGTAACTAGAAATGGCTGGGCCCCAAAGCGAACATTTGACATGGCCCCCCCCCCCCCCAAAGCGCCGCCTCCAACCCCCCCCACACACAAACTGTATTCCTGCGCACACTATTATGCCCCATAGTGGTCCCTGCACACAGTAATATGTCCCATAGTGGCCCCTGAACACAGTATTATGCCCCATAGTGGCCCCTGCACACTGTATTATGTGCCATAGTGGCCCCTGCACACAGTACTCTGCCCCATAGTGGATCCTGCATACAGTATTATGCCCCATTGTGGGACACCCATGAACAATTATTATACTCTGGGGTCTTTTCAGACCCCAGAGTATAATGATCGGAGAACCAGGGGAGGATACAAACAAAAATAAACAATGTTACCTACCTCTCCCCGGCTCCGGCGCACTCCCCCGCTACTTCGGCCATCTTCAATGTTGGACCTGATCTCGCGTGAGCCGGGCCGGCGTCGCGACGCATAATGACGCAGGCCCCGCCCACATAACGTCACCAAACAGGCTTGAAGCCTGCGGAATGTCAGAGAGGTAAGTTACAGTGTTTTTTTATGTTCCCTCCCCTCCGATCATTATATTCGGGGGTCTGAAAAGACCCCCGAGTATAACGATAGCAGTGTTTGTGGGGTTCGCGGGCCTGCGGCCTCACTTACCAATCCCTGTTCCTGCTTACAGGAGCGAAGATTGTTAAGTAAATAGGGCCCGTTACCTGCTGGGGTTACTCCAGTAGGTAACGGCCTATTAAACTACCCCGGTAGTTACACCCCTGTTCATAGGCGCTGTCTTGGTTAGAAACCATTCATAAAAATGCCCCATTAGGGTCTATTGAGAAGGATGGCACACTGCAGGTAGCACCAAGTAGCTCGCTGCTTTATGTCACCTTTGGTCTTCAATGAATGCATGACACATCAGTGGGCTCTGGTTAAGGTGTCATTACCGGTAGTGACATTTGTCACATACACTGAGTCCCCTACTGATGAATAGATTTCTCTTAGATTTGAGTAGCAGTCATTTTTCTCGGTGATGTATTCTCCTTTTCTGTCCGCCTTGTGTGTTGTGATTTTTAATTAACTGTCTCTATGGTTCTTTAATTCCAAGACTGAAAACAGGAACAAATAAAGCTGCTTCCTACAACAAGAGGGCAGTCAATAGGAAAAGTACTGCATACATGAGAGAAAAGGCTACATTCATCTGTACAATAGGAAAAGACCTGAAAGCAGCTTCATATAACACTGAGGTCTCGCTCACTGTCCATGCAGCCAACAGGATTCCACCAGCAGACGTCTAACAAGGTTACACAGACAATACAGTGAGTTTTTCACAATGTGCTATACCAACAGTATAACTGAGCCATACAAATTCACCAATTAAAGCAGTACGTTCATCAAGAAGGCAAGTATCAGAAACCTTCAAATAGTTCTCAGGGGTTTAAAAGCTTTAGAGAGAGCTGTAGTGCCCTCATACCAAGAAATGGGAAGGAGTCCCTTCCTAAGGCCCCATGGATGCCATCTCCTGCCATGCAGAGATGACTTGAATGGGGCTGTATTGCAGTTGGCCAGGATCCAACATGTTTTCATCAGTAGTGGAGGATTCACTCATGATAATATTATGGCATTTCCTTTTTATCAGTATTTATACAAACAATTCTCTTTGTGTATCCCAGATCATGAACCTATCCACCCTTCAGCAGTAGTATGAATGAGCAAGCACTCAAACCAAGTAATACAGATGAGATTAACCTTTGTACCTGTTCAAAACATTGTGAGAAATTCATAGACAGGAAAAAATGGCTAGATGTGCCTTAAGCCCAGGTTCAACACCTAGATCACAGAAGCGAATAGAGTTATGAAGTTAGCTGTATAGGGTGTATCTGGGCATCCCCTAGTACCACAATGATCCGACTGACCAATGAACAGCATGCGTCCTCAACAATTAAGACAAAACTGCTGTAGTCATCCTAGTTAGCAATATCTATGTAGTGCAACTATAGAAGAAGACATAGGTGTATATAGGGATCTGTAATTATAGTTGAAACAAACTGTGACACACACATCTATACTGTATATAAATAGAGATGACGAATTGGCAAAAATTACTTTCATTATACACTTACGCCACTGCTACTCTGACAGGCTAAGACATCAGTTCCAATTCAAAGGAAAGAGAACCACCATCCACAAAGTGGGGAGCCGGTGATTTGAGGTCTTTGAATATGAGAACCTTTTCTACAACTGGTTGATGTGTGGGGATTATCCCAAGGTTATAATCCAGAGGTTCAGATACTCTCTTTCCAAACTGTCAAAGTGTGAAATTCATGTTTATTAATGTTGCAAGTTCAAATATGTTACTCTGAGCAAACAGAGGAAAATTATATGATTAATGCAACATATGATATTGAATCATTGGAAGCTGTGTAAACTTGTCTACATTACAAATGTAAGTGCAGCAAACAGTCAGCTGATTTATTGTACCCACAGAGTCCAGGCATATCCTAAAAAAATCAGCCCATAAAACTCCTCTGAATGCCCAACTCATGTGTCGCCACCTTCTGACTTCCACCAGGGAAGTATAATAAATGAGCTTTCACTTGGAGGAAAGTGTTTGCAGTTCACTATTAGTTTTCTATTTTCGCTAATACAGTAATTATAGAGAGCCTGATAAGAAATTAAAAAGTGTGATTACTACCTGTGTGCTTCTAAATCTAATCTGAACAGACCTATAAGGAATTAGAAAGAAGGAAACAAGAAACTGGCACAGTGGTAACTAACTTGTGTTCCCATGAAATTTCTTAACTGTGTTGAAATACAAGGTAGATGCAGGCTATATACTACAGCTAGCACCCGCTGCTAATAGCCGCAAACAGCAGCGACACAGTTCATGGCTGTTAACCCTTTAGATGTCACAGTGAAGTGCAACCATGGCCATTGGCGCCACCATTTTGGATCATCAATGTCATAGTGTATTTTACAATACACTTTAATGCAGTAGTATTACAATATATTGTATCGGCAATCTGACTCTCTAAAGTTTAAATATACAAAATAAAAATGATAAAAATTCATCTCACCTCCTTTTCCATACAGAACATATAAAAATAAACATGTTAAGTATTCCCACATCCAAAAGTGCCTGAACTATTATAAGAAAAAAATATAGCTCCCATACATGAATGCTATAGCAGCAAATAAAAATGTCCAAATCAGTTTTTTCACCAACCTTCTAAGAAAATGGAATTAAAAGTGATCAAAATGTCATACATTTCCAAAAATGGTATCAATAAAATCTACATCTTGTTCCGCAAAAAAAGGACAACTTATCCAGCTCTGTAAATGGAAATATAAAAAGTTACAGGTGTCACAATATGGCGGCGCAAGGAAATTTTTGTATTCTTCAAGGTTTTAATTTTTTATTATAACATGAAATATCCTATATAAATTTGCTCATTCCAGGTGCAGCCCAGCAATAGACAGTATTTTTTGCATGCTACGCCTGCGGATTGACTGCACATGATGTAGCACTCTATCTTTTTTAATAATTTGAATTTCCTAATTGGTTTCCTAATCTCATAATATATTGTTGAGAATGAGTTCGAGATTATCAGACTTTCAGGATGATCAAATTCTGGATTAAATTATACCTAACCTTAACCCATTAAGGATGCAGGATAGTTTGGGAAACCCGGCAGGCCCCATTATAGTCATTATAGTTTCCGCGTACTATCTGCTTTTTAAGCGGATTCAGTTTCCATTTTTCAGGTTCTCAAGCAGATTCGAGGAACAGAAAACCCCAACGCTAGTGTGAACCTAGCATAAAATGTCTTATAAAAGGTGTTTATAATCAACTCTACTATTGATTTATGCAAAGCTTGTTGACAAGTTAGTGGATAGACAAATATCAATATACATTTTTAACTTTTTTATTCCTTCTTGTTGAAGTTAATTTCAAGATATCCTCATAATTGCTTTAATTGTTGCTTCCTCATGACTTCCTTGACTCATTTAATATCTATCAATAATGAGGCCATGTTCACACTGCAATTGTATGTGATTATTCTGATCCATCAGAGGATCTTCCGGCTGGTTTTGCTTTTTTTTTTTCCATCTAAAAAAATAGAAACCAGATGAAAGTCTCATTTACTTATTTATTTTTTTATACTGTTAAAACGGTTGTACCAACTTTAATAGTTATCCACTATCGGCAGGGTGGGGAAAAACTTCATGATTGGATGGAGATCCAATTGATCATTGACCCCCACTGATCCTGAGAACGGGGTCCGGTTCCCCTATCTGAACATGTACCCTGCCACTCCATTTATTTTCTATTGGAGAGCCGGTTAGAAGGAATGGAGCAACAGGACGCAGGCTCAGCCTGCTGCTCCATCAGGATAGGGGAACTGGATCCCATTATTGGGATCGGTGGAGGTCTTCTAAAGTTGGTACAATCCTTTTAATAGGGGAAACCTTTAAAGCCATTATTCTGCTGCTCTGATTGATCAGAATAACAGACAAGCAACACTATTGTGAATATAGATAACATATTTCATGTACTATTTTTGCCCTGTCTTTTCCAGTCATTTTTAAAGCTAAAACAATCTGAAATCTCAAACCTGCCAAGAGATGAACGAACAGATGTATTTTCAATGCTTTTTGCAATTTCACATGTGTTTTTTAATTAAATCATAACAAGCATAAATAAAGTAAAAATTCTGGTATCTTGATTAGTCTTAAAAATGCAATATATTAAAGAAGCTCTGCACTAAGATTAAAGGGAAAGTGTCGTCAGAAAAATCACCTTTTGTTTAAATCACATTTTTATGTTAAATACATTTTTAAAGAATTTTCGGTGAAGTTTTTAACTTTCTATGTTATCATGCATTTTCCTGGAGATGGATCATAGGCCATAGAAACAATGGTCTGAAGAAGACTGTATTGACTTCTATAGGAGAGTTTTGTAGACATGCTCTGTGACCCGGGGAGAGAAAGGAGTATGAAGTGAAATTACCTATTGTGACTGTTGAATTCTGTGTCTTCTCTCTCTACATATACATGATAGTTGTGATCACCAGTGTGCTGATAAGTTAGGTGACTGCTGCAAATAAATCTCCTACAGCAAACAGGAAGTCAGTATATTTGGCTTAGTGGCTAGTGCCAGAACTGCAGGATTTTTTAATATATAAATAACAAGGAAATTTTTTTTAAAAAGTCACTAAAAATTCCTAAATATATTTAACATAAAACTTGTTTAAAAAAAAAAAAATAGGTAATTTGCTGGTGACACATTCCCTAATCTACAGTGGGGAAAAATAAGTATTTAGTCAGCCATCAATTGTGCAAGTTCTCCCACTTAAAAAGATGAGGCCGGCCTGTAATTGTCATCATAGGTAGACCTCAACTATGAGAGACAAAATGAGAAAACAAATCCAGAAAATCACATTGTCTGATTTTTAAAGAATTTATTTGCAAATTATGGTGGAAAATAATTATTTGGTCAATAACAAAAGTTCATCTCAATACTTTGTTAAATATCCTTTGTTGGCAATGACAGAGGTCAAACGTTTTCTGTAAGTCTTCACAAGGTTGGCACACACTGTTGCTGGTATGTTGGCCCATTCCTCCATGCAGATCTCCTCTAGAGCAGTGATGTTTTGGGGCTGTCGTTGGGCAACACTGACTTTCAACTCCCTCCAAAGGTTTTCTATGGGGTTGAGATCTGGAGACTGGCTAGGCCACTCCAGGACCTTGAAATGCTTCGTACGAAGCCACTCCTTCGTTGCCCTGGCAGTGTGCTTGGGATCATTATCATGTTGAAAGACCCAGCCACATTTCATCTTCAATGCCCTTGCTGATGGAAGGAGGGTTGCACTCAAAATCTCACGATACACGGCCCCATTCATTCTTTCATGTACACGGATCAGTCATCCCTTTGCAGAGAAACAGCCCCAAAGTATGATGTTGCCACCCCCATGCTTCACAGTAGGTATGGTGTTCTTTGGATGCAACTCAGCATTCACTCTCCTCCAAACACGACGAGTTGTGTTTCTACCAAACAGTTCTACTTTGGTTTCATTTGACCATATGACATTCTCCCAGTACTCTTCTGGAACATCCAAATACTCTCTAGCAAACTTCAGATGGGCCCGGATATGTACTGGCTTAAGCAGGGGGACACGTCTGGCACTGCAGGATCTGAGTACCTGGCGGCGTAGTGTGTTACTGACGGTAGCCTTTGATACGTTAGTCCCAGCTTTCTGTAGGTCATTCACTAGGTCCCCCCGTGTGGTTTTGTGATTTTTGCTCACCGTTCTTGTGATCATTTTGATCCCACGTGGTGAGATCTTGCGTGGAGCCCCTGATCGAGGGAGATTATCAGTGGTCTTGTATGTCTTCCATTTTCTAATTATTGCTCCCACAGTTGATTTCTTCACACCAAGTTGCTTGCCTATTGCAGATTCAGTTTTCCCAGCCTCGTGCAGGTCTACAATTTTGTTTCTGGTGTCCTTCCATAGCTCTTTGGTCTTCACCATAGTGGAGTTTGGAGTGTGACTGTTTGAGGTTGTTTACAGGTGTCTTTTATACTGATAATGTCAAACAGGTGCCATTACTACAGGTAATGAGTGGAGGACAGAGGAACCTCTTAAAGAAGATGATACAGGTCTGTGAGAGCCAGAAATCTTGCTTGTTTGTAGGTGACCAAATACCTATTTTCCACCATAATTTGCAAATAATTTTTTTAAAAATCAGACAATGTGATTTTCTAGATATGTTTTCTCATTTTGTTTCTCATAGTTGAGGTCTACCTATGATGACAATTACAGGCCGGCCTCATCTTTTTAAGTGGGAGAACTTGCACAATTGGTGGCTGATTAAATATTTTTTTCCCCACTGTATGTTATGAAATGCTAACACTTTTTAACAGCAGGTTTATGTCGCAGCTTCTTTGTTCCAGTTGCTGTTATTGGTAATCTTACCTGTCTAATCTCTTACAATACAACAGACCTGTCGCTCAGTCATTATAGCCCACATTGCCAATGTCAGAGAAGAAAACACTGCAGTGTCCCACAAGGACACTCCTTGGAGTAAAATGTTGCATTAGTCTTATAAAAATATTTTGCATGTTTTATACAGTTTTGTGATGATCATTGCACTCCTCCAGCTTTACGTTGGTTCTCTAATAGTGCATTCTTCCTCATAAATTCAGTGCATTCTCTGGCCCTGTGCACCTGCACTATATCTGCACCAGCTCGTAGCTTGCACAAATTTCAGGCATCATTAATAGAAATGAGTGAAGTTTTCAAAAATTCGATTCGGCAACTTCGCAGAATTTTCCGATATGATTCTCTTCGATCTGAATTAATTTGTGGCAAATAAACAGCTATTTCCTGTCTGCAGAGAGCCGGGGTGGGCGGCAAAATTGCGAAAGCCCTTGGATGCCGCGGTCACGTCTCTCTCTCTCCAGCACGGACAACTTTTATTCATGTGGAAGGATCTGCTAACAAACAAAGACACGCCTACCCAATCACATCACTAGAGAATATCTTGTGACCATCTGATGTCACAAAGGTCCTTACTAAATATTCGTTACCGTGAAGCATCAGGAAATCCGGATTCCATGCGAATTGAAGATTTCCTGAAATTCGGAACGAATTCCACTTCTGCAGCTTCGATTCGCTCATCTCTAATCATTAACACCATAAATGTGATGGGCTTTCCTTTCAGGAAAGAGACCCCACTTGTTAAAATTTTTGTTGCAAATGGCATTTAAAAAGTCACAAACTGAGGTTTGCAACCTATTTTATGCCATAAAAGGGCTATAGAATATTAATAAATGTGCCTCATTGCTTGTGAAGCCGTCATTTGGTGCCCACTCATAAGTTGAACACAAATGACGCCATAGAAGTTACAAGGAAGATGCTGCTTTAGTTGTTTGAGTATAGGGCTGGGGTCTGCATTAATATCATTCACCAAATGTGTAAGAGAGAGGATTTTTGGTGGCTTCCAGTTTAGTAGGATAGTTTTCCTTGCATAAAACATAAGCAAGCTATAAAGAAGTTACAAAACCTAAAAAGCTGACTGCAAAGAAGCATTCTCCAGGGAAAACTAGCTTAGTGTCCAAAAAGAAAAATTGACTTCAGACCAACAGCCTTGAAAAATTGCGCACTCCCCTACTATGTACAGTCAGCCTTCTGCTGACAATGGAATAGCCCTTTGGACAACATAACTGTAAAATTAAATGTACAAGGCAGGAAACTGCAAAATTTCACAATTTTATAAAGACTGTTATAAGGAAAATGCATTTAAAAATAGAGGGAAATACAAAAAATGTGAAAGCATGAAAAAAAATAGAAAGGAAAAAAAAAGTAAAATAACACAAGTCCAGACTTTTTCCTTAAAAGTGTAATTTCAAGACAATCCCTTTTAGTAAGGAGTTGTCGTCACCCTGATTTTGCAGGGGGAGCTGTGGTAAAGTATTTTTCTGTAGTGGCCACCTCAGTAGAAATGTAGTACTACATAATGAACATGCAATTACGTAAGACCTGAAGCAGCACATAATGGGAGAGGGGAGGGACACACAACACACCCCAAACATTTTGCTGTAAACCATCAAGAAAAGGGGCATTACCCCTAAAACACCTGGGAATGACAATGTTACCTCTTGTGACATAAAACCCTCATTTCCTTAGACCAGCAAAGACATTTTTAATCAGAAATATATTTTTCTTATTTCTTTAGTCTAAACTTGAACTTGTTTTATGATCCAGAAAATATAATAATTAAATATTAATTATAAAGGAAAAATGTATAATAAAAAAATAATGAATATTTAGCAGCTTTTAACTTAAGTGATACTTGATTAAACGAAGAAGAGAGGACGCTGCACAGATTATACATTAAAAACATAGGAATTAAAATTTTATGAGTTTGGAATGCAGTACACAGATAGCGATGATGTCCTAAACTGTGCATATGTGAAAGCATTTTGAGAGAGGAAACATGCACCAGTATCAGCCATTTACATAGAGAGGGTGTGATAACATAAGAAAGAGCACATTCAAGAGCAATCATAAAGGAGCTGTGCACCAATGGCTCTGTAGACCTGAAAGCATCTGGAACTACAAGATATATATTTCACTTTCAAAAAAAATGTTCTACCATTTACAATATTCTATATTACATGTAAAGAGTAAGCAAAAAAACATTTCTGTCTTCGCTCCCGTAGTTGTTTCTTTATAATACATATTTTCAGAAAAGCTGGATGACAACCAATCTATTCACCATTACATAGGAGTTGACAACTTTCCAGGAGATTGCATAAAGCTATCAGCTCTGTTATTCTGTCCTCTCTGTAGGCAGTATGAGAGACTGAAACAGAGATTTCAGCAGTCTGAAACTGCATTCATTTGTTCAGTTTTTGGGAACTGTCATTTTAAACTCTGCACCATATGGCCAATGCCACCAGCAAGAATTCCAATGAGATTTATGATATGCAAACTCCTCCAATCGCTGATTGACAGATTTCTCCCCCTTCCTCCACATAGGGAAAAATCTATCAATCAGCAGCTGGAAGGCGTGGGGAAGTGTACATATCATGACTGTCAATGGACTCATTTATTTAAAGAGGTTGTCCAAGAATTAAAATGAATGACTGACACCCAGCTCCCACATAGATCAACAGTTCTGAGTCTAGTGTACACAGACGGAAGCAGAAGGCTCGGCACATTCCGCAATGGATGAGCCGTGCTATTATGGCTCAAAACTAATTCATTTAAATGGAAGCTGACCTACAATAATGTAGCCATACCACTGCACAGCGTACAGAACCATATATGTTTCAAGCCTGTACATTGTGCAAATAACAGCTGATCAGTGCAAAAGCCAGGTGTCAGACCCCTAGTGATCTCAAAATAATGACCTATCCTATGAAATGGTCATTAATTTAGGGTCTTGGACAATCCCATACTGGGGGTTTTCCATGAACATAATCATATATAAATAAGTAAACCTTTTTGTATATTTTCTCTAAACATCTTATTGGTGATAGTCTTTTGTTTTAATGGGTTGCTAATGGATACAACCGTGAAATCAGGGACTTTCTATAGTCTTAGAAACTCAGTCAGGATTTCCTTAGTATGACCAGGTTATCAGACAGAGACAACACATAAATGAGAGGATAACCCGGACACAAGTAGCACACCATTATTGGTTTTCTGTCAAGAGCCAGACCACAGAATGTTTCTGCATCCATGGCTGTATCCATTGGTAACAGATCAAGACAACAGACTGTCAACACTAAGATGGCTAGAGAAAATATATGCAAATTTTTTTTATTTACAGTACAGACCAAAAGTTTGGACACACCTTCTCATTCCAAGAGTTTTCTGTATTTTCATGACTATAAAAATTGTAGATTCACACTGAAGGCATCAAAACTATGAATTAACACATGTGGAATTATATACTTAACAAAAAAGTGTGAAACAACTGAAAATATGTCTTATATTCTAGGTTCTTCAAAGTAGCCACCTTTTGCTTTGATTACTGCTTTGCACACTCTTGGCATTCTCTTGATGAGCTTCAAGAGGTAGTCACCTGAAATGGTCTTCCAACAGTCTTGAAGTAGTTCCCAGAGATGCTTAGCACTTGTTGGCCCTTTTGCCTTCACTCTGCGGTCCAGCTCACCCCAAACCATCTCGATTGGGTTCAGGTCTGGTGACTGTGGAGGCCAGGTCATCTGGCGTAGCACCCCATCACTCTCCTTCTTGGTCAAATAGCCCTTACACAGTCTGGAGGTGTGTTTGGGGTCATTGTCCTTTTGAAAAATAAATGATGGTCCAACTAAACGCAAACCGGATGGAATAGCATGCCGCTGCAAGATGCTGTGGTAACCATGCTGGTTCAGTATTCCTTCAATTTTGAATAAATCTCCAACAGTGTCACCAGCAAAGCACCCCCACACCATCACACCTCCTCCTCCATGCTTCACGGTGGGAACCAGGCATGTAGAGTCCATTCGTTCACCTTTTCTGCGTCGCACAAAGACACTGTGGTTGGAACCAAAGATCTCAAATTTGGACTCATCAGACCAAAGCACAGATTTCCACAGGTCTAATGTCCATTCCTTGTGTTCTTTAGCCCAAACAAGTCTCTTCTGCTTGTTGCCTGTCCTTAGCAGTGGTTTCCTAGCAGCTATTTTACCATGAAGGCCTGCTGCACACAGTCTCCTCTTAACAGTTGTTGTAGAGATGTGTCTGCTGCTAGAACTCTGTGTGGCATTGACCTGGTCTCTAATCTGAGCTGCTGTTAACCTGCGATTTCTGAGGCTGGTGACTCAGATGAACTTATCCTCCGCAGCAGAGGTGACTCTTGGTCTTCCTTTCCTGGGGCGGTCCTCATGTGAGCCAGTTTCTTTGTAGTGCTTGATGGTTTTGGCCACTGCACTTGGGGACACTTTCAAAGTTTTCCCAATTTTTCGGACTGACTGACCTTCATTTCTTAAAGTAATGATGGCCACTCGTTTTTCTTTACTTAGCTGCTTTTTTCTTGCCATAATACAAATTCTAACACTCCATTCAGTAGGACTATCAGCTGTGTATCCACCTGACTTCTGAACAACACAACTGATGGTCCCAACCCCATTTATAAGGCAAGAAATCCCACTTATTAAACCTGACAGGGCACACCTGTGAAGTGAAAACCATTTCAGGTGACTACCTCTTGAAGCTCATCAAGAGAATGCCAAGAGTGAGCAAAGCAGTAATCAAAGCAAAAGGTGGCTACTTTGAAGAACCTAGAACAGGGGTAGGCAACCTTTTTTGTTCGGCGTGCCGATTTTAATAAAAAAATCAAAGATGAGGTACTCGGAGTGCCGGTCAATAATTGTAAGTCTGACGACCCCTAAACTAAAGTCATGTACCACAAACCATAACACAGAAGTGCTGCCACCAGATGCTTTAGGACACATGCGTTTACTGCTATTTCCTGGGACGCTCCTGTACTTTCTGATTAGAAGCAATGAAAGTACATGTACATCCCGCAATTAGTGGTAAATGTAAGTGTCCAGGAGCACCGTATGGCAGCAGTCTTATGGTGAAAACACACTATGTATCTGGATGCAGCTATATTTGGAACTTTTTCATTCGATGTAAAACTGGTGCATTTTTGCACAAAAAAAAAAAACAAAGCATGAGTTTTCTGTGCAAAAACACATCCTTAATATAGAAAACACACCATTATACAGAATAATGTCCCATAGTGGTCCCTGCACATGGTATTATGTCCCATAGCGGCCCCTGCAACATGGTATATGTCCCATAGCGGCCTCTGCACACAGTATTTGTCCCATAGCGGCCTCTGCACACGGCATTTGTCCCATAGCTGCCTCTGCACACAGTATTTGTCCCATAGCAGTCCCAGCACACAGTATTTGTCCCATAGCGGCCTCTGCACACAGCAATATGTCCCATAACGGCCCCTACACATGGTATATGTCCCATAGCGGTCCCTGCACACGGTATTATGTCCCATAGCTGCCTCTGCACACAATATTTGTCCCATAGCGGCCTCTGCACATGGTATTTGTCCCATAGCTGCCTCTGCACACAGTATTTGTCCCATAGCGGTCCCTGCACACGGTATTATGTCCCATAGCGGCCTCTGCACACAGTATTTGTCCCATAGCGGCCTCTGCACACGGCATTTGTCCCATAGCTGCCTCTGCACACAGTATTTGTCCCATAGCAGTCCCTGCACACAGTATTTGTCCCATAGCGGCCTCTGCACACAGCAATATGTCCCATAACGGCCCCTACACATGGTATATGTCCCATAGCAGCCCCTGCACACGGTACATGACCATAGCGGCCCCTGCACACGGTATATGTCCCATAGCGGCCCCTGCACACGGTATTATGCTCTGTAGTGGCCCCTGCACACGGTATATGTCCCATAGTGGCCCCTGCACACGGTATTATGCTCTGTAGTGGCCCCTGCACACGGTATATGTCCCATAGCGGCCCCTGCACACGGTATATGTCCCATAGCGGCCCCTGCACATGGTATTATGTCCCATAGCGGCCTCTGCACACGGTATTTGTCCCATAGCTGCCCCTGCACACAGTATTTGTCCCATAGCGGCCCCTGCACACAGCAATATGTCCCATAGTGGCCCCTGCACACGGTATTATGCTCCATAGTGGCCCCTGCACACGGTATATGTCCCATAGTGGTCCCTGCACACGGTATTATGCTCTATAGTGGCCCCTGCACACTCACTAGCTATTATTATACTGTGGGGTCTCTTCAGACCACAGAGTATAATAAGTAGAGGGCAAAGAGAGGTGATGAAACATAAAAAACAATGTTACTCACCATTCCTACGCTCTGCAGCCGCTCTGTATCTTTGGGCGCTTCTGCCTGTAGTCAGCGACCGCTCATTGAGTCTCAGGGGTCGCGTCATTATGCGTGATGACGTCAGACGCGACCCCTGAGGCCCTGTCAGCTGACTTCAGGCAGAAGCGCCTGAAGAGTACACAGCGGCTGCGGAGCGCGGAATAGTGAGTAACGTTGTTTTTTATGTTTCATCACCTCCCCGGGGGCTCTGCTTATTATACTCAGGGGTCTGAAGAGACCCCACAGTATAATAATTGCAGTTTCGTTTCGGCCGTGTTTGGTCCGATCGAAACTGCTGGGTGAGGAGTCCGCTGCCGTGCCAGGGAAATAAGCCTCGCGTGCCATAGGTTGCCGACCCCTGACCTAGAATATAAGACATATTTTCAGTTGTTTCACACTTTTTTGTTAAGTATATAATTCCACATGTGTTAAACCAGTTTTGATGCCTTCAGTGTGAATACAATTTTTATAGTCATGAAAATACAGAAAACTCTTGGAATGAGAAGGTGTGTCCAAACTTTTGGTCTGTACTGTATATTAGCAAAAATGTTTAACTTTTAATTGTCTACAAATCTTTATATGGTTATGTTCATGGAAATAAAAATTATCAAAAGCAAACTCTGTGCAGACATTAGGGCAGTAAGGAAAGGTGAGAAATGTCAGCTCTGAAGTCTGCAGAACTGTGAATGTAAAAGTAGACTGCAATCCATTTTACTCAATAATTATATTACTATTACTACTACTAAGAAGCAAATGTCATCCAGCTCTCCCAGGAACAGATACAAAGAGCAAATTCTGACACCGTAAGACTATAATTACAGTATTGTATAATGGAAACAAAGGAAAGATCTGCACAGAAACACAAGCAATGGACTGGTGCCAGGTTACCTAGAAATTGCTGGTAGAAGCTAAAATGATTTAACATCTTTGCTTTCGTGGAGTCTCTTAGAAAGCAGAATGGTCAGTGCCAGCTAAGATTCTTCAGATCGCTTACTAACCTAAGACGCACCTTTACAAACTGGAATAGTAAGTTACTGCTCTGATTCCAACAAGATTTGTACCGGCTGCGAGCTTTTCTGCCATGGCTTCTGGCCAGAAGGATTCTTTAATCCAGCTCTTCTATTCTCAAAGTAAATGTGCTATAAAACCATAGGCCTCAATTAACGCACTGGTTGTTGTCCATAGCAACCAATCACAGTGCAGTTGTCCTGGAAGAAAGGAACCCGCTGTTAATGGCAACAAGGTTTGTCTTTATACATTTACAATAGTTTCTGTAAGGATACAGAATTCACTATTGTTAAAGCATCCTATGAGTTTGAATGGACCCTACCAACATTATGCAGCTGGCAAGGTACCCCATTATAGCTACTGGTGGGAATTCCAGCAGGCAGGCCCCCACACATAACACAATTATCTGTTCAATACATTTTTTTGGTAGGAATAATCTCTTTAAGGCCAACTACACACAGTTTTTTTTAGTCGGAAAATACAGTCCATATATTGCCTGTATTTCTCTGTTGTATGACCCGGACTCACAGTATCATGGTTATCTATGCTGTGAGTCACTGCCTACTTGTCCCATAGTGTAATACTGATAGGACTGTAGTCCAACACACAGCATCATATGCATATCTCGGCATATTCACATCTGTAATACTGTGGGTCCAGGAAACATGGCCGACATACAATTGTATTTTCTGGACCAAAAAAGCCTGTGTGCAGTTGGCCATAATGTGCTGTCTGCTTTCAGTTTCTGGGGGAAAAAAAAAAAAAAGTATCTGTCTGGCAGTTACAATTGCTGCTGCCATATTTCAGCTCTCTCAAGAATTACACTAGTGACAATGGTCACGAACTGCCAGCGTCTCCCCATTCCTCATGACAGCTCCACTTGCAGAGTCTTTTTTATTGTGGTTGTCACTGCATCTCTACTCTGCCTGCTGTCCAATTCCCATAGGGCTTGTGCATGCTCCGTGACCAACTCTTAAAGGGTCAAACATGCAGTCTGTCCCCAGGTCAGTCATCTGTGTCCCCAGGAGAAGGTGCCACAGCAGTAAGTTTTCTAGTCACTAGAATCCTATAAAAGGTTTGCTATTCTTTATTGGTTTGTCTTTTTCCTGACCTTTGGCAGTTTACCTGTTCAAACCTGTTCTGCTGCCCGAACCTCTGCGCCCTTACATTACTGACCCTGTGACACCTGCCCTGACTTCTGGCTGTGTATTATAACAAACTTACTCCACCTGCCATGACCACGTTTCTGCCTGTTCCTTCAGTACCACGTACCAGCATCTTTTGATATGTTTTGGACAGTAAAGTGAGACTACTCCAGGTATAGCAAGCTGGTGGTTACCTGCAGCAATGACCAGATCCCCATACAAGGGTTAAAGGATCAAAAGTAGGAGACCAATGTGGATATGGTTGGCCATTTATCTGTATTGCAGCCAACAAATACATTTTTTCTGAACTTAGCTGTGGCAAGGGAAATAACTGTCCAGCTGTGGCTTTCCCTGGCACAATCAGCTGTTGCCAATGGGTTTGGCACCAATTGCCATGATGGCTCCAAAGTGAAACGGGTTACTAAAGCTTCTTTCTTACTTTCTACTTTGCTTTGAATTTGCTATAAGATCATGTAATGTTTGCACCCTATGCTGACAATGGAATCATAGATACTTGTTCACTCGATGGAGGATTAAGAAGTAAACTGCATTATTCCAGGCAGTTGCATCAAGTTTTAAGAATAAATATCACCTCATGGTATTATATTTGCATGCACATGCGGTTTTATGTACTGCTAGAAAGCCGACAGCACGATGAATTCAGCGCACTGTTGGCTTTCCCGTTATGTGCCCCAGGGCTGGAGATATTGGCGCTGTTAGTTTTCTGCTCTGTCAGAAGGGCGTTCCTGACAGTCTAGTTGGGCTGTGAGGAACGCCCCCGCTGACTGTACTTGGCCATAGCCCTGTACTGTCAGAGGGGGGGGGGGCGTTCCTTACATCCCAGCGATGACGCTGATTTGTGAGGAACGCCCCCCAGTACAGGGCTATGGACAAGTACTTTCAGGGATGGAGTTCCTCACAGCTCAGCTAGACTGTCAGGAACGCCTGTCTGACAGTGGGCAGAGATTAACAGCACCGATATCTCCAGCCCCGAGGCACATAACGGCAAAGCAGACAGTGCACTAATTTTCTGCGCACTGTCGGCTTTCTAGCGGTATATAATACCGCATGTGCATGAGGACATGAAAGGTCCTCTTTAAAGTCTTTAACCAATTGTAAGACTTCTCTGAAGGATATGTATCCCTTTTGGTATACTGTTAAACCTTCAAAATGACCATCTGATCAAATCTGATAATCTGGAAGCTGTCCTGTCAATGCCAGAATTACGGAATCTAGCCAGTTATTATAACTTCTACACTTTCATTGATGTGTCTTAAATATACTGTACATGAAATGGTAAAAAATGGTTACGCACCTGCTGAATTCAGAACTATTTCCAGTTAGCGGTCATTGAAAACATGGAACTCAAATAATTCTGTGCTAAATACACTCATCCTCCTTCATGTAACATGCCGAGTCATTTTATTCAATTTTCATACGTTTATTGAGGCTTTTACATACTGCTTGGACAAATCCATTTCAATTGATGAACCAATCAATAGCAGAGCTGAGAGAACGGCATGCTTTACCATCACAGACCACAATGAATGGAACATCCAACTGTATGCATTATTGTAAGACAAGCAGGGAGCTATAAACAGTATATATATATATTTTTACAGTTCTAATGTCTAAGGAGAATACTCGGCAACACTAATTGATGGAGAAGCGCTGACTGGAAATGCACTCCTACCCATGTGGCACCCAAATATAAAATATTACACTGTTAAATACACCCCACTTAATTAGGGGGACATTCTCCTGCAGGTCTTCCAATGTGGTGTACCTCATAATGTGTGTGCAATGTCCCACCACAGGCCTCTATGTGGGGGAAACAGGGCAGAGACTCAGTCAACGAATGAACTCACACAGATCCACCATTAATAACAGCAGAACAGATCTCCCAGTGGCCGCACATTTCTCCGGAGAAAACCACTCTATTGAAGATTTGCGGGTTGTGGTTTTAATGGGACATTTTAAGACGCAGGAGGAAAGGAAAGAATGGGAGTACAAATTTATGCAAAAATTTCAAACTCTGCAATTTGGACTTAATATTCATGCCAGCTGCATGTCACACTATGTATGAACTGTGAGGGTCACAAATCACCTCATGATAGCAAACAGATACCAGATCCCTCTGTCACGCACCACAACTTTCCAGATTGTTTTTTGACCTGTTGTAAATAACTTCTCTACTTAGATTGCATTTTGTTTTTTTGTTTTTAAAGGACTCTAAAATCCTTTGAAGACCATGTGTATAAAAATCAGTGAATTTTCAGTTCTTGTATAACACCATGTCTGATGAAGGAAGCTTGCACTTCTGAAAGCTTACTTATCAAATATACTCAGTTAGCCTCTAAAAGGTATCGCCTGATTTCTTCACTCTTCCAAATACACCCACTGTTAGTACCCAGATGTCCTTGAACTCACAGCTCTTCTGGTTGTCACGGGAAATAGTCAACAACCTTGTCATTAGACATATCCCTAATGGTCTTACTCATACGACCGTGAAAAACAACCGAGAGATGTTTTTTTGAACGGCCATCAAACCGCCATTGATTTCACTGGGGCTATTCACACGTACGTTTTTTTACATTTTTTTTTTTTTAACACACTGTCATAGAACAAGAAATGTCCTCTCTCTGCTTTTCACGAATCCTTCATAGACAAATCCATGAGGGCTCTGTGAAAACTGGTGCCCGACAGATGCAAATCGAATGGTTTTCATCCGTTTTGTCACGGCTATTTTTTTTTTTTTTAAAGCACAATCTTACAAATATAGCTTCACAGTTGAGTGAGTTCCTGTAATGCAAAGAGACACTTTTTCCTATATTAGATTACTGGACGGTGCTTGGTGTAAAGGATACATTTACTACAACAGACACTAAGACAATACTGAAACGGCAAGGAATGCTGGGAGATTTTCGCTCTGAAGCCTGCGGATTTTTGAACGCACTTCATACACTCACTCAAGTTAATTAAGTTAATGATTAAGAGAAATAATCACTTTTCTAAATCACTGTATTAGCTAATTCTGCCATTAAGCTCCAGCATGGAACAGCCTAAGTCTGCTCTGCCCTCTGCGCTAAACTAGAACAAATCCTGCTTTGCTCCACTGGTTACCATCTGCAGCTTGGCAGCCATTGCGAGAGAATCTCTATGGAACAAATTTATTAAAATAGTCTAAAAGCAAAACTGTTTCAGTTGTCCATAGTAACCAAGTTTTTATTTTTCAGGAGCAGCTAGTTTAGCACAGGCAGTTGGTCCATATTAGCAGAATTTACTAATACAATGATTTAGAAATATAATTAGTAGCAAGTCTTTCACTATAATCCTTTTTCTTATGAAACTGGAGGTACGTTTTAAGGGTATGTTCACATGGATTAGCGAGTGGAAAATCTATAGCCAAAGGTTGCAATAATGCCTCTATAGGCGTCATAGAAGGCGCCTATATTATGCTTTTAAACAAAGTTTCATATGTATTCCTACGCCTGAGACTTTTCCTTGTAGTTACAGACATTTGATATACATGTATGATAGATGCTGACACTCAGAAGCTGAGCAGGTGCCACAGCTGCGGAATCTCTGACCGCAGGCACTTTAACCCATCAGATGCATTGATCAGATATGACCACAGCATCTGAGCTGCTGAGTAGACTTTCACTTACCTAACGGCTCCTGAGCAGTGAGATCATGGGAGGTGTTTGGTGGCTATGTCAATATTACTATTGAGGCCAGTTTGTGGCCCATAGATGGCAGTACAGAAGTATTACAGTCTATAGAATACGTGATCTAATTATTGCAGGTTAAACTCCCTAAGGAGGATAAAGTTGGGGGGGGGGGGAGAAAAAAAAAAATTGTACACAATTTTTGAAAGATATACAAATTTGAAATCACTCACTTTCCTCTACAATACAAATAAAATAAAGTAAAAATAAATAAATAAATCACACAATGCCAAGACTATATAAATATTTATACCATATGGTCAAAAAAATAAATAATTTAAAAAAAATAAAAAAAAAATTGAAACACCAACTTGCAGTTTTACCTCCCAAAAAAGTTCCCAAAATGGTATCAATAAAATCTGCATAGTACCCTGCTAAATAACAGCTCAGTACATGGAAATATAAAAATGTTACAGGTGGGGGGCGTGGCCTGGACGCGCATGGAGTAGGTCGCGTGCACGACCTTCTCTGCTCCACCGCTTGCAGCTGAGACCCGTGGACCCTTCAATACAGCGATTATGGGCAAGCGCTTACCGAGGAGGGTGGCCCCAGGCACTCCAGCACCTGTGGAGAGGTCTGGGAGAGCCACCCTGGACGGCTTCCTCACTCAGCAGCCTTCTCTGCCGGGCCGGGCTGCTGAGGGGCGGCCATCTTGGATTCCCTCCGCTCTTCAGGCACAGGGGTCGCAGCACAGCCTTTCTCCTCCCGCGCTCCCCCTGTCAGCCAGCGGAGCACCGCTCCAGCAGAGATCCCTGTCGGCGCCTGGGCAGTCCAGAGCTTCTCCAGCACGAGTGCTCCCACAGTCTCCTCACCCTGGGATGTCCCAGCAACTACACTTTGCTTCACCAGCACTTCTGGCAGAGCGGCTTGAGAGGACCCCGGATGTCTCCAGCTCTCCAAGGGGCTCTGAGGTCAGTGGCTCTGCTCCCTCCCACACCGCTGATGAGTTACAGCCTGTGGCCACAGAGCTGGTCTCTGTGGCCCCCCACCTACTATCTTCCCCCATCCCCTCCATAGCTCAGGGGGGGATGGCGCGGTGGAAGGCGCTGGCGTAGGGGCTCCTCCGTCCCACACTCCCAAGGATTATGGCTCCCCCCTCCAGTCCTGTACCCCCAGAGCTGCCTCCCAGGTCCATCTTCAGCACCGCCACCTTTGGTGGACCTCCTTCCTCAGCTACCTACTAAACAAGACCTTAAAAGTATGGTTGCGGAAATCACAGCATCCTTCCGATCTGAAATTGCTACCCTCCGCACTGATTTACACTCTATTGCTAATCGAATGGATACGCTGGAGAATGACCATGACACTACCAGGGACTATGTTGCCTCGCTGCATGATACTACCGCTAACCAGGGATCAGCTATACGGGACATGCAACGTCACTTAGAGGATCTTGACAACAGGGGTCGGCGCAACAATATACGCGTCAAGGGACTCCCGGAAGCTGACCAATCTGAGGATCTGCCTGCTCTGCTGGAGGCTGTCTTCAACACTATACTGCAGGAGCCCCCGTCCCACAAAATTAAGTTTGACAGGGCACATCGAGCCCTTCGACCCAGAGGATCCTCAGCTGCACCCCGTGATGTCATCTGCTGCCTCCACGACTTCACCCTTAAAGAGGCTATAATGAGCAAGGTGCGCAAACTCAAAGACTTTGAATTTGAGGGAGCTCAACTACAACTTTATCAGGACCTTTCGCTAATCACCCTCCAGAAACGCCGCCATCTCCGACCCCTCCTCCAGATCCTTCAGGAACACCAAATTCCTTACCGGTGGGGTTATCCGTTTGCTCTCATTGCACGTAGGGATGGTCGCTCCGCTACGCTTCGCTCCTTCTCGGATTTACCTCTCTTCTGCGACCTGCTGGATGTCCCCTTGCCGGATTTAACAGACTGGGAGCTAATCCCTCCACCCCCTCCCCCACCACCGGTTTGGCATCGACTGGAGCCCAGACGACGTCATGCACCCTCCGCGGCGGCGACCGCTCGGAGGCCCCGACTGGAGACTGGTTCCTGAGGAGGATGCTCCTCCTTGAGACGTTTTTTTTTTTTTTTTTTTTTCCGGTAGTGCTTTGAAAACTGCAAGCCTTAGCGTTATGTTTGCTTCTCTTTTTCCTTTTCTAGGTCTACGGGTCTCATCTATTATGCTTATTATTGGATTGTTTTAGCGGAGTGGGGCGGGATGGGGTTCCGGTGACTCCCCTTCCATCCTTCTTTTTACTGGTGGTTGGGGATCGGCCGCCTCCCCTCCGACCTCTTGTCCACGCTCTCCCCCCTAAGGGGATACTTGGACTGTGTGGCCATTGATCCTGGTTGGACCTCTGGCTGTCCTCACTGGTCCCCAGGCGAGTGACTTAGCCTCGCCCACAAAGTATTGTTTAATTGTTATACTTCTTACTTTGTCATTTATGTTGTCTTTTGCCTCCCCCCCTTTTCCACCCTCCCTCCCTGATCTAGAGACCTTGCCTCGACTTTGGGTTCCTGTTTGTGGATCGCCCTTCTGCCTCTTCGAGGGAAACCTGCCAGCGTCATGTGAGATGGGTGGGCTTATTACAATCCGCCACTGTCCTCCAATCCTGAGTCCCAATGGTTAGGTGCGTGACAATTAATGTCAAGGGCCTGGGTTCCAACACTAAAAGGCGCCATGTCCTTAGAGAACTCCGCTCCTTACGAGCGGATGTGGCGTTTCTTCAGGAGACTCATTTTGACCGTTCCGGTACCTTTGCCTTCGCTAAGCACTACTTTCCCATAGCCTTTTCGGCCTTCCACGATCGACGCAGAGCTGGGTTGGCTATCCTTCTTTCCCGTTCCTGCCCAATTACAGTGACAACCTCCCACATAGACCCAGGGGGCCGATTTGTTATTCTGGAAGGGCTCCTTCATGGTGCCCCGATTGTTTTATGCAATGTCTATGCCCCTAACTCAGCGCAGATCCCATTCTTGCGTCGGGTATTCTCCCCGCCTGCGCGCTCTCCCGGCATCAGCTTGGCTTGTGGGGGGAGACTTTAACATGGTCTTCTCTGAACGGGCGGACCGATTGGCGTTACCCCAGGGTCCAACCCCCCATAGGATGGCTCAGCTTGCACGGGAGTTCCGTAAGCTGATCCGTGCCCATTCTTTGTACGACCTTTGGAGAGTGGACAACCCTACTGCACGCTCTTACACCTTCTTCTCTCACCCTCATAACACTCACACCCGCATTGATTATTTCTTTGGTAATGCTCCCGCCCTTCGTTTGCTCAGGGACACGTACATTGGCTCTCTCACCTGGTCTGACCATGCCCCAGTTGTGGTTACTCTATCTACGACCCCAGTGCCTACTCGCCAATGTCATTGGCGTCTTAACGAAACATTGCTCAAATCACCGACCTCCCTCGAGATCCTGCGCACACACTTGATGGATTATTTTAGGGACAACTTAGGTTCGGTAAACTCTCTTGCCATTCTCTGGGAAGCCCATAAGGCGGTCATGAGAGGACATTGTATCGCATTGGCTTCTAGGCTTAAAAGGGACAGACAGGCCCAGGAACAGCTTCTCCAAGCTCGTATTCGGTCCCTTATGACAACTTTGGCAGCACATCCATCCCTGGGGGTTCTTCGCCGTTTGGTTTTGGCACGGGCTGACCTCCGTGATTTGGAGACCCGCCATGTGGAACGACTTCTCCTTTATACTCGCCAGAGGTTCTTTGAACGAGGTAATAAGTCTCACACCCTCCTGGCAAGAACCCTCAGGGATCATCAGGCCTCCTCCACACCACACTCTGTCCGTGACTCCACGGGTACCCTTCAACACCACCCTGACGCACTGGCGTTCCACTCTTACTATTCTAAGCTGTATATCTTACCCCCCCCGCGAGCACTACCCCCTGGGGATGACTCAACACTGCTAGAAGACTATTTAAAGGATTGTTGTCTCCCACGCCTGCCTCCTGAGGCCTTGACTTCCCTAAACACTCCCATCACCAGGGAGGAACTAGAGGGGGTCCTGAGGGACCTCCCAAATAGGAAAGCCCTGGGCCCAGATGGGTTCACTTACAATTATTATAAGGTTTTCCAGAGTGAACTTTCTGCTCATCTATTGTCCCTCTTCAATTCCTTCCTCTTAGGCTCCCCCATACCCCCGACTATGCTCTCCTCACTGCTCACATTGGTCCCTAAACCGGGTAAGGACTTGCAGGACTGTGCTAATTATCGACCGATTGCTTTGCTGAACGCGGACCTGAAACTCTTTACCAAACTCCTAGCCAATAGGTTAAATGCTTGGCTCCCTCTGCTTGTCCATAAGGACCAGGTGGGATTCATCCCCTGTCGTCAGGGTGGTGACAACACCAGGAGGACTGTGGATTTGGTGGAGGTGGCCAATCATTATTCTACCCCGGCCCTTCTCTTGAGTCTGGACGCTGAAAAGGCTTTCGACCGCATAGATTGGTCGTTTATGCATGCTACGCTTAAGGCGTTTGGGCTCACGGGACCTTTCCTCACGGCTATCCAGGCCCTCTACTCCCTACCCACAGCAGCAATCAAGCTTCCCCATGCATCCTCGCCCTTCTTCCCTATTCGAAATGGCACTAGGCAGGGTTGCCCCCTGTCTCCCATCATATTTGCCCTCTGCATTGAACCGCTGGCAGCCAAGATTAGGCGAGACCCTAATATCAAGGGGATCATGGTCCAGGATAAGGAATTTAAGGTCTCTCTTTTCGCAGATGATGTACTCCTCACTCTCACCTCCCCTCATACTACCCTTCAAAACTTGTTGCGCTTGCTGGAGACCTATAGTGATCTCTCAGGATACAAGGTGAACCCTGCAAAGACTGAGGCACTCCCACTCAACATTCCACAGGACCTTCTCCTTCTCCTCCACAGTAATTACGATTTCCAGTGGCGGGAGTCCTCTATCCGCTACCTGGGAGTCCATATATCCACCTCCTACGCGACCCTCTATTCGGCAAACTACCCGCGGTTGTTTCGTGAGTTAAGAGCCCTATTGGACAAATGGAAACCCTTACCCATCTCCCTTTTAGGGAGAATTGCCGCGGTCAAGATGACTCTCCTTCCGAAGCTACTGTATTTTTTCGAGACACTCCTGGTTGCGATTCCTCGGGGAGAATTACGGAACCTGCAGAAAGCTATTTTTCAGTTTATCTGG
This sequence comes from Leptodactylus fallax, assembly GCA_947044405.1. NCBI lineage: Eukaryota > Metazoa > Chordata > Amphibia > Anura > Leptodactylidae > Leptodactylus > Leptodactylus fallax. Next base: position 5,006,008 of record CAMRHE010000088.1, read on the forward strand.
CAGGCAAAACGACACCGAATACCCAGATCTGTTATGCTGGCGGATAGGGGGTCTGGGGGTATGGCCGTCCCACATCTGCTACATTAGTATTGGGCGTCCCACTTGCGCCATATCCCACTTTGGGCGGCTATGCCAGCATATACTAGATGGGTGCAGATAGAGAAGCTCTGGCTGGCTCCCATGCACCCTAACGCGCTTCTGTGGGTTGGCTCTCCCTCCGCTCCCCCTGCCTCGTACCTGCTGGGCCCTATTCGGTTTACTAGATCTATTTGGTCTGCCTGTCGTACTAGATTCTCCCTGATGTCCCAGCACTCATCTATGGTCTCCATATTATACAACCCCCTTCTCCCGGAAAGCCTGACCTCTGCCATGACTAAGGTGTGGTCTAAAGCTGGTCTTTACCGGATTGCGGACATGGTTGATCCTGGAACCTTGGAACTCAGGTCCTTTGCCTACCTTATAGCTAACCAAAACCTGCCAGGTACTGAATGGTTCCATTATTTACAGGTGGTTCACTTTGTCCGCTCCCTCCATGGGTCCCTTAAAGTGTCACTGTCCACCGCTTTTGAAAAGATTTGCCGTGCAGGTACGTCCACTAGGGGCCTTATATCCTCTATTTACCAACTTCTTACCTCACAAACTACAGGCTCCCCAGTTACCCATCGCTATATGCTTAAATGGGAGGAGGCGGTGGGTAGACCCATCTCCCAGGAACAGTGGCGGATTGTATGGTCTCGGGCCCAGAAATCATCTCAGTGCATTACATTTCGGGAAGCGCAGTATAAGTTGTTGATGCATTGGTATCATACCCCGGCTCTCCTCCATGCTTTAAATCCATTGGTTCCCCCATGGTGCTGGCGCTGTGGAGCTGCGGTGGGTACCCTGCACCACATCTTTTGGACGTGCCCTCTCATCCTGGGTTTCTGGAGGGAGGTCAGGACTTTGGCGACTGCTCTCTTTTTGCAAGAGGTCCCTCTTGACCCTCTGGTCTATCTCCTGAACCTTCCCCCCAGGCACCTGAGCAATAAGTCATCCAGGCTTTTCTTGCACCTTTGTACTGCAGCTAAAATTCTCATAGCTAGAAACTGGAAGAAAGTGAGTCCCCCATCTGGTCTTGAACTTGTGGCTAGAGTGAAGGATGTGAGGAGTCTTGAATGCCTGACCGCGGGCCTAAACAACTCACAGGAGGCCTTTGGGGCTATCTGGGCGCCCTGGGATATGTATTGTACATCACAGGGTCTCTGATCTCTAGTCCTCTTCTCCCCTCCCCTCCTTTCCTCTGCTTCTACCCTTGTCTTCTTAATCCCTTCATCCCTCCCCTCCCTTGTTTACTGTCTAATTTGAATGCATATTGCTTAAGGGAGAAGAGGCGAATAGCCTCTACCTACCTCATTGTTTTCTGCTTGTTTGATCTTTTTTTCTCTTTATACCTTGTTAATGAAAAATTTTTTCAATAAAAATTACAGTTAAATAAAAAAAAAAAATGTTACAGGTGTGAACTTTAGCAAACAAATATTTGTTTTTCAAAGTTTTTTATTTTCTAAAATATAGTAAAACATGTTAAAAAAAAATAAAATTTAATTTCGCATCACCATGATCATACTGACCAGCAGAATAAATGGAACGTGTCAATAAGGAATCGCTGCATCTGAAAATGGCCAGACTATTAAAATATAAAATATTTGTTATTGCAGTATCAGGGGAAAAATCTAAATGCTCGAATTGCCATTTGTAGAATTGCCTAAATTAATTTTCTATTTATGAATAGAAGACAGTTATAGTAATGGTTTCCCTCCATAAATTTATTTTGCTTGCTCCTGCCTGGCACCACCCACCTGGCAATACAGAGCTTAAATAGTTTATCAGGCACCAAACCTAACAACAATGACTGCTCAGGAACGGTGGGGACTAGAGAATATATTCCAACTGTGCCAGAATCAGTGGCGGGGTGGCTATTAAATAATGCAAAGAGGTTCTCTTTAACATTATGAATGCCTACATATTATTCTAACTTCTTCTTGGTTAAAAATACTCCTCAAAAATGATAAAAGGATTATTTTTACTCCGCCATAAAAAATGTAGTGCGATCTCTGTTTGAAGTGTATTAGGGCATGTGCACAAGGAAAGGACATGCTGAGGAGAAAATCAGCAGAAATTGACAATTGGTGAAGATTGTAAATTTGCAGCATGTCGATTTATGCTGAGGATTTTCAGACTTTACAGTTTGAAATGCGTAGGGTGAATTGCACATCATATTTTTATTGCATTTTATACTTTTATTGATTTTTCTGCAGAGTAATCATGGATTTTGACTCTGACTCGAGAGCTTGTAGCCCTGTATCAAGACCATTGTGCACATTGGAATTTACAGCAGAAGGTTATGTCCACATGACTTCCAAGAAGAAAGCCTTCAATGACCAGTGAATGAGTAGTCTATTTTCATTATACATCTTTCATATGACACTAAGATTGCAGCACTTCCTTTATTGTTTCCAGAGATACCAGTGGTTGAAAACACAGTTGAGATTGGGACGTGTATAGCTGCAGCTGCATACAAATATTCCAAACCATGACTGTTTTCAAACAATTATATCTCTGGAAATAGCACAGGTAGACCTGCAACCTAAGTGTCTCCTCTTTCATACGACACCAGAAACAAGTTTCTATATTTTATAATGTTCGAGATGTAACTCTTTGAGGCAATCTTCCTTATTCTCTCAATTTTCTCAAGCCCAAACACCATAAACAGTGAGAAGCAAGGAACAGCTCTCAATAGAGAAGCAAGGGGAATAATAAAGAAGTGCAGAATTTCACAGAAAGGAGCCAAAATTTGTTAATAAAGTATATTCCAAAATGTATTAACACAATTGCTGCCACAAAATAAAATGTTTTTAGAAACCTTAGTTACGTTTTAAGTGACTGCCTGTTAGGCCTGTATATTACTGTTGAGATTGTACATATTAGCGATCTCATAGATGATGGATTTTCTGCATTATGGCCAATCAAAACCTTGGTATGGGCAGCTTAAAAGGTGATACAATAAGTAACTCAGTAGAAGGCGTAAACAGTGTAATAAAATGAGACTAAAATATTAATGTGTTACGGCTTTTACACATCTTATGGCACAAACATAGCTGCCGACAGAGAGATTATTCCCAACAGTTATCTAGTAGGTAGCCCGCTCCTTCTAACACACTGGGATAACCCAGAGAGATAATCATAGTAACCATTTCACCTCCAAATTCTAGCAAACATTTCAAAGCAAGTATGGAAGTTGAAGAATTCACCATGAACTGTAGAAACTACTTCCTGCATCGTAGTACAACCTAGTTTTGGGTAAAATTCCCCATATGAGGAATGCATTCTACAGTGAAACCTAACAAGGCCATCGATAATCTAGACCAAAATATCTGAATGATTTTCAGATCATTTATATTGTTCTCTGAAAGTATTACCTGTTCCAAACACCATTTTACTGAGGTTACTGGAGCATATTAATGATGTTACTATAAAATAATAATATACAGTGAAGAAAATAAGTATTTGATTCCTTACTGATTTTGGAAGTTTGCCCACTGACAAAGACATGAACAGTCTATAATGTTAAGGGTAGGTTAATTTTAACAGTGAGAGATAGAATATCAAAAATAAAATCCAGAAAATCACATTGTATAAAATATTATAAATTTATTTGCATTTTGCAGAGAGAAATAAGTATTTGATCCCTCTGGCAAACGAGACTTAATACTTGGAGGCAAAACCCTTGTTGGCAAGCACAGCAGTCAGACGTTTTTTGTAGATGATGATGAGGTTTGCGCACATGTCAGGAGGAATTTTGGTCCACTCCTCTTTGCAGATCATCTCTAAATCATTAAGATTTTGAGGCTGTCGCTTGGCAACTCGGAGCTTCAGCTCCCTCCATAAATTTTCTATGGGATTAAAGGTCTGGAGACTGGCTAGGCCACTCCATGACCTTAATGTGCTTCTTTCTGAGCCACTCCTTTGTTGCCTTGGCTGTATGTTTTGGGTCATTGTCCTGCTGGAAAACCCAGCCACGACCCATTTTTAATGTCCTGGCGGAGGAAAGGAGATGGTCACTCAGGATTTTACAGTACATGGCTCCATCCATTCTCCCATTGATGCGGTGAAGTAGTCCTGTGCTCTTAGCAGAGAAACAGCATCAAAACATAATGTTTCCACCTCCATGCTTGACAGTGGGGACGGTGTTCTTTGGGTCATAGGCAGCATTTCTCTTCCTCCAAACATGGCGAGTTGAGTTAATGCCAAAGAGCTCAAGTTTTGTCTCATCTGACCACAGCACCTTCTCCCATTAACTCGCAAAATCATCCAGGTGTTCATTGGCAAACTTCAGACGGGCCTGCGCATGGGTCTTCTTGAGCAGGGGGACCTTGCTGGCACTGCAGGTTTTTAATCCATTACGGCGTAATGTGTTACCAATGGTTTTCTTGGTGACTGTGGTCCCAGCTGCCTTGAGATCATTAACAAGCTTTCCCCGTGTAGTTTTAGGCTGATCTCTCACCTTCCTCATGATCAATGATACCTCACGAGGTGAGATTTTGCATGGAGCCCCAGATCGATGTCGATTGACAGTCATTTTGTATTTCTTCCATTTTCTTACTATTGCACCAACAGTTGTCTCCTTCTCACCCAGCGTCTTACTTATGGTTTTGTAGCCCATTCCAGCCTTGTGCAGGTCTATGATCTTGTCCCTGACATCCTTAGAAAGCTCTTTGGTCTTGCCCATGTTGTAGAGGTTAGAATCTGACTGATTATTTGAGTCTGTGGACAGGAGTCTTTTATACAGGTGACAATGTAACAGAGCTGTCTTTAATACAAGTAATGAGTTGATTAGGAGCGTCTAACTGGTCTGTAGGAGCCATAACTCTTAATGGTTGGTAGGGGATCAAATACTTTTATTATTATTATTATTATTTATTATTGTTTATTTATATAGCACCATTAATTCCATGGTGCTTTACATTTGAGGGTTTACATACGGTACACAAGGTATACAAAACAAATATAATACTAACAGTGTCCAACTGGCACAGTGGGATAGAGGGGCCTGCCCGCAAAGGCTTACAATCTATACTTATTTCCTTCACTGTATTATTGATTATAAATAGTGATATTGTCGCAACTGGCATTTTTGCAGTTCCCATACCACTTTCATGAAAGTGAAAGTGGCGTGGAAGATGCGGTACATTTAAGATAATTTTCGCCAGTTTACTGGCACACATGACCACTGATCGACAAGCTAGAGTACATTCCAGCATAGGTGCATGGCCCAGTGGAGGACTTACCTCATTTATATGGAGGAATGCGCCTCCTCATAAGCCAGATGGCTCTTCTGCTGTCGCAAGGGTTTACAAAGACTGGCATTCAATACACCAGTCTTCAAAAATATTCCCCACTGAGTTTATTGATTTATTAAAACTCTGATACACAGGTTTTTATCAGTTTCAGTAAGTCTATAGAAATATTTTTCCTCAAGTAAAGGGACCTTTTTAACTTGCTACAAAGATTACACAGGACTATTGTTTTTCCAGTAAAATTAGTTTACCTATAGTTTAGAGGACACTTATAATGAAAAATAATACTGAAAACTAAATTATAAAGGGTTGTCCACAAATTACAAAAAAATCTTCATGCCTGAGCATAATCAAGCTTATGAGTTATGTTATAAAATATGCACAAAAAAGTTGCTAAAAGTCTAACTTTTTGAGCTGTTTTTCACTGGAAAGTTCTTATCTCTGTCCAGACTGGATCCTTGAGTGTTCTAACTGGCAAGAGAAGCCAACAGTATGTTGTCCCTTGATAACACAGAGTGGGGTTATTCAGTTTGAAGAGACAGGTACCAAATATGCCAAAAAGATTTGCTACTGGAGCTATATTTACGGGTAGTTCCGCATCACAGCAGTTGCCCAAATATAGTGCCACATACATCCATGGGTTATGTCTCGTATTGCAGTTCAGCATCATTACAGTGAATAGGGCTAAGCTGCACTACTACACACAACCTATGGCACTGTTTTTGGAAGAAAGCAGTCACTTTTTTCAAAATCACGGAAAATCCCTTATTACTGAGTCCTAAGAACTTCTCGTAGCTCCAGGACTATTTTAAAGAAGACCTTTTACCACCTCCAACAAGTCCAGCACTTTACATGAATTAATAGTTGCTACACTACCATTCAAAAGTTTGGGGTCACCCAGACAATATTGTGTTTTCCATGAAAACTCACACTTTTATATATCAAATGAGTTGAAAAATGAATAGAAAATATAGTCAAGACCTTGACAAGGTTAGAAATAATGATTTTTATTTGAAATAATAATTTTTTTCCTTCAAACTTTGCTTTCGTCAAAGAATGCTCCATTTGCAGCAATTACAGCATTGCAGACCTTTGGCATTCTAGCTGTTAATTTGCTGAGGTAATCTGGAGAAATTTCACCCCATGCTTCCAGAAGCCCCTCCCACAAGTTGGATTGGCTTGATGGGCACTTTTTGCGTACCATACGGTCAAGCTGCTCCCACAACAGCTCAATGGGGTTGAGATCTGGTGACTGCGTTGGCCACTCCTTTACAGATAGAATACCAACTGCCTGCTTCCTCCCTAAATAGTTCTTGCATAATTTGGAGGTGTGCTTTGGGTCATTGTCCTGTTGTAGGATGAAATTGGCTCCAATCAAGCACTGTCCACAGGGTATTGCATGGCGTTGCAAAATGGAGTGATAGCCTTCCTTATTCAAAATCCCTTTTACCTAGTACAAATCTCCCCCTTTACCAGCACCAAAGCAACCCCAGACCATCACATTACCTCCACCATGCTTAACAGATGGCGTCAGGCACTCTTCCAGCATTTTTTCAGTTTTTCTGCGTCTCACAAATGTTCTTTTGTCCATAACACTTTTTCCCAATCTTCCTCTGTCCAATGTCTGTGTTCTTTTGCCCATATTAATCTTTTCCTTTTATTAGCCAGTCTCAGATATGGCTTTTTCTTGGCCACTCTGCCCTGAAGGCCAGCATCCCTGAGTCACCTCTTCACTGTAGACGTTGACACTGGCGTTTTGCGGGTACTGTTTAATGAAGCTGCCAGTTGAGGACCTGTGAGGCGTCAATTTCTCAAACTAGAGACTCTAATGTACTTGTCTTGTTGCTCAGTTGTGCAGCGGGGCCTCCCACTCCTCTTTCTACTCTGGTTAGAGCCTGTTTGTGCTGTCCTCTGAAGGGAGTAGTACACATCGTTGTAGGAAATCTTCAGTTTCTTGGCAATTTCTCGCATGGAATAGCCTTCATTTCTAAGAACAAGAATAGACTGTCGACTTTCACATGAAAGTTCTCTTTTTCTGGCCATTTTGAGAGTTTAATCGAACCAACAAATGTAATGCTCCAGATTCTCAACTAGCTCAAAGGAAGGTCAGTTTTATAGCTTCTCTAACCAGCAAAACTGTTTTCAACTGTGCTAACATACTTGCACAAGGGTTTTCTAAACATCCATTAGCCTTCTTACACAGTTAGCAAATGCAATGTACCATTAGAACACTGGAGTGATGGTTGCTGGAAATGGGCCTCTATACACCTATGTAGATATTGCATTAAAAACCAGACATTTGCAGCTAGAATAGTCATTTACTACATTAACAATGTATAGAGTGTATTTCTGATTCATTTAATGTTATCTTCATTGAAAAAAACTGTGCTTTTCTTTCAAAAATAAGGAAATTTCTAAAGTGACCCTGAACTTTTGAACGGTAGTGTAAATTCAGATTTTCACTGCCAAAATCTGTTAATAAAGTATATTACAAAATTGATTAATATCACAAATAGTGCCAGAAAGTTAAAATTAGTTTGAAAGTTTAGGTGCACCTTAAGGTGTCTGATCATGAAGTCAAAATCACAAAGTACATTTCTAGAGTGTGAGTGATAAAAGTCCTACTACCTACCCCCTATCTTATCATGCCATGTGCCTCCATTCTGTAATATGGTAAGATGTGTGGTATCTAAACAATCTGTTTATACAGCACAATAACGTAGCAGCACATATTGTCAATCTCAGTATCATGTTTTACCTAGGACCTTTCACCTTCTCCACCAACTCAAGTTATTAGCATCTTGATATGCTTTTCCTTTCACTCAGGGCAGGGGAAACATGACATGAGAGCACCATTTTGTTAAATAAGATTAAATAAAGGAAATGTATAAATAAATAGGTTGGGAGTTGTGGTTATGGAGGCAAGGATCTTTACTAAATCCTATGGCTTGCTTTTTAGGTTGGTGCAGTGCTGAGGGGGCTTGCAGTGGTGGTAGTAGTGTTCCTCCTGAACATTACTATATTGGACATTAAAAAAAAACACGAGCAGTGGGTTCTGGTATAATATGGAATATGATCATCTCAGCTTTTATATGCAATTACAATTCTATTCATGGTTCTAGGTTTTATAATGCCTGAGACATAACTGTTTGAAGTGCAGGTCTGCGCCGCCGTTTTTGAATTTTTCTTCTTTTCTTCATTATGCTAATTGTGCTCAGAAAGCACAGGGGGTGTTCCCCCTGTCCTCAGAGCACATCGTTGTCATCGATTCCAGCGCCGCCTCTGTCTTCTATTCCTGACGCATCTCCTCCTCTTTGGGTTGGACAGAGCCGACTGCGCATGTTCCGTCGGCCGTTTTGTGGTGGTCTCGTGTAAGAAGAGGAGTGAAGAGGAGGAGATGCGTCAGGAACAAAAGACAGAGGAGGCGCTGGAATCGATGTGCTCTGAGGACAGGGGGACGCCCCCTGTGCTTTGTGAGCACAATTAACATAATGAAGAAAAGAAGAAAGATTCAAAAACGGCAGCACAGACCTGCAAAATAAAGGTACGAGATGAATAGTCATTCTAAAGGCTATTCCTACGTGCTTTTAGCTTAAAAATGTTTTTTTTAATTATATAATCCCTTTATAATGTATTGATGTCACAAATGCTGCAATGTCATATAATGCTAATGGGTCAGCTTTTGTCACACCCAAGGAGCCAGACATGAACTGCTGCTACAAAATTGCTGCTGGCGCCTAATATTTTGGGCTCTTACAAAATGAATCTTAACTCAAGAATACACACTTGTTCAGCCAACAGCTATCTTCAGTGACTGCCCAGAATTATATGCTAATGGAAGGTACATTTTCATGAGTTTCCACAAAAATTTTAACCTTCGTAATGCCATGAAACAGGCTCACATTGGTCTATAAATTCCCAGATGAAGTTGTTTTTAGGATCTATAAATAGTAATGTAATGTGTTGGCAGCTTTATGGGTCCTAACATGTATGACACTTTAACTACCCCTATAATATTGATAAATTAAAGTAGGTTGATACCTTTTAACATTTCAAAAAACAAAAATTTTTATAAATAAGTAAAAGATTAACAGTGACTGAGACAAGATCTAAAACAGAAACAGCTTGAAATTCTGATGTAAAAAGTACTGGTAGAAGAGATAAGGAAGTATCAAAAGCAAAGGAAGTGACAAGACAACTCCACAAACCAGACTTGTGGACAGACCTCTAGATTTGATTATAATTTTCAAGGTTAAATTCTTCTTTCGGAGGAACATACAAATAGGAAATAAAGGCACAAAAAGGAAAGAGAATAAGAAAAACACAGCATGGTCAAAACCACGAACAGGAGTCATGAGTCATCCTTGGGAGAAACATAAGCGAGATCAGTAAAACCATCACTTTCCTGCCAGTGGGCTGAACATATTGTTATGTTTCTGTTAATATTATTAATACAAATTGGAGGACAAGTGTGATATTTCTATCTTGAAAAAAAGCAAGAGTGACTTGTTATCACATACGTTAGCATTGTGTTCCTTTCAAGGCCTAAGTTAATGGGAACTTTACACTGGAACTTTCTATGTTGTCCAAGATACTTATCAAACTTATGCCACATATGCAGCAGTGACAGGGTATTCTGCCTTGAGAGATACAAAGGTATTATGTATCAAAACTGTTGCAAAGACAAAGTGGAGTAGTTGACCATGAGAAACAGTCAAAGCAGCTACCGGATTGTCAAGGGCTACTACTGTACAACCTTTCCTTTTTAACAGTTTTGATATATCCTTAACATTCTCTTCGAAAATATGGATACCTTGCCAGAGTGTTGTGTCATAGGAAGTATCCCATAAATAGGACTATAATGTGGGATGGAAAAACCTATGCAGAGATAGACATCCGAAAGAAAGGGTCTACTCCTGCCATTCCCTTGGACAAAATACTCTATCCCGTACAGATTACGCCTTTGGGAACGCCCCTGTATCAGTGGCCACTATAGACGTTCACTATGTGGTGCAAGGCTTGTCAGATCAGTCACCATTAAGCTTAGAAGGAGGTGGGAGCTCCGGAGGAGATGGGAGATCTGGGTGGAGCACCGGACGAGATGGGAGATCTGGGTGGAGGATGCATCCCTTCTGGCTCCAACTTATTGGTGACCAGGACAGGATACCCGACCAGCTGAAGAGGTTTTTGAGTTTTTGGAGTTATATGAGGGTAATGCTTACCCTGGCCTGCTCTGGGAAATTTGACTGCAGCAGGCATTTTTTTATTTTTTGACTCCACGCCTTCCAAACCCCATAGCTTATTATTATTTAGTTATTTTTCCGCTCACAGAGCCAAATGAGAGCTTAATTTGCGGGACAAATTGTACTTTGTAATACCATTTACTATTCCATACAATGTACAGGGAAGCTGGAAAAAAATTCAGAATGGAGTGGGGAAAAAAAAAACTGTGTTTGTTGACTTTCTTACAGACTTTAGCTTCACTTTCATTTCATTCATTTCACTTCATTTCAGTTGTGCAGCCAAAATTACATCACCTTTATTCTATGGGTCGGTACGATTCTGGAGATACCAAATTTATAGGTTTTTTTTTTTTACGTTTTAACCCTTTAAAAAATCCAAAACTTTTCCAAAAATTTTTTTTTCTTAAGTTGCCATATTCTGACACCCATAACTTTTTTATATTTCTGTGTATGGGGATGCATAAGGCATATTATTTTCAGGGACAGATGTACATTTTAGTAATACCATTATGGCGAATGTCTGATATTTTGATCACTTTTTTTTCAAGTTTTTATGAGAAGCAAAATATTTTTACATGTTTGTAGACTGGGTGTTTTCGGACATTGGGGATGTATAACTTGTTTAACTTTGTTTTTTTTTATTTATCTTTATTTCAAATCTAGGGAAGGGGGGGGTTTGAATTTTTAGTTTTTTATAGTTTTAAAAACTTTTTTTTAAAATATTTTATTAGCTCCATAGGGCTTGAACCTGCAATCTTCTGATTGCAGGTTTCATAGACTGCAATATAACTGTATTGTATTGACCAGCCTCAATAGCTATAGTATAATGACAAGCCTGGGAGCCTTCATAAGACTCCCAGCTGGGTTGTCAAGAGAAAAGGATGGCTCCCACGATCTAGATGCAAGCAAGCAAGGCATCTTGCAACAATAAAGGTACTGGGGTGGTGGGATACCCAGTAGCTATGGTGGCCGTTCTGCAGCAGAGCAGCCATTGTCTTTAAAGACCCGACATCCACCATAATTGTACGGCGGATGTTGGGAAGGAGTTAAAGGTATACCTTCACAGATGTCTCTATCTCCTTTATCAAAGAGAGAGTCCTCGGGCCATGAGGAACAGCTAGCTCAGGAGTGTACTGAGAAGGAGAGGAATTTTATCACTGACCCTACCACATCTAATAGACAGGCCAAGCTGCAGTCGGGCCATCATTATTTGATGCATATTCATGAAAAAGCCATTCTTCTATATACAGTCCTATTTTGAATTGGGTAACCAATTGGACAGACTCTTGGCCCACAATGTACATCAGAATACCTCCTCCTCGGCTATTTAAATCCAATCTGAGAGGGGAGATTCTGATGAACAATGATCACATCTTTGCATGGTTCCGAGAATTCTATGACCAACTTTATTCCACTCAATTTAGTTTCAATATTTTTTATTAAAGGTTTTACAGATATAAAAGAACAAGGACAATAGCATAAATGAGTAACACAATCTGGGTATGCAGCATACTACGGATAAATAGTGTATCCTCAATTGTAGTACAACGGCACATGCTGCCTTTACCCATTAAAATAAAACCAAAGTGCAAAGGTCTAACAATGAAACACTAGGCATTGAACAGTAAACAATTAAACATTATAGGCACCCTAATCGAGACTTCAGCGAGAAGGTATCTCAAACGCGTAAAGCGTACACGCAATAATATCATACATCTGGCTATGGAGGAATCCATAAGTCTTAATGAGTTAGATAATGAGTTAGATAATCAGAGTTAAGGGAAGTGAAAAATCGGGATACTAAAACAAAATGTGTGTATATGTAAGGACGAGATAAGAAAGGAACAAGGCCAAGGGGAATAACAAAAATAAAAGAACAAAAATAAGGCCCAAAATACCCTATGCCGACAGACTATGAACCCGCATTAACCAACATATCTAGAGTGGATCCAACAATCCCAAATGTTCACAAACGAATTATATGAATGGTTACCAAGGGCGATAATTTTTTCATAAGCAAAAGTATTGTTAATAGCAGATCGTAAAGCCGAAAGGGTTGGGGGGAGTGGTCGATTCCCATCTCTGGACCAGCATCAACTTGGTGATAGTCAAGATCTTACACAAGAGTGTTTTATGTGGATTTAATGTTGTAGGAACTCTAAGCAGCAAAACAGCCAAGTGTGGAGTATACTGGATCTGGAGACTGAACAGCTCTGAAAGCATGTCGAATACTTCTGTCCAGTATCCCTGGATAATCGGACACTGTCCCAAAATATGAAGCAAAGTTCCCCTTCCCCCCGCATCCTCTGGAAACAGAAGGGTAGGCCAACTGCAAAACTGAGGGGGTACGATACCATCGCAACGTAATTTTAATTGCCGTTTCAACATGTGTGCTGCACTTCAAGGAGGTATGAATCAATTTAATTGCACGTTGCCATTCATTGGGGGTAAAGTTCACTCCCAGATCTCTTTCCCAATAGCGAAATGGGGCAGACTTGATATAAGAAGAGGTATCATCCATCAAATCATACAAAAACCTCAGGCCTCTTACTTTTTTTTATATCAATTTGAAGATCGTGCCATTATGAGGAGTAGGGGCGGAGGAGTTTTTAGACAAAAAGTGCAGTATTCTAAAACGTGTGTAGAAATTTCTCATAGGGATTCCAAACTTTTGCCGCAGTGCCGTAAATGATAGGACTGTCTCCCTCTCAGAGTATAGCTGCGAGACATGGGTAATCCCCTTGGCTTCCCAACCCGAAATATCCAAGTCCTTGATTGCCCAAGATAAGAGGGATAAAGGCATATCAGAGATATTATAATGACTCGTAGGGGTTGCTTTCCCATGAAGCATCACCCAGGCAGCTAGGGAAGCACGCATAATCGGTGAAAAAGATTGAGGTGGTGTGATGTTCCAAAGGGGCAAATAAAAAGCACTCCCAAGCTTCAGAGGTGCTACAAAAGAGGGTGCAGCCAGGGAGCAGACACATCCATGGACCACCACCCAGCGCATTGAACAGCAAGGGAGGCTAGATAGTAGTTACGCACTATGGGAACACCCAGTCCTCCAGCTTATGTTTAAACAGGAAAATTCTATTAATTCTAGGCCTTCTACCGCCCTATATATATTTCGAAATCACTCTCTGCAGTTTCAAAGAATGAAGCAGGGAGAGGAATTGGCAGCGTGTGGAACAGGTATAGAAGTCTAGGCAATAGTAACATCTTAAAAGCGGCCACTCGCCCAATCCAGGAAACATCTGTTAGTAGCATGCGTTCAGTTTCATCTCGTAAGGTATTTATCATTGGCAAATAATTATGTTGATAAAGAGACCTAGGAGAGTATGTCCAAATACTGAATGCTATCCTTCCTTCAATCAAAATTGTATGTTGACTGTAAGGAGCTCAGCATGGAAGAGGGAACATTGAATGGAAGGGCCTGTGATTTTGACAAGTTTGACAGCTGACCAAAAGTCTGAATAATACCCATAAGGCGTGGGAGAGACACTCCTGGGTTGGTTAACGTAAGAAGAATGTCGTCAGCATATAGCGATATAAGATGGACTCTATCCTTTACAGCAACGCCCTGTACATCAGGATCTAATCTTAGATGTTTGGCCAGCGGTTCCATGGAAAGGACGAAGATCAAGGGCGACAATGGGCACCCCTGTTTAGTCCCATTAGTAATTGTGAAAGGGTCCGAAACCGTATTCCACTCAATTTAATAACTACCAGGAATAACTGTTGGGGTATCTATACAATATCACTTTCCCCCAATTGTCAGATGATGGCTGACAATTTTTGAACTTGGACATCACTCTGAAAGAGATTGAACAGGCGATGTCTGATATGGCCAAGGAGAAATCACCAGGCCTAGATGGACTCCCCTTAGATGTATACCTTAGTTACTCTAAGCAGTTAAGCCCCCCACTTATATTAGAATGCTTATATTAGGCTACAATAGTGGTGCTCTTGAAACTAGACAAGAACCCTTTGGAATGAAAGTTTTATAGACCCATTTTGCTACTAAAAGTAGATTAGAAATTATTGGCAAAGATTCTGGACACCCATCTTAATTCTGTTATCCTTAACATAATTCATCCTGACCAATTGGGCTTCATGCCTGGAAAAAGTACCACAAACAATATTTGAAGGGTACATGTTATTTCGCGGTAGGTGAGTCTAGTGGAAAGCAATAGGCATTGGACTCGCTAGATGCTGCCATAGCCTTTGACTCCTTGGAATGGCCGTATCTGCTGGAGGTGGTCTGGAGGTTTGGTCTTGGTCCACATTATGTAAAAGCCTCAGGGTGATTCTACTGAATAGTGTTCATCTTTATTTTGTCTGGGGCGAGGCGCCCAGCAAGGTTAACCCCCTTTACTGTTCTACTTTGCAGTAGGCAATAGAACCTTTGTCTCTCCAGGTGAGACAGGACCCAGTGTATCGAGGGGTGACCCTGGGTGATAGCAAGGACCGCATTGGTCTGTACGCAGACAACCTTATTTTATTCATGGCAGACCCAGAGACTAGGTCTCTCAAGATACTAGATGATTCTGGTCCCTTTTCTGGGTTACATGCTAACTGGGTTAAATCATCCACAAAGGGGTTACTCATAGGATATGCCATCAATATTAGATCTGCAGGGGTCTGACCCCCGGGACATCCGAGATCACTATTAATGAGAAAATGCAGCTCGCAGTTTTGTTTACATACCGCAATCTGCACTGCTCACTTGCCATACAAACTTTAGCAGTGAGTGTAGGTATTGCAGTAATGCCCCATAGAATGCAGTATCCACAGTTTGTATGGCGAGTGAGCAGCACAGCTCATGGTATTGAGCCACGATGTCTTGGTACCAGCGATCTGGGGTGGGGGGGTCCCAGGTGTCGGACCCCTGCATAACTAATATTGATGGCATATCCTAAGGGTAACCCCTTTAAGGCTGATTTATCCCAGTTAACATGTAACCCGGAAAAGGAACTGAAATCATCTAGTATCTGGATAGCCCTGGGAAGGGACTTGGTCTCCGGGTCCACCATGAATAAAATAAGGTTGTCTGTGTACAGACCAATGTGGTCCTCCCTATCACCCAGGGTCACCCCTCGATACACTGGGTCCTGTCTCAATTCTGTCATAAGCTCCTCCATATGGGGTAGCTTTAGGCATAAACTGTGCATGAGTACTCTACAAAGACCCAAATCCCAGAGAGGTATGGGCTTGCCAGATTTCTATTTGTACTTTCTGGCTGACCAGCTCTGCTTACTTAATATATGGACCCGAGGTACAGTCTCCACCTCCACAGAGTATTACCTAGCTTTCTATCTAGGCACTAGTACACTATGGCCTGTATTGGAGAAACCAACAAGGTTCCTTTGCCTCCTCTTATTACTTCATAAATTACCAGTATAGGTGTGGCAGTCCACCACGAAGATCCCTCATTATCACGTTCTGCCTCCTGGGGTGCCCATATAGCAAAACCCTATGTTCTAGGTCTGGGCGATTAATTGAAAAATAACCAAAACCAAATATCAACCAGGATAAGAGACTGCTATTATTATACTCTGGGGTCTCTTCAGACCCCAGAGTATAATATGCTGAGGTCCAGGGAAAGCGATGAAAACTTAAAAAACAGTGTTACTTACCTCTTCTGGGCTCCAATGCGACTCTCTGTTGTCTTTTCTACGCTGTCCCACATTATTATAACCCCAGTTACTCAGAG
Source organism: Leptodactylus fallax (assembly GCA_947044405.1). NCBI lineage: Eukaryota > Metazoa > Chordata > Amphibia > Anura > Leptodactylidae > Leptodactylus > Leptodactylus fallax. The sequence goes on from CAMRHE010000088.1 coordinate 5,022,297, forward strand.
TTTGTCTTTTAGGCTTTCCTGAGAAGTCAGAATGGCCACACCATATGCAAATATTTTTGTCGGAATCTCAGTTTCTTGTTAGAAAAGCTATATTGATTAGGTAGATGGATAATAAACTCCTGACTTTGGGACAATGGAAGAAATTAATCAACAATACATCCAATATGAGAAGACAGTATACAAACACAGAGGATGTCCTCAAAAAATTGCTAAGGTATGAGATGCAAGGTGCGAATCTCCATTGAATCATCCCTCCCCCAGTTTACTGAGGGCTGAGCATTCCTCTAGACTTGAAAGCTTTCCTTGATGGCATTTTGACATGTTAGGCGACGCAGTGAGTTATCCCCCCCCCCCCCTCAGGTCCCAAATCCTCTGGGCGCCATATCTTCATGGTGTTCCCCAAACACACAATACATGTGTGATCTTTGATTTGCAACAGGTTTATCTCCTCAGGAATAACTTGCTATACTCTACAGTTCATCTTTTGTAGCTATTGGAATATTATCATTTCTATATATCCTGAATTATTTTATTCTGAAATTATATCTGTATATCTTCAGATTGTGTCTGAAACGTGCTGTGTATTCAGTGTTGATGCATACACTGTATTTCAATGTGAGTTCAATAAAAAACAGGACTATAATACCAAATATGATTTAACCCTGCTGTTCTGTTCGGTCAAAAATGAACGAATTTGCAATTTGATATTTTTTTAAATATTCATTATGCGGTTCTGAAACTTGTGGTTCATTGACTTTTCCTCATTTGAGGGGTTCTTACTAATAGCAGTTTTTATTTATTTTTTGTTTACTTTTTGCTCCACATCTTTTTTTACACTTGTACTGTTTGGTCAAAATTGACCGATAGCCTTTTATACTAATCTCCAGCCATCTCCAAGTAAGCCTGCAAAGTATGGCATCAAAATATGGACTCTGTGCGACAGCAAAAGTTCATACGCTGTAAACGCTCAGGTATACATAGGAAAAAACCCTGGAGAAAGAGCTGAAAAAAATCAAGGTATGCGAGTAGTTTTGGATTTGACACATGGACTCAAAGGACGAAATGTTACATGTGACAATTTTTTTACATCACACCAACTGGGGCAGATGTTGCTGAAAAGAAAAATGACCATGCTGGGTACTGTTAGAAAAAATAAGCCAGAACTTCCGCAAGGTATCCTCAGTAAGAGAGACGTTTATAGTTCTACGTTTTATTTTACTGAGGATACAACAGTAGTTTCTTACGTTCCCAAAAAACACAAACAGGTCATTCTGATGAGCACAATGCACCATGATAATGCAATCAGTAACCGAGACGACAGAAAACCAGACATGATTTTACACTGCGACGATACCCACGGCCTCCACCAGCAGTGCAACCAGCCTAAAACGGAAACGATGCGCCTTCTGTCCAACATCAAGTAATCACAAATCAAATATGATATGTTGCAAATGAGCAAAGTACTTATGCAAAAGACATGTAAATTATACTTGTGACGAATGCAAACAGTAAATTTAGCACCTTGAACCTTATTTCACATTTTATATAGAAAAAAACTAGACTTTTTATTTTTTTTTTTATTTATTTTTTTTTAAAATATATTTACATACAGTTTGATGTTATTATCGTTTACATTTTTATAAAGTTTTTTTTTGTGCAAATGTGCAATATGCATGAATAATGCAATAAGGCCATGTAACATTTTTTGACACAAAAAAATAAAAATTAAGTTTTTGATTTTATTTTTCATTTGTTTATGAACAACCATGTTCACATACAGTATAATAATGCAAAAGAAATTCAAATAAAACACTTAAATTAGTTAAAAATCCAGACTTTAATAGGCCCGGTCAAAAATGACCGGAACATTATATGTGTATAGTAGAACCGAACAGAACAGCAGGGTTAATTTTTGTAATATACTTGATTAAACTTCCTTTTAATCGAAATCAGGCTGTAAAGCTCCCATTAGCAATGATCTATCTAAGCATTGTCAGGAGACTGTCCATTCACCTGTATTCAATGCAGGACATACAGTAGAGCTGAATCATTTACCAAAGAGTAAGTCATTTCAAATGGCCGTTTCTCCGATTTTATACCTAGAAAAATGGTTCTGGTATCACAAGACAGCTGAGAGTGTCAACATTCATATGCTACCACGATTGATGTACTAACTATAAAATAATTAGTGATATCACTAGTTTAAAATACTGTCGGGAATGTTATTTTATATGCAGCATGAACTGACACATATTAAGATCAAATTCCAGGCTGTGTTTTTAACTAGTGATATCTCAGATTCTGTTATAGTTAGTACTTCAATCTGGGCAGCATATAAAAGCTGAGAGTCTCAGCTGTCTTGTGATACCAGAACCATAGGTGGTATAAAACAGGAGATACAACTATTTTAAGTGACCACCCCCCCTTTGGTAAATGCCTCATCTCTGAATATTCACAATACAAAATGTTTACGGACTTACCCTAGCAAAAAGTCAGTTAGAGGGTTGCTAAGGAGAATATTGCAGCCCATTTTATAATAAAAAGGAAGTTAGATAGGTTAATAAAGTATATTACAAAAATTATCACCAAACAACCCCGACACAATAGTAGAAGAAAAAAAAAATGGGAGTTAAACTTTAAAGACAGGGAGGTATGGTGGAGATAAAAAAAAAAAAAAAAAAAAAAGCTGTGGAAGTAATGAGCAGAAGAAGACAATGCAGAAGGAAGGAATAGAAAGATCCAAATTTTGTGCATTTTACAAATCAGCCAAGGTATGAGGAGGTCAAGGGGTACTTGTAAAATAATAGCAATAAGAATGCAAGAAGATGTAATTGTATAGAAGAAAGAAAAATATGCATTATTGGTTAAAACCCGCTGAAATAAATTACTCTCTGGACCAAACGGAGAGCACGTAGTCATTGTTTACACTTATAGGTAGTGCAATTTCTTCACAAAGTTCGGAAACAACAGTATACTGTCCAAACTATTAAATTATGGAACATCCTACTGCCGAATTTGGTAATGGCAGAAAGTGCAGCAAACTTTAAAAAACGGTTAGATTCCTTGTAAACCACAACACACAGGGCTGTCCAACTGGCAGCTAGGGTGAGGGTGCGGGGTCAGAAAGAATTTTTTTTTCACTTAAAAGGTGAATGGCAGCGTAAAAACAAAAAAAAAAAAAAACAAAACATGAAATATCTGACAACAGGGGAATTACAATTCCTTGAGGAATTTGCACAAAATGTATTACAGTGCTTTGCGAAAGTATTCGGCCCCCTTGAACTTTTCAACCTTTTGCCACATTTCAGGCTTCAAACATAAAGATATAAAATTTAAATTTTTTGGTGAAGAATCAACAACAAGTGGGACACAATTGTGAAGTGGAACAAAATTTATTGGTTATTTTAAACTTTTGTAAAACATAAAAAACTGAAAAGTGGGGCGTGCAATATTATTTGGCCCCCTTAAGTTAATACTTTGTAGCGCCACCTTTTGCTGCGATTACAGCTGCAAGTCGCTTGGGGTATGTCTCTATCAGTTTTGCACATCGAGAGACTGAAATTCTTGCCCATTCTTCCTTGGAAAACATCTGGAGCTCAGTGAGGTTGGATGGAGAGCGTTTGTGAACAGCAGTTTTCAGCTCTTTCCACAGCTTCTCGATTGGATTCAGGTCTGGACTTTGACTTGGCCATTCTAACACCTGGATACGTTTATTTGTGAACCATTCCATTGTAGATTTTGCTTTATGTTTGGGATCATTGTCTTGTTGGAAGATAAATCTCCGTCCCAGTCTCAGTTGCAGACTCCAACAGGTTTTCTTCCAGAATGGTCCTGTGTTTGGCTCCATCCATCTTCCCATCAATTTTACCCATCTTCCCTGTCCCTGCTGAAGAAAAGCAGGCCCAAACCATGATGCTGCCACCACCATGTTTGACAGTGGGGATGGTGTGTTCAGGGTGATGAGCTGTGTTGCTTTTACGCCAAACATATCGTTTTGCATTGTGGCCAAAAAGTTAGATTTTGGTTTCATCTGACCAGAGCACCTTCTTCCACATGTTTGGTGTGTCTCCCAGGTGGCTTGTGGCAAACTTTAAACCAGACTTTTTATGGATATCTTTGAGAAATGGCTTTCTTCTTGCCACTCTTACATAAAGGCCAGATTTGTGCAGTGTACGACTGATTGTTGTCCTATGTACAGACTCTCCCACCTCAGCTGTAGATCTCTGCATTTCATCCAGAGTGATCATGGGCCTCTTGGCTGCATCTCTGATCAGTCTTCTCCTTGTTTGAGATGAAAGTTTAGAGGGACGTCCGGGTCTTGGTAGATTTGCAGAGGTCTGATACTCCTTCCATTTCAATATGATCGCTTGCACAGTGCTCCTTGGGATGTTTAAAGTTTGGGAAATCTTTTTGTATCCAAATCCGGCTTTAAACTTCTCCACAACAGTATCACGGACCTGCCTGGTGTGTTCCTTGGTCTTCATGATGCTCTCTGCGCTTTAAACAGAATCCTGAGACTATCACAGAGCAGGTGCATTTATATGGAGACTTGATTACACACAGGTGGATTATATTTATCATCATCAGTCATTTACGACAACAGTGGATCATTCAGAGATCCTCACTGAACTTCTGGAGTGAGTTTGCTGCACTGAAAGTAAAGGGGCCGAATAATATTGCACGCCCCACTTTTCAGTTTTTTATTTTTTACAAAAGTTTAAAATAACCAATAAATTTCGTTCCACTTCACAATTGTGTCCCACTTGTTGTTGATTCTTCACCAAAAAAATTAAAATTTTATATCTTTATGTTTGAAGCCTGAAATGTGGCAAACGGTTGAAAGTGCAACATGTATGAGATACCACAACCCACCAGTCCCCGTTCAGCTCATTTAATCCCTCGGGGCTATGATGCAGCAAAGTCTCCCCCACACTCCTCCCCACCAATATCCCAGGACCTCCTCTCTACTCCAGCCGTACACAGTCTTCTTCTTTTGATACTTTCCTCTCTGAGTCGTCTTTGAAAGGGGTTCACAATAAATGTTCCAGGTTAACTGATATTTGTTCCATGGTACATTACCGACAAGGAAGGATCTTGAATCGATGATACACAGGGTTGAGGTGAAAAAGACAAGTGATAGAGCGAAGTCCCAGTTTGACCTCTGTTTTCTCCACCCAGCTTTCTCTTCAGTAACAAAAAAACTATGGACTTAGCCTCCTAAATCACTCTGATTGAAAACTCTCTAACCTAACAATGCTCCCTTCCCTTGTTCTACAGATTGACAATCTTGAAATAGGGGCCGTCGAAACAACATTAAATTTCAGGGCATCCCAACTTCTGACCTGTTACTTTATCTACTTCTATTTTCAATTAACTTCATCAAACAAAAATCCACATAGACAGAATTCACAGAATTCTGGGTGTTTGATCCCCGGAGGCATCCGGACCCTGAGATGTGCTATGTCATATACACTTGACAGTGAAAAAGGAAGAGGTTCTGCAGAGGGCCTGGTAAAGAGGAACCGTGAGCTTCATGGGAACGCAGAACCAACTTCTAGCCAATGTCTCCCACCACTCAATAGCAATGCATCACCTTTTTAAACTGACCGTATGATGGAGCTACATACTGATGGGGTCATCCCTTCAACCTCAAAGTTCATCATGGATCTACCGTTGCCCTTCACTCCCCTGATCAAGCAACTGCACTAGCCGACTTATTTGGTCTACCTGATATTCGCCTTTCGGATTGGCTGAATTTCTTCTTGTCGCTTCCACAACCACCACCTCCTGATGCCAGATGAAATCTCCCATAGCTCCTGACCTCTCACCTCAGTCATCATGACAGAAAGCTGACAGTGGCGCTTGGGTGATGGCAGATGCCGTGTCATTTATGGATACTTACACTGTGAAATGGCTTCAGTTTAATATGTTTGTCTCTACGTTCTACCCCTACCTGTCAGCAGTGTCTCTTACCTTTTCTGTTGACATGGCTGACCAGATACTTAGCACCGCTACTCTTAATATCTCAGGAGTGTCTAGCTCTAGTATCCTGCACCATACTATTTATTTCAGGGTGTCTGCCCAGGACACAGACCCTTCCAACCCTCGTGCAGTGTTGGGACTCCTAGTGCATGCAGCAGAGTATACCCCCCCCCCCATGTCTCAGGCCTGGTATTTAAGGGAGCTGACTGGGTATACTGGGTATACACCTAGGTGACTCAATACCTGCAACCCCACCCCAAGGATGGGCTCTGTCAGTGTGTTGCTCCTTTTGTGTTAATCACATTTGTTTATTCCCCCAAATAGTCGGAGACTCCCCAGCGTTCCTTACAGGAACTCCAGGGTCTCGCTGTTGTGAGTTCTCTCACGGTTCCTCTGTTCCACTTTTGTGGGACTAGTCCGTGCAGGTATATAAGCACTTAAACTCTCCACCCCCCTTTTTCCCCTAAATTGACCCTTCTCCCCACAACTCCAGAGAAGCACTCGTCTCTCTTCAGTTAACTCTGGATGGTTCATTCAAGAAACTCACTTCCAGGAAGGAGGTTCCATCCAGTCACTCCACTCTCCAAGGTACCCTGACGCGTATCATAGCTGTTTCTCTGACTCTAAATCGAGAGGGGTAAGCATCTCCATAGCCAGGAACATCCCATGGAGGCTCCATGCTATTCAACCAGACAATAATGGCAGGTATGTTTTTGCTAAGGGTGTTAGCGGGCAGACTGTTCACACTTTCCAACATCTACCTCCCTAACACTAACCAATTAACTTCCCTGGAAACCATACTGGCTATACTGGAGGAATTTTCTGCAGATATTCTCTAGCTCGACACAGTCCTTCCCGATATTAAAGACTACACGTTTTATTCCCATGCTCGTGACATTTACTCCAGAATTGACTACTACTTTATTCGCCACTCTGACATCATTTGCTTTTGCTCCACAGACCCGATCACTTCTGCAGACTATGCAAGGGTCCACACCTTACTACGTCCACCCCCCCCCCCCCCTCGATAGCACACAGCTGGCAGTGGTGCCTTAATGAGACGCTACTCCAGGATCCTCTGGCCTCTCATGAAGTTAAACATGTGCTAGAGCTCTATTTTGTGGAAAAACCAAGTGGAAGACACTTCCCCACTTAAGGTTTGGGCAGCGCGCAATGTTGCACAGCTTAGTTGCATTTTTCAATCAAAGCATCTTAAAAAAAAAATCAAAGCATCTTTAAAGAGGGCATTTCATCACCTCCACCGATTCATGTTTTTAGCATCTGCTAATAGATGCCACTGCACTGATTCCGACATAGTTGGAATTTTCTCTGTAGCCTCCACCGTTGTGTGCTTGGTGTGCTAGTTAAAGGGAATCTGTCAGGGCAATTTTGGACACCAAACCACCCACACGTCCATATGGACCTGGGGTTTAGTGTCCCAAATCACCCTGTTATAACGCAATCCATGGCCGCATTAAAAATAAAAAAGCTTTATACTCACCCTGCCGCTGTACTCCCCGCACCTGCGCAGTTCTTCAATGAAGCCAGAGGAGTACACCTCGGCTTCAGTGTGCATGCTCCGTACCTCCAGCAATTGCGCAGTGAAGCCGGGGTGTCCATCTTCGGCTTCACTGAAGAACAGCGAAGGTGCCCGGAGGCGTGCCAACGAAGAAGCTCATGAATAAACCAGACTGTTCTCGGCGGAACAGCGCTCATCGGACCCTTATCTAGGTAAATATAGAGGTTTATTATTTTTAATGCGCCTGCAGATTGGCAGATTGCATTACAACAGGGCGATTTGGGACACTAAACCCCAGGTCTATAAGGATCTGTGGGTGGTTTAGTGTCCCAGATTGACTCGACAGATTCCCTTTAAGCTCTGTAATGTCAGAAGGGCAGTACCAGGCGGGGGGGGGGGGGGGGATTCAGAGCTCCAATTAGAGGCAGCCAGTGTCAGAGTTCAGAATCACATCCCTAGCCTGATCCTGCCTGACACCGCCCTACTGACAGTACAGAGCATAAATAACATATCACACACCAAAACTAACAGCATTGATTGACCCAACTGGGTCAGAATCAGAAGTGCAGCACCTATGAATTGATGTAAAGAGCTGGACTTGTTGGAGGTGGTGAAAGGTCTTCTTCAAGAGTGGTGCCACACAGTGTTCCAAATGCAGTTATAACTGCATTACATTCTGGGGAAACAGATGCTTTCACTTATAAGCAGGGCTGTGGAGTCAGAGTCTGGACCAATTTTGGGTGGAGCCACAACTAGAAAAAAAAGTCACCGACTCTACCTCAAGATAAAATGGTTAATTATAGAATACAATTATTAATATTGTATAATATATAAAATAAATTAGATGCATACTTTGTTGCTCATTTATTATCACTGGTTTTTTAGTGATTTATAGAAATTTTACTGCTTCTGACTGACCATGGCTGTCAGCCATTTATGAAGGAGTCGGAGCAGGGATTACAGTTGGGCTGACAAAAAATAGAAGTCAGAATCAACAAAGTGGAGACTAATAAATGTTGCTAAGAACTGGAGTTGGTCCCCTTTACCCCTTAATAACACAGACTAAAAACACCTTAAGGACACAGCCCCATTTGTAAAAACTGACGTGTTATGTGGCAATAACTTTGAGTCACTTTAACTTACCCAAGTGATTTTGAGATTGTTTTTTTTTGTGACACACTGCACTTCATGTTAGTGGTAATCTTTGCGCAATATTTTTTGCATTTATTTAAAAATAAATAAATAGATTTGGTGACAATTTGTAAAAATTTACAATTTTCAAAATGTGTAGTGTTTTGCCTTTCAGACAGATATTTATTAACTAATTTTGTTGGGTATGACTATTATTTACCATATCTCTGCTTTATGTTGGCATAATCAAATTCATAAGAAAAGTTTCAAAACCAATTTTTAGAGATCACTTCAGTTCTGAAGGAGATTTTAAAGGCCTATATATTAGAAACCCCCCATAAATCACCCCATTTTTGAAACAGCGTTTGTGAAGTTTGCTAAGGGCCGGTTCACATCTGCGTTCGGTTTCCGTTCGGGGAGTCCGACAGAGGGAGCTTGAGCTTCCCAGGTCCTTTTCCCATAATGCCTTGTGATATGTAGATGCTTAGTAGAGGGCAAAAAGGCAATTCAAAACTCTACACACCTTCACTGGTGCTCTCCTCAAGGAGAGAGATTCCCTACCCTGAGCCACTCATTGCCTCCCACAAAGCCAGCCAATTCACTCTGCTCTGCACTGATGAAGGACAAAAATCCCGAAATAGCGCTGTATGCAGATGAGGGATATTGGCTTGGCTAAAATTCCTTTTGCTTTCTCAAGACTCAGTGGGTCAAAAGCAAATTGAGGCTTTGTTACATTCAACAGAGGGTGCTTGAGCTTCCCAGCTCCTTTTCCCATAATGCCTTGTGATAAGGAATACTAAGGCATACGAAACAGATAGATAGGTAACTAGTCTCAATTACCTCTGTGTATGCTAGGGAAAAATTATGCCCAAAGCAAGAATAGAGAGACCAAATTCCTTAAATAGAGCAGCCAAAGAAAGGAGCATACAAAAGCCCAGAGGACTAAACCAACAAAGTCCCAACACGTTTCTCCATTGACTTGTTCATCAGGGGTCTATATAGATGTGGTCAGGTCAAAGAACAGAATGGCATTGGCACTGAGTGTTCATAATACACTAGATTATAAAGGCCCAAACCACACCTCTACCTTATCCATCTTGCCACTTGCCAATCCCAGAACAGTGGGCAGCCACGCCTCCGTGTCATCATTGACAAATCACCAAAGGCCAGGCTATAGAGGCGGGGAGAGTGGGTGAGCCCCCTCGTCGTCATGAGTACCGAGACCTTCGTCCCCTTACTGAAGGCTGCATGTAAGAGCGTGGGCAGGTAAGTTGTTTACATCGCTGATCACTATGAAAGGTTGCAAATGAATACAAAGGGCTATATATATCGTAGTGGCCTATAAAATATGTTCCACGGCGAACTACACAGAGGAGAAACATCAGGGGCAACTTTTGCATCAATGTATGGGAAACATATCATAATGTTGTTTACCACAAGAAATGCATCAATGACGCTATATGTGGATATAGGGGACGTGAAAGTCACCAAACCCAGCATTAAAGTTCAGATCATTATATAGATAGTTTGAAAGTCAAATCTTGGAGGGTCTACAGGTAGAGAGATCGAGGAGAGGTCAGACATCAGCTAAATTTAATTCCTCAAAGATAATAAGATGTTCGAAAAGTAAGCATGATAATAATAATAATAAAAGAGGCATCTTAATAGGTACAGCGGGGAAAATAAGTATTTAGTCAGCCACCAATTGTGCAAGTTCTCCCACTTAAAAAGATGAGAGAGGCCTGTAATTGACATCATAGGTAGACCTCAACTATGAGAGATAAAATGCGAAAACAAATCCAGAAAATCACATTGTCTTATTTTTAAAGATTTTATTTGCAAAATTATGGTGGAAAATAAGTATTTGGTCAATAACAAAAGTTCATCTCAATACTTTGTTATATATCCTTTGTTGCCAATGACAGAGGTCAAACGTTTTCTGTAAGTCTTCACAAGGTTGGCACACACTGTTGCTGGTATGTTGGCCCATTCCTCCATGCAGATCTCCTATACAGCAGAGATGTTTTGGGGCTGTCGCTGGGCAACACAGACTTTCAACTCCCTCCAAAGGTTTTCTATGGGGTTGAGATCTGGAGACTGGCTAGGCCACTCCAGGACCTTGAAATCCTTCTTACAAAGGCACTCCTTCGTTGCCCTGGCGGTGTGCTTGGGATCATTGTCATGCTGAAAGACCCAGCCACGTTTCATCTTCAATGCCCTTGCTGATGGAAGGAGGTTTGCACTCAAAATCTCATGATACAGGGCCCCATTCATTCTTTCATGTACACGGATCAGTCGTCCTGGTCCCTTTGCAGAGAAACAGCCCCAAAGCATGATGTTGCCACCCCCATGCTTCACAGTAGGTATGGTGTTCTTTGGATGCAACTCAGCATTCACTCTCCTCCAAGCACGACGAGTTGTGTTTCTACCAAAGAGTTCTACTTTGGTTTCATCTGACCATATAACATTCTCCCAATACTCTTCTGGAATATTCAAATGTTCTCTAGCAAACTTCAGACGGGCCCGGATATGGACTGGCTTAAGCGGTGGGACACGTCTGGCACTGCAGGATCTGAGTCTCTGGCGGCGTAGTGTGTTACTGACGGTAGCCTTTGTTACGTTAGTCCCAGCTTTCTGCAGGTCATTCACTAGGTCCTCCCATGTGGTTCTGGGATCTTTGCTCACCGTTCTTGTGATCATTTTGACCCCACGGGGTGAGATCTTGCGTGGAGCCCCATTTTCTAATTATTGCTCCCACAGTTGATTTCTTCACACCAAGCTGCTTGCCTATTGCAGATTCAGTCTTCCCAGCCTGGTGCAGGTCTACAATTTTGTTTCGGGTGTCGTTCCACAGCTCTTTGGTCTTCACCATAGTGGAGTTTGGAGTGTGACTGTTTGAGGTTGTGGACAGGTGTCTTTTATACTGATAACAATGTCAAACAGGAGCCATTACTACAGGTAATGAGTGGAGGACAGAGGAGCCTCTTAAAGAAGAAGTTACAGGTCTGTGAGAGCCAGAAATCTTGCTTATTTGTAGATGACCAAATACTTACTTTCCACCATAATTTGCAAATAAATTCTTAAAAAAAATCAGACAATGTAATTTTCTGGATTTGTTTTCTCATTTTGTCTCTCATAGTTGAGGTCTACCTATGATGTCAAATACAGGCCTCTCTCATCTTTTTAAGTGGGATAACTTACACAATTGGTGGATGACTAAATACTTTTTTCCCCACTGTAAGTACCCAGATATTCCCAGTGTGTGATTAAGGAACAATGGGCATCACAGTGGCTCAGTGGTTAGCACTGCTGTCTTGCAGCGCTGGAGTCCTGGGTTCGAATCCTGCCAAAGACAACATCTGCAAGGAGTTTGCATGTTCTCCCCGTGTTTGCGTGGGTTTCCTCCCACACTCCAAAGACCAACTGAATGTAGGGAATGTAGATTGTGAGCCCTATATGGGGCAGTGACACTCAATGTCTGTAAAGCACTGCGGAATATAATGGGCTATACAAGTAAGCATAAAAAAAATAATAATAAAATTGCCCCAAATAAGGTAATTAGGGTACATTACAAAAAAAAAAACAACATTAACCCCTTCCTGACATACTAACGCGGATGTCGGGTCTTTAAAGATGGCGGCCGCTATAGCTACCGGGTCTATGCTGTAATGTACAGTGGAGACCCAGAGCTAATGCCTAATCAGAGTTCACTCGGCCCAATACCTTTATTGGAGCCATTTACAGGAGCTGACCCAATTTCATATCTGTTCCTTCATTTCATTCAACTTTCTGTTCTTAATTTCCCAAGAATTTTTTTTTCTTCATCAACTAACCTCATACGGAGCTAGCCATCACTTCTTGTTCCCATTTTACCATTAACTCAGAGTTTCTTATCCTATCAGCTGGACTCAGATTATTTCTCAGGCCTTTGGGCACTATCTCGTTTTTATGTAATTTTCCAGTGATTGCATTTCCCACCATGAGACTATATAGTCTTTATAGATTTTTGCTAATTCCTTTAATGCTACTCTGACATTAGTGGTAACGGACTGTTGTATAAATTCCTTGTCCGAAAATACATCCAGAGCCACTGTACTCCATTTAACAAGATCTGGAGTATCAGCCAGGAAGCTCACCAATTACGCTAAAATTGTACAATTTACTATAAGGCGAGTGTGTGACTATCAAATTTCAACATCTAATGCTAGTACGAGATGGTCTCAAAGGATAGTATAGAAGATATAGTTAAAACTTAACTTTTAATACAAAAGAACGACTAAGTGGAGGTGTGGCTTGGCCCTTCATAACCTAGTTTATTGATAACGCTTGGTGCCACTGCCATTGTGTTCTCTGCTTCAATGTGAGCATTTATTTGGAACTTTAAAATCCTTTTTGTCTCTATTTATTAAGACCATGAACATCTGACCCCTTTGAACATAACTATTATAGGGGTGCAGAGTGTTTTGAAATTATATCTTTACCCAGTCTTCTACAATAATAGGAAGGGACAATCTAGACATTAGAATTACCCCATGAGGAAGTGTTATACGCCTCTGAATAGAATCATCTATTTCTTTTAAGATACACAAATAAGTAAATAAACAAAGTGTATTAAAAGTTTTAAGTTTTAGCTATATCTTCTATAATATCTTTAGAGACCTATCACATACTAGCATTATATGATCTTTTAAGAACACCATTTTGGGGTGTCTATAATTTATTAACTAAATTGTATTAACTCTTTCTGGGGGAAGGATTAAAAAAAAAAGTCTGGCATTGTTTTTTAACATTTGAATTTTTTTTGCCATTCACCATATAGCATAAGTAACATGTTACCTTTTTTCTATGGGTCGATATGATTATGGCAATACCAAATTCACATAGTTTTTTTATGCATTACTAATTTTGCAGAATAAAAATCCATTTGGAGAAAAAAAGATCAATTGATTTTGCATTTTCCGAGAGGTATATTTTTATTTTTCTGTTGACATAGATATGTGAGGGCTTATTATTTCGCAGGATGAGCTGTGTTTTTAGTACCATTTTGGACTACATATGACTTTTGGATCAATTTTTATTCCACATTTTTGTGGTGAGATGGCTAAAAATCATCATTTCCAGCATCATCATTTTTTGTTTATTCATATTATTGCACCGATTGTTATTGACGTGACAATACAAAATTTCTTTTTTTTTATTATTTTGTTTTCATTATTTAATAATGAGAAAATGGGCATTTTGGGGGGTTTTATTCATTCATTTATTCATTTTTTTTAAATACTTTTGAATCTTAAAAAAAAAAGTATTAAGGGGCGATCACAGGAACAGAAGTTCAGGAAACCAACGTAAATGCTGTGGTCATTATTGACTGCGGCATCTAAGGGGTTAACACCTGTGATCAGCTCTTAGCTGATACTGGCAGGTGCCATTACCATGACGCAATAGTACATCATGGTGTGGGAAATTATACCGCTCCATGATGTACTATTATGACATGTGCAGGAAAAGGTTAAGGCAGCGTTTACATAGCACTTTTTCGCTTAAGAACTGCATGCAGTTTTTAATTACATTAATAAGCAACACATTTCTACTATGCCAGTAAACTAGAGGATTTCAATTTAATAGTTGTTAATATACAGATGAAATGTGTAGTAACATGCTATTCATTACTGCAATTGAAAACTGCATGCAGTTTGTCAGGAAAAAGCGCAATGTAAAACCAGCCCAAAACTGCACAGCCAGCCTTATTCCTGAGAATAATCGTGTTTAATTTACTCATAAATTAAAACACCTTTGACCCAGGAACAGAATAGACTAAAGCCTCATGGTGCGGAAACACAGCATTTTTTGTTGCAGATTTTGCTGCAGTTTTTTGAGCCAAAGTCAGGAGTGGATTTAACAGAAGGAAAACATCTGTCTCTTATATATTTTCCGTTCCTTTTCAAGCCATGATTTTGGCTCAAAAAACTCTGCATTTCCACAACATGAGGCCTTAGCCTTAACTGGGTTTGAAACATTGGGGCAGATTTTTGAAGCCTGGAGTTACTAAACCAAGTCTTCATAGCCCTGGAGCCAGTGGAGGGTGCGTTTCATATATTACTCAATGCAGGTCTCCTCATAAATGACCACTTTTTTTTAGCGAAAAACCACATAAATCTGGACCAGTATGTGGCATCACCCCAAGGGTGGTGATACACGGGGGGAAATTCATCACTCTCGCTAGGCCAGTTTTCTGCCCTTTCTTGTGCTAAATGTGCGCCACAAGCCCACAACCCGCCACGATGTTTTCTAGCGTGAGTCAGAAAGGAAAACTGTGTCAGTTCCAGTCTAGCAAAGATTTCTATTTTACCGCCAGATTTATACAGTGTTCAAAGTATGGGAAAAATATATTTCTGTTTGTAGTTTGGACATTTTCGGACACAATGATGTTTGTGATTAATTTTATTTGGAATCTAGGGAAGGGGGTGATTTAAAATTTCATACTTTTTAATATTTTAAAAACTATTTTATTTTTAGCCCCAGGGGGCAATCAGCAGATAGTGTGTTCCATAGAGTACAATACAACTGTGTTGCACTATACGGCAAAATGCCTGCGCCACAGGCAAACCTCAATAGATACAAGAATATGACCGGCCTGGGAGTCTTCACACGGCTCCCAGCTATCCTGGGAATCGGATAACTCATGCCCCATAAATTGAAATAGAGGCTCGGGAAAGGCATGGGAGTTTACTGGACCCAGCCTGTCAGGTCGGCAGACTTCTTTAAAGATTTACTGGTTTACTTACATACGATTACAATTTTCAATCAGAGTTGCCCTCAGAGGCGCTATTCTATTTTTTTTTTCCCTACAAAGTGAGGAACACTGTGCTTGAGTAAGTGTTAAACTTCACAGTAGTTTTGTCACCCTATTCACGAATCAGGCTGGCCAGAGCTAAGGTCCCTCTTATAATAAAATGAAAACAATGAATATTATTTTATAACATCTGGAGTCAGTCAGCACATGCTGGGAGCCGCAGGTTACAGACCCCTGGTGTAAGGTGTCTATTTAGCATATTGGACATCTATAATGTAATTATGTTCCCCTGTAACAGCAGGCCATGTCAAATATGTAGCGACACCGCTCAGCCGCTTAACCAGTCAGAACCGTAAACCATTTATATGATAAATTTGGTCACAGACAAATTGATTTTTTT
Source organism: Leptodactylus fallax (assembly GCA_947044405.1). Lineage (NCBI taxonomy): Eukaryota > Metazoa > Chordata > Amphibia > Anura > Leptodactylidae > Leptodactylus > Leptodactylus fallax. The sequence continues at coordinate 5,038,122 of CAMRHE010000088.1, forward strand.
CCCAGCCTATTATAGCGTTTACTGAACATTTCAAGGTAAAAATCAATCCCGTCCTGTCCCTTTGAGTTTCTAAAATAACAACAGACACATCATCTTGTCAACGGAATCTCTTTGTCAGTGCTTCCCGATATAACAGTGTCGGGAGGGTGTATGATGTATCACCCACATAGGAAGAGACTATCATTTACCAGTTACGCTCATGAACACGATCTATGCAGCCATGCCTTATCCATCATTCTCCAAGGTTCAACAGGAGGAGTCGGCTAATGCTCTCTAATGGTCACACACTGGCCCTTTAAGTACTGAATATACTTCGTAATGTCTGATTTTGCATTTACCCTCTCCAGAATATGTTAGTGCTATATAAATAAAGATTAATATCAAATTTCTTTCAAACTTCAGCGCAGATTTGGCATTCAGTACTCTAGGAAAGCTGGGTTTCAACCGCAGTGGGAGTTGTAATGGTGTGTCGTCTGTAGTCGCAGCCAAAAGTTTTGAGACTGGCACTAAATTTGGTATTCACAAACTTTGCTGCTTCAGTGTTTTTACATCCTTTATGCTTCATTCACACCTGCATATGTCTTTCCGTTCTTCTAATCAGATGGAGGACCAGAAGATTGGGAACACAGACACCATCAAATCCATTCTATGACATGAGCAGAGCCCGAGGGACCCCATTGACTATAATGATACATTTTTTTTTTTTGAACTGATACTGCAAACCCAATTTTTTTTATCCCGCAATTTTTGATGGACACTGCGATGCACATATGAACCCAGCCTTAGTTAGATTATTTATAAGGTATACTTAAGTACAATTCTAAGCATTTCATAAGATTTATTGGCAACTACATCAAGTTTATCCAAAGATTTAATATATACCACACTGACCCTTATTTTTCCAGACTTCCAGATATCAGCAGATAACCCATTGTTACCTAATCATTTCTTGGAGTTTATCAGAATATCTGTATTTTTATGTGTCCACCCATTTTTGAGGATTGCCCACAGGTTCCCAATGGCATTGAGATCTGGGGAGTTTCCTGGTCATAGACCCAAAATTTCAATGTTTCATTCACTGAGCCACTTATTACTTTTGAGTTGTGACATGGTGCTTCATGATGCGGGAAAAAGCATTGGTTATCACCAAATTGTTCCTGGATCATTGAAGGGTGTATAAATACCATTCTTTATTCATGCTAGTGTTGTTAGGCCAAATTGGGAGCAAGCCCGCTCCCTTGGATGAAGAGAAACCCCACACATGAATGATCTCAGAATGTTTTACTGCTGGCATAACACAGGACATATTGTAGCGCTCCCTTTGCTTCTCCAGACTTTGGTTCAATATCAAAACTTTTAGTCACAACTGTATTGGTTTATACCAAGCTTTGCCAAAACCAGATACAAAAATCCAGGCTAATTACATATTTCCTGATAATCTTTTCCCTGAAAAATCTTTAAATGCATTAGAAAATTATAGTTGCCATCCACCCAAAAAAGTAACAAACCTATCCATGAGTTGTGTCTGGTACAGTACCTGAACCTTCAGATGACTTTTCAGAATAAGACACTGCATGCAACACTATATCTGATTTATGGTGTGTGTATATATATATATATATATATATATATATATATATATATATATATTACCCTCTAATTTTCAGTTGTTCCTCAGCTTGTAGTTGGTGGCTAGCTGCTATGATGTCTTCCATACACCACACACAAGAGTAGCTCCTCCTTCTGAACTCTCTGCCACACACTCAGGAGGAGCAGATCCTCCTCCCCCAACCCCTCTCCATAGACATCTATGGGCAAATGTAATCTGATACTTTACTGAACTGACAGTCTGCCATTGGATATAGCAGATTTCAAAGTGTGTGAAAATTTTAGGGAGAAGAAAAGGAAAAAATGAGCCTGACAGGTACAGAAATAGACATTTTTCTCATGTAATTTACATTACAATTTATTACATTCAATTTTGCTATTCATTTCTGCAAACTTTGTCGAAAGGTTTGTGACCATATACACTATTTTCCAAATTGGATTAAAGTGTTATAAAGATTAATTTTTTTGCTTTTCAATGAAGCTCATGGCTGGTATTGTGTCTGAGGGCTCTTTGGTTCACTGAAATCAATGTCAAACACCTGACAGGTGAGCCCAATTAAAGGAAACCTACATAAGAAGGATGTTCCACATTATTAAGCAGGCCACAGGTTTCAAGCAATATGGGAAAGAAAAAGAGTCACTCTGCTGCTGAAAAGTGTCAATAGTGCAATGCCTTGGACAAGGTATGAAAACATTAGATATTTCACAAAAACTTGCATGTGAGCATCGTATTGTGAAGACATTTGTGGCTGTTTCAGAGCACAGATGGGTTGTGCAGATAAAGGCATAATGAAAAAGATTTCTACTAGACAAATTTATCAGATTAAAAGACCAAATGCTAAAATATCATTACAAAGCAGCAAACAGACATTTGAAGCTGCTGGTGCCTTTAGTTGTACATAAACCTACAGTTCTCAATTCTATATCCAAGCAGCAAAAAGAGACCTCCTGTTTGCACAGCAATCCATGCTTAAAAAAAAAAAAGTCACACTGTGATCCAGTTCAAGACAAAAGCCAATATAATTTTGATTCCTGGTGCCCAACCTTATCCTTAGCTCAAAAACATTGAAGAGACCACTAATAGATGATCTGTTAGCCCACTTTACATGTCTGGCTTGGCAAATACTTGTATTCCCAATGAAATAATTCTGGAGCATCTTTTCTTGTAACTCTACTTTGTTGTATTGATACCTGTGCCCTGACTAACAACAGAGAGTTACTAGTCTGCGGTGTGTCTGTCAGTGCTGACTGTCTAGGAAAACACCACTTTGATTTTTGGGAGTGGTAATGCCCAAATGTCAATTTATTCATACATTTCTAGGAAGAACGACAGGAAAATCAAATGCAGTTATATAAGAAAACATGCCCAAGAATTATTTCATAAGGAAAGGTCCTCTTTAGCCCCAAGAAACGCCAGGACTCAACAACCAAAAAAGATGATCTTCATGGGATCAGCAAGTACCCACAGTACAGTTATGCCTTGTAGCAACGCATGACTCACCTAGGAAGCTCTCATGAGTGAGGTCACCATGGCTAGTGGGGTGTCAAACATAGATACCAAGTCAATGGCTGCTGCTGCAGCACCACATACAACCTGCCAATCAGTATCCCAATAACAAATAGATAGATATAGGACAGGGGTCAGCAACCTTCGGCACTCCAGCTGCTGTGAAACTACAACTCCCAACATGCTCCATTCACTTCCATGTAAGTTCCAAGAACAGCAGCGCAAATATGCATGCTGGGAGTTGTAGTTTGACAACAGCTGGAGTGCCGAAGGTTGCCTACCCCTGATATAGGAGATAGATAGACATGGCTGGTACAAATTACACTTCTATCAGCTTCACTAGCGATGTGAAGATCTCAGCCAGGTTGCCTGAGGCAGCAGTGGTTATAGCCCCTTGTAGTTCACAAATGGTGAGAACTGACATCCATGGTATATTATAGTGAGACTTTATAAAGTTGGCATGTGACTGGCCAGCATGGCTTACCACCACTAGTAGACTTGTTCAGCTATCTCCATACTGGCCCCTTTCTACAGTGCCTATCTTTGTAAGACCAACCAATGCTATACACAGCCTCCTACAACCATGCCAGCCACCCCTAAACCATTTAAGTTACCTTTTCCCCCTATCCCTTAACTAGAATGTTAAACCCAATGCTTACACATGGTTGCTGCAGCACTTCTTTCACCAATTAGGAAAGCAAAAGGTGTCAAATCAAGATCACGCTGCTCAGAATTCACAAAAAACTTCAGATAGCTGAAACGTATGGCTAGGGTTTTAGAATGATGGAAAATGATTAGCAGCCATGACCCTGCAATAGGTGCCACAACAGTCAGAATTGCTCATATACATACAGGACTCAATCTATCTTGTGCATGCATATAAGAAGCACCTGGTACTTCTGCGTGGCAACATCTGCACCCTTCCACTGTTATAGTATCCTCAACCTCTAACACAGCTCCTAGTTTACCTAGCTGTGTAACCTTCAAGACCATCCCCACTATTAGGAACTGTGCTCTCCAAGGCCTGCATCCAGTTGCTGCAGCGTCTCTTCTAAACTGTCAATCTACAGCATGCTCCGAGGCAGTACAGCATCCATGTCCATCAGAGAGTGACTTGCTGCTACTGCAGCACCTTTTCTAAGCTGCCAGTCTATAAGATGTTCCAAGGCAGAACATCCTCCAGGTACATTAAATGTATAATCATAGATTCATCTGCTGCTGCAGCATCTCTTCTAAACTGTCAATTTACAGCATGCTCTGAGGCAGTACATAATCCATGTGCACTAGAGATTCACCTACTGCTGCAGCACATCTTCTAAACTGTCAATCTATAGCATGTTCCAAGGCAGTGTATCCTCCATGTGCAGTAGAGATTCACCTGCTGCAGCACCTCTTCTAAGCTTTCAATCTATAGCATGGTCCAAGGCAGTACATCCTCCATGTGCATTAGAGATTCACCTGCTGCTGCAGCACCACTTTAAAAAGCAAAGCTGGAAATCACCCTCAGAAAGGATGGAGATCTGTGGAGCTGGGGACTGCTCTAATACACAGAGACTTTATAAAGTTGGAATATGACAGACCCCCATGACGTGAAAGAGGTTCTGCAGCAGTCAACAAGTCACCTTCTGTAGACTACTTCATGCACATTCACACAGGTCTCCCTCTGCCTTGCACATGGATAGAAGACCACCTGGTACCCCGACGTGCCAACCAGTGTCACACTCACGCACCTCTAGCCATGCCAGCGCCATAGCCCCGCCACCTTCACCTCACCCTGACTTTACCAGGTTGTTTAAACCTCAAGACCCCCCATTAATGCCATAGGTGTCGTCCCCTCCCAAGGCCTGCACATGTAAAGTGCAACGAGCCCCCTCCCCTGGCGCAGCTGCACCCTCCACCCTCAATAAACGACCCCTGAACGTATAAGCGGAGCAGAGGGCATAGCGTACCTCGTACAGGTCCCCAGAAGCCATGCCGGGACCGGGGCGGGCTGTGTGTGTGCAGCAACAGAATGACAGGGACTCCGGGTGTCAGTGTGCGCAGAATCACACAGCAGCGGCGGCTGCCAGAACCAGCGCTGGAGCAGAGCGGAGCGGAGCAGTCCCAGCTCCTGCCCTGCTCACTGGACGAGAACGGCCACCAGAGGGCGCGCTTGCAGCGGGGCTAACGTGGGAGGTGTCTGTGACATGACAGCTAGGGGGCTGTCCGCCGGCAGCGGCAGAAGCAGCATCCTGATAGGGGGCGGGGATGAGGAGGGAGGCTATGCTTGTCCTCCTCATACTAGTCCGGTATATAAGACGACACACGACACAACTGTCAGGAGAAGCTTTGAGCTGTGCCACTGCCCGACCCATGGGGAGCTGGCACCTGTGCCCTATTCTAATGCTCTGTACCCAGCTGTCACTGCTTCCATACCAGACAATTAGACTGGAAGATCTCCTCTTGTAGTTAAAGAGCCCTACTCCTCACACACTGGGTTCACTAGTCCTTGAGTTGTCCTCTCACTTCAAGGTGATCACTATTATATTCAGTCATTTCTTACTTTCATCACTTCAGGTGTGTCGGGTTCCAAAGTGGCCCCATAATGATGTCCCATTACCCCCATAATAATGCCAGACACAGATTCCCCCAAAAATGATGCCAAAGTGGCCCCATAATGATGCCCCATTACCCGCATAATAATGCCAGACACAGATTCACCCAAAATGATGCCAAAGTGGCCCCATAATGATGACATCCACATTACCCCCATAATGCCAGACACATTACCCCATTATAACACCAGACACAGAGCTAACAAATTGATGTCCAAGTGGCTGCATAATGTTGATAGCCACATTACCCAAATAGTAATATCAGACACAGAGGCCACAAAATGATGCTAGCCACAGTACCTTTTATTGATGCCAAAGTTGCCTCATAATGATGCCAGCCACAGTGCCTTATGATGATGCCAGCCATAGTACCACCATGATGATGCTACTTACTGTGGCTTAAGATAATGGCGGCTAAAGTGCTCCTAGGTCCAGCCCCAGTATTTCCAGTGCTAGTTACAGCCACAGTGTTCTAAGGGCCGCTACAATGTTTTCATTCCAGTCACCATGTTTCAGTAATGACAACCACAGAGCCTGTCAGCTGTAAGTGCCCCATAATGATGCCAGCCACAATGCCCCAGTACAGACCATGTTATCTTAACTAATACAGCCACAATGTATTTACTTCATGATGCTTGTATAGTGCTGACATATGCCGCAGCACTGTACACAGATCATAATGACTCATATCAGTCCCAATCCACAGTGGAGCTCTCAATTTAATTTCCCTATCTTAGGCACAAACACTGAGGCAAATTCACAGGAAGCCAATTAAACTATCAGTATGTGTGTGTGGGGGGAGAGACCAAAACAAGAACACAGAAACTTTAAGCAGATCTTGCCCTTGGTCAGATTCGAACCAAGGATCTTGTACCAAGCCCCACTGTCACACCCACAGTCATATTATGGATTTAGAAAACCCTGAGATGTACTATATTGTATTTGGGCACCAATAGCAGTCTATAATTCACCTACTGTACATACTTTAGCTTCTGATTTTGTATAGAGGTATATAGGGATACAATGCAATAATAATCCAGAATAGAAAAACAATATATCAGCTTTGTAAAACCATTTTTGCCATTACATAAACTGTCATAGAGTGCAATTATATGAATAGCCTTTGCAGGATCCAAATCTATAAAATATAAAATCCAGTAAACTTTATCCAACTCCAGAGCTGTAGCCAAAATGAGTCCTTTGAGAAATGGAATAAACGCACAAAATTAAGGACAAGTTGCATAATGTCTGCTATCTAGATCCTTTCTCGGATATTGCACAGGCAGATCCAATAGTAAATCAAAAGTAAAAAGAGATCTATCCTGTAAGATGCCCAGTATGATGGAGTATACCTCAGTGACATTGCAGGGCAGGATGAAAGACACTCATTTGTTGCTAGAGGTGGAGTGCAACATAGATATTTGTCTGGGTTCAAGCGTCACAGAACAATCTCTGTTTTCTAAATGACTTCCATCCAACAAAGTCAACAAAACCAAAAAGTCTTTGCATTAGCCCAGAGTGAAATATATACATGTGGACAATTATTTCATTGGTAACATATTAGTACCGTATTGGCACATTGTAACTCCACATGGCTTGTCTAGTCCATATCCTATCATGATGGGCATTTTACAGGAGTGATATTTTTGTTAGTGTACTCAAGGAACCTGCTTTTGAAGTTCTTAGGCTTAAGTTATGAGGTTGAATCCAATACCACTTGGATTTACCAAAGGAGTAAAGTGGTAGAAACACGATTGAAAGAAACTGGCATGGTTTGATGGGAATTGGTGCAAAACATATATGACATTGGAGGAAATTTATTAAGACTGGTGTTTCCTGGCATTTTGGGAGGAGTTCCGGATTCTTAATAGATCAGATGCACACCTGTGCGCCAGAATATAAGTCTATGCCAGTCAGGAACTGGCATATATCTCCTATATGCCTTCTGGCATGAGTTATAATAAATTTGTGGGCTCCTGTTGTCACTGTCCCGCACTCTGCCTACAGATAAAGTTAGTCGGGACATATCTCCCAATGTCAGATACAACAGGGAAGCACCCGAAATCTGGGACTTTCCCACTGACAGTCTGGAATATATGTGAACAGATATGTCTCTACTAGTCTACTTCCTTTTGTAGAAGTGATCATTGTTGTGAAAAGTATCTAAACTTCTTCCTCTAGATACGGTAGCAGATGCTTCCTCATTTTATTATACGTCTGTATATGAGTTGGTAGTTGTCAATTTCCACAAAGCATTTCAACTCTGGGCTATTTTGCATTGCAAATACTGCTGCATTGTTTTGCCAAATCGAATGACTGTAACCAATTCGCACTGTAGTAAGAGACATTTTCTTTAGAGGGGTTTGAATGATTTCACAGGAGCATTACTTTTGGTCTCTTTTTATTATCCTATTTTAGATGTTTGGCATTTTCTTTTACTTGGAAGATACCAAACTCCACTAGTGCTTTTCATTCTATCTATTAAATGATTGTCCTTTCTCAAGACACTGTTGAAAATGTGTAGGTACAATTTCTGGATCCTGCAAATATCACTGGTTCTTAACTAACTGGATTTGACCCGAACATTGAGCTAGGATCACATGAGCTTGGGGATCATGTTGGCTTCCACATAATGCCTTCCAGGTATCCCTCATGACAACGACAGCCAAACAATATGTTCTATAGGTCTGAGGTTACTGATGAGTCATTATAGCCTCCTAGGCATTATAAAAAGCCCAGACAGGGAGACAAAGTTTCAATTTTGTGTGTCTCATCTTTCCATTGTTCTGATCTTTGGGAGGACCGGAACAACGGATAGACGAACCGCTGTAATGGGTTCCATCGGGTAAAACTGAACTCAGCTGAGCAAAAAGTCCTCCAACGAATGTAGCCTGAGAGAGATAGGAAATACACAGATACAGAGACAATACAATGCGGAGAAATGTGGAGCATTAGAACCGGAGAAGAAGACTTGGATTGAATTGATTGAGTAGACTGGAGTTATTCTGTATCTGTCTGTCACACTGTTAGACAAGCAACACAGGCTATTTGTGTCAGTGTACTACAGCAGCTATGTCAATCTCAATCACAAAGTCTCAATCTCAGAGTGAAAATGTTCATATTCAATCTGTACTGGGTCCAAGAAGAGATAATTTAGTCACAGCGCATGGCACTCTTTTTGTATGTTTATGATGTAATTTGGCAATTTTTTTCCCTTGCCAAACACCAAAACCTAGGGAAATTGTATACACTACTAATGTAGCTGAGTTTTTGTTGTAGCAAAGTGGTACAGTAGAATTTGGCATTTTTTTCCATTGCTAAACATCAAAAAAACACAACACTAGTACCTTTGCAATTGAGTTTTGGTTGTATGGAAGTGGTACAGTAAAATTTTACCAACTTTTCTTTCCTTGTCAAATCCCCAAAACCTTACTGAAGTTATGTACACTACCTCTGCAACCTTGATTTTATTATATCAAATTAGAACAGTAATATTTGGCCTGTTTTTCCCTTCTAAACATAAAACCCCCAGTTAAGTTATATATTCTACACCTGTAACTCTGCATTTGAGTTGTCATTTACAAAATTTGGCCAGCTTTTTCCAAACCCAGTGAATGTATATACACTACACTAGTACATCTGCAGTTAAGTTTTTGTAGTTCAAAAGTAGTACAATAAGATTTGGCCAGCTTTTTTTCCTTGCCAAATCCCCAAAAGCGCAGTGATGATATGTATACTACCTCTGCAATTGAAATTATATTGTATCAAAGTGGTACAGCAAAATATGGCCTGTTTTTATCCTTGCCAAATATATAAAAGGTTGTATTAAACTGATGAAGTAAAATTTAACCGCCATTTTCCAATAATATATATACGCTAACAAATAATATATACAGTGGGGAAAAAAGTCTTTTGTCAGCCACCAATTGTGCAAGTTCTCCCACTTAAAAAGATGAGAGAGGCCTGTAATTGTCATCATAGGTAGACCTCAACTATGAGAGACAATATGAGAAAACAAATCCAGAAAATCACATTGTCTGATTTTTTTAAGAATTTATTTGCAAATTATGGTGGAAAATAAGTATTTGGTCAATAACAAAAGTTCATCTCAATACTTTGTTATATATCCTTTATTGGCAATGACAGAGGTCAAACGTTTTCTGTAAGTATTCACAAGGTTGGCACACACTGTTGCTGGTATGTTGGCCCATTCCTCCATGCAGATCTCCTCTAGAGCAGTGATGTTTTGGGGCTGTCGCTGGGCAACACGGACTTTCAACTCCCTTCAAAGGTTTTCTATGGGGTTGAGATCTGGAGACTGTCTAGGCCACTCCTGGATCTTGAAATGCTTCTTACAAAGCCACTCCTTCGTTGCCCTGGCGTTGTGCTTGGGATCATTGTCATGCTGAAAAACCCAGCCACATTTCATCTTCAGTACCCTTGCTGATGGAAGGAGGTTTGCACTCAAAATCTCATGATACATGGCCCCATTCATTCTTTCATGTACACGGATCGGTCATCCTGGTCCCTTTGCAGAGAAACAGCCCCAAAGTATGCTGTTGCCACCCCCATGCTTCACAGTAGGTATGGTGTTCTTTGGATGCAACTCAGCATTCACTCTCCTCCAAACACGACGAGTTGTGTTTCTACCAAAGAGTTCTACTTTGGTTTCATCTAACCATATGACATCCTCCTAATACTCTTCTGGAACATCCAAATGCTCTCTAGCAGACTTCAGACGGGCCCGGATATGTACTAGCGTAAGCAGGGTGACATGTCTGGCATTGCAGGATCTGAGTCCCTTGCGGTGTAGTGTGTTACTGACGGTAGCTTTTGTTACGTTAGTCCCAGCTTTCCGCAGGTCATTCACTAGGTCCCCCCGTGTGGTTCTGGGATTTTTGCTCACCATTCTTGTAATCATTTTGACCCCACGGGGTGAGATCTTGCGTGGAGCCCCTGATCGAGGGAGATTATCAGTGGTCTTGTATGTCTTCCATTTTCTAATTATTGCTCTCACAGTTGATTTCTTCACACCAAGCTGCTTGCCTATTGCAGATTCAGTCTTCCCAGCTTAGTGCTGGTCTACAATTTTGTTTCTGGTGTCCTTCCACAGCTCTTTGGTCTTCACCATAGTGGAGTTTGGAGTGTGACTGTTTGAGGTTGTGGACAGGTGTCTTTTATAGAAGAAGTTACAGGTCTGTGAGAACCAGAAATCTTGCTTGTTTGTAGGTGACCAAATACTTATTTTCCACCATAATTTGCAAATAAATTCTTAAAAAATCAGACAATGTGATTTTCTGGATTTGTTTTCTCATTTTGTCTCTCATAGTTAAGGTCTACCTATGATGACAATTACAGGCCGGCCTCATCTTTTTAAGTGGGAAAACTTGCACAACTCTGCAGTGGAGTTTTTGTTGTATCTTATTTGTGAAAGACAGAGGTGCCACACTCTCCTCTTAAGGAGTGGTGCAACATGGCAGGATTCTCCAATCCAGTTACAGATTTGTATTAAAGCCACAGCACCCACTTCTTATTGCAGTGAAAACAATGTTTTTATTGTCAAAAACAACATATAAATGTCCACCAATGTGAAATCAAGTTATCCACAATAAATAGTGATACAGAGTCATAGTACATGTCTTTCACTACCCAGTGGGTAAATTATTTGAGAGACCGCAGTGACCACTGAAATAATACCAGGTGCTAGTAGTGACAAGTCCATGTCTGTGCAAGCCTGGTTCAGAGATTTCCACTACCATACTATTTTTCCTTCTCCTTTCTCAAAAGCAACAGGGAAGAGCCTTGCTGACCCTCCTTGTATGTCATTGTCCCTCACCTACTGTCTATGTCTTCCTTCCTTCATAGACTGTAAGACTTTGTGGGAAAGCCCTCTATGATACTAGTTCTAGTACTAGTTGGTCATTTTGTTAATCTATTGTACTTGTTTTTGTGTATTTTATGTTTTGTATGTAAACCCCTCTTCCATTGTAAAGAACCATGAAGTCAAGGATGCTCTGAAAATACATAAACAATAATAAGGGTGCATGCCAGAAATATGGTGTTGTGATGTTTTATAAAATACACTTAGTGGCTAGAAGGAAGTGCAACATCAGCCAGGAAAGTGTCTGGTCATCAAAGCCGTTCTAATGTAACTAAAAATTCCCTCCTAGATTTGCAGCGACCGAACAGTCTGCCTTTTCACCACTTGATCTGTGACACAAAAAGTTGCTGGAATTCCACCATTTATATGCTGGAGCAGAAAAGTACATGCAGCAGATCACAGGGACAATGTGTTATTATTTTGAGATCAAGCAGTGAAAGATCATGAGGGAACTGTATTGCTTTCTGAAGCCCTTCACATGGGCTGTAAGATTTGTCTATAGGGAAAACTGCAGTATCAGTGATGTCAGCCCCCTGATATTTATATTAGAAAAAACACACTCATGCATCAAGAGATGGAGAAAGTACAATAGTTTCCTGAACTTTCTTACTACACTGGGGCTTTTGGGGACCAGCACAGACAATGTGACATGTAGAAGGAAATAGAGGAGGAGGAACTTGGTCTTGGTCCTCCACATGAGAAGGAGAAAGAGCAGGTTTTGGAGGACGTAAAGGTGGACCCATATTATAGGGATGATGATGATTCTGACCAAGACCAACCATGGCAATGTGGAATGGAGATTCAAACAACTGTGTCCTTGGACACACTAGTGAGCATGGCAAGATGCACTCCCTATTGGTTATGTGCCGACAAGCGTATCATTACCATCAAGCAAAGGGAGAACTATTGGGCAGCAATACTTTTTGACTTTTAGAACAGCAAAATGGGGGAATTTTTTGCCAAAAGGCATATTACAAGAAAACATTCAGCTACACACAGCTCACCCCTGCTTTTGCCAAGTAGAGTGCCTGTGCTGTCCTATTAAACCTTCATTTTAATGTCTTAGAGGATATTCAGATGTTGTTGTCAACATCTGACAATGAAGCGCACAGAATTGTTCACCAGAAGTGTGCAAAACCTTACATTTGTGAAAATAAATCGGGTGAGAATCCAGGTGGATTTTAACACACCTCTAACTGATGCTGCTGGTCTGATCTACCATGGCTGATGGTGGGGAGGTCTTCTAGCTATTTATCATAGGCCTATTTATGCCACTACCAGTGTCTATCTGTTCATCATGTTCCATGATGTACTGCTGCTGCTGCTATTGACACGCCTACACTGCCAGGTATAGTCACAGTGGGACATCATCTCCTGCCTTGATCATCCTGTTCTATACTATTCTGCTGCTGCTGCTGCCACCACTGCTACCACCACAACACAGTGGGACATCCTGCATTGTCTGTCCTGTTATACTGCCTTGCCACTGCATCTGCTATTGCTACCTAACACCAAACAACCAGACATCTCCTGTGATTTTTCTTTCCCATCTTGTTCTGTACTGCTTTTATGGGCATGATTGAAAGCAAATTTTGCAAACATTGCATGGTGCTATAGTAGAATTAGTTGAATAATGATCTTTATATGAAAAATAATATTAATTTCTTTAAGTAATGTTATATTTTTTCCTGAAGACTTATTACAGCTCTTTACAGGAATAAGGAACAAATTCACTCTGGGGTTGTGCAAATCTCAGTTTCATGGATCAGGAAAGGGCAAAATTAAAAAGTAAAGAAACACTAAACCTAGCAATGATAAGCAGGAAATGAACCTGTGCATGCTGTTTCTAGTCTGTAGGATTTTTTTGCAAAATTCTTAAAGCAAGTAGCATTGTTAAACTACTCCAGAAAACACGGGGGAATTTTATCATAATCTCTTCCATTTTTGGTTGTGAGCCTTTTGAGGGGTATGGTTTTAGGTAGAGTATAAATGTTCTTTGAGTTTAAAGGGGTTGTCCGGGATGAAATGAATATTAACCCCAAAACTAACCACCCTCCCCCTGCCTAACTTCTAATTTACTTATATTAAAAACAATTTATAATTACCCATATCCATGGGGTGGTCATGTGACTGCCCCAGGCACACTTTCTGATAATCTGGTAAGGTTCCGTTTCCAAAATGAAACGTCACCATTACTCCCCCCAACCCCATCATACTTATGTATCTTCCTCTCCGGGAACGGCTCCGCCCCTCTTCCTCTCTGCTAGCTCTTGCGCAGTCTGGAGGTGCCTGTGACACATGTGTAGTAGAGATGACACTCCATCTCTACTGTGCAGGCGGCAGAGTCACTTCCGGTCTGTGCACACACTAGCAGAGAGGAAGAGAGGTGTCTCCAGCCTGTGCTCAGTGAAAGAAAAGGAGGAGCTGTTCCCATAGAGGAAGACAAGTAAGCATTATGCAGTGGGGTTGGGCTGTGTTAGTTAGTTGGGAAGGGCTAGTAGTGGGCGGGATAGCTACGAAGTCAGGGAGGGCGTGTAACGGAGTGAGAGAGGAGGGGGTGGCAGTGAGAGGGAGGTAGTGTGGAAGCTACACAGCAGGAAACTAAACCATATAAACAAATGCAGAAGATGCCTGGAGCTCCCAGAGAAACCCAGAAATCAGTCAAAACACTGCTAAAGGTATATGGGTGTACTTATTAATCCATTAATAGCACTAACAGACCTTTTTTTTAAAAAAAAAAGATTTTTTGCCCGAAAAACCCCTTTAATGTTCTTAGTCTCCTTTTTCAGATAAAGCAGTGAGGAGAAGCTCCAACTGTAGTGAGTTATTTTAGTTTTTCTTTGTCAATAGGAATAGGGGGGATTAGGGCTACAGCTTTGCATGGTACAGTGGGGAAAAAAAGTATTTAGTCAGCCACCAATTGTGCAAGTTCTCCCACTTAAAAAGATGAGGCCTTTAATTGACATCATAGGTAGACCTCAACTATGAGAGACAAAATGAGAAAACATATCTAGAAAATCACATTGTCTGATTTTTTAAGAATTTATTTGCAAATTATGGTGGAAATTAAGTATTTGGTCACCTACAAACAAGCAAGATTTCTGGCTCTCACAGACCTGTAACTTCTTCTTTAAGAGGCTCCTCTGTCCTCCACTCATTACCTGTAGTAATGGCACCTGTTTGACATTGTTATCAGTATAAAAGACGCCTGTCCACAACCTCAAACAGTCACACTCCAAACTCCACTATGGTGAAGACCAAAGAGCTGTGGAAAGACACCAGAAACAAAATTGTAGACCTGCACCAGGCTGGGAAGACTGAATCTGCAATAGGCAAGCAGCTTGGTGTGAAGAAATCAACTGTGGGAGCAATAATTAGAAAATGGAAGACATACAAGACCACTGATAATATCCCTCGATCAGGGGCTCCACGCAAGATCTCACCCCGTGGGATCAAAATGATCACAAGAACGGCAAGCAAAAATCCTAGAACCACACGGGGGGACCTAGTGAATGACCTGCAGAAAGCTGGGACTAACGTAACAAAGGCTACCGTCAGTAACACACTACGCCGCCAGGTACTCAGATCCTGCAGTGCCAGACGTGTCCACCTGCTTAAGCCAGTACATATCTGGGCCCGTCTGAAGTTTGCTAGAGAGCATTTGGATGTTCCAGAAGAGTATTGGGAGAATGTCATATGGTCAGATGAAACCAAAGTAGAACTGTTTGGTAGAAACGCAACTTGTCGTGTTTGGAGGAGAGTGAATGCTGAGTTGCATCCAAAGAACACCATACCTACTGTGAAGCATGGGGGTGGCAACATCATGCTTTGGGGCTGATTCTCTGCAAAGGGACCAGGACAACTGATCCATGTACATGATAGAATGAATGGGGAAATGTATCGTAAGATTTTGAGTGCAAACCTCCTTCCATCAGCAAGGGCATTGGAGGGAGTTGAAAGTCTGTGTTGCCCAGCGACAGCTCCAAAACATCACTGCTCTAGAGGAGATCTGCATGGAGGAATGGACCAACATACCAGCAACAGTGTGTGCCAACCTTGTGAAGACTTTTGTGAACAATTAAGGCCTGGCTCTGACTTAATCTTTTTTTTTGTATTATTTGGTCAACCATTCATTTGACATCCAACTGCAGTGGCCACATGTTGGTTCTCCTGGCGATAACAGGAGTACTGGGGTAGAAAATATTAAAATAAATACCAAACAAAAGGTTTAATGTAAAGAACCACCAAATCGAAGCACCTTTAAAACCTGTTATTACCTATCTACTCATTCATGATAGGGACTAAAATTGTAAAACCATTAACCAGGGTCAAGATTTGTATAGTTATCACCAAATCAATGATGAATAAAATTCAGAAAGATTCTTCTAACTTTCTACCAGCTCTAGAGTTATAACAACCCATGATATATAAACAACGCATACTAGTACCAAAGCCCTACTTGTCCCTACAGAGAATGTAAGAGTGACAAAAAAAATGTAACATTTGTGATCCTCTTTTGTTTCAAGATTGTCAGCAGATCTGTCAACAGCTGCCAACACAACTGTGATATGCATAGTCAAAAAATTTACTGTACTCAAACTTTATCCTCTCTATAGTGGGTCATTCATAGGAACATCATGAGAGGAGAAAACCCTAAAATACAATTCCAAACATCTGTAGACTTCCACTGATAGCAATAATAGCATTTACAAGTAATTTTTTTCTGCATAGAATAATATATCTTAATAAAGCAAATTATTAATTTATTTGACACAAGATCAGTAACAACAAGGGTAAAATAGGGAATACTGATATTTTTCCCAGGATGCACTGGTGTTGACTGCACTACATAGTGACACTGTGCTCTAATGACACCATACAGCCGAAAATGACTCATAATTGTGTGCACTGTGTGAGAGCATGAGATATACCGGCTAAGAGGCGGCTCTGGCAAATAAAATAGAATTGATGACTCACTGAGCTGATTCTATAGAACACCATCATGTCAGTAACATTACAATTGACTGTGATGATGTACAATAGCTTATGGGGAAATGTAACAGCATTTCATGAGCTAAGACAACATGAGTTACATAAAGTAGCTTGCATGTGCTGTTAATTGAGATTACCTGTATTGTGTAAGAGGCTAATAGAAGTGAAAGAGGCACAAATGTGCTGCCACCTCTTCATTCACAGCAGTTGTGAGAGAGAGAGGGGTTGAGGATTTCCCATTGTTGAGATGAGTGCAGGACCCAGAGGCAAGACCTGCATCTTACAGACATGCATGTCTTGTGGCCCTAGGTAGGGAAAAAAAACCCACAAAATATTATCACAGCTCCCTCACTCTGGTTTTAAGAGTCAATGAACATCCAATATAATGCCACCGAAAGTATCTGGTGACAATCATCAACACCACAAGCAAGCAAAGGGTATGTAGTGACATAGAACATTCCAAAAATGTATGTGGATTTGGTTTTGCTATTATTTATTTTTCAGGTCTGGTTTCAATTGTTATTGAATAGGCAATATAATCTTGTGTCATGGAATATAGCAATAAATAATGATAATAATGTTTCTAAAGTTTAAAAACTAGAATGAAGTATTCTTGCCTAATGATTTCAGGATTTGGGGATGTATGTGAATAATATATACTTTTGTTATACTTATCATGTGTTCAAAAGATTTGGGTTAAATTTTGGGTGGACACTAGCAACGCACATATAATAATAAAAGATACATGACAATAAAAAAAATCTATATGCAAACATCTATATACAAACATATTTATATACAGTATGTATGTTTATACTGTATATATAATATGCATGTGTATTCATATATTGACTGAGAATGTCTGTGGAGCACAATCTGGTCTCATGATACAACACTTTCCAGTGCAGTTTCGCTAAAAGAAAATGTGTTTTCATCAGAAAACTAAATGCGTTTTTAATGCTTAAAAGTATGCAGTTTACCATGCATGATGCTAATGGCATTGCAGTCACATCTTTTGCACATGTTGCTCATCTCCTTCACTCTCCCTATACATCTTCCATGCTGCCAGCATGTCCATAAAACTCTCCACTCACTCACGGAAATATGCCTGTCTGATGGAGACAGGGTAGAGGCTAGAATAGTTAAAAATAAATAAAAATAAAAAATAAGTTTGTCTACCTCACATGATGTGGCTGCTGCTGCCTCTAGTAATAGTAATAATAATAATAATAGTCCCACCATGGGGAAATTCATTGTGTTACAGCAGCAAAGATAAGCAGAAATAAAAATACAACATGTACAGTAATGTTCCAAGGTAAGAGGCATTACATTGATAGTAGACAGACAGATAGCAAAGGAGGGGGGGGGGGGATTTAACAGGCAGAAAGATATTTCAGTTCTCTGTGTGTAATGATCTCTGCTTAGGTCGGTGTTGGTTGTACAGCCCAACCGCGGTAGGAAGGATAGACTTCCGATAGTGCTCCTTCTCACACTTAGGGTGGAGCAGTCGGTCACTGACAGTACTGCCCAGCGCTATCACGGTCTCATGCATGGGATGGGACTTCTTCTTCCGCATGGAACTCACCACGGACAGTATCCTTCTATCACCCACCACCTGCACTGGGTCCAGTGGGCTCCCCAGGACAGAGCTGGCCCTTCTAATCACCTTGTCAAGTTTATTTCTATCCCTGGTTGATATACTGCTCCCCCAGCAGGCCACTCTGAAGAAGATGGCTGATGCCACTACCGAGTTGAAAAAAGTCCTAAGAAGTGCCCCCCAGACTCCAAAGGCTCTCAGCCTCCTAAGCAGGTAGAGCCTGCTGTGGCCCTTCTTGTACACTGCATCCAAGTGATCTGCCCAGTCCAGCTTATTATTGAGGAGCACACCCAGGTACTTATAGGTGTTCACAATGTCGATGCCAGTCCCCAGGATGTCCACTGGTTTAGGAGGGCATCTGCATTTACGGAAGTCCACCACCATCTTCTTGGTCTTCCCTGCGTTAATCTTCAGGTGGTTCCGCTGGCACCCGTCCACAAAATCCCTGTTCAGTTCCCTGTACTCCCTCTCATCTTCGTCTGTGATGAGACCTACTATTGTAGAGTCATCAGAATACTTCTGTAGGTAGCAGCCAGATGAGTTGCACCTAAAATCTGCAGTGTAAAGTGTGAAAAGGAAAGGGGCAAGAACTGTACCCTGAGGTGCCCACATATTACAGATCATGGTATCTGACACACAGTCCTGGGCTCTCACGTATTGAGGTCAGTTGGTGAGGTAGTCTGGGATCCAGTTGGAGAGGTGGTGGTCCACTCCAGCAAGGCCCAGCTTGTCTCTGAGTAGCCCTGGCTATATGGTGTTAAAAGCACTGGAGAAATCAAAGAACATTATTCTCACCTTGTTCCCTGGTTTCTCCAGGTGAGAAAGAGCCCTGTGCAGAAGGTGGATGATGGCATCATCTACCCCAATGCCAGGCCGATAAGCAAACTGGAGAGGGTCCATAGCGGGGCTCACTAGAGGGCGGAGATGTGTGAAAACCAATCTCTCTAAGATCTTCATCAAGTGGGACGTCAATGCTACAGGTCTGTAGTTGTTGAGGTCCATAGGGTGAGGTTTCTTTGAAACTACTGTGATCATACGTATGAATGACGTGCTTGTTTGGTGATCAGGAGGACCACCTCCTCCTGGCTGCTCTGGCAGTCAATAAAGTTTAGACAAGTGCTGAATTTTTTTTATTTTACCTTTAAAAAAAAACCATGTAGCTTATTGGTTAGACTTTATAAAATTAGAAAATGAAGAACTTATCATGTATAATGCAGTACTCAAGCTGGTTATTCCAGCCTTTAAAGTACTTTCCATAAAATTTGCTAGTGCTAATTCCTGATGAGACGTTTCCCTCCTCTGTTATCATCTTGATCAGTGTAATACTATCACTGCAGCTCAGAAAGCCTCAAGCTATTAAGAAAATTTGCACAATAAAATTACCTATTTACCAAATTTTTTTTTTTTTTAGTATTGCCGTATTCTGAGAGGCTTTTTTTTTTAGTTGACAGGGCTGTATGAAGGCTTGTTTTTGTGGGATGACCTTTATTTTCCATTGGTACCATTTTCATCAATTTTATTAAATTTGTTTGAATGAGATGTGACAAATAAACTGCAATTCTGGTTCTTCATTTTTATTTTCAGTATAGCTTTTATGGTACAGGATAAATAACATGTTATTTGGATGCACATGTATGCAGTTCATTGAGGTGGATGTGCCTCATGTGAGCGCCGTACCAGTCACAGACTTATGGGCCCTTCTATGCGCAGGTAAGCAGATGGTGTAAACCATCTGCTTACTTTGTAGAGATGTCCAACTATGGAATAAACATGGAATCTCGACAATCTCAGCATCTTTCACAGACTTTTCCAGAGATCTTTTGAACGAAGCAAGCTTCCAGTATGGTGCACGCCAGCCCTGCAGTCTCTGGCTGGGCCTCCCATCCAGCACAATCTGATGACCAGCATGAGCCTCCTTACCAAGATGACACTCTGACCCCATGACTTTGTACCACAACATCAAGTAAATGTTCAGGGAGTAGCTGGCTAAGATGGTATCAGACTTCTCTAGACAAATGCAGGAGATGGGTCAGTATGTCCCTGAGAGAGGAAGGTGGACAAGATTACAGAGGCTTTAGAAAATGAACGCCATGATAACACAAATACTATCTCATTGCCACGATATTGGAGACTACTAGGAATTTAATGGAGGCTATTAGTACCCTATTCCAGGCGATGATTCCTAAGACTTTTCCCCCCAGAATTCCTCCGGTATGATTGCATGCATCAAGAGACCCTATCTTAAAAGCTGCCCACAATCTCACAGTTTTATCAGGAATACCTGCTCATGTCCACCTCTACCTCTTACCTCTATAGTTAAGAGACGAAGAAATATTTGGCTGATCACACCATCTCTCCAAAGAGAACAAATCTGTACATATGGTTGTTCATCTTTAGCCTGAACTTTTAGGTCTGCTGTTGTTCCCACACAGCATTCCCACAACATTGTTGTAAGCCTACAAAACATTACAATAAGGTTTTGCCCCCAAGACTTCTCCCAGACCAGTCTAAATGAGGACCATGGCACAACCTTCTTCTCAGGACTGTTGTGAGACAAGGCCATAGTCTATCTCTTCAGCATCTTAACTTCTGCAACCATTTGGAGATCCTGAAATGTGTTATGTTTTACCACATTTAGCTCTCCAGGATGACATGCCAACCATTGTGACAATATAACACTACTAATTACTATCTGATGTGAGTACTGTTATGCCACCCAATTCCTACCCCCCCCTAACTCAAGCTATCTTGATGTCCCCATGGCCACCTTCCCCTTAGCCCCATTTCCCTCTTTTATCAGTGGTCTGTTCATGCAACCCTTGTCCTACCCCCTAGCTCCTGCACTTCTTGCAATTAGAGGGATTAAATCTCCATAGACACCAATTAATGTCTGCTCAAATGAGATTATTTAATTTTGTATATTACCCACCATTCTAGATGGCCTTTCTGTGACTTGGACTTGGACATGTTGTTTCCTGTGCCTAATGCCCCTTTGGAAGATTAGTAGCCTACCCACACTACTGGACTATCCTTCCATTGTGACTGCCTTTTGTGTTTTTTGTTATTCTATTTACCAGTTGTGCCTCTTGTGTCTTATAGTATGTTGTCTTTATAAGATCTTTTCAACATCATATCTTTGTTTTTGGAGCATGAATGTTCATGTTGTTGTGATGAGCTACACTGTGGGTAGCTTGGCTGTTCCCATGAAGCAATTTGTGAGATGTTAATATGTGTAAAGTCATCTTTCATAATGTGAGGAGTTTCAATTCCCCTAACTATATTATACAAAACTATCGCCCCTGAATTCCTTGATATGATGTGTTAATAAGTCATACCTAAACCCAATAAACATCCCACCCTTCCCAACAACTACTGGCCTTTCTTTAATAGTCCCACAATGGGGAAATTCAGTGTGTTACAGCAGCAAAGATAAGCAGATACAAATACAAATACAACATGTACAGGAATGTTCCAAGGTGAGAGGCATTACATTAATAGCAGACAGACAGATAGGACGTAGCAGAGGAGGGGGGGGATTTAACAGGCAGAGAGATATTTCAGTTCTCTGTGTGTAATGATCTCCGCTTAGGTCGGTGTTGGTTATACAGCCTAACCGCGGTGGGGAGCAAAGACTTCCGATAGCGCTCCTTCTCACACCTAGGGTGGAGCAGTCGGTCACTGACAGTACTGCTCAGCGTGATCACAGTCTCATGCATGGGATGGGACTTCTTCTTCTGCATGGAGCTCACCACGGACAGCATCCTTCTGTCACCCAACACCTGCACTGGGTCCAGTGGGCTCCCCAGGACAGAGCTGGCCTTTCTAATCAGCTTGTCAAGTTTATTTCTGTCCCTGGTTGATATACTGCTCCCCCAGCAGGCCACTCCAAAGAAGATGGCTGATGCCACTACCGAGTTGAAGAAAGTTCTAAGAAGTGCCCCCCGGATTCCAAAGGCTCTCAGTTTCCTAAGCAGGTAGAGCCTGCTGTGGCCCTTCCTGTACAGGGCCTCCATATGATCTGCCCAGTCCAGCTTATTATTAAGGAGCAAACCCAGGTACTTATAGGTGTTCACAATCTCGATGCCCGTCCCCAGGATGTCCACTGGTTTAGGAGGGCTTCTGCCTTTGCGGAAGTCCACCACCATCTCCTTGGTCTTCCCCGCGTTAATCTTCAGGTGGTTCCGGTGTCACCAGTCCACAAAATCCTGGTTCAGTTCTCTGTACTCCCTGTCATCATCATCTGTGATGAGACCCACTATTGCAGAGTCGTCAGAATACTTCTGTAGGTAGCAGCTGGATGAGTTGCACCTAAAATCTGCAGTGTACAGTGTGAAGAGGAAAGGGGCGAGAACCGTACCCTGAGGTGCCCCCGTATTACAGATCACGGTACCTGACACACAGTCTCGGGCTCTCACGTATTGAGGTCGATTTGTGAGGTAGTCTAGGATCCAGTTGGAGAGGTGGTGGTCCTCTCCAGCAAGGCCCAGCTTGTCCCTCAATAACCTGGGCTGTATGGTGTTAAAAGCACTGGAGAAGTCAAAGAACATTATTCTCACTGTGTTCCCTGGTTTCTCCAGGTGAGACAGAGCCCTGTGCAGAAGATGGATGATGGCATCATCTACCCCAATGCTCGGCCGATAAGCAAACTGGAGGGGGTCCATAGTGGGGCTCACTAGAGGGCGGAGATGTGTGAGAACCAATCTCTCCAAGATCTTCATCAGGTGGGATGTCAGTGCTACAGGTCTGTAGTCGTTGAGGTCCATAGGGTGGGGTTTCTTTGGAACTGGTACCACACAAGAAGATTTCCATAATTCAGGGAGATTTGTACAGTCGGTCACCCCTAACTGCTCAATCTCCAGAGAAACCTTTTTTGACTCATTCGGGCTGGTAAGTGACTGCGAATTGTAAAGCATATTATGTTCTATCACATGAGGTTGGGGGGGCCTCTCAGTCCCCAATCTACTTAAATATTTTCAAGTGGCCAGACTGGCGCAGTTGACTTTGGTGAAAGCGACGTCAGACCTGTGAGTATTCGCTAGCGCTAACTAACCTGGAAAGCAGATGGCGCTTTCCCACAAAACAGGTTTCCTCAACTGCAGCTAACTAAAGACTGATTAGAACAAGAACCAACTCACTGGCTAAGGTTTGGGTCTCCTAGCAACTACAAAAATCTAGAAACTTCAGAGAATAAACCATTTCTGTATATATAGCAGGACAGAAATGGCTAGATAACTCCTGAGTGACCAGCATATACAGTGGGGAAAAAAGTATTTAGTCAACCACCAATTGTAAAAGTTCTCCCACTTAAAAAGATGAGGCCTCTAACTGACATCATAGGTAGACCTCAAATATGAGAGACAAAATGAGAAAACATATCTAGAAAATCACATATCTAGAAAGTCTGATTTTTAAAGAATTTATTTGCAAATTATGGTGGAAAATAAGTATTTGGTCAATAACAAAAGTTCATCTCAATACTTTGTTATATATCCTTTGTTGGCAATGACAGAGGTCAAACGTTTCCTGTAATCCGTCTTTATCTGGCCACAGTCTGACCTTCACACGGGCCCAGGTGAGGAAGGAGATGAAAAAGATCAAGACGAGGAAAGCCGCAGGGCCAGATGACATCAGTGCAAGGCTAATTAAGACTTGCGGGGACCAGCTGTGTGGTATAATTACATATATGTATAATATGAGCCTGAGGCAGGAAATAGTCCCTGAATTATGGAAATCTTCTTGTGTGGTACCAGTTCCAAAGAAACCCCACCCTATGGACCTCAACGACTACAGACCTGTAGCACTGACATCCCACCTGATGAAGATCTTGGAGAGATTGGTTCTCACACATCTCCGCCCTCTAGTGAGCCCCGCTATGGACCCCCTCCAGTTTGCTTATCGGCCGGGCATTGGGGTAGATGATGCCATCATCCATCTTCTGCACAGGGCTCTGTCTCACCTGGAGAAACCAGGGAACACAGTGAGAATAATGTTCTTTGACTTCTCCAGTGCTTTTAACACCATACAGCCCAGGTTATTGAGGGACAAGCTGGGCCTTGCTGGAGTGGACCACCACCTCTCCAACTGGATCCTAGACTACCTCACAAATCGACCTCAATACGTGAGAGCCCGAGACTGTGTGTCAGGTACCGTGATCTGTAATACGGGGGCACCTCAGGGTATGGTTCTCGCCCCTTTCCTCTTCACACTGTACACTGCAGATTTTAGGTGCAAC
Organism: Leptodactylus fallax; assembly: GCA_947044405.1. NCBI lineage: Eukaryota > Metazoa > Chordata > Amphibia > Anura > Leptodactylidae > Leptodactylus > Leptodactylus fallax. Next base: position 5,062,533 of record CAMRHE010000088.1, read on the forward strand.
TCATCCAGCTAATACCTACAGAAGTATTCTGACGACTCTGCAATAGTGGGTCTCATCACAGATGATGATGACAGGGAGTACAGAGAACTGAACCAAGATTTTGTGGACTGGTGCCACCGGAACCACCTGAAGATTAACGCAGGGAAGACCAAGGAGATGGTGGTGGACTTCCGCAAAGGCAGATGCCCTCCAAATCCAGTGGACATCCTGGGGACGGGCATCGAGATTGTGAACACCTATAAGTACCTGGGTTTGCTCCTTAATAATAAGCTGGACTGGGCAGGTCATATGGAGGTCCTGTACAGGAAGGGCCACAGCAGGCTCTACCTGCTTAGGAAACTGAGAGCCTTTGGAATCCGGGGGGCACTTCTTAGAACTTTCTTCAACTCGGTAGTGGCATCAGCCATCTTCTTTGGAGTGGCCTGCTGGGGGAGCAGTATATCAACCAGGGACAGAAATAAACTTGACAAGCTGATTAGAAGGGCCAGCTCTGTCCTGGGGAGCCCACTGGACCCAGTGCAGGTGGTGGGTGACAGAAGGATACTGTCCGTGGTGAGCTCCATGCAGAAGAAGAAGTCCCATCCCATGCATGAGACTGTGATCGCGCTGAGCAGTACTGTCAGTGACCGACTGCTCCACCCTAAGTGTGAGAAGGAGCGCTATCGGAAGTCTTTCCTCCCCACCGCGGTTAGGCTGTACAACCAACACCGACCTAAGCGGAGATCATTACACACAGAGAACTGAAATATCTCTCTGCCTGTTAAATCCCCCCCCCTCCTCTGCTACGTCCTATCTGTCTGTCTGCTATTAATGTAATGCCTCTCACCTTGGAACATTCCTGTACATGTTGTATTTGTATTTGTATCTGCTTATCTTTGCTGCTGTAACACACTGAATTTCCCCATTGTGGGACTATTAAAGGACTATTATTATTATTATTATTATTATTATTATTATTATTATTAAGTCTTCACAAGGTTGGCACACATTGTTGCTGATATGTTGGCCCATTCCTCCATGCAGATCTCCTCTAGAGCAGTGATGTTTTGGGGCTGTCGCTGGGCAACAAGGACTTTCAACTCCCTCCAAAGGTTTTCTATGGGGTTGAGATCTGGAGACTGGCTAGGCCACTCACTCTCCTCCAAACACGATGAGTTGTGTTTCTACCAAACAGTTCTACTTTGGTTTCATCTGACAATATGACATTCTCCCAATACTCTTCTGGAACATCCAAATACTCTCTAGCAAACTCCAGACGGGCCCGGATGTGTACTGGCTTAAGCAGGGGGACACATCTGGCACTGCAGGATCTGAGTCCCTTGCGGCGTAGTGTGTTACTGATGGTGGCCTTTGTTACGTTAATCCCAGCTTTCTGCAGGTCATTCACTAGGTCCCCCGTGTTCCGGGGTTTTTGCTCACCGTTCTTGTGATCATTTTGACCCCACGGGGTGAGATCTTGTGTGGAGCCCCTGATCGAGTGAGATTATCAGTGGTCTTGTATGTCTTCCATTTTCTAATTATTGCTCCCACAGTTGATTTCTTCACACCAAGCTGCTTGCCTATTGCAGATTCAGTCTTCCCAGCCTGGTGCAGGTCTACAATTTTGTTTCTGGTGTCCTTCCACAGCTCTTTGGTCTTCACCATAGTGGAGTTTGGAGTGTGACTGTTTGAGGTTGTGGACAGGTGTCTTTTATACTGATAACAATTTCAAACAGGTGCCATTACTACAGGTAATGAGTGGAGGACAGAGGAGCCTCTTAAAGAAGAAGTTACAGATCTGTGAGAGCCAGAAATCTTGCTTGTTTGTAGGTGACCAAATACTTATTTTCCACCATAATTTGCAAATAAATTCTTAAAAAATCAGACAATGTGATTTTCTGTATTTGTTTTCTCATTTTGTCTCTCATAGTTGAAGTCTACCTATGATGTCAATTACAGTCCTCTCATCTCGCAAAACTAGAACCCTCCCACAGAAAACAGGAAGTATCAGGAGAGCTGAATAAAAAGTATTGTCTGTGTGTATAGTGTTGCTGTCATACTGTATCTAGGACTATCACAGTACAATAGATCTGTCATAAACTCAACCATCTTCAAACCTCAATTCATATGATAGATGTGCAAAACGGCCATAAAAAAGGGACATTTTTTATGGATCCCTCATAGAGGGATCCCTGTTGATGGGTCAGTGAAAATAGGACACATCTATATTTATTTTCATGGTCTCCTAAAACAAATAGTCCCTTTCAATTAATTGATTTTAATGCAGCCATGTTACGGATGTTAAAGAAATATCCATCACAAAGCTGAGAATAGCACGAAAAGATAATGAGAAGACTCTGTTCATGCTATTCTATGTACAGTATACAGTAAAAGTGACAAGTGGGCTACAAAAAACTGGAAAGGTTAGCCTATTGTGTTTGCATTAGTGAAAACTGAAATATTTCAATATTTTTTTAGGTGGATAGTCAGATACAAACACAACAAAATTTATTAAAGCAATCTTTTATAATAAAAATCAGATTCACATAATACAGTATATAGTGTTCTGATGATACATTCCCTTTAAAGACCTCTGAGAAATTTTGCCTGTCAAGTGGATGTAAGATATAATATTTCAGACACTACAGAAAATTCAGTTTAGCTTAAAACAGACCAAGCACCTAAAGATGATTGCTTTCGCAGTGGAATAAACAGGTGGATGCTGCAGGCAATATTGCCAGTCACCGCAGATCTAATCCCCAGGATATTGGAGTAGTGACATGCTTTCTCAATTATATTTGACGTCTTAATTCTAATAGAGTGGGAGCATTCTAAGAGCGGTGATAAAAAGAAATTGTCAAAAGCTAGCCCTTCGTAAACAAATTAAGACATCGATAAGGTTCTTTGGGATTTCTGCAGAACTGGTCTTCATAAGAAGTTAATCTGTGGAATAGTGTACCTCAGGAGCTGGTCATAGCCATAATATTTCACAGCCTCAAAAAAAGGTTTATATCCTTCCTGAGAATAATGAACATATAGGATCCTTGTTTTAAATGTTAGTCTAATCATATCGCCATTTGGAGTAGGGGAGAATTTTGTTATTTTAGAGCAGTTTGATTTATGCCTTGTGGGCTTCCTCCCTTTCTCAGGATAAATAGAGGGTATCTATCGCAACCCTGGGGTGGTTGTGTGAAAACTGTCGGGGTTCGCAAGCCCTCATTAGTAATTATGCAGTGCAGCACTTTGCTATAGTCCCAATATTGCTGTTGATATAGATCAGCAGCACTATCGGTAGCAGAGCATTGCACAGCCTTCAGCAGTGGGCCAGGGGAAGTGAGTAAAAATAAGTTATATTCACCTCTCCTGGGCATCAGGCGATGTCCTCTTCAAGCATCTTCCAGCCTCTGACTGACGTTATGCATCCCGAATGTCACAGCTGAGGCCCAATCACAGGTATGCTGACATCAAAACGCTGGGTTATTGCATCAACAGTGATCCCCGAGGTGCTTAACATAACAAGAAGCCTGAAAAGGACCGCCCACAGATGTGGAGAGGATGCCCAGGAGAAGTGAGGCTAAGTGAGTTTAAGTGATTGTTATTTTTCTTCACCTGCCCTGGGCCTCAACTTATTATACTCTGGGGTCTAATTAATTGAAACAAACAAACACGGCGGGGGGGGGGGGGGGGTAAAACCTCACAATTATTTATCAAAACAAATTTGTGTGGGGCCACTGTGGAGCATGTTATACTGTGTGAGGCTACTGTGGAGCATTTTACTGGGTGAAGATTCCAAAACTCCTGGATGGCAGAACAGAATAAAATGCAGAGTACTGTTCTAAAAGGCAGAACAAAAGGAAAAACACAGTGGAATAAGAATACACAGACAGAATACAGGTAGGGACATTATTTTTCAAGCACGAAGTGATTCCTGCCTTCAGAAAGTTTGCGAACCAATGTTCTAAAGCATAGCCTTACTACTTCCTCTCATCCACATCCTCTCCCTCCTTTGGTTGAACTTGGACATATTTGTTTTTTTGCTATACTAAGGCTAAGTTCACATCGGCACTGGCCGGTCCATTATACTTGTCTGTCAGAGGACCAGAACAACAGACAGGTGGACTGCTACAATAGCGGATACATATGGAGCCCAATGGACTGCATTGACTATAATAGGGTCCGGCATGTGTCCATTGTTTTTAAACTGAAATTGACCGATGAAAAGTTGTGCATGCAGGAATTTTTCTCTGCCAATTTCAGGAAGACACTGCGATGGAGTTTACATTAGACTCTGACACAGATGTGAACTAAGCCTAACCTTGTAAATTATGTATAACTTTCTTACAGTTGGAACACTTCTTGTTTGCCTGCCTGAAACTAACAACGTGGTGTGAAAGTAGCCTGAGGCTAAGTTCACATGTGCGCTGCAGAAACCACCAGAAATCAGCAGAGAAAAAAGTCCTAAATGGAGGACTTTTCTCTTCTCTGGTTTCAGTATGAAAACAGCGGACTCTTGGCGAACACCCGGCGGACCCCATTATAGTCTAGGTTCACCGGGTCGCTGGTGTCCGCGGGTAATCGCTGTTTTAGTGGTCCAGCTCTCCAAACCTAAACGACGGAGAGCCATACGCAGATGTGAACCTAGCCTTACTTATTCAAATTAATTAAATTATATATTTTCATTGTTTATAATGTTTTTATTACAAATCAAATTAATAAATAATATACATTTTTGATATTCTGTCAGAATTTGTGTCATTAATAAATGTTGTTAATAATACTTTATTAACAAATTCTGTTTGTGAAATCCTGCATTTCTTTATTCCTTCCCATGCTTCTCTGTTGAGAGCTGTACCCTGCTTCGCACTGTGTATGGTGTAGGGGCTTGTGTGTGTAATGAACAGAGAATAAGGTTAGGTGGGGGGGATCACTTCAAATAGTTATATCTCAGGGACTATAAAATGTATAAACTTGATTCTGGTGTCACTGTTGATAAAATATGAGCAACGTTTTAGAGAGATGTTTCTTAGAGTGCTCGATGCTATTTTGTTTATTCAAAAAACTGTTCTTAGTGTAAAAAAATCCTAGTTAATGATGTTGAATGGATATGCCTACCTCAATGTAGAGGTAAGAACACAAGGATCCTTATTACACAGGCACCTTACAATGGGGGAAGGTGCCTCAAATAACACAGAGGTACAGCAGATTGACTGGGAACGATTTACTGGATTTCCATAATGTTCTTGACCTCACACTGGTTCTTGAGATCAACAGGTGCAGGGACAGAGATGGGAGCCATATAAAATCAATTAAGGATGAGAGACATACTGTAGAAGGAGTTGTATAGGCGGAGAAGGTGGAAGGCATAGCTTGTGGCATGTTGGGTTTACCAGCTCTGGAACCTCAAACAGGCCTAAGAAACATGGTGCATACAGATGTTCTTGGAGGACAGCCAGACTTAACCACCTGAAGAGAAGTAAGACGGTGGCCTGTGTTTCTGGCACTTCAGAGAACGCAGAGACAAAAAGATGAACCCAAGGATGTTATCCACATACAATGTAGAATAGAGAAGCACCAGTGGACTCACCAGTGTGATTACTGCAGATAATGACAAGGGAGTAGAGGAAGCCAGTTGTTGTTGAGAGAGAAGATAAAGTGACGTAAATGGTGTAGTGAGAGGAAATGAAGGATCTGATTTATAAGCTCTAATTGTTTATTGGGTAGTCGGTGATATGCAAAGGAAATGTCCAATTTGACATTCAGTAATCCAAATAGATGGTTTCCAAACTCTTGACATGAAGTAGACCCCAGGATCAAACACAGTGTGTTGGGGTAAACCATGTAGGTGGAAAATCTCTTTAATGAAAAAATTGACTAGATGGACTGCAGAAGAAAGACCAGTCAGTTGGATGAAATGTGCCACCTTGGAAAATCGGTCCAAACTACCTAAATTAAAGAACAAGGTAAATTTATACCATAATTTTTTTTGCCATGGATTGGAGACTCACGCAAAGGAAGCAGAAGACCTGCAGGTTTTTGCTTTTGTTTACTGTGCAGATGGGACAAGTAGCAACAAACTCACGGACATCTTGAGGAAGTGTAGACTACCAGAGATGAAAAGAGATTAAGTCACTGGGATGACCAGCAAAACTGGAGTTATGTCACCAGGATAGTATTTGTTTTCTCTTGGCAGCAAGGATGAGTGTCTTACTAGATGGAGTGTTTCTGTGGCCTCTGTTGACACTCTAAGTGGTGTCCATGACATGTTCAAAATGTTATGTAGGAAGGGTGTTCCTCACAGCCTCCTCATAGCGTCATCGCTGGGCTGTGAGGAAGGCCCCCCTGACTGTACTCTAATATAGCCTTGTACTGTCAGAGGGGGCGTTCCTCTCAGCCCAGCTATGACGCTAGGCTGTGAGGAACACCCTTCTGACAGTGGGGGGATATCAGTGCCAAAATTAACAGCACTGATATCTCCACCACCAGGGCACATACCGGGAAAGCCGACAGTACAATGAATTCCACGCACTGTCGGCTTTCTAGCAGTATATAAAACCATACATTCATGAGGACTTGAAAGGTCCTCTTTAACAATAAGGGGAGAAAAACAAAATAATACTTAAGAGTCTTTGCTTCCAGGAAGCTTGGATCTCTTCTGATGGAATTGGACATATCCATCTTTGTTAGCTTCCTTCCACAGGTGTGACATCATTTGTAAGGGATCACAGTCTCTTACAGCTTGTGTTTAGCCACACCTCACTGCCAGGGTCTTTCCCCCTCCTCCTCTTACTGTCTGAGGTGGGAAATCAACAACTTATCTTCATCAGGAAAATATGAATGTTCTTTCTTTGCCTTGTAGAGCTGTGTCTCTGCTGGCCTCTGAAGTTAACTCAGGGTCCTTAATGCCATCATAGTCCACTTCCAATTCAGGCGGCAGAGCAGCAAAAACTTACAGGGCTTTGCCCTTTAACCCTGGAGAGACCTGAAAAATGGCTGTCCACCAACGTTCACCATCCAACCTGATGGAACTGGAGAGAATCTGCAAGGAAGAATGGCAGAGGATCCCCAAATCCAGATGTGAAAAACTTGTTGCATCATTCCCAAGAAGACTCATGGCTGTACTAGCTAAAAAGGGGGCTTCTACTCAATACTGAGCAAAGGGTCTGAATACTTATAACCATGTGATATTTCAGCTTTTCTTTTTTAATAAATTTGCAAAAATATCTACATTTCTGTTTTTTTTTTCTGTCAAGATGGGTTGCTGAGTGTACATTAATGAGCAATAAAATGAACTTTTTTGCTTTTAGCAAATGGCTTCAATGAAACAAAGAGTGAAAAATTTAAAGGGGTCTGAATACTTTCCGTACCCACTGTATGTATGTGTATATATATTGTGATAATTTGGGGGGATTTAGCCTCAAAGGTGGCAGCCTCCTGGACTCGACAGCAGTGTTGGTGGTACTGGGTGCCGAAGAAGCAGTGTATCAGGCAGTGTAAATCCAAAGTAAACGGCTTTATTCAGCTTTACAAATGGTACAGGAACAAAATAACAAATAGCCTAGCCCACACATAAGGCACTATCTCACTACTTGCTCCCTTACTAGCCTGTGGGGCCAAAAAGCAGCCTGACTCACACTCAGCTCAAGCAGAGTCCTCTCTGGAAACCCAGTCCTCCTGGGACAGACCGCCTGTCCGTCTCTGACTGGTTCCACCGCACACCTGCTCCCTACAGGTCTCCTCAGCAGCTCTCCTGCTGCACACACTACCTCTGGAGTTGCCCCAACTATGGGTGTGGCTGAGGACCTTTTCAAGCCTGGCTCTGGGTCGCTTACTAGCGCCCTCTGGGTTCACACTCTCACATACCCTCCCCCTCAGCTCACTACCCATGGGGTGAGCTACAATGGGACAAGACATACTATGTCGACGTCCCTCTTCAATCATGTACACTTGTCCAGTGTCTCTCCAGATGTCCCCATCTGGCGGTCTCAACCTCCAAGTTCCAGTCAGTCGAGTTTTCCGGTTTCTCATAACTTTAAATACTACGCCAAGATCCTGGCCATTCTGTTCAAAGGCAAGTTCTACTTCATCACCTTCAAAATTCGCCATACAGGGGATCACATCATTTTCATCATATTTCTTGCCATAGTCTTCAGCCACCCCATTGCATGACTTTGATCCCTTTAGTAAATAGCCGTAAGAATCTTCATCTTCACCTATCATGACTCCACAGGAGCTCAGAGACTAACCAACATGTACTTCATGCACATCAATACCTTTTCTGTAACCTTCATCTCAAAGCAAACTTTGCCATCACCGTCAAGGTTTAGAAGTTTAGGAGACATAAGCTGCTTGTTCTCCTCTTTGTTTGAGAAACACAAGCTCTGTACTGCAATATCTTCTCCTTCTGCACGAGGGCCATACAGTACACCCTCACAAAATAGCTCACGCTGAACTACATTTTCTGGTATGTCTTTAACAACTGCAACATCATATATTGGAATGGTTTCTTTATAAGACTTCCACATCTGTACGGCAGCAGGAGAACCACTTCCATACTCTATTCTTACCTCCTCTTTCTCATACGCATAACTTCCTGGAGGCATTTTGCAGTACTGTGATAGATTGCAAGAATTTTTGTGAAAATCCCCTTCTGACAGTACAGGAGCTGGTGATATCATCATCTCAACATTCTCCAAGTTATTTTCATTCTCTGTGCTAACACCGGAGGACTGGGATACCAAGTTTCCAACATCACAGTCTTTACTGTCAGTACCCAGATGCTTTTTGGTTACATGTTCTGGCTGCCTTAATGGCTCTGCTTTCTCTTCCTCTATGCTGGCAGCTTTCTCCAATTCTAACTTTATTAGATAGAGCACATTTAATTTCTGCAAACTCCCTCTTAGTGACACAGTCCATTCCAGGCAAACCCAGCACCACATTTTTACAATGACTAGGATATGAACTCTTCATAGAGTCAAGCTCTTTCTTTAACATAAGGTTCTTTTTTTTCTGATACCTCAAGTTGCCATTTCCAATCAGATATTTCATCCTCATACATAAACCTGATGGTTTTAATATCATCTTGAAGCTGCTGCACCATAATATTTTCATTTCAGCTCAAGCAGAGTCCTCTCTGGAAACCCAGTCCTCCTGGGACAGACCGCCTGTCCGTCTCCGACTGGTTCCACTGCACACTTGCTCCCTACAGGTCTCCTCAGCAGCTCTCCTGCTGCATACACTCCCTCTGGAGTTGCCCCACCTATAGGTGTGGCTGAGGACCTTTTCAAGCCTGGCTCTGGGTCGCTCACTAGCGCCCTCTGGGTTCACACTCTCACAATATATATTATATGATTCAGTAATAATACATACCCAAATGGACTTCTTTCATCGCACTGACCTGAATAGGTGTTATTTTGTCATGTAACATGTTTTATACTGACTTTTGCACTTTTACAGCTTTATGTTGGATACTGAGGAGTTAGACAGGCATTGCTATACTGATGTAAATAGGTGATGCTCCTATGTGAAGGAGGCAGCCTTTACTCAATACATGGGCCTGCTCACTTAGTTGGTAGCTAGCTGTAATTGAGATAACTGGTTTGTGAGAGAATACCTTCAGCTGTCTAGGTTATTCAGTTAAGGTAAGGCCACAACAGGCAGTTCCATGTCACTGAACCACTTTTGCTCGCAGAATAAGCCTTCTTGTAACTCTTTGTAACTGACCATCTCCACTGCTGCATCAGTGAGGAAACCTTGTTGTTGTCCATGGCTGGAATAAGCCCTGTGTTTCTCAAATACTGGCTGGAAAGAGAGGATTAAGTGCCAGGGTTTGCCCCTGATTGCTATAGTGTAAAGGGTCAGAGAATTAAAGAGGACCTTTCACGTCCTCATCTATATGCGGTTTTACATACGGCTAGAAAGCCGACAGCGCGCTGAGTTCAGTGCACTGCCGGCTTTCCCGGTATGTGCCCTGGGGCTGGAGATATCGGGGGTTTAAATTTCACCATTCACTGTCAGAAGGGCGTTCCTGATAGTCTAGCTTGTCTGTGAGGAACTGCAGGAGCTGCTGGACACAGATCAGCTCTGCATACTAGTAGACTGTATTCCTCCTGTAACTGGGACTAATGTATTAGCCCCATCTACAGAAGAAATCAACAAAAAAAAAACATGTCAAAAAGGCAACAGGACATAATGTTTAGTTTTTTGGTTTTTTTAGGACAAAAGAATTCAATAAATAAAAAAGAATGCTACTACCATGCCTACCTCACAAGTTCTAGCAACTTCCCCGACTACCTGTCACCTACATGAAAATTTCCGTAGAGAAGGAAAATTATTTTAAAATAAATAAATTAGTAGCACTAAAAAAACTGAGAGAGTCTGAAAGACATGTTTTTCTCCCTTTTTTCTACATTTATCTGGATATTAAAAAAAAAAGATTAAAACAGGAAAAATAAAAACAATCTAAAAATAAAGCCCCATATATCACTGAAAAAAGAAAGACACAAAAATCATTTGCATAACCAGAAAAAAACGTTGCAACCTTTTAAACTGCATGTACCAAAAAAATAATAAATGGTAAAACTGCATGTACCAAAAAAATAAAAAATGGGAAAATCTTCGTCATTTTTGCATATTTGTTGCAATGTAATTGGTAAACTCTGTGACATAATGAATCCGAAGCATAGCCACAGTATATTATTTTTACCTCATCTGAGTTCACCCTAACATAAACAGAATTTATTTTCATGAATATATATGTAACAGTAGTTGCAAGTTTTGATGACAGTGTCCATTCCTGTCATCTGTGATGTCAGCTACTGTAATCTTTAGCTCACAGACACACTGCAGATATAAATCAAACTGAAACTGGACACCATCCAACATAATAAAACAACCATTGCACAAATTGTCAGGAAAAACTAAATGCACGTGATCGTAGCAGTCTGACTACAGTGCAGAGTACTTTTCCTGGTGGGATAGTAAACGTTAGTCCATAAAACCTGTCTTTGTCTGATCTTATTATTAGTATACTGTGGCCTAATCACTAAAGCACTTGGCTTCCTTATTTGATTTTTTCTCCTGGTGAAGGAGAAACTTTATCGTTTTCATCTAGACACCACCTACAGTCTCATAAGAGCCCAAAAGCTAAGAATCAACTGGATGACAGTAAAGCTTATATTTAGGACGTATTAATTTAGATATATTCCCAATGACAAAAAATAACACAGATATAAATGTTGAATTGCTCCAAAACTTGGCATGATTACATGTGTAGTCTGACTAAACATTGGGCCTTCCCGAAAGAGTGGGTAAAAGCACTACCCCACAGCCCTTTAAAAAGGCTCTCAGAGGCTTCATTTAAGTAGTGTACCTCTTGTTGAGAAATCATTGACATTTTGTCCAATTGACAGACTTTCCGATCAGCTGCATCATTGAACTGAGAGAACAGGATGATTGTTTTGCCCACCACCTAGGCCGTTGTGACCTAGGCATGCACAAATGAAAATAGGCTCCTAAAGGCCCAGACAGACCACCAGCAGAGAAGATTGATTTGCCAACAAACAAAAGTAGCTTTCACAGTTTCCTTGCTCACCATGCAGACACAGGTTGCACCTTCAATACATAGCCCTGTCACAGCCTGTACCATTTCCAGACACTTAGCAGCAGGAAATTTTGTGTCATTGCGCCCATTAAGCAGCGCTCTTTTGACAGCCAGCTATCATCAGCTTCATTTGCCATGGTCTAGATCAATCAAGGCCATTATCAGATCCCAGACAGAACAAGGAGGCTTTGTGGTGAGCCCTCCTATCTTGCTTTGGTTGTGGAGAGACACGCTGCCCAACTACTGTATCTGGGGATCCATCGCATATGAGAGCTGGTCACCTCTACTAGTTGGTGTTTCTGGTCTTCTGAGGTGATGAGACAATGCTGAGCCCTGGCTTTTAAAGGCACCATACTTTCCTACTTTACCACCATTGACCAGTGGAAGAAGACCTTGTGCTGCTTTCAAAAGGATCAGCAACAGTGAAACAGGTAAGTACCAAACAAAGCCAAACGGGTGGGGGCGGGGCAAACCATTATGTTAAAAATTGGAAAGATGATGGGCCCGGTGATCCCATGTGGCCATGGGGGGTTCCATTAGTCTATATATGTGTTGCTTCTCATGGCAGGCTTCCAAGTAGCATTTTTCAGTAGGATAATGCTCACCTCCATACAGCAAGGATTTTTTTATACTAAATTGCAATACTTCCCTTTGGCCTGCGTAGTCGTCTGATTTATTGGCAGCTTCAGCAACCTACAAGTGTGCAGGAGCTACATGACTAGCCGCAATATTTGTGGGTAAATGTTCCATAGGCTACCATACCTAACCTGTATGCCCATCCATATCTCAGCTTGTATCCAGGTTAAAGGCGGTCTAACAAGCAGGGTACTAGAACCTCCTTTCAATTGTATCATTTTCCCCAATAAACTTGCTCTAATATTGTAATCACTTACGTATATCATCATTGTATTCACACATATAAAGTTTCATTCAATTCCAACAACTCCTTGCTACATGATTATTTTTTGTCAATGAGTGTAATTTAGATTATTTGGAGATTTCCAGAACAGAAGCTATGGGACCTAACAGTTCATAGGAGCTGATATTTTTCTAGACTTTAATGTCCAGACATTAAAGGTGTACTTTCATCTTTCTACTGTCTTGTGGTCAGGAGTGCCATTATGCAGAGAAACCTTAGTAGAGGCTGAAGTTCAACACCATATCGGCTGTCGCCGGGCCCCTTTCCAATAGATGCCAGCCCAGGGGAGGTGACTAAAAATAAAAAAAAACTTACAGTACAGACCAAAAGTTTGGACACACCTTCTCATTCCAAGAGTTTTCTGTATTTTCATGACTATAAAAAATTGTAGATTCACACTGAAGGCATCAAAACTATGAATTAACACATGTGGAATTGTATACTTAACAAAAAAGTGTGAAACAACTGAAAATATATCTTATATTCTAGGTTCTTCAAAGTAGCCACCTTTTGCTTTGATTACTGCTTTGCACACTCTTGGCATTCTCTTGTTGAGCTTCAAGAGGTAGTCACCTGAAATGGTTTTCACAACACAGGTGTGCCCTGTCAGGTTTAATAAGTGGGATTTCTTGCCTTATAAATGGGGTTGGGACCATCAGTTGTGTTGTTCAGACGTCAGGTGGATACACAGCTGATAGTCCTACTGAATGGAGTGTTAGAATTTGTATTATGGCAAGAAAAAAACAGCTAAGTGAAGAAAAACGAGTGGCTATCATTACTTTAAGAAATGAAGGTCAGTCAGTCCGAAAAATTGGGAAAACTTTGAAACTGGTGGGAGCTGCAGTCGTAACAATTCTATCAAATGCCTAGTCCCAACATAAAAAAACTTGCCCTGTGTAGATCTAGGGTAAGCTTGGGTGGTAATAGTGATGGTGATGCTGGTGGCACTGGCAGACATGTTTCCACTGCTACTGGTATTAGCAACAGCTCTGTATGGTCATCTCACGCATAGAAACAGTTTTGTACATCACCAAATGAGAAATCCATGGCAAGGTGCAAGATCTGCAAGCAAAAAATAAACCATGGCCATGCAGGCAGATGTGTAGGAACTCAGTCTCTTTATACGCACATGAAATAGTGTCATCAGCTCATTTAGCAAAATAGAATTGTCAGTGTCCCTGGCAGGCAAAGTGACTTTTCTACTCCTTCTCTCTCTTCTTTTGTAGGAAGTCTGCTTCTCCTTCTCCATTCCAATGTCAGTTATCTATAATAGAACTGGTGTCCAGTAAACAGCAATATGTGCCCACTCATCCAGCTGGGCGCACCTTAACTCACACCTGGCCAAGTCACTGCCGTACCACTTAGTAGATTCCACTGCATTTTGCCACTTGATGCCATGCACTCAATTTCGATGGGGGATACTTTATGGAGGAAACTTAGCCGCCCTTATTTCTCTAGTAAAGCTGTCCCTGCTTGATACAGTGCCTTGCGAAAGTATTCGGCCCCCTTGAACTTTTCAACCTTTTGCCACATTTCAGGCTTCAAGCATAAGGATATAAAATTTTAATTTTTTTGGTATAGAATCAACAAGTGGGACACAATCGTGAAGTGGAACGAAATTTATTGGATATGTTAAACTTTTGTTAAAAATAAAAAACTGAAAAGTGGGGCGTGCCAAATTATTCGGCCCCCTTAAGTTAATACTTTGTAGCCCCACCTTTTGCTGCGATTACAGCTGCAAGTCGCTTGGGGTATGTCTCTATCAGTTTTGCACATCGAGAGACTGAAATTCTTGCCCATTCTTCCTTGGAAAACAGCTCGAGTTCAGTGAGGTTGGATGGAGAGCGTTTGTGAACAGCAGTTTTCAGCTCTTTCCACAGATTCTTGATTGGATTCAGGTCTGGACTTTGACTTGGCCATTCTAACACCTGGATACGTTTATTTGTGAACCATTCCATTGTAGATTTTGCTCTATGTTTGGGATCATTGTGTTCTTGGAAGATAAATCTCTATCCCAGTCTCAGGTCTTTTGCAGACTCCAACAGGTTTTCTTCCAGAATGGTCCTGTATTTGGCTCCATCCATCTTCCCATCAATTTTAACCATCTTCCCTGTCCCTGCTGAAGAAAAGCAGGCCCAAACCATGATGCTGCCACCACCATGTTTGACAGTGGGGATGTGTGTGTGTTCAGGGTGATGAGCTGTGTTGCTTTTATGCCAAACATATCGTTTTGCATTGTGGCCAAAAAGTTCGATTTTGGTTTCATCTGACCAGAGCACCTTCTTCCACATGTTTGCTGTGTCTCCCAGGTGGCTTGTGGCAAACTTTAAACGAGACTTTTTATGGATATCTTTGAGAAATGGCTTTCTTATTGCCACTCTTCCATAAAGGCCAGATTTGTGCAGTGTATGACTGATTGTTGTCCTATGGACAGACTCTCCCACCTCAGCTCTACAGTAGATCTCTGCAGTTCATCCAGAGTGATCATGGGCCTCTTGGCTGCATCTCTGATCAGTCTTCTCCTTGTTTGAGATGAAAGTTTAGAGGGACAGCCGGGTCTTGGTAGATTTGCAGTGGTCTGATACTCCTTCCATTTCAATATGATCACTTGCACAGTGCTCCTTGGGATGTTTAAAGTTTGGGAAATCTTTTTGTATCCAAATCCGGCTTTAAACTTCTCCACAACAGTATCACGGACCTGCCTGGTGTGTTCCTTGGTCTTCATGATGCTTTCTGCGCTTTAAACAGAACCCAGGACAACATTGGATCATTCAGAGATCCTCACTGAACTTCTGGAGTGAGTTTGCTGCACTCAAAGTAAAGGGGCCGAATAATATTGCACGCCCCACTTTTCAGTTTTTTATTTTTTACAAAAGTTTAAAATAACCAATAAATTTCGTTCCACTTCACAATTGTGTCCCACTTGTTGTTGATTCTTCACCAATAAAATTTAAAATTTTATATCTTTATGCTTGAAGCCTGAAATGTGGCAAAAGGTTGAAAAGTTCAAGGGTGTCGAATACTTTCGCAAGGCACTGTATGTGGGCCTCTCTTGGATATGTCCATGTGAGGAAAGGTCCACGCGCATATGGGTTGGTGTGGAACATACTGGAGCAGCTGTTTGAGCAGCAGAAGGTGGTGAATGATTACTGCATACAGAAAACCACAGGGACAATGTGTTAATTTGAAATCTGAAAACTCAGGAGGGAAGTTTGTTTCCTTCTGGAAACCTTTGAAGAGGCCACGAAATGTGTCGGCAGCAGTGACAACTGCAGCATCAGTGATGTCATCCTTTTAATACTGTATATTTACACACATTTACACATACATACTTACCTCTCCTGCAGATAGGTGGACACACTGTAGATAGCACAGTACTTAGAGGCCATTAGAGACCCATGCAACATCCCAGTGGACACTTCTAAACTTTTTATTATACTGTTTGCATTGTTATGTTATTTAGGTCTCTGTATTTGTATATAATGTCTCTATATATTGTTTTTGAATTGTTTTACTGCTTCCCGTTTGTGTTTTACCCCTGTTCTGGAGCATTACAACCTTAAATACACCCCCTTCCTTAGATGGGGACTTGGTTCAGCTGGCCAACCTTTGGCTGCTTCTTGGGGAGGAGACTCTGAGTCCCCAGAGTTAGTCTAGCTGAGTCCTCTGAGTAGAGCAGACCACCATTGCTGAGAGACTGCTGCAGTCCCTGTGAGACATGTGGTGGGTTCTTTTCAGAGCCACCTGTCCAGCATCCTGATTGCTAAAGCCATGAGACATGGAATATTCTCTGTCAGCCCCCTGAAGGGGAAAAGTTGAGGTTTCTCAGAGCCTCACCGCCTAGACCTGCAGCTTACCGATAGACAGGAATGCTTGGGACTTACTCATATCAGCTCCCATTCAGATGTTGAGAGAAGTAGAGTATATTATCATCGGAGAGTAGAGCAAGGGCACTGATTTATGGGCATTCCCTTGCTGTGGAAGTGGCAGTTCAGATCAAGAATTCACAAATCCATAGGAGGCAGCAAAGTCATTAGTAAACATTAAAAAGATATTTAAGCTACACACATTATGGCATATCTGTCAGCTATGCTATAAATATCCTCTACAGGGGTGGAATGGCTATGTACAGTGCTGGCCAAAAGTATTGTCACCCCTGCAATTCTGTCAGATAATACTCAATTTCTTCCAGAAAATGATTGCAATTACAAATGCTTTGGTAATAATATCTTCATTTATTTTGCTTGTAATGAAAAAACACAAAAGGGAATGAAAAAAAAAGTCAAATCATTGATCATTTAACACAAAACTCCAAAAATGGGCCGGACAAATGTATTGGCACCCTTAGCCTAATACTTGATAGCACAACCTTTAGACAAAATAACTGCGAACAACCGCTTCCGGTAACCATCAATGAGTTTCTTACAATGCTCTGCTGGAATTTTAGACCATTCTTCTTTGGCCAATTTCTCCAGGTCCCTGAGATTTGAAGGGTGCCTTCTCCAAACTGCCATTTTGAGATCTCTCCACAGGTGTTCTATGGGATTCAGGTCTGGACTCATTGCTGGCCACTTTAGAAGTCTCCAGTGCTTTCTCTCAAACCATTTTCTAGTGCTTTTTGAAGTGTGTTTTGGGTCATTGTTCTGCTGGAAAACCCATGACCTCTGAGGGAGACCCAGCTTTCTCACACTGGGCCCTACATTATGCTGCAAAATTTGTTGGTATTCTTCAGACTTCATAATGCCATGCACACGGTCAAGCAGTCCAGTGCCAGAGGCAGCAAAGCAACCCCAAAACATCAGGGAACCTCCGCCATGTTTGACTGTAGGGACCGTGTTCTTTTCTTTGAAGGCCTCTTTTTTTTTTTTTCCTGTAAAATCTATGTTGATGCCTTTTCCCAAAAAGCTCTACTTTTATCTCATGTGACCAGAGAACATTCTTCCAAAAAATTTTTGGCTTTCTCAGGTAAGTTTTGGCAAACTCCAGCCTGGCTTTTTTATGTCTCTGGGTCAGAAGTGGGGTCTTCCTGGGTATCCTACCATAGAGTCCCTTTTCATTCTGACGCCGACGGATAGTACGGGTTGACACTGTTGTACCCTCGGACTGCAGGGCAGCTAGAACTTGTTTGGATGTTAGTCGAGGTTCTTTAGCCACCATCCGCACAATCTTTCGTTGAAATCTCTCGTCAATTTTTCTTTTCCGTCCACATCTAGGGAGGTTAGCCACAGTGCCATGGGCTTTAAACTTCTTGATGACATTGCGCACGGTAGACACAGGAACATTCAGGTCTTTGGAGATGGACTTGTAGCCTTGAGAATGCTCATGCTTCCTCACAATTTTGCTTCACAAGTCCTCAGACAGTTCTTTGGTCTTCTTTGTTTTCTCCATGCTCAATGTGGTACACACAAGGACACAGGACAGAGGTTGAGTCAACTTTAATTCATTTCAACTGGCTGCAAGTGTGATTTAGTTATTGCCACCACCTGTTATGTGTCACAGGTAAGTAACAGGTGCTGTTAATTACACAAATTAGAGAAGCATCACCTGATTTTTCAAAGGGTACCAATACTTTTGTCCACCCCCTTTTTTATGTTTGGTGTGGAATTATATCCAATTTGGCTTTTTGACAATTCTTTTTGTGGTTTTCCATTGACGACAAATTAAATGAAGATATTATTACCAAAGCATTTGTGATTGCAATCATTTTCTGGAAGAAATTGAGTATTATCTGACAGAATTGCAGGGGTGCCAATACTTTTGGCCAGCACTGTATATCACCAGGACAATTCCTGGTAGGCTGACACTAATACTGGCCGCAGGCCCGGCAAGCTACCTGCCCCGAGGCCCTTACCCTAACTATTTCTGCAGAGTTCAGCCCAGCGACAGAGGTCAGATGCCGCCGGACAGCACTGAATGTGCTGGATAAACCTTGTGAGATTCATTGCACCAGGTTCGCCCAGCGGTTTTGTTTGGACCGCACAGGTCCAAACCAAAACTGTTATTATATATGCTGAGGCTCAGGGGAGGTGATCAAACATAATAAAAACGTGTTACTCTCCTTTCCTGGGCTTCAGTGTGGGTCTTAGAGACGCATTTTGCATTCATGGTCTTAGAGACGTCATGAATGCAAAATGATGTTACGCTGGTGCCATTTTGCGTCACCACTGAGGCCCACTCATAGGCCTTAGTGGTCTTTGACATCATTCATGACTTCTCTAAGACCAGAAGAGGCCATAAGACCTGCACCGGAGCCCAGGAAAAGTGAGTAACACATTTTATTATGTTTAATTGCCTCCTCTGGGCCTTCATCCTGTAAAAAATATACTCTTAACTAGCTCTGACAGTGGAAAATAAAGTTAAGACTTTTAGAAGATGGTAAAAAACATTTTTTTTTTCAAAACAAAAGTTTCTATTGAATAAAATTATCCAAATGTTAAAAAGCTACTTAACTTAGGTGTAGCTGCATATGTAATGACTTGTATTATAAATCTAATACATTATTAACCACATGGTGAATGCTGTTAAAAAATAAATAAATAAAATCAACAAATAAACCTCTCTCTTGGGCCAGTTGGCTCTAAACAAATAAATAGTGATCAAAAAGTCATACACAGTTTGTCTTGCAAAAATAGGTTAGCTCTGCTGAAGAATCAAAAAACTATGCCTTTTAAAAGATGGAAATGCAAAAACAAGTGATTTTTTTTTTAAATGTTGTATTGTGTTGTATAACAAGAAACCATTATAAACAAAAAAACATATAAATTGGGTGTCACGTACGGACTGTCCTAGCAGATGATGTGGCTGCGACTGTCAGGGGTCAATTCACTTCACTCACTCAATCTTGCGCTAACCCTTCACTTAACGTGCAAATTGAGTGTAAATCGCACCCCAACACAGTCCACGCACCCCAAATACACACCGCCACCACTACTGACTTGCTAGTCTGAGCACAAACCTCGCTCACATATGCATGCATCTCTCCAACAGTCAGACACAAACACAAAAAAGTGTGTTTGCTTGCTGGCTCTAAGATGTGACAAAAGCTCCCAGGTATTCACAGCCTCTTGTAAGATGAAGCTCCTAGCTTGTGCTTAGTTACGCCTCCTTTGAGAGTGTCCCCTCCTCCCACCTTTCACATCTTGAACAAACTGGGAAATGGCTAGTTTAATCTGCGCCTTGGAAAAGGGGATACTTCACAGGTGGCTGAGGTTGGTGGCCGGTCACATCTTCTTATGCCTAACTGCCCAAGAAGTTTTAAAGCAATAAACTTGCCTTGGCAGAACATTTTCACCCCTGACCCCCTCTGACATTACTTGTATACACACATACCAATGTAATAGACCGATGAGATGATACATGCATAAACAATACATTCACGAAGGATATATATGAACAATATAATTCAGTAATGATACATACACAAATGGGCTTACTTCATCACATTGGGCATCTTCATAATAATGCTGAACTGCAGAATAATAGCAGAATATTTTTGTTTATCCCCTAAATAAAATTTAGTCAATATGTTATAGTCACCCCATGATGCCATTGAAAAATACAACTTGTCTCAAGCAGCTACTGTACATCAATGGACAAATAGAAAAGTTATGGCTTGCAGAATGCAGTAATGAAAAACAAACTGAAAAAGTCACCATGTCCTGAAGGCCTTAAGGGGTTAAAGTCTATTAGGAGTACATAAAGTCCTCTTACTCTCTACTATAGCATACTTACCAGAAACTCCACCAGTACTATGTTCCAGTTTCCACTTTCTTAACATTACATCCACTTTTAATATGTCATGTTGGTATCTGTCAACCATGACTTTTGTTCTAAGCAGCACCCTGAGATTGATTGAAGCTGAAAAACCTCCTAATGAATAATTGAAATGGGAAATTCAATTGTATGTCATATTTCTATTAAATACAGATAAAAATATGTTTACCAGATATCATTTCAACTTTAGCATCTCATAAATTTTGATGAACATGTTACTTGGGCATCAAAATTTTGTAGACTATTACAGCTAATTACAAGCAACTAATCCTATGTATAAGTAGGCCGCCAACTGAACTGGAGCAACAAGTTATTTCTGAAAAAATTGGTTTAAAATGGCAGTAAGAGAGGAAAGGGTTAATAATCTTCTTAAATAACAGCATATTTTGTATTGCTATACAGAGATTGTCTGCATCGATACCAGCACCAGTCCTCAAAGACACAATGCAATTTTAGACACACACAGTATGACCAATTCCATGGGAAACCACTGCCAGTATGTTTTTGGACTGTTGGTAGCAATTACTCAGGAAAAATCCACACAAACGCACAACATGCAAACTGAGCTAATAGCTTGTTTAACACCCTACCCCGAAAAGACCAGCCATATGTCTTTTTGGTGATAAAAATCATGAGCCTCAGTAGTCTCCGACATTCGGAAGAAGTGCCAAAGAGAACAGGAACCAATGTTGGAGGCCCAGGAAAGGTGAGTAACATTGTTCATTTATTATGTTAATCACCTCTTCTAGGCCTCAGTGGTCTTGTAGGACGCAGAGCTTCCGATGACGGAGGCATGCTGAGCGACCGAACGGGCTTTGGCAGAAACTGGAGTGCTGGGGACAGGTGAGTATGTTTTTTTTTATTCCTGCCCAGGGCCCCCCCTTGCCCCAGAGTTTGTCCAATTTCTGGACAATCCCTTTAAGCTGAGAACTAAAGCTGGGTGTGTTTCTTTCAATACTTTCAATCACTGTGCATATGCTGGGTGCTCAGTGACATATCTCATTCAGATGGTTTCAGTGTTGAGTGTTGGGCATATGCAGTAGTAGTCAAGCCTAATTTTTGAACTGGGGAAATGGGCACTATTTCAATGTCCGCCTTAGGCAGCAGAAAAGCCAGAATTGGCCCTGCCACCACTCACCTGGCTCCACAGGTGTGACAAAATTTTCTTTGTACGTCAACAGTTTTTATAACGTTAGGTCTCGTCCCATGTCCCTTTGTTCCAATCCCCTGTGAGTCACTAGACTGTGGATTAATAAGATCCGGAGGAGAGATCCATAAATATTTAATTGTTCCTGTTGTGATGACACCCCCTTTATGGCATGGGGGATTGAAATGTTTAATTGTCCATCTACTAAACCTGGGAAAGTTGTGTCTCTTTGCATTTACAACCTTTATTAAGGCTATGATGACTTTCTCTGGTAAACATCCTGGGCAAAAGCCATAAGCCTTATCTGTGTGGTAAGTTGCAGACTTCAAAACGGATGCCATTCACAGACCTAAGTTCAGAGGTGACTAGACCACAGGAATTTTCCTAAATGACCACA
The DNA here is from genome assembly GCA_947044405.1 of Leptodactylus fallax. Taxonomy (NCBI): domain Eukaryota; kingdom Metazoa; phylum Chordata; class Amphibia; order Anura; family Leptodactylidae; genus Leptodactylus; species Leptodactylus fallax. The sequence goes on from CAMRHE010000088.1 coordinate 5,084,347, forward strand.
AGTAATTGATCATCAGGCCCAAAAAAAGATAATAATATTTTCCTCTTAAATACATCATAAACACCACATACACACACAAATCAACAATACAATTCCAATGACGAGGTAGGCGCTTTCATTACAATGCATAATCATTATTATATGCCGGGGTCTCTTTAGATCCCAGCATATCACAAGCAGAGACCCAGGGGAGGTGTGGAAAATAAATAAACAGTCATACTTCCCTTCCCTTACCTCTCCTGGGCTCACTTGTTGGTGCCATTGTTATTCCTCGCATCCTTTGACTGCTTCATGTTATTGACTCGCTCAATCACACAAGTCTCAACAGGCCACAGGACCATTACCCAGAATTCAAGAAGAGGCCAGAAGAAGGACACCGGACGCTGTGACAGAACCCAGGAGAAGTGTGAGAGAAGTTGATTATGACTGTTTATTACGGTATTTTTCTGTACCTCCCTTGGGCCTCAGCTTGTTATACTCTATTGTCTGAATAGACTCCAGAATATACAGTGCCTTGCGAAAGTATTCGGCCCCCTTGAACTTTTCAACCTTTTGCCACATTTCAGGCTTCAAACATAAGGATATAAAATTTTAATGCTTTGGTGAAGAATCAACAACAAGTGGGACTAAATTGTGAAGTGAAACGAAATTTATTGGTTATTTTAAACTTTTGTAAAAAATAAAAAACTGAAAAGTGGGGCGTGCAATATTATTCGGCCCCTTTACTTTGAGTGCAGCAAACTCACTCCAGAAGTTCAGTGAGGATCTCTGAATGATCCAATGTTGTCCTAAATGACTGATGATGATAAATATAATCCACCTGTGTGTAATCAATCTCCGTATAAATGCACCTGCTCTGTGATAGTCTCAGGGTTCTGTTTAAAGCGCAGAGAGCATCATGAAGACCAAGGAACACACCAGGCAGGTCCGTGATACTGTTGTGGAGAAGTTTAAAGCCGGATTTGGATACAAAAAGATTTCCCAAACTTTAAACATCCCAAGGAGCACTGTGCAAGCGATCATATTGAAATGGAAGGAGTATCAGACCACTGCAAATCTACCAAGACCCGGCCATCCCTCTAAACTTTCATCTCAAACAAGGAGAAGACTGATCAGAGATGCAGCCAAGAGGCCCATGATCACTCTGGATGAACTGCAGAGATCTACAGCTGAGGTGGGAGAGTCTGTCCATAGGACAACAATCAGTCGTACACTGCACAAATCTGTCCTTTATGGAAGAGTGGCAAGAAGAAAGCCATTTCTCAAAGATATCCATAAAAAGTCTCGTTTAAAGTTTGCCATAAGCCACCTGGGAGACACACCAAACATGTGGAAGAAGGTGCTCTGGTCAGATGAAACCAAAAATCGAACTTTTTGGCCACAATGCAAAACGATATGTTTGGCGTAAAAGCAACACAGCTCATCACCCTGAACACACCATCCCCACTGTCAAACATGGTGGTGGCAGCATCATGGTTTGGGCCTGCTTTTCTTCAGCAGGGACAGAGAAGATGGTTAAAATTGATGAGAAGATGGATGGAGCCGAAGACAGGACCATTCTGGAAGAAAACCTGTTGGAGTCTGCAAAAGATCTGAGACTGGGACAGAGATTTATCTTCCAACAAGACAATGATCCCAAACATAAAGCAAAATCTACAATGGAATGGTTCACAAATAAACATATCCAGGTGTTAGAATGGCCAAGTCAAAGTTCAGATCTGAATCCAATCGAGAATCTGTGGAAAGAGCTGAAAACTGCTGTTCACAAACGCTCTCCATCCAACCTCACTGAGCTCGAGCTGTTTTCCAAGGAAGAATGGGCAGGAATTTCAGTCTCTCGATGTGCAAAACTGATAGAGACATACCCCAAGCGACTTGCAGCTGTAATAGCAGCAAAAGGTGGCGCTACAAAGTATTAACTTAAGGGGGCCAAATAATTTGGCACGCCCCACTTTTCAGTTTTTTATTTTTTACAAAAGTTTAACATATCCAATAAATTTCGTTTCACTTCACGATTGTGTCCTACTTGTTGATTCTTCACCAAAAAATTAAAATTTTATATCTTTATGTTTGAAGCCTGAAATGTGGCAAACGGTTGAAAAGTTCAAGGGGGCCGAATACTTTTGCAAGGCACTGTAACAATTGCACTCTGGTTCCTCTTGAATGTTCATGAGCTGAATCATGAGGTTTGCCCATATCTAATTAACATGTTTGTACTGCATCTGGAGATTTATGATATGCTTTGTATTGTCGATTTATACTGTAAGCATTTTGCCTTCTTGGCACTTCTATTTGCTTTTAATAAAGTTTATATGTTTAATACTATATATACTGTGACAGGACCAGGGGCAAAGTGGTAGAAGGAGTATACATTTCTCTCAGGTTCTTGTCATATTCCTTCTAAAAGCACCTGGGAAAGTTGTGTTCCTTGCTGGAGGATTTTAACTAAACCCTGGCAAAAGGTCTGGCTGCTGGAGTAGGCAGAGTTGGGTGTGGCTCTACTCCATTTAGCCACTTCAGGTTTTGGGATGACTGGGGTTTAATTCCTTGTTATCTGAAGGATGCGTATATAAGGGCAGACAGCACACACGTATTTGGCTGTCTCTGCTCCTGGGAAACCACTATGAGTTTAAACTGCTGTGAATTGTGTTTACGGAGCTGTGCAGTAGGCCCAGCTCTCAATAGTTAGTTATCTGTGTTATAGGTAGTAGCCGGACGGCTAGGATTTTCTTTTGTATTTTTGTTTTGCCTGGAAGAACTAATAAAACTGAATGCGGCAAGTTGCACCATATTTGACTGGACTGGACTGTTATTATTGTGCCAAAAGTGCTTGTCTATTTGAAAAGACGACGATCCCTCAGGTAATCCCATTACAAATGGTGGAAGCTGCGCTGACACAGAAATGCAGCAAGTTGTATGTTGTGGGTTAAGTCTGTGGCTCCTGCAAAACCAGACCCTGCAAGCATGGAGGAGGTGGTTAAACAGCTGATCCAGGCTAAAATTCAGCTGCAACAAGCAAATGTTAACCAGCAAGAGACTAATGCCAACCAACATGAGACCAACCGTCTGCTCATAGAGTCCACACAAGCGGCCTTCAGAGAACAGAAGGAGATTAATAAAAATCTGCTGGAGCAGATAAAGTTGCTGGCGGAAAGGCCTCAAATCTAAGTGTCACTCTTGGAAGGAGAGTACAAGCGTCTCTACAAAAGATTACCCCAGAGGAACATATGGAAGCATTCCTCACCATCTTTGAAAGATCCGCTGAGAGGGAAACGCTTCCAGTTGACCTGTGGGTGGATACAGTTGCTCCATTTCTCAGTGGAGAGCCGCAGAAAGCCTACTTTGATTTAAGTGAGCAAGTTGCCACACAGTACCACAAACTACAGGCGGAAATCCTTGCTCGCTTAGGTGTTTCCCCTGCTGTCAGAGCCCAGCTGGTACATACCTGGAAGTTCCAGATGGGTAAACCTGTGAGGTCACAAATGTACGACCTATTTCACCTGGCTAAAAAGTGGCTACAGCCAGAATTCTCTACTGCGGTTGAGGTGGTGGAAAGAGTCGTCCTAGACCAGCCTTGCCAGTACAGATACAGCGATGTGTGGGACAAACTGAGCTCAAGGATGTGGACCAGCTAGTTGCCCTGGTAGAGCGGTATCTGAATACAGAGGATTATCTCCAAGACTATGCTTCTGCTCGGCCAGCCCCAAGGAACCAGACGTGGATACCTGATCCTGAAAAGGGTAAGACTGTTCCTAATGTAAAGGGGATGAAGGAGGCCCGTAGAGTAGGAACTGGCTCAGAACTATTAGCCAGGAACTCTAGGCCAATTCGCCCCAAAGTACCTTTGAACATTACTTGCTGGCGTTGTCACGGACTGGGCCATGTTGCTGCCAGTTGTCCACTGGTGGATGAGCCTATGCAGTGTGATGTTGGGCGGAGGATGTCCCTGTTTGCTAGTCCTGCCTACTCTGCCTTGAGAGAGCTATTGCATTTTGTCTTTTGAAGGACGCTCTGCTAATGCTTTGTTGGACTCTGGTAGTCTAGTGACTCTTGTGAATGCCAGCCTGGTTGACACCAGTAAACTACAATACAGGCAGATGGGAGTCACTTGCATACATGGCGATACAAAAGATTACGCTGCTGCCATATTGTATTTTGAGACTCCATGTGCAAAAATTATTCATGAAGTTGGAGTTCTAAAGACTTTACTGCATAATGTCATTCTAGGATGTGACGTTCCTTTGTTTTGGCAGTTGTAGGAAATGATGGAGAAATGTATAAATGTATTTGTTACTGATCCAGTTCCCTTGGGAGAACCTGACCATGTACAAGCCATAGGTGTAACTCTGAATGAGAATGAGACTTCTCCTTTAGATGTGTTTGCAGGGGATGTCGAAGAAGACGCTCCTGAAATTGGTCTCCCTGACTTGCCAGCCTCCAGTGATAATTTTGGGTCTGCTCAACTCCAGAACCCTACATTAACCCCAGCTTGTGAAAATGTGAAAGTAATAAATGGGGTACCCCAAGAGTCTGGGGCAGAGAAAATATTCCCACATTTTGTACTAGAAAATGAATTATTGTATAGGGTCAATGAGGTTGGTGGGAAGGTTGTAGAGCAAATTGTAGTCCCTAAATCACATCACCGAAGGGTGATGGCTCTTTCTCACTCCCATGTGTTAGGAGGACATTTTACCTATGATAAAACAAAAGATCGCATCCTGCAAAGATTTTACTGGCCCGGTATACATAAAGAGGTGAAAGAATACTGTGAGTCCTGTCCACTATGTCAGTTGCACAACCCTGTGTCAAACTTTAGGAGCCCTTTAGTGCCTCTGCCGATTATTGAAACTCCCTTTGAGAGGATTGCAATGGATCTGGTAGGACCTCTTGTTAAGTCGGCTAGAGGTCACCAGCATATTCTGGTTGTTGTGGATTATGCTACCCGCTACCCAGAAGCAATCCCTGTAAGGAAACTTTCAGCAAAAAACATTGCAAAAGAACTGTTTCTTATGTTTACCAGAATAAGATTACCTAAAGAAATACTTACAGATCAGGGGATGCCCTTTATGTCTAATGTCACAAAAAAGTTGTGTAAACTGCTGAAGATAGCGCATTGATGTACATCAGTTTAACATCCTCAGACTGACAGGTTGGTCAAAAGGTTCAACAAAACCTTTAAAAGGATGCTTAAAAAAGTGGTGGCACAGGATGCGAAAGACTGGGATTACCTTTATCTGATGTTTCTGTAAGGGAAGTACCTCAGGCCTCTACGGGTTTTTTTTCCTTTTGAGCTAGTGTATGGTAGACATCCCCGAGGTCTTTTGGATATTGCTAAAGAGAACTGGGAGCATGAGGCTACCCCATACAGAAGCGTGATTGACCATGTTGCCCAGATGCAATATAGAATTGAAAAAGTGATGCCTATTGTAAAGGAACACTTACAGCAAGCTCAGGAGAATCATTCCCGGGTTTATAACAAGTCTGCTAAAGTAAGGAACTTCAACCCTGGTGAAAAGGTTGTGTAACTGAAGCTGTATGAACCCGTCACCAGCCAGTATCTGTGAATAAACAGATACCAAGTGCAAGGAGTGCAAACTATTCTGCTTGAGGGTCACCCTGCAGAAGAGAAATAATAATGTCAACCTATTGCTGCTCATCACCTGAAGAGTAAAGTCAGAGACGAAAATACAACCTGCAGCTTTCACAAAAAATAGCAAAAAATTTTCTATCTCCAGAAGCAACTGCAACTCGAGACAGAGATTTCTCCCATTGTTGAATTGCCGCAACCCAGTCGGATGAGACCGGAGGATGGGAGTAGTAGTGGCGGATGCTGTGCCACCTAGCAGGCTGAGGACGCTCCCAAATGGCTCCAGTCCCACTCCTAGGCCGGACAAGGTCAAGGGGGGTCCTGCAGCACTACCGGATGGTGGTGGTAGTAGTTCTTTCCCCCGGGGCACTTCCAGTTGCAGAGGAATCTCTGCTACCTGAGCCGGTGTAGTGTTGGTCGGAAGAGCCCTGATGTTATAGCAGGCACGACTCAGGATTCAGCGTTGTAGGTAAACCAAACAGCCATTTATTAAGGCAACTTGAACAAAAGGACAACAGCAGCTTCCAGATGGGGGTAGTAGTCCTGCAGTGTCCTAACCCCAGCCTTGGTTCTAGGAGGGTGCCCAAAGACAGTATCGGCTCCACAAGATGGCTTCCTCTACTCCACCTCTGTACCACTCCCAGCTTGCTATACTGGGGATAGAGTTACAGGGAGTCCTGACAGGGATCTGGTTACCTGGATACTAGGCCCGAATGCGACTCTCCTGTCAGGGTCCTCTCCTGCTCCTCCGGGCACGACACGAAATAAGTCCAGCCACTTGGATATCTCTACTCTCTAGCTCTGAGCTGTCTTGAGATGAGCCTGGGGCTGATGTTATCCCTCCTGAGGCTGTGGTAGCGGCGGTTGGCCTTCAGTCCAGTCTGGTGGCAGGTCAGCTCTGCACACCTTGTCTGGCTTGCTGCATACACTGAACTGAACTTCAACTGTCGCCGGGGAGATCATATCTCCTCACAACCCCGCCCAGTGGCCTGTGATAGGCCAGGGCTGAACCCAGTCTGGGTTTGAACACTGCAGGGGGAAACATATAAAGGGAAAGCTGCACACAATTACACTTAACACAGAACAGAACTTACAGACATAAAACCCAGAGGCACACAATACAAACACATAAATGCAGTAGCACTCTGGGATGCTGCAGAATCCTCTCTGCCAAATCATGAACCAGCTGGGTTATTCCTTGCATCTGGTCCACAAGTGTCTGAATTTGTTCCATAATGGAAAATGACTAAATCCCAACCCACAATTAACTTACAGGGCAGATCAGAAACAGTAGAATAATTGTCCAGGCAAGGGGTCAAAACCAGGAGAAGTCGTCAAAGGCAGAATCAGGAGACAAAAGTGATATCCAATAGAAAGCCGGGGTCAAATCTGAACAGGAACATCAGTGGTAGAATCAATGGGCAAACAAATAACCAGAAAACAAGCCGAGGTTCAAAAAAGCAATCCAATACACGTGATCAGGTTCACAGCCAAACTAGAGAACTAAATTAGCAGCCAACCTTTAAAGGTATAGCATCTGAATTAAGAATCCTGACAACTCCACTTTCTACGCCTTCCCCTTACTGGAGCAAAATTGTATTGTCTCCAATGAGACTCTGGCACAGATGTGAATGTAGCCTTAGATTTTGCCAAAAAAAAACAGCTACAAAAGCCAGCCCAGTTCTGGAACACCATTCTTTGGACAAATGAAACAATCAACCTGTATCAGAATGATGGGAAGAAGAAACTATGGAGAAGGCTTGGAACGACTCATGATCCAAATCACACCACATGCTCTATAAAGCAATGTGGAGGCAGTGTGACGGCATGGGGAACGCATGGCTTCCAGTGGCACTCGGCCACTAGTGTTTATTGATGATATGACAGAAGACAGAAGCAGCCGGATGAATTCTGAATTGTAAAGGAATATAATTTCTGCTCAGATTCAACCAAATGCAGCAAGGTTGATTGGATGGCGCTTCACAGTACAGATGGACAGTTACCCAAAACATACTGAGAAAGCAACCTAGGATTTTTTTAAGGCAAGGAAGTCGAATATTCTGCAATTATTATTTTTAGTTTACTTGTATAGCACCATCATATTCCACAGGGCTTTACAGACATGTCAATCACTATCCCATATAGGCCTCACAATCTTCATTCCCTATCAATATGTCTTAATGGCCTGAGTCAATCACCAGATCTCAACCTGATCGAGCATGATTTGCTTAAGATTTGCTTATAATCACTGCATAGTGGATGGGATTCTAGCAAATCCCAACCACACATTGCAGAAAAATACACGCAGCGGAAACGCTGTGATTTTCAAAAACATTGCAGTTTTGGAAATCACAGCATGTCAATTATACCTGCCGTTTTCCCCATAAGTATAACGGAAGATTAAAATACAGAGTTAGACTGTCTTACCACTGTGAGACTACACACAGCTCCCCCTGACATGGGGTTTGAGCTGTTTACAGCCAAGACTATCAAGTCTATCAGTGTGTCTTGTCTCCAAAAAATCCCCTGAATAGCACCCACTAACTGGGTACGAAACACTTCGGAAGGGGGAATTAAATAGGGTTGCCGCCCTTGTTAGCTCGGGAGTCTTGTTTTGGGGCCTAGGGTAATTACAGGGCTGATAGCCCTCTCACACCCCCACAGTGGCTCCAATTTTAAATGGACGACTTCTCCTCTGTATCCCATTAGACAACCCATATTGTAAGATTTTTCCATTTTTTTTATGGATTTGGTTTTTGTTTTTTGGGACTCGATATATTAATGTTTTAATTATTACAATAAATGTTAATTAAAGTGGTCCTGGTGGGTTTAGGAATTAATTTTCCCACTTTATTTTGCTTTGTTGAAGTGTAACAGAAGCAGAAAATCCGCAGACTTTCTGTGAAAAGTGCTGTGGGAAAAACTGCCATGCATTGCCGCTGGGTTTTTTCCTGCAGCGCTTTTTTGCTCTGGCCCGCTACTTGGGGTCTTAGCCTCACAGGGTTTTGGCTTGGGAAAACAATAGCCAAATTAGGCCAGGTACATACAAAAAAACTTGTCTGTGCTGCAGTGCTGGCTGTTCTACTCTATACATTTTGAGTCTGTGTCAGGCAGCCACACACAGAGGGACTCAGTCTCCTATCCTAATTAATTAATTCTAGATTTTCTTCTCCAGTCCCGAGTACACGAATCCCCAGAATCTCCACCTGGTATTATCTGTATATTATTTCTTAAATCTTCCAATCTAAGACCCTGTCTCTTTGATTTTTCCCTGCAAAATGGACACCTTCTCTTTCTGCATAACTTTTTATGCTACCTTTGAGTCATTGATATTGTTTGCAATAGTATTTCTAGTTAACTATATATGTATGCCCTAAATATATGTATAATTGTTATATATTGCTAATGCCCATGCCATTGTACAATGTATTCTTCCTGTTCATAACTGGTAAACAATCCTAATGTGCTAGATATTCTGGATTTTCCTCCTTGGTGTTATACTCACTTTCCATTATGTACACTTCCTGTATATCTTGCTGGCTGCTTACTGTTATTGTATATTCAGTTTTTTTCCATTACACTTATATCACCAGATTAAAAAATGATCTGGTTTATTATAGTGGACTCCTTTTATCAGAGCATAATATAAAAAGGGAAATAAGCTGAGATCTGTTCTATATAGGTTTATATGATTTGGAACAAGATTTCTGAGTGAAAAGCAGAGTAAATCCTGAAAGGACTCCTAAGAGAAACAGTGGGAGTCCTGCTTACACCTGCCCACACAATGATTGATAGATTTCCCTGTACTACAGGGGCGTAACCCCAGCAGGTAACGGGCCCTATATACTTACCGATCCCCGGGGTCCTGCTCATGGCCGTCTGTGCTTCCCATTCTGCGGAGGTGGCTGTCAGCAGTAGCGGGGATCGGTAGGTAAGGCCACGGGCCGAACCCCACAATCACTGCCATCATTATACTCCGGGGTCTTTTCAGACCCCGGAGTATAATAGTCGGAGGGCCAGGGGAGGTGAGGGAACATAAAAAACAATGTACTTACCTCTCCTACGCTTCTCCAGGCTTCGGGCCTAAATGGTGACGTCCCAGACGTCAGCCGACGTCATTTAGCGTCGGGATGCCAGCCCGCATCACGTGACGCCGGCCTAGTCCAACATTGAAGAGGGCCGAAGTATCAGGGAGTGGACTGGAGAGAGGAACAGGTAAGTAACATTGTTTTTTTATGTTTCTATCCTCCCCTGGGTCTCCAATCATTATACTCTGGGGTCTGAAAAGACTCCAGAGTATAATAATTGTTCATGGGTGATCCACAATGGGACATAATAGTGTGTGCAGGGGCCACTATGGGGCATAATACTGTGTGCAGGGGCCACTATGGCGCATAATAGTGTGTGCAGGAATGCGTTTTTTTGGGGGTGTTGGAGGGGGCGGTCCGGGGGAGCGGTTGGGGGCAGCGGTTTGGGGGGGGGCCCCATGTCAAATGTTCGCTTGGGGCCCAGTCATTCCTAGTTACACCACTGCTGTAGTAGTATATATATACAGAGTGTCAATTAGTGAGTGTTGGCCAGATAAGCAGGAATCTCACTGTATAAGTCCTGTAAGGTTTTACTCTGCCTCAAATCATATCTCTTATATATATAAAAATGAGTTCCTGTCTGTCTGTCTGTTCTTTATGCGCGACCAAACGACTGGACCGATCCTCACCAAATTTGGCACACATGTACATCAGGTGTCCGGGAATATTATAGACTGGGTCTCAGCTCTCTTGGACGTACCGTTCCTGAGATACAGTATTCCCAAAAAATGACCAGCATTAGTCTATACAAGCCTGCAAGTCTTTCACTCATATTCCAACTGCCATACACATGGTCACATGTCCCTTATCAGCCAATAACAGCTCACAGGAGCTTACTCTCCTCAGGCACACAGGTTTCCATAGCAACCAAGCTATGTATGACCTGTATTAGTCAATAGCAGTTCACAGGACCTTAAATATTCAGTCATATCACGTGTATCAGCCAATATAAGTTCACATTTAATTTACCAGGTTTCCATAACAACACAGCCATAAATAGACTGCTGTACCTATACTGGACTCAGTGGCGTAACTAGCAATGGCAGGGCCCCAAGGCGAACATTTGACATGGGACCCTCCCCCCTAGCAACCCCCCCCCCGCACAAACTGCATTTCTGCATACACTATTATGCCCCATAGTGGCCTCTGCATACACTATTAGGCCCCATAGTGGCCCTTGCATACAGTATTCTGCCCCATAGTGGTCCCTGCACACAGTATCATAGTGGCTCCTTCATATAGTATTATGCGCACTTCCCGCTACTTCTTCAATGTTGGACCAGATGTCATGTGAGCCAGGCATGTATCGCAATGCATAATGACATCGGACTGGCCCACCGACATCTGGGACGCCACCAAGGAGGCCCAAAGCCTGCTGAAAAGACCCCAAAGTATAATGATAGCAGTGTTTGTAGGGTTCACGGCCCACAGGCCTTACTTACCAATCCCCGCTCCTGCTCACAGCCGCCTCTGCAGAAGGTGAAGTGCAGGTGGCCGTGAGCAGGAGTGGGGATCGGTAAGTAAATAGGGCCCGTTACCTGCTGGTGTTAAAAAAAAACAAACATCAGAGGCCCGCCGGGTCCTCTAATGTCCTGGGCCCTGTGGCAGCTGCTACCACTGTTAAACCGGTATTTATGCCACTAACTGGACTGCCATACTGGATTTCAGCATTCTTATAAATTGAAACATTTTTTAAACTACTCATGTCCCCTGCAGCAAAAGGCATGGCTGCTGCTCGAGCTAATGAAAACTCTCAGCAGACCCAAGCCTGTCTCCAATCTGATAAGGTATGTTACAGACAACAGCGAGCTGCTGAAACTCCCAAGCAGACCCAAGCCCGTCTCCAGTCTGACAAAGCATTGTCAGCCACATGCACACAGCTGCACTCCAGGTTTCAATAACAACCCAGCCATTTTTCTTCACTGCTGTAGGTCAGCTTTAAAGTGGCAGGGCGCAGTGGATGACACTGTTACACAAGGTCACATACACACAGCTTTACTCCAGGTTTTCCATAACAATCGATTGCAGGTTTTTCATTGATATCCAAACTGAGATGCACATGAGAACATGACACTTATGGACCAATGGAAAATTGCAGGTTCAGTCTTGACATAAACACAGCTTTACACCAGGTTTCCATAGCAACCAAGCTATTTATGTCCTGCATGAGTCAATAGCAGTTCGCAGGTCCTTAAATATTCAGTCATATGACGTGCATCAGCCAATATAAGTTCAAATTTCATTTACCACGTTTCCATAGCAACACAGCCATAAATAGACTATACCTATACTGGACTGCCATACTGGATGTCAAGTGCAAAACTGGCCAATTCTTATGGGGTCACTACACAAACAAAAAATGAAATATACCCGTGCGAAGCCGGGTCCTTCCTCTAGTAAGCCTATATATCACAAAGTTCTTCTCTTTTTCTATTATATCATGCTTTTAAAAAGTAGAGCATTTATCATCTGACAGGTACAGTGTTAAAAAAATGCCGATGTTTTTTCCCCAGAAACAGCACCACTCTTGTATATCAGCAATGTTTTCTGTTGCAGCTGACACACATTCAAGTAAATGCTGTATAGTTGTAACACCAGACACAGGTTAAAGGAAATGTTTCACAAAAAAATAACCAATTTTATAACTAGCATTTGATGTTAAACATGTTTTACAGAATTTTTGGTGAGTTTAAAAAAAATACAATTTATGAATAAAATTAAATTAATAAAAATATCCTAAAAATCCTGCAGTTCTGACTCTGCTCACTATGCTAAATAATATACCGATACATGCTGTTTTTTTGTAGGAGATTTCTTTGCAGCAGCCACTTCACTTGTCAGCACCATGATGATCCCAGCTATCATGTAAATGTAGAAAAGACACATAATCCACCAGGCACAATAGGTGATTTCACATCTTATCCACTTCCCTCTCTACACAGGTCACAGAGCATTTCTAGTAAAGGCTACGGCCCCACGTTGCAGAAACACAGCTTTTTTTTGTTGCAGATTTTGTTGCGGTTTTTTGAGCCAAAGCCAACAATGGCTACAGAAGGAATGGGAAATATATAGGAAGCTATTATACTTCTACCTTCTGCTCAATCCACTCCTGGCTTTGGCTCAAAAAACCTCAACAAAATCTGCAACAAAAAAAGATGCTTTTCTGCAACGTGGATCCGTAGCCAAACTCTACCAAAGAAGTCAATAGACAATTGCTCCCATGGCCCATGATTCATCTCCAGGAAAGAGAAAGTGACAGACTATTTTATGGTTACCGACAAAAGTTGGAATTGCAAGATTTTAGGATTTTTTAACATTGATAATAACATGGAAAAATTAAACAGTACTGCCAAAACATCTTAAGAATATGTTTACTGTAAAAATGTGATTTAAAGACTAGGTCATTTTCTGATGACACTTTCCCTTTAAGACATACAGTCATGGCCAAAAGTTTTGAGAATGACACAAATATTATATTTTCACATGATCTGCTGCCCTCTGGTTTTTATGTGTGTTTGCCAGATGTTTTTATCACATACAGAAATATAATTGCATTCATATTATGAGTAACAGAAGCTTATATTGACAGTTAGAATGAGTTAATGCAGCAAGTCAATATTTGCAGTGTTGACCCTTCTTCTTCAGGACCTCTGCAATTCTCCCTGGCATGCTCTCAATCAACTTCTGGACCAAATCCTGACTGATAGCAGTCCATTCTTGCAGAATCAATGCTTTAATTTTGTCTGAATTTGTTGGTTTTTGTTTGTCCACCCGTCTCTTGATGATTGACCACAAGTTCTCAATGGGATTAAGATCTGGGGAGTTTCCAGGCCATGGACCCAAAATCTCTATGTTTTGCTCCCTGAGCCATTTAGTTATCACCTTTGCTTTATGGCAAGGTGCTCCATCATGCTGGAAAAGGCATTGTTGAGCGCCAAACTGCTCTTGGACGGTTGGGAGAAGTTGCTCTTGGAGGACATTCTGGTACCATTCTTTATTCATGGCTGTGTTTTTAGGCAAGACTGTGAGAGCCGATTCCCTTGGCTGAGAAGCAACCCCACCCATGAATGGTTTCAGAATGCTTTACAGTTGGCATGAGACAAGACTGGTGGTAGCGCTCACCTCTTCTTCTCCGAATAAGCTGTTTTCCAGATGTTCCAAACAATCGAAAAGGGGATTCATCAGAGAAAATGACTTTACCCCAGTCCTCAGCAGTCCACTCCCTGTACCTTTTGCAGAATATCAGTCTGTCCCTGATGTTTTTTCTGGAGAGAAGTGGCTTCTTTGCTGCCCTCCTTGAGACCAGGCCTTGCTCCAAGAGTCTCTGCCTCACAGTGCGTGCAGATGCACTCACACCTGCCTGCTGCCATTCCTCAGCAAGCTCTGCACTGCTGGTAGCCCGATCCCGCAGCTGAAACACTTTTAAGAGACGGTCCTGCCGCTTGCTGGTCTTTCTTGGGCGCCCTGGAGCCTTTTTGGCACCAATGGAACCTCTCTCCTTGAAGTTCTTGATGATGCGATAGATTGTTGACTGAGGTGCAATCTTTCTAGCTGCAATACTCTTCCCAGTTAGGCCATTTTTGTGCAGTGCAATGATGACTGCACGTGTTTCTTTAGAGATAACCATGGTTAACAGAAGAGAAACAATGATGGCAAGCACCAGCCTCCTTTTAAAGTGTCCAGTGGTGTCACTTACTTAATCATGACAGATTGATCTCCAGCCCTGTCCTCATCAACACCCACACCTGTGTTAATGGAGCAATCACTGAAACGATGTTAGGTGGTCCTTTTAAGGCAGGGCTACAATGATGTTGAAATGTGCTTTGGGGGATAAAGTTCATTTTCTAGGCAAATATTGACTTTGCAAGTAATTGCTGTTAAACTGATCACTCTTTATAACATTCTGGATTATATGCAAATTGCCATTAGAAAAACTGAAGCAGTAGACTTTGTAAAAATTAATATTTGTTTTATTCCCAAAAATTTGGGCCCGGGCTGTCTCCCCCTCCCGAAAAAAAAAAAAAAAAAAAAAAAAAAAAAAAAAAAAAAAAAAATTTTTTTTTTTATCCCAATTTAATTTTTTTAAATATAAAAAAAAAAAATAAAAAAAAAAAAAAAAAAAAAAATTTATTAATTTTTTTATTTTTTTTATTTTTTTTATTAAAGAAAAAAAAATTGGTGTTTATTTAAAAAAAAAAAAATTTGAGAAAAAAAAAAAAAAAATACCCCCCCCCCCTGTCTTTTTTTTTTTTTTTTGTGGGGGGGGAGGGGGGGGGGGGAAAAAAAAAAAGAAGGGGAGGGTGAGAGTGGTGGTTTTGTTTTTGTGTTGTATTATTATAAAAAAAAAAATATATGGGACATGGATTTATTTGAGTATATTTTAAGTGTAGAGAATTTACACTCCCCTGACACTTTTTAATAAAAGTAGTGGATTGGTAGGAGAATCTCCCAAAAAATGAGGTGTGGGGACCGCGCTTCACCAAAGATGCTTTATTATACTCAAATAACTTAGTGGCTTTCTACCATACTTTCAGTGAATGATCCTTGTTGTTTCTCCAATCATTTGACTACCTCCTGTTCTCAACACAATTATCTATGTACAACCTATTTTTTAAGCAATATCACGCTATGTGCCGCTCGGCGTTGTTGTTTTTATTTTTGTTTTGAAGTATACTTTTTAATAAAAGACTGTTTAAGGCCAGTTGCAGACGACCGTGGCCGTGATCAGTGTGCTATCCATGTATTTCTCGGATAGCACACTGACCCATTCTTTTCTATGGGCCGATACACATGACCATGATTTTCACGGTCCCATGTGTGGGCCGACAGTCTGGACCGCAAAATATAGAACAGGTCCTATTCCTGTCCTGTTTTGCAGCCCTTGCTTCCATGGCTCCTATTCATTTAATGATTAAGCACAGCCCATGGCGGAAATGCATCAAGGTTTTTTCCACAGCATTTTTCACAGACTTTCTGCCCTTATTATACCTATATGGAAAACACCAGTGTTTCTGTAGGTATAATGGACATGCTGCAATTTTAAAAAATGCAAACATTTTTGAAAATGCAGCTATTCAGCAATGTGTGGATGGAATTATCCAGAATCCCATTCACTTTGCAGGTACTGTAAAACACAGCATTTTCTCAACGTGGGGGCCTGGACTTAGAGCGCACTTGCAGTTGTTGCATACAATATTTATGCTACAACACCCCAACAAATGCACAGAACAAAAAATAAAAATATCAAATGCCTCTGAATATATTTAGACAAACAACCACAAAGGTGTTGTCTGATCAGTAACCAAACATTGCCACATACAGTCATGGCCAAAAGTTTTGAGAATGACACAAATATTATATTTTCACATGATCTGCTGCCCTCTGGTTTTTATGTGTGTTTGTCAGATGTTTTTATCACATACAGAAATATAATTGCATTCATATTATGAGTAACAGAAGCTTATATTGACAGTTAGAATGAGTTAATGCAGCAAGTCAATATTTGCAGTGTTGACCCTTCTTCTTCAGGACCTCTGCAATTCTCCCTGGCATGCTCTCAATCAACTTCTGGACCAAATCCTGACTGATAGCAGTCCATTCTTGCAGAATCAATGCTTTAATTTTGTCTGAATTTGTTGGTTTTTGTTTGTCCACCCGTCTCTTGATGATTGACCACAAGTTCTCAATGGGATTAAGATCTGGGGAGTTTCCAGGCCATGGACCCAAAATCTCTATGTTTTGTTCCCTGAGCCATCATAGTTATCACCTTTGCTTTATGGCAAGGTGCTCCATCATGCTGGAAAAGGCCTTGTTGAGCGCCAAACTGCTCTTGGACGGTTGGGAGAAGTTGCTCTTGGAGGACATTCTGGTACCATTCTTTATTCATGGCTGTTTTTTTAGGCAAGACTGTGAGAGAGCCGATTCCCTTGGCTGAGAAGCAACCCCACACATGAATGGTTTCAGGATGCTTTACAGTTGGCATGAGACAAGACTGGTGGTAGCGCTCACCTCTTCTTCTCTGAATAAGCTGTTTTCCAGATGTTCCAAACAATCGAAAAGGGGATTCATCAGAGAAAATGACTTTACCCCAGTCCTCAGCAGTCCACTCCCTGTACCTTTTGCAGAATATCAGTCTGTCCCTGATGTTTTTTCTGGAGAGAAGTGGCTTCTTTGCTGCCCTCCTTGAGACCAGGCCTTGCTCCAAGAGTCTCCGCCTCACAGTGCGTGCAGATGCACTCACACCTGCCTGCTGCCATTCCTCAGCAAGCTCTGCACTGCTGGTAGCCCGATCCCGCAGCTGAAACACTTTTAAGAGACAGTCCTGCCGCTTGCTGGTGTTTCTTGGGCGCCCTGGAGCCTTTTTGGCACCAATGGAACCTCTCTCCTTGAAGTTCTTGATGATGCGATAGATTGTTGACTGAGGTGCAATCTTTCTAGCTGCAATACTCTTCCCAGTTAGGCCATTTTTGTGCAGTGCAATGATGACTGCACGTGTTTCTTTAGAGATAACCATGGTTAACAGAAGAGAAACAATGTTGGCAAGCACCAGCCTCCTTTTAAAGTGTCCAGTGGTGTCATTCTTACTTAATCATGACAGATTGATCTCCAGCCCTGTCCTCATCAACACCCACACCTGTGTTAATGGAGCAATCACTGAAACGATGTTAGGTGGTCCTTTTAAGGCAGGGCTGCAATGATGTTGAAATGTGTTTTGGGGGATAAAGTTCATTTTCTAGGCAAATATTGACTTTGCAAGTAATTGCTGTTAAGCTGATCACTCTTTATAACATTCTGGAGTATATGCAAATTGCCATTAGAAAAACTGAAGCAGTAGACTTTGTAAAAATTAATATTTGTATCATTCTCAAAACTTTTGGCCATGACTGTACATTATAGACAGGTTAACCCACTGCACATATAAAAGGTATGATATCTCACTTCAACATATAATCATAAATGGCAGCAATCACACAAATCTGTACAAAAACAATATTAAATACACGAGGGTTAAAAAGGCTAGTAAACACTGATCAAGACAAAGCAGTCCCAACATAAATTTTGCCTAGAAATGTAGCTATATGACAGCAATACAGGCCAATACCTTAAATCAATATGATAAATAGGTGGAACAACCAAACAGTATATAACAAAATAATTCCACACATATATAAAAAATTATATTGTTATTGAACATAAAACGAATAATAACAACAATCTCATAATCGGGGGACACAAAAATATATCGACATAAAGTATTAGCATGGCAGTAGGAATGCTGTGCCACAAGGTAAATAATACAGATGGGATAACACAGATATACTGAATATAGAAATGTCCAAACATTATTAGTCATTGTTGGGATGCAGTTCTGGCTATGGTTTGCATATACATTTGTACACAGTGACTATTTTATTCTCCCCTATATATATATATATATATATATATATATATATATATATATATATATATATATATATACACAGTAGAGACCAAAAGTTTGGACACACCTTCTCATTCCAAGAGTTTTCTGTATTTTCATGACTATAAAAATTGTAGATTCACACTGAAGGCATCAAAACTATGAATTAACACATGTGGAATTATATACTTAACAAAAAAGTGTGAAACAACTGAAAATATGTCTTATATTCTAGGTTCTTCAAAGTAGCCACCTTTTGCTTTGATTACTGCTTTGCACACTCTTGGCATTCTCTTGATGAGCTTCAAGAGGTAGTCACCTGAAATGGTTTTCACTTCACAGGTGTGCCCTGTCAGGTTTAATAAGTGGGATTTCTTGCCTTATAAATGGGGTTGGGACCATCAGTTGTGTTGTTGAGAAGTCAGGTGGATACACAGCTGATAATCCTACTGAATGGAGTGTTAGAATTTGTATTATGGCAAGAAAAAAGCAGCTAAGTAAAGAAAAACGAGTGGCCATCATTACTTTAAGAAATGAAGGTCAGTCAGTCCGAAAAATTGGGAAAACTTTGAAAGTGTCCCTAAGTGCAGTGGCCAAAACCATCAAGTGCTACAAAGAAACTGGCTCGCATGAGGACTGCCCCAGGAAAGGAAGACCAAGAGTCACCTCTGCTGCGGAGGATAAGTTCATCCGAGTCACCAGCCTCAGAAATCGCAGGTTAACAGCAGCTCAGATTAGAGACCAGGTCAATGCCACACACAGTTCTAGCATCAGACACATCTCTACAACAACTGTTAAGAGGAGACTGTGTGCAGCAGGCCTTCATAGTAAAATAGCTGCTAGGAAACCACTGCTAAGGACAGGCAACAAGCAGAAGAGACTTATTTGGGCTAAAGAACGCAAGAAATGGACATTAGACCTGTGGAAATCTGTGCTTTGGTCTGATGAGTCCAAATTTGAGATCTTTGGTTCCAAACACCGTGTCTTTGCGCGACGCAGAAAAGGTGAACGAATGGACTCTACATGCCTGGTTCCCACCGTGAAGCATGGAGGAGGAGGTGTGATGGTGTGGGGGTGCTTTGCTGGTGACCCTGTTGGGGATTTATTCAAAATTGAAGGAATACTGAACCAGCATGGTTACCACAGCATCTTGCAGTGGCATGCTATTCCATCCGGTTTGCGTTTAGTTGGACCATCATTTATTTTTCAACAGGACAATGACCCCAAACACACCTCCAGACTGTGTAAGGGCTATTTGACCAAGAAGGAGAGTGATGGGGTGCTATGCCAGATGACCTGGCCTCCACAGTCACCAGACCTGAACCCAATCGAGATGGTTTGGGGTGAGCTGGACCGCAGAGTGAAGGCAAAAGGGCCAACAAGTGCTAAGCATCTCTGGGAACTCCTTCAAGACTGTTGGAAGACCATTTCAGGTGACTACCTCTTGAAGCTCATCAAGAGAATGCCAAGAGTGTGCAAAGCAGTAATCAAAGCAAAAGGTGGCTACTTTGAAGAACCTAGAATATAAGACATATTTTCAGTTGTTTCACACTTTTTTGTTAAGTATATAATTCCACATGTGTTAATTCATAGTTTTGATGCCTTCAGTGTGAATCTACAATTTTTATAGTCATGAAAATACAGAAAACTCTTGGAATGAGAAGGTGTGTCCAAACTTTTGGTCTGTACTGTATATGATGCTATAATTACTGTTTACTCCTTTTTTACGTCCTTTTTAGGAGTATCTGTTTACAATTCATTGGGAGAGTTCTATTTAGCCACTGTTTGGACATATTGGCTTTATATATTCAGTATATCTGTGTTATCCCATCTGTATTATTACCTTGTGGAAGAGTGAAGAAATCAAGCAATACCTTTTAGAGGCTAACTGAGTATATTTTATGGTAAGCTTTCAAGAGTACTAGCTCTCTTCTTCAGACATGGTGTTATACAAGAAACTGAAAAATCACATTCTTTTTATACACAAAAAATATGGACCTTCAAAGGATCTTAGAATCTTTAAAAATAACAAAATGCAATATAAATAGAGAAGTTATTTACAACAGGTCAAGAAATAAACAATGTGGAAACTTGTGGGGCGTCACGACAGATCAGTAATTCTTGCTGTTATCTGTTTGCTATCAGGTGATGATTTGTGACTCTCACAGTTCATACATAGTGTGACATGAAACTGGCATGAATATTAAGTCCAAATTGCAGAGTTTGAAATTTTTGTATCAACTTATATTCCCATTCCTTTTTCTCCCTCTGCGTCTTAAAATGTCCCATTAAAACCACAACCCGCAAATCTTCAATAGAGTGGTCTTCTCCGGAGAATTGTGCGGCCACTGGGAGATCTGTTCTGCTGTTATTAATGGTGAATCTGTGTGAGTTCATACGCTGACTAAGTCTCTGCCCTGTTTCCCCCACATAGAGGCCTGTGGTGGGATATTGCACACACATTATGAGATATACCACATTGGAAGACCTGCAGGAAAATGTCCCCCTAATTCTGTGCACCTGTTGTGACTGTAGGACAGGTACACTGTCAGCGGTGTGGATGTGCCTGCAGGTCTTGCACCTCTTTTGCAGACAAGGTGAGGTGCCATTTTCAGTTGTGGCCTTCAGGGCACTCCGGACAATAATACGCCACAGGTTTGGTGGTTGCCGAAAGGAAAGGAGAGGGGGGATTGGAAATATGTTTTCTGTTGTCCCTATGTAGCACATGTTGGAGCTCCTTGGCAATCCTTCATAGGATCTCCAGCTGTGGGTTGTAGGTGACAACTAGGGGCACAGCATTCCTACTACCATGCTAATACTTTATGTGGATATATTTTTGTGTCCCCCGATTATGTGATTGTAGTTATTTATCGTAATAAACAATATTTTTATAATTATATATGTGTGGAATTATTTTGTTATATACTATAAATTTAGCTGTCAGATAACACTTCAGTTTGTTAAAAAAATGTTTCTCCTCTGTACTTTTTGTTATATTTTTTAATAGTTTCGGTTTCTCAAGTTTTAATTTGTTGATATGGCAGAATATTTCTATTTAGTTTAGGTTTCATCACTTTAGTCTTTTTTAGTGCATTTCACACTTGGTTTGTAACATATACAGTAGATTACCAGTTAAAACTGTGGACACAACTTTTCATTACATGTTTTTTCTTGTTTGTTTATGTTTTACATTGTAGATTCATATTGTAGCCATGAAAACTATTAAGAAAAACATATGGAATTAAGTAGAAAACAAAAAAGTGTTAAACAAACCTGAATGTTTTATACTTTACATTCTTCAAAGAAGCCCCTTTTTGCTTTGATGATAGCTTTGCAAACTCTTGAAATTCCTTCATAGCAATCATAGCAAAATGGGGCTACCTTGAAGGGTGTAAAATATAACACATCCTCTGATTTGTTTAAGACTTGCGTAGTACTTAATTCCATTTGTTTTCCTTCATAAGGTCTGTCCAAACTTTTGGCTTGAAGTGTATATCAGAAGCAGATGTTAGGATTAACTTCTACACTATTTTTATTATACTAGTTTTCATCAGTCATTGTGTTATTAAAAATAACTATTTTAATAATGGCTAAAACTTGTTAGAGAACCTTTTGTAGCCTATTTTATACAAAATGTAGTCAGGGGCTAGCTAAGGTAGTGACCAAATGTAAATGGGACAAAAAGAAAGCTAATGCCAATACCAGTGAAGAAGTACAAGTACCAAACCTGGACGAAAAGGGTAATATAGGAGGCAAATCAAAATACATAATGGGGCTTAAGAAACATATTGGCAAAACTTGAGTTGTCATTACACCATGAGGTGGACTGCAGGTGTGTTTGTATATGGTTATATGCTGTCAAACAAGTTTTAATCATGTAGGTATAAATAAATCCTTGATGTTAAGAACAGAGCCTGGCATTACTCCACCACTGAAGGTCATCTCCCTTCATTATCTTTACATATGGCACTGTTAAGCAGTTAATTGTTTTACTTATTTTATTCTTTTATCCTGTTATCTTTTAACCTGTTAGTTGTTCTTCTCATGTCTTGTCTGAGGTTCTGACTGTGAACTTGTCTGGTGCCAATGCTCCTGGTACGCCTAAGCAGTGAAGGAGATTTGAGTGGACGTGCGATGAGTGCAGGAGAACCTATCAGTTATTGATAATGATGGCCTGCGTGGATGCTGTTTCACAGCTCCCTTGCTGGAGCTTTGGTTGCTGGGGCACCTATGGATTACTGATGATGGCCTATGTGGAAGCTGGGAGGTTGGTTGGCATGGTAGAGGTGCTGGAAGACTTAAGAAAACATGTGCCTGGCAACTGGCAGGCGAATTATGGAGGATGGACACTGAAGATGCCTTGGGCAGGCTAAATCATTATGTACTGCTTGGAAAACTCCTGTCCTGGGGATTTTTAGCAGTAAAGTGGATCACATGGCGTTGGATGCTGTGTGTTGGCTATACAGGTATTAGGGGCAGGTGAAAGGGTTGGCTTAGTGTCAATTGGGGATGGTCATGGGCTGTGTGCCACTTATAGCCACTGTTATGGACCTGATGTTACTGATAGGAATCGGGAATCCCTAACACCTGCTTGATAAATTTAAACTTTGACTTTAAAGCACCACTGTTATCTTTATTAAACCACAAATGGAACCCATAAGACTCTATTTCCTGGAGATTCTTATTAACAATTAAAGCCTGTGGAACTATGTCACTGTCTATACTGGATTATACAAAATCTACTTACATTGAGAGACTAATATACTCAACTGATTATTTGCTGTTAGGGTACGTTCACATATGTCCGGCGCCGCTGTCAGTTTCCCTCTGGCGTGGTGCACCCAAGCCAGAGGGAAACTGATGCCAGGATGGATCCCATAGTTTTCTATGGGATCGGTTCTGGCACAAGAGGCATCAGTTCTGGCGCCGTATGGCGCTGGATCTGTGCCTCAGCTAGATGGAAATACGTTGCCTGCAGCGTTTTTCCATCCGGCTTCCTTAAAATTTAATTAGTGCCTGAGGCCGCTGGGTGTCGCCTGAAGATGGATGCGGCAGCACCCGGCTTCTGCACAGTTTCTGTACAGTATTGAAGCCGGCAAATTTTGGCTTCCCTAATGTACCTGAGCGAATTGCTCAGGATCACAAAGCTGACACCCACGGGAGGAGTTGGGCTCCGATTGCGGGTGTTAACTCCTTAGATGCCGCGGCATCCAAGGGGATTGCGCTATAATAATGACCCCCGAGGCACCCCCCGCGGCGAGATCGGGGGTCGGGGGGGTGCCGTTATGTCGTTTCGGCAGCCTGGGGTCTGGCCAGGGACCCCAGGCTGCTAGAGCCCCCAAGTACCTGGCTGATTCTGCCTGCGATGGAGAAAGTCAGTCTATGCGTCTGCATAGGCTGACTTTCTCTATAGACTGAAATACACGTGTATGCTCGTGTATTGCAGTCTATAGTACTGAGCCAGCGATTAGTATATGGCAGGTTCAGATGTCCTTATAGGACAAGTACAAAATGTAAAAAAAAAAATAGCGTGTTAAAAAAAAAATAATAATAAAGTTATGAAGCCCCAAAAATTCCTTTTTCCTATATAAAATGAATTATATAAAAAAAAAACTAAAAATTAATAAAACAATACATACTTGGTATCGCCGCGTCCGTAACAACCTGTACAATAAAACTGAAACAATATTTAACCTACGAGGTGAATGTCGGGAAAAAAAAAATGGAAAAAAACACCGGAATTAATGATTTTTTGCCATCTTACCTTACAAAATATGCTATAAAAAGTGATCAAAAAGTTATATGTACCCCAAAATAGTACCAATAAAAGGTACAGGTTGTCCTACAAAAAATAAGCCCTTAACTAACTCTGTAAACCGAAAAATAAAAATGTTATGCCTCTCAGAAGATGGCAATGCAAAGATAATTGATTTCTTTCCCCAAATGGGTTTTTGTTCTGCAGAATTAGTATCACATGAAAAAAATTATAAATGAGGTATCGTCGTAATCGTACTGACCTGCAGAATATAGGTAACATGTTACTTATGCTGTATGCTGCATGGCAAAAAATTTAAAAGGTAAAAAGCAATGCCAGAATTGATGGTTTTTTTATAATCCACTAAAAAAATGAGTTGATAAAATGTATTCAATAAGTTATAGGCACCCAAAACTGGTGTAATTACAAAATGCATCTCATCCCGCAAACAACAAGCCCTCATATGGCGACATCACCAGAAAAATAAAGAAAATATAGCTTGTACAATGTGAAGACAAAAACCCCAAAAATCGCCAAATCATTAGAACAAAACTGTCTGTGGCTGGAGGGGAACGTATAAGCTGTGCTAACAAATATGAGGGTACACCCCAGATTTAGAGCTTACAAGGGAAAAGACACCAGAAGTGACCCCCCCCCCAATAATAGGAACTACTGGGAAAATAGTAGGGAATTTAGTGTACCCTATGTACTCCTCACACCTTACATATTCACTTTTCCCCATCCGCTGTGCATTCACGCCTGGGATACTAATGCTCATTACACCCCTTGATTAATTCTTTGAGGAGTGTAGTTTTCACAATGGAGTCCCTCCTTAGGGAATTCCACTTTTCTGGCACCTTACAGGCTCTGCAAACATGACATGGTGTCCAGATCCCAAACATCTAAATCTGCGCTCCAAAAGCCATATAGCGCTCCTTCCCTTCTGTGCCCTGCTGTGTGCCCAATCTGCAGTTTATGCCCACATGTATGACACTGGTGTACCCAGGATAACGTACTTAATGTCATATGTGGGTATAAACTGATATTTGGGCACACAACCAGGCAGAAGAGAAGGAGCGTTCTTTGGTTTTTGGCGCACAGATTTAGATGGTTTGGTTTTTGGACGTCATAACACTTTTGCAGAACTCTTGAAATGCCAGTAAATGCCAACTCCCAAGTCTCCAGCACACTGCATCAGCGGTTCATTTCTCAGGTAAGGGCCAAGGGGGTTGTACTATACAGCTATAACTCACCCTAAAAGTAAAAAGTGATAATAAAAACTGATGGTAAACACTGATGCCAACTGATGCCAACTTATGACAACTTATGACAACTGATGGTTTTGGAGTAAAAATTTGTGAAAAAGCCTGATGACAACTGATGCATTTTCGCATCAGTTTTGGCATCAGTTGTAATGACTAAAGGACAAAAAAACTGATACTGATGCAACTAACATATGTGAACCTAACCTTAGAAGTCTTATGCCACGCTCTGTGTTTAGGCAGATAAGCATTCCTAGTGATTTGCAGAAACCATTTAGGAAATGTAGGACTAGCTTTAAGGTCAAATTTAGAAGAATAAATTGTAAACCTTCTGTCCTGTCTGTTGTCATGGGAAATGTTTACTTGCTGTGTAATAAGGTGAATGAACTATGTGTTCTAGTCGGGAGTCAGAAGGAACGTAGGGAATGCATGCATTTTTTATTTACTGAATCATGGTTACACCAGAGCTGTACCACTACCTAGGATTTCCTTCACCCAGGGCAAATACATAAAAGTGGCTTGTTAGCATCCCTGTTGATGACCCGCATCTGGGGTACGTGCCCC
Source organism: Leptodactylus fallax (assembly GCA_947044405.1). Taxonomy (NCBI): domain Eukaryota; kingdom Metazoa; phylum Chordata; class Amphibia; order Anura; family Leptodactylidae; genus Leptodactylus; species Leptodactylus fallax. The sequence continues at coordinate 5,110,022 of CAMRHE010000088.1, forward strand.
AATTGCCCCACCAGATATGACCCTGGTTACACAGTGATGTGCCAGATGCTAATTTGTTAATTCCTAGATTTCAGCTTGGGAGATCCAACAGAACTTTGCATTCAAGTGGTAAAAAGAAGGGAGGGGTCTGGCGTTGTATATTAATTCCAGACGGACTGCCAATAACTGTAGCACAACCCCTATGACTAGATCACTGCTTCTAAATTACAGGTTTTTCTGAATCTTTCACCACAAAATTATATATCAATCTGCTCACTGTCCCCTGCTGTATAACTTGCTGCCTGCAGTTAAAACATGTGGAAGAATATCAAATAGTCTTCAAAAAGGTTGTTGTTTGCTGACAAGGTTCATTGTAATTATCCAGGATACTGGATACTACCGATTCAAGAGATTATCTTCAGAGTTGACTGATGAAGGGGAGAGTCTGTCAGAAAATGACAAGAATAAGATACAGACCTTGTGAAAGAACCTGGATACTTATCAGACCTACAGAAATTATATTAAATATATTAAGAATTACTCATCTAATGGTTTCTCTTGCTCTACTGCTCTCCTCTTCCCTTCACTTTCTGATTTTCCGCTCAGGACAGCAGTGTACTCCTGAGATGAACTTGCACTGTTATCTCTGGATTTAGATACAGAGATAAAAGAGACCCTGATCAAGCACTGTTCTAGCTCTTATCGTGATTCAGCAGCTGAGCGCACTTTGCAGAGAGAGAAAGAGAAGAGAATTTAGGTTGCAGGGAACAGGGACTGAGTCACTACAGTTAGATAAAGAGAGGTGGTCAGAAACCTAGCTGTAAACACTGAGGAGGCACATTCAGCTGTATCTGACACACAGTGTAAGATAAAGCAATGTATTGGGCGGAACACTTAAGATAGCTACAAGTTTTAAATATTATTCTGGAGTTGGCAATACTCCTTTAATGTTATTTGATTGCAGAATTAGTAAAGAGAACTTGTAAACTGCCCTGTAAATTGTCATTAAACCATCAATAGTCTTAAAAAACAGCTTTTCGTTTGTTGACAGGGTTGCTTCATTTTCATCTTCCTAGTCACTGCAATGTGTATATCAATTCAAGGCATTAGGGCCGATGTATGAAAATGTTGAAAAGAAAAACTGTATGATCTAATCCCAAGATCAGCTAAGGTTATATTAACATAGTTTGTTATAAAATCAATAATAAACTGTGATGTCTGCCAAAAAAATATCAAACTATAGTCATTTAAATATATTGGTAATTCTGTCAGGGTCGTCTCCAAACTATTCCAATAAGAACACTGATTAATACACTATATGATAATACTCATGGACACGCCAAAAAACACAAATTCACTCAGCATAGATACAAAAAACACACATTGATATAACCAAGTAATATGTCATCAGAGTAAATATAAATACAGTGGCTTGCAAAAGTATTCATACCCCTTGAACTATTTCACATTTTGTCACCTTACAACCACAAACTTAAATGTATTTTATTGATATTTTAAGCGATAGACCAACACAAGGTTGCAGATAATTGTGAAGTGGAATGAAAATGATACATGGTTTTCAATATTTTAATCAAATAAAAATCTGAAAAGTGTGACATGCAAATGTATTCAGCCCCCTGTACTCTGATACCCCTAACTAAAATCCAGTGCCAATCAATTGCCTTCAGAAGTCACTTAATTGGTTAATAGAGTCCAGCTGTGTGTAATTTAGTCTCAGTATAAATACACCTGTTCTGTGGAGGTCTCAGTGGTTTGTTAGAGAACACTAGTGAACAAACAGCATCATGAAGACCAAGGAACTTTCCAGACAGGTCAGAGATAGAGTTGTGGAGAAGTTTAAAGCAGGGTTAGGTTATAAAAAATGGAAAAAGTATTCTACACCTAAAATCTACCAAGACATGGCCGTCCACCTAAACTGACGATCAAGCAAGGAGAGCACTGGTTAGCGAAGCAGCCAAGAGGCCCATGGTCACTCTGGAGGACCCTGAACACACCATCCCCACTGCGAAACATGGTGGTGGCAGAATCATGCTGTGAGGGTGCTTTTCTTCAGCAGGGACAGGGATGCTGGTCAGAGTTGATGGGAAGATGGATGGAGCTAAATACAGGGCAATCCTGGGAAAAAAACCTGTTGGAGGCTGCAAAAAACTTAAGACTGGGAAGGGGATTCACCATCCAGCAAGACAATAACCCTAAACATACAGCTAGAGCAGTATAGTGGAATGGTTTAGATCAAAGAATATTCATGTGTTAGAATGGCCCAGTCAAAGTCCAGACCTAAATCCCATTGAGCATCTGTGGCAAGATATGAATATTGCTGTTCAAAAACGCTCTCCCTACAATCTGGCTTAGCTTGAGCTATTTTGCAAATAAGAATAGGCAAAAATCTCAGTCTCTAGATGCGCAAAGCTGGTAAAGACATATCCCAAAAGACTTGCAGCTGGAATTGCAGCAAAAGGTGGCTCTACAAAGTATTGATATAGGGGGCAGAATACTTTTGCATGTCACTAGGTAAGTCAGTTGCAAAATGAATCTCCGAGTTCTATGACAGGCAGTACAACTGAGGCGTTAGATAAATTAATATCAGATGTGTTCATCAACTCTGACCTATCCTTCAAGCCGCATATTCAAACCCTCAATACCTCCTGCCACCTCCAACTCAAGAACATCCACTGAATCCGCTCCTTCCTCACCACTGAAACTACAAAGATGCTAGTTCACGCCCTCATAATCACCCACCTAGACTACTGTAACACCCTTCTCCATGGCCTCCCAGCAAACACTCTCGCCCCCCTCCAGTCCAACTTAAACTGAGTTGCTCACTTAATACACCTCTCCCCCCGTTCTTCATCGGCCGCTCCCCTCTGCCAATCCCTTCACTGGCTACCCATCGCCCAGCGAATAGAATAACGCTGATATACAAAACCATCCACAGCCTGTCCCCTCCATATATCTCCGACCTAATCTCCCGAAACCTGCCCACACTAAACCTCCGATCCTCCAAAGATCTCCTACTCCACTCTGCTCTTATCCGCTCTTCACACAAACGTCTCCAAGACTTCTCCCGCGCATCCCCCATACTCTAGAACTCACTACCAAGACACATCAGACTGTTCCTGACCGTCACAAGCTTCATGAAGGCCCTGAAGACCCAGCTATTCAGGAAGGCCTACAACCTCCAATAACACTACTATCACCACACCACCACCTGTACAGTCTCTCCCCTCACCTTCTGTCTCTATCCCTCTTCCCTCATAGATTGTAAGCCCTTGCGGGCAGGGCCCTCTATCCCATTGTGCCAGTTGGTCACTGTTAGTATTGTATTTGTTTTGTATATCTTGTGTATCGTATGTAAAGCCTCAAATGTAAAGCACCATGGAATTAATGGTGCTATATAAATAAACAATAATAATAATAATAGAGTTGTTCAAGTCCAATATACAGATGGTTTTAATTGCTTAACAGCCATTGATATTCCAAACAATGGATAAAGAAGATTATAAAATTGGCAAGATATATAGTTGGCAGATACAAAATTCTATGATTGTCCCTACAGGACAACAATCAGTATGGAGGGACTTCTTACCCAAAAAGAGGACTTTTTCTAGGACTCGTTTCCAATCGATATTGACTTCTCCTTCTCCTCATACGCCTTTTTTGACACAGGAGGGATCAGGCCCACCAGGAGGCAGAAAAGGAACAGATGTGGTAGACAGCACATCTGGCGACAGAGACAAACACAAAGAGACCCATGTTAGATCCACATTACTCAACGCAGTGACGGGCAAAAAATGGACACAATAACAAATGCGGTGGTAAATATTTCATCTAAAGAGAGTTCTGTTGATCAAATATCTATATTAAATAAAGGGCTCTACTTTTGCCCAGCATCCAAAACTAATTGGTTTCAGGTAGAATTGGATTTACAAACATTATTTCGGTCTATTAAATTAAAACATTGGTTTGGTAATCGTATGGTGAATGCCCCTGTTGCTAATACAAAGTTATCTATATCACAATTTCAGCTACGCAACAAAAGTAACTTTATTCCACCAATTACACCTCCTGTAATCGAGTCATTTATCGATGCTGTTAAACAAGATATATTCAACTTGAGGTCATCTGAACATATGGTTAGATTCAGACACCCCACCATGACCTGGGGCTAAATCTCAACCTTGTGTGAGTTGTCCCATGATGATGGCATCACCATTAAACCCGCTGACAAGGTGGTGCTGTCGCCATCAAGGAAACAGTCTCATACTTGGCTGAGATTGAGTAACAATTAAATTACCTACTTTGAATAGTAATCTCATTGATGAAGACACGTATGTTTTTGAAGGTGGATACCCCTATCACACCTGTCAGATATGTCTTACCCAAGATTCATAACAATTGACAAACCCCACCCGGCAGGCTCATAGTGTCGGGCACGGGTTCTATTTTATTCAACATAGCTGTATTTTTGGATAGGGTATTGAAAGAATCTGCAATTGGGGGGGGGGAATCATATACAGTGGGTACGGAAAGTATTCAGACCCATTTAAATTTTTCTCTCTTTGTTTCATTGCAGTCATTTGCTAAAAGCAAAAAAGTTCATTTTATTTCTCATTAATGTACACTTAGCACCCCATCTTGACAGAAAAAAAACAGAAATGTAGATATTTTTGCAAATTTATTAAAAAAGAAAAACTGAAATATCACATGGTCATAAGTATTCAGACCCTTTGCTGTGACACTCATATTTAACTCACAAGCTGTCCATTTCCTTCTGATCCTCCTTGAGCTGGTTCTACTCCTTCATTGGAGTCCAGCTGTGTTTAATTAAACTAATTGGACTTGATTAGGAAAGGCACACACCTGTCTATATAAGACCTCACAGCTCACAGCGCATGTCAGAGCAAATGAGAATCATGAGGTCAGAGGAACTGCCCAAGGAGCTCAGAGACAGAATTGTGGCAAGGCACAGATCTGGCCAAGGTTACAAAAGAATTTCTGCAACACTCAAGGTTCCTAAGAGCACAGTGGCCTCCATAATCCTTAAATGGAAGAAGTTTGGGATGACCAGAACTCTTCCTAGACCTGGCCGTCCAGCCAAACTGAGCAATCGTGGGAGAAGAGCCTTGGTGAGAGAGAGCTAAAGAAGAACCCAAAGATCACTGTGGCGGAGCTCCAGAGACGCAGTAGGGAGATGGGAGAAAGTTCCACAAAGTCAACATTCACTGCAGTCATCCACCAGTCGGTGCTTTATGGCAGAGTGGCCCGAAAGAAGCCTCTCCTCAGTGCAAGACATATGAAAGCCCGCATACAGTTTGCCAAAAAACACATGAAGGACTCCAAGACTATGAGAAATAATATTCTCTAGTCTGATGAGACGAAGATTGAACTTTTTGGCATTAATTCTAAGCGGTATGTGTGGAAAAAACCAGGCACTGCTCATCACCTGCCCAATACAATCCCAACAGTGAAACATGATGGTGGCAGCATCATGCTATGGGGGTATTTTTCAGCTGCAGGGACAGGACAACTGGTTGCAATTGAAGGAAAGATGAATGTGGCCAAGTACAGAGATATCCTGTAAGAAAACCTCTTCCAGAGTGCTCTGGACCTCAGACTGGGCCGAAGGTTTACCTTCCAACAAGACAATGACCCTAAGCACACAGCTAAAATAACAAAGGAGTGGCTTCGGAACAACTCTGTGACCATTCTTGACTGGCCCAGCCAGAGCCCTGACCTCAACCCAATTGAGAATCTCTGGAGAGACCTGAAAATGGCTGTCCACCAACGTTCACCATCCAACCTGACGTAACTGGAGAGGATCTGCAAGGAAGAATGGCAGAGGATCCCCAAATCCAGATGTGAAAAACTTATTGCATCATTCCCAAGAAGACTCATGGCTGTACTAGCTCAAAAGCGTGCTTCTACTCAATACTCAGCAAAGGGTCTGAATACTTCTGACCATGTGATATTTCAGTTTTTCTTTTTTTAATAAATTTGCAAAAATATCTACATTTCTGTTTTTTCTCTGTCAAGATGGGGTGCTGAGTGTACATTAATGAGAAATGAACTGAACTTTTTTGCTTTTAGCAAATGGCTGCAATGAAACAAAGAGTGAAAAATTTAAAGGGGTCTGAATACTTTCCGTTCCCACTTTATTGAGGATAAATCAGACTTCTTTAAATGATTGGAGTGTGTTGTTTTTGATGTGGAGACTAATATTATATTGGCATCATTTGATGTGGTCTCTTTATACACGGCAATAGACCACAAGAGGAGATTGCACACAGTTGAAACAAACAAATAAATAAATTTTATATATATATATATATATATATATATATATATATATATATATACTGAAGCATCTTGTTTATTTTTATTGGACTTATTTATATTAATCCTCACTAATAATTATTTCATATTTGGAGATCAGTATTTTGTACAAAGAAAAGGCACTGCCATGGGCGCGAATATGGTGCCAACTTATGCCAACATTTTTATGACTGTCATGGAGGAGGATCTCGTCTATGTGTCTCCCCACTTCTCGAAGGTTTTGAGGTGGTGGAGATACATAGAAAACATCTTCCTCCTATGGCAAGGGTCTATAGATGAGTTGGGGTGCTTTCATAACTACCTTAACACATTGGACCCTGAATTTACATTGATCCACTGTGATAATCAATTCAATTCTTGGGTGTATTAGTGACCTTGGAGAATAATAAGTTGAAAACTAACTTGTATACCAAACCTACCGATAAAAATCAACTTTTAAAATATGACTCGGCACACCCTAGGGCGATGATTAATTCACTCCCCTATAGTCAATTTCTCAGGGTTAAAAGGATTGTCAGTGATGTCAGTGAAATGGAAAGGTCTATGAATGTTATGGCAGATAGATTCAAACAGAGGGGTTATACAACTAGACTTATTGAGGTTAAAAAGAGAAAGACATAAAGGATAAAAGACATAGAGACTATAAGTGGATCCACTTTACTACTACATTTAATGAGAATAGTCAGTCTATTGCGAATATCATTCGTAAACATTGGGCTATGTTATACAGATGTTGCCCCGCCATAGAGGAATTTAAGAACCTGCCATTGTTTTCTTATAGAAGATCCTGGAATGTTGGTGATAGTTTGGTAAATTCTGACATGGGGTTCTTCAAGAAAAAATTGACCCAATCATTTATACAAGTTGTACAGTGCTGCGGAATATGTTGTCCGCATTTAGCATATCAGAACTGCTCGCATATGTTAAAAGAAGATACTTTTGTGCATTCAACCACTTTAAAACAATATTGTATAAAGCATTATTTAACTTGCAATAGCAACTTTGTGATTTATTTAAAACAGTGTCCTTGCAATCTTTGGTATGTGGGGAAAACCACTGTTGATTTGAAGACCCGGTTGAACCAACACAGGTATACAGTTAGAAAATGTAAATTTGACTGACAAGATAAGATAAGAAAAGATAATCCTTTAATAGTCCCACCATGGGGAAATTCAGTGTGTTACAGCAGCATAGATAATACAAATACAAAAGCTCCAAGGTAGAGGCATTACAGTGACAGTAGGTACAGATAAAAAGGTAAAGGTAAAAAAAGTAGTAGAAGGGATATTACAACTTAAGATCTTTCAGTTCTCTGTATGGAATGATCTCTGCTTAGGTCGGTGTTGGTTGTACAGCCTTACCGCAGCGGGGGAGGGGGAGAAAAAAATTTCCGCCTTCTCACACTTAGGGTGAAACAGTTGGTCACTGACAGCACTGCCCAGTGCTATCATGGTCTCATGCATGAGATGGGAGTTATTCTCCAGCATGGAGCTCACCACAGACAGTATCCTTCTGTCACCCACCACCTACACTGAGTCCAGGGGGCTCCCCAGGACAGAGCTGGCCCTTTTAATCAGCTTGTTGAGTCATTTCCTATCCCTGGTTGATGTGCTACTCCCCCAACAGGCCACTCCGAAGAAGATGGCTGATGCCACTACAGAGTTGAAAAAGGCCCTAATAAGTGCCCCCTGGACCCTAAACTCTAAAGGCTCTCAGCCTCAGGTAGAGCCTGCTGTGGCCCTTTCTGTACAGTGCATCCAAGTGATCTGCCCAGTCCAGCTTATTATTGAGGAGCACACCCAGGTACTTATAGGTGTTGACTATCTCAATGTCCGTCCCCTGGATGTCCACTGATTTTGGAGGATATCTGCGCTTGCGAAAGTCCACCATCTCCTTGGTGGCACCAACCATCTCCACTGGCACCAATCCACAAAATCCCGGTTCAATTCTCTGTACTCCCTGTCATCTTCGTCTGTGATGAGGCCTACTATTGCAGAGTCATCAGAATACTTCTGTAACTAACAGCTAGATGAGTTGCACCTAAAATCAGCAGTGTACAGTGTGAAGAGGAAAGGGGCAAGAACTATACCTTGAGGTGCCCCCATATTACAGATCACGGCGTCTGACACACAGTCCCAGGCTCTCACATACTGAGGTCGGTTTGTGAGGTAGTCTATGATCCAGTTGGAGAGGTAGTGGTCCACTCCAACAAGGACTAGCTTGTCTCTCAGTAGTCCTGGCTGTATGGTGTTAAAAGCACTGGAGAAATCAAAGAACATTATTCTCACAGTGTTCCCTGGTTTCTCCAGGTGAGAAAGAGCTCTGTGTAGAAAGTGGATGATGGTATCATCCACCCCAATACCCGGCCGATAAGCAAACTGGACAGGGTCCATAGCCGAGCTCACTAGAGGGCCGAGAAGTGTGAGAACCAATCTCTCTAAGACCTTCATCAAGTGGGATGTCAATGCTACAGGTCTGTAGCCGTTAAAGTCCATCGGATGAGGTGTCTTTGGAACTGGTATCACACAAGATGATTTCCACAGTTATGGTACCATTCCCAGCTTCAGGCTCATATTGAACATATATGAAATTATACCACAAAGCTGGTCCCCGCAAGTCTTCAGTAGCCTGGCACTGATGACATCTGGCCCTGCGGCCTTCCCAGTCTTGATCTTTCTGAGTTCCGTTCTCACCTGGTCACATGTGAAGACTGTAGCCAGATGACTGATTGCTATATTTACTGATCTGGAGGTGAGAACTAACAGCAGGAGGTGAAGTCAGTGTGGGAGAGAGGATTGAATGACATGCTGGGGTGGGAGGAGCAGGTGTGTGATCAAATCTATTGAAGAATAGATTTAGTTTATTAAGCCAATTAGTATATCCTTCTATCTGGGAGACAGGCTGTCTGTGTCCAGATATTGACTTAAGACTTTTCCAGACTTCACTAATGTGACCAGTAGCCAGACACTTTTTTGAACACAAACAGGAGGACCTCCATCAGACCTTACATTTAGAATTATTGATCATGCCCCACCTTTTAGATGTGTCCGGGATAGAGTACTGATCTTAAAAAATAAATAAGAGTTAGAGTGGATTTTTTTGATTAAACACACAGAAACCTCTTGGCCTAAACATGGATTTTTTTTATATAACTGTAATTTTATTGAAAAATTTTTCATTAACAAGGAATAAAGAAAAAACAAAAAAACAATAATAATCAAACAAACAGGAAGCATTGAGGTAAATAGAGGCTATCTGCCTCCTCCCCCTTAAGCAATATGCATTTAAATTAAGCAGTGAACAAGGGAGGGGGGAATGGAGGGGTTAAGAAGACAAGGGTAGGACCAAAGGGAAGGGGGGGGGGAGGGAAGGAGAGGACTAGAGATCAGAGACCCTGTAATGTACAATACATGTCCCAGGGTGCCCAAATAGCCCCAAAGGCTTCCCGTGAATTATGTAGGCCAGCAGTCAGGTATTCAAGACTCCTCACATCCTTCATTCTAGCCACAAGCTCAAGACTAGATGGGGGACTCACCTTCTTCCAGTTTCTAGCTATGAGAGTTTTAGCTGCAGTACAAAGATGCAAGAAAAGCCTGGATGACTTATTGCTCAGGTGTCTGGGGGGAAGGTTCAGGAGATAAAGAAGAGGGTCAAGAGGAACCTCTTGCAAAAAGAGAGCAGTCGTCAGAGTCCTGACCTCCCTCCAAAAACCGAGGATGAGAGGGCACGTCCAAAAGATATGGTGCAGGGTACCCACCGCAGCTCCACAGCGCCAGCACCATGGGGGAACTAATGGGTTTAAAGTATGAAGGAGAGCCGGAGTATGATACCAATGCATCAACAGCTTATACTGCGTTTCCCTAAACGTAATGCACTGAGATGATTTCTGGGCCCGAGACCATACAATCCGCCACTGTTCCTGGGAGATGGGTTTACCCACCGCCTCCTCCCATTTAAGCATATAGCGATGATTAACAGGAGAGCCTGTAGTTTGTGAGTTAAGAAGTTGGTAAATAGAGGATATAAAGACCCTAGTGGACGTGCCTGCACGGCAAATCTTTTCAAAAGCGGTGGGGAGTGACACCTTAAGAGACCCATGGAGGGAGCGGACAAAGTGAACCACCTGCAAGTAATGGAACCATTCAGTACTTGGCAGGTTTTGATTAGCTGTAAGATAAGCAAAGGACCTGAGTTCCAAGGTTCCAGGGTCAACCATGTCAGCAATCCGGTAAAGGCCAGCTTCAGACCACACTTTAGTCATGGCAGAAGTCAGGCTCTCTGGGAGAAGGGGGTTGTATAGTATGGAGACCATAGATGAGCGCGGGGACATCAGGGAGAATCTAGCACAACAGGTAGACCAGATAGATCTAGTAAACCGAATGGGGCCCAACAGGTACGAGGCAGGGGGGGGTGGGGGGAGCTGACCCACAGAAGCGCGTTAGGATGCATGGGTGCCAGCCATAGCTTCTCTATCTGCACCCATCTGGTGTATGCTGGCATAGCCGCCCAGAATGGGATATGGCGTAAGTGGGCCGCCCAGTAATAATGTAACAGATGTGGGACAGCCATACCCCCAGACCCCCTATCCGCCAGCATAACAGATCTAGGTATTCGGTGTCGTTTTGCTTTCCAGATAAACTGGAAGATAGCTTTCTGTAGGTTCCGTAATTCTCCCCGAGGTATCGCGACTGGGAGCGTCTCGAAAAAATACAGTAGCTTCGGGAGGAGAGTCATCTTGACCGCAGCAATTCTCCCCAAAAGGGAGATAGGCAAGGGTTGCCATTTGTCCAATAGGGCTCTTAGCTCACAAAACAACCGCGGGTAGTTTGCCGAGTAGAGGGTCGCATAGGAGGTGGATATATGGACTCCCAGGTAGCGGATAGAGGACTCCCGCCACTGGAAATCGTAATTACTGCGGAGGAGAAGGAGAAGGTCCCGTGGGATGTTAAGTGGGAGTGCCTCAGTCTTCGCGGGGTTCACCTTATACCCTGAGAGATCACCATAGGTCTCTAGCGAGCGCAGCAAGTTTGGAAGGGTAGTATGAGGGGAGGTGAGAGTGAGGAGTACATCGTCCGCAAAGAGAGATATCTTAAATGCCTTATCTTGGACCATGATGCCCTTGATATTAGGGTCTCGCCTAATCTTGGCCGCTAGCGGTTCAATGCAGAGGGCAAATATGATGGGTGACAGGGGGCAACCCTGCCTAGTGCCATTTCGAATAGGGAAGAAGGGCGAAGATGCATGGGGAAGCTTAATTGCTGCTGAGGGTAAGGAGTAAAGGGCCTGGATAGCTGTGAGAAACGGTTCCGTAAGCCCGAACGCCTTAAGCGTAGTATGCATAAACGACCAATTTATGCGGTCAAAAGCCTTTTCAGCGTCCAGGCTCAAGAGAAGGGCCGGGGTAGAATAATGATTGGCCACCTCCACCAAATCCACAGTCCTCCTGGTGTTGTCACCACCCTGACGACAGGGGATGAATCCCACCTGGTCCTTATGGACAAGCAGAGGGAGCCAAGCATTCAGTCTATTGGCTAAGAGTTTGGTGAAAAGTTTCAGGTCCGTGTTCAGCAAAGCAATCGGTCGGTAGTTAGCACAATCCTGCAAGTCCTTACCCGGTTTAGGGACCAATGTGAGTAGTGAAGAGAGCATAGTCGGGGGTATAGGGGAACCTGAAAGGAAGGAATTGAAGAGGGACAATAGATGAGCAGAGAGTTCACCCTGGAAAACCTTATAATAATTGTAAGTGAACCCATCTGGGCCTGGGGCTTTCCCATTTGGGAGGTCCCTCAGGACCCCTTCTAGTTCCTCCCTGGTGATGGGGGTGTTCAGGGAGGTTAGGGCCTCAGGAGGAAGGCGTGGGAGACAACAATCCTTTAAATAGTCTTCCAGTAGTGTTGAGTCATCCCCAGGGAGTAGTGCTCGTGGGGGGGGTAAGTCATACATCTTAGAGTAGTAAGAGTGGAACGCCAGCGCCACAGCATCAGGGTGATGTTGAAGAGTACCCGCGGGGTCACGGACAGAGTGTGGTGTGGAAGAGGCCCGATGATCCCTGAGGGTTCCTGCCAGGAGGGTATGAGATTTATTACCTCGTTCAAAAAACCGCTGACGGGTATAAAGGAGAAGTCGTTCCACATGGCGGGTCTCCAAATCACGGAGGTCCGCCCGGGCCAGGACCAAACGGCGAAGAACCCCCAGGGATGGATGCGCTGCCAAAGTCGTCGTAAGGGACCGAATACGGGCTTGGAGGAGCTGTTCCTGGGCCTGTCTGTCCCTTTTAAGCCTAGAAGCCAATGCGATACAGCATCCTCTCATGACCGCCTTATGGGCTTCCCAGAGAATGGCAAGAGAGTCTACCGAGCCTAAGTTGTCCCTAAAATAATCTATCAAGTGTGTGCGCAGGGTCTCGAGGGAGGTCGGCGAATTGAGCAGTGTTTCGTTAAGACGCCAATGACATTGGCGAGTAGGCACTGGAGTCGTAGATAAGGTAACCACGACTGGGGCATGATCAGACCAGGTGAGAGGGCCAATGTTCGTGTCCCTAAGCAAACGAAGAGCGGGAGCATTTCCAAAGAAGTAGTCAATGCGGGTGTGAGTGTTATGAGGGTGAGAAAAGAAGGTGTAGGAGTGCGCCGTAGGATTGTCCACTCGCCAAAGGTCATACAAAGAGTGGGCGCGGATCAGCCTGCGGAACTCCCTTGCAAGTTGGGCCAACCTATGGGGGGTTGGGCCCTGGGGTAACGCCAGACGATCCGCCCGTTCAGAGAAGATCATGTTAAAGTCTCCCCCCACCAGCCAAGCTGATGGTGGGAGAGCGCGCAGACGGGAGAATACCCGGCGCAAGAACGGGATCTGTGCTGAATTGGGGGCATAGACATTGCATAAAACAATCGGGGCACCATAAAGGAGCCCCTCCAAGATAACAAACCGGCCACCTGGGTCTATGTGGGAAGTCGTCACTGTAATTGGGCAGGATCGAGAAAGAAGGATAGCCACCCCAGCTCTGCGTCGATTGTGGAAGGCTGAAAAAGCTACGGGAAAATAATGCTTAGCGAAGGCAAAAGTACCAGCGCGGTCAAAATGAGTCTCCTGAAGAAACGCCACATCCGCTCGTAAGGAGCGGAGTTCTCTAAGGACATGGCGCCTTTTAATGTTGGAACCCAGGCCCTTGACATTAATTGTCACGCACCTAACCATTGGGACCCAGGATTGGAGGACAGTGGCGGATTGCAATAAGCTCACCCATCTCACATGACGCTGGCAAGTTTCCCTCGGAGAGGCAAAAGGGCAATCCACAAACAGGAACCCAAAGTCGAGGCAGGGTCTCTAGATCAGGGAGGGGAGGGGAAAGAGAGGGAGGGAGGGAGGCAAAAGACATCATAAATGACAAAGTAAAAATAAAAACAGTTAAACAATACTTTGTGGGCGAGGCTAAGTCACTCGCCTGGGGACCAATGAGGGCAGCCAGAGGTCCAATCAGGATCAATGGCCGCACAGTCCAAGTATCCCCTTAGGGGGGAGAGCGTGGACAGGAGGTCGGAGGGGAGGCGGTGGATCCCCAACCACCAGTAAAAAGAAGGAAGGAAGGGGAGTCACCGGAACCCCACCCCGCCCCACTCCGCTAAAACAATCCAATAATAAGCATAATAGATGAGACCCGTAGACCTAAAAAAGAAAAAAGAGAAGCAAACATAACATTAAGGCATGCAGATTCCAAAGCACCACCGAGAAAAGGGAGAACGTCTCAAGGGGGGGCAGCCTCCTCAGGGATCAGTCTCCAGCCGGGGCCTCCGAGTGGTCACCACCGCGGAGGATGCATGACGTCGTCTGGGCTCCAATCGTTGCCAAACCGGTGGTGGGGGAGGGGGTGGAGAGAATAGCTCCCAGTCTGTTAAATCCGGCAGGGGAACATCCAATAGGTCACAGAAGAGAGGCAAATCCGCAAAGGTGCGAAGCGTAGCGGAGCGACCATCCCTACGAGCAATGAGAGCAAACGGAAATCCCCACCGGTAAGGAATTTGGTGCTCCTGAAGAATCTGGAGGAGGGGTCGGAGATGGCGGCGTTTCTGGAGGGTGATTAGCGACAGATCCTGATAGAATTGTAGTGGAGCTCCCTGAAACTCGAAGTCTTTGAGTTTGCGCACTTTGCTCATTATAGCCTCTTTAAGGGTGAAGTCGTGGAGGCAGCAGATGACATCACGGGGTGTGGCGGAAGATCCTCTGGGTCGAAGGGCTCGATGTGCCCTATCAAACTTAATTTTGTGGGACGGGGGCTCCTGCAGTATAGTGTTGAAGACAGCCTCCAGCAGAACAGGCAGATCCTCTGATTGGTCAGCCTCTGGGAGTCCCTTGATGCGTATATTGTTGCGCCGGCCCCTGTTGTCAAGATCCTCCAAGTGGCGTTGCATGTCCCGTATAGCTGAACCCTGTTCAGTGGTAGTATCATGCAGTGAGGCAACATAGTCCCTGGTAGTGTCATGGTCATTCTCCAGCGTGTCCATTCGGTTAGCAATGGAGTGTAAATCAGTGCGGAGGGTAGCAATTTCAGATCGGAAGGATGCTGTGATTTCCGCAACCATACTTTTAAGGTCTTGTTTAGTAGTAAGTTGAGGAAGAAGGTCCGCCATGGATGATGGTGCTGAAGATGGGCCTGGAATGCAGCTCTGGGGGTACAGGACTGGAGGGGGGGAGCCATAATCCTTGGGAGTGTGGGGCGGAGGAGCCCCTACGCCAGCGCCTTCCACCGCGCCATCCCCCCCTGAGCTATGGAGGGGAGGGGCGATGGGGGAAGATAGTAGATGGGGGGCCACAGAGACCAGCTCTGTGGCCACAGGCTGCAACTCATCAGCGGTGTAGGAGGGAGCAGAGCCACTGACCTCAGAACTCCTTGAGAAGCTGGAAACATCCGGGGTCCTCTCATGCCGCTCTGCCAGGAGTGCTGGTGAAGCAGAATGTAGTTACTGGGACATCCCAGGGTGAGGAGACTGTGGGAGTACTCGTGCTGGGGAAACTCTGGGTTGCCCAGGCGCCGACAGGGATCTCTGTTGAAGCGGCGCTCCGCTGGCTGACAGGGGGAGCGCGGGAGGAGAGAAGCTGCGCTGCGACCCCTGTGCCTGGAGAGCGGAGGAAATCCAAGATGGCCGCCCCGCAGCAGCCTGGCCCGGTAGAGAAGGCCGCTGGGCCAGAAAGGCGTCCAGGGTGGCCCCCCCAGACCTCTCCACGGGCGCTGGGGTGCCCGGGGCCACCTTCCTCGGTAAGCGCTTGCCCATACTGCGCCTGCTGAGGGGTCCACGGGTCTCAGTAGCGAGCGGAGGAGCGGAGAAGGACCTGCGCGCGTGCTACTCCATGCGCGTCCAGGCCACGCCCCCCTGAACATGGATTTTAAGGTGTTGGGTGTGATATAGAACTGTGCTTGCCCTGGAATCCATTCTTGGGGTTCTTGCTTGGGGAACATTGTACCTCTTCTGCTTTAGTGTACTCATGGTGCAATATCGGAATCAGAAAGAAAGTTATACATATTTGTTGTTTGGATATTCTGAATTTTGTTATTATTTATTGTTTGTATTTGTTTTTTCTAGACATGAATTTGAGAAGAAAACACTGCATCAGACTTGTCACTCCCATGATATTATTATTTTTATTATATTATAATTTTTTTTTGTATCTTCTGTCACTTTAATAAAGTAAGTTTTGTTTGGCACATATGTTGGAACTTGGACAATTACCTTTTTATGTATTGGCACTATATGTTATATAATTAACCGTCCAATTAATTGTATATTTATTCAACTGTGGTGGATCATATATTTTGAAGACTATGCGCCTGTAAGCCTGGGGCCTAGGACTAGTGATTTTGTTCAACACCACAGTCTGGGCTCTCTGTCCAGGTTTTTGCTTATCCGTTATGATGGATTGAGTGATCCTGATCAGCCTGGCATAAGATGTTATTTTATAGTCTTTTATGTAAATAATGAAAGAGTTGCTTCATTTTCAAATTTAATTACGTCTCTCTTTGATGCATTCACCTAATAATGACTATGATATACCCTATTAGCGTCATATGTGGGCATTTTACTTTAATATCAAATATAGCCGCTTTAGTATTATTGTTTTATCCCCTTAGTACCAGCAGTTATTATATGCAAATATACAGTGCTTTTGCCGATTAATATACTGGTAGTAAAAGAATAAATTTCCCTTATCAAACATGGTGGCTTTTGCCTCAGATTTCCATACTAAGCATGCTCCGATCATCTATCTGGATGGAGCATGTGCGATGGTGACTGCTTTTTTTTAGTAATGGCGCATAGTGCTTAATATCATACTGCGCATGTACGGGTCCTAGTTCCGGCTAGGAACAACAGGAGTTACAGTTCTGGATCAGGTGTAAGTCGAATTGATTTTATGAATTTATTTGTTGCACTGGGCTATTCTTAATCATCAATTAAGTGTATCATCAATTTTTTTTTATGCATTACTGGATGAATAGATATTTATTATTGATGTCATCATGATAAATTGCATGGTCACTTTTTGTACAATTGATTTTGCACTTTAGCACTTTTTTATTATATATATAACACTGATATTGTTAATTGATTTGTAAGGATTTGTAAGTAACACTTGATATATATACTTGGCTGTATGCACTAGTACTTTGCTTGACAAAGTATAGAGCTGACACGTCCTATATGGAATAAAACCACGCTACTGATGTTTGAAACTATCCTGGGAGTGCTGCCTTTTCATTTTTACTGTTACAAAAGATTAGTTAGTTATATAAAAAATAATACATATATACAATATATATATATCAAATGTCAAGTGTCTAATGTAATAAATTGCTAAAAGCGTTTTGGAACATGGGCAAGATCCTTCTTCAGTAGCAGAAACGATAAAATGGCATCATATGGATACATTTCATTCCCTCCTCTCATACTTAACCCCTTCGTGTATTCTCACATACATGTATGTCAGGGAATACGGGTAGTTACCGCATCCCCACATAGATGTACGTGATGGTAAGTGACAGGGCCCAGAAGCAGAGCCCGTGTGATCACCACGGGAGCCCAGCTGTATCTGATAGCCAGTCTCCCGATGCAACAGCAGTGCAATTGCTATGGCAACCGGGGTCTAAGAAAGGCCCCTATGACTGCCATCATAGACTTTCTATTAGGACTTGCTAGAGGCATTTCTTAATAGAATGCCTGTTACAATTAAGTAACAGGCACAATACACTGCAATACAAATGTATTGTAGTGTATTGGACAGATGATTAAGTTCCCTGGTGGTAAAGTACCCTAGGGGGACTTGATAAAAAAGTAAAAATAAAATGAATAAAATATTTTTAAAAAAGTAAAAAAACACTAAAATAAAATAAACACAAACAAACCCCATTTTCCCCATTAAAATATTTTTTATGTTTTAAAAAATAAAAATGAAAAAAAAAGTACACATATTTGGTATTGCCACGTCCGTAACAACCTGACATATAATATTATTACAATATTTCACCCGCATAATGAATGGCATAAAAAATAAAAGTAAAAAATAATGCCAAAATCACCATTTTTCTTTATCCCTCTATCCAAAGAACAGAATACAAAGCGATCAATAAGTCGCTCAAATCCTAAAATGATACCAATGAAATCTTTATGTTATCTCGCAAAAATTAATCCATCGCACAACTCCATTGATAGAACAATAAAAAAGTTATGGCTTTCAAAATATAGCGACTCCAAAACTAATGCTTTTCTTAAAAAAAAAAGATTTTTGGTGTCATAATAGTAAGACATTAAAAAAACCTATACATATTTGGTATCAGTATAATTTTACTGGCCGGTAGAATAAATTGAGAATGTTATTTTTTACCATAGAAGGAACAGTGCAAAATTTATAGTGCAAAAATCAATGGCACAATTGCTGTTTTTCCCATTCTCTCCCAGAAAGAGTTAAAAAAATGTTAATTATTAAATGATTTGTGTTGTAAAAATGATGCTGTTAAAAAATTAAACTAATCCTGCAAAAAAGAAGCCCACATATGGCTATGTCAACATAAAAATAAAAAAGTTAAGGCTATTTCAATATGATGATAAATGAAAAATAATGCTGTGTCCTTAAGGCAAAAATAGGCTGTGTCCTTAAAGGTTTAAAGGGGAAGGTAAAAAAACAAACAAACATACTCACCTCTGGTGTCTCCAACCATGGTCTTGTCCTGCTACTCCAGGGTCTTGTTTTGGCAGAAGTCCCTGGTGTACATGACCCAATCAAGAAGGATAGAGGACATGACAGGTGACGTATGCGAGTGATATCCCAGTTCCTTTACTTAGGCCACTGAAGTCACCGATTGGCAGTCACATGCGGTGAGGACTTCCGCCAAAACAACACCCCTGAGCAGCAGGACTGGACCGTGGTGGGAGACACTGGAGCATCGGGGACAGGTATGTTTTTTTTTTTCACCTTCTCCAGCCTCTGTGCAAAACATGGGTTATCCTGGACAACCCCTTTAAATACCATCTCAATAATGAAAAGTCGGGTTGTCATAAAATACTGGACTGGCTTTGTTTCTCAAAAAAATATGGGGCACTTAATAATAATAATAATAATAATAATAATAATATCCTACCTCAGGGATGGAGGAAGTCCCAGGAAACTAGGGTGACGTTAGACTAACTGTGGGATTCCCCCCATCTGCCACAATCCCGTTAAACAACAATAAAATTCATCTGTCAATCAAATCATAAATCGCTAAGTCTGAATTAAGACTGTTTGGGGACCAAAGTATCAATTTCAGATTTTTTTTTTGGACTCTGCATGAAACATCTGTGATATATGATCCTTCCAATTCTTAACACTCTGGGGCAAAAAATTCTAATTTCATAGGGTCACTTTTTATTTGATATTTTATGTTTTGTATAGCCATTCCTAGAAGCGCAGCCTATATATTGTTTCCCATATGGGGACTGTATAAAAAAAAATACTCCTTTGCTTTCACATGTCAGGAACTCATTAAAAACATTACTAGTGGATGTATCCACTTTCTCAGGGAACCTGGGGTATTTGCCATTAGAACGGGATCTGCATCTATAGAACCCCTTAGTTGACAACCATGTCCCTCTGCTTTTTTAATTGTCAAAGCAATTTTTAATCCCTAAATTAGAGGCTTTCATGTATACAATTAGAGGTTTTTAGTAGATTACGTAAAACCTTATCGTTCTCCAAGAAATATCAGTATTTGGAGATAATACTTTGTATCTGCTTAAAGTGATTGTCAAACGGGAAGACCAGTTTTCTTTGATGTCACTCATTGTTTAATACTTTTTAAAGCCCCACAATTTTGCATATACTCAAAAAAATCACTTCTGTTTAGTAGTCTTGTTCTTTCTCCTTCACAGCAACCAATTACAGCGCAACTTTCATTTTCCAAGAGTCCTGTAAAGAAATAAAAACTGTGCTTATATTGGAGAGCATTGGCAACCAGTTTTCCTTTAGGCTGAGGCCCAAATTGCAAAAACGCAGCTTTTTTGTTGCAGATTTTGCTGCACTTTTTTGAGTCAAATCCAAGAATGGCTGAAAAAGGAATGGAAAATATATTTGAAGCTCTTATACTTCTACGTACTGCTCAATCCATTCTTGGCTTTGGCTCAAAAAACTGCAGCAAAATCTGCAACAAAAAACGCTGCAACGTAGGGCATTAGCCTTAGACACTTTAACACCTTAAAGGGGTTGTCCGGGATAAAATGATCTTGCTACACTAAGCTAAACATCTTCCCCCCACCTAACTTCTAATTTACTTACTTTACTAAAAATGTATATTTACCCAGAACGCCAGGCACATTTTCTGATTTTCCAGTGATGTTCCACCCCCCACCAGCCCATCATACTTACCTGTCTTCCTGTCTGGATCTTTTGGGCACGAAACATTACTTCCTTCAGGGGAGCTAGCTCCTCCTCTGCTCTGACGTACACCGGCCTCCCACGCCTGCACAATAGAGGCAGACAGAGGCAGGTGCTGGCAGACGTCAAGAGAAGAAGGAGCCAGCGGCACAGAAGAAAGTGATCTCCAGGACAGGAAGACAGGTAAGTATGATGGGGTAGGGGGTGGGCTGAGTTAGTTAGTTAGTTAGGAAGGGCTAGTAGTGGGCGGACTAGCTAGGGAAACAGGGAGGGGGTGTGAGGGAGTGAGAGAGGGAGGGTGAGGGAGTGAGAGGTGGATCTGAGTGAGGAGCAATACATTATGGTAGTTGTAGGATACAAGAACAGGAAGCTAGCCATGTAAACAAATGCAGATGATGCCAGGAACTCCCAGAAAAACCCAGAAATCACTCAAAACACTGCTAAAAGGTATTTGGGTGCACTTATTAACCCATTAAAAGTGCTAACAGACCATTTTTAAAAAAAGATTTTTTGCCCGGAAACCCCTTTAAAGGGGTATTCCCACTTACATAACCATTTTAAAATTTGTAGATAATTAAAAGTTAAACATTTTTGCAAATATAAGTAATTAAACATTTTGCAGAGCAACATATTGGCAGGGCAGGATATGCAAGAGTGTAGCCCTTCAGAGATCTGTAGTGGTACAGTGGGAACAGATTGCGTAGCCTACAGTCATCTTGGCTCAATCCAACTTGGAGGGAACTCTGCATTAAGAACCATTCTGTTTCTTACTTGAGAGCCCCTCTTATATGATTGCAACCTCTGCACCCCCTACATATATACCATTGTTTTTATGTTTAATCAGTTTTTATTGAGGTTTTTGCAAATAAGAACAAAAGGAAGCAAAGCCAAGACAAAGGCATCAAATAAGGCAGTAGGAGGCACGCAGGCCACCCAATCCTGGAGAAGTCACTGAGGAACAGCTAATGTAGAGGGCTGTCAACGCCCGCAACAGAGAAACCAGTAATGGGTGGCACAATAACAACATGAGGAAGTGCATCATTGGGGGGTGATGGCAGGGAACACTACAGACAGAAGGAAAAGTCCAGTTGTGGAGGGCCACCACAGTGCCACCCGCATACCAGAAGAAAAAGACAAATGCTGGAGGGAAAGGGGAACATGGGGAAGACACGGGTGAACAGAAACACATAAGACCACAAACAAGACCGGGATGGGATAGGGCACATTGAGGAGAAAGGGAAAGGGAAGGGGGAGAGAGGGATTGTATAGAAGGGGACAGCCAGACTCCTTATGGAAAGGGTAGCAAGGCGCCCCCAGTTTAGGCAAAGAAAGAAAAGAACTCTGAAGTCTCCTGGAACATCACCCACGGCCACCAGAGGGACTCAAATTTAGAAGGGTCAGGCGAGTCCTCAGCCACCAGGGCCTCCATTCTCTTAATAAGGAGAAGCTCCTGTAGGAACTCAACCAGGGTTGGTACAGCAGCACTGCGCCAATGCCTGGGAATGACTGTTCTGGCGACAGTGAGAAAATGTCGCAGGAGGTCTCTCTTAACAGCGGAGACGTTCCCCGATATGATGGAGAGAAGGGCTAGACGAGGTGAGGGTATAACAGATTTGCCACTCACTTTAGTGTACAACGCGAAAACAGCATCCCAGCAGGGTCTGAGGGCAGCGCATTCCCACCAGATGTGATACAGCGTACCTCTCTCGGAACCACAGCGCCAACACCAGTCGGATACATCAGGATAGATCCTGTGCAAGAGGTCAGGACAGCGGTACCAGCGGGTCAGTATTTTGTAATTCTTTTCCTGCGGACTGCAAGGCAGTGGGAGCTTATGCGTATACAGGAAGGATCTATCCCAATCGGTAGGGGAAAGACAAGTACTACTATTCCCAGGGGCTGGTATAGGAAGGGAGCCCAGGTGCAGTGTCCTTGAGGAGAATGCCATAGAGAACAGAGAGGACACGTGGGGTGGGGTCAGCGCGAGAAAGAGCAGATTCCAAGTCAGTCAAGGGGGATGAGAGCATGGGAAGTAAAGAGAACTTATGGAGGAAGGCAGTGAGCTGACCATATTCCAACCAAGATAACCGGAGATCGGGGTAGGAGGCGCGCAATTGTGTCAGGGAGGGGAGAGGTGTACTACCTGCAACTTGGTGCAAGCGAACGTCATCCCTACCTAGCAGCAAAGGAATTTGTCTGCAGAACAACCCGGGGGGAACATGGGATTGTTGAAGAGAGGGCTGAGGGGGCCCGGGACCCTGGTAATGTGACCGCCAACACACACTGCATCCCAGGTCCTTAGGAAATAGGATGACAGCACAGAATGCCTTCGGTGCAGGAGCAGAAGTGGGACGGGACCCAGGGCAGAGAGGGAAGGTGAGCTGAAAGCAGTTCGGCCTCTATAGAGACCCACTGCTTACACCACTGTTTTTAATGTCTATATTTCAGGTATATGGTTCTGTACATTCATCTATTTACTAAGGAAAAGGCTGCAGTTAAACAGGTTGTACAGGCTTTTTTTTATAATTAGGCCGGGGGAGGTGAAAAATAATTATAAAAACATACCTAATTAACAGCCTCTGTGGCCTAAGGAAGGAACCCAGGGACGTCACAGGTAGTGATGTCTCATGTCCTGTGCTGAGGCCGCTGACTGGCCGCAGTGATCATGTGCGGGGGAAATTTCCACCGGAAGAAAACAACAGAACTGCAGGACAGGACTGGGCTGCTGAATGGGACAAAGGATGTCACAGCCGGCAAGGAGTTCTGGCAAAAGAAGACAGCCAACCAGCAGGACCGGAACGCTCTGGGAGACATTGGAGCACTGGGGTCAGGTGAGTCTGCTTTTTTTTTTTTTTCACCTCACCCGACCTAATTTAAAAAAACATTTAGCCTGGACAACCTCCTTAAGGTCCTATTTATCACTAGGAACAGTGAGGTATCCATTTAATCTGGATTTAACATAAGAAAACACAAAGATGTCATATAATACTTCACTTTATGAAAAAATATTCTGTATTAAACACAGAACAGTAGAACTAGATCCTTTTTTCTCAACCAGTAGTATGGAAAACAGCATTGAGAAATTTTAGATTGATGCCAGTTTTAGGCATTGCTAATATTTACTGTACCTTTCTAAGGCTAAAGATTGTCTTGGTCATTAAAGAGTTTTCATGGAATATACATTGATGACCCATCATTAGGACCCTGGAATAGATTATCTTAATGATGATGACGTGCTCTCCATCTAGGAACAATAGTCTATACATGTGTTTGGCTGTGTCAGGCACAGATGCACATACATTTAAGTCACTATGACTGGATAAAGAAGAAGGGGCTGTATCATTCACTGGATAACCATAAATCCTTTGTACTGGTAATTTCTGTAGGTCCCCAGGTTGTACTCTAACTTATCACACTTTTACTTCTCTTTCCAGGTTTAGAAAATTCATGGCTGCTTTTTTCCAAAAACAGCACCAGATCCATCTGCAGGTTGTGTGTGTCCATTCACCAGACACAAACACAGACTTATGGACAGACGTGGAATTGTTTGTGGAAGAAGGAAGCCATGTTTTAACAAATTCTGAACAATTACTTTAAATTTACCACCATAAAAGTTTTTTCTCCAAAAATATCAATATCCCAAAACTAATATAAATGCAACCCAAAATAATTATGGAGAAACCCAAATTATAAATACAATGATTATTATTATTGTTTATTTATATAGCACCATTAATTCCATGGTGCTTTACATTTGAGGATTAACATACGGTACCCAAGATGTACCAACAGAAAATTCTAACAGTCACCAACTGGCACAGTGGGATAGAGGGCCCTGTCCGGAAGGGCTTACAATTTATGATATTTTTATGAAAAAAATACAATTACAATATATAGTTATTCATAATATCTTGGGCAAAGAATTTGGATATTTTAAATATTGTGATCTGGTGACTACATTGTATTACGGCTTGGGGGAATCCTTTTGTTTCCATAAGTTCCATAAATATATGTTATTATTATAATTGTGATTTTTCAATAAAATTACTTTAAATTTGCCTTATAAAAGGGCTGCTGTACACCTGCAATGTGGGGGAACCAACCTAAAACACTGTACATAACTAGGTAGTTGGATACTTATCTGGGCAACTTTGCTGGAGAGGCTTCTGACCTAATGACAATTTAGTAACACTGGGAAGACCAAGGCGATGGTGGTGGACTTCCATAAATGCGGATGCCCTCCTAAACCAGTGGACATCCAGGGGATGAGCATCGAGATTGTCAACACCTATAAGTACCTGGGTGTGCTCCTCAATAATAAGCTGGACTGGGCAGATCACCTGGATGTACTGTAAAGGAAGGGCCACAGCAGGCTCTACCTGCTTAGGAGGCTGAGAGCCTTTCGAGTCCAGGGGGCACTTCTTAGGGCCTTTTTCAACTCGGTAGTGGCATCAGCCATCTTCTTCGGAGTGGCCTGCTGGGGGAGAAGTATATCAGCAAGGGATAGAAATAAACTTGACAAGCTGGTTAGAAGGGCCAGCTCTGTCCTGGGGAGTCCACTGGACCCGGTGCAGGTAGTGGGTGACAGAAAGATACTGTCCGTGGTGAGCTCCATGCGGGAGAATAAGTCCCATCCCTTGCAGGAGACTGTGATAGCACTGGGCAGTACTATCAGTGACCGACTGCTTCACCCTAAGTGTGAGAAGGAGCGCTATCGGAAGTCTTTCCTCCCCACTGCGGTCAGGCTGTACAACCAACACCAATCTAAGCAGATTGCTCCATACAGAGAACTGAAATATATTTCTGTCTGAGAAATCCCCCCCCTTCCCGCTACTTCTTATCTGTCTGTCTACTATCAATGAAATGCCTCTACCTTGGAACATTCTTGTATATGTTGTGTTTGTATTGTTTATCTTTGCTGCAATAACACACTGAATTTCCCCATGGTGGGACTATTAAAGGATTATTATTATTATTATTATTATTGTGTTGTATTATACTATGTATGTTCCTAACTGAGTACTCACGTGTTGTTTTATTGCACTTTGTCTGATTGTGTATTACTTGCCATTGATACTTTATACTGTATATACAGTATCTTGCGAAAGTATTCGGCCCTCTTGAACTTTTCAATCTTTTGCCACATTTCAGGCTTCAAACATAAAGATATAAAATTAAAATTTTTTGGTGAAGAATCAACAACAAGTGGGACACAATTGTGAAGTGGAACGAAATTTATTGGTTATTTTAAACTTTTGTAAAATATAAAAAACTGAAAAGTGGGGCTTGCGATATTATTTGGCTCCTTTACTTTCAGTGCAGCAAACTCACTCCAGAAGTTCAGTGAGGATCTCTGAATGATCCAATGTTGTCCTAAATGACTGATGATGATAAATATAATCCACCTGTGTGTAATCAAGTCTCTGTACAAATGCACCTGCTCTGTGATAGTCTCAGGGTTCTGTTTAAAGCGCAGAGAGCATCATGAAGGCCAAGGAACATACCAGGCAGGTCCGTAATACTGTTGTGGAGAAGTTTAAAGCCGGATTTAGATACAAAAAGATTTGCCAAACTTTAAACATCCCAAGGAGCACTGTGCAAGCTATCATATTGAAATGGAAGGAGTATCAGACCACTGCAAATCTACCAAGACCCGGCCGTCCCTCTAAACTTTCATTTCAAACAAGGAGAAGACTGATCAGAGATGCAGCCAAGAGGCCCATGATCACTCTGGATGAACTGCAGAGATCTACAGCTGAGGTGGGAGAGTCTGTCCATAGGACAACAATCAGTCGTACACTGCACAAATCTGGCCTTTATGGAAGAAGAAAGCCATTTCTCAAAGATATCCATAAAAAGACTCGTTTAAAGTTTGCCACAAGCCACCTGGGAGACACACCAAAATGTGGAAGAAGGTGCTCTGGTCAGATGAAACCAAAATCGAACTTTTTAGCCACAATGCAAAACGATATGTTTGGTGTAAAAGCAACACAGCTCATCACCCTGAACACACTATCCCCATTGTCAAACATGGTGGTGGCAGCATCAGGGTTTGGGCCTGCTTTTCTTCAGCAGGGACAGGGAAGATGGTTAAAATTGACAGGAAGATGGATGGAGCCAAATACAGGATCATTCTGGAAGAAAACCTGTTGGAGTCTGCAAAAGACCTAAGACTGGGACGGAGATTTATCTTCCAACAAGACAATAATCCCAAACATAGAGCTAAATCTACAATGGAATGGTTCACAAATAAACGTATCCAGGTGTTAGAATGGCCAAGTCAAAGTCCAGACCTGAATCCAATCTAGAATCTGTGGAAAGATCTGAAAACTGCTGTTCACAAACACTCTCCATCCAACCTCACTGAGCTCGAGCTGTTTTCCAAGGAAGAATGGGCAAGAATTTCAGTCTCTCGATGTGCAAAACTGATAGAGACATACCCCAAGTGACTTGCAGCTGTAATCGCAGCAAAAGGTGGCGCTACAAAGTATTAACTTAAGGGGGCCGAATAATTTGGCACGCCCAATTTTCAGTTTTTTATTTTTTACAAAAGTTTAAAATAACCAATAAATTTCGTTCCACTTCACAATTGTGTCCCACTTGTTGATTCTTCACCAAAAAATTAAAATTTTATATCTTTATGTTTGAAGCCTGAAATGTGGCAAAAGGTTGAAAAGTTCAAGGGGACTGAATACTTTCGCAAGGCACTATATATATATATATATATATATATATATATATATATATACACACTACCGTTCAAAAGTTTAGGGTGACTTAGAAATTTCCTTATTTTTGAAAGAAAAGCACAGTTTTTTCAATGAAGATAACATTAAATGAATCAGAAATACACTCTATACATTGTTAATGTAGTAAATGACTATTCTAGCTGCAAACATCTGGTTTTTAATGCAATATCTGCATAGGTGTATAGAGGCCCATTTCCAGCAACCATCACTCCAGTGTTCTAATGATACATTGTGTTTGCTAACTTTGTAAGAAGGCTAATGGATGTTTAGAAAACCCTTGAAAACCTTTGTGCAAGTATGTTAGCACAGCTGAAAACAGTTTTGCTGGTTAGAGAAGCTATAAAACTGACCTTCCTTTGAGCTAGTTGAGAATCTGGAGCATTACATTTGTTGGTTCGATTAAACTCTCAAAATGGCCAGAAAAAGAGAACTTTCATGTGAAACTCGACAGTCTATTCTTGTTCTTAGAAATGAAGGCTATTCCATGCGAGAAATTGCCAAGAAACTGAAGATTTCCTACAACGGTGTGTACTACTCCCTTCAGAGGACAGCACAAACAGGCTCTAACCAGAGTAGAAAGAGAAGTGGGAGGCCCCGCTGCACAACTGAGCAACAAGACAAGTACATTAGAGGAATATTGGAAAAAAGTGTTATGGACAGACGAATCGAAGTTTGAGGTGTTTGGATCACACAGAAGAACATTTGTGAGACACAGAACAACTGAAAAGATGTTGGAAGTGTGACTGACGCCATCTGTCAAGCCTGGTGGAGGTAATGTGATGGTCTGGGGTTGTTTTGGTGCTGGTAAAGTGGGAGATTTGTACAAGGTAAAAGGGATTTTGAATAAGGAAGGCTATCACTCCATTTTGCCACGCCATGCCATACCCTGTGGACAGTGCTTGATTGGAGCCAATTTCATCCTACAACAGGACAATGACCCAAAGCACACCTCCAAATTATGCAAGAACTATTTAGGGAAGAAGCAGGCAGCTGGTATTCTATCTGTAATGGTTGGCCAGCGCAGTCACCAGATCTCAACCCCATTGAGCTGTTGTGGGAGCAGCTTGACCGTATGGTACGCAAAAAGTGCCCATCAAGCCAATCCAACTTGTGGGAGGGGCTTCTGAAAGCATGGGGTGAAATTTCTCCAGATTACCTCATATATATATATATATATATATATACAGATGCATCTCAATAAATTAGAATATCTTTTGAACGTTCATTAATTTCAGTAATTCTGTAATTCAATGCAGAAGAATAAGAAAAATAGTGTAGACGACTGTACTGTAGAGTCCTGTTCACATTTCTAACCAATGTTTTATTGCTGCAATGTGTCTAAAATGAAACATTGCAGCTTTGTATGTAGTTTTAATTAAAAATATGGTACTGTTTTCAGTATACAGCAACTGCAGACCTTTGTATCTCCATGGTTACAGACTACAAACAAACCCTGTGTACTCCTACAGTCATTTGTTATTCAGCCTTTTGCTCCCAATAAGCCCCACTGATGTGCCATTTAAGGATGTTTATTGTACAGGTGCATCTCAATAAATTAGAATATCTTTGAAACATTCATTCATTTCAGTAATTCAGTAATACAATTCATAATCAGAAGTCTTCCATTGTGTGCCCTACTGAACCAGACTGAGGGACCATTTAAAGGCTTAGGAAACCTTGGCAGGTGACACACTGAATTTACAATACTGAACTTTTTACAATATTCTAATTTTCTTAGATTTGGGTTTTCATTAGCTGTAATCCATAATCAACATTTACAGAAATAAAACACTTGAAATAGAACACTCTGTGTGTAAAGAATCTAGAAAATATAGGAGGTCACTTTTTTAATTTAATTACTGAAATAAATAAACGTTTCAAAGATATTCTAATTTATTGAGATGCACCTGTATATACCTGTATATATCAACGTGTCATCTCTCCTTAGGCAACTTTGGAGAAGCAGAAGGCCTGAGAATGCCCTGGCCACCCTACATGCATGAGGGCCTGCACACCACTTCATAACTCAGGTCCAGCGGTGTTATATATTGGCCATGTTGTAAAGTGCTGCCTTGATGCGTCATCAATGAACTGGTGCTTCCTATGTGTTCTAGTGAACTGTTGATCTAGTTTAGTCACTGCATCTTCCATGGGTCTCTCCCTGCCTGGCAAACCGCTTTTCCTTGATAGGAACCTCAAAGACCAAACTAAGCCGCACATTCTCAATATATTGCTAGTTGCTACTGTTGTTTGTAGAACCACTTGTAGTAGAAGGTTTCAACAATTGTGTTCTATGTGTTCCTGAGTAACTAAGTGACTGTGTGCCGATCATGTTAAAAAGACACTGAGGCATTTTTGCACTAGTGAAATACTACAATGCTGATTTTTGCTACTTCTATCTGAACTTGCTGCAGTAAACTATCAGTTCTAATTGTGACAGTGTGTCAGAGTATGTTTTCCTGGCTGATGTATTGTCCAACTACAATGCACACCATGAAAGCCACAGCTACATTGCCTGCTTTGGCATAGTTGGTTACACCCCAAAAGCTTGTAAATATAGTTTCTGTAATAAGAAAATAAAGGTATTATTCCAATAATACTTTTCTCTTTTTTGACAAAAAAGTTTTCAACATCACATATTTTTTTTCTGGCTAACATGGTACCATGCTATTTTTTTCGTGTACATTGAGGTATGATACACTGAGGTATGTACATTGAGGAATGACATTATTATAGTGCAGTTACAGTCTTGTTTAAGCCATGTTAAATATTGGATCTTGATGTAATACAGTGACTGCATTTTTGCTCTTGTACAGTGATGAGGAATGTGGTAGCACTACTGGAATATTGACACTAAAATCTAAGTACAGTTACATGGCTAAAACAATCACTAGTGACTTTCAAGGATTTCCAGCCATAAAATGCAGTGAATCACGCAGTCACCGCTTCAGGAATTTCCTCTCTGTCACAAGCTACAGTGACAGGGCGGGCCGTAAATAACATGCTGTGTCACAGGAAGTATATACAACCACTATTAACTTTTATCCCTACAGTCAGAAGGAAATTAGTTATACTGCTATCTAGTGGAGGCAGGCACTTCTTGTGTGCTCTAACCTGAGGCACATTATACTGATGGAGGTTAAGGGAATGCCAGGCAGAGCAGCGTTCACAAGTCATGGAACACAAAAATCACTTATTCATTCATATTACTGTGTTTTAAGGTCCTTGGGAACAATGTGCAACAAGTTTTAACTCATAGTGGGAATCTTCACTGGGCACATAATCCAATAGTGAAATGCTATAAACTGGAGTAGTAGAGTGTTTACACCCTAGAAGATAGGATTATCCTTAGCTCATGCCCCCCTGTTAAAATTCATAGTGGTAAATAACACATATATAAAATAAAACTTTATCCATATAAAAATTCTCTGTAATACATGATTTGCTGTATTTTTCACTATTCACAAAATGAATAACATGAACAATAAATGCCTAAATACCGTATAACATCAAGCAAAATCCAAGGTCAACCTGAGGAGTACCCATTGTGACAGTACACCCTCGGTCTGAGCGTAGCCATTCCCATACTACTTTTTTTTCACTATTCATTCATTATGTCTTTCAGTATTGGATTATGTATAGTACTTGAAAAAGACTCCTGCTTGGAGTCAAAACTAATTTGACATTAGCTAATATAAGATATATATATATATATATATATATATATATATATATACAGTATACAGTATATATATATATATATATATATATATTTATATTTAAAACTTAAAAATATGTAGTCTATGCACAGTCCCATTCCTAAGGTCCCTAAAAAGCACTCATCCAGTTGATTCTGTGTACTGCTAAATCCTTTGTGGTAAATATATGTCCCAACTCTCCTACCTAACAGAGCAATGGCTCTTGTTTCTTTTGTTTCCATCAGTACTACCACAAGAATCCCATGTGACAATGCTGTGAGATATTGTAGACAATAATATCCTGTGATATTCTAGTGGGCTGGTCTGACACTGATCACTACTATATCCTAGCTGGTATCTAGTGATGGGTTTAGCAGTGCAAGTCCCCCTTGAGCCCGATTATTTGCCCAGTAGACAGATTACGAATGTGCTTGGAATGGGCTTGATGCTGGATTAGGGGATTTATTTTAGAGTCTTACTGTAGTGAATCTTGTTTACCTACTGTATTTTTTTACAGGTAAACTTTCAATAATACAAAAAGTTTTATTTAAGTGAGTCAACCCAAAGTTGACAGTCTACCATGAAAAATGGGTACTCCTTTATGGATGGTGCTGTATTCTTTGCTGAATACAGGCTAGTTCTCAAATTCAGTTTCCAGTGTGTACTTGAGAATCCAAAAGAAAGTCTCTGATGGAATCTGATCATCGCCATTACTCAGAGCCATAGCCTAAGTATTCCTTCACTTGTGGCAAAGACTTAGTTTGCTGCCCTAAATCTGAATCTTAATACTCCAGCTAAGGCAAAGGGTCTTGTTGGTGCCTTGCCCACAGAAGGCACTACCTACCAGAGCTCCCCTCTAGTTACACCCCTGCATTAATATGTTTTCATGTCACATTGATGGCTTTAGGTTTGTAATTGTTGAAATTTTACATGTAGAGGAAGGATATCAAGTTTTTGGAACAACAAGTGGGTGTAATTAAAGAAGCAGTGTGAAAAGGACTCCAGTTTCACTAGTACATTGTGTGAATTGCAGTGATATGTAGATGAAACTGGTTAGCAGTAGTATGTCTATAGGGACTTTCCAGAGATAGTCGTTTATTACATGCCAGTCAGACACTTAATAACGGCCACATTGGTGGGAGTCCCCCTAGGATATTCTTATTAAACAGGTTCTGACCTCTGTATTGAAAGAAATGGGATTTTCCTGAATCCTATAAGTACCTTAACTCATAGCTTTCTGTAACTTTTTTAAGTATGAGTCTGGGCAGTTCTTCATAAAATCTATAGTTGTGTCATATTTAATTTTTATTTAGAGTTGCCACCCAGAAGTTGTCTAAACCTTGAAGTAGTTCATTGTTTCCAAGTGCCTTGATTCCCAGTTTCGAACTCCTGAACTATTTGCTGTCTCATCTCTTGGATTTTTTTCCCAGTGTCCTTCATGTTGCAATCATGGTCTTGCAACTCAAGATCTGCTTATATTAGAGGCTATAAAGATGAATGCCAAGCTGAGAATGCCCCTTTTTTACATTGATAACAAATATCAATTCTAAGAATGCATACTGTAAATTGTTATTGAACATTTGATTCATATTTATGTGTATGTTCTTTTTATTACATATTATATATTGATTAGTAGATCTATGGTAATATATTGTCATCTATCTATTGTATCTGTAAAGGTGTTGTATAAGATTAGAAAAACTTTCTTCGAGAAATAGCAACCCTCTTATGCCTGTTTTTTTTTGTTTGGTAGATCAGCTCCATTCACATACCAGATCAATCCTATGGATAAGAGTGTTGCAGAACTCAAGCTTTTACAATCTTATACAATCCCTTTTAGTCTTATCTTGGATCCACAACTTGCCATTGATAGATTTCATGCTTGTTTTTGTCAAGAAGCACATGAATTTATTGCTAGTCAACTATGTGGCCATTAAGGCTAGGTTCACACATGCGCCCAGTCTCTGCTTGGGGTTTCCGTCCCCGAATCCGCTTAAAAAATGCGGAGAGAAAAGTCCTGCAACAGGACTTTTTCAGGCGGAAACCTGGCAGAAACCTGGGGGACCCCATTATATTCTATGGGTTCCGCCGTTTAAACAGATTAGGTTTCCGTTCGTGGGGTCCCAAAGTGGACCCCACGAACAGAAACCCGAACACAGGTTTGAACCTAGCATATTATGTTCTAAATATCTGTGCTGATTCCACTTAAATATGGCTATAACTCAAAGCTGTATTTTGATCTCTGGGTAGCGTATTTCTCTCTTAGTTCCATTTATTCATAATGTGCACAGCCTACTCATAGGTATATTGCCAATAGTGGCCGGACTGGAACAATACAGCTTTGTATCCATCCCAGCAGGGCTCCATTGTATTCCTACACAGCCCTGAGTGATCAAACAAACATGCATTGGTCAGCCTGAACTGGTAGATCAGATATGGCTGATAACATTGTATCATTTCACTTGGTCTCAGCTCAATACAAAGAATCTGGACTTGAGTGCGTTAGTCAATCAGACTTGCTGTCGCCGGTGACCTCATTCTGGGAGGTGGCATAAAGGGTATAAAGGATGAGTTAAGAGGTCAGTGGGAGGAGATCGTGCTGGGACTACAAGAGAACACTATGAGGAGATTACAGACAGACTTCCACTGAGAGAGACTATTGGGATGTACTGTGAGGAGCATGCAGGCTGAGATGCTGGAGTTAATGCCGCTACCTCCACTGGTTATTCACACATGACAGAGCATGTGTGAATGTTGGATTATAGAGCCACATCAAGGAGATGCGTGGTAAAGTAATTATTTCACTTTTATGCCCTTTTATTTTATTGCACTGTATCTTGTAACTAGTAACTGTTAATTCTTGTATATATCTGCATATCTGTTCTGAACTGCATGTGTTAGATGTTAATACCGACCCATTTATGGGTTAATAAATATATAAAATTTAGAAAGCTTGTCTTGTATTTATCTTGTGAACCCGGCACTCACTGGCGGTGAGTGTGGTTTTTTATGAAAGAAGACTCAGGTGTGGGCCAACGCGGTGATGGCGCACTGAGGATCTTTCACAATATTCATATATTTCTACTTCCTTATAACTAAATTAACACTGTAGAAAAATTGTCATTGACCACACATCCGCATGTTATACAACTATCACTACTAAACAAACTTGAAAAAAGAACATGAGCTCTTGAGCTCACATGATATGTTACTGCATGGTGGCTGTTGCTGTGGTGTGTTGCTTGTGAGGTAGTGTGGTCAAGGGAACAAGGGTGCTGTAAAGCTGTTGGGTCTCTTCTTCTGTAAGTGCTGCATGGCAGAGGTCGCTATGCAGTGCCACATCCAATAGAGCAGGGACCCACTAAATAGAGTTGCCACGAAGTGGCTAGTGAACAATTTGACCAAATGTACTAAGAACCTATTCTTTTTTCAAATTTCGCTTAGTGGTGACAGATTATTGTATAACATGTGGATGTGTGGTCCATGTTTTTTTTTTACAATGTTGGCTAAAACTAAATTCACTATCTTTATAAGTTGGATATATTGATTATATTATAATGGTAATTTGTCTGCCAAAGAAAAAGTAGAACAAGGCTAAAGCTGAACCTACATTTCAGCCAACAGTTATTCCTCCTGACACCTATAAGATGCTGCCTCAGCCAAGACTGCATATTCACCATAATGTGCGGAGGGGGATGAG
Organism: Leptodactylus fallax; assembly: GCA_947044405.1. Taxonomy (NCBI): domain Eukaryota; kingdom Metazoa; phylum Chordata; class Amphibia; order Anura; family Leptodactylidae; genus Leptodactylus; species Leptodactylus fallax. Next base: position 5,144,395 of record CAMRHE010000088.1, read on the forward strand.
CTTTTGCTTGGGAAGAGTCAAGTGACCACCACACACATTAGAAAATCACCTCTTTCAGCTGCTTTTCCTTCAATTGACATTTTAAAAGGAATCTGTCACTCAATTTCCCTTAAATTATATAATTCACATACACACAAGAGACACAGATTACAGCAATGTATTTATTATCTTGGAACTCACTTGTTCTGCCATGCAGTAAGCACACATGCTCTTCATTCCCCGAACTCCAAAGCACTGACAAACACTACAGCGTCATCTAAATGCTTCATTGGTATACAGAGCATGGACCGTTTGTGGGCAAACTGTAGTGGAATGAAGGTGAGTTCAGAGATAGTAATTGCATCTCACATATTAAGAGCCTTAAAGAGGATCTGTCTCCAAGTGCAAGATGCTAAATGCCATACATACATCATTTGGTTCGTGCTGTGTCCTTGATCAATTTGGTGTTTTTCTTTTTAAAATCCATCCAAACGTTCAAAAGATACAACCCCAGGAAGATTATGTATAAACTAGCTCTGATTCTCCAAGTGGGGGGTAACTTTATGTTTTTCTATAGGAAAATAAAAGGTTCCCGCCTGCATGGAGAATCAGAGCTAGTTTACATGTAATATTCCAGGGGCCGTATCCCGCTGAACAAAGTTGCCATGTCCACGCTGTAAAAACAAGATGCAAAAATGATACAATTGTAGTTTTTTCACGAACCCCCAAAAACATTAATAAAAGCTAATCAAAAGATTATATGTACCCCAAAATTGTGCCAACATTATAGCTATGTTGACAGAAAAAAGTTATGAATTTTGGAAGATGACCATGGGAAATATGAAAAAAGTCGCCATGCATCAATGCCACTTTGCGTCATTAAAGGGTTATAAAGAAAATAGCATTTTCCCATTTTTATTTGCAAAATGTCAAATATTTGTGTAAATACTTTGCAAATCCATTACATTGATTGAGTAGATTATTTTATTACATCAGTGCAGGTCAGTACTCTTCCATATTGTCCTATTTGATGCTGCTGAAACTTTTGAGTGAGAGAGATTTAGATAAAGAGATTCCCCTCTAATTTCTGTATGTTGTCTATGGCAGACAGCTCCCTCCACAGGTTCAAGAAGAACTGAAAACAAGAGTTTGAGTATGCAGTGGGGAAAACTGTTAAAAAATATAAAATATGTCATATATGCCAGAAATAGTGTTCCCTTACATCCTACCAGCAGCACAATATGGGGTATTTCTGCTCCTGTGTGCTGTTAGGACAGGCGGAATTTTTAATTTACATAAATAATTAATTAACTAATACACCCTTTATAAGAGGACAAAGGAGACCTCTCCCCCCTGGTTTTTTCTGTCCTGTGTAGTAGGGCAGGTGGAGGGAGGTCTTTTTTGTACTCCCATCTTTATTTTTTGTGTGTCATTTTTTCCCTTTTTAGCTACTTACCTATGTTTGTAGCCTTTTCTTCTTTTTTCTTTCTTGCTTTTTTTCTTTTTCTTTTCTGGAAGAAAGAATACATACTATATTGTTGAAATGATTTTGGAGACTCTTTTGATCCCCTATGCTGTTTTTTTTTTTACCTTCGGGAGTCTTCTTTCCTCCCAAGGTCTCTTCTTCCTCTGTTTGCTCCGGCTGCACTTCAACTTTGTTTTAGTTCTGGAGTTTCTGGCCGGCATAAGTTACCCGGCGCTCCTCAGTGATGTCCTACAAGCGCATTTTGCACTTTGGTGGAAGAAACCCCCTTTTTCTCCTGCCTCCGGTTTTTCTTAAGTTCATTAGCACCTATATTAGATGCATAGGATAAAAAGGTGGGGGGAACTTTATAGTTAACTGGTTAACTGGCAGTTGTTTACTCTTCCCCCTCCCTATTTGAATCCACACTTTAAAGACAATAAGTTGGGGGAATAGGGGAAAGTCTCTACAGCTCTACAGTTATACTGTAATCCTTTTGCGCTGTGGCTATTAGTTTACGCTATATCTATCTACCTATCTATCTATCTATCTATATTTTGCTATATATAGATCCTTACTATCTTCAAGGTAGTATCTACCTTTGGTTTTTTTCATCTCAAAATTACTCCTTTTTATAATAGCTGGCCATGACCTCCACTAAGAGAGTGGGAGGCCTTCTCATCTGAAGAGCCTTATAGTTCTTTCTTTTCAGATAGAATCCAGCTAAGATTCCTGCCTGGATTCAATATTAAGGTGCCCTCCCAGGCTATTAATGAGGTAGTGTCTTTCCCGCATTTTTTTCCATCTCCCTCTTCTGAAGAAGTGAGGAAACTCCATTCTCTGGATTTGGTGAGATGTCTACAGATCTATCTCCAGCGTACAAGACCTTTCAGGAAGTCCGAAAGGGGTTCAAGGCTTCAAAGCCTTTTTTGTCCAGATGGACAAAAGAAGCCATAAATAATAGCTTTCTCTTCTCAGGGGTTAACTCCTCCTGAGTTTGTTAAAGCTCATTCAACCAGAGCTGTCTCTGCTTCCTGGCCAGAAAATCATTCTGTTCCCCTTGAACAGATCTGTGCAGCCCCCCTCTTGGGGCTCCCAATTAACCTTCATCAAACATTATAGGTTAGACGTACATAGCTCAGAGGCCACGGCCTTCAGGCATTCAGTATTGAGCACTGCTTACTACATCCCCATATTGTGCTGCTGGTAGGACGTAAGGGAATTGTTAATTATGTTGTTAATCTGTTTTCCCTTAGTCCTAACAGCGGCACAAGCATCCCCCCTTAAGATATTATTTGTTCTTTTTTATAATTAACACAGTAGGTGGAGGTCTCCATTGTCCTCTTATAGAGCGGATATTATTTAATTAATTGATTATGCAAATTAAAAATTCCATCTGTCCTACCAGCACGCAGGGGCACAAAAACCCCATATTGTGATACTCTTAGAACTAAGGGAAAACAGATTAACAACATAATCAATGATTATTCCTCATTTACACACACTATATTATGCACTTGTTTGTAAACTCTGCTGCTGTTATCTGTCATAAAATGAGAGCAATGGACTTAAATGGCGCTGGAATGACACGTGCAGATGAAGTCCCCTTTACCTGCATTCATTACAGTGTAAAATACATGATGGAAGCTTTCTTCTTTCATGTTTATTTGCTTTTCAAATGGAAAAAAGCATTCTCAAATTAGTCTTGTGTTTTTCCTTGACAGTGTTGTGCACTTCAGAGTCTACCTCACTCATTCACTAACACCTAGTCTCCTAGCCATCTGTTCACTCTCAGCTTACAGACTCTGGTGTGGCACATCACCCCTTAGTGAGGGAACGTACGCCACATTACTGGTGGATACACCCCCTGAAAGGCAGATTTTTCAATATCTAAGAAAGACTCTGACTTCTACTGTTGCCCAATCCCTTGACCTTGGGGTAGCACAAATTAATAACTAGTGCCACACTAATGTTTCACTGGGACACTGAATTTACATGAATGGAGAGATGGCACAGGGATGTACACTCAGATATTAGCGGTTGCAAACAGGAATCAGATGACCACCATTCTTGAGATAGCTGCGGGACCCACATTGTATTTTACATTAGTCTGTATTTACATTGGTGTTTTACGTATGTTTAATGTGCTATTGCGCCTTTAACAGAGCAGACCATTGGAGATGATAGTTGAGCACTTGGTACGACCCTGACTTGGGAGTAGGGAAGAGAGGAGAGAGAGCTGGTCATCTCTTTCCTCAATGAGGAAGAAGTAGTGTGGCGACTGTGCCAGACCCCTGATTAAGCTGGTATAAGCTCAGGGACAGTCTTGGTGTTGCCCCTGCTCATTTTGCAAGGATTGTATGATAGAAATTATTGTTATTTATTTTGCTTACTTATGTAGTGCTATAATATTCCACAATGCTTTACAGAAATTTAGAGTCACTGTCCCATATAGGGTTCACAGTCTAAATTTCCTATCAGTATGTCTTTGGAGTATGGAAGGAAACCGGAGTACCCGGAGGAAATCCATGCAAACACGTGGATAACATAAAAAACTCCTTGCAGATATTATCCTTGACTGGATTTATGCCTAGGACTCCAGCACTGCAAGGCAAAAACACTAACCACTGAGCCAACATGCTGTATGTTAGGCTAAAGTATATGATCCTCATAGTTACGACTCTTCCAGTAGACTCAGGTCAGATAGGGCAACTCTTTTTTTGGATCTGAGCCCCGAAGCCAGGTCCTAGCAGACATTTTGTAGTTTTGGTGGATTCAGCACCCTGTTTAAGAGTAAGACTGCCCAGGAAGGAGACACAGACTGCAACCTAGGAAGTGCCATCTTAAAGCTCAGCTCTACATCCATTGAGAAACTCCTAAGACCATACCTCCATTACCTGTAAGCTGTTTGATTACCCCTTGTCCTTTAGTAAAGACTGTGACTTACCTTGCTTTGCACAACCCCCTCTCTTGAGTCTTATTCCTGAATTTACCATCATAGGCACTCCAACCACCATCAGGCTCAGGAAAGTTTACTACTACTAGGCCATTCCCCAGGGAAACAATATTACCAGCATAAGACCCATTAGGCCCCACATTATGCAAACACAGCTTTTTTGTTGCAGTTTTTGGAGCCAAAGTCAGGAGTGGCTTGAGCAGAAGGTAGAAGTATAAGTACTTCCCAATATATTTCCCATTCCTTTTGTAGCCATTTTTGGCTTTGGCTCAACAAATCAAAATCTGCAACAAAAAAGCTTTGTTTCTGCAACTTGGAGCCTCAGCCTTAAGGTTTCTTCAGCAATTGAGATCCTTGCCACCAGTGACTACTACTCCAAACTTCCTGACCTTCCTCCCAACAGGATGCCGCACATCTATTGCACATTTATGTGGATATTCCATAAACTTATCAGATATGGAAACCATGTTAGATATATGAGCAGAACATTTTCCTGTTTGCGAGACTAGGAAATGTGAATTGGGCAGATTGCTGTTGTTTGGTTAAAGTACCATGGAATAATGGAAAAAAATATTGACCCACATTTAGTAATGGTTAGACAGGATAAACTTAGGCAGTTTGATAGTGTACCAGACTTATCATAGTGGCTGATGCAGATAAATCTGGTGCGTACACTAGAATCACACTAGTGCCGGACTATCTGGGTGCCTGAACGAATGAGAGCCAGACCGCTAGCAGTTACATATGGAGACAGGCGGACCCCATTGACTATAATGTCCATGCAGGACTTTCTATTCTGCGAATTATCAGCGGTCTCTGCAACGGAGTCTGCAACAGAGACTCTGACACAGATGTGAACCCAGCCTTTTATTACATTGTCACAATTTGGTGCTGACGAAGATGCAATAAGCAGTGATATATACGTGGTGAGACCCTTCTTTAATTATCAGCATATTTTGCCTTGTTCACTCACATTTTTTAACTGATCAATATTCATTTGTTCTTGTTACAGCGTTCTTATCTCTTGTGTCTGTATTACTTTTTTATTTCCTATATACTGTATAGGTCTAAGTACAGCACTGGCATATTTTCTGTAATGAGTCTTAACTGTGAAGTTCACACTGTGAGAACAGCTGATCTCTTGTCTCATACAGAAAGATAGCTTCTTCTTTTTGCTGGTCTTCCCAAAACAGCTGTAATGTTATCTTAAGCAGACTTTAATAGACTCACACATATCCTTGTAGTAGGATAACTTAGATTAACATTCTTGGACTTTCTTATTTTGGCTGTCTGACAATTTCATCCAGAGTACCAGACATTTGGAAATATTTACAATGGTCATTGTAAAAAATAAACTGATATGTACCATTTAAAGAATCAGTACAGATTACTAGATAGCATCTATCTATCTATCTATCTATCTATCTATCTATCTATCTATCTCATATATATCTACACTCATTGGCAAAAAATAATGCACCAAGAAGGAATTGTTGGAATCAAATGAGACTTTATATGTGTGAACGTAGTATGATGTATGTAAGAAATTACAATATTAGAGAGTAAAGATATGTTTAGCGGGATAAACTGTAGAATTGAATGGAGTCTCTTGTCCTGTTGGGCTATCTCTAGCCTGGATACAAGATGGGAAATAATTGTGCATGGAGGCATACAAGTTCCATGTGGTATCTTGTGACACATCTGTCCATAGATGCTGCAGTTGGGTCAGTAGATCTTGCACACTTGTATGTTGCTGAAGCTGGCATCCAAGATGGCTCATAAATGCACGACTGATGATGAATCTGCAAACTGTGGAGGCCAAGGAAGTGTTGCAATCTGGTGGAGACATTCCTGGGAAAACCTCACTGTTTGTGGATGAGCAATATCCTGCTGAAAATGCCAGTTGGTCTGCACATGTAGCTGAGCTGTTAGGGTATGTTGACACAGTGGAATTTCACGTTGGTTTTGTGGCAGATTCCTCCTCAAAATCAGCACCATATTCCACAATCAATCTGCCCCAATTCATCAGGTGAAAACCATGAAAGACGTTCACTTCAAATTTCTGTTCACTGTGTGACTGTACTCTTAGTGACCCTTGTATCACTATTGGGGTTGATACCCCTAGGGGTGAAAGATGATAACAGTCCAGTCTGTAGCACTCCAGGTTTCTTGTTAATGACACCACTGAACAAAGGTGACAGTGGCAGGTAGAGATGGGTGAACTACCCCATAGTATAATAGGTAGAAGCCCAGGGGAGGTGTAAAAAAAAAAAATTATACTCACCTTTCCTCACCTCTTTTGGCCTCTTCACAGTGTCCGCTGCTCTCCTGGTGACGTCATGCTCCTTGAGTCACTGCTGAGCCCTGTGATTGACGCTCGTTGTGCCCATGTGACCGCTGAAGCCCAGTCACAGGTCTGAGCAGTGACCCCAGGTGCATAATGTCACCGAGAAAACCGGCAGAGATGCTGCTCTGTCTATCTCTTGCCATTGTTTCCTGTACTCCTTTCCTCTGAGAATTATGAGCAAGAGATAAGGAAAATGCAGCTCAACATAACTGTGAAGATGTAGACCATTATTAGAACCCATAATGGTACCATCTGCAATTTTAAGAAAATTACATTGGAAAATGACAGTGGGACAGATATACTAATCCTGTTTGACATAGCATAAATTTAGATAATACAGTCTAAAATGTGTAAAATTTTCACAATGGTTTATTCTGTATAATAAATTTGGCACATCTATAGACCTATTGGATGGCTTAAACTAAGCCAACATTTTTTTGTGGTTTAGTTGCAAGTTGTCACATTTCAAACCATCTTCTTCTTTGCCGATTAATATCCCTCTCCCTGTAATTCACACTCCCTTGTTGAGTGAGGTGCAAATATTATCTGATCCACATATTAAACTTTATGCTATGACATGCATTCAGTTTCATAGCAAAAAGAGAATTCTGGTGCACTTTGCTTTGCTCTCCCTCGGAAACCTAACTTTCTATTAACTACAGGCAAAGTGTAAGTATTTGGTGTAGGTGATATAATTTGTATGCGGCACTCAGGTTTTTCAGTCCTTTGGTGGGTGCTTCAATAGGGTCCCAACCCCAATATAGAGAGTAAAGAATTCAAGCACTCCTCTAGTTGAGTTGAAGATGTGTTTTAATAATATTTTCTTTCATTCAAGGTAAATCCATGCAGAGAAGTAAAGGTTTTCAGCAATGATGCCTTCATCAGACTAAAAGATGCACGGAGAGATCAATGCAGACTTACCTATAGTACAAAATGAAAACAATTGTATGACAGAATACGATTAGTAGAAGTCCAGTCATACAATTGTTTTCATTTTGTACCATAGATGAGTCTACATTGATCTCTCCTGAGCATCTTAGATTGTTTATTTCCTTTTTGATGCATTAATATGAGTATTTAATACTAATTACATTCTGAGATTGTCTGCCGAGCTTTTGATGCACTGATATGATAAATTTAGTACTAATGACATCTTGAGTCTCTAAGAAAACAATAGGCAGGCAAGTTAATTATGAATAGACAATATGCATATTAGAGATGTATTTATTACATTCATTTATTTCTTACGACTTGTATCTACTATATAAATATATGTAGACACGTATATTCACCTACATATGTGTATCAAAATATATTGAGTACTACTGACTGTTGTTTTGTTTATCTGTTTGATATACTATATTTATATAATATTATGGATCACGATCTGCAGAGTCTGAAGAAGGCATCATTGCCGAAAACCTTTACTGCTCTGTACGGATTTACCTTGAATGAAAGAAAATATTATTAAAACACTTCTTCAACTCAACCAGAGGAGTGCTTGAATTCATTACTCTCTATTTGGTGTAGGTGTTATTCAAGAAAATCTAAATATGTGACAGGGCAGAATCAATATATAATGTGTGCTTAGAACTACACCCAAACTTTTTCAACAGGTTTGAAGATCTCACATTTATGACTTCATTCTCTTCTTTTCTCTGAGACGTTGATATACGATTGGATATAGATAGGGATTAGAAAAGGATTTATGAAGTCATTAGTGATGCAGATGAAACATCTACCAATATATATTAACCCAAATGAAAAGACGGCAAAGTTTTAGAGTTTTTCTATCAGTACTGAAAATCAGGAAAATGTCACAGCAATCCTGAAAAAAAAAGGTCTCATAAACAAACTATAAAACTTTACAATCATATAAATCAATTACATGACTAAGTCCTGAACATTTCCCCTGAAGTAAAAGAAGTCCTGATGAGCTGACCTAGTTGGAATTTCTGAGAAAAGACGTATTCTGCTATATTGGGACTGGTGTAATAAAAGAAGTTATTGACAAGCAGTACAAAGATTACGTAGAACATTCAGCCTCAAAGGGGTTTTGGCACAAAAAGTCGGATCCTTAGGATAGATCATCAATATGAAAATGGGTGGGGATTTGACACCCAGCACAGATCCACTGTCACAGATGCCAGAACCACATGGTGGATCAAGCAGATGCCTTTGTCCAGTCTGTAGTGGCCATACCAGATTACTGCAGCACAGCTCCCATTCTAGTGAAGGTGACAGCACTAGGAGCCTGCAGGGCTTTTTAAACGTATTGTGACAGTTTGGGGGAATTAAACTCAAAATGGCGGCTTTTCCTGGTCCGGACAGCGGTGGTTCATGGTACTGGGCGCCGGAAAGATAGCTTTCAGACGGTCCAAGTGTAAAATAAAAATGGCTTTATTCAGCTTAACTGCCACATAACAAAACAACAAAAAAAACCTATGCCACAGTTAGGGCACTCACTGACTCCTTGAGTCCCTAACTAGTCTCTGGGGCAATAAGAGCCTGACTTAGTCTTTGTAAGTCCTCTCTGGATCCAAGCCCTCTGGGACAGACTGCCTCTCTGCCCTAGGCTGGTCCACCATTTCCCCTGCTCCAAGCAGGTTTCTCCAGCCTTCTGGAGATACACGCCTCACCCAAAGGTGTGGCTGAGGGCCTTTTCAGGGCTGGCCTGGGTCGCTCCCTAGCGCCCTCTAGGTTCATACTCTCACATACCCTCCCCCTCAGCTCACTACCCATGGGGTGAGCTACAATGGGACAAGACATATGTCGCCGTCCCTCTTCAATCCTATACAATTGTCCCATGTCTCTCCAGATGTCCCCATCTGGCGGTCTCCCTCTTCCAAATACCGCTCTGTCGAGTTCTCAGTTCTCTCCTCCCTTTAAATGCCACGCCAAGATCCTGGCCATTCCGTGCAAAGGCAAGTTCCGCTTCATCACCTTCACAACTCGCCATACAGCGGATCACATCATCTTCATCACATCTCTCGCCACAGTCTTCAGCCATCCCATTGCATGACCTTGATTCATCTAGTGAATAACCACAAGAATCTTCATCTTCTCCTATCACGAATCCACAGGAGCCCAGATACCAACTAACACGTATTACATGCACATCAATGTCTTTAGAGTATAAATATTTCACGGGTACTTTTTCTGTAACCTTCATCTCAAGGCAAATCTTGCCATCATCATCACGGCTTAGAAGTTTAGGAGACATCGGCTGCTTGCTCTCCTCTTTGTTTGAGATACACAAGCTCTGTACTGCAATATCTTCTCCTTCTGCACAAGGGCCATACAGTACCCCCTCACAAAATAGCTCACGCTGAACTGCATTTTCTGGTATGTCTTTAACATCTGCCACATCATATATTGGAATGGTTTCTGTATAATGCTTCCACACCTGTACGGCAGCAAGAGAACCACTTCCACAATCTAGTCTAACCTCCTCTTTCTCATACACATAACTTTCTGGAGGCATGTTGCGGTACTGTTATAGATTGCAAGAATTTTCGGGCCAACTCCTTTCTGACAGTACAGGAGCTGGTGATATCGTCATCTCAACATTCTTCAAGTTATTTTCATTTCCTGTGCTAACACCGGAGGACTGGGATACCAAGTTTTCAACATCATAGTTTTTACTGTCAGTACCCAGATGCCTTTTGGTTACATGTTCTGGCTGCCTTAATGGCTCTGCTTTCTCTGCCTCTATGCTGGCAGCTTTCCCCAATTCTATCACCTTCTCTAGCGCACAAATCTCTGATTCCAGTTCCGGAACTTTCTTCATTGCCACATTTTTCTGCACAGCCTCCATCTCAGTTTTTACTATTGCAACTTGCAGAACTTCCTCAATCTTCCTGACATCTTCTATGGCAGCAGATGTAGATGCCATCTCTTTATCCACTATGTCTTCTAATTCTAGGATATTCTGCAGCGTTCTTCTAACATTTGTCAGGTCAGCATCCTGGATAATATTTTCTGCTTCCCCCACTGTTCCCTGAATTATATTGGATTGATCCTCCAACATCTTCTGATAAAGCTTCTGCTCATCTGCAGACTTTTTGTCAAGTCTTTCATTCAAGTCCCGTATCTCATTGACTCTCTTATCTTGCTCTTGGTTGAATAAAGACTCTATTTCTTGAATCACATTTTTCAGGGATAACAGCTCTGATTCTTTAGAGGTCAACAGGTTCTGCAGCGAGTCTCTCTCATCTTCTAGTGCTGCCAGCTTTGAAGATAGTTCAGATGCCGACTGTTCAGTATTGGATAAAGTCTGCTGCAATCGATCCAATTCTTCTCTTTTAGATTCCACTTCGGTTTTTAACTGTTCAATCTGAGAAGTGCGCTCTTCCAACTTTATTTCTGACTCGCGCTTCACTTGATCCATCTGAAACTCCAGCTGTTCCTTGATTTCCTCCTGCTTGTTCACTTGCACCTTTAGTTTAGCAACAAGCATTTTTAGATCTACAATCTCAGTAGATAAATTAGACAGGTTTCCCTCAAACTGAATCCTCATGTCTTCTATCTGGAGGTCCAATTCTCTCTTGGCCTTTTCCAGCTTGTCATAAGCATTAACTTTGTTCTCATACGATATCTGCACAGATTCCAGGTTTTTCTCAACTTCATCCTTGGAGCTAGCCAAATCCTCCATTTCAGTGCGCCGTTGCTTGTTGAGCCTCTTTAACTTGGCCTTCAATTCAAGGGCCTCTGCTTCAGCACGGTCACATTCTTCTGCATATCTAGCAGAAAGAGTCTTCTCTTCACCAAGCAGCTGATCAAACTTTTTCTGTTTCCTTTCCAAATTTGACACCATCCGACGTTGATGATCAAGATCTACACCTACATCATCTAGTTCCTGCTGCAGTCTAATTCATCTTCATCTTCTCAAGTTTGTCATAAGCAGCAGCCTTCTCCTCAAACCGTTGAGTTGTAGCTTCTAGCTCCTTTTGCAACTTTTCCTTTAGTTCTTCAACAGAGTCCAAGGACCCAATACTATCCTCCATTTTTTTCTTCATATCAGTCACCTGAGCCTGTAGTGTTGCTCAAGGAAACCACTTTTCTCATCTTCCATTTGTTTTAGTTTTGTACTAAGGTGAAGCTTCTGACGAGTTTCTTCTTGCAAAAGTTCCTGAGTGTCCTGAAGCTGAGATTCTAGTGTAGACAACTCTTTGGAAAGTTTGATAAACTTGCTGTCTGCTTGAGACAGAAGCCCTGTGACATTATCCAATTCCACCTGTAGTCTGTTTGCCTTGTCTAGCAGTTCTGCTTGAAACCTGTCCCCTTCTGTGACTTTTAGTTGCAGCTCTTGAAGTTGAGTCTCTACTTTTTTATGACTCTCCTGTAAGGTTTGCACTTTCTGAGCATGGACAGACGACATCTCCATCAATTCTTTGTCTTTATTTTGCACCAAAACGGACAGCTTCTCATTATCTTCACAAGATCCTGAGAGCGCCCTCTCCAGGCTACATATTCTAGCTTTGAGTTCCCTTTCTCTTTGTTCCAGAACTCCAGCTCTGCTTCGCCATTCATGGATTTCACTATTTATGCGAACCTGCTTTAGTGCATGCAAGTTTTGCTCTGACTGCAATGTCTGCACCACAGATTCTAAATCACTCTCTTGGTCAGAGACATGCTTCCTCAGCTCTGCAATTTCATTTTCTTTGTCAATTAATGCAGCTGAAAGTTTTTCACACTTCCTCACTTGGTCATCCAGACATTCTGATTGACACTGCAAAAATTCGCTTCTCTCACGTTTAGCAGTTTCAAGGTCATCTCTTAATTTTTCAATGACACTCTCTTTGGCAATGGAGTCTTGTACATGCTGTTCCTTTAAATCCTGCAATTGCTTCTCAAGCACTTGCTTTTGCTCTACACTCTGTACAACTTTATTAGCTAGAGCACATTTCATATCAGCAAACTCCTTCTTAGTGACACAGTCCATTCCAGGCAAACCCAGTACCACATTTTCACAATAACTAGGAGATGAACTCTTTACAGTTTCAAGCTCTTTCTTTAACTTAAGGTTCTCTTTTTCTGATACCTCTAGTTGCCATTTCCAATCAGATATTTCATCTTCATAAATGAACCTGATGGTTTTAATCTCATCTTGAAGCTGCTGCACCATAATATTTTCATCTTTGGCGCTCTGATGCACTCCAGTATGAGACATAGTCATAGTCATAGACATACAGTCAGTAGGGACATATTCTTTCATAGAACAGAGGTGCTTTAGAAAGACTGAGTCACTCTCATGCAACACATTATCTTTACTTGCATTCTACCTAATCTGCTCCGGGTTTTGTGTCTCTCTGCATTCAGACTGCTGCACTAATAAACCTGTGCATGACTTCTCCGCTTTTCTACAAGCTGAAATTCTCTTTTTCTTGCCCATGGTTTACTAACAAGATTATACAATATTCCACAGCAACCTTGGGTTCAACCGGCAGCAACTTTTTGCTATCTTCTGCAGTCACCTGTATTCAAACAGTTAACTTATGTGGCACTACAACAACCAGCATTTTCTTCTGTCTTCCACAGAAAACACCAACATGACACCATAGCCTTTCACATAGACTGTTTGCAATATCCAGTTTCTAAACACATTGCTTACTTTCTTGCCATCAGCAAACACTTCACAGACTTCTGTGCCACAGTATACACAAAGTCCATTCCCTGGATTCCTCTTCCAGAGTTTTACTTTCACCAGTTTTGCACACACTTTTGCTATGTTGCAATTCACTCACCCCTTGCTGGGCTTCTCAGTTGAAATCACAGATTTCTTCCAGCTGTAGGCCACAATGCACACTTAGCAGTACTGCAGTCACCACCCACTTGTCTTCCAGGACTTGCGTGGATCTCTTTATGCGCGCTTTCTCCACCATATGTGACAGCTTGGGGGAATTAAACTCAAAATGGCGGCTTTTCCTGGTCCGGACAGCGGTGGTTCATGGTACTGGGCGCCGGAAAGATAGCTATCAGACGGTCCAAGTGTAAAATAAAAATGGCTTTATTCAGCTTAACTGCAACATAACAAAACAACAAAAAAACCTATGCCACAGTTAGGGCACTCACTGACTCCTTGAGTCCCTAACTAGCCTCTGGGACAATAAGAGCCTGACTTAGTCTTTGTAAGTCCTCTCTGGATCCAAGCCCTCTGGGACAGACTGCCTCTCTGCCCTAGGCTGGTCCACCATTTCCTCTGCTCCAAGCAGGTTTCTCCAGCCTTCTGGAGATACACGCTCCACCCAAAGGTGTGGCTGAGGGCCTTTTCAGGGCTGGCCTGGGACGCTCCCTAGCGCCCTCTAGGTTCATACACTCACAGTATCTATGTGAATGTTTATAGTATCAGCATTACGTTTAAAGAGTCGTCTTAATCAGGTGTGAGCCACTCCCACTTCAGCTTTTGGGACCATCTTTGGGGGCACTTGTGAGAGCAATGCACAATGAATTATAATATCTCTTTAGTATCTATTTATAGGCAGATACGTTTAGTGTATACAGTACCTATCTATTGTGCCAGTCAAATAGCAGGAGCGAATTACGTTTACATCACAATTTGCACCTTTGTGTTCAGAACTATTACAGTAATAACATACAAGTGAAGGGTATATTTAAGACACAAGGATATTGTATCTCTCATTATAGCATGTGACACCACATTATATCACCATAGTAACCATGTCATTGCAGAGGCATAAAGCTATTATGCTCAAACTTCTTAGACAACAAAAAATATTCTTAATCCACAATTCCTGGATTGTGTAAAGTAAAGGTTCTCTCAATCATGCTGAATGTATAAAGTAAACATGGGACAAATTGCATTAAAATATGGGCTATGCAGAACTTTATATGGATCTGTCGCCTGAATATGCTGCACTATGTAAGTAAGCATTGTTGTGATTCTGCTATATCTATGATGGGAACACCCCCAGCTCTCCCCATTCCTGTCAGCAGATGGCTATCATGTGTACATGCTCTCTTACATTGGGAAGAATAGAAGATAGATCATCCCCTTTAAATCCTTTAAAGACAATCCATTTTTGGAATCAAAGACAATGCAATATTTTTTATTGCCTTTCCTGAATGTATAACGTTTTATTCTTGCATCAAAACATCCTTAGGCTTTATTCACACTCCCGTTGGAGACTCTGTCCTGGCAGCTCCATCCCATTTGAGGATGGAACCCCAACAGATCTAGCATGGCATAGTGGTTTCTGTTATAAACAATTGTCATGATGCAATTGTGAACAGAGCCTTATGAGGTATTTTATATCACAGGATATTTGTAGTACATATTGCACAGTTATGATAATACCATACATTTCTTTAGTTACTTTATATAGGCTCTTATGAATAAAATACTGTATCACTGGTTTACTTTAACAGGCATTTACAAGAGTCACACCTGTAGTTTTTGTCAGGTCCCCCTGCTACAGTTGGGTTTGAACACAGCACCATTAGTTCTGCAGAAGTGAAGCTGTGTATTACAGATGTGCTCCAGCCACTTATAACATATGTTACAATGCCCAAATGATCACCTTGTCCCAGGGAAAATGTGGAATAGGCCTAAAAAAGGGGTTGGACCTTACTCTGGTCACAATGGCTTTTGATGAGGGCAATACACCAGTGTCAATGTAGGTGGTAGTAATTCCCCCAGAGCACATGCTGGTGTGGTGGAAGTTGAAGTGTCTTTCATGTTAGGTACAACAAGGAGTTAAGGAGACCTGCAGAAGTTTAACAGACTTGGGGCTCAGTGTACTTTAGCAATCTTCCAGTCATGCAACATGGAAGCATGCACTTACAGGGCTCTATACAACATGGACAGGAGTGGCAGCTTTTTCTTACTCCCACCTCTAGTCCTCTGCCCCTTTCCTCTGTGGTGAATATGGGGTGACCCCGGTTTCAGGTCCCCTTTTATGGGCACAAACTTAGTCCTTGATTTCAGCCACTATTGCGGACATACAGGGCTTCTGTGAGTCCTGGATACCAGATTCTCACTGGATACTGGCTAGAAGTGGAGATCTCCTCAATGGGGTCAAAGTTACTTTCTGCAAACATTTGGTGATCCAATGGTACGGGGCAGCCTGTATCAGGCTAAAAACTTGTCTCTTCAGCTACTTAGACTAAACTGACTCAACTAGCTAAGGGGTTGCTAGGCTATCAGGTTAGATTAGGCTATCAGATTAGATTAGATCATTTATACAATACCCTAGCACAGCAGAACCCGACTTGCCAAATACTCATTAAAAGGAACCTGTTATCAACTTATGCCATATTGAACTAAAATCACAGTGCTTCAGGTCACATTACAGTGATTATATATACAGTGAAATTAATATATATACAGTGAAAATAAAACCTTTAAAAATATTGATTATCTATATCAGGTTCTTCGAGTCGTTGCATCTCACTGCTATATCAAAATCATGGGATATAATGTAAAAAACATGACAGACTCTTTTGTTGCATTTGTTTACTTTTGTAAGAGAAGAAAAAGTTCTGCATAGTGGCTGGTGGATGGTGATCAAGCTATTCAGGTTATCTCCCAGTATCTCTGAATATATAGAAACTGATGACTATGGAAAGCTCAGAGAATTGACATAGATATAAGAGTCTGGGATCAAAGGAGCAGAATAGTGCAACTGTATGCGGAAAGACAGGGATGTGAAGAATAAAAAACACAATATACATTACCAGACAACATTTACAGCTGAATTATTTTTGTAGATCTGTGTTGAAAGTGCAGGCAGAGACGATGCAGAGCTCTGCATTTGATATTAATTGAGAGAGTTGACAATATCTCAAGGATGCAGGATTCTAGGAAAGATACACAATTCCCAGGAGATAGCGGTCAATATACTTAGATGAAAGAGATAATTGGGGTCTAATGTCACAGAGGAGAGAATGGAGATAGATTCTCTTCATGCTATATAATAATACTTATGTGGCATACAACCCACTACTTATTATATAAAAGTAAAATCCATATAGCTATTGTACAACTAGAGATCAGGGATTGTAACCCAAACCCCATGAGTTTTCCATTATAGGGGAAATATTAACAATTCTATAATTAAAAATTCTATAAATAGTTCATATTGTGTTATTAACCCCTTCCCACTATAGGCATTTTTTAATTTTGTTTTTGACTCCCCACCTTCCAAACCCCATAGCTTTGTTATTTTACCGTTCACCAAGTCATATGAGGGCTTAATGTTTGCAGGACAAATTGTACTTTGTAATGGTACCATTTAATATACTGGGAAACTGGACAAAAAATTCAGAATGGGGTGGAATTGGACAAAACCTGCGTCTGTTCAACTTTTTTACAGGCTTTTTTTTGCGACATTCACTGCGCAGCCAAAGTGATATGTCACCTTTATTCTATGGGCCGGTACAAATACAGGTTAAAAACCTCTGCAAAAAAAATAATTTTTGGAGTCACCATATTCTGACACTTTTTTTTATATTTCTGTGTACAGGGATGTATAAGGTGTCTTTTTTGTGGGACCGGGTGTACTTTTAGTTAGTTTTTATTTTATTAGGATTATTTTTTGGTCGGACAACTTGGTCCGAGTAGTCCAAGTAGTTCCCTTCCAGTTTTAGTCTTACTTTATCATTTGGTCTTATATTGTTTTCAATGTAATATCTGGTTTATGGTGAAACATGTGCCGGGTGTTGATAACATAGTAGAAGATGCTTTGTCTCATTCGCAGATGCATTAATTCAGGGAGTTGGTGGAAATGGGGATTGCCACAGTCAGCTGTGATCGGTGGTAGAGATAAACTTATAATGCTTGTTTGCAACTGTGCTGTAGCATCAAAGTTTAGAAACCACTGCAAAACTCGGGTGATTTGGTTGACTTTTGCTGGTGTGTAAGTTTTGGGCTTTTCTGGAACTTACACTTCTTTATATGCATGGTTTGAGAGTGTCGGCACATGCAGTTAGAAAGGTCCTATCTGGTGTCAGCTTAATGTTAAAGTTGCAAGGTCTGGTTGATGTCATTAGAAAGGTGTTTAAAGGATGAAAGAAAGAAAGGATGTCAGGTGGCCCACATTTTTTTCATTGTTTAAAACAGTTGTTGGAACCTTTGGCTGAGGGATGTTCTTCTGAATACAAGTGGCTATTATTTTTTGGCAGCTTTCGCACTGGCTTTTTTTTTTATTGCCCTAAGAGTTGGTAAATTGACGCATCTGTGAAAAGGCATTTGGATCTGGGGAAGGATGATATCATTAGGTTGGGTAGATGTAGACTGGGGACTTTTCAACCGTATTTTAGGCCTGATCTGCTATTGTAATGTTGTTCTTCTTCTTCGGGATCACAGGGTTGTCAGGTTTGGATAGTGGGCCATTCCTTTATTTATTAGGCTGCTTTGAGGTAATCTCAACATCCCCTGGGATTGGATTTGGGGTGTTCCTCTGCTGACTTCACCTGGAGAGTTATCAGAGGGCTCCGGTAGGTACAGCTGCTTCCTGAGATTGTGTTTATCAGCAGACAGGTTTGTGGGTCAGTAGTACTGGTTATTCATGCTGGGTTCAACTACCTATGTTGGGTGAAGTTACCAGAGTTTATAGCTCTGATTAAGGCAGACATAAGTCTATTTTTCTATCTGTTTGATAATTGTGTCATTGTTTGGTCTGAGGTTGTGCCACAGAATTTATGTCGTGGTACGTGCAAACCGGTAGCTATAAAGTGGGCCAGTAGGTTGCTTAACATGCATATATCCAGATTTGTTAGGTTAAGGGTGGAGTGGCAGTGCGCTATTGTATGTTGGAAGGTGACAAGTCCAATGTGTTGTTTGAGGATCTCAAGTGCATAGCTTTGGATATTTTCCTGTTTGGTTTGGAGGATGGAGTAGGTGTACATGTCATCAATGGCCCAACATTATGCAGCATTCTTTCAACTTTCAATTTCAGAGCAGGCTGTATATTATATATACAATGGTTAATAAATCTATGGCTGTTCCCCATGTCTTTAATTATTTTTATTATTATTTTTAACTTTAAAAGGTTGGTAGTGACTGCTTTTGGGTAGTACTGGAAATATGTGCAGGGGAGAGGGTAACATTGAGAGGAGAGCATTAGGAAGCAGGAGCACAGTAGTGATTAGCCTATGGTTTTGATGACATTGAGTTTTATAGGTTGTCATCGGAAGGTTTTTGGTGGGCTTAAATACCTGGGCTTCTAGTAAGTGATTCCCTCTGACCTGCGGCAGCATCTGCACTTGCCCACTCACCCTCCTGGATGGTTCCTTGTACAGTTTATGTTGTAGTTTCTAATATGTTTTTGGTTTCTAAATCCTAGGGCTGAGCAGGAAGTTTTCCCTGTTGAAGTCTTGAATGTGGGATTTACACCACATCTCTTGCATTAAGAAGGAATCTTTTTAAGTCATGTTCCAATTTCAGGGCAATCTAAACATATGTCATTTATACAATAGCTAATAAATCTTTGGCCATTCCACACGTTAACCAAAAGAAATGTCTTGTGTTTTTGTTTCAGCTTGAAAAGGTTGGTAGTAACTGCTTTCGAGTGGTAATGGTAATATATGTCCCTGCAACTGCAAGAGGTTTCATACCTTCCACATGAGTGTAGTTTCCTGATAAGTGTAATGAATGACCTCTAAAAGTTATTAAATTGACCTTTTAGTTGTATTTGATAGCTGAGTAAACAGGATGCTCTATAAATAAACTTTTAGTAGTGTATTTCCTGTGTAAAGTGAGTGTGATCTCATATGTTATAATGAAAACACTGCTATGTATGTATGAAAACAGGTATATTAAATGAAAAGGTGCGTGGATGTACAGAAATCACATTGCCATGCAATATACAAAATGTATATAGGAATAGAAATATAATATGCAGTACAGCATATAAATATTAATTGTCTGTCTTGTTTAGACATTACCTTATTATATTCAGAATAGGATCACAATTTGATTCTTAACATGCAAATTCCAGCAACAGTGTTGCTCTGTGTGCTATCTATTGTGTTTTGTTACTTCACTTCATCTCTGCTGTTCTTTGCTCTGCTGCATATCCATATCTAACCTTGGCCTGTTATTGATAACTGAACATGCCTGGACCTGCTGCCTGTATTTCTGACTGCACACAAACTCTGCCAGTCCCGACCTCAGCCAATACCTGACTACTTTCTTGCGTGATCTTGGAGTTATGTACCTTTATGTATTTTGACCTGTCTAGGTCACATACATCAGGACTACTCCTACAGGTAGCGATCTGGCGGTTCCCTGCAGCAAAGCTCAGATCCCTCTATAGCAGTTATAGGCTGAATATGGTAATTGCCAAATATAAAGAGAGGACACAATGGTAATATGTTCATCTCAACATATGGCAATAGTAATACCATATGGGAATATGGTAATTAAAATATAGTACATCTATTAATATGCTAATATGTGCCTATGGTAATACTGATAAATAGTAGAACAACACTGAGGTTTAACAGAAGCCTGGACCATCAGGATCTTCAAACTCTGGTCATCCTCCTCAACCAACTTCCTAAGGTAGAGGGTTGCCCATCAGCTCCAGCCCACGGAGACTGTTGCATTCTGAAGTACCTTAACTGTATCACAGCTGAAGACGTTGCTGGAATTCATGTACAGTTTAGCTACACATATGTGACAGGTCATAGAGGATAGAATCATTGTCAAACAAAAGCCCACACCTTCACAGGGGTCTTTGCACTTGACAAAGACCCCTATGAAGGTCGATAAGTGGTGTTTTCCTACATTAAAGAAGTCTCTATCTTTTTCAAGATGCTGGCAGATTTTTTTTTATTTTGGCTTTCTATTGAGGCTCTATAAGGAGATTGAGTGCTGCCATGCATCTTGTGGGTGAATAAAATACCTGATGTTGGTGCTGTCACTATTTTTTTTTCTAAATTATATATGTATATGTCTCAGTCTCTGTGTGTGCTTGTCTTTCTGTTTGTGTATCTATAAAAGTCTAATTAAAAGTCTAATTACTGGAGCAAGTCCAGAGAAGAGCAACCAAAATGGTGGAAGGTCTGCAAACCATGTCCTATGAGGAACGGCTAAAAGAACTGGGATTGTTTAGTTCGCAGAAGAGAAGGCTAAGGGGAGACTTAATAGCGGTCTTCAAATATCTGAAAGGTAGTCACAGTGTAGAGGGATCTACCCTATTCTCATTAGTGGAAGGAAGTACAAGAAGCAATGGGATGAAACTAAAGGGAAAGAGATACAGATTAGACATTAGGAAAAACTTTCTGACAGTGAGGGTAGTGAGGGAGTGGAATAGGCTGCCACGGGAGGTGGTGAGCTCTTCATCAATGGAAATCTTCAAGTGGAAACTGGATAAACATATAGCTGGGATGATTTAGGAAAACCTGCTTTCGCAGGGGGTTGGACCCGATGGCCCTTGAGGTCCCTTCCAACTCAAAATAGAAATTAAATGAAATTAATTCACCTCTTATCCTACATATAGCACAATTGCACAGTACCACTTCTTTTACACTAAATAAATAGCCCTGCACAATACCACTTCATTTACACTGTATAAATAGCCCTGTACAGTACCACTTATTTTACCATGAATAAATAGCTTCTGCACAGTACCACTTCTTTTACATTAAATAAATAGCCTGCACAGTACCATTTCTTTCACACTAAATAAATAGCCTACACAGTACCACTTCTTTTACATTAAATAAATAGCCTGCACAGTACCACTTCATTTACACTGTATAAATAGCTATGTACAGTACCACTTATTTTACCATGAATAAATAGCTTCTGCACAGTACCACTTCTTTTACACTAAATAAATAGCTTCTGCACAGTACCTCTTCTTTTACACTAAATAAATAGCTTCTGCACAGTACCACTTCTTTTACACTAAATAAATAGCCTACATAGTACCACTTCATCTACACTGTATAAATAGCTATGTACAGTACCACTTATTTTACCATGAATAAATAGCTTCTGCACAGTACCACTTCTTTTACACTAAATAAATAGCCTGCACAGTACCACTTCATTTACACTGTATAAATAGCTATGTACAGTACCACTTATTTTACCATGAATAAATAGCTTCTGCACAGTACCACTTCTTTTACACTAAATAAATAGCTTCTGCACAGTACCTCTTCTTTTACACTAAATAAATAGCTTCTGCACAGTACCACTTCTTTTACACTAAATAAATAGCCTACACAGTACCACTTCATCTACACTGTATAAATAGCTATGTACAGTACCACTTATTTTACCATGAATAAATAGCTTCTGCACAGTACCACTTCTTTTACACTAAATAAATAGCCTGCACAGTACCACTTCTTTTACACTAAATAAATAGCTTCTGCACAGTACCACTTCTTTTACACTAAATAAATAGCCTGCACAGTACCACTTCTTTTACACTAAATAAATAGCCTGGCAGAAATCAGGTCTTTAAAGATGGAGGTCGCTCTGAAGCAGTGAGGCCTCCATAGCCACTGGGTTTCCGCTTTATTACACAACAGAGACCCGGGTGCTAATGTCCGCGATCATAGTTCACTATGATTGCAGGAATTGTTTTATGTAATGCCCCGCGAAGGCTCCAGGAGCCCCCCCCCCCGAAGACGATCCCCACAACCCCTGTACATTTTCCAGTGCAAGACGGCTTCCATGTGGCGAGATTGTGAGAGCCGTCCTGTTCATATAACAGCTGGGAGCCTTATGAAATTTTAAATAATAATAAAATAGTTACATTTTTTTTAAAGTTTTTAAAAATATAAAAAACTAAAAATTCAAACCACCCCTTTGTCTAGATTTGAAATAAAAATAAAAAAAATAAACAAATTATACATCCCTGTCTCTGAAAACATCCAGTCTTCAAAAATATAAAAATATTTATCCCATATGGCGACCGCTGTAGAGGGAAAAAAAAATCAAAAGAGCCAAAATGCTGTTTTATCACTGTTTCACATCCCATAAAAATTTGAATAAAAAGTGATCAAAGCATCAGACATTCCCCAAAATGGTATACATAAAAAATACATCTGTCCCGCAAAAAAGTTGCCTTATGCAATCTCATACATGGAAATATAATAAAGCTATGGGTGTCAGAATATGGCAATTCCAAGAATTTTTAATTTTTTCTGCTAAATTTTGGATTTTTTTTTAAGGGGTTAAAATGTATAATTAAAGCACGTAAGAAAGTCGCACAAATGCAGTGTGTATGCAATTTTCAGTTATACATTTTTTCCAGCTTCCCAGTACATTGTACGGAATATTAAATGGTACCATTACAAAGTACAATTTATCCCGCAAAAATAAGTGCTCATATGGCTCTTTGAATGGAAAAATAAAAATGTTTTAAGGCAGGGAGTCAAAAAAAAAGAAAATTTAAAAATGGCTGCGGGGGGAAGGGGTTAACCAATGAGAAAGCCAACAGAACAGACACTCCCTTTTTATCTAGGGTTTTGATATGAAACTTTGGTTTTGATACCTTATCCAGGCAGTAAGTTTCACACAATATTTATACCGCTCAGGGCCCATGGTTGCCTTAATCCACCCCGGTAAGGCCGATAGCATTGACCAGCTGAACAGTTATATGATGATATGATATTTTGGTCATAATAGGCAAGCTCATAACATAAGAGTATTCATTGTCTTGTGAGCCCCTAACTAACATTTCCAACTAAAGTAAGTTAAACAAAATGCAAAACCAGATGCATAAGCAGTTAAGCAATGAAGAGGAAGGCAGGGATAAATAATATCTGAATGAATAGAGTCCAGCTGCCAGGAAACAGCTCTCTCAGGTGTCATGAAATAATCCATGTATGAATCCCTGATGCATATCCCGGATGTACCAGGTCTTGTCTGCAGGGTCTGTTCAAAAGTAGTACATAAAGCATAATGGTGTTCTGGTAACTCCACATCCAAAGATGATTCATAAATCCTGGAGTAATGAAATTATTCAGGATCGCACATGCCTTGATAACTACAGTAACATTGATAAGGTCCATCTGGATAGTTGTCATGAAAATTTGCTATTTACAGTAATGGCTTGAATTCCAAAGGGATATACAGTGGGGAAAAAAGTATTTAGTCAGCCACCAATTGTGCGAGTTCTCCCACTTAAAAAGATGAGAGAGGCCTGTAATTGACATCATAGGTAGACCTCAACTATGAGAGACAAAATGAGAAAACAAATCCAGAAAATCACATTGTCTGATTTTTAAAGAATTTATTTGCAAATTATGGTGGAAAATAAGTATTCGGTCAATAACAAAAGTTCATCTCAATACTTTGTTATATATCCTTTGTTGGCAACGACAGAGGTCAAACGTTTTCTGTAAGTCTTCACAAGGTTGGCACACATTGTTGCTGGTATGTTGGCCCATTCCTCCATGCAGATCTCCTCTAGAACAGTGATGTTTTGGGGCTGTCGCTGGGCAACATGGACTTTCAACTCCCTCCAAAGGTTTTCTATGGGGTTGAGATCTGGAGACTGGCTAGCCCACTCCAGGACCTTGAAATGCTTCTTACGAAGCCACTCCTTCGTTGCCCTGGTGGTGTGCTTGGGATCATTGTCATGCGGTTTGCACTCAAAATCTCACGATACATGGCCCCAGTCATTCTTTCATGTACACGGATCGGTCGTCCTGGTCCCTTTACAGAGAAACAGCCCCAAAGCATGATGTTGTCACCCCCATGCTTCACAGTAGGTATGGTGTTCTTTGGATGCAACTCAGCATTCACTCTCCTCTAAACACGACGAGTTGTGTTTCTACCAAACAGTTCTACTTTGGTTTCATCTGACCATATGGCATTCTCCCAATACTCTTCTGGAACATCCAAATGTTCTCTAGCAAACTTCAGACGGGCCCAGATATGTACTGGCTTAAGCAGGGGGAAACGTCTGGTACTGCAGGATCTGAGTCCCTTGCGGCGTAGAGTGTTACTGACGGTAGCCTTTGTTACGTTAGTCCCAGCTTTCTGCAGGTCATTCACTAGGTCCCCCCGTGTGGTTCTGAGATTTTTGCTTACCGTTCTTGTGATCATTTTGACCCCACGGGGTAAGATCTTTCGTGGAGCCCCTGATCGAGGGAGATTATCAGTGGTCTTGTATGTCTTCCATTTTCTAATTATTGCTCCCACAGTTGATTTCTTCACACCAAGCTGCTTGCCTATTGCAGATTCAGTCTCCCCAGCCTGGTGCAGGTCTACAATTTTGTTTCTGGTGTCCTTCCACAGCTCTTTGGTCTTCACCATAGTGGAGTTTGGAGTGTGACTGTTTGAGGTTGTGGACAGGTGTCTTTTATACTGATAACAATATCAAACAGGTGCCATTACTACAGGTAATGAGTGGAGGACAGAGGAGCCTCTTAAAGAAGAAGTTACAGGTCTGTGAGAGCCAGAAATCTTGTATTGTTTGTAGGTGACCAAATACTTATTTTCCACCATAATTTGCAAATAAATTCTTAAAAAATCAGACAATGTGATTTTCTGGATTTGTTTTCTCATTTTGTCTCTCATAGTTGAGGTCTACCTATGATGACAATTACAGGCCTCTCTCATCTTTTTAAGTGGGAAAACTTGCACAATTGGTGGCAAACTAAATACTTTTTTTCCCCATTGTATCTATAAATATATATAATTTTTTGCTAGTAGATATTTTCTGAAAAACTATATGAAATAACATATTCCATATTTATTTTTCCAAGGTAGTTGTTGGAAGGAAGCAAGAAACGTTGTATATTACAGGCTTGCTTCCTGATTCTTCCAGACATATCTTTCATTACAATAGATGTTAAATATAGCAACTATTGAAAACGTTGATCAATTGAAGGGGAAAGGGAGTACAATGGATCCACTGTAGCTATAGATGGTGAAATTGCATCTCATATGTTAGGATATTAATAAAGCGATTTAGCAACATACATACAAACACACAAACAATTGTCTAGATCATACAAGGTGGAATACTTCTCACACTATATGTAAATATAACCCTGCAGAGTAGGAGAGTGCGATGAGGACACCCAGGACTGTCAGATCATATGGAATAGATCTACTCTGTTTGTAAAAATTGTGTTTTGTTCCTCAAATATCAGATGGATTCTGTCCTGATTCTGCCTTCCATTGTTTTTCATTGGGAACCAGAAATTGAAGCAAGATGCTTATTAAAGAGGACCTTTCATGTCCTCATGTATATGCGGTTTTACATACCGCTAGAAAGCCGACAGCGCGCTGAATTCAGCGCACTGTTGGCCTTCCCGGTATGTGCCCTGGGGCTGGAGATATCGGGGGGTCTAAATTTCACTGTTCACTGTCAGAAGGGCATTCCTGACAGTCTAGCTGTGCTGTGAGAAACGCCCTCCCTGACAGTATTCCTCTATAGCACTGTGCTGTCAGAGGGGGCGTTACTTACAGCCCAGTGATGATGCTAAGCTGTAAGGAACGCCCCCCAGTACAATTCTATGGACTAGTACTGTCAGGGAGGGCGTTCCTCACAACGCAACTACACTGTCAGGAACGCCCTTCTGACAGTGAATGGTGAAATTTAGACCCCCGATATCTCCAGCCCCGGGGCACATACCGGGAAAGCCGACAGTGCGTGAATTCAGCGCACTGTCAGCTTTCTAGCAGTATGTAAAACCGCATATGCATGAGGACGTGAAAGGTCCTCATTAAATAAGCGTCCTGCTTCAGCTGCAAGTCTGGGGCGCGAGACACTCCGCATTTTAGGCTCATTCTCTGAGCCTGATCACTGAGGGAAAGTCGCTGTGGAAAGTGAAAGCTCTTCTGAGTCAGAAAATAGAGAGGAATCTGAGGTAGATGTCTGTTTCAAATTCCTCTTCATTTTTGACCATGTGAAGAGGGGTTTATAAATAAAATAAACAAGAACAAGTACAATAAACTAACATTGTGATCAACTAGTAAAGTGGGATATAGGGCCTACAATGGCTTACAATCTATAGGGGAAGGGTGATAAAGACAGTAGGTTGGGGGGAAAGCAGCTCAGATGGTGGTGTGGTGGCAGCTGGGTTATTGAAGGTTGTAGGCTTTCCTGAAGAGATGAGTCTTCAGGGTGTGATTATGGGGAATCACTTGACCAACTGATCACTTAAACAAGTGACAATTAAACAAATAACAAACTAAGGCCCCATGGCGTAGTTCAGTGTGCTATCCAGGTTTTTCCTGGATAGCACACTGACCCATTTATTCACGATCGTGAATTACACTGTTCCCTGTGTGGGCCGATAGTCCGGGCTGCAAAACTCAGGACACGTCCTATTCCTCTCCAGTTTTGCGGCCGTACTTCCACAGCTCATATTCATTGAATGAATGGGACCACGGAGGCAAGGCAGATGACATCCGTGTGCCACCCATGCTCTTCAATCACGGCCAGCAGACGGTCATCTACGCCTAAGGATTGTTTATGAAATGTACACGTCAAAACACTTTGGATAAGGTCTGCTATTCAATGCCAGAATGTAACAATTTCAAGGCTTGACCACCATATATGATTGGCTTCCAGTACCATCCAGGGGTGTAAATATCGGGGTAGCAGCGGTAGTGGCTGCCACAGGGCCCGGGACAGTAGGGGCCCCAGAGCCCTGTGGCAGCCGCTACCGCGAATCCCACAAACCAGTAACGATCATGGTCGCAGGGGGTGCGACCGCGAACGGACCCGGCAGAGTACGGAGCCCGCGGCCAGCTGGAGATGGCCGGGCCCCGGACCATTATGGCATATTGCAGGCCCTGTTATTGGAAAGGAGTCCTGGCATATTGCAGGCCCCTTTCCAATAGATGGTAGGGCACCCAGGGGAGGTGACTGAAAATAATAAACACATATTCTCACCTCCCCTGGGCACAACGTTCTCTCCGGCGCTCCTCCGTCATGACTGAGGCCTGTGATTAGGCCCCAGCGGTCACATGGGGCACGGCCGCGTAATGACGTCAGTGCGCCCCCATGTGATCGCTGAGGCCCAATCACAGGCCTCGGCAGCAACGTCGGAAGAGAGCCTGAAGACACTGAAGACGGCAGGATGGAGCAAGGATGCCAAGGAAAGGTAAGGCAAGGTGAGTATGAAGGTTTGTTATTTTTAATCACCTTCCCTGGGTCTCCGATTATTATACTCTGGGGTCTGAGGAGACTCCAGAGTATAATAATAGCACCGAAGCGGAGGGGGCTGTTGGGAGCATATAATACTGTGTGTGGGCCACTGTAGAGCATATAATACTGGGGGGGGGGGGCACCGTAGAGCATATAATACTGAGTGGGGGCCACTGTAGAGCATATAATACTGGGTGGGGGGCCACTGTAGAGCATATAATACTGGGTGGGGGGGCCACTGTAGAGCATATAATACTGGGTGGGGGGCATATAATCCTGGGTGGGGACCACTGTGGGGAGCATATAATACTGTGTGTGGGCCACTGTAGGGAGCATATAATACTGGGTGGGGCCCACTATGGGGGGCATATAATACTGGGTGGGTACCACTGTGGGAAGCATATAATACTGGGTGGGGACCACTGTGTGGAGCATATTATACTGTGTGGGGCCACTGTGGGTAGCATATTATACTGTGTGTGGAGGGAGCAATGTAGAGCATATAATGCTGTGTAGGCCACTGTGGAGCATATAATGCTGTGTGGGGGCCACTGTTGAGCATATAATACTATCTGGGGCCACTGTTGAGCATATTTTACTATTTGGGGACCCGTAACTGGTTTGGAGGGGGGGGGGGGGGCATGTCAAATGTTCGCCTTGGGGCCCAGCCATTTCTAGTTACGCCACTGGTACCATCTTTATGTTGATGACAACCAATTATATACGTCATCCCGTGACATCACCCCTACACTAATACAGAACACCAGTGACTGTCTCTCTGCTGTCTCAAATATCAAGTCTTCGCTTTATCTGAAACTGAATCTCTCAAAGATACTACTGCTGTTTCTACCATCTAATAGACCTATCCTTGATATCTCCTTTGCTGTATCCGGCCTTAATATAACTCCTAAGCAGCATGCCCACTGCCTCGTGGTTATGTTTGACTCAGACCTTTCCTTCACCCCCCATATCCAATCACTCGCATGCTCATGTCATCTCCACCTCAAAAACATCGCCAGAATCCGCCCTTTCCTTACCAC
Source organism: Leptodactylus fallax (assembly GCA_947044405.1). NCBI lineage: Eukaryota > Metazoa > Chordata > Amphibia > Anura > Leptodactylidae > Leptodactylus > Leptodactylus fallax. The sequence continues at coordinate 5,173,274 of CAMRHE010000088.1, forward strand.
AGATACATTAAAGACTCTTACTGTTGCCCTGATTCACTCTCGCTTTGACTACTGTAACTCCCTTCTAATCAGTCTTACCTTTACTAAACTCTCCCCTCTACAATCTATTCTGAATGCAGCTGACAGACTCATCTATCATTCTAGACGCCATAGCGATGCCTCTGATCTGTGTCGGTCACTGCATTGGCTGCCTATTCAATACAGAATACAATATAAACTTATCACTCTCATCCACAAGGTTCTCCTTAATGCTGCACCTTCCTACATTTCCTCCCTCATCTCAATGACTCCGTTCACTCAATGACCTAAGACTAACATCCTCTATTATCAGAACCTCCCACTCCCGTATCCAAGACTTCTCACGAGTTGCACCACTTCTCTGGAATGCTCTACCCCAGACAATGAGATTAACTGCCAATTTCTAAAGCTTCAAGCACAAACTAAAGATACATCTTTTCAGACAAGTATTAATGATATGTCACTTGGTTTCAGAGGAATAACAGTGCACGAAAAGGATCTCGCATCCATATAGACAAAAATATAATATTCTTGACTATGTCTATGGACTGACTATGACTTTAATCCATACTTACTGGTCATAGTTCTTTTTATACTCCTTATCCGATGACTGATGAAGGTCCAATTGTGGGACCGAAACATTTCACAACATGTCACATGTATAAGGATGAAATTAATATTTGTAGTGTTTAAGCAAATTAACGAGTGCCGGAATATTATATTTACATCTTTTCAGACAGGCCTATCACAATTCCCATTGTAAACCCTTTCCACAGTTAGAATCCCTAAAACGAACCCTCCTTGGTTCACGCTCCCTCATTACCCCACAGGATATGATGCCGTATCGGACTGTAACTTCATATGTCCAAGCACCATCTGCACATTAAAGGACATTGACTGGTGACGGCTTATACAGCTTTTTTATGTGTAATGAAAGTAACCTCTATCACAAAAATGTCTGGACCATTGTATAAGCAATGCTACCTCTGATGCCGTCCCTGCTACCTCTTGTGTCACCCCTTCTACCTCATAGATTGTAAGCTCTTGCGGACAGGGCCCTCAATCCCATTGTGTGAACTCTGTAAAGTCTTATTTTGTCTGTACTTCAACCCGAAAATTTGTAAAGTGCTGCGGAATATGTTGGTGCTATATACATAAAATGTATTATTAATATTATGTATTACTTTGTGTACTTTGATGAGACTGTAGAAACTTTGGATCTCAGAAGGTATCATGTAGGGAAAACTTTCAAACTCCTTTTACTAATAATTTCACTGCAGTTTTGACACTTTTGAGCTGACAACTCATGTCCTTATCTCATCTCAGAATCCTTATTTAAAGGGCAAGATAAAGATACTATTAGTCAGTTACTTTGTCACCTTTACTCTGTTTTATGAGGTCAGTGAATGTTTTGGCATCCACAGCAATTATCACACACTGACCTTTCTCCTTTGGGAAATGTATTGCTGATATTTTCTTCAGTTTCATAGATGTCTCTGTTTTTCTTAATCCTCCAGGTTAGTTTATGTATTGGTAATGATTATACATATACAGGTGCATCTCAATAAATTAGAATATCTTTGAAACGTTTTTTTATTTCAGTAATTAGATTTAAAAAAGTGACCTCCTATATTTTCTAGATTCTTTACACACAAAGTGTTCTATTTCAAGTGTTTTATTTCTGTAAATGTTGATTATGGATTACAGGTAATGAAGACCCAAATCTAAAAAAATTAGAATATTGTAAAAAAGTTCAGTAGTGTAAATTCAGTGTGTCACCTGCCAAGGTATCCTAAGCCTTTAAATGGTCCCTCATTCTGGTTCAGTAGGACACACAATCATGGACGCTGATTATGAATTGTATTACTGAATTACTGAAATGAATGAACGTTTCAAAGATATTCTAATTTATTGAGATGCACCTGTACAATAAACATCCTTAAATGGCACATCAGTGGAGCTTATTGGGAGCAAAAGGCTGAATAACAAATGACTGTAGGACTACACAGGGTTTGTTTGTAGTCTGTAACCATGGAGATACAAAGGTCTGCAGTTGCTGTATACTGAAAACAGTACAATATTTTTAATTAAAACTACATACAAAGCTGCAATGTTTCATTTTAGACACATTGCAGCAATAAAACATTGGTTAGAAATGTGAACAGGACTCTACAGTACAGTCGTCTACAGTATTTTGCTTATTCTTCTGCATGCTATTATATTTAATTACAATAACTTAAAGGAAATGCTTCCTCCTTTGGTTGCTAGTCTTTTATCTTAAAATATTTTACTTTCAAATAAGGGTTTAGAAGTGAAACCAGAATGAGCTACAAACTGCTGACTGTTGTTCATGTGATCATTGTGAACAATAACAAAACTTTCATCTTTCATATACAGTACAGACCAAAAGTTTGGACACACCTTCTCATTCCAAGAGTTTTCTGTATTTTCATGACTATATAAAAATTGTAGATTCACACTGAAGGCATCAAAACTATGAATTAACACATGTGGAATTATATACTTAACAAAAAAGTGTGAAACAACTGAAAATATTTCTTGTATTCTAGATTCTTCAAAGTAGCCACCTTTTGCTTTGATTATTGCTTTGCACACTCTTGGCATTCTCTTGATGAGCTTCAAGAGGTAGTCACCTGAAATGGTCTTCCAACAGTCTTGAAGGAGTTCCCAGAGATGCTTAGCACTTGTTGGCCCTTTTGCCTTCACTCTGTGGTCCAGTTCACCCCAAACCATCTCGATTGGGTTCAGGTCTGGTGACTGTGGAGGCCAGGTCATCTGGCGTAGCACCCCATCACTCTCCTTCTTGGTCAAATAGCCCTTACACAGTCTGGAGGTGTGTTTGAGGTCATTGTCCTGTTGAAAAATAAATGATGGTCCAACTAAACGCAAACCGGATGGAATAGCATGCCGCTGCAAGATGGTGTGGTAACCATGCTGGTTCAGTATTCCTTCAATTTTGAATAAATCCCCAACAGTGTCACCAGCAACGCACCCCCACACCATCACACCTCCTCCTCCATGCTTCACGGTGGGAAACAGGCATGTAGAGTCCATTCGTTCACCTTTTCTGCGTCGCACAAAGACACGGTGGTTGGAACCAAAGATCTCAAATTTGGACTCATAAGACCAAAGCACAGATTTCCACAGGTCTAATGTCCATTCCTTGTGTTCTTTAGCCCAAACAAGGCTCTTCTGCTTGTCACCTGTCCTTAGCAGTGGCTTCCTAGCAGCTATTTTACCATGAAGGCCTGCTGCACACAGTCTCCTGTTAACAGTTGTTGTAGAGATGTGTCTGCTGCTAGAACTCTGTGTGGCATTGACCTGGGTCTCTAATCTGAGCTGCTGTTAACCTGTGATTTCTGAGGCTGGTGACTCGGATGAACTTATCCTCCGCAGCAGAGGTGACTCTTGGTCTTCCTTTCCTGGGGCGGTCCTCATGTGAGCCAGTTTCTTTGTAGCGCTTGATGGTTTTGGCCACTGCACTTGGGGACACTTTCAAAGTTTTCCCAATTTTTCGGACTGACTGACCTTCATTTCTTAAAGTAATGATGGCTATTCGTTTTTCTTTACTTAGCTGCTTTTTTTCTTGCCATAATACAAATTCTAACACTCCATTCAGTAGGACTATCAGCTGTGTATCCACCTGACTTCTGAACAACACAACTGATGGTCCCAACCCCATTTATAAGGCAAGAAATCCCACTTATTAAACCTGACAGGGCACACCTGTGAAGTGAAAACCATTTCAGGTGACTACCTCTTGAAGCTCATCAAGAGAATGCCAATAGTGTGCAAAGCAGTAATCAAAGCAAAAGGTGGCTACTTTGAAGAACCTAGAATATAAGACATATTTTCAGTTGTTTCACACTTTTTTGTTAAGTATATAATTCCACATGTGTTAATTCATAGTTTTGATGCCTTCAGTGTGAATCTACAATTTTTATAGTCATGAAAATACAGAAAACTCTTGGAATGAGAAGGTGTGTCCAAACTTTTGGTCTGTACTGTATATGAATAGTTTTCTTGTCATTATTAGTTACAGGATAGATATTGGTTTTACCAATAGATAGCTGTTATGATACAATGTAGTGCAGTCTCTTTAGTCCCTTTGTTTCTAGGTTAAAATTCATACAGTAGGTTTTTTTTCTTTTCTATTGAGTTATGTGACCCTTGGTTTTACACCTCTTTTTCCTCCAGTAAGTAGTCACCATCTAACATTGTGACTCACTTCATCTTCACTGCATGCTTTAGCTCTATGTCACAGCACTAAAAAGCATCTATCCATTGTGGCACTTGGGCAACGCCATACTGGACGGATCCCCAGAATGTCAAAGGGAGTGGTGACCCCTTGCCATGACAGTATGGAGCCTGTCAATTGCATGGTGATCCCTTGCTATGACAGCCAGTAGCCTATGAAAGGCTTCATGGTCTGTCACTGTATAACTTGCATCACACCCTGAGAGAAGTAGGATGTAATGTTAGTGAGGTGTGTAATGTATACCAGGGGTCCCCAACCATTGGTCCGTGGACCAGGACCAGGCCGTTGGGGATCTTTTGCCGGTCCGCGGAGCGGTGGGCTGGCCTTGGTAGACGTGGCTCCAGGCACATTATGTGGGGCACAGTGGGCCAGCGATCTGGCACAGCGCTGTTTGGTGTATACCGCTGCTAAGTAATCCAACCCCCTCCATAATCCCTCCCCCATATGGCCAAAACCCCGCCCCTAAACCGCCCCCACATCATTGTCCCCCTGCCAGGCCGTGGTGCAAAAAAGGTTTGGAACCACTGATGTATGCAATATACTGCAATACAGATGTATTGCAGTATATTGTATGAGTAATCAAATCCCCTAGGGGGACTAAAAGCAAAAAAATATAAACATTCAAATCACTTCACTTTTCCTAGATGATATATAAAAATAAAGAAAAACCAACATACAGTGGGGAAAAAAAAGTATTTAGTTTGCCACCAATTGTGCAAGTTCTCCCACTTAAAAAGATGAGAGAGGGCTGTAATTGACATCATAGGTAGACCTCAACTATGAGAGACAAAATGAGAAAACAAATCCAGAAAATCACATTGTCTGATTTTTAAAGAATTTATTTGCAAATTATGGTGGAAAATAAGTATTTAGTCAATAACAAAAGTTCATCTCAATACTTTGTTATATATCCTTTGTTGGCAATGACAGAGGTCAAACATTTTCTGTAAGTCTTCACAAGGTCGGCACACACTGTTGCTGTTGGCCCATTCCTCCAAGCAGTTCTCTTCTAGAGCAGTGATGTTTTGGGGCTGTCGCTGGGCAACACGGACTTTCAACTCCCTCCAAAGGTTTTCTATGGGGTTGAGATCTGGAGACTGGCTAGGCCACTCCAGGACCTTGAAATGCTTCTTACGAAGCCACTCCTTCGTTGTCCTGGCAGTGTGCTTGGGATCATTGTCATGCTGAAAGACCCAGCTACGTTTTATCTTCAATGCCCTTGCTGATGGAAGGAGGTTTGTACTCCAAATCTCATGATACATGGCCCCATTCATTCTTTCATGTACATGGATCAGTCGTCCTGGTCCCTTAGCAGAGAAACAGCCCCAAAGCATGATGTTTCCACCCCCATGCTTCACAGTAGATATGGTGTTCTTTGGATGCAACTCAGCATTCACTTTCCTCCAAACATGACGAGTTGTGTTTCTACCAAACAGTTCTACTTTGGTTTCATCTGACCATATGACATTCTCCCAATACTCTTCTGGAACATCCAAATGCTCTCTAGCAAACTTCAGATGGGCCCGGGTATGTATTGGCTTAAGCAGTGGACACATCTGGCACTGCAGAATCTGAGTTCCTGGCGGCGTAGTGTGTTACTGACGGTAGCCTTTGTTACGTTAGTCCCAGCTTTCTGCAGGTCATTCACTAGGTCTCCCGTGTGGTTCTGGGATTTTTGCTCACCGTTCTTGTGATCATTTTGACCCCACAGGGTGAGATCTTGCGTGGAGCCCCTGATCGAGGGAGATTATCAGTGGTCTTGTATGTCTTCCATTTTCTAATTATTGCTCCCACAGTTGATTTCTTCACACCAAGCTGCTTGCCTATTGCAGATTCAGTCTTCCCAGCCTGGTGCAGGTCTACAATTTTGTTTCTGGTGTCCTTCCACAGCTCTTTGGTCTTCACCATAGTGGAGTTTGGAGTGTGACTGTTTGAGGTTGTGGACAGGTGTCTTTTATACTGATAACAATGTCAAACAGGTGCCATTACTACAGGTAATGAGTGGAGGACAGAGGAGCCTCTTAAAGAAGAAGTTACAGGTCTGTGTGAGCCAGAAATCTTGCTTGTTTGTAGGTGACTAAATACTTATTTTCCACCATAATTTGCAAATAAATTCTTTAAAAATCAGACAATGTTATTTTCTGGATTTGTTTTCTCATTTTGTCTCCCATAGTTGAGGTCTACCTATGATGTCAATTACAGGCCGGCCTCATCTTTATAAGTGGGAGAACTTGCACAATTGGTGGCTGACTAAATACTTTTTTTCCCCACTGTATTAGGTAATACTGCATCTGAAAGTGTACAAACTATCACAATAGAATTTTTATTTTTTTTAATAAAATATAACATTTTTATACCATAACAGCAAAAAAATCTAAATGAGCATATGTTCACTTTGCACCCCCAAAAAAAATTTAAAGCATGATCAAAATGTCACTCCATGATAATACCAATAAAAATGTCAGCTCATCCTGTAAAAAAGAGCCTTACCACAGCTTTGTAGACATAAATAGAAAAAGCTAAAGGGTTCGGAATATGGCAATGCAAAGAAAATTTTGTTTTTAAAAAAGTTTTAACATTTTTTTAAAAGTATTAAAACATTAAAAACTTCATAAATTTGGCATCACCATGATCATTCTGTTCTGCAGAATAAAGATAACCTGTCAATTTTAGCACACAGAGAACACCGTAAAAATAAAACCCAAAAAGAAAATGGAGCAAATAGGTTTCTTCCAATTCTAACTCCTTTAGAACCTTTTTTTTTTGCTTCCAATTACATGATATGGAAAAAGGAACAGATATGTAGTGTTGAGCGAACCCATCGAAGTTTGCCCAAAAGTTCGGTTCGGGTACCCAAACTTGACCTGAACCCGAACCCCATTGAAATCAATGGGGACCTGAAATATGTGACCCAAAAATGGCTGTAAAACTTTTTTTTTTTTTTAACTTTTTAGTGATGTCCCACTATGGGACCTGGTTCAGAACTATAGACTGCAATACACGTGTATTGCAGTCTATAGAGGAAGTCAGCCTATAGAGAAAGTCAGCCTATTCTCTCTTCTTGGCAGGATTAACCAGGTACTGGGGGCTCCTAACAGCCTGGTGTCACTGGCCAGACCCCAGACTGCAGAAGATACATATGGGCACTCCCTGATCTTGCTGTGGGGGGTGCCGAGGGAGACATTTGGTATGACGGAACCCCTTGGATGCCACGGTCATGTTTGACCACAGCATCCAAGGGATTAAAACCCCATTTGGAAGGTGGATGGGAGACAAAAATGATACAGTGCCTTGCAAAAGTATTCATACCCCTTGAACTTTTTCACATGTTGTCGCCTTACAACCACAAACTTAAATGTATTTTCTTGAGATTTTAAGTGGTAGACCAACACAAAGTAGCAGATAATTGTGAAGTGGAAGGAAAATGATACATGGTTTTCAAAATTTTAATCAAATAAAAACCTGAAAAGTGTAACGTGCAAAAGTATTCAGCTCCCCTTTATCAATACTTTGTACAGCCACCTTTTGCTGCAATTACAGCTGCAAGTCTTTTGAGGTATGTTTCTACCAGATTTGCACATCTAGAGACTGAGATTTTTGCCCATTCTTCATTGCAAAATAGCTCAAACTCAGCCAGATTGGATGGAGAGCGTCTGTGAACAGCAATTTTCATGTCTTGCCACAGATGCTCAATGGGATTTAGGTCTGGACTTTGACTGGGCCATTCTAACACATGAATATTCTTTGATCTAAACCATTCCACTGTAGCTCTGGCTGTATGTTTAGGATCATTGTCTTGCTGGAAGGTGAATCTCCTTCCCAGTCTCAAGTATTTTGCAGCCTCCAACAGGTTTTCTTCCATGATTGCCCTGTATTTAGCTCCATCCATCTTCCCACCAACTCTGAGCAGCTTCCCTGTCCCTACTGAAGAAAAGCCTACCCACAGCATGATGCTGCCATCACCATGTTTCACAGTGGGGATGATGTTTTCAGAGTGATGAGCAGTGTTACTTTTCTGCCACACATAGCCCTTTGCATTTAGGCCAAAAATTTCAACTTTGGAATCATCTGACTAGAGCACCTTCTTCCACGTTTGCTGTGTCCCCTATATGCCTTGTGGCAAACTGCAAACGGCACTTCTTATGTCTTTCTTTCAACAATGGTTTTCTTCTTGCCACTCTTCCATAAAGGCCAGATTTGTAGAGTGCACGACTTATAGTTGTCCTGTGGACAGATTCTCCCACCTGAGCTGTGTATTTCTGCAGCTCCTCCAGTGACCATGGGCTTCTTGGCTGCTTCTCTGACCAGTGTTCTCCTTGCTTGATCTGTCAGTTTAGATCAGGGGTAGGCAACCTTTTTTGTTCGGCGTGCCGATTTTAATTAAAAAATCAAAGATGAGGTACTCAGAGTGCCGGTCAATAATTGTAAGTCTGACGACCCCTAAACTAAAGTCATATACCACAAACCATAACACAGAAGTGCTACCACAAGATGCTTTAGGACACATGCGTTTACTGCTATTTCCTGGGATGCTCCTGTACTTTCCGATTAGAAGTAATGAAAATCCATGTGCATCCCCCAATTAGTGGTAAATATAAGTGTCCAGGAGCACCGTATGGCGGCATCCTTATGGTGAAAACACACTATGTATCTGGATGCAGATATAGTCTTAGGCCACTGGAACTTTTACTTCGATGTAAAACTGTGTTCACATGGTGCATTTTTGCACCAAAAAAATGCCTGTGTTTTCTGTGCAAAAACACATCCTTAATGAAGAAAACACACAGTTATATAGAATAATGTCCCATAGCGGCCCCTGCACATGGTATTATGTCCCATAGTGGCCCCTGCACACGGTATTAGGTCCCATAGCAGTCCCTGCACACGGTATTAGGTCCCATAGCGGCCAATGCACACAGTATTAGGTCCCATAGCGGCCCCTGCACACAGTATTAGGTCCCATAGCAGCCCCTGCACACAGTATTAGGTCCCATAGCGGCCCCTGTACACGGTATTAGGTCCCATAGCAGTCCCTGCACAAGGTATTATATCCCATAACAGCCTCTGCACACCGTATTATGTCACATAGTGTCCCCTGCACACCGTATTATGTCACATAGTGGCCTCTGCACACCGTATTATGCCACATAGTGAACCCTGCACACTGTATTATGTCACATAGTGGCCTCTGCACACCATATTATGCCAAATAGTGACCCCAGCACACGGTATTATGTCATATAGCGGCCCCTGCACACGGTATTAGGTCTCACAGCGGTCCCTGCACACGGTATTAGGTCCCATAGCGGTCCCTGCACACGGTATTAGGTCCCATAGCGGTCCCTGCACATGGTATTAGGTCCTATAGCGGTCCCTGCACACAGTATTAGGTCCCATAGTGGTCCCTGCACATGGTATTAGGTCCCATAGCGGCCCCTGCACATGATATTAGCTCCCATAGCGGTCCCTGCACACGGTATTATGTTCCATAGCTCTCTTCAGACCCCCGAGTATAATAAGTCCAAGAGAGGTGACAAACATAAAAAAACAATGCTTCTCATCTTTTTCCACGCTCCGCAGCCGCTCTGTTCTATTTGGCGCTTCTGCTTGTAGTCAGCGACCGCTGATTGAGTCTGGGGTCACGTCGCATCATTAAGCGTAATGACGTCAGATGCAGACGTGACCTCTGAGGCCCTGTCAGATGTCAAAAGCTTGGGATATGTTTTTATAATCTAACCCTGCTTTAAACTTCTCCACAACTTTATCTCTGACCTTTCTAGTGGGTTCCTTGGTCTTCATGATGCTGTTTGTTCACTAGTGTTCTCTAACAAACCACTGATGCCTTCACAGAACAAGTGTATTTATACTGGGACTAAATTATACACATCTGGACTCTGTTGATTAATTAAGTGATTTCTGAAGGCAGATTTTATTTAGGGGTATCAGAATACAGGGGGCTGAATACTTTTGCACGTCACACTTTTCAGATTTTGTTTGATTAAAATTTTGAAAATCATGTATCATTTTTGTTCCACTTCACAATTATCTGCTACTTTGTGTTGGTCTATCATTTAAAATCTCAAGAAAATACATTTAAGTTTGTGGTTGTAAAGTGACAAAATGTGAAAAAGTTCAAGGGGTATGAATACTTTTGCAAGACACTGTAGATTTTAAATTTGCTGCAACAGGAAGGGGTTAATGGAAAGCTCCTGTCAAAAAAGAAAAGCAAACTGTTTTAAGCTAAGGCCACATGTTGTGGAAAAGCTGTTTTTTGCTGTGCTTTTTTGAGATAAAGCAGGAGAGGATTTAGCAGAAGAGATATTTCTAAGTACGTCTTTTATAGTTCATATTCCTGTTGAATCTACTTTTGGCTTTGGGTAAAAAAATGTATCAAAATCTGACACTAAAACACAGCTTGTATGCAACGTGTGGTCTCAGCCGCAAAGTGTTTGCATTATTAACCCGTAATCATTGTTACATAATGCTTTCTATATTGTAGCTGTTATATCCATGATATGTTTTACTCCAGTATAAGATATGTGTCAGTCTCTTACCAGAATATCTGTTGGTGGTTTTTGAACGAACTGGCACATCACATAATAGGCCATAAATGTCTGATAGGAGGGGCTCTGATGTCGTAGGTGGAGATGTAGAAACAAAGGCCCAGATTTACTGTTTTTTTGGCATACATTTTTTTCCCAGGCGCACAGTCCAGTGGAGGGTGTGCCTCATTTATGAGAAAGGGTGTGTCTCATCATATATGAGGCGGACCCTCTGCTTGCTCCGGGGCTATGAAGGCTGGCGTTAGTATCTCCAGTCTTCATAAATGTCCCCCAAAGTATGCATAGCTCTATGGGTGTTTATGGAAGTTAGAAATACTCCAACCTATCAGACATTTTCAACACATCATGCAGCTATGTCATACATACCTATAGTGGGAATTCCCCACTAAATTCATTTACCATGACTAGTCCTTTATAAGTGTGTCAAAGGGATGATCACTTTTGTTCTGCTTATATCAGAAGAACATGTGTAAAGTATTTGATTTATGAAACGATAAAAATGTAAAAAACTTTTGGAATTTGCAGATTAAGTTGTTAGACTGTATTAATTGATCCCATTAAAATGTAAAGAACACATAGGAAATAATGTTGAAGGGCATCAGGAGCTGAACTCTATAATTCTGCATTCTGTGTGTTTATAATGTATAGCAGGAATAGTTAAAACATAATTAAATTTTTTTTTTTAAATGTCAGTTAAACTCAGCATAAAATGTGAGTAACTGTTGAAATACTTTATTGTGTATCATGTAGATTTTCAGCTTTATGTTGTTTTTTCTGCCAGGCACACTACAGACATTCATCATCATGTGACTTTACAGATTAGCTCCAATGTGTGATTTTCATCTGAGCTCCCACAATGCACTGCCCATCTAAACAAAGACTTGTAAACAGAGTGACTGCAAAGGTACACATTTTATAGAACTCATACTAGTCTACTTTTGAGAATGTACTTGTATGGAGATACTGAGTAGAATTTTCAGACATATACATATCCACTACTTAAAGGAGATGCCTAGGCTAAATTATAATCTGACTGGGGCCAGGGGTGGGGTAACATAAAAAAATGAAATGGTACTCACCTACTCTTGGTCTTTGGTTCAGGTGGTGTTCCCTCCTGTCCTTGGACTGTTGGGGCCAGAAGTGCAGAAGTTTAGGTGACAGATGCAGCCAATCGCTGACCTCAGCAGTCACATGTTGGGTACCGGTGATGTCACTGCTAGCATGTCATTGGTACCCAGCATGTGATTGTTAGCAGCAGTCAGCTAATCTTCTGCACTTATGGCCTAGTTGACTATGGACATAATGGCAGAATAAATGTCCAAACTAGGGACTGTGAGTAGGTGAGTCTTTTTTTTTTATTTTATGCCACCCCCTGCAGGTACTCTGCAGATGCCAGGGGACTTCTACAGAGCTAGAGACTGCACCAATGATACCTCCACTACTTTACACACCTTTAAGGTAGCAACAATATAACAGAAGCCACATTTTCACAGAAACAAACACATGCAGTTCTAGCTCAAAGTCTTTGAGTATTCTTCATACACAGTTGTGCTTCCACACCATAATCTCTTTTCTCCTCAGGTGCCTCTACCTCGAATCCACTGCGACCATATATTCTACAACAACAGTAATAGCTACTGATAACAGATAATATTACAATATTAACATTTCGGTGCATAGTTACATGTCTGTCAATACATTTCAGGTGCACTACTACTTGCAGTCATGGATTATATATTTTACAACATGTTGCCCACAGCTAGAGCTGAACATTCAATGTAAGGTTCACCTTAATGAAATTGCTGTTGATACAACAGCCATAAAAAATTGTTTTTTATGGATTCCAGTTTTTCCACATTTCTGGCCAGCAGCTTTCTGGGATGATCACTAACAATATTCTCTGTGGCACCAGACCTTTTCTCTAAGTAAACATATTAGGGACGGCTGCCAAAGCAAACTCTCCCTATTGTATAAAATGTATTGACATAAGAATATATAATTTTTTAAAATATTTATATATTTGAATCACTAAAATATTCCTCACATACAGACACTCACCCAGGCTTCCCGTTCCCCTCTTTCACCTGGCTGCCAGCTCATTAGTATTCACTGCACTAACTTAAAGTTTAGTTTATTAGGTACAAGCCGGGAATTGAACCCCAGACATGATGTATAATAGAGCTGAGCCACCAGCCTGTTACCTTCAATGGCAGTTTTATTTCTCTGACATCTTTCACTTTTCTTTCTCAATAGTCTATTTCTTTTCCTTGTATAAACTATTGGTGTGTGGAGAAATATCTCTATATAAATATGTATTTCAGCATACAATGTACTGGCATATAGAGATATTTCTCTACATATATATACAGGAAAGAAGACAATAGAGCTTGTAGCTCAGACAGTAAGGAGGAGTCAGAAGCTCAGCAGGGTTCAATCCCTGTTTAAAAAATAAGACTGGGTCCACATGGTGGAATGTTTCAATACAGATCTGTGGTGATTTGATTTGTCCTTCTGACCTCATGTCCGTACATTAAAGTGATGAAATCCCGAGTGATAGTGTCCAGATCAACATCAGAATGAACATGTAGCCCATTTCAAAATCCACAATCTGCTTAGTTGTTATTGCTGTTAATTTCTTTTTTTTTGCTACATATGGATTGTGTTTTCAATGACATCCTTTTTTTTTGTATTTTTGTATTTACATTGTACATTGTATTTTTACTGTATACTGTATTATAGAATATTTTTTTAAATATATATATATATATATATATATATATATATATATTTTTTTTTTTTTTTTTTTTTTATAATTAGAGATGGGTGAACCTCACAAAATTAATTTTGGTAGTGCTATTATTATATCCTCGGTTCGCCACAGACCCCAGAGTATAATAAGTGAAGGCTGAGAGGAGGAGATCAAATATAACAAACAGTTATACTTACCTTGCCTCACCTCTCCTGGGCAACCCTGCAGCATTCGGTGGTCTTCTGGCCTCTGACTGACCTCAAACTCCCTAGGGTCACTGCTGAGACCCAGCATCATGACGTTTGTACACCCCATGTTACACCTGAGGTCCAATCACAGGACTCAGTTGTGACCCTGGGGTGTGTGACGTCAGCCAGAAGCCAGAAGAGTATGGTGGGGATCTCTGGACGCCTTAAAGGGGAATCTGTCAGGTCAATCTGGGACACTAAACCACCCACAGGTCCTTACATACCTGGGGTTTAGTGTCCTAGATCGCCCTGTTGTAATGCAATCCGCAGGCGCATTAAAAATAAATAACCTTTATACTTACCTAGCTAAGGGTTCGATCAACGCTGTTTGGTGAGAACGGTCCGGATTATTCATGAGGCATGCCTCCCGGCGCCTGCGCTGTTCTTCAGTGAGGCCAAAGATGGACACCCTGGCTTCACTACGTAATTGCGGGGCATATGCATATAAGCCGAGGTGTACTCCTCTAGTCCTCTTGCTTCATTGAAGAACTGCACAGGCGCGGAGAGTACAGTGGCAGGGTGAGTATAAAGCTTTTTTATTTTTAATGCGGCAATGGATTGCGTTATAACAGGATGACTTGGGACACTAAACCCCAGGTCCATATGAAAGTGTGGGTGGTTTAGTATCCCAAATTGCCCTGACAGATTTCTTTTAAGGATACCCTGGCAAGGTGAGCATAACTTTGCTATTTTTACTCACCCCCTGGGGGCCCCACTTATTATTTTCTGGGGTCTGAGGAGACCCTAAAGCAGACATGTCAACTCACCCTGGATTGCAGGGAGTCTTCTGGGTTTCAGGTTCCCTCACCCTATGAATAGTCTCTTGCAACCAGCTGCTGGCTCATTAATATTCACTGCTCTGTGATGTCACCTCAGTACAGTGAATATTAATGAGGAGGTTGCCAGTAGATCCTCTATTAATTTAAAGTTTAACTTTATTCATGTTGATTATTTCTTATACCAAGCTGCAATAGTATTGTACTGTCCCTACATAATGTATTGGTAAAAAGAGATATCTCTATCTACCAATATATTGTATACATAAAAATATATTTTCAAACATACAATGTACTGGTATATAGAGACATTTCTTTATATATCATACAGATGCAGGAAAAGCTTGGTATGATAAAAAATAGATTTTTTAAAATTTTAATATATTTTATGATATAAAATGTATTAAAATAAGGCTTTAGTGATTTTTTTTATTATAAAACGATTATAAATAAATGTATACATATGTATTTATATATTCAACATTGCCAAAATATTCATAGTGATCACCAAATAGCATAAATAAAAATTGTGCAATTGTTTATTTTAATTATCCAGAAACAATCAGGGATCTAATATTATTATATGGGGTCTGGATATATGTAACAGTGCCCTTTTATTGAAGGCCTTGTCCCTTAAAAAGGCCACTCCAACTTTTGCTGCGACTTGCCATTCGCAAATCACCCTGTGGTGCAATATACAGTACATCATCTTTGATTTTCCCTCTGTATCAGATGCTGAAACTGTTGATCAATGGAGGTGCTGGGTGTCAGACCACCACTAATCTGATATTGATGATCTATCCTTAGAACAGATTTTTAGCCCAAAAAACCCTTTTAAAATTGACCCAGTAAGACCGATCCAAGTTAGATAACTTTGGATTGCTATTGGAAAGTGGTAGCTGTCATCTGTGTTACATAACTGGAAGATACGTGTATGTTTTTGACACACTAGGAGTTCTTTCTTTCAGCTTTTTTGGTTTATGGTTTATGCTAAATTTTGCACTGACTTTATAGGCCTATTTTAGAAGTATGTAATAAAGGTCATGTTTTATATGATATTGGTATCCAGCCATGTTAAATGATAAGTTGACATTTGGTGGTATACGTTTTTCAGATGGTTTCAGAAAACATCATCCTGGTCGGATCTTCTTTGCTGTGTTCATTTTGTGTTATTATAGAATTCAGTGTATGGCAGTAACTAGTATACTCCCTCTAGTGGCAACTTTAGGCAGCCAAAATGTTATGTTTTACAGGTTTCAGTAGAGGATTTATAGCTTATTATCAGAAAAACATAGCACTGACCACTATAATAATATAGCAAGAAAATAATCAAACTGTTGGGTCTATTTACAGTACTAAAAAAAGAAAATTTTGTTCAAGGTAGGCATTTCACCTTCAGCAACAACGTCAAGCACCTAAGGAGCCTTGAGAAGATCTAACAATGTGGTTAGAAGTTTGCATACTTTTGCCCAGAGGGTTTATCCTGTTGAGTGTTTGTTAACATGTGGATTAAGCATAATGTGGAACATAAAACAATATCTATCAGAAGGGCTTCCAGTAGCAAAAGCTGAACAGTTCAGTACAGGACTGATATTTTCAGTTTCTTCTTGAACTAATCAGTCAACAACAAATATCAAAAAAGGGAAGAGGGTCTTAGATGAGCCTGGATGTTACTGCTCCTACTGAATGTCATATGAGAGAACAAAATGTGCTAGATATCACTTTGGGTGAAATGGATGGAAACATGAGAATTATACTTATGCTCAGGGCCCATTGTGGCTTTTATGATTCTGAGGCAGTAATTTAAATGGCAACCCCCCTTCCCCCTCCAAAGTTAGAAAATTAGGTTTGACTACCATTGCACATACACACCACTCAGCACTGAAGCCACCTAAATGAGATACGTCACTGAGCCTCCAGCGCATGCACAGTGATTAAAAGGATTGAACAAAGTCGGGGACATACACGCAGCCTCAGTGCTCAGCTTAAATGGGTTGTCCAGGAATTGGACAAACTCCGGGGAGGAGGGGTCCTGGGCATGGGTAACATAAAAACAAAACAAAACAAAAAACATACTCACCCGTCCCCAACACTTTAGCATCTGCTGCCAAAGCCTGTTTGTTTGCGCACAATGAAGCTCTACTCTCCACATTACCACTGAGGCCAATCAGCAATCGCTGAAAAGGGACCAGTGACATAAGTGAGTGACATCACTGGTTCCTGTTCAGCAACCGCTGAGGATGCTGATTGACCTTAGCAGTCACATAAGGAGCAGGGCTTCTGGGGAATGAGGCAAGGTGCGTGACTAAATGGGCAGTAGACATTAGAGTACCAGTGACAGGTGAATATGTTTTTTGTAGGTAGACCATGGACTATACATAGGTAGCTTAGATTAGAAAGATCATTATATCCCGACAACCTCTTTAAGTATAATTCTCTCTTTTCTGGCTGTCCTACGCAGCATTATAAGAACAAAGGGGATATAGCAAGATTAAGATACAAGAAAAAGTTCACCAGTTGCAGCTGCAGACTCGCTCCAGGTGCACAGGTACAACATCCAGCCCTGCGTTCACGATTCAGTAAAAGTAGAAAAGTCCAGCAATCTGAACCTTGAATAGAAGTTACAGTGGGGAAAAAAGTATTTAGTCAGCCACCAATTGTGCAAGTTCTCCCACTTAAAAAAATGAGAGAGGCCTGTAATTGTCATCATAGGTAGACCTCAACTATCAGAGACAAAATGAGAAAACAAATCCAGAAAATCACATTGTCTGATTTTTTAAAGAATTTATTTGCAAATTATGGTGGAAAATAAATATTTGGTCAAGAATAAAAGTTCATCTCAATACTTTGTTATATATCCTTTGTTGGCAATGACAGAGGTCAAACATTTTCTGTAAGTCTTCACAAGGTTGGCACACACTGTTGCTGGTATGTTGCCCATTCCTCCATGCAGATCTCCTCTAGAGCAGCAATGTTTTGAGGCTGTCGCTGGGCAACACAGACTTTCAACTCCCTCCAAAGGTTTTCTATTGGGTTGAGATCTGGGTATTGGATAGGCCACTCCAGGACCTTGAAATGCTTCTTACGAAGCCACTCCTTCATTGCCCTGGCGGTGTGCTTGGGATCATTGTCATGCTACAAAATCATGCCCACACAAAAGTAAAAATTATTAACAAAGTTTATTAACAAATAAATAAAATACAAATGAACAAACACATGAGGGAATACAGAAAAAAACAATAAATAATGTGTACAAAGGCATGAAGTTCAGGGTATCAGATAAATAAATAATCATGGCAAAGCACCTTCACAAATGCACTTGAGATAATCTGGAATAGCATATTCAAATACAACCAAAGCTCCTCTAAAGTCATGTCATAAATTTAAATATAGAAAAGTGCTAAAAGACCATATGTTACAAAATGAAAGAATCCTAAAACAACATACCGAAGACAACCTACAAAGGCATGAAGCTCAGGGTATCAAATAAATAAATAGTCATGGCAAAGCACCTGCACAAATGCACTTTGAGATAATTAGAAATAGCATATTCAAATGCAACCAAAGCTGCTCTAAAGTCATACCATAGATTTAAATGTAGAGAGGTGCTAAAAAACCATATATTATAAGATGAAAAAATCCTGAAAAACCATACCTAAGGTACAAACAACCTGACACGCGTTTCGCCTACAGCTTCGTCCGGAGGTATGTTGTTCATTTGTATTTTATTTATTTGTTAATAAACTTTGTTAATAATTTTTACTTTTGTGTGGGCATGATTTTGTTTTTTGATTTATTGCTTGTCCTGCACATTTTTTGTTAATTGGTTATTGGCCCTGTCAAGTCTCAGGTCATGAAACAATATTTTGGTACTTTTGTATTTTTCTACTTTATATGTTACAAATACTAATTTTTCCTTGCTACTAATTGCTGACAGCTTAAGAACAAAAGAATGAATTAAAGATGGCACTGACATCCTTTATACCACGCCTCAGGGCTGATGTCTCAGGCTGGAATCGAGGCTGCACTTGGTTGAACGTCAAGAACAAGAGCCAATGGGGGATGGACAGCTCAGGAATATCAGAGAAACTCTACACTACACTATGCATTAACCCGCCCTCTTCCTTTCTTGTACAACTATGTGTGACGTGAATAAACCTGGCAGTGCAGTGCTGAGGCTGAAAGGGAAAGCATGAGCTGAGCCAGAAACAGAACTCTGTGTCTGTGTCTTTCTTAGTGCTGTGCACACATGCTTACTGATTTGGACTGACTGATTGATCCGGTATTAGTCGATTACGGCCCTGACAATTGGCGATTCCAACGTGGGGCCATCAGCTGGAAACCAGAGAGGGCTTGCTGACCCGCACAGGCCACCCTATCGAACCCCGCCATTTTCCGAGGAGGGTCCGGAACCTCAACTGATCACGGTAAGTTTACTCATATTATATATGTGTTTACTTGCCTGTGAATCGGGAGGTGACGGTTAGTAGGTTTGGTGGCTACGACGGGTCAGGTGCCCAGTCCGGAAGGGACGGACGTCTGGTGTTCTCCTCTGGTGGTTCAGAACTGCAGCACTGACATTTTTTGTCCCTGTGTGGCTCAATCAGTCAGAAGTTGTGAATGTAAGAAAGGAACCAGGAAGTTCAGATAGTTAAAGTGAAGTGAGGTAGTTGGAAGCCGTCTGTTTAGTTTAGAAAGGTGTTGTGTCTGATGCCGTAACATATTGCTGGGACATCGGCTGTCACATCCGAGAAAGGAGCTAGGACAGGTGTCCATCGGACCCTTAAGGTCCAATAAGTTCATTAGGGGCTTGGATTATTCTCTCCGTAGGACCCATATGGTCCCGCTAGTTTATTAGGAACTTGGAATTGTCGGAGAGTGTTAGAGATACACGTAGAGCTGCAGTCTGAGGTTGGGGACCTGAAGATAAGATCCTGGAACCGGAAAGGTGGATCTTTGACTGACTGTGAGTCTAGCACTGGTGAGCAGCTGCGCCAGTGTTGTATTTCTGGAGTGATTATGTTACGTAAGCATACTTTGACCCCCGGGGCACAGACGGTGGTAGAACTGGTCAGAACAAGGGAAGGAAAAAAGCATGTGAAGGATGCAAGCCGCCTGTATAAGCTAGCCGGATTGCCATCCAATGGTAGATTGCAGCCCAGCCTGTGGAAAGATCAGTTAGCTACAGGGAGAGGCATGCTGGAAGATAATGGCTTGTTAGAAGCCGCACAAGCTCATTACAGAGTCGCAAGGGCTCTACAGAGTGAGGGATATGCAGAAGTGAGAGGTGAGGGAGGAGATGTGGATGCTGAAATGCTGTTTGGATGTTATAAAGACTATGCCTATTACAACTGCATGTGCACCACCACCCTATAATGGTGCCGAGAGTGGTAGAGATGAGTGGACTTGTAATGTATGTGGGTTGCAAAATCCTGATTGGCACGAAGCCTGTGCAGCCTGTGGGGCTCCCCGCCCATCTCCCATTGTCTTGTCTTCCGGATCCTACCCTAATGAATGTGGAAGTGGGGCAGTGACTACTTCCAGTGGCGGCCATGTTGGTACACCCACAGCTTCCAAAGTTACGCCCCTATATCCGGTGATAACTACATCCGGATCCTATTACACAGGCCCTGTTTCTGTTAAACCTATAAACCCGGAAGAGACTAAGCCTCCCATAGTGCCGCTGTTCCCCAATGTTCATAGTCAAGAGGTACAACCCGCAGACACCACCCGACAGGACCCCCATGATTCACCTACAGGTCCTTCGGCTTTCAGTGTCAACACTCTCGACGCGTGGGCCGTGGGCCCCGGGTCGCATACTTCCATTTCTTATGAAGCACCCCCTACAGAGGTGGGTGACTCTCTCCCCTCTGAATAGTGGAAAGAGGAATTCCAAACAATGTATGTCACCACATCTGGGGGGCAGATTGCTCTCAGTGTGGGTTTCGGGGATCTGTGCACACTTAATGTGGGGGCCATGGTGAATGCTGCCAACTCCAATCTAGAACACAGATCAGGATTGGCCCGCAGAATGGTGGAGATAGGGGGTCCCCAGATACAGACAGATAGTAGGGTTCTGGTAGCCAGGGGAAACCAAGTTGCGGTAGGAGATATAGCTATCACAGGTCCTGGCCGCCTTCCCTGTTCCCTTCTGATTCATGCTGTGGGACCTGTGTATAACAGGGGAAATCCGGAAAAGAGTCGCCGCCTCCTCCGATCTGCTATTTGGAAACCCTTGGTGTACGCCTCCGACGTTAGCAGGGAACGCATGCCTGATAGATCCATCGCTCTGCTTTTGATATCCTCTGGAGTTTTCGGTTACCCCATGAAGGATTGTATTGAGGAGACAGTCGATATAATTCACCAGTATATTGCTACACAACCCACCACTCTGAGTGAGATTAAAATAGTCACAGGCTCACCTGATGCCGCCAGTGCCGTGAAAAGGGCAATCCTACGCAGAATGGAACCAACTGTTCCCCATGTGCAACCCCCACCAGCCCCCCAGGATTCTCATTTGGGGACGGACTTATTTGACTCCAGGGCTCAGGATACTCCAATCTCCCTAAATCCCTTTGTGTCTCCAACAGTCTTGCCCCTTCCTCCCCCCCTCCTTTGGAGCCAGAAGCGGAGACCCTCAGGTATGTCAAGTTTAAACCAAACCAGGTGTCCACCTTGGTCGCTCAGCTTCCAGACCCAGAAAAGCACCCTATGCCATTCTATAGGAGACTGGTACAAATACAAAAGACATATGCGGCCACTTGGCAAGATTTGATGGCCCTGCTTGAGATTAAAGCGACAGACAGCTATTTACCCATAATCGAAGCTCACTTAAATGATGCTAGACTGACCTCCACAGATTCTTGGGACTCAGGGGTGACGCTGTGTGACCAATTAAGGACCTGGGCGCAGGACATGCTCATAGACCAAGCAGGGTCGATGCAGGACATCCAACAGGAAGAAGATGAGACAGTGGACAAATATGTGGCCCGTATGACACAACAGTTCGAGGACCTTGGATTTGCGGCCCAAAACAGGACCCATGCTTCTTTGTTGACCCGTGCCTTTATGGATGGACTTCAGGAAGCACTGAGAGATAAGATCAATTCAGTCAGACCGGAAACTGTGACTTTGCCGTTAAAGGAGGCTGTTATAATTGCCAAGGGGTTTTATAAGGCAATGACCAAGGAAAAAAAAGAGGAGAAGAAGGAGGAAAGGAAGAAAAAACTAATGGTGATGACCTCGGAATTGGATGAACAACTGATGACTGGACCTGCCCTTCCTATGATGGCCAACCTGTCCCAAACGGGCCAGGTATATCAACCAGTTCCCCAGGCTATGGTCCAGAATATACCTCCTCCAGCCCCAGTGACCTACCAAGCACCATATCAGTATCCTATGAGACCCCAGCTGATTCAATATCAACCTAGACGGGGTGGACGGGACACTTATGACCCTCCCACTTGTTGGCAATGTGGTAAAAGAGGCCATTTTCGCCGAGATTGCAGGTCAGGACCCTCCCGTATTCGAGAACCCCGATTCGGTAATGCTCCCGATGATGGTCGCTTTCAACGCCTGGATGTCTACCCCACCCATCCTACATCATGAAGGTCAGGCCAACCCGTGTCCCTTTTTAACTCTTGCAACCCAGCCCTTCCTCCTTGTGGGAAGATCACCCTGACAATTAATCAATGTCCCATTGATTTCCTGGTAGACACGGGGGCGGCCACTTCAGTTATCACCCGGAAGGATTTACCTCCTGAGGTCCCGATTTCAACTGATTTTGTGACTAGTGTGGGAATTGAAGGGGTCAACTCCCGATTTCCTCTCACAGTACCCATTGCATTGGGTCCCTTCCCGGATGTCACCGCACGGTTTCTTGTGTCTGATACTTGTCCTGTCAATCTTCTGGGGGCGGATCTCTTGAAACACTTGAAGGCAAACATCAGATTTGAGGAGACTGGAATGTATCTAGAACTTCACAATCCAGACTGTGAAGCCGGCCACATGGAAGTTTGTCTACTGAAAGCGGTACCTTTTATGATAGCCTATCAAGTTGGCATGGAATCCTTTGAAGCTGGCCCAGTTTATGGTGTCCCTCCACATGTCGAGGCACAGATACCCACCATCCTATGGTCAAAGGGTCCAGACGATGTAGGAATTCTCCCAGTGGCACCAAAGTCCATATGAAGGCTGATGTTCCCTTTCCACGTATACCACAAAATCCACTCAAGACTATGCAAGAGGGGAGCCTGGCAACACAAATCGACACTCTAAGGTCTCAAGGTGTCCTGATACCCTGCACTTCTCCATGTAATACTCCACTTTTTCCAGTAAAGAAGAAGACACCCAAGGGGAAAGCCCCCAAGTTCCGCCTGGTGCAGGATCTAAGGGCGGTTAACGCAGCCACGGTACTGGAGACTCCTGTGGTCCCAAATCCAAACACTCTACTCTCAGGAATACACCCTTCTGCCACGTTCTTCACTGTTCTGGATCTGGCTAACGCGTTCTTTTCTGTCCCTTTGGACCAGGAGTGTCAATTCCTCTTTGCTTTTACATTCCAGGGAAGCCAGCTCACCTGGACACGTACTCCTCAAGGGGCCCAGAACAGCCCAAATCAGTTTACCCAGGCCCTGAAGTCTTGCCTCGAACCCTGGATCATCCTCCATCCTGAGGTGGTCTTACTACAATATGTAGATGATCTTCTTTTATGTGGGTCCACTATGCAAGACCTGGAGCAGCTATCCATCTCCCTTCTCTTTCATCTTCACTCTATTGACTGTAGGGTATCCAGAGACAAAGTCCAGTGGTGTCATCCTCGAGTCGTGTTTTTGGGTCATTGCATCTCGGCAGGAGCTAAACATCTCACAGAGGACAGGAAGTTCACTATCGCTAAATTGACATATCCAAGAACCATTTCTCAACTACAGTCCTTTCTTGGCCTTATTACCTACTGTAGACAATGGATTCCAGATGCTTCTAGGACTATGCAGCCTCTATATGATGCTCTCAAGACTGGTCCCGGCTTCTACTCGGCTCCATCTGCAGAGGTGTACCAACAACAACAAGACTCTTTCCAGGCCCTTAAAGATGCCATATCCAGCTCCCCGGCTTTGGGCTTGCCAGACTACAACCAGCCCTTTCACCTGTTTGTCTCTGAGAGTGAAGGTCATGCCGCGGGAGTCTTATGTCAGTTACATGGTGGCAAGCAAAGACCTCTTGGATACTATTCATGCAGGCTTGACCCTGTCGCCAGGACCGCACCAACTTGCCTCAAAGCCGTCCATGCGGCACATGCCCTACTTGACAAGACTGCTGATTTGATCCTCGGACATGAGGTTGTTATACAAGCTAATCATGACCTGGCTGCTGTGTTGACGCAAACACAACCAAGACACCTGGCCCATCAAAGGCACCTCAGACTTCAATGCTCATTGCTACTCCCATCTAATATTACCTTCAAGAAGTGTAACACCATCAATCCTGCCACTCTACTGCCACATTCCAGGGGGGATGATGATGATGATGGAAAGGATTCAGCGTACATAGAACCGTTTCATGACTGCCTTGCAGTCCTGCAATCCGACATTTCTGCACCGCCGAATGTCAAGGAAATCGAACTTCTAGATGGAGACCTTGAGTTATGGACGGATGGTTCCAGATTTGCTGACTATGCTGGCAGGTTCCACACGGGATATGCAGTCACCTCTGAGACAAAGGTTCTGATGGCTGAAGCACTCCTCGGCCACATGTCAGCCCAAGAAGCAGAGCTGATAGCCCTACAAATGGCTTGTGACATGGCTGCTGGGCTAAAGGCCAACATAAGGACAGATTCAAGATATGCTTATGGCATAGCCCACGACTTTGGGACAATCTGGAAGAATAGAGGTTTCATTACTGCAGCAGGAACCCCAGTAAAACATGCGGAGCGCATTCAGAGCCTCATGGATTCCATCTTAAAGCCTACAGAAGTTGCAGTTCTCAAGGTAAAGGCACATGGAAAGGTGAACTCAAAGGATTCCAGAGGGAACCACCTGGCAGATCAAGCGGCAAAACAAGCTGCCTTGGGGAATGTGTCAGAGAGATGGCAGGAATCAAAGGCAACATCTATCATGGTGACAACAAGGACCCAGAAGAAACAATTCCAAGAAGATGAACGACTACAGAAGCCTGAAGACCCCAGAGATATGTTGAACCTGGGAAGACCCCCTTATGATAAGCTTGTTTCTGAACAGACACATACAACAAGGGAGGAGAAAAGGGAGTGGAAGGATCAGGGCGCCAAGTTTGAGGATGGGTTCTGGAAGAAGGATGGGCTCGTTTGTCTTCCAAGGAGAATGTATCCAGCTATCGCCACATGGGCGCATGGCATTACTCATCGAGGCAAGACACAGGCTCTGGCCTATGTTAAGAAATTCTATCATGCCCCTGGAATATCCACAACTATTGCAGCCTACAATAAAGCCTGCCAGACCTGCAACACCTGCAATCCTGCCAAGACTGAGAAAGTGCCACAGCAACATTTGGCTAAGCCTGATTATCCGTTCCAAAGGATACAAGTGGACCATATACAACTTCCTAAGTCTGGCAGATATGAATATGTCCTAGTGGTGGTGGATATGTTTTCAGCTTGGCCTGAGGCCTATCCCGTGGCCAACATGACCGCTAAAGTCACAGCCAAGAAATTGATTACTGAAGTTGCCTGCAGATTCGGGATACCCCAAGTAATTGAGAGTGACCAAGGGCCAGCCTTCTCAGCTATGATATACTCAGAACTGTGGGAGATGCTAGGAGCCAGTGTAGGATTACACACATATCACCCTCAGAGCTCAGGGAAGGTAGAAAGGATAAATGGGACTTTAAAAAACAAATTACTAAAGATGAGTCAGGAAAGCACCCTGGAATGGCCAGAATTGCTACCCATTGCCCTGTATCATGTTCGACATACCCCCCAGGCTAAGCATGGGCTGACCCCCTATGAGATTTTGTTTGGGGCTCCCCCTAAGATAGGGGAGATAAAAAACCAAGAGTTGTCTGAATCCAATGATAAGGTTGTAAAATTTGTGGTAGAGCTTGCTAAAGAATTGACTAATACACATTCTATAGTTTCTGCTTCCCTTCCAGAATCTTCAGGTGATGTGGTGCACAGTTTTCTACCTGGAGATCAAGTATACGTACAAAGACGCATCAGAAAAAATTGTCTGGAGCCCAGATTTGAAGGTCCCTACCAAGTGTTGCTGACCACTCCCACAGCGGTGAAGTTAGAAGGAAGAAGCACGTGGATTCACGCTTCCCACTGCAGGCGGGATCCCAGCAAGCTATGAAACTGCTTATCCTTTTTGTACTGCCTTTCCTTGTGAAGGGAGAGGGGCAGTCAGCCATCATATCTAAAGATCAGGGGATAGTAACCATGTGGTTTAATATTTCTGCACCATATGTGGCCTATCAGTTTTGCTATTGTGACATTGTCCAGTGTGAAGGATTAGGGTGGAAACACTGGGCGACTTGGGAATACCATCATCCTAGTCATGGTGGGGAATTCTATATATGTGTGACTAGACCTGGTAACCACAATTGTAAGTCCTGGTATGACGTGGGGTGGAACACTGGGGACGACTGGAGGTACATGCCTCAGGAGGGTCAAAACAGGAAAGATAAGAATGGAAGACCCCTACTTTCTCGGATGACATTGGTCAAGGGACAAATGACTGTTAAGGGTCACCGCTCGGGTGACTGTATACCCCTATTGTTAACTATTGAGCATCCCACTGCTACTGATGCAGGCACTTATGTGCTGGGGTCCTATATCCCTGGAGGCGCCACTGGGAAATTAGGGAATTTTGTAATTCAAGATATACAAAATAAGCCCCTAAATAATACTACTTCAGGTACTCCATTGACAGGAGTGTTGCAATCCCTCAGGGCCTTAACAGACCTCTCTTTCGAGGATAAACTGGCAGTAGAAACTGGATTCTCAGATACCAATATGTGGATTGAGTGGATGTGGTATACCGACAGACAACATCAGAAAACTAATTGTATAATCTGTGCTACCGCCAGGCCACATTTGGGTAGTGTGCCATTCCCTCTACACCCCGAAAAGCAGGGCCCCACTTATGAGTGTGTAGTATCCTTATTTAAAAATTCGACCAATGAGAACTGCTCCGCCTGGACTCACCAGTACCGACCTGTAAAGTCCCCACAGTTGGGCCCAGGCATCACGATTTATCACGGTCCATATCATTGTATAACAATAAACGACTCAGTGGCTGACTCAAGTGCTAGGAATGTGGGCACGTTCCCAGAGGGGTGGTGTAACTCCACTTACCAGCCAGAAAACTTAATGCCATAGGTTAATCAGACAAGGGGGGTGTCTGATATAGCCTGGCTCTGTGCAGACATGCGCATCCGTCCCTATATGAAGGTGCCCTGGAAGGGTCAGTGCACACTGATAAAAGCAGTAATGCCCCTACACATTATTGGAGCTGCCTCATTAATTGAAGAAATCAGAAGGAAAAGGGAACTAGGTGGCAGTTTCGACCCCCACGTGTACATAGATGAGATTGGAGTGCCAAGGGGGGTTCCAGATGAATTTAAAGCCCGAGATCAAGTGGCAGCTGGGTTTGAGTCATTAATCCCTATAATTACTGTGAATAAGAATGTGGACTGGATAAACTATATATATTACAACCAACAACGATTTGTCAATTATTCTAGAGATGCACTTCAGGGAATAGTGGAACAATTAGGCCCCCACCTCCATTATGGCCTTCCAAAATAGAATGGCGCTTGATATGATCCTAGCCGAGAGAGGAGGAGTATGTACTATGATAGGGACAAGTTGCTGTACTTTTATTCCCAACAATACTGCCCCTGATGGCAGCATAACTAAGGCCATGGGAAAGATTCGAAATTTGGCAGACGAACTCAAAGAGAACTCTGGAATGTCTGATTCTTGGGGAAGTTGGTTCTCGTCATGGGCCAAGGGTTGGAAGGAAAGGTTGACCCAAGTAGGAGTAGTAATTGGTTGTGTTCTGTTGAACTTGTTGATGACCTCTATATGTGTTATTCCATGTATAAAGGGCATGATAAACAAGGCTGTGGATTCAGGTAAGAAGGGCATCTTTCTAAATCACCTAAAGATGGATCCACTAATGATGAGACCTGAGATTGATATGGAAATAATAGAAGTGTGTAAGAAGGCTCCCTCCCGGGAATATGCAGAGTTAATTTAGGGATAGTAAGGATCTGAATTTCCTATGTGAAAGACCTTTAAGTGGGAACCTATCCACAAAGGATAGGTTGTCACCCAGGAGGTGAAAAGGAGCGAAGCACATTGGAACAGATCATTAGGTTCATAAATATTAGGGAAAAATTAGTATTTAGGGGGGAATGTTAAGTCTCAGGTCATGAAACAATATTTTGGTACTTTTGTATTTTTCTACTTTATATGTTACAAATACTAATTTTTCCTTGCTACTAATTGCTGACAGCTTAAGAACAAAAGAATGAATTAAAGATGGCACTGACATCCTTTATACCACGCCTCAGGGCTGATGTCTCATGCTGGAATCGAGGCTGCACTTGGTTGAACGTCAGGAACAAGAGCCAATGGGGGATGGACAGCTCAGGAATATCAGAGAAACTCTACACTACACTATGCATTAACCCGCCCTCTTCCTTTCTTGTACAACTATGTGTGACGTGAATAAACCTGGCAGTGCAGTGCTGAGGCTGAAAGGGAAAGCATGAGCTGAGCCAGAAACAGAACTCTGTGTCTGTGTCTTTCTTAGTGCTGTGCACACATGCTTACTGATTTGGACTGACTGATTGATCCGGTATTAGTCGATTACGGCCCTGACAGCCCATTTTTTGTTCATATATCATTGTCATGCTGAAAGACCCAGCCACATTTCATCTTCAATGCCCTTGCTGATGGAAGGAGGTTTGCACTCAAAATTTCACGATACATGGCCCCATTCATTCTTTCATGTACACGGATCAGTCGTCCTGGTCCCTTTGCAGAGAAACAGCCCCAAAGCATGATTTTGCCACCCCCATGCTTCAAAGTAGGTATGGTGTTCTTTGGATGCAACTCAGCATTCACTCTCCTCCAAACACGACCAGTTGTGTTTCTCCCAAATGGTTCTACTTTAGTTTCATCTGACCATATGACATTCTCCCAATACTCTTCTGGAACATCCAAATGCTCTCTAGCAAACTTCAGACAGGCCCGGATATGTACTGGCTTAAGCAGGGGGACACGTCTGGCACTGCAGGATCTGAGTCCCTGGCAGTGTAGTGTGTTACTGATGGTAGCCTTTGTTACGTTAGTCCCAGCTTTCTGCAGGTCATTCACTAGGTCCCCCTGTGTGGTTGTGGGATTTTTGCTCACCATTCTTGTGATCATTTTGACCCCACAGAGTGAGATCTTGCGTGGAGCCCCTGATCGAGGGAGATTATCAGTGGTCTTGTATGTCTTCCATTTTCTAATTATTGCTCCCACAGTTGATTTCTTCACACCAAGCTGCTTGCCTATTGCAGATTCAGTCTTCCCAGCCTGGTGCAGGTCTACAATTTTGTTTCTGGTGTCCTTCCACAGCTCTTTGGTCTTCACCATGGTGGAGTTTGGAGTGTGACTGTTTGAGGTTGTGGACAGGGGTCTTTTATACTGATAACAATTTCAAACAGGTGCCATTACTACAGGTAATGAGTGGAGGACAGAGGAGCCTCTTAAATAAGAAGTTACAGGTCTGTGAGAGCCAGAAATCTTGCTTGTTTGTAGGTGACCAAATACTTATTTTCCACCATAATTTGCAAATACATTCTTAAAAAAATCAATGTGATTTTCTGGATTTGTTTTCTCATTTTGTCTCTCATAGTTGAGGTCTACCTATGATGTCAATTACAGGCCTCTCTCATCTTTTTAAGAGGGAGAACTTGCACAATTGGTGGCTGACTAAATACTTTTTTTCCCCACTGTACAAGCAGCTAAAAATGGCTACTTGTTTCAGATGTAACCCCTTACTTATGTCACAACGACTATGTGGCAAGATTAATTGGTTGGGATAAACTAGACTAATACCGTACAATACTACTTTCTCTGAAGTCCCAGTGTAAGGTTTTTTGGACTTCACAAAACTGTTTGCCCTACTCCAGGATGCTACTGCACAAATACAGTACATTCCACCAGAAACTTTCCTCTCTCCACCCATGAAGCTGCAATTTCTCTGATGAATTGAACGCATATTCTCTTTTTTTGATTGGTTGTAGAAGAGGGTGATCGTACCTTTAAGCCAGGGGTATCCAAACTTTTTACAAGGAGGGCCAGATTTGGTGAGGTGAAAATGTGTGGGGGCCGACCATTCAGCCTGATATTTTATTAGGCCAGGACCCAACGTAGCGTAAAAGAGTTTTACAGTCACTGCAAGGTGGATGGGATTCTGGCTAATCTCATCTTACACATTGTGAAAAAATATCCACAGCGGACATGCTAGAATGCGTGACGTCACCTAAAGGCCAAAAATGATTGTTATTTTTACTGACCTTGGAAAGGGGCCCTGCGGAACATGAAGCTGGGTCCCTTTCTGTTATCGATATGGCCAGGCCTGACTCTTGGATACGGAGTCATCAGGCGCTGGATCCTGGTGGCCCATTTGGGAACGGGTGCCCTGGGCAATTGCCCAGTTTGCCCCCCCACCTAAGCCGGGCTTGCCTGGAGAATGAAGAGGGAAGAGGAGGCTGCGATCAGGAATGGGGATAGGTAAGTTAATAGGGGCCATTACCGAACCTCTAATGCCTATTAAAAAAGCAGTGGGGATTGACTAGCGCCCACAACAAGTAGTAGTGCTGGCGGACCATGTAAAATTTGAACACGGCTCGGACTTTGGACATGCCTGCTTTAAAGTAACTGAACCCGGTTGCTATTGCTACCCCTGCCCCTCTATTGATATGCCCCTAGGGTTAACCACCTGTCCTCTATTACTTTCTATAGCGATACCTAAAGAGACTCATATACATGGAAGCTTTATATACACTGACTTCTTTATTAAGTTTATTCAAGATGATAAGTGTAGATGTTTCTAGAAAAAGTCAGGGCACTTATTTTTAAAGGTGGCCCTGATGATGATGGGCACGGGGCTGGGTGATGATACTTGGGCGGCGTGATGATAAAGAGGGACTGCAGCAACACGTAGTTCCCGCGGAGGGACCATGACTGGGGCAGGCAGTGCAGGGAGCCATTGGTAGGTGGGGTGAGGAGAGGAAGGGGCGGAGCTTCACTGGGCCGCTTTTTTCATAGCGGTAAGCCCGCGAAGCGCCATTCCCAGCAGAGCGGCGAACAGGTGAGGTTGTCCCGCCTGCATCTCCCTGCTTCCGACGATAAGCATGGCCTCCCTAGAAGCGCTCCTGGGGCAGCTTTGGTCTGCCGCCGGCGACAGGGGGGATTCCTGGCTCAGGGAGCAAGTGGAGGGGTTGCTCCAGAACGCCCCTCCACCTTCACCTCAGAGACCTGCAGTGGCGCCCGGTCGGCGGCCTAGGAGGGCCTGACCGCCGGAGCGCTTGAGCCCCGACATGGCGCCACAGGCACGGCACCATAGGAGTCCCTCTAGGGCCCCTCCAGGCCGGGCTCCTCGCCCCACTGCCCAGGGGCGTGGGTCCCGGCCTGGGAGGAATCTGACAAGGTGACCGTATCCTGCGGGCACAATGGGTAGCCACATGGAAAGTACAGCGGCCCCAGCCTTCCCACTCTATGTGGCACGCAGCTCCTGATCCCCTCCTGTGATGTTCCGGCGGGAGGGGGACCTGACCAGCTATCCCAAGACTTCCCAGAGGTCCTGATGCAGAGACAAGCCAGTGGTGTGTCCAACAGCGGGCAGAAAGGTGCTGGCCCTCACCTTCATGCTGCTCATTCCAGGCCTGAGCTACATCCCATGCCCTCCAATGGTCACGCAGGTGCAAGCCAGATGCCCGGATCATCCACCTCCTGCTGCAGCTGCTGTCATGAAGACCCACAGCCGTACCCTGAAGCAAGCATCCTCCTCTACAGCGAATCGGGTCTCCAGAATTCCGACTGGCGGGAACACAGCACCTGTGCAGTCCGGTGGGTATCCGTCTCTGCCTTGTCCATTTCCTCCCATTCTTATGTCTCAGGGTATAGCGAGCGAACCTGTAGTGTCCCCTGCAAATAGCGGTATAGCTGGGGAGGGGATTAGGTAACTTTTAGGTGGCGTAAGGGATTTGCTGGCTAGGTGTGAGCAGAGTGTAGGTGGCTCCCCAGTGTCAGCGTGGGTTCCCCCGGCTCAGCCTACTGTCTTGGCGGTGTCTACGGCTGTGGGAGGGGCGACGGGGGGGTTATGGTGTCGGTCCAGACAGAAATGGAGAAGGTGGACTCGGTCCGTTTAGAAAGATAGAGCCCGGGGAAAAGTTTATGTTTGTTTCGAAAGCCCGCTGGGGGCGCATTTAAAGAAGGAGGTCAAGGAAAAGATCTGGAAGGATGAATACGTGGAGATATTTTCCTTGCTTCCTTTGGCTAAGTTTAACCTGGATAAGAGTAAGAAGGAGGACAGTAAGAAAGAGGAAGAAGAAAAGCAGAGGTGGCGGCTTATCCCGCAGACCTTCACTAACTGGTTACAAGCTTTTTCTATCTTGGCCAGCGTGATAGGCGAGAAGGCCCCGGATAATTGCTCGGGCCTTTTCTGTTATATGGACTCGACAGGGGAGGCGTATAGGGTTTATGGGGGACAGACATGGCTCAGGTACGATGAGCAATTTCGGCAGCGAAAGGCAGTTAGGCTCAGTATCAGGTGGGATCAGAAGGACATAGAGCTGTGGTTGAGAGTGATGGCGCCGACACGTTTTGGGCAGTCCTTTCCCAGGTCGGCCGGGGGAGCTGGCCAGGGAGGTGCATCCGGATTCTCAGGGGGCTCAGGCCAGCAGACGTCACAGCGTTTTGGGTCGTGCTGGCAGTTCAATGAAGGCCTGTGCAGGTTCGGGTTGGAATGTAAATTTAAACACATGTGCTCCTTATGTGGAGGTCCGTCTCATGGGGCATCCCAGTGCTTGCGGAAGCAGAAGGGAAGGGGCTCTCCAGCGGGTGGGCAAGGGCAGGACCCCGGTGAGCCTGGAAGCAATGCTTCTGTATCTAAATAAATACGGGGACAGGGTGGCAGCGCGTTTTTTGTTAGAAGGTTTTCGGGACGGTTTTAGAATCCCCCCCCCCCAAGCACATTGTCCCCTTTAACATTCAAAATTTGAGATCTGATTTAGAGCATAGCGACATGGTGAGTAAAAAACTACCCAAGGAGGTGGGTTTGGGTCGCATCGCAGGCCCCTTCTCAATGCCACCTCTGGTGGATCTCATAGTATCCCCGTTGGGGGGTTGTCCCAAAAACAGCCGAATCAGTTTCGGCTCATCCGCCATCTGTCGTACCCAACAGGGGCGTCGGTCAATGATGGGATAGCGCCGGAACTTTGTTCCGTCGTGTATACTTCATTTGACACGGCCATTCATTGGTTGCGGCGGAGTGGTCGGGGGGCCCTTATGCCCAAGACTGACATAGAGGCAGCCTTTCGGCTCCTGCCAGTTCACCTGGATAGTGTTCATTTGTTAGGTTGTTTTTGGGACAGGAGTTATTATGTGAATCAGTGTTTGCCGATGGGCTGCTCGATCTCATGCGTGTATTTCGAGACCTTTAGTTCGTTTTTGGAAGCCGTTATCCGGAATTTGTCCGGGGTAGATTCTGTGATTCATTACCTGGACGACTTCCTGTGTGTAGGCCCTGCTGGGTCTGGGGTCTGCGCTGCCCTGCTGGCCACGACTCAGTGGGTGGCAAGAAAATTTGGCGTTCCTTTGGCGCCGGAAAAGACTGAGGGTCCGTGCACGAGGTTGAGTTACTTGGGTATTGAACTAGATTCGGCAGTAATGGAATTCCACTTGCCCAGAGACAAATTGGTTGATTTAAAGGAACAGGTCATTAGGGCGAGACACCTCAGGAAGATACCGCTGATGGATTTGCAATCGGTCCTGGGTAAGCTGAATTTCGCCTGCAGGGTCATGACCATGGGAAGGGTTTTTTGTCGGCGTTTGGCGAGGGCTATGGCAGGGGTGTCTAGCCCACGCCATTTTGTGCGTTTGACGACAGAGTATGGGGATGACTTGCAGGTGTGGGCGTCGTTTCTGGAGCAATATAACGGGCGTTCCTTGTTGCAGGGGGAGGTAGTTGATGTATTTGACTGTGAGTTGTTTACTGATGCAGCAGGTGGGGTGGGTTTTGGGGCGTATTATGGTGGCAAGTGGTGTGCAGCTCCATGGCCCAAAGCATGGTTTGAATTAGGCCTTACGCGCAATCTAACCTTGTTGGAGTTGTTCCCCAGAGTCCATATGGGGCGAAGCGTTTAAAGACCATAAAGTTCGTTTCCATTTTGACAACCAATCTGTAGTGGAGATGGAGGGAATGCCGTGTCCCTCGGATTTATGGAGCTTGGTCTACGAGATGCTGGATCGCTGATATGGGCGTCTTTGGCTCCGGGGACGGGAAACCGGTATGAGAAGGCGTGGTCGGTGTGGGAGGCCTGGGTACAGCGCTTGGGGCCAGTCTGTAGCGGGGTGGACAGGGAAGGTGTGCTGTTTTACTTGTTGGGTCAGTGGTCTGCAGAGGGTTGTTCTGTGTTGAAGGTGGGTGGGTTTATAGCGGGTCTCTCGTTTGGTTTTCAATTCCGGGGTGTGGTTGATATCACAAAGCATTTTTTGGTGAGGCGAGTGCTGAGGGGTTTTAGAGGGGCTGGAAGTGCCCGAATGGAAGACGACCGGTGTCTTTTTTTGCTTTTGGAGCGACTGGGTGTGGAATTGGGTAGTTGTTGGAATTCGAGTTATGAGATAGCACTATTTCATTTCGCCTTTTCTTTGGCGTTTTTCGGAGCTTTCAGGGTGGGAGAGTTGGTGTCCCCGGCGGTAAAACGTGCAGGTGGTATAAGCGTACGTGATGTCGGTTTAGTGGTTGGATGTTTGGAAATTTGGATATGTCGCTCCAAGACGGACCAAGGGGGTAGGGGAAGCATGTTTCGATTGGGGCCAGTGGAAGGCTTGGCTTTGTCTCCTTTGCACTGTTGGTAGCGTGGGTGGGCCCACCGATCCTGGCCCTCTCCTCCAACAGGAGACAGGACGAGTCTTTCCTCTCTAGATTTCAGTTCACCTCGATTTTTAGGAGGTGCCTCCAGGCGGCCGGCCTGGATGATAGCTCTTACGCCCCTCATTCGTTCCGGATAGGGGCAGCTACGGAGGCAGCAGGTTGGGGGTTGAGTCCGGAGGTGGTCCGTAGGATTGGGAGATGGGAATCCGATAGGTACCACTTGTATGTGCGCCTGCAATTAGCGCAGATGTAACCTGTTTTTTGTTGACCTGTGGGCCTTTTGTTTTCCTTGTAGAGGGTGATATGTGCCTAGTGTGGATCTTTAGTCATTCTTATGTATTTTGGGGTGCGCGGAGGGCTGATGTGCGCAGGGACGGCCGGCAGCTGGGCATTCCCCGAGAAATCGCAATCATGCGTTGGATCGGGATCAGAGGTATGGTCTGGGGCAGAGTACTGCCGGAGGTGAACAGGTTTGCTAGACTGGATCGGGCGGTGTGGGGGTGTGTGCATTCGGCATAGGGAGCTTGAACCGGGTGAAAGGGAGTTCTGGTTAAGGGATGGGGTGCATTTGAATGCGGTTGGCATTGACCTCTGGGCGTTGGGTATACAGGAAGGCGTGGAGAGGGCCCTGGAATTAAGGTGGGTATATCACACTTAAGGTGTTAAGGCGTGATCGCTGTGGCGGGTAGGGTCCTTGGAGTTGGTGGTTCAGTGGATTATGGGAGGGGGAGTCAATGGTGAGCTCCACCCTCCCGTATTACAGTTCATTAGTGATTTGGTGGCTTACCTGGCATGGTGGGGGATGGTTACAGGGTGGAATGCCCTGTGAACTGGTATGTGGTAATGGGGTCATCTTACAATCATGGTGCCACTGAGCCGGTGGAGCGGCTAGCGGTAAGTTCATGTGGTAGCGCCAGGATTGAACTCGTTTTGGTTAGTAGCTCCGAGGACTCAGGCCCTGTTTTTTGTACTTTACAGGTATGGTTATGTTACGGTTATTTATGGTATTTATACAATATAAGTTAATATATTTTTTACATGTTAATTGTTTAATAAACATGGCTGCTGTGACCGATTTTATCCAACTCCTGTCTTTGTGTTTTGTTTTGCGGAGCAGGTGTGCGAATATAAGAAGGGTACAAGAGGGGATATGATCATGCAGCAGTAAATAAACAGGTAAGGAACTATGGCGCCTGCTAATCTGCATTGCCTAGTCATGCTTTGGCTGAGCTGGGAAATAGCGGCAGTTGAAAGAGCTTGGTGAATGTCAATTCTGGTGGTGAGAACAGAGACCAAGTTTGGAATCTACCTCATGATGAAGCAGGAAATCCACTTATTCAGCGAATACGTCTGACTGCAGGAAAGTCCAGTGTAGAGTCAAGTCCGAGGTGGTGCAGCAGGAAATCCACTTATTCAGTGAATGTGTCTGACTGCGGAAAGTCTGGTGATGTGTCATGTCCAAGTGCGAGAGCAGAGACCAGCCGGTAATCTGCCTCTTGATGCAGCAGGAAATTCACTCATTCAGTGAATGCATCTCATTGCAGGAAAGTCTGGTGAGGGTCAAGTCCAGTGAATAAGTCTCTGAAGCGCAGGTCGTGTGATCCTGAGGAGGTGGTCACCATGTCATTGACCTGTGGTAGAGTGGTCACCTCCAGCTGTGTCCCAAATTTATTGTGGACACAGCAAGACCCCCGCTCTGGAATAGAGATCTGCAGATATAAAAATATACCTGGGCACAAATGAACATGGAGCAGCAGAATATTACATATAAGTGACATACAATATACACCTGGTCACTGCTGGTCATTATAGTCCTCTTACCTGGATTATACTTGGTTCATGGTGCTGAGGACCAATCCTTTCTTGCAGGGGTCACTGGTGAGATCAGGAGATCTTGGACTCTGCGCCTCAGTTTCTTTATTACAGACCTTTGGTGACATGGAGGATCCGATCTGCTACAATGTTCTCCAGAATCCCAGGATGATCTTCTCCAAGAACAGTGACTGCTGGATACAGACTTGGCTCCATGGTGTACACAGCGAAACCAACTTGCTTCATGTTCATTCTGGAAGAAAACATGAAAACTATGAAGATCAGATCCCTCCCTATAATAGCAGTGACCCCCCCCCCCCCCATCATTTATTACAATCAGTATATTAATGGAATCATCCTAGATAAGTCAATGGCAATGGTTACTTACCAGTGTCAATAAGTCTGTGGGCTGTGGTCCAGTACCAGGGTCACTGGTGATTTTCAGGGTTCAGTAGTGACTGCAGATCTGGGGAGGACCTTGGTCTGTCTCAGGTCCCGCTGAAGGTCAGGGCAATCTCTTGGCCCATCATGGACTATACTTGTCGTCCTTGACATGGAGTCACTAATTGACCTTTCTGGGGAATCCTGTGATCCTGCCATTCTGCAGGCATGAAATTAGATGGTCTCTCATTCTGTTGTGTTTATACATAACTGTGGGGTCACCATCTTCTGCCAGGAGCTCGTAGGCAAACGCTATTGAAAATACCCCACAGTCATAGTTGCAGGGTCGGCGTCAGCACCCTGGCAAGGATCGGCTTACTCGGGCAAGTACCGGGGCCCCAAGCTCCTGAGGGGGCCCACGGCTGCCGGGTGCTGACTGCAGCAGTTTTTTTTTTTTTTTTTTAATAGGCCGTTACCTGCAGGAGCGGGGATCAGTAAGTAAGGCCGGGATCGCCAGGCGGTTTGGTTCAGAACAAATAGGTCCAAAGTGAAACTGCTATTATCATACTCTGGGGTCTCTTCAGACCCCAGAGTATGATGATCAGAGGCCCAGGGGAGGTGAGCAAACATAATAAACTGTGTTACTTACCTTTCCTGCGCTCCGGTGCGACTCTGTACTGTCTTCGGCCCTCTTCAAAGACCTCACGTGGGTAAGGCCGGCGTCGCAACACATAATGACGCCGGAGTAAACCACATCTCTGACATCATTGAAGAGGGCTGAAGATTGAGGTGATGTCGGAGCCCAGGAGAGGTAAGTAACATGTTTTTTATGTTTGTCACCTCCCCTGGGCCTTCGATCATTATACTCAGGGGTCTGAAAAGACCCCTAGTATAATAATAGTTTGTGGGTCATGAACCCCAAATATTTAGGCCCTGAAATTTTTTGAATATTTGCAAGGACCAGCCTAGGAGCCAAGATGGGACATTATACTGTGTATAGGGGCCATTGTAGGACATTATACCTTGTGAAGGGGCCGCTATGGGGAATTATGCCATGTGGAGAGGCCACAATGGGAAATTATGCTGTGTGCAGGGGCCGCTATGGAACATAATACTGTGTGCAGGGGCCGCTATGGGACATTATGCCATGTGGAGTGGCCGCTATGAGATATAATACTGTGTGCAGGGGCTGCTATGGGACTTTATGCCGTGTGGAGGGGCCGCTATGGGACATTATACCTTGTGGAGGGGCCGCTATGGGACATTATGCTTGTGGAGGGGCTGCTATGGGACATTATGGCATGTCGAGGGGCCGCTATAGGACATTATACCGTTTGAAGGGGCCGGTATGGGACTTTATACTTTGTGAAGGGGCTGCTATGGGGCATTATACTGCATGGAGGTCTTTGCTGCACCCAGTCTTTACTAGTTACGTCCCTGTATATATTTATTATACCCTGTCTGTGTATATATTTATATATGTATGTATGTATCTGTATCAGTTTCTGCATTGAGCATTTCCATTAATACAGATGAAAGCGTTCATTGCACTGTTAACAGAATCAGGCCCTGTTCACATGGTGGAATCTGGCACTGATTTTGCAGTGGATTTCGCCCCCAAATCAGCGGCAGATTCTTCCCTCATTCTGCCTCCCATTGAAAACAATTCGTGCAGGACGCTGAAAAAAAAAAAAAGCGTTCTGCTCAATCTTGACGCGGATTCTGCAGCTCATTCGGAGGCCACGGCTTGATACTCCCCAGTGGTTAGACCCATTCATTTGGGGCTAACCAGAGGTGGAAAGCCGCAAGGGCATGCTGATGCTCTACATCCACCACCGTGAGTCAGGGGGGCAAAAAAATAAAGAGGAATTCGGGGCAGATGTACACCTAAAATTCCTCTTTACTTTCTGATGTCTGAACAGGTTCTATCTACTTGTATGAAATGGACTGTATTACAGTCCACTCCAGTAGGTCTGCCTCAGCAATTTCGGTTGTTTTTTTGCTGCAGTGCGCATGAGTTGCTCCAAAAGGGGCCCACTAAGGCTCAACAGAGCAACAGCCCAAGGGCCCACAAAAACCTGGACCCGACCCTGCATAATTGTTCCTCTGCTGATCCACGTTTAGAAATTTTAGGTTCTTGGGCCACGTCACTGTAGATATTATTGTTCTGCTCGCAGATTGATGGAGACAGATTGTTGGTCTTGATGTCGGCCACTTTGATTTTGCCACCTCTGAAGCAGGTGGTCAGCCAGTGCACCCTCTCCTCATCGTAGTGGATTTATATACCTTTTCTTAGTACTCTGTAGCCTGCAGACCATCAAAGTCCTCATACTGACATTGTAGGATCTCCTGGGCCTTGTTGATTATGTCATCATCCAGCATGCTGGCCTCTCCTGTGCTCTTCAGGATAGATAAGTGCTCTGGAGACAGCTGGTTCATGATGTGTTGTCTCCAGGAATCAGACATCTCCACTCATGGTGTTTCCAGCTTCGGGCTCCCTAGAACTTTTGCAGATGTATTAGTAGTGTGTTCCTCTGCAAATTTTTTGGCTGGTGGAAAGTTCCTGGGCTGACTGTACTTGGACTTCGGTACTTTTCTTTCACAGCTGACTATGGGAGCTTCACCAGATGCCTTCACAACATCTTCATCAGGCCATTTTTACTTCGCCTTTCACTGCTGGGTCTTGTTTTGGACAAGTCTTTACAGGTGGTGGCTCTTGGACATGGAATGGCTCTGCAGCATCAATTTCCTGGTGTCTTTTCTGTGGGCATATGTAGGTCGGTGTCTTCTCACCTGTGTCTTGGCTGATGGCGCGATCTTTCGTTTTTTTCAGTGCTACTAACCTGAGGAAACTCCTGACCTGTGTCATGGATTTTTTGGCCATGAAGCTGGAATTCCTCATCAGAGTTCTCCATTTTTGATAGAATTTCCTGAATCAGGTCAGAATGAAGGAGCAAGTTGACATGCAGGATGAGAGACCGGTGACCAGCAGTCGCTGGGCATGATAGTGATGTCCATGCATCCTCATATTGACGTCTGTCATGTTCTTTCTTTTTCCTGTATCAGAAGTTGTGTGTATCCGGCATGGAGTCACACACTATTATGATGAGCAGTCTCTGGGCTCAGGCCTCTTACTGACTGAGGTCATTGTGTTGTTGTCTCACAATAGCCCCTGCACACAGTATAATGAACCATAGTGGCCCATCCACACAGTATAATGCCATATAGCGGCTCCTCCAGACAGTATAATGTCCAATTGTAGACCCTCCATTCAATATAATGTCCTATAGTGGCCCCTCCACACACTATAATGCCCTATAGTGGCCCCTCTACACACTGTAATGCACTATAGTGGCCCGATCCACACACTATAATGTCCTATAGTGGCCCCTCCAAACCCATAATTTTGTGGGGTTCGTCACCCATGAACCATTGTTACAATCGGGAGTCTCTTCAGACCCCAGAGTATAATGATCGGAGGCCCCAGGTTGTGATTAAACATTGCAAACAATGTTATTCACCTCTCCTGGCTCCGGTGCCCGTGTTATGGTATCTTCAAGTCTTTGAGATGTCATGAATGACGCCGGTGTAATGTCATGTGGCTCATTTTGTATCATGACACCAGCATGAGTTTTTGTGGCCTGTAGCCTACAAGTTCTACCAGCAGTAGAATCAGGTCGGCGGTGCCACTTCTCCCCAACAACTGGATCGGCAGAAACGGGGAGAACCAGGCTGCATTCACTTACTGCTCCCCGCTCCTGCTCGCGGCCTCCTCCACCCTCTTCAGCCTTCAATGGGACCTGCACATCATGTCACGATGAAGTAATGTGTGGCTCATGGGTGCCCCCTGGTGTATGAAGAGGGAAGAGGAGGTCGTGAGCAGGAACGGGGATAGGTAAGTTAATAGGGGCCGTTACCGAACCTCTACTACCTATTAAGAAAGCAGTGGGGATCCAGTATGGCCCCCTAAAGGCACTACTCCTGCCCTAACCCACCTCTTCAACCTATCCCAAACAATGGATACTTCCCTTCCACCTTCAAACATGCTACCGTCACACCTATACTTAAGAAATCCTCCCTCGACCCGTCCTCTCCAGCCAACCACCACCCCATCTCACTGCTCCCATACACCTATAAACTGCTGGAGGAACACGTCCACTCCGAACTGTCCTCCTATCTCTCGTCCAATGTGCTCTTTGACAGACTACAGTCAGGCTTCAGACCCCATCACTCCACAGAAACTGCCCTAACCAAGGTCACTAATGACCTTCTAACTGCCAAAGCCAAGTGTCACTACTCTGTCCTCCTCCTCGACCTCTCCTCTGCCTTTGACAGGCGACCATTCCCTCCTGTTACATACGCTCTCATCTCTTGGCATCTCAGACCTGGCCCTTTCCTGGATCTCCTCATACCTCATCAACTGCACATTCTGCGTCTCCCACTCGCACACCACCTCCCCGCCACGCCCTCTCTCTGTAGGTGTCCCCCAAGGCTCCTTTCTAGGACCCCTCCTGTTCTCCCTCTACACCCTCGGCCTTGGCCAACTCATAGAATCCCATGGTTTCCACTACCATTGCTATGCTGACAACACTCAAATATATCTCTTTGGACCAGACATTACTTCTCTGTTGTCCAGAGTCCCAGAATGTCTAGCAGCCGTAGCCTCTTTTCTCTCCTCCTGCTTTCTCAAACTCAACATGGAGAAAACGGAGTTCATAATCTTCACCCCTCCTCGCACAGCCACCCTACCTGACCCATCTTTAAAAGTTAGCGGAACCCTCAACACTTCCTGCCGCTTCCAACTCAAGAACATCCACGAATCCGCTCCTTCCTCACCCCTGAAACTACAAAGATGCTAGTTCACGCCCTCATAATCTCTCGCCTAGACTACTATAACACCCTTCTCCATGGCCTCCCTGCAAACACTCTCGCCCCCCTCCAGTCCACCTTAAACTGTGCTGCTCGCTTAATACACCTTTCCCCCCGTTCTTTATCGGCCGCTCCCCTCTACCAATCCTTTCACTGACTACCCATCGCCCAGCGAATAGAGTTCAAACTACTAATGCTGACATAAAAAGCCATTCACAATCTGTCCCCTCCATATATCTCCGACCTAATCTCCCGATACCTGCCCACACGTAACCTCCGATCCTCCAAAGATCTCCTACTCCGCTCTGCTCTTATCCGCTCTTCACACAAACGTCTCCAGGACTTCTCCCGCGCATCCCCCATACTCTGGAACTCACTACCAAGACATATCAGACTGTCCCCCACCGTCACAAGCTTCAAGAAGGCCCTGAAGACTCACCTATTCAGGAAGGCCTACAACCTCCAATAACACTATTGTCACCACACCACCACCTGTACAGTCTCTCCCCTAACCTTCTGTCTCTATCCCTCTTCCCTCATAGATTGTAAGCCCTTGCGGGCAGGGCCCTCTATCCCACTGTGCCAGTTGGTCACTGTTAGTATTATCTGTTCTGTACATCTTGTGTATCGTATGTAAATCCTCAAATGTAAAGCACCATGGAATTAATGGTGCTACAGTCATATGAAAAAGTTTGGGCACCCCTATTCATCTTAATTATTTTTAGTTCCTAATATTTGGGTGTTTGCAACAGCCATTTCAATTTGATATATCTAATAACTGATGGACACAGTAATATTTCAGGATTGAAATGAGGTTTATTGTACTAACAGAAAATGTGCAATATGCATTAAACCAAAATTTGACGGGTGCAAAAATTTGGGTACCCTTATCATTTTATTGATTTGAATACTCCTAACTACTTTTTACTGACTTACTGAAGCACAAAATTGGTTTTGTAACCTCACTGAGCTTTGAACTTCATAGCCAGGTGTATCCAATCATGAGAAAAGGTATTTAAGGTGGCCAATTGCAAGTTGTTCTCCTATTTGAATCTCCTCTGAAGAGTGGCATCATGGGCTCCTCAAAACAACTCTCAAATGATCTGAAAACAAAGATTGTTCAACATAGTTGTTCAGGGGAAGGATACAAAAAGTTGTCTCAGAGATTTAACCAGTCAGTTTCCACTGTGAGGAACATAGTAAGGAAATGGAAGACCACAGGGACAGTTCTTGTTAAGCCCAGAAGTGGCAGGCCGAGAAAAATATCAGAAAGGCAGAGAAGAAGAATGATGAGAACGGTCAAGGACAATCCACAGACCACCTCCAAAGAGCTGCAGCATCATCTTGCTGCAGATGGTGTCACTGTGCA
This sequence comes from Leptodactylus fallax, assembly GCA_947044405.1. Taxonomy (NCBI): domain Eukaryota; kingdom Metazoa; phylum Chordata; class Amphibia; order Anura; family Leptodactylidae; genus Leptodactylus; species Leptodactylus fallax. The sequence goes on from CAMRHE010000088.1 coordinate 5,216,467, forward strand.
TAGGTCAACAATACAGCACACTTTGCACAAGGAGAAGCTGTATGGGAGAGTGATGCGAAAGAAGCCGTTTCTGAAAGCACATCACAAACAGAGTCGCCTGAGGTATGCAAAAGCACATTTGGACAAGCCAGCTTCATTTTGGAAGAAGGTCCTGTGGACTGATGAAACAAAGATTGAGTTGTTTGGTCATACAAAAAGGCGTTATGCATGGCGTCAAAAAAACACAGCATTCCAAGAAAAACACTTGCTACCCACTGTAAAATTTGGTGGAGGTTCCATCATGCTTTGGGGCTGTGTGGCCAATGCCGGCACCGGGAATCTTGTTAAAGTTGAGGGTCGCATGGATTCAACTCAGTATCAGCAGATTCTTGAGAAGAATGTACAAGAATCAGTGAAGAATTTGAAGTTACGCCGGGGATGGATATTTCAGCAAGACAATGATCCAAAACACAGCTCCAAATCTACTCAGGCATTCATGCAGAGGAACAACTACAATGTTCTGGAATGGCCATCCCAGTCCCCAGACCTGAATATCATTGAACATCTGTGGGATAATTTGAAGCGGGCTGTCCATGCTCGGCGACCATCAAACTTAACTGAACTGGAATTGTTTTGTAAAGAGGAATGGTCAAAAATACCTTCATCCAGGATCCAGGAACTGATTAAAAGCTACAGGAAGCGACTAGAGGCTGTTATTTTTGCAAAAGGAGGATCTACTAAATATTAATGTCACTTTTCTGTTGAGGTGCCCATACTTTTGCACCGGTCAAATTTTGGTTTAATGCATATTGCACATTTTCTGTTAGTACAATAAACCTCATTTCAATCCTGAAATATTACTGTGTCCATCAGTTATTAGATATATCAAATTGAAATGGCTGTTGCAAACACCCAAATATTTAGAACTAAAAATGATTAAGATTAATAGGGGTGCCCAAACTTTTTCATATGACTGTATATGGGAGAGCGGTAAGAGGAAAGGAGGAGGGCTGGCAATGTTTGTGAGTAATAGATGGTGTAATCCTAGGCACATTGTGATTAAGGATCAAACTTGCTGTAAGGACATTGAACTATTAGCTGTGAGCATGAGACCTTTCTACCTACCAAGGGAACTATCACATGTCATCGTGATAGCTGCATATGTCCCCCCCTCTGCGAAAGCTGACGCTGCCTGCGAGGTCCTACAAGCCACGCTGAGCCAGTTACAGTCTCAGCACCCCCAGGCCCTCTTTCTTCTGTCGGGTGATTTCAACCATGCCTCTCCATCATCCACACTGCCCAGTTTCACACAGTATGTAACCTGCCACACAAGAGACAACAAAACACTGGACTTGTTCTTTGCCAACGTGAGGGAGGCATACAACTCATCAGCCCTACCGCCCCTGGGGAGATCGGATCACAACCTAGTACATCTCCGACCTGTGTACAAGCCACTTGTACGTAGGGAACCAGCTGTCACCCGCATAGTGAGGATATGGTCCGAGGAGAGTGATGAGGCTCTGAGGGATTGTTTTGACACAACCGCATGGGAAGTTCTGCAGGATTCTTATGGGGAAGATATAGAAGGACTCACACACTGCATAACGGACTACATTAATTTTTGTGTGGACAACACAGTACCCACAAAAGTGGTGAGGTGCTTCTCCAATAACAAACCATGGATTAACTCTGATATAAAAACACTACTTAAGGAGAAAAAGATGGCATTCAGGACAAGAGATAAGGAGGGGTTGAGGGAAGTACAAAAGGAGCTGAGGCATCAAATCAGGCAGGGAAAATCCAGTTATAAAGAAAAAATGGAAAAGCAAATGGAAAGAAAAGACATAAGGGGGGTCTGGGAGGGGCTTAAGTCAATTTCGGGTCATAAACAGTCTGTCTGCCAGATTGAGGCAGATGTTAACTGGCTTAATGAACTAAACCTATTCTTCAACAGATTTGATCACACACCAGCTCCTCCCACCCCAGTATGTCCTTCAGCTCCCCCCACCACAATGACTTCTCCCCATGCGGCCACTTCCCAACAGACCAGTAAATCCAGAAATCCATCTTTATCTGGCCACAGTCTGACCTTCACACGGGCCCAGGTGAGGAAGGAGATGAAAAAGATCAAGGCGAGGAAAGCCGGAGGGCCAGATGACATCAGTGCAAGGCTAATTAAGACTTGTGGGGACCAGCTGTGTGGTATAATTACATATATGTATAATATGAGCCTGAGGCAGGAAATAGTCCCTGAATTATGGAAATCTTCTTGTGTGGTACCAGTTCCAAAGAAACCCCACCCTATGGACCTCAACGACTACAGACCTGTAGCACTGACATCCCACCTGATGAAGATCTTGGAGAGATTGGTTCTCACACATCTCCGCCCTCTAGTGAGCCCCGCTATGGACCCACTCCAGTTTGCTTATCGGCCGGGCATTGGGGTAGATGATGCCATCATCCATCTTCTGCACAGGGCTCTGTCTCACCTGGAGAAACCAGGGAACACAGTGAGAATAATGTTCTTTGACTTCTCCAGTGCTTTTAACACCATACAGCCCAGGTTATTGAGGGACAAGCTGGGCCTTGCTGGAGTGGACCACCACCTCTCCAACTGGATCCTAGACTACCTCACAAATCGACCTCAATACGTGAGAGCCCGAGACTGTGTGTCAGGTACAGTGATCTGTAATACGGGGGCACCTCAGGGTACGGTTCTCGCCCCTTTCCTCTTCACACTGTACACTGCAGATTTTAGGTGCAACTCATCCAGCTGCTACCTACAGAAGTATTCTGACGACTCTGCAATAGTGGGTCTCATCACAGATGATGATGACAGGGAGTACAAAGAACTGAACCGGGATTTTGTGGACTGGTGCCACCGGAACCACCTGAAGATTAACGCGGGGAAGACCAAGGAGATGGTGGTGGACTTCCGCAAAGGCAGAAGCCCTCCTAAACCAGTGGACATCCTGGGGACGGGCATCGAGATTGTGAACACCTATAAGTACCTGGGTTTGCTCCTTAATAATAAGCTGGACTGGGCAGATCATATGGAGGCCCTGTACAGGAAGGGCCACAGCAGGCTCTACCTGCTTAGGAAGCTGAGAGCCTTTGGAATCCGGGGGGCACTTCTTAGAACTTTCTTCAACTCGGTAGTGGCATCAGCCATCTTCTTTGGAGTGGCCTGCTGGGGGAGCAGTATATCAACCAGGGACAGAAATAAACTTGACAAGCTGATTAGAAGGGCCAGCTCTGTCCTGGGGAGCCCACTGGACCCAGTGCAGGTGGTGGGTGACAGAAGGATACTGTCCGTGGTGAGCTCCATGCAGAAGAAGAAGTCCCATCCCATGCATGAGACTGTGATCGCGCTGAGCAGTACTGTCAGTGACCGACTGCTCCACCCTAGGTGTGAGAAGGAGCGCTATCGGAAGTCTTTCCTCCCCACCGCGGTTAGGCTGTACAACCAACACCGACCTAAGCGGAGATCATTACACACAGAGAACTGAAAATATCTCTCTGCCTGTTAAATCCCCCCCCCCCCCTGCTACGCCCTATCTGTCTGTCTGCTATCAATGTAATGCCTCTCACCTTGGAATATTCCTGTACATGTTGTATTTGTATTTGTATCTGCTTATCTTATCTGCTGTAACACACTGAATTTCCCCATTGTGGGACTATTAAAGGACTATTATTATTACTATTATTATTATTATTATATAAATAAACAACAATAATAATAATAATAATAATAATAATAAAGTCAGCAGTGCTGAGGGGTCGGGTAAACTTTGAACACTAGCTGCATTTGGCCCACGGGCCAGACTTTGGACATGCCTGCTCTAAGCCATTTGGTCAGTGTGGCTTTTAAAGCTTTAAAGCCTTTCTTCCTTGGAAGAAATGTAATGAAAAAGTTCTCAACCTTTCTGATGGACCTAGTCCTCTAAATATAAAGCTGCAGGCTTCTACCTACATCCAGTGGATGAAGAGTCTGGCCTGAAGGATCGAAGGATGGTAAGGTCCTTAATACTACCCTTACTGGAAAAAAAGAAACATAAAGCTCCTTAAATGCTAATGTTGGTTTGTCATTGACCACCTTTGCAGAAGTTATTGCAATTAAGAATAGTACTTAAAGGTTATCATCTTCATGTCCAAAGATTCTAATGTTTCCATGGAATGACTACTGAGAGTTTTCAAAACAAGAGGGAGATCCCAATTATGATGAGGTTCCAAAATTCTGGGCCTAAGCCTTCTGGTTGCTCTCATAACCTTCTCTAACTCTTCCTTAGCCCAAGACTTTCCGGTCCAAGGTGATAAGGCTGAAATTTGAACAGCCAGTACACTAGGTTTCAACCCTCTGTCAAAGCCTGCCTGAAGGAATGACAAGAGGTCCTAAATCAATGGGTTCTCTCCTGACTTTCCTTGTTTCCTATACCAGTTTTTGAAGATACTGACTATCCGCCTATATATCTATCCTCTTGACTGGATCATACCGAAATTCCATCTGATTGAGGCGTCTAGTGCAAAAGGCCCGTGCAGCAAAAAAGGGAGCAAAATTTCAAACATTTTCTATTGGACAAGGTGGCCATCAAATGTATTACAGGAGTTCCCATTCTCTGGATTATCTGGCGGAAGATATTTCAGTTAAGTTCTCATTCCCTCAGAATGGCCTGATGAGAACTGAGTCTGTCTGTCAGATGTTGTTGATCCCTCGGGTGTGGACTGTCATCAACATGGGAACTCCATGTTTGGGGTCAGAGGACTCAAGGTTACAACTCAGGACTCAAGGTTAAAACTGAGGTACCAGTTGTAAAAACTGTTCACCTGAGTGATCTTACTGACTTTCTGTTTAATGGCAATTAAAGGATATAAGCCTACCTCTGAGACTTTTTCACTACAGCCAATACTGCCGCTACTGTGACCTTAGTCTTGGCAACTCCAATGTTATAAGATCTTGTAAACGCTGTGTTGGCTTTGGGATCTAAAGGGTCTCTAAGACCCATTCCATCCTCTAAGAGTGCTGATGGTCAACTTATTCCCATTCTTTTATATGGTCTTCCTTAACCAGAAACATCACCTAAAAGTGTTTGTTTAGTGCCACCACCTTATCCAGTGTTTTCCACGCCATTCAATAAACTGTCTGGCTGTACTTACAACAATGAAGGCTTTGGGTCTCTTCGGCCACATCAGATCTAACTGCACAGGGTAATAAACTTATTTTATACAGCTGAAAAAAGTCCACATTATAAGCTAGAGGTGACCATAAGATAACACAGATGTGGTTTCTCACTGATTCCTCCTCTGGGGACTATAGAAGGGCATAGGAGATTTAGCCACACATTCTCTAATGAACAATCTCATCTCCTGCAATATCCCTAAGGTGGTGGCACTTTCACAGGTAATGCAGTCTCTACATCTTCTATGCTGGCAGCCATCTGGCAAAGGGGTTCACTATTATTACAGGATAAATGCTTCCTTTTTGATGTCAACTTTCCACTTCTTTGTTCTTTTCTTCTGGTGACCTCTGATCCAAGACTGGACAACTAGAGAAAAGACACTGTAAATACTGAGAATAAGTAGAAAAAAAAACCCTACCACCAAGTAACAACTGTGAGGGGACAGCTGGGAAGCTTAGCTGGTTAGCAGCCCATGGAAGGGAAAACATAGCTAGCCAGTTTAAACACCTGGTGTTTAAAAGAGGTTTAGAACACAAATTCCACCCCAGTAGAGGATTGCCCGACTATGCCCTTAAAGACTTGTTGATTTGACAAAGCCAAGCTCTAAATGGCAAACACAGTTATTGCTGCAGGATCCCTCTACTAAATCAGGGAGCCTGTCAAGATCAGGCACTAATTCTGGCCAGTGGAGCCTGAAGAGAAATCTAGTTAGGGACAAGAATCTCTCACATTGAGGAGAGCACCAGTGAAGGTGTGTAGAGATTTTAATTGCCTTTTGCCCTCTACTTAGCATCTACATATCACAAGGCATTATGGGAAAAGAGCTGGGGAGCTCATGCGCCCTCTGTTGGATGTAACAGATCCTCAATTTGCTTTTGACTCACCGAGCCTTGAGACAGCAAAAGGGATCTTAGCCAAGCCAATTTCACTTATCTGCATACAGCGCTGTTTCTTGATTGTTGTCCTTCATCAGTACAGAGCAAAGTGAATTGGCTGGCTTAGTGGGAGGCAATGAGTGGGTTAGGGACAAGAATCTCTCACATTGAGGAGAGCACCAGTGAAGGTGTGTAGAGATTTTAATTGCCTTTTGCCCTCTACTTAGCATCTACATATCACAAGGCATTATGGGAAAGGAGCTGGGGAGCTCATGCGCCCTCTGTTGGATGTAACAGATCCTCAATTTGCTTTTGACTCACCGAACCTTGAGACAGCAAAAGGTATCTTAGCCTAAGGCTGTCTCAAGGCTCGGTGAGTCAAAAGCAAATTGAGGATCTGTTACATCCAACAGAGGGCGCATGAGCTCCCCAGCTCCTTTCCCATAATGCCTTGTGATATGAGAAATCTAGTTGTCATGAATGGAGACAGTCAGAAGCACAGCAGATACACAACACCCGACTGACTACACTGCTCTGTTTCCTCTTGAGTTCCGGCAGAGTCAGAAAATATTGAAAATATCAAAAAGTTCGAAAATATCAAATTGCCATTGGAGGACTGTAGAATGCGATAAGTCATTGGAACTCTGTAGAACCTTTAGTGCAGTTAACAATTGCATATGGGTCAGCAGTGGCCTTATCACATGTGTGGGGTTCCTAGGGGTAAAGGGGTCCACTGCTACCTTTGAAGAAATAGCCAATAGATCGGCTGATCAGTCAGGGATTTTTCAGAGGGATAGGAATATGGAGCTGTATGAGCATTCCACTCCCATCACATTAACATTTGGAAAGCAAGAGGCCCATAAACTGAATCTGTGCCAAGCTATATCTGTTAGTGCAGCTCAGTGAAGTAGAGTACCACAAACATCCATGTTGGTACCTTACATTGTTGTGTATATTACTTGAAAGCCTGCTGTGAACAGTCATGCACAATCTTTAGACTTCTTGACAGGATGACTGTTGCTGTTTGCCTGTATTATTGCCCTGGGTTACACAGTGTTGTGATGTATTCATCATCACATATTCCATCTGACATTATAAAGGATTCTTCCAGTAGAACTGAAATAATAAGTCTGGAATGTGAGAGGAGATTATATGTCCGATCAGCAGCGTGTGGATCTGATATCCTATTCTACGCCAAACAAAAGTCAAAATGTGTTTTTGTTTTGTGTCAACTCTCAGGTTATAAAGATAGCCACAGACTGAACTCTGAACACAATTGTTACTATGGCATGACACGAAATCCTCTGGAATCTTCACAAAAAGAGTTGTTTTTTTTCCTTTGAGTGAAGATGATCACTTTCTGCACCTTCCATAACGCTAAGAACCGTGAGATAAGTGTCATGGATGTACTGATCTTTGTAAGGCTCTGTTCAGACTTGCATTGGAAGCTTAGTCACCAAATCTGTCATATCCAATGACAAGAAAACCAGAGCATGCAGAAGCATCCAGACAAAGCAGAAGAGATGCCAAATAGGAAAGTCAATAGACTGGGCACTAATGGGTGCAAATGGGTCTAGAAGAAACACTGGAAAAGGGGACTAATGGATTAAGAATGCTCAGTGCTGAGGTATATGTGAGTACACTCCAAATGCCATACACTAGAGTACTATGGGTATGAAAAAGACAACATAGTTACTTGATTGGCCCCCACAGTCCCCAGACCTCAAATCAATTGAACATTTGTGGGTAGAGTTCAAGAAAAAGCTGTATTCGTTTCCGAGTGAGTCAACCGCTATGCATCAACGTTGTAGAAGAGAACTGGGATCAGATTTCGGTCGAGACATGCTTGAATCTGATTGTGAGCATGCCCAGAAGGATTCAGGCAGTGTTGAAAGCCAAAGGTGGATTTACAAAATAATAAAAATAAAAATTTAGATTTTAGGAGAAATCAAGAGAAAACTAGAATCTGCATAACTAATCATATGCTAAATAGTTGCAAGTCAAATTTCTGTATGATATAGCCAAGATGATTTTCTATAAAATGATGGTAGTCTCATGTTCTAAACTGTAATGGATGGTGAGATAGTGAGATGTGAGATAGTGAGATGGTGAGATGGTGAGATGGATGGAGCCTGAAAGTCAAAAGTTCAAAACATTGTTACCCTTTTGGAAATCAATGATCTAAGTGACTTTGAGAATGTTTTTTTATGACACATTCTACTTCATGTTAGTGGTAAATGTTGGTAGATGTTTTTTGCAGTTATTTATAAAAAAAACAGGAAATTTGGAAATATTTTTTAATTTTTTTAAATGTAGCATGCTCTGTTTTTCAGAAAAATGGTCATACCACTCAAATTATTTCAATACTAGACCCCGCAAACAGCATTTAGGATGTTTGACAACCTTTTAAGCATTTCCAGGAACTAAAACAAATATGGAGGTGAAATTTACACATTTTATTTTCAGTTAGGTCTAACATTTGCACATTCACGAGTTAAAGAAGAAAATCCATGGTGTGGCTTTAAACTGCTGATTGGGCACAGGCTAGCGTTCTGAACAGAAGGAATGGGCTTTTGAAGAGTACAAACCCCAAAAGTGACCCTATCTTGGAAAGTACACCCTTCAAGGAATTTATCATTGAGTATATTGTGCATTTTGACCCCATATTTTATTAACTTTGGGACAAGAAAATTAATTTTTTTTTCTTCTCTGGTAAAATGTCGCTTTAGCCCTCAATTTCATTTTCACAAGGTGTTAAAATAGAAAAAGCACCCCACAGTTTGTTATACAATTTCTCCTGAACACGACAATACCCCATATATGGTTGTAATCTGCTGTATGGATACATGGCAGACCTCAAAACTGAAAAAGCGCTATTTGGCTTTTGGAAGGCAGATTTTGCTGGAATAGTTTTTGTGTGCGATGTTGCATTTGCATAGCCCCTAATTTTAGAAACTACACCCAACACAGAATTTATATTGAGGGGTATATTGAAAATTGTGATCCCACAGCTGTTTCACAGATTTTAACATTGGGATGTTAAAATGAAAAATTACTTTTTTCCCCAGTAAAACATCATTTTAGCCCAAAAGTTTTCATTTTCACAAGGGGATAATGGAAAAAATGCACTACATAATCTGATACATAGTTTCTATAAAGTATGGATATATCCCACATGTGGTTAAAAGCTGCTGTCTGAGCACACAGCAGGCCACAGAAGGCAAGGAGTGCCATTAGGCGCAGTGCAATGGGAAGTACCAAGAAGTGACCTCACTTTGGAAACTGCACCCCTGAAGAAAATCTATTAAGGGGTACAATAAATATTTTAATGAAATGCGCAGCACTGAAATATATATACTATATATATATATATATATATATGTGAAAATTAAAATTTCCATTTTGCACCATCAGCTATACATTTATTTCGGTAAAATAAATGTATGTAACACTTTGGAGGGGAGGGTGTTAAAAATGCTCATTGTATCCCTGGATAAATTCCTGCATGGGTGTAGTTTCCAAGATGGGATTCCGCTTTACTAGCATTTCAAGGTGCAGCATCGCAGAGTGTAACTGCTTATATTGTCTTTATTTTCTGTGCCTCTGGTAGTGTACCGTATTTTTCGGACTATAAGACGAACTTTTTTCCCCCAAAATTTGGGAGGAAAATGGGGGGGGTGCGTCTTATAGTCCGAATGCATCGTCCCACTCCTGCCGCCGCCGGCTTCCTGCAGTGGGGCTTCCTGCTGCGGCAGGAGTGGGGCAATGCTGCGGGCCCTGGGCGCAAGGACAGGGTGTCCCGGCGGCGCGAACCCTCCCCGGCATCCTCTGTGCTATTACAGCAGATGTCAGGTCTGTAAAGACCATGGTAGCTGCTCTGCTGCAGAGAGGTCACCATAGCTACCGAGACCAGAGTCCACTCTGATCGCGGTCATTACTACCTGTAAGACCGCCCCAAACTGCCCCCGGGCCAGTGGCTACCTTGTTTGTTGCAGGCCAGCTCCTGCTCGGCGAGATCGCAGGAGCCGACCTGTTCTTGTGACAGCCAGGAGCCTAATGAAGGCTCCAAGGCCTGTCATAGTAATATTACTACTGAGGCTGGTCTATAACCAGCCTCAATAGTAATGTACAGAATATCTCATAGACTGTAATACGGTTGTATTGCAGTCTATGGGACTTGCAATCAAATGATTGCAGGTTCAAGCCCCCTAAGGGGGGCTAATAAAATAGTTTAAAAAAAAAAACAAAAACAAAAAGTTCTAAATCACTCCCTTTCCCTAAAATACATATAAAAGTAGAAAATTACTGTGAAACGCATACACCTTAAGTATCCCTGTGTCCGAAAATACCCAGTCTACAAACTTAAATACAATGCCCGATGTACAAAATATTTTTCCCGTAGGGTGAACGTCGTAGCGGGAAAAAGAATCAAAAGTGCCGAACTGCCGTTTTTTTCTCTGTTTCACCTCTGATTTGAATAAAAAGTGATCAGAGCCATAGACATTCCCCAAAATGGTATAACTAAAAAGTATACCTGGCCCCGCAAAATAAGACGCCCTATGCAACCTCGTACAGCTGCAGGGCCACCTGTTAATGTGGCCTTGCAGCTGCTGCAAAACTACAACTCCCATATATTAAATATTTTACCACATTTTTTGCTTCAAAATTTTTTTTCCCTATTTTTCTCCTCTAAAACTTAGGTGAGTCTTATAGTCTGATGCATCTTATAGTCCGAAAAATACGGTATATGTTATGTGTTTTATATTACATTGTGTTTTTATTATATGTGTTTTCCCGCTCTGTTATGGTAATTTTTATGTAGCTGACACACATTGTTGGAGGGCATTTAAAAAGTTTTTTAGTAGCACTTTGTGCTATTAAATAAAAAAAAAAAAAAAAGAAAGAAAAGTGAAAAACAGACATGTTTTCCATCCTCTTTTGTTTATATTTTCCTGGATATAAAAAAAATTTAAAAACATGCAAAAATAAAAACAACATAAAACTAAAGCCCTATGTGTCACCGAAAAAAGAAACAGAAATTAGTTTCATAACCCAAATGATAAAAATGTTACAGCCCTCAAAACTGCACATACAAAATACCCCAAAAATGTGTCTGGTCCTGGACCAGAAATAGGCCCGGTATTAAAGTGGTTAAAATAGTTTTTCCCCTCCGTTACGGTAATTTTTATTTTGTATGGTATCGTCGGGGGTGGGTCTAGAACCTGTAATAAGGGGGTGTTTTTGATGTATTTTTTGTAAAATATTTTTAATTATTTAATTATTTTTTTTTTTTTTTTTACATTGTGTCATAACAGACCTTTGGGGACATCTTATTACTGTTTATTTTGTGGGGAAGGCTGATTTCCCCTGTAACTGTGCCTGGTACATTAAGCTCCAGTTACAGGAGGAATACAGCCTCCTGCACGTTACTATAGAGCTGATCTGGGTCCTCTAGGACCCAGCAACTGTAACACACACTGATCTCGGCGGATCACGTGATTGCCGGGTCAGAGGGCAGCTGCATCATGGCAGCACCCATAGCTGTGTATAAAGCGCTCATTGAGCGCTGTGTACACTGCGATCAGGAAGGCAGGGGCGGTAATAAAGCCTCCCTGCCTTCTCTCTGGGACCTGAAATTACAGCTGGTTCCTTGTTTCAGCATCTGCACGATTTTGCGCAACTGCTGAAAACTGCTTGGACGTATTGGTACATCCTTGCAGAACAAGGAAGCCACTATCCGGACATACAGTGCCTTGCGAAAGTATTCGGCCCCCTTGAACTTTTCAACCTTTTGCCACATTTCAGGCTTCAAACATAAGCGACTTGCAGCTGTAATCGCAGCAAAAGGTGGCGCTACAAAGTATTAACTTAAGAGGCCGAATAATTTGGCATGCCCCACTTTTCAGTTTTTTATTTTTTACAAAAGTTTAAAATAACCAATAAATTTCGTTCCACTTCACAATTGTGTCCCACTTGTTGATTCTTCACCAAAAAATTAAAATTCTATATCTTTATGTTTGAAGCCTGAAATGTGGCAAAAGGTTGAAAAGTTCAAGGGGGCCGAATACTTTCGCAAGGCACTGTATATTGTCTATGGGTGGTCCGGAACTGGTTAAACAGTATTTTTTAGGATTTTTAGGATTTACCATAACCGCAGAGTTGATCCGAGTCCTCTAAGACCCAGCAGTTCTTACAGTTCCCAACCCCTGGTGGATCTCGTGATTACCGAGTAAGAGTGAAGCTTCATCATGGTGGCTCCCATAGCTGTATACACAGTGGTCATTGAGGGCTGTGTACACAATGATTGGGAAGGCAGGGACAGTAACACACTGTCCCTGCCTTCCCTAGAGGAGCTGCATCTGTAGTTACAGCTGGCTTTAGTAATGAAATCGTGAAGCCGCATAATATTGCAAGGACATGTTGGTCCAAGCATAACAAACAAGACCAAAGAAAGTTTCCATCTTGCTTTTAACATTGCAGTGAATGGTGGTGGTTGCAAATGGAGGGGGGTTCTTTATTCTGTTGGAAAAACAAACTGAAAAGTGTAAACCTTGCTTGCACAATACTGTAAGCAGTGGTTGGATGTATATATATATATATATATATATGAACACAATTACCATACATATAAAACATTCATTGTATTCTCAATACACTTTAAAAAAAAAAAAAAACTTAAAAAAAACACTTTAATTTAAGGCTTCATTCACATCTGCATCTTGGCTTCAGCTATAAATTCAAATAGCAACATAATGTTGGCTTCATCTCATGGCAGACAACAACTTTACCCAACAGATGCCATTGCCTTGCAATGGGCTCTGTTGAGTTTTAACATTTCATGTTTTTACACTGGACATTTATTCATATAATTCCTCATGATACAGACATACACACTCACTAACATTAGACAGCTGTGTAACAGGGAAGAGGTACTACAAGTTCCAGGGCAGAAAAAATGTACAGTGGACTGAATTATAAACTTTAGCAAATTAATATGATTAAAATTTTCATTGCACTTATCACTTATCTGCACCACTCACATACCAGCTGTCCAGTAGGTCAGTTACAGAAGTATATCATTTGGAAAAGACAGCAGCCAGAGAGGGGTCAGAGGTCAAAGAAAAGTCTGCCAACTTTCTGTGAAAAGCGCTGTGAAAAAAACTGTGACGCACTTTTTCCCGCAACGCTCCATTTGTTAAGGGTTTTCTTTTTTTGGTTAGCCAATATACACACAAACTGCCGCTATTGTAACAGCAAAAAACAAGCAAGCTGACAGTTATAGTCTAATAGTCACCCTTTTAGTGCTTTGCTATTTTTTTATTTTTTTTTTCTGTGATGTGATCTTGAGTCAGGTTTCCTCGTCCTCCTTCATAGCACATAATTTACTGAAGGGCTGAAGGGCCTTTTGTACTGTCATCTGTGTTTCCTTTATCTTCTTTACTGACACAGAACTCTGGCAGTTCTCCTATTCAGAGCAGCCTTACTTCTCTTTTTGATGAGCTGATTGAGAACAGTCAGCATTGTTTGCAAGTAGTGGAGGATGACATGACTGTTGGTGGTGGAGGTAATAGTGGCAGTGGATACGGTGCTACTACTGGTAGTCCTTCAGGTAGGGGAACTAGAGGGAAATCTGGAGAAGGAAATTATGAGTGTGTGCAGGAATTTTTTCTGGCCATGACGGGTCAGATAAAAATGTGGTAGACAACGACATTTCTGATGATGATGATGATTCTTTTGAGGATAGGACCTGGCAACTGGATGACATGACTCTTGGTGGTGGAGGTAATAGCAGCAGGGTTATACGGTGCTACTTGTGGTAGTCCTTCAGGTAGGAGAACTAGGGGGAAATCTGGAGGAGGAAATTATGAGCGTGTGCAGTAGTTTTTTCTGGCCATGACGTGTTAGAAAAAAATGTGGAAGATAATGACATTTCTGATGATGATGATGATGATGATTCTTTTGTGGATAGGACCTGGCAACCAGGTCTGGGTGACGAGGTGACATCAGATGAAAAGGGTGGTGGCAGTGGTAACATTTACAGCCAATACTCAGGCCCAACATCCAAAAAGCTTACCCGAAGCAGACATAGTGGAAGCTCATGGGTGGGAGTGGTGGCACTGGTGGTGGTAGTGGCAGATACATTTCTGCTGCTGCTGATGTTGGTGGCAGCAACTACACACAGTCAACTCCCACATGGGAATCATTTTATACATTGCCAAACGATAAATCCATGGCAATGTGCAAGATCTGCAAGCAGAAACTTAGTGGAACACAAGGGGGGAGGTTATTTATATAAGGGGCCATTAGGGGGCATAATTTATATTAGGAGGCATTATGAACATAAGGGGGTGGTCATTGATATAAGGGGTCATTAGAGGTGCAGTATTTATGTTGGGGAATCATGGGCATAATATGAGGGGGCAAGTAATTTAATTAAGGTGACACTTGGGCTGCAACAAAAAAGCGCTGCAGTAACGCATTGTGGTTTTTCCTGCAGCGCTTTTCACAGAAGGTCCACAGAGGTTTCCTCTGCGGACTTTCTGCTTCCATTATACCTATAGGGAAACCGTCAGTGTTTCTGTAGGTATAATTGACATGATGCAATTTCCAAACCGCAACAGTTTTGGAAATCGCAGCGTGTCCGCTGCACACATTTTTCCACAATGTGTGGATGGAATTTGCTAGAATCCCATCCACTTTGCAGGAACAGTAAAATGCCGCATTTTTTTCCCGTGGCATTTTTGCCACATGGGGCTCCATCCCATCCCCAGCGGACACGCTGCGTTTTCCAAAACAGTTGTGGTTTTGGAAATCGCAGCATACCTATGGAAACGCTGGCGGTTTCCCTATAGATATAATTGAAGCAGAAAGTCCGCAGAGGAAACCTCTGCGAACTTTCTGTGCAAAGCGCAGCAGGAAAAACAGGACGCCACGGGGGGCTTTAGCCTTAAGGAATTTTCCAGCTCATTTTTATTGATGATCTATCCTCAGAATAGATCATCAATAAGAGATAAGTGATTCCCCACTGACCAGCTGTATGAAGGGGCCATGGCGCCTGTTTATATCACACGCTGTCTGTTTATATCACACGCTGTCTGTTTATAGTGACTGTGTGATGTAATTACCGCCTTGTCACATAGACATCCTATAGATGTGTATAGGACGAGGCTGTACTTACATTACATGGCCGCTATGAAATGAATAACACTATGTAAACAGAGAAGGGTTCACGGCGCTTACCCAGGTACCACGGTTCATTCAAACGGCTGATCCTGGGGGTCCAGGGTATTGGAACCCCACTAATTATTTTTTACCTTTTGTTTACTTCTTAATTAGGAAACACCTGGGGCATTATTAATAATGGGCACTATTTACAGGGGGTACACAGGGTAGTTATTAATTTAAAGATGCACTTGTGGGTATTATTCATTATGGGGGGTTATATTATATATTTTATAATTGGGGTAACAGCAGGATGGGTGTGCAGGTGAGGACAATGTGCGTCGGGTGCCTAGAAAAGTGAAGAGTCAAAGATGTCTGTGCTGCCAACTTTACAGAGACTGGAAGAAATGGTCATGGCGGTCCAGATAAAAGATACGGGGAATATGAACGATTAGGCAGAGAAGTCACCGGTAAGTGTAACTACCGGTTAGATCTAACTAAATGTTACTGCCGTGTATTCACCTAAATTGTCTGCAGAGCCCTGTATAGATCCGATATATAACTCTATACAGTCACCGTATAGTGATAATATTGGTATACCTAAGTTGGGGGCCCACTTGGACATGTTCGCCCCCCTGTGCTGAACCCCTAGCTACGCCTCTGCATCCACCACATGAATTTGCATGAATGAGTCAGGCATGAATCCGTGAAGCTTTTCACATACCTCCGAATAGAGCTCCCTCATGTTCCATTTTCTGTACTGCTGATGCTGCCTGTTACACCTAAACAGCTGGACATCAGCTCTTTCGGCCTGGTCCATCACATTATTCAATGCTGCACTGACACTTATGTTGCCACAGCTACCACCACTGCCAACACTTAGCCAGACACGTCATGAGGCCTTGTCCATCATATCATTCCATGCCGTACTGCCACTCATGTTGCCACAGCTACCACCACTGCAACTATTCAGCCAGACATGCCCTGTGGCCTGGTCCATCATATCATTCCATGCTGTACTGCCACTCATGTTGCCACAGCTACCACCACTGCCAAAACGTAGCCAGACATGTCCTGTGGCCTGGTCCATGAAAAAAAAATAAACTATTTTGATTTCATATCTATTCCCATAAAGGGATCATTTTTGGTGGCTTTTTTTTTCCAACCTGAAACAAATCTAATCTGGAGAGGTTTGCTCATCTCTAGTATTCACTGGGGTGCACTGATTCACTGAACTGGCTGATATTCCTTCTGCAGGTTTTTTGTATAGCTCTCTGTGCTTCCTCCAAACAGTTCTCCAGCAGTGGGAGGACCCCCTTCTTCTACAAGCTGTCTTTTCATTTAACCCCTTATGAAGTGCAGGAACAGCCATTAAATAGCGAACCATCTCTAACCCTAGGTAGCTGGCATAATAGCTAACATCAGTGGGTCACACCATAGGAGAGCAAAAAGCAACTTTTCACATGGTACAACTGTCAGGTACATCCAGAATTAGACTTTCAGAACATCTCTCAACTGCAGAAATCTAGAACCCCCCTCAGGCCTTCATCTGGAGTTTGCTGATCCTGATGACAAAGCCAATAGTGCTATGTGAAGCCACATCCGACAACTACCTACTAAACAACACTTTCACTTCCTTATTTCTGAGGTCAAAAACACTTGCAAGGAGGAAATTCTAGCAGTTCATCAAGATGTCAAGCAACTGGTGCATCAGTTGAATCAGCTGGAAGATGACCACAATGCCGCTAGGATAGTAATCAGCCTGCTTCAGACCAAAACTGCATCCCATACTGCTATTATCAGAGACCTGCAACAACATTTAGAAGGTTTGGGCACCAGAGACCGTAGACACAATATCAGAGTTCATGGGGTTCCAGAAGCGCCAGAAGAGAAGGATGTCTTTACAACCCTGAAGAGGCTCATCAACAAGATTCTAAACCATCCGGTCACTACTCCTATTAACATGGATAGGGCTCACAGGGCACTACCCCCCAAATAACCTGGATCCCCACTGTATGATATCATATGCTGTATCACAGATTTTCTCCTGAAGGAGGAAATCATGATGAAGTCCCACCCTCTACAGCAGGCATGTCAAACATGCGTCCCGTGGGCCGCATGCGGCCTTTTACAGGCATATCTGCGGCCCGCACAAAAGTCTCAAACTTTGTCTCTAAAGTTTAGAGACAAAGTTTGAGGCTTTTGTGCGGGCCGCAGATGTACAAAACTCACGATCAGCACTTCCGGCTCTTCATTCATTGGCCCACGGGGCCTAACTACCGGGGTAGCAGTGGTAGCGACTGCCACAGGGCCCGGAACATTACGGGGCCCGGAGCCCTATGGCAGTCGCTACCGCGAACCCCACAATCACTGCTATCGTTATACTCCGAGGTCTTTTGAGACCCTGGAGTATAACGATCGGGGGCCCAGGGGAGGTGAGCGAACATAAAAAACACCGTAACTCACCTCTCCGCCGCTCCGCAGGCTTCGGGCCTGTTTGGTGACGTCCCAGACGTCAGCCGACGTCATTATGTGTCGCGACGCCGGCCTGGATCGCGCGAGATCCGGTCCGAAATTGAAGATGGCCGAAGTAGCGCACGGGAGTGCACCGGAGCGAGGAAGAGGTAAGTTGCAGTGTTTTCTATGTTTCTATCCTCCCCTGGGTCTCCGATCATTATACTCTGGGGTCTGAAAAGACCCCAGAGTATAATAATCGTTCATGGGTGGTCCACTATGGGGCATAATACTGTGTGCAGGGGCCACTATGGGGCAAACTACTGTGTGCAGGGGCCACTATGGTGCAAACTACTGTTTGCAGGGGCCACTATGGGGCAAACTACTGTGTGCAGGGGTTACTATGGGGCAAACTACTGTGTGCAGGGGCCACTATGGTGCAAACTACTGTGTGCAGGGGCCACTATGGGGCAAACTACTGTGTGCAGGGGCTACTATGGGGCAAACTACTGCGTGCAGGCGCCACTATGGGGCAAACTACTGCATGCAGGGGCCACTATGGGGCAAACTACTGCGTGCAGGGGCCACTATGGGGCAAACTACTGTGTGCAGGGGCCACTATAGGGCAAACTACTGTGTGCTGGGGCCACTATGGGGCAAACTACTATGTGCAGGGGCCACTATGGGGCATAATATTGTGTGCAGGGGCCACTATGCTGCATAATACCGTGTCCAGGGGCCACTATGGGGCATAATACCGTGTGCAGGGGCCACTATGGGGCATAATACCGTGTGCAGGGGCCACTATGGGGCATAATAGTGTGCGCAGGAATGCGGTTTGTGTGGGGGGGGGTTGGGGGGCGGTGGTTTGGGGGGGGGGTTGGGGGCGGCGGCTTGAGGGGGGGCCCCATGTCAAATGTTCGCCTTGGGGCCCAGCCATTCCTTGTTACGCCACTGATTGGCCCATATCCCTGCATATGACCTGCTTACGTGATCAATGAATGACGACCCGGAAGTGCTGATCGTGAGTTTTGTACATCTGCGGCTCGCGTGGCTGCTGATCACCTAAGTCAGTTTTGTTGTGAGCGGAGGAAGAGTCGTGGCTGAGAGTGACTGGGATACTGTGACCGTGCTGAGGAAGAAGGGACCCACTGCCGCAAAGGCAAAGTCCAAGCAAGTGAGTGGCCCTCCTGTATGTAACCATTAAAAACTAAAGAGAGGGGTGAGCACTCAGATTATAAATAATTGTGATGCAAAAAACAGTGGTGCTGATTGGATGAAAAATGCAATCGAACACAAAGGAGAAACAGCATCCAATATAAAGCACACACAAAATTTCTTTATTAAATAACACAGCAAACAAGGAAAAATTAAAAGCAATTAAAATACATGTGCACCCTTGGAGGCAAATACCAGGGGTGAACACCAAAAAGAACAAATCCTACAGACGCCCATTAAATAAATATAAAGTAAATAAATACATATTGAAAATTCATAATAATATAAATAATAATATAATAATATAATATAATGAATAGGCCTATTAGCACAAAGCACAAAGAGGTGTCAAGCCTCAGGACAAAACACTAAAAATGATTGAAAAAAATGATAGCAAATAAATGTTTAGTTTTTAATTGCTGTATTTTTGTTAAATATATTAGTTGCTGTTGTGCACTGCAAATATATGTTGCTGTTACATATTACTACTTCATATCTTGTTTTCATGACTGCTGTTAAAATATGTATGTGACATTAGCTGCTGTGTGCGGCCCTCGCAACAACCTCTTTTTACTCATGTGGCCCTCGGGGTACCCTGAGTTTGACATGCCTGCTCTACAGCATGTGGATTTTTGGAGAGCACAGACCCAGCTGTACCAAGACCTTTCCTGGTTTATGTAGATGCCAATACAGTTGATTGTGAGATTGGATTATAATGGGGGCAAATACTTGCCAATTTAACCCATTTCACCCTTATTATAATCCACCCTTGAGGGCTTGGCTTTAAAAGGTCACCATCGCCCAGCCCTTGCGTTAAGCCAGTTTACCCCCCCCCCTACAGTTTTGGACATACAGCACGTTCATTGACACTATAACTTTAAACAGCTCTAACTCTGGAGGTGCAGGGACTAGATCTTGTTCTTGACTATGGTCTTGTTTTAAAGCAAAGACCAAAACCTTTAAAACAAGTCCAATATTATGTCTGTAGCCCGATAGATTTAGAGATCTCACTGATAAAGCGGAGGTGCATATACTCATACTTTTGGTTTACTCAGTGTGCAGAAGAACATGATTTTGTTACTCTCCTGTCCCTGCCACTTCTCAATCTGAAGCATTCCTGTCATTTAACCCCTTATATGTTGCGGTCAATGCTAACCACAGCACCTAAATCATTTTACAGAAAAAAAAAGGAAAATAGACTTTTTTCCCCATTGATAATGCAAAAAAAAAACCCCACCCAATTGGTATTGCCACATCCATAACAACCCCTCAAATAAAATTAGTATGTTATTTATTCTACATGATAAATGCCATAAACATTAAAATTCAGATACCAGAATTGATGCCAGTTTTATGATCATATCATCTCAAAAACAAAATGTAATAAAAACTGATCAAAAAGTCATATGTACCCCCAAAATACAAGATCTCGTAAAGCTAAACTGAAATAAAATGCAAAAAGTTATAAAATCAGTAATGCATAGAGGGATAAAATGTTACGGTTTAAGGCTAAAATGTGTTAGATTGCTAAAGGGTTAAAATGCACATAAGGCAACGGAGTTGTGTGCCAGTACTATTAACTTCAGCCATAAATTTAAAAAAAGGGACAATTTTTGGACGGTTTTTGCAATTTTAATGTCACTGTTAGGGGGTTAACTAAGAGATCACTGAGGAGGAGCTGGGTACAGTAAATCTCCCAGCCCAGATGGACTGACCTATCTTTATTATAAAACTTTCAGACATTTTGCTCCCACATATGGATTTATGGCGGGATCAGTATTAGATTCACACTTTACAGTCATCCAAGAATCCCAAGGACTGTGCCAACTACTATCCTGTAGCAATCTTGAACTCTGACTTAAAGATATTCATTAAAATGCTGGGTGATTGCCACAGTTGCTAGCTCACGCACAGTGGCGTAACTAGGAATGACTGGGCCCCAAGGCAAACATTTGACATGGGATCCCCCTCATGGCAACCGCCCACCTCCTCACCTCCCCTGGGCCTCCAATCATTATACTTTGGGGTCTGAAAAGACCCCAGAGTATAATGATAGCAGTGTTTTTGGGGTTCGCAGCCCGTGGCCTTACTTACCGATCCCCACTCCTGCTCGCAGTCGCCTCCGCTTCTGCAGAATGGGAAGTGCAGGCGGCCATGAGCACGAGCGGGGATCGGTAAGTAAATAGGGCCCATTAAAAAAAAAAAAACATCATAATGTCCGGGGCCCTGTGACAGCCACTACCGCTGCTACCCGGTATTTACACCTCTGCTCTCGCACATGGTCCATAAAGACAACACACACAAGGTAATTGATCTTGTGGCTATGACTAACCAGGGAGAAATAGAGTCCCTCTACTTAAAGAGAATACTGAAAAGAGAAAAAACACAGCTCCAAGCGCCAATAGTGTAATGTTGTTAAAGCAATCAAATATGGTCGATACGATGTAAAGGTTCTCACCTTGTGCAGTTGTGATGAGCTCACAACTGCTTAGAGGGCATATCAGATGATTTCCAACTGGAAGTTGGACTCTTAGAGCAGCTGGGCACCTCTTTCATGTGGTATGAATCCCATATCGAAAAGATCCTGTCAACGTTTGACAACGGAGACCACATCCCATAGAGCGCAATCGCTTGCTCTCCTAATTAGGAGCGTTAAGCACATGCACCCACAGTACAGAGGCACGTGTTGCGTGGCTATACACAGGTAAACATAGACACGTGCAATGTGTCATTTACACGATCCACTATACCCACCACCGAATACGTCGGGTAAGCCACTATTTTATGCATTTTATCATAGATCTATGAGATATACATTTTAGCTATCTATTTGACTACCATGTTATATTGTTTAACAATAACAACATAAATAAAGAGGGGGCAAAAAAAAATTCTGTTCAACAACATGAAAAAAGAGAAAAAAAAAGCGGGGGGGGGGGGGCAGGGCTACTGCCCGTTTTTGGTTTGTTTTATGCCTTTAAATACCCGCATGTTTTGTACATGTGTTAGATGTCATTTTTATACACTTGAAAAATGGCTTTTTGCTGTCCGAAACGCATAGTGTGCTTGATCTCAATAAAAGTACTTGACTGGATCACCCTGCCACTTTTTGGCTCTACTTAAAGAGGACCTTTCATGTCCTCATGAAAGTACAGTTTTATATACCGCTAGAAAGTTGACGGTTCGCAGAATTCAGTACACTGTTGGCTTTCCCGGTGTGTGTCCCAGTGGTGGAGATATTGGTGCCGTTAGTTTCAGCAACGATATCTCCCCACTGTCAGAAAAGTGTTCCTCACAGCTCCCTGGGCTGTGAGAAATGCCCCCCCCCCATCCCAACTGTACTGTAACATAACCTTGTACTGTCAGAGGGGTCGTTCCTTACCGCCCAGCAATGACGATAAGCTGTGAGGAACGCCCTTCTGACAGTGGGGAGATATCAGTGCCGAAACTAACGGCACTGATATCTCCACCATCAGGACACATACTAGGAAAGCCGACAGTGCGCTGAATTCTGCACACTGTCGGCTTTCTAGCGGTATATAAAACTGCATATTTTTGAGGACATGAAAGGTCCTCTTTAAGCCTAGATACAGAGAGTTTTTCATTGCCTTTCCTGTTTTTTTGTGTTTTGGCTTTCCTTCGGGCTCTGGTTGGCCTCTATTTCTCCCCTGGGACCTCCCTCCACCTTGTGATATATTCTGGTGCTAATAAATAAATTAAGCAGTTGGTGATACATTCCTTTTAAAGGGTCACTGCAAATAAATCACTGGTGCCTACACATTTGACCACTGAGGCCTGTGATTGGCCACAGCGATCACCTGAGCTACATCACTTCCGACCTGGCCAGTGCCTACACCGGATGGAATGGTGGAACTGAATGGAGAACTGGAGGTAGGTATCACTTCATTTTTTTTATATTATCCCACTCCCAATCCCTTAAGTTTTCCAATTTGTCTGAAAAACCCTTTAAGACTAAGGCCCCACGTAGTGAAGCATAGCAAAAAAAAACGCTGCAAAAAAAAAAAAAATTTCATTGCGATTTGTACAGTTTTCCCCTCCGTACTTTATATTCCTATTATACCTATACAGAAAACGCCAGTGTTTCCACAGGTATAATTAACATGCTGCGATTTTCAAAAACTCAGCTGCGGATTTTTTTCTGCAACGTGTGAATGGGATTAGCCAGAACCCCATCCACTTTGCAGGTACTGTAAAACGCTGCATTTTCGCAACGTGGGGCTTCAGCCTAAACTAGCCCACTAATGAGGCTATACAGGCATCCATTCTACACATCATAAGGGTTGCTGCAGCTATTATTATTAGCACTGTAGTAGATCTGCTAATAAGGATTAGTAATTCAGCATCCTTGACAATGGAGGCCAGGACAGTATACAGTAATTACAGTAAGCCTTCTAATGTTATCACATCACCTACGCCAGTGAGATGTAGAAAATGCCAGCCTATTTCATGCCATTCTTATTAGAATCAGTAAAAATGAATAATGTGTGAGAAATGCGCCAGCTGTCAGAAGAACACTGTTTCTACAGGGCATCACCTAGAAGACGCGCATACACTCGCTAGCAGTTTCCTTCTGCAGAACAGATGTTCAGCAGTAATGAGTTCGCTGGCTGGTAATGTGAAAAATGAAGTATTTATTGATATGATTATAGGGTAAGAAGGATTGTATGCTTAGAGTAAACATTTCTGCTAGTTTTAGTTAATGTCTAATGCCAACTGAGAGAAAAATAATTGCTGGTATAATACACATGAATAGAAATTTGTAATTGTCACATCTGTAAATAATTGTATAAAGAACACATTCGGGTGATTATATCGAGATGAGTGGTGATACATAGACACTGCTAAGGAAAGTCTGTCATAGAGGATGTCTTTTTCAGGTTGCTTCTCCTTGCACATCCACTGACTACGGCACATGTAGCACTCCCTTATTCTATAAGATGTTCTGTACAGCCACATTCATACTTGACAATGACAACAGCTGCATGGCCAAAATCAGAACATCTAAGCCCTAACGAAGAACACGCTAAAATACCCCTAAAACACATGGAAACAAATAAACCTGCTGTGGTCAGATTCTGCAATTGTCTCAGCAAAATCAGGACTATTGGCATAAAAGCCCACTGTGTACTATACAACTTTGTGTCCTCTATATAAATGGTTATCATGCCCTGCAGGGTCATATATTTATATGGTTAAAGATCTCTGCAATGACTTTAAACAGCCTTATAATTTATGGTGTTAGTGTATATGTATAAATGTCTATGTGGGGAGCATGGCCTGGCTATGGCGGAGTGAGGTTGCTGTCTCCTCTGCTCCTTCCCCGAATCACCCGAGCCAGCGCTGAAATCTGCTGACCGGCACCTCTGCAGCCCACCGGACTATGGGCAAATCCCGGCGGTACCCTCCTAGGTCCTCCTCCACTCCTCCGCGGACATCCAAGGGGCCCACTATAGATAAATTCCTCCGGGACCCGGGCGCCTCCGGATCTCAGTCTGCGCCCTCCAAAATGGTGCCCGACATCACCGCTTCACAGCGCGGCTCATCCATAAGCGCCTCGCCTCCGGAGTCTGGGGCCTGCTCCCTTAGCTCCCCGGAGCCATGGATCCTACAGGAGTCTGGGCCCCGCTCGGCTCCTGTGTCGCCGGGGTCGGCGGCGGCGCATGAGCAGGACTGGCCATTGCTGCCGCCGTCCCCCTTGCCGCCCAGGTGCCAGCGACCAGCGGAGGCTACCCCTGCACTGCAGCCCAAGGGACCACCAGGAGGTGAGGAGACCCCCATCATGTCCTTGCCCCTGGCTACCTCCACTCCCACTGCAGCCCTGTGCCCCTTATTGAGGGCCCCTCTATTAGCTCCTCCTAGCACTGGACTAAGGCCAGATCCACCTGCACCTGGTACTTCCTCCACCCGTGGTATCCATCCAGCACCTATCTCAACACCGTCGAGTCTGCTCTCTGTCACGGCGGCTCCATATTTGCCTCGGGCTTCTCCAGCTCCTCTGTTAACTCCTCCTGTCACGGCCTCCGCATCCGCTGGCCGGAGTGCGGGGGACCCCTCTGGGACTGCTGCTAGCTGTACACTAACTCCATCTGCTACCCCCTCAGATACCCTGGCTGAATTACGCCAACTGAGCGCTCATCTCCGTGCCATCCCTACAAAGTCTGAAATGGAGGAATATGTGGCACGCCTGGAACAGTCCTACAAATCTGAACTGTCCGCTGTCCGTTCCACTGTACAATTACTGGAGGGGAGGGTGGATACCCTGGAGGCCGCATCTACCTCACTTTCCACCCAGTTGTCCGCCCATGACTCCGTACTGCTGTCCCACACCCACCAATTACATCAACTGATGGACCTTATGGATCACCTGGAGAACAGAAACAGACGGAACAACATCAGGGTACGGGGTCTCCCTGAAGTCATCGAACCCCAGCAACTAGACGCTACTCTGCGTACCATCTTTAACAACCTCCTGGGGGTCCCCCTGCCTCTCCACTTGAACTAGACCGGGCGCATCGCTCCCTAGGGCCATGCCCTCTGGACTCTGCCAGCCCTAGAGACGTCATCTGCCGAGTTCACAGGTACCAGATCAAAGAGGCTATCATTCGGAAGGCCAGGGAAGCCCGCCAAGTCGAATTCCAGGACTCTTCTATCAGCCTACTCCCAGACCTGTCCAGACTCACCCTCGCCAGACGATGCGCCCTGAAGCCTCTCCTGGACCTCCTGATCCACCACCAGATCCCGTACTCTTGGGGATTTCCTTTCCGCTTGCAGGTCTGACGAGATGGCTGATCCCCCTCCTTGTCTCGTCCAGACGACGTCCTTGCCTTCACAGCTGCCCTTGGACTTCCGGTGGTACAGATCTCGAGCTGGCCGCTACTACCTGGCGCTCCAGAACCTGCCCAGCTTGCGCGGCCGCAGTGCCGCTCCAGATGACGTCGCCGTGATAGAGCTTCCTCCCCTGCAGCTCAACAACGGGACCACCAAGCCTCCCCAACCTGAGGACTGGAACTCTCCGCTCGCACGCCAGTGAGATTGCCACTCCGCAACCTTTAGGGGTTCTCATCCACCTCATGTGGGGCCGTGAAATTCTGCCTTCCTCTCCTCTCCTTTCCATATAATTTCTCTTCCTTTCTTTCTTCCTTCCTTTTTTTTTTTTTTCTCTCTATCCCTCTACTTTGTCCTCTCCTTTTATATGCCCTCATCTATCGAGTTTCACATTGATCGTGTATTTTGGTCAGCATATCTTGTTGTTATAGTTTGTTTCATAGTGGCGGGCTTGGGGGTCTGGGGGGGGCGGCTCCTCTTCGGAAAGCTCGTTCCCCACCAGGGTCTCCGTGCTGCGTTGTAGCACGTGTTTTGGCATTGTTTGCCTTTTCCCCACCTGTTTTGGTGGTGGCTTGCCCCATCACCTTGCTGCTTAGTGAGTTAAACATTTGGTTCTATAGTTGTGTTAGTTGTGTTGGATTACGTTTGTCTCCCTCTTTCCTAAGTGTGTGCCCCTTTTGTGTCTTCCCTCCTCCTACCTTGTCTAAATATGTCCACTCTGAATGTTTGCACCTTAAATGCAAGAGGACTTAACGTTCCACAGAACCACAGTCAGATATTGTACCAACTTCATAAGAAGCGCTCTCATGTCCTTATTTTACAGGAGACTCACTTCAAGGAAGGCCATGCCCCGGATATTCGCAGCCGCCACTTCCCTGTCTGGTTTCACAGCGTCAACCCGGCCACCAAGTCCAAGGGAGTATTTATTGCTTTGCATAGATCTCTGCACCACGAGGTAATAGACACCCTGATAGACCCTGAGGGTAGATTTGTCTTTCTCAAACTGCGCATCGCGGGCACTGTCCTCACTATAGCCGGTTTCTATCTCCCTAATCAGGGGCAGCTGAGATACTGCAGGAACCTAGTCGGCAAACTTTCTGACTTTGGCGAGGGGGTCACGATTTTTGGGGGCGATTTTAATTTTGTAATGGACCCTATGACTGACTCTACCCCCCCCCCCCCCCACTCTCAGTCCCAGCTGCGCAGGCTTAAGACTGCCCTCCACAATTCCCAATTGGTCGACGTGTGGCGCATTCTGCATCCCAATGAGCGCGACTACACATACCACTCCCCTGCGCACAACTCATACAGCCGCATCGATTTTTTTCCTGATCAGTCACCACGCCCTCTCCTGGGCCCCTACCGGACAGATCGGCTCTGCCCTTTGGTCAGACCATTCACCTGTATTTTTATCAATGGAGGTACCAGGCCTTGCACGACGTCCTTTCACTTGGCGTCTGAAGAACGACAGCCTGTTGAAGGATACTACTTGCCGGACAGACGTTAGTGACGCGATCAGGAACTTTGGTCTCGATCACGCCCGGGATTCCACATCATCTCCGCTACAGTGGGAGGCATTAAAATGCGTGGTTAGGGGTGTCCTGATCAAGCATGGAGCACGCCTCAAAAGAGAGCGAGCAGCGTGGGTTTCCTCACGGTTGGCCAGGATCCATTCTCTTGAGGTGAAGCATAAGCAGTCTTGTTCTCAGTCGGACTTAAACGAGCTCCTCAATGCTAGAGAGGAGCTTCGAGCCCATCTAGATGAAACATCCTTGCTTTTCCGAGACCATGTCCGGAAACACTATTACGAGTTTGCGGATAAGTGTGGTCGTTCCCTCGTGCGTCGCTTGCATCCCCGCGGCTCCCCCGCGTACATCCCTCGGATCAACAGAGGCAATGGGCGATCAGTCCATAACCCAATAGACATTGCAGAGGCGTTCCGCTCCTACTACCACGATCTGTACAATATTCGTGGACAGTATGCCGATCTTGCCCCGGGTTCTCTAGAAGAGAAAATCTGGGAATACATTGTTGAGACCTCTCTCCCCACCATTGCCCCCTCAGATAGGGCGCTTCTCGAGGACCCCTTCTCCGAGGAGGAGGTCTCCCTCGCCATTCAATCTTCACCCTCGGGCAAATCCCCTGGCCCTGATGGGTTCACTCCTAGATTCTACAAGACCTTCCGAGGCCTCCTCTCCCCAGTAATGGCCCGTGTCTTTAACAGCGTCAATGATTCCACTCCATTTGCCTCTCAATCTCTATCAGCCCTCATTACAGTTCTTCCCAAGCCAGGGAAAGACCCATCCTCCTGTGCCAGTTATCGCCCGATCTCCCTGCTCAATATCGACATCAAATTATTTGCCAAATTGCTGGCCAATCGCTTGTCCCCCCTGATGCCGGGCCTGGTCCATACTGACCAGGTTGGCTTCATCTCGGGTCGAGAGGCCAGGGACAACGTATGCAAGACGCTGCTGGCGATCTCCTCGGCCCGCAATACCAATTCCCCCATGTGCTTGCTTTCTGTGGATGCTGAAAAGGCGTTCGACCGTGTACACTGGGGCTTTCTACGGGCCACACTCCAAGAAATTGGCCCAGGGTACTTGGGCAAAGTGCTTTCTCTTTATGGTGACGCGTCGGCACGGGTACGGGTCAATGGGCTCCTCTCCAACTCTTTCCCGGTCCGGAATGGCACACGACAGGGCTGCCCATTGTCTCCTCTTTTATACGCCCTGGTCATGGAACACCTAGCGACGGCCATACGGAGCTGTCCTGGTATCCATGGCCTTCAGCTGGGTAACTGTCAGGTCAAAGCGGCCCTATACGCCGCCGACCTTCTCCTGTATGTCTCTCAGCCTTGTGTTTCTTTCCCGTCTATCCTACGTGAATTTTGGCTTGGCACTTTGGCAACTTGAGTAACTTCAAGGTGAACCTCTCTAAGAGCGAGGCCCTCAATATCAACTTACCTTCAGCAGAGGCAGCCTGCCTTGCGAATGACTTCCCCTTTAAATGGCATCCTACCTCCATCAAATACCTCGGGATTCATATCCCCTCGGACCCCTCTCTTCACTACCGCCTTAATTACCTCCTTGATCCTTGAATCACTCCAGATGGATCTACGGAAATATAACTCGCTCATGCTCTCCTGGTTTGGTCGCATTAACGTGCTGAAAATGGATGTTATGCCCCGATTACTATATGTGTTCCAAGCCCTACCCATCCCTGTTCCGCGCCCCTTTTTTGCCCGCGTTCAGACCTTGTTTGGGAGGTTTGTGTGGGGAGCGTTTTCAGACGCTGACGCGCCGTAAGTGTCGCAGTGGCGCAGGCCTGCCAGACCCCTGGCTATACTACTGCGCGACAGTACTGTTGCGCCTTTTTGATTGGCGCTATCGCGGGGTGAACAAGCAGTGGGTCTCCATAGAGGCCGATTTACTTTCGGCTCATCTTCCCTCCCTGCCATGGATCCCACCTCATTTTCGCCCTAGCACTACCGAACATTCTTTTTTATCCTCCCATTTCCTCAAGATTTGGGACTCTACAAGCATGGGTGGTCGCGTTGCTAGGGTCCCTGGCCCTCTCAGCCCTCTGTTCCAAAACCCCATGTTCCCCCCCGGGTTGCTCGGCTCACAGATTCCTTTGCTGGCAAGCGGGGGATGACGTTCGCCTACATCAGGTCACAGATAGTTCTTCTCTTCCCTCTCTGTCGCAGCTACAAGCCTCCCACCCCAACTTTCGATTGTCTTGGTTGGAATATGGCCAGCTTACGGCCTTCTTTTGTAAATTTTCACTGCTCTCCATGCTCTCATCTCCTTTAACCGAACTGGAGTCTGCCCTCTCACATACTGACACCACCCCACGTGCCCTCTCTCTTCTCTATGGCATCCTTCTCCAGGACTCCACGCCTGGGCTTCCCTCCTATACTGGCCCCTGGGAGTCTGACCTTGGTAATAGCCTCTCCATTGCCGACTGGGATAAGTCCTTCCTGTACACGCATAAACTCCCGATGTCCTGCGGTGCGCAGGAAAAGAACTACAAAATTCTGACCCGCTGGTACCACTGCCCCGACCTTCTGCATAGGATCTACCCTGGTGTCTTGGATCAGTGTTAGCGCTGTGGCTCCGAAAGAGGCTCTTTGTATCATATCTGGTGGGATTGCGCTATCATCAGGCCTTTCTGGGAGGCAGTCTTCACGCTATATGCAAAAGTGAGCGGCAGATCTGTTACGCCCTTACCCCATCTTGCTCTCCTTTCCGTTATACCGGGAAGGGTTTCCGCTGTTAAGTGGAACCTCCTGCGACATTTCCTCACCGCCACCAGAATAGTCATTCCCAGGCACTGGCGCAGCACTGCCGTGCCCACCCTTGTCGAGCTGATTAAGGAGCTTCTCCTTATTAGGAGAATGGAGGCCCTGGTGACTGAGGACTCGCCTAACTTCTCTAAATTTGAGTCTCTCTGGCGGCCGTGGGTGATGTTTCAGGACTCTCCGGAGTTTTCTTCCCTCTTTTTCTGACTGGGACACTGTTCCCCCGTTGGTATGGTGTCTGGATGCTTTTTACTGCCAACTTTCTCTTTCCCTCCCCATCTCCCCTTGTGTGTCCCTTTCCGTTCTTTTATGTCTGTGTCTTAGCAGGTCTTCAAGTATCCATGTATTCCTTGTGACCCTCCCTCCCCTTCATGTTTGTCTTTCACACTGATAGGTGGGTGGCATCGTGGCGGCTTTTTACAGTTTGACATTTGTTTTCCTGGCTACCACTTCCCTAATAATATAGTTTTTATGTAGTTATACTACACCACCCACCGCTGATTTTCTAGTTGTGGGCCTTAACAGCACTTTATTCTAACTTACTTTGGTGTCTCATCTATGTTTTGGGCGGCTCATGTGGCCCCCTATGTTTTATTTGATGTTTTTGTCTTAGCATTGTTCCCTCCCTTTCTTTTTTTTCTGTTCCCTAATTTAAAAACCTTAATAAACTCGATTAAACATAAATGTCTATGTGTATATACCGTATGTTAACAGTATGTTGGGACTATATGTATACTGTATGTATAGTTTATGTATATATGGTGTATACATGTGTCCAAGTATTTGTATGGTATGTATACAGTATATGTATATAGTTATATGCATATATATTTGTTATTACAATGAAACATTTGTACACTGTAGCACTGAGAAATGTATAGCAGTGTGGTTGCAGTTGCAATAGCAGAATTATTTGGGAACTTTATGTAGTATTATTTTGGCGCTGTAGGTAATATTATTCGGGCATTGTATGTAAAATTATTTATGTTCTATAACTTTGGCGCTGTATAAAACATTACTTGTGTACTTACTGTATGTAGTACTATTTGGGCACTATATGTAATAATTATTTTGGGCTAGTATTTGTATTACCCCCGAAAGTAAGACATAGGAGAGGTTTCGTAGAATTGCCCAATATAAGGCATCCCCCGAAAGTAAGATGCATGTTCCCAAACAGAACATATGGTATATACGGTATGTGAGGCCACGGGCCGAACCCCACAATCACTGCTATCATTATACTCCGGGGTCTTTGAAAAGATCCTTGAGTATAATAATCAGAGGCCCAGAGTTGGTGAGGGAACATAAAAAATAATGTACTTACCTCTCCTACACTTCTCCAGGCTTCAGGCCTGTTTCGTGACATCGCAGACGTCAGCGGACGTCATTTTGCGTCGTGACGCCGGCCCGCATCACGTGACGCCGGCCTGGTCCAACATTGAAGAAGGCCAAAATAACCTGGAGTGGACCGGAGCGAGGAACAGGTAAGCAACGTTGTTTTTTTTATGTTTCTATCCTCCCCTGGGTCTCCGATCATTATACTCTGGGATCTGAAAAGACCCCAGAGTATAATAATTGTTCATGGGTGGTCCACAATGGGACATATAATAGTGTGTGCAGGGGCCACTAAGGGGCAAAATACTCAGTGCAGGGGCCACTATGGGGAATAATAGTGTGTGCAGGGGCCACTATGGGGAATAATAGTGTGTGCAGGGGCCACTATTGGGCATGATACTGTGTGCAGGGGCCACTATGGGGAATGATACTGTGTGCAGGGGCCACTATGGGGCATGATACTGTATGCAGGGGCGACTATGGGGCATGATACTGTGTGCAGGGGCCACTATGGGGCGTACTACTGTGTGCAGGGGCCACTATGGGGCATGATACTGTGTGCAGGGGCCACTATGGGACATGATACTGTGTGCAGGGGCCACTATGGGACATGATACTGTGTGCAGGGGCCACTATGGGACATGATACTGTGTGCAGGGAAATTAATGGTTTGGATTGTTATGATGATGTCCTAGAAGATGATGACATAACTGTCATTGAATAAATTTTACTTTCTATTCGTACCGTAAATATTGGTAAATGTACCATACTGTTAATTGTTGTACATGGAAATAATGGTACAGTAGTAGTAAGAAATTCTTGATAGGATTCACAGTTTGTCTGGTTATGCTGGTTTGTGATGACAACTACTGTACAGTACCGTATATAATAAATGTTCATTTTTTTGTTCAGCAATAAATGTGCATTCTTCTTCATTGAAAAAAAAATAAGACATCCCCTGAAAATAAGACACAGCACATCCTTGGGAGCAAAAATTAATATAAGACGCTGTCTTATTTTCGGGGAAACAGGGTATTATATACTACCAAGTAGTATGTAGTACTACCGAGAGACAATGAAACTCAGACATGCCCTTTAACCAACAAGAATCACTGTACACATGAATAAAATATCTTGTAGACACCTCCCTGCCGCCTAGACATCCATCTCTTGTGATACCTTCCTAAGCTATAATTAACTTAATTAACCCTTGTGTCTTAGTAAACTGCTCATTATCATGCACATCTTAACAGATGTAAAATTCCCTTTGGCTGGCTGATGTAACATTTCCCCTTACATATTTCTTTTGATCTAGACAGATACCTGAGCACATTTAAGAAGACGTTCCTTTTTTTTAATATCTTTGTAGTTTATGTCTTTTTTGCTTATTGATTATGTGACTTGTAAAGTCATCTATAGACAATGCAAAGCAGTCAGCAAAAAAGGGATACCTGGCTGCTTGAAACATCAGTGCTCATCACTTGTAGGATCTTTCTTATCTCCAAAAGTAAACAGGGGACGGTCTACCAATTCTATAGACATTAACTATTGTTAGCGGAGCCCATATTAACTGCTGTGATCTGCCAACAATCTACTCTGGTGTGAAAAAGTATACAGAACAATACAAAAGGAATTTCTTACTGGGACAACACTTTTCCTTATGCCCTATTTTCTTTATGAATGCCCAGCCACAGCTTTCCCCAGTGAAGTTTCCCCACCTTTCTGAAGCCGAACACGATGCAATCAGATGATCGCTGAGCTAGCTTAGATTTTCTTTAAGGCTAAGGTCCCACGTTGCGGTAAACTGCTTTTTATTGTTGCAGATTTTGCAGCAGTCTTTTGAGCCAAAGCCAGGTGTAGATTGAGCCGAAAGGAGAAGCATAAGTGTTCCCTTTGTATTTTCCATTCCTTTTGTTGCCACTTCTGGATTTGGCTCAAAAAACCACTGTAAAATCTGCAGCAAAAAAAAGCAGCTTCTCCAAAATTTGGGGCCTAAGGCCCCAGGTAACGAGCTGTAGCCATAAAGTGTTGAGGGAAAAATTGCATCAGAAACGCATCACTGCGGTTTTTCCTACAGCGCTTTTCACAGAAAGGTCAGCAGAGTTTTCCTCTGCGGACTTTCTGCTTCAATTATACCTATAAGGAAAATGCCAGCTTTTCCGTAGGTATAATTGACATGCTGCGATTTACAAAAACATATATTTTTGTTAATATAAATAATTAAAGCGTAACTAAACGTTTGATTTTCTTGCAGTATTTATGTCATAAATAAATTTTATATCTAAATAAATATACTTTATTAACAAATTGTATCTCCTTTCTGTGAAATCCTGCATTTTTACACTCTTTCCTTTGCTTCTGTATTGAGAGCTGTTTCTTCTCACTGAATGTTACTGTGTATGGAGTACAGGCTGTGTAATATGCAGAGAAAGTGAGGGTGGGGGAGAGTCACTTCAAACAGTTAAGCATTGGGTATTATAAAACATACAAACTTGCTTTTGGTGTCACAACACAGTCGGGATTAGGATATATATATGCAGTTGTATAATATATATATGATATAAAAATCCCAACCCTGATAGTGTTTTTAACCAGTGATCAGTCTGTAAACAATTGAGATAGCACTGTAATGTCCGACATATAACTGTGACATGTGACGGACATGTGAAGTGACATGTGATGGACATGTGAAATGACAAGTGACGGACGATGCAAAAACGTCTGTAAAAAGTCACTGGTTCACACGTCAGGGTTGCAACAGGAATTTCACATTTTTATGAAAGGGCAAGAAAAGTAAAAAACAAGTCAAATACTTCCCAAAGCAACAGCTCTTGTAAAGACAGTGGGGTTATTTTCTAAGTTAAAAAAGGTGTGTGGCCCTCAATATTTTATGGCACAAAACTGGCCTATATGCACCACATTTATTACATGTTTAAGCCTAAAGCCCCAGCGTTTCTGCTGCGTTTTTTTCTGCAGCCTTTTTTGCTGCATTTCACTATGTGTGGCCTTACCCCTAGGCACTTTTTTTTTCTTACATTAGAAAGCGGCATGGCATAACAGGGGGGCATGGCTTGACAGAAAGTTTAAAAAGGGAACAATGTGCACCAAAATCATGACAAAAGTTTGGGTGCAAAATTCTGGAGCAATGTAAGCACTTAGCATTTTAGACAGAATTACTAAATCTGCTCCATTATGTACATCCAAATTAAAAGTCATATACATATACATGTGTAATCAAGTCCTAACCATAGAAAACTCGTGTGCTAAATAGGTAGTATACTAATAGGGTGGAGTCAATTCTTTAACTAATGAAGAGATTCCACTGTTATAACAACTAGAGAGAGATCATATTGAAGCCTCAAGTGTCCAAAGACTTGTAGCCAGTAAATTTTACCTAGGTTGACTCTGGTAATAGCAAGGTGAAAAAACCTATACAAGAGATATGTATCTCTATAATGTAATAATATCAACACAAACATCAAACTCAATCATATAGTATTTTATATTCACTTATGTCTGTAGAAGTTAGGTAGTAAAGACACGGGACAAAAAAATATGGAAGCCTTGACCTTGGTTAGGGCAATCGAAAATACCATGGATGATAAGGAAATCTGATGGCTAACCACATGAAACCAAACATTTAAGGAAAACTGAAGGGAAAAGAGTAAGAAGCAAACAACAAGACTACTGAATCCAAATCCTAGAGCTCATTGAGAAGACTGAAGACTCAAATAAAAGACACAACCTTCTGGACAAATGCTCTTCAGTTACATTCTAATATTAAAAGCATTGTTTCCAATAAGTCTGGGAAATGGGTGGGAAGAGGCATGGCCAACCACAAAATTGGGTAAAATCAACCCCCAAAGTATGTGGTTTGTGGGCATGCCTGGGTGTGAAAGGAATATTCCCAGTTGGGTGGAGGGTGGAGCTGGGGGAGAGGGCTAAAGTCTCCCAGGATTTTGTGGGCAACTATGTTGAGGGACAATGTTGAACAGACTTAGAATGCTATGAAATAATAAAAAGATAGTGCTCACTTTACCAATCCTCTGTAGCTCCCATTTCAACTCCTTCCAGTCCCTTTCAGGTCTCTCTATATAGTCCTATTTTGATGAATTCTTGCCACAGCAATGTGACTGCTGCAGCTGATCACTGTCAGTAGTGGTGACATTTCAACACCACTGAAGTCACCCCTGTAGTCGTCACATGTTTCTGTTGTCATGCCTTCACTGGAGGTCACTATACAGAGACCAGCAAGGAGGGGAGTTTCAGAATGGGAGCAGGGGAGTTAGAGAGGTATCTTTAAGACATTACATATTTTATTATTTTATAGCATTGTAAGGGTGGGTTCACACTAGAGGTGGAGTCCGTCCGCTGCGAAACCGACTGAAAATGTCGGGAAACTGTATAGGGACTGGATACCGAAAGGTTAGCGACGCATTGCTTAAAAACCCATTCATTTGAATGGGCTTTTAAAGCATTGCGAAGGTGTGCGCTTACACCCTCTGCGCCGCAAATCCAGTTTATTTTGCTGGAAACAAAGTCCTGCATGTCCGATTTGCGGCGGACGGACTCTGCCGCAAGTGTGAACCCACCCTAAGTAAGTTATTATCCTTTAGGTTGCTGAACAAATTCTTATATAATAATATTCTTATATTCTCAACTACATCCTTCTCCATCGCTCTCCCTCTTCAAACCAACATTTTTCCCTGCCAGGGAAAAGGCACAATCAGGAGATCACCATTCACATGAGATCATCGGCCAATCCTGACAAAATTGGCGAGTTTAGAGATTATTTTTTTGCTGTGTATGGCCACGTGTATTTTTCCATTAACAACCCCTCCCAGACTCAACAATCACTTCCTTGCCATACCAGGTAGCCATTGACATTTGCCCTTATTGATAGCAAATGTCAGAAGAGAAGTTGTAACACTATGGATTGTTAGTGTTTAATAAGGTCCTAATATTACTGATAAGACTGTGGATTACTGAAACAGTGCTAGTTACATTATCTAGATGTCCAATGGCCTGGTGACAAATGCAAGCACCACATTGCATGAGCAGATTGCATTTTCAGTTGTCAAGTCTGTTCTTCCCACTGATACACTACTGCACCAGTCAGTGAGCTCTAAAACGTACAGGTGAACAGAAATAGCTGACCCAGTTTACAACCGAGAGAGATTAATTCCAATTCAACTGGATTGAACTACTATTAGTCAAGAAGGGTTTACATAAAGAGTAGACAGTATAATACATACAAGAACATCAGTCCTGGCACTGCCCTGAATAACATATAAATATAGTCACAATCATGGAGATTTATGAATCTGTTTAAAAGAAGAACTATGTTATTTCCCCTACAAACCTAATACCACAAAGCTTTCATTTCAAAAATTTGCTCTTGAAAAATGAAAGCTGTATTGTGATTTGTTGCGATCTGTGGCAACACATACATCTTTTTATTTAGACAATTTTCATAAATCTGCCCTATCTGCTTGACATTGCTTAGGAACATTTTGTAGACCTGATACATTAGTTAACCTATATAGTATTTATGTTTCCATCTAGGGTTAAAGAACTATCCTATAATCCCTACCCAACTCCCTTGACATAGTCAAACACAAAATTTCCTAGCTAACTAAAAACTATTGTTTCAGATTGTGAACAATTTTACAGCTGTCTGGCATAGTGCCCTACATATTTTCATCCATTTGGATTTATCCTTGGTAAACATTGGTTTTCCGTATTTTTGAAGGTTAGTGATCTGTTCCATGGGTCAATGTCCTAATTCGTATTATCAACAGTTTGCAACAATAGTAGTCATTAATCTTATCTGTGGTGGTCAGAAGTATAAAACTAAGCCATTTGGTACTTTCACAGCACATGTCCAGGACTACAGTATGAACATCACCTAGCTTGGTTGCTTAGAGGTCTATAAGGATTAGTGATAGTGGATTGAGAAGTAGATTGAGCTTTTATCGAGAACTCTGTTTCAGTCGCAGGTATCTTGATGGGGCATATGCAGGGCCGGTTTTAGACAAAGTGGGGCCCTGGGCAAAAATTAAAAGCGGGGCCCCAAATTCTGATATGCAAACAACACCATCGTCTTCCAGTGACAACCCCTATAATAACGCCTCCTTTCAAACAATTCAAATGAGCACCTTTGTACCACCTATTAGATTTTTGCACCCAGTCATCAGTTATTATAGCGCTTCCTTATAAATAATAGTCTCTGCTTATAAATGATATTACACCTTTATCAGTAATAGCTCCCTTATAAATGATAAATAGTGCCCTGTATCAGTAATATCCCCCCTTATCAGTAACAGTCACCCTGTAAAAATAATACTGCTCCCTTAAAAATAATAGCCCCCTCATAAATAATAGTTACCCTTATAAATAATAGTCCCCATTATCACTAATCGCCCCCTTTATAAATAAGCCCACTTAACAATTATACCCCCCTTATAAATAGTTCCCCTCTTATAAATAATAGCCCCCTCATACTTAAGTTTCCCAATTATATATAGTAACCCACCCTTATATATAATAGTTCTCCATTATACAGTGTCGGACTGAAGGTCCTTAGGCCCACCAAAGGAA
Source organism: Leptodactylus fallax (assembly GCA_947044405.1). NCBI lineage: Eukaryota > Metazoa > Chordata > Amphibia > Anura > Leptodactylidae > Leptodactylus > Leptodactylus fallax. The sequence goes on from CAMRHE010000088.1 coordinate 5,254,413, forward strand.
CTTGTTCTGGGGCCCCACCCAACAGCTCCCTGCTAATAGCCTGCACCGCGGCTCCTTCACTGAAGTCTTACATATGTGCTGACTATCTGGTGTTACTGAGTATGTTCCCAGTATAGTCAGCCCCTATAGTACTGTGCAGGCCCCAATAACTCCATGGCCAGCTCATGCACAGTACTGTATGGGGAATGACATGGCCATGGAGCACTACACATATGTGCAAGATTATAGTGAGGGAGCTGTGATATAGCACACAGGGCTGCCAGCAGGAATTGTGAGCACCCCCCCCCCCTACAGTATAATGCTCTACATGGTATATAATGCTCCACAGTATAAAATGCTCTCCTGAGCCCTCCAGTTTCCCCACATGGTATATAATGCTCCACAGTGACCCCACACAGTATAAAATGCTCCCCTGAGCCCCCCATTGTGGTCCCACATGGTATGTAAGGCTCCACACAGTATAATACTCCACAGTGGCCCACACAGTATACTACCCCTTAGTGGCCCCAGACAGTACAATATGCTCCCCAGCAGCCCCACACAATATAATATGCTCCATACAGTATAATGTGCACCCCACAATGCCCCCCCAGTATAATGCTCTACAGTGGCCTAACACAGTATAACATGCTCCATAATGACCTCCACACAGTATAATATACTCCCCAGAGGGGTTCCCCCAGTATAATGCTCCACAGTGGTCCCCCACAGTATAATATGTTCCCCACGGTCCCCCCCAGTATAATGCTCTACAATGGCCCCACAGAGTATAATATGCTCCCGAAAAGCCCCACACAATATAATACACTCCACAGTGGCCCCACACAGTATAACAGGCTCCCCACACTGTCCATTCCCCCAGTATAAAGCTCCACAGTGGCCCATAGTATAATATGCTCCCCAGAGGGCCCCTGCTAGTATAATGCTCCACAGTGCCCCTCCAGTATTTTGCTCCACAGTGGCCCCACGCAATATATTATGCTCCCCAGAGCGTCCCCCCAGTATAATGTTCCACAGTAGGCCCCACGCAGTATAATATGCTCCCCAGAGGGCCCCCTAGTATAATGCTCATTAGTCCCCCCCAAATAATGCCCCACAGTGGCGCCACGCAATATAATATTCTCTGCTGATGCCCCCCCCAGAATAATGCTCCACAGTGACCCCACTCAGTATAACATGCTCCAGAATGGCTGCCACACAGTATAATATACTGCCGAGAGAGGTTTCCCCAGTATAATACTCCACAGTGGCCCAAAACAGTATAATATGCTCTCCAGAGCCCCCCCCCAGTATAATGCTCCACAGTGGCCCAAAACAGTATAACATGCTCTCCAGAGCCCGCCCCCCAGTATAATGCTCCACGGTGGCCCCGCACAGTATAATATACTGGGGGGCCCCTCTGGAGAACATATTATACTGTGTGGGGTCACAGTGGAGCATTATACTGGGGGGGCTCTGGAGAGCATATTATACTGTGTGGGGCCACTGTGGAGCATTATACTGGGGAGGGGGCCCTCTGAAGAACATGTTATATTCTGCGGGGCCTCTATGGAGTATTATAAAGGGGGGGGGGGCTCTGGAGAGCATGTTATATTCTGTGGGGCCACTTTGGAGCATTATACTAGGGGGCCCCTCTGGAGAGCATATTATACTGTGTGGGGCCACAGTGGAGCATTATACTGGGGGCCCCTCTGGAGAGCATAATGCTCCAAAGTGGCCCCACAGAATATAACATTATCTCCAGAGCCCCCCCCCCCCCCCACACACATTATAATTTTCCACAGAGGCCCCACAGAATATAACATGCTATCCAGAGGGGCCCCTTCCCCAGTATAATGCTCCACAGTGGCCCCACACAGTATAATATGCTATCCAGAGGGGGCCCCCCAGTATAATATGCTATCCAGAGGGGGCCCCCCAGTATAATGCTCTACAGGGGCCCTACAGTGCTATTATTATATTATATTCTGGGGTCTTTTCAGACCCCAGAGTATAATAATCGAAGGCCCGGGGTAAGTAAGGTAAAATAACAAACAGTTATACTCACCTTGTCTTACCTCTGCTGGGCCTCCTCGCGCTGCTCCGTTATCCCCGCCGGCGACCGCTTCTTCTTCTCTGCGGCTGACGTCACGCGTTGTGGACGTCACCTCTGAGGCCTGTGATTGGACCTCAGCGATTACGTGAGGCACGCCCCACGTGACCGCTGAGGCCAGGCCTCAGCGCCTCAGCAGTGATGTCCGGAACGCTAGAAGATGACGTCGGACGCCGCGGACAGGTGAGTAAAAAAGTTTGTTATTTTTCTCACCTCGTAGAGGGGCCCTGCGGTCCCTTTCTGTTGTTGACTTGGCCGGGCCTGACTCCGAGATCCGGAGTCATCAGGTTCCGGATCCCGGGGGCCCCTTTAGGGACGGGGCCCTGGGCAATTGCCCAGTTTGCCCCCCCCCTAATGCCGGCCCTGGGCATATGATGACCATATCCTTGCTCTTGGACGTGATAAAGGCAGAAATACTACTTACAAGGTGAAAACAGCGCCCCACACTTCAGCTGATTCAGAAAATATGAGATAAGGTGAAGAGTTTATTGTGCCTGTCAGGGTATACTGCTTACTTTCCTATTTGGGACAATGCCCATTACCTAGAATTCTCTAAAGTGTTCAGATTCGACTATTGAAAAACAGTTTGACTCAAATTTGTCTCAGTTGTTTAAGGAGGGTTTAAAATGTCTCAGGATTTTTTTACCTGCAGAGTACTTTTGGGGCTTTATACTGTATATTTTTCATTACTGTCTCTTTTGTGATATTGTTCACTGTCACAAATTAGTTTGCACTCCTAGAGATCTGATGGAGACTGTCTAATCAAACTCTGAGTTACAGTGCTGGCCAAAAGTATTGGCACCCCTGCAATTCTGTCAGATAATACTCAATTTCTTCCAGAAAATGATTGCAATCACAAATGCTTTGGTAATAATATCTTCATTTATTTTGCTTGCAATGAAAAAACACAAAAGACAATGAAAAAAAAGTCAAATCATTGATCATTTTACACAAAACTCCAAAAATGGGCCGGACAAAAGTATTGGCACCCTCAGCCTAATACTTGGTAGCACAACCTTTAGACAAAATAACTGCGAACAACCGCTTCGGGTAACCATCAATGAGTTTCTTACAATGCTCTGCTGGAATTTTAGACCATTCTTCTTTGGCAAATTTCTCCAGGTCCCTGAGATTTGAAGGGTGCCTTCTCCAAACTGCCATTTTGAGATCTCTCCACAGGTGTTCTATGGGATTCAGGTCTGGACTCATTGCTGGCCACTTTAGAAGTCTCCAGTGCTTTCTCTCAAACCATTTTCTAGTGCTTTTTGAAGTGTGTTTTGGGTCATTGTCCTGCTGGAAAACCCATGACCTCTGAGGGAGACCCAGCTTTCTCACACTGGGCCCTACATTATGCTGCAAAATTTGTTGGTAGTCTTCAGACTTCATAATGCCATGCACATAGTCAAGCAGTCCAGTGCCAGAGGCAGCAAAGCAACCCCAAAACATCAGGGAACCTCCGCCATGTTTGACTGTAGGGACCGTGTTCTTTTCTTTGAAGGCCTCTTTTTTTTTTTTTTCCTGTAAAATCTATGTTGATGCCTTTTCCCAAAAAGCTCTACTTTTGTCTCATGTGACCAGAGAACATTCTTCCAAAAAGTTTTTGGCTTTCTCAGGTAAGTTTTGGCAAACTCCAGCCTGGCTTTTTTATGTCTCTGGGTCAGAAGTGGGGTCTTCCTGGGTATCCTACCATAGAGTCCCTTTTCATTCAGACGCCGACGGATAGTACGGGTTGACACTGTTGTACCCTCGGACTGCAGGGCAGCTAGAACTTGTTTGGATGTTAGTCGAGGTTCTTTAGCCACCATCCGCACAATCTTTCGTTGAAATCTCTCGTCAATTTTTCTTTTCCGTCCACATCTAGGGAGGTTAGCCACAGTGCCATGGGCTTTAAACTTCTTGATGACACTGCGCACGGTAGACACAGGAACATTCAGGTCTTTGGAGATGGACTTGTAGCCTTGAGATTGCTCATGCTTCCTCACAATTTTGCTTCTCAAGTCCTCAGACAGTTCTTTGGTCTTCTTTCTTTTCTCCATGCTCAATGTGGTACACACAAGGACACAGGACAGAGGTTAAGTCAACTTTAATCCATTTCAACTGGCTGCAAGTGTGATTTAGTTATTGCCACCACCTGTTATGTGCCACAGGTAAGTAACAGGTGCTGTTAATTACACAAATTAGAGAAGCATCACCTGATTTTTCAAAGGGTGCCAATACTTTTGTCCACCCCCTTTTTTATGTTTGGTGTGGCATTATATCCAATTTGGCTTTTTGACAATTCTTTTTGTGGTTTTCCATTGACGACAAATTAAATGAAGATATTATTACCAAAACATTTGTGATTGCAATCATTTTCTGGAAGAAATTGAGTATTATCTGACAGAATTGCAGGGGTGCCAATACTTTTGGCCAGCACTGTAGGTGAAATATGATGTGCTATTGACACTCAATGGATACACATTTACTTTTCCTTCAACTCCCTACCCAGGTGGACAAGTGGTATTGGAGAGGAGAATGGGTGGGGTGGGAGTTGTTTTCTAAGAAAATGTTTCTTTGAAAAAGTTCAGTAAGAAATATCTGAAATAAAAAAAAATGATATTTTGGCTTGCCATTGGCTTTTTGTGCAGTGGGGGAATTTTGTGTTCAAGCCTTATATTCTGCCTGTGAAAGTGACCACTTAAAATTATATGTGATTATACCATTTTCAAGCTTAATAGTTCATCACTGAGTTCCACAATTCTATTTGTAAGCATGTAGGGTATAAAGTGCTAGAGATAAAAATAAAATCAGAAGGAAATCAGCCATACAACGGACAGTAACTAGTACCTACCTCATATGCTTGTATGTGTAAGGGGCATACATGGGCATAATTTGGTCCTAGCACATCCATATCTTCTGCAGAGATTTCTGTTTACTGACATGAAACAGCCCTTTGCTTTGTAAATTTGCAGCACGTAGATCAAGTTTTGCTTCTGTTGGTGGCTAATGTGGCTTGCCCAGGCCTGGCTCACTCATGATAGAGGAATGAATGAAGGGCCTTTTATTTTGCAATATTACAGTAGGGTGTTTTCTGTCCCTCGGGTTCACAGGGCTGTAAATAGAAAGTCTCTGACTCATATACATCTCAAATTTCTGGAATTAATATACAAGCATGGAATTTATGGTTACTATTAAATAGATACTTTTTATGTTTTACATGGATTACTGAGATAATCCCCAATTCAGTATATGTGGTTAAAGGGATAATTGCCGTACAATATAATGGAGGAGTATTATATTAACTATTTTGATAATGACTGAAATCCATTTACATGATATCAAGAGAGACTAGCCTGCGGTAACTAGCTTTTTTCAAGTTAGTGTGTGTTATGAGAATCAGTAGCAAACCTATGATCACTTTTTCTGAACCACTGAAGTAATGTTTCCACATTGCCAAGACTCTTCCATCAAGTGATGCATCGCAAATTGACATGTACAGAGGAAAGGCTCACCAAAGATCCCAAATCTCATACCAAGTAGATCGCAGATTGCTATTTTTTAGATCTTCTTAAAAATGACAGAAGCAATTTATTGGTTGTCATGGTCAACTTCTCCAGTTTACCTTTGCTTCGGTTTTAAATTGATACATCTCTCCCATGTTCTGCACCTAATCATAGCTTAGATAATAATTTAGATAATATGCTTGCAGATGAGAATCACATCACAATATAATGTATTATATCTTTTTGGTAACACTGCTTATTCTTATTTTGATAATTGGTCTTCTTGGTACACAGACATAGTGGTGCCAGTGCTTGATACTTCTGCTTTTCTCCTTGCTTTATACTGTGATTCTTACTCCTCTTTTAAAAATTTAGGGAAAGTTTTCTTTATATCAGTTGTACTACTTGCTTATACCTCAAAAATGTTGGGATAGTCTAAATTCCAACACCATATAAAATTACTTCCCAGAAAAACCTCAACATCTTGCTTATTTCTGTAGACTGTATGCCATCTCTTCCTCCTAAGCAGTAGATCCATGTTCTCTTATTGTTTGTCCTTACAAAAATATTGAAAAGAGGCATTGAAAGGAAGAGAGTAAGAGAGTAACAAAGGGAGAGCAGTAATGGAAATAACAAGGATCTCAGGTCCAAAAGTAATGAATATGAGTTGTGTCTAAGACTTCAGGGAAGATGGCGAACCACTTCAGCAAATCTCTTCATCCATAGCAGATGAGAATAGATATAAAATACATACAGAAATATAAGGTTGCTTTCAAGTATAAAGTAACTGTAAGGAGGTGAAGGGTTAACCTCTTTAGTAAGCAACATCTGTAAATGGTTATATGTAAAGTCCATACCCAAGACCTGCTGGCATCTCTTTAGGAACAGTGTTTATTCGGCGCTACATTCATTTGTGACCATTTTCTGGATGTGCTGTGTAACTGTTGGTGTTTCTTTTGCAAGTGCAATGTATGAGGATGGAATGTTGGTTGTGTCTAGGAGTTGTGACATGGGAGGAGCTCATTCAAAGGTCCCATGGTATGACACCATGATAGTGGCGGCATGATGCTTGGGTTATGCCAGAGAAAAAAACATGCTGTATAAAGAGCAGCCTTTGTACTTTTAAAGGATTTGGAATGCTAAGTCTTTTTGATTTGGTTGTTCTGGGGAGGAGCTACAGCTTCACAAGAAGTCGGTGTAGGTGTGCCAAGGAGTGTAGTCTGTGAGAACAGAAGGGATACCCACTAGAGGCTTGTGTGACTGAAGTTAGTGATGGCATGTTCTTAAAGCTGTTTTGTTAACTGTAATGAAGAAAAGTTAAGTCTTTGTTCTAGTATTAACTAGAAATGGGCGGACTTCTCAAGATTTGGTTTGGGTTGAGGTGGCTTGTTTTGGGTCGAACAAGTTCGGTGTGAAACCACAACTTAAATTGGCTAAACCCTTTCACGGCATCCACTGTAATAGTAGAGTGGATGTTGGGTATTTAAATATGGTGTATTTTGTCTTTATAGAGAGGGTCTAACATCACTGCCATCCAGTATTCATCCCTCTGCTTAATGATAATAATACACTTTTCACTGTGTAAGTAGCGGAGCATATAGCCTGTCATGCTTGCCAACATATACATGAACCCAGGGGACCCTGCCATTGTTGGTGTTCTTGGCCAGCATGGTCATCGTCATCATCATCTTGAAAGAAATAAGGGTCAGTCTCCTCCCCTAGCTGTGCCTGTGACATATCAAGGGCCCTGTATGCATCCAAAGGAGAGTCTTCCTCCTCCTCTTTCTTCTCCTATTTGAGTTTAAGAGTCCCAGTTCCTCCACCATGATGACCCTGACCCAAATCTTCATCCTCCTCCATCAACCCAGGGCAATGACATTGACTAAGAGGTGGAAACTATTGCTCCTCTTCCATCCCCAGTTGCATGAATGTAAGTGTTTCCTTTAAGATATACAATAAAGGAATCACATCGCTAATATTGTAGTTGTCCCTGCTCACAAATTTGGTGGCCTCTTCAAAGACATTCAGCTGCCCACAAAGATGCTACAGCATATCTAAGGTGAAGTTCCAAATAAGGCAGACCATTTTTACGTTGCAAATTTTACAACATAAGAATGGCTGAAATGTGAAGAGACTTTTCTGGCTATGAGGAGCACTTCTTTTAAGATACTATACAGGTTAATAAAGCGGCAAACCACCAGGTTAAGCACATGCACCATACAGGGACAATGTGTTACTTGACCTAATTGCAGCACAGCCACAATATTGGTGCCATTGTTGCTGGCACCACTGCCCAGTTATAGTTGGTGGGGAGCCATCCAGTGGGATACTTGCTTCAGGATACAGTGAAGCAGCTCCTCCGCTGTGTGGCTCCTCTGATCTGGGCTCATTACTTGTAAAACAGCATGACAGCACTTCACCTTGCACCCATAAAACAGAGTGGAAGCAATGCCTTGGTAATGATGGTGGCAAGAAACGGTCTAGAGAAGAGGGTTCAGAGAAGATGGATGGGCCCTGTATGGTGTTGGAAGTGAGTCTGCACAAACAGGGTGGAACTAGCACTAGGTGCGAGTTAAGTTGCAGAAGTGCAGGATGAGTGAACACGTATTGATGTTTCCTGGACACACATTTGCTTATTGATGACTGATGCTGGCGTTTAAGTGGATTAGAAGGAGAAAGTTGGTGATGATAATGATAACGACGATCATGTGCTAAGTGTAGATGTACAGGTGCATCTCAATAAATTAGAATATCTTTGAAACGTTCATTTATTTCAGTAATTCAGTAATACAATTCATAGTCAGCGTCTTCCATGATTGTGTGTCCTACTGAACCAGACTGAGGGACCATTTAAAGGCTTAGGATACCTTGGCAGGTGACACACTGAATTTACAATACTGAACTTTTTTACAATATTCAAATTTTCTTAGATTTTGGCTTTCATTACCTGTAATCCATAATCAACATTTACAGAAAAAAAAACACTTGAAATAGAACACTCTGTGTGTAAAGAATCTAGAAAATATAGGAGGTCACTTTTTTAATTTAAATTACTTAAAAAAATAAACGTTTCAAAGATATTCTAATTTATTTAGATGCACCTGTAGCATACCTACAAGGAAGATCATGGGAAGGAGTACAACAGTCTTGCTCACTTTCCTTGCCAGTGTCACTGCCAGGTCTATTTTGCCAAATAAGATGGTAATGCCTTTTTAATACTAAGTTTCTGCTTGCAGATCCTGCACATTGCTATAGATTTATCATTTGGCAAAGTAGAAAAACATTCCCATGCAGGAGATGACCACGTGGAGATGCTGCAACACCAGCAGCAGTGGAAACGTGACTGTCACTACCACCACCAGTGCGACCACCCCCACCCTGCAAAATTTCTCTAGGTCTTCCCCTGACAGGCTTTTTGGATGTTGGGCCTGCACATTGGCTGGAAATCTTACTATAACCACTGCCACCATCCTTTTCATTTGATGTCACCTTGTCACCCTCACTCTGTTGCCAGGTCATATCCACAAAAAAATAATAATTTTTGTCAATCTCCAGTTTCCCCATAGCTCCCCTATCAGAGTGACTACTAGTAATAGTACCACACCCCCTGCCACTACTAACTTCACTACAAACTGTCATGTCTTCTTCATTTTTTTTAGATTAGCACAGGCTGCGAGACAATATATATCAGCAACAAAAAAACACTTAAAGAGGACCTTTCACGTCCTCTGGCACCCGCGGTATTATATACTGCTAGAAAGCTGACAGTGCGCTGAATTCAGCGCACTTTCATCTTTCCCGATGTGCACCTGTGTGCAGGAGATATTGGTGCTGTTAATTTCGGCATCAACATCTCTCCACCATCAGAAGGGCGGGCCTTACTGCCTAGTGTCATCGCTGGACATTAAGAAATGGTCTCCCAAGACAGTACTCTTCCATAGCATTGTACTGTCAGAGGGGGCATTTCATACTGCCCAGTGATGATGCTAGACAGTAAGGCCCGCCCTTCCGATGGTGAAGAAATATCAGTGCCGAACCTAACGGCTCTCATATCTCCGGCACACAAGCGCCTACCATCAAAGCTGACAGTGCACTGAATTCAGCGCACCGCAGGTGCCAGATGACAAGAAAGGTCCTCTTTAAGAAAAGAATATTTGACGCATGGAGAGGTGTAGTGTAGAGTACCAAGAAGTGACTTCATTTTGGAAACTGCACCTATCAAAAAACTGCTATGGTTATTATTTTGACCCCATAGCTTCATTTCTAAGAAGTAATGAACAGTGGATGCTGCAGAATTAAAATTGAAATATTTTAAGATATTTCAGTGCCCAAAATCTCATGCCCAGCTTTTGACACAGTGAAAAGTCAGCTACATGTCGCACTAATCTTTTGCCTAGAAAGAAGTGAAAAAGCACCATACGCAATTGAGCTTTGATTCCCATGATTTGGTTATTTGCACTGCATTGGTGGGCAAGTGCAGAGGCTCTGAGGTAAAATTAAAAAAATGACCAACAAACTATGACTATGATTTTGGAAAATACACCTATCAAGGAATTTAAAGTGGGTTATTTTGGGTACAAAAAAATTGTGTATTTGGGTGTAAACTGCAGTTTGGACACAAGGCATGGCTAAGGAAGGAAGGAGCACCGTGCGTTTTGGCTTCTGGAGTGTAGATTTAGAGGGGTTGGTTTGGACGCATGGGAGTTTTGTAGAGCCTCAGAGGTGCTAGTAAAGTGGACTTTCTCAGGAAGTGACCCCATTATGTAAACTACACCCTTCAATAAATTTATCAAGGAATGCAGCAAGCATTTCTAACCCTTGATTGTTACATTAATTTAATTTCAATAAATAAAAGAAATTAAACCAACACTTGGGTGCTAAAAATGCTCACTACACACCTGCATAAATTCCTTGACGAGTGCATTTTCCAAAATGTGGTCACATGTCAGAGAATTTTACTTTACTGGCATTTCAGGGGCTCTGGCAAAAAAAAAAACCAAACCGTCTAAATCTGTGCTCCAAAATTCAAATAGCGCAGCTACCTTTCTATGCCCTGCTGTGTGCCCAAACACCAGTTTATACCCACATATAACAATGCTAAGTGGGGAATCCCAAGTACAACAATGTCATATATGAGGGCGAAAACTGCTGTTTGGGTACACAGGAAGACACAGAAGTAAAGAAGAGCTATTAGACTTTTAGAGTGCAGATTTTTGGTTTAAAGTAGATTGTGAAAATTGAATATGTAAGGTGAGTGGCATACATAGGGTACACTAAATTCCCCACTATTCTCTCACTAGCTACTAGGGTTTGGGGGAGAATTCTGAGGGGTCAGTTCTGGTGTTTTTCCATTATAAAATCTTTGCCTGAACCCTTATGTACGCTCAAACATTTTACACACTTCCCTTCCTTTGGGTTTGTTGTTGTAGCATTGTACAAGCTATAATTTTTTTTATTTTTGTGGTGGTGTAGCCATATGAGGGCTTGTGTTTTATGGTATGAGATGCACCTTTTAATGACACCATATACTATAGCATATTTACAAAATTTTATTAACTCTTTCTGGGGGGGATAAAAAGAAAAAAATTTTGGCATTGCTTTTTAACATTTACAAAATGTTCAGCATAAGTAACATGTTATATTTATTCTATGGATCAGTTTCATTATGATGATACCTAATGTATGTTTTTTATGTTTTACAAATTTTTCAAAATAAAAACTAATTTTGATCAAAAAATCTATTGTTTTTGCATCACCGTCTTCTGAAAGGTGTAACATTTTTATTTGTCTACAGAGCTGGTTTCTGTCTATCAGTGGGCATGATTTTCATTTGTACATTTTGGAGTACATACAAATTTTTGATTACTTTTTATTCCATTTTTCATGAGCTGAGAGGCCAAAAATTCTATATATCTGGCAGTTTTTTGTTTTTCTTTTTCACAGTGTTCACTATGTGGGCTAAATAATGCTTTATTTTTATTCTATGGGTTGTGGCGATGCCTAATACGTATTTTTTGTAAATTATTTTTACATAGTAAAGCATTTTTGTATGGCAAAGGGGCATTTTTGGTGTACTTTTTAATTATTTACTTGTTTAATGGTTTTGGACTTTTTTTTTTTTACATATTTTTTGTCCCACTAGGGGAATTGCAGTCTTCTTATCGCTCATTCAGTATTTTATACTCCAAAACAGAAAAAGTATCAAGACCTAAGGAGTGAATGGCAGACTGGTGACAGAAGAGACTTGGTCTGCTGAAAGAACACCATGACCATGTAGTGTGGAGGGGGCCAATGAAGCAAATGATACCCCCGAGAACCCCTTAGATGCCGTGGTCATGATTGACTGTAGCATCTAAGAAATTCACACCTGCGGGTTTTACTGGCAGGTGTCAGCTATGGTGGTGAGAAATTGGTTCTGAATCTCGAAAGTGTAGGGACCTTTGGCAGTATTCCCAAGGGCAAGAGTACATAGTACACTACAGTGTGAGATCAAGGGAGTCCAGTGTTGCCTTTTCCCATGGCCCTCAAAGCAGAAACCAAGGGAAGTGGCATAAGAGAGCTCAGAGGAGCCACCCTTGCAGAGATTGACTGTTGGGAGACAGAGTGGCTGATTGATGCAATACCAGTGTGATGAACCGACCCTCAGTTTTATATCTTTCTTGGAAGTGTGTTTTTGCTTGCTCATGTCAGTCCTCCCCCTACTTGTTGGAATGTTGTGCTTAAGTTGGGTTTACACCGCTGGACGATACGCTTCACTGGTTTTTATCCCTGGCCAGATGGCGATGGGGGATAGTAGTCCAGTGACCTTAACTTCACCCATCCCTCCCAGCACCTAGGAAGGTACCCATCTCTCCGAGGATTCTGCAAAGGAGGGAGAAGGAGGGCTGGCTGGGGGAGGTGAAGGGTGTAGCTGGGGAGGGTCTCACACTGAGGTGGGGTGAGGTCTTTTGTCTTTGTGTGGAGCCTGAAAGGAAAACAGCTAAGAGCAAACTGGGCTCAGGTATTACTCTATACTTTATTCCCATTTTTGTTTTATGTGCTGTATCATCGCGCTTTTGCTCGTATGTTTATGCTTGATCATATTAATATTGTATATTTCTGTATATGCTATTAATTAGTACCAACCCACTTGGGTTATTAAATATATAAAATTTATACAGCTCGTTTCATTCTATCCTACGAATCCGGTCCGCTCACGGGTTGTGAGTGGAAAGTTAAGAAGGGTGATCGCAGGTAGGCCAAGAGGCTTGGCAAGGCGATATTCTTCACAACCAGTCCAGCTGTTCTTCGGTTGTCATCAGGCAGTATGATGTCCATGTGAAGAAGGTAATGGACAGGAATGGGACTTTTTATCAAAATAAGAGAAGAATTGCTCATCGCATTGTTACAGACTGTTACTGTTATTATGTTCCTCTAGTACATGTATCTACATGTGTTAGATTGCTTATTTTACTAAGCTAAGTTAGTGGACCTGTTAGCAATGTTGGAAATTCAGGAATGGTCAGTGGTAGAAAATATTTCCTGGATCTCAGAGTATGTAGATGTAAGCAGCGCATGTGGATGTTGGTTGAAGCAGGAGGTGTCCACCATAGTAGCCCCATCTCCGCTTGCAGGTAGGGTACTGGGTGGCAATCTGCATAAGAGCCAAATTTGCCCCAGATATGTGAGAACTAGTAGAGAGTGAGGCGACCCCCTACGGCACCACAGTTATCTGCTGCCAGGCAACCCAGGGAGGTGACAGGTAATTTGATGGTAACCTATGATAGAAGGAAGGTAAAAGTTAATTTTGCTTCTCTGTTGTTAGTGTAAGCATGTTGTTGTTGGTTGACAATGGAGTAATTGGGGGAAGAAGGGATTTAAGGGGGTAAAGGGTTAAACTCCTTAGTATGCAACTATAGGAGGGAATCCGTAAATGGCCATATGTATAGTCTCTGCCCTAGGAATGATGTTCCTTCAGTGTTATGTTCATTTGTTTTCTCAGTGTGTTATGTGAGGGTTAGTAATGCAGTATCTGGTGTTGTCCTTCCATTGCAGGTGGAGCACACGAGAATGTTGGTTGCATGTAAAAGTTCTTTAAAGTGTCCTGTGGCATGAGTGTGTCAGGGAAAAGATCTCACGTGAGTGAGTCTTGAATAAGCACAATTTGTCCAGCAGAAAACAATCAAATTTGAAGGGAGCTATGGTGCAATTTCCTAGGGGTTTTTGGAGGGTAGGCCCTCAGAATTATTTTATCTGGAGGAACTACGCAACCTCATTCCGACGCTGACTACACTACTCTGCATGACACTTCCAGTACGTGAGAAGTTTACATTACCATGGAGATAATATTTATGTGCCTTTACCAGGTCATTAATATAAATATTAAAATGAAGGGGAAAAAATATTGACCCCTGTGGCACCTCACTGGTGATCTGAGGTGTGAATCTTTATATCTTGTACGGAGGTCTATCTAGATTTACCTTACATGTTAAGGTCTTTTTTTATTTTTTATTATACACATGAATGAACAATCCAAAAAAAAGTAACACAACTAATACATCATAAATGATTCAGTAAAGATTTATTTCCTACAAAAAGTAGTAAGTATTTGTCATGGGACCTCATTGTGAAGGTCATGCACAACTTGGATAGAAGCCTATACATATTTTGGTTCATTTTCTGTTTTAGTCTGAAATAATAATAGCATTCCTACCTCACTCAGTTTGGCTGCTTCTCTTTCTCCGGAATGGCTGATTTAAAACATTCTTTATCTGCCAAAATAGGCCTCCAGGGGAGAAAGACCAGAAAACTTCCAAGGAAAGAAAAGTGTATCATAAGACGGTAAATATTGCAAGCCCTAAAGGTACAGTTATGATGGTTTTGTCAAAGCCAAACTATGTCTTTGCTATTCATCTTCCAGGGAAATGATTGTTAAAATACAATGTAGAGGTCATATTCACTGTAATGCAGATTTTTGTCCTCTATCCGTAATACTGTATATCTTGCCAATTGCAACAACTATTGAACTTTAGTCTTTACATTGCCCTTATTCGAAAGTTTCTGCAACTCCAAATCATAGGCGTATGACATTTTAGATGGCTTACTTTGAGCCAGAATTTTCCGACACAATTTTGTCACATTTTTGGTGTATTTTCTCACATTTAAGCATCTCTGAGAAGACACGCCCACACGACTAGATGTGCCAAGATGTGCCGCATTAAGCCAGTGTCTAGTCGTAACCACAATAGAAAATCTGGTCCAATATTTTTAGTGACCACTAAATGGCGTATAGAAAAATACTCAATTGTTTTTTCATTTAACCAGTAACAATCGGTGGTCTGATATTATTATATGGGGTTTGTATACATCAAGTTGTGCCTTTCTATAAAGGCTATTCCCCTTGAAAAGGCCACTCCCACTTTTGCAGTCATCTGCCATTTGAGAATCACCCTGTGAAGGGCTCTGCCAAGTTGAAGTCTCTATAATATAGATGTAATAGGATTGGTCATCAATATCTGAATGGTGCGGATCCGACTACTATCAATCAATTACCTAAACTAAATGTTTGTTTACCAGACTGTGGGCCGTAAATTTTGGCTGTGTTAGTACCAGGCATAGCCACAACAAAATATATGGTGCTGTGCCTGGTTATGAGAGTGGGGGTGATGGAAGTCAGACCACACTGTACAGATATTGATGGTCTATCCTGGCACAATCTTGGAGACCCCCTTTAAGTTCAGAATACCCCTTTAATGAGTATTATTGACATATACGTTTTCAATTTACATTAAACCGTGTGTTACTTTAACAACAAAGTTTACATCTTACTGTTCATGATAACCAGTTGGGCCTATTTAAGGTGTCTCCATGGAAGAAAAAGATTTTAGTATTCAGCTCCTAAGTAAGAGATCATTTAAATAAGGAAAATACTAATTTCCTTATATCTTACCTTCATAAAGGGGATTTCCAGAAAAATGCACAAAGAATAAAGAGTGTACAGCGATCATACATACCAAACCAAAACTCTGTGTTATGCTTCTAGAGTTGCAGCTTCATTGATATCTCACCACAGGAGACTTG
Organism: Leptodactylus fallax; assembly: GCA_947044405.1. Taxonomy (NCBI): domain Eukaryota; kingdom Metazoa; phylum Chordata; class Amphibia; order Anura; family Leptodactylidae; genus Leptodactylus; species Leptodactylus fallax. Next base: position 5,270,046 of record CAMRHE010000088.1, read on the forward strand.
TGAGCATAGGGGAAGCCGACCCGGGAAAGTACATAATGTATGTTGACAGCTTGACTTGGCTTAGAAGCTGAGCTGTCACCAGGAGCTTGCTGCATACTTTCTCTGGAGAATAAGGCATGGATAAACCCAAGGATTTTTTTAAAGTGTAAAGTACTGTACCTTCTGTAATGCTGAACCTGGTGACAGGTCCTGTTTAGGATTCTGGACCTCATGGTTTGAGTCTCTACCAATGTAAATAATAAAGTACTTTAGTAGGGGAATGCTTCACGATGAACCAATGCAGAGGCACAACTTATCAGGAAGACCTCATATATAAAATCATCCATAAAGGACAAGCATTGAAGTATACAAGAAAGTAGTCATTGATTTCATGTAATTCATTGCTGTTCTGTGAAATGAAACTCCTTATTTTGTTGACAAAGCACCATTGTACTCAAAGTGCTCCACTCAGACTGCAAGACATCAGAAAGTCTTAAAAGAACACTCCACACATCTAGGATATGGGGATAAGGCAGAAAGAGTTATGCTAAGGCCCCACATAGCGGGCCGCAGTGAAAAAATTCTGCGGGAAAAACCACGATGGAAACGCATTGCGGTTTTTCCCGCAGCGCTTTTCACAGAAAGTCCGTAGACGTTTCCTCTGTGGACTTTCTGCTTTAATTATACCTATAGGGAAACCTCCAGTGCTTCCGTAGGTAAAATTGACATGCTCAGATTTCCAAAATGATACAGTTTTGGAAATCACAGCATTTCCGCTGCAGGTTTTTTTCTGTAATGTGTGGCTGGGAAACGCTAGAATCCCATTCACTTTGCAGGGACTGAGAAAACTGCAGTGTTTCCGTCTCAATTTTTCCTGCAGCACTACATGGGGCATTAACCTTAAAGGGATTTGTTGATGGGGCCTGAGGCCTAATTTGAAAGAAAATTAATTTTTATCTGAAATGCAAATGAGGAGGTCCTGTGGTTCTTCATAATCTCTTCATCATCCTCTTGACAGACATCCCCTTTCCTGTGACACATTACTCTCTGCAGCACTGAAATGACACTTATGTGCAGGATCTGCAGTATGGTGCATGCACTGTACATCACTGAATTCAAAGGATATAGGCTTCACAGTATGGCTCATGTACATACAATGCTGCAGAGATAGTAGTATAATGTTGTACCGTGTTAGCCATAGAAAGTAGCGGAAGAGTGAAGAAATCAGGCGATACCTTTTAGAGGCTAACTGAGCTCTCTTCTTCAGACATGGTGTTATACAAGAAACTGAAAATTCACAGACTTTTTATACACAAAAGACATGGACCTTCAAAGGATCTTAGAATCTTTAAAAGTAACAAAATGCAATATAAGTAGAGAAGTTATTTACAACAGGTCAAGAAATAAACAATCTGGAAACTTGTGGGGCGTGACGGAGGGATCAGTAATTCTTGCTGTTATCTGTTTGCTATCAGGTGGTGATTTGTGACCCTCACAGTTCATATATAGTGTGACATGAAACTGGCATGAATATTAAGTCCAAATTGCAGAGTTTGAAATTTTTGCATTAACTTATATTCCCATTCCTTTCTCTCTCTCTGCGTCTTAAAATCTCCCATTAAAACCACAACCCGCAAATCTTCAATAGAGTGGTCTTCTCTGGAGAAATGTGCGGCCACTGGGAGATCTGTTCTGCTGTTATTAATGGTAAATCTGTGTGAGTTCATGCGCTGACTAAGTCTCTGCCCTGTTTCCCCCACATAGAGGCGGTGGGACATTGCAAAATGTATGAATAAATTTACTACTGGATTTTACTATGCCCCTTATCAATAAGGTGTGTCCTTACACAGCCTGACACTGTCAGCAATGACAACACAGTGTCAGACTGTGTTGGACACCACCTCATTGACAACAGGAATGGTAGAATATAATTGTTAATTTAGTCATATGTTCTAAGAACATAAAGAAACTAAGACAATACATTTTAGAACTGATATTTCTATAAGTACAATGGACATGTCAGTGAGCTAACAATTCCTCTTTAGGCTAACGCCCCAGGTAGGGTGTTGAAGCCAAAAAGCACGAAAAGACACAGCAGAAACTAATCACAGTTTTTTCCGCAGAGCTTTTCACAGAAAGTCTGCAAAGATTTCCTATTATACCTATAAGGAAAACGCCAGCGTTTCTGCAGGTATAATTGACATGCTGTGATTTACAAAAACACAACATATTTTGAAATCGTAGCATTTCTGCTGGAGATAATTTTCTGCAATGTGTAGATGGGTTTAGCCCAAATACCATCCACTTTGCAGGTTCTGTAAAACACTGTGGTTTTGTGCAGCGTTTTCACGGACAGGGGTCCCGGCCTTAATCGGGTTGCAGAGATTAGAAAAAGTGTTTTTTTTTCCAGAAACAGTACCACTCTTCTACATGGGATATGTATGGTATTGAAATTTTACTGAACAATTGTAAGGTGACTGAAATAGAGGTGGTGGCCCAAGGCATTGCGCGGCAAAGCAATGATAAAAAAAACATAGAAAATGTAGAAGATTGGTGGCAGAAAAAAAAACCCATGGTCCATCTATTCTGCCCTTATATTTTCTTTTAGGATAGATGTGTTTATCCCAGGAATGCTTAAATTTACTTAGTATAGATTCCCCAACTACATCTGCTGGAAGCTTGTTCCAAGCTTCAACTACTCTTTCAGTAAAATATTTCCTGACATTGCTTCTGATCTTCTCCTGACTGATTTTCGATTGTGCCCCCTTGTTCTTGTGTTTAGCATTTTAACCCTTATCCAACGCAACCATTTTTTGTTTATTTTTTTTTTCTCCCTGCATTTCAAAAGCCATATTAGGGCTTATTTTTTGTGGGACAGATTACACTTCATAGTGGTACCATTTAATATTCTGTATGATGTACTGGGAAGCTGCAAAAAAAATTTAGAATGGGAAACTTTAGAAAAAAAAATGCATATGAACCATTTTCTTAAGGGTTTTGTTTTTATTCACTGTGCTGCCAAAATGACATATCTATATTCTGTGGGTGGTTATCATTACGACGATACCAAATTTATATATTTTTTTATCACCTTATTTATATTTTTTTTTAGCACCATAACAAAAATCCAAAACTTTGAAAAAAACAAACAAACATATTCTGACACCTGTAACTTTTTCTTATATTTCTGAATATTAGGGCTGTGTTTTTTTGCGGAGCCCGTTGTACTTTTTATTTATATCTTTTTGGGGAATATCTGGCCTTTTGACCACTTTTTATTCTAATTTTTTGGGAGGCAAAACAACATAAAAATTACTTTTTTCCTGTAATTTTTTTTCATCATATGGGATACATATTTTTATTTTTGTATAGTTTGGGGATTTTCAGACATGGGTGTACCTAAAGTTTATTTGTTTTTATTTATTTATTTTTATTTGAGATTTAGGGAAAAAGAGCGTGATTTGAATTATTCTGTGTTTTCACTTTTTAAAAAATCATTTTTAAAACTTTTTTATTTTTATTTGTTTTTTTAGACCCCCTAAAGGGGTCTGATCACTACTACAATATACTGCATTATTAATATATTGCAGGATATTGATATTCATTTCTGTTACAGGCTGTCTTCCATAGGCTCCTGGTTGTCATGTCTATAAGATGATGCCCCCAATATTGTTCCAGGGGACAGCAATCCTCCTAAAATTGGTGGAATGCATGTAAGGCAAGGGTTAATTTCCATGGGCATTGCTGCTGGATCTCTGGTATATAATACAGCGGAGACCTTCCAGCTATGGAGCCTGCTCAGCTCCTGAGTAGGCATCATCTTTAAAGTGCTGACATCTACCATAATAGTATGGTGGATACTGTCAAGAGATTAATAAAAAGTCTTCCCTCCTGAACCTTATTTATATAAACACATTTAAAGGTTTCAGTCATACCCCCTTTTCCCTTTTTTCCTCAAGGTTGTACAGAATAAGTTCTTGCTCTCCTTATATTTTTTGTTACTCAGATCCTCCACCATTTTTGTAGCTCACCTTTGTACTTATTCTAATTTATTTTTTTAGATGAGGTCTCCAGAATTGGACACAGTATAGCAGATGTGGTCTCATTAACATCTATACAGCGGGATCACAATTTCTCTCTTTCAACTGATTATACAAGTGCATCTCAATAAATTAGAAATCATCAAAAAGTTATTTTTTTTTAGTAATTCAATTGAAAAAGTGAAACACATATATTATATGGAGTCATTACAAACAGAGTGAACTTTTTCAAGTTTTTATTTATGTGAATATTGATGATTATGGCTTACAGCCAAGGAAAACCCAAAAGTCATCTCAGAAAATTAGAATAATGAACCCAAAACAGCTGCAAAGGCTTCCTAAGCGTTTAAAAAGGTCCCTTAGTCTGGTCCAGTAAGCGACACAATCATGGGGAAGACTGCTGACTTGACAGATGTCCAGATGGCAGTCATTGACACACTCCACAAGGAGGGTAAGCCACAAAAGGTCATTGCTAAAGAAGCTGGCTGTTCACAGAGTGCTGTATCAAAGCATATTAATTGAAAGTTGAGTGGAAGGAAAAAACGTGGTAGAAAAAGTTGCACAAGCACCTGGTGTTTTATCAAGACCAAAGTCAACGCAGCCGTCTACCAGGAAATATGGCTTTACAGCCAAGGAAAACTCAAAAGTCATAATCTCAGAAAATTAGAATATTATATAAGACCAACTGTAAAAAAATTATTTAACATAGAAATGTTGGCCAAATGAAAAGTATGTACAGTAAATGCACTCAATACTTAGTCGGGGTTCCTTTTGCACGAATGACTGCATCAATGCAGCATGGCATGGAGGCGATCAGCCTGTGGCACTGCAGAGGTGTTATGGAAGCCCAGGTTGCTTCGATAGCAGCCTTCAGCTTGTCTGCATTGTTGGGTCTGGTGTCTCTCATCTTCCTCTTGACAATACCCCATAGATTGTCTATGGGTTTGAGGTCATTTGAGTGTGCTGGCCAATCAAGCACAGTGATACTGTGGTTATTAAACCGGGTATTGGTTCTTTTGGCAGTGTGGACAGGTGCCAAGTCCTGTTGGAAAATGAAAATTCCATCTCCAAAAAGCTTGTCGGCAGAGGGAAACATGAAGTGCTCTAGAATTTCCTGGTAGACGGCTGCGTTGACTTTGGTCAACAGATGACATGGCTCTCCAAACCGTCACTGATTGTGGAAACTTCACACTAGACCTCAAGCAGCTTGGATTGTCTGCATTTCCACTCTTCCTCCAGACTCTGGGACCTTGATTTCCAAATATAATGCAAAATTTACTTTCATCTGCAAACAACACCTTTTACCACTGAGCAACAGTCCAGTTCTTTCTCTCCTTGGCCCAGGTAAGACGCTTCTGGCGTTGTCTATTGGTCATGAGTGGCTTGACACATGAAATGCGACACTTGTAGCCCATGTCTTTGATACATCTGTGTGTGATTGCTCTTGAAGCACTGACTCCAGCAGCAGTCCACTCCTTGTGAATCTCCCCCAAATTTTTGCATGGCCTTTTCTTAACATTCCTATCAAGGCTGCAGTTATCCCGGTTGCTTTTTCTACCACGCTTTTTCTTTCCACTCAACTTTCCATTAATATGCTTTGACTCAGCACTCTGTGAACAGCCAGATTCTTTAGCAATGACCTTTTGTGGCTTACCCTCCTTGTGGAGTGTGTCAATGACTGCCTTCTGGACATCTGTCAAGTCAGCAGTCTTCCCCATCATTGTGTCGCCTACTGGACCAGACTAAGGGACCTTTATAAACGCTTAGGAAGCCTTTGCAGCTGTTTTGGGTTCATTATTCTAATTTTCTGAGATAATGACTTTTGGGTTTTCCTTGGCTGTAAGCCATAATCATCAACATTCACATAAATAAACACTTGAAAAAGTTCACTCTGTAATGACTCAATACAATATATGTGTTTCACTTTTTCAATTGAATTACTAAAAAAAAAACTTTTTGATGATATTCTAATTTATTGAGATGCATTTATAATTATATGCCAAGCTTCCTATTTGCTTTCCCTGCCTGCCTGCACTATTGACTTATGTTAAAGCTAGATCCTTCTCTCCTGAAGTCCTGGCTAACACAAAATTGCCAATACAATACTCAGATAGAGGGTTCTATCTCATCAAGTGAATTATCTTACATTTCACACCCTCAACTGCAGTTTCCATTGTTTGGACCATTCATGAAATAAAGCTATAACTTTTTCCATGTATGTGTACCTTCTCCCAACAGCAATTCTAAGATCTTTCACAGGTAATCAATGGGATTTAGATCTAGACTCATTGCTGACTACTTCAGAACTTTGAAGCGCCGTGTTTCCATCCATTTCTGGGTGCTTTTTGCATGCAAACCCAGCTTTCTTACACTGGACCCTACATTGAGACCCAAAATCCTTTGGTAATCTTCAGATTTCATGATGCCTTGCACACAATCAAGGGACACAGTGCCAGAGGCAGCAACACAACCCAAAAACATCTTAGAACCTCCACCACATTTGACTGTTGGTACTAGTGTTCCTTTTTTTTTTTTTGTAGGTCTCATTTCGTTTTTGGTAAACAGTAGAATTACGTGCTTTACCAAAAAGCTCTATCTTGGTCTCATCTGTCCACAAGACGTTTTCCCGGCAAGGAGTTTGGCTTACTCATGTACATTTTGGCAAATTGCAGTCTAGCTTTTTTATGTCTCTGTGTCAGCAGTGGGGTCCTCCTGGGTCTCCTGCCATAGCGTTTCATTTCATTCAAATGTCGACGGATAGTTTTCGCTGACACTGATGAACCCTGAGCTTGCAGGGCAGATTAATTTTTTTTGGAACTAGATTGGGGCTGTTTATCCACTATCCAGACTATCCTGTGTTGTAACCTTTCTTCAATATTTCTCTTCTATCCACATCCAGGGAGATTATAGTGCCATGTGTTGTAAACATCTTAATTATGTTGTGCATGTGGACAAAGGAACATCAAGATCTCTGAAGATGGACCTTGAGATTGTTGATATTTTTCCACAATGTTGGTTCTCAAGTCCTCAGACAGGACTTTTCTCCTCTTTCTGTCCTCCATGCTTAGTGTGGCACACAATGAAAAGATTGAGTCAACTTTTTTTCCTTTTTACTGGTTTTCGATGTGATTTTGATATTGCCCACACCTGTTACTTGAGTTGGAATGAGCATCACATGCTTGAAGCAAAGTTATTTACCCTCAATTTTGCAAAGGTGCCAACAATTTTGTCCAGCCCATTTTTGGAGTTTTGTGTGAAATTATGTCCAATTTACCTTTTTTCTCAGTTTTTTGTGTTGTTCCAATACACACAAATTAAATAAACATGTGTAATAGCAATAATTTTCTGGGAGAAATACTTCATTTTCTGTAAAATTTTGAGTGCCAACACTTAAGGCCATGACTGTATTTACATTAACAGTGTACACCACAGTACAGTTCAGCAGAGCTACAACTCCATAATGCTGAACTTCATTTTTAGAATTTAAAAGGACAGCAACCTGAAAATCACATATTGACCAGTCACAAGTAGGTAAACTTGTCCCAGGCACACAGACAAAGTGTGGCGCTCCAGCCACACTTTACACAATCACCATCAAAGAGTACCTATTGTTAAAAAACATACCCCTTCGTCCGACAGCAGCACAATATGGGGTATCTCTGCCCCTGTGTGTTGTTTAGGACAGGTGGAACCTTTAATTAGCACCAAAAAGGTGCCTCCTACTGGCCCTATAAGAGGGCACAAGAGACCTCCCTCCACTGTGTTTTTTTCTGTCCTGTGTGGGACAGGTGGACGGAGGTCTCTTGTGACCTCCCGTTGCTAGGGGTTTTTCTACTCCTGGCTTGTCTTTAGGGGGTACCTTGGTCCTTGCGCTGTTTCTCTTTCCCAAAGGAAAAACCTCCAGTCCCTCGGGCCTTCGCTCCACAGCGCAGCGTTATCCGACTCATTGCATGGCAGGCAGCGCGATCCCGGAAGTAAGTGGGGGAACCTCTCCGGCTGGAACCTTTCTTCGGTCCCGTGTTCCCGGGGGAAGGAAGCCTTTGCGCACCACCGCGGCCTACTTCCGGTTTTCTTGGAAAAAGTGCGGTAAGTTTGAAAAATTGAAAATTTAAAGGCAAAATATAGAATTGATTTTGCGGCTTGTACTTTGAGCCTCTGGCTTAGGCTTATGCTCCTCTATGTTCCTTATGACGTTTGTCCCGTTTTTGGTGCTGTATGAATGTTGTTGGCTTCCTCCCCTCGCTGCTGGATTACATTTAAAAGGTCTTCAGTCCTTTACTTGTTGAGCTGGTGGTTTCTAGCTCCTCGGCTGCGGTTTGCGGTGGCTGTTTTTTTCCTGACAGTTTTTTTCTCTTCAAGTGACCGATTTAAAAAAGTAAGGTACCCCTTGGTTTTTTCTTCTTATGCAATGCTTGGCAATCTTCCATTCTTCAGTGTCATGTGGCTGTTTGATGTTTCAGATGTCATCTTCTGCATCAGGTAACGGTGATGGGCTTAGGAGGAAAAAGTCCTCTAAACATGAACACCTAACGTGTTTGGATTACAATACCCCTTTACCTGACGGCTATGATTTTACCCGCTGTCGCCAATGTCACGCACCTCCGCCAGAAGAACCTTCCATAAGAGAGGTTGTCACTTGGGTAAAGGACTATAGGGAGGAGTCTCTAAGGAGATCCGTTCTTCCATTGCCCAGATTGCCAAGAGACTGCAGGTTGAGACAATTCTTCCTTATGGATCTCTGATGAAGATTATCAGATAGTGGACGAAACACTGAAGATCCCAGGAGGCCGTGCTTCCCACTCGAAAAATTAAGCCGGCTGCTGAAGTCCATCCGGTTTAAGGATCGTGATGTTGTCGGGGGAAGCCTCCGCGTCCACCTATAGAGGGCCTAGGGTCTTCCAAGTGGACCAAACATTACAAAAATTGATGTCCTCAGAGTGGAGATGTCCTGAAAAACCTCTTGTGGTTCCTAGGAGGTTCAGCGCTTTTTTCCCAGTTGCTCAATGGGATGAATGGGGTCCTCCTCCCAAGGTGGATATGGCGGTGGCCAAATTGTCCCACCGCACTATGGTACCATCAGATGATGGAGCAAGTTTGCACGACGCCATGGGCAGGTGCATCGACAATACCCTCAGAAGGCTTATTCAGCTGCCTCAGCCTAGACTGCTGTTGCGGTTGCGTCTTGTGAAGTGTCAGCCAAATTACGCACTGACCTGGTCCACCTCGAAGGGACACCGACTCTGGAGTCTCCAGAGACAAGCTGCTAGGGTTTCTAGGCTCGGTTTCCCTGGCAGCTGAATATTTAGCGGAAGCCTCCCACCATCAATTAAGACTGGCGGCCAAATCCATGGCACTTACCACTGCAGCAGGAAGACCTCTATGGTTAAAACCCTGGAGAGCTGATTCCCCTCAAAATAGAATTTGTGCGCATTGCCCTTTGAGCCAGGTAGCGTCTTTGGCAGTGCTCTAGACGAGATCCTAGAGGGCTTGGCCAACAGGAAGGGTAAAACTTTACCCCATGCCTTTAGAGGTAGGTCTGACTCTGACCGTGGTAGAGGCTATCCGCCTCGTCGTGGACGGCAGTCCCAGAGACGCTCTAGATATTCCTCTAAGAGGCGCCGGCCGGAGATTCCCGAAGTCTGATGATAAAAAAGAGAAGCCTAGCTTTTGACATCAGAAGCAGTCTTCCTGTGGCCGAGATTCCTGTCGGAGGTCGTCTCTCCCATTTTCTCAACTACTGGCAGGAGAAAATTCGAGACCTATGGGTCCGGTAGGTAATCAAAAGAGGATATGCAGTCGAGTTCCTCCATCCTCCTCAGGATCGGTTTGTGTTAACTCGCAGCCTCCCTGCAATGCAGCAGACTACATTTGAATGCTCCGTCCGAGTGTACATTCACAAGGGAGCCCTGGTGGAAGTCCCTTCTCTAGAAGAAGGTTCTGGTGTCTATTCTCCCATCTTCCTGGTGCCAAAACCAGCAGACAAGTGGAGAATGATCATATACTTAAGCTACCTCACCCGCTTCATCAAAAGAAGCGCTTCCGTATGGAAACCATAAAGTCTGTCACCACCTTTCTCCTCCAAGGCGATGTTTTTTTGTGACTTTGGATATAAAAGACGCCTATTTGCATATTCCTATTTACCTCCACATAGAAGGTTTTTTCTAAGGAGTGCCGTAGTAGTTTCCGGCCACAGGAAGCACTTTCAATTCACAGCACTACCCTTCGGGATCTGTATATCGTGCCTTACTCAATTTCTCGCCTCTTCTCAAGGGAAGAGCAGTCAAAGATCTGGTCAGACAACATGACCACAGTGCTGTACGTGAACAGACAGGGAGGCACCAGATCACCAACCCTCCTCAGGGAGGCAGATCTGATATTTACATGGGCAGAGAAAAATCTAACCCATTTATCCGCAGTTCACATCAAGGACTCCCTGAACATAGAAGCGGATCGGTTGAGTCGGGGTCATGCCGTATCAGGAGAATGGTCACTCAATCCAGAAGTCTTTCATCAGATTACCCTGAAGTGGGGTCTTCCAGAAATAGACCTCATAGCAACCCGACTCAACGCCAAGGTGGAGACGTTCTGTTCCCTTTACCAGGAGGACAATCCCTTAGCAGTGGATGCCCTGTCCATCCCTTGGAGGTCCAGGCTGGCACACATCTTCCCTCCAATTCCAACAATACTGAAGGTATTGATGAAAATCAGACAGGACCAAGTCTCTTGATAGCTATCATTCCATTCTGGCCAAAAAGAGCTTGGTTTTCCCAACTCATGGAGATGAGTCGAGGGATATATTGGAGGCTTCCCCCCATCCAGAACCTGGTTTCCCAAGGATCTCTGAAGTGCCAGGATCTCTGGAGATTCAACCTGACAGCCTGGAGGTTGAGCAGTCCCTACAGCAGGATAGAGGACTGTTAGAGGCCATCCTGAAGACCCTTTCTTCTGCAAGAGCAGACTCTGCCAATAAGAGCTACCAGAGGACAGCCAAGATTTTCATGGAGTGGTGCTCCAAGAAGGGTAATAATAATCTAGAACCTTGTACGGCTGATATTTTAAATTTTCTTCAGGACGGTTGGGATAAGGGCCTTGCCCCTGCCACTTTGAAAGTGCAGATTGCGGCCCTCTCCACTCATTTGAACAGATGTCTGTCTCAGGATCCTCTGGTTGCAAGGTTCCTTAAAGGGGCAATGAGGCTAAAGCCTCGGTATCATCTCCAGTTCCCCAGTGGGACCTTGCGGTAGACCTTGCAGGCCTGTGCGGTCCTCCATTTGAACCCTTGAACCCTTAAAACCACTTTTTTTGCTTGTTATTATATCTGCCAAAAGGCCCTCTATTCTACAGAACCGTACATTTTGTCTTTGCAGATAGGGTGCACCTTAGGTTTTTGCCTGGGTTTAACCCTAAGGTCCCCTCATGCTATAATAGCAATCAGCTAATTTCGTTACTTGTGTTTTTCCCCACTCCAACCTCTGAGGAGGAAGGAAAGCCCCACACCTTAGATGTGGTAAGGTGTCTGCGGATTTACCTATCCCGCACTTAACTGCTTAGGAAGGCCGAAAACCTACTAATCAACATGTAGGGTAAAAACAAAGGCCTCAAGGCTTCCAAGCCTACTCTATCCACATGGATCAAGGAGACAATTAGGTCTTCCTTTCTCATTCAGGAGTTACTCCCTCCAGTTTTTCTACGACCAGGGCGGTGTCGACTTGGGCTGAGTATCGATCCTTACCATTGGACCAGATTTGTGCGGCTGCATCATGGTCATCTCAGTTGACCTTTGTTAAACATTATCATTAGACGTCCGCAGTTTCCAGACAACTGCCTTTGGTCAGACAGTCCTTGACGTTGTAAGGCGAGGAAACCCTCCCTAGGGGAATTACTTGCTATCTCCCCATATTGTGCTGCTGTCGGACGTAAGGGGAATCGTTGACTGTAATGTCAATCTGTATTCCCTTAGTCCTGACAGCAGCACAAGGCTTCCCTCCCTAGAAGCTTGTTTCCTTTTACTTTATAATTTACACAGTGGAGGGAGGTCTCTTGTGCCCTCTTATAGGGCCAGTAGGAGGCACCTTTTTGGTGCTAATTAAAGGTTCCACCTATCCTAAACAACACACAGGGGCAGAGATACCCCATATTGTGCTGCTGTCAGGACTAAGGGAATACGGATTGACATTACAATCAACGATTGGTTTCTGAGTTAAAAACTGCAGCTACATCCCCTTCCTTCCATCACCTGTGTACTAGTTACTGTTTTAACTAGTGTGTTTTTAACTAAACTGGTAAGTTAATAGTTTTCTTATAACTTACAGAGTTCCTCTAACAGGTACTGGACAACTACATACTGTACTACCACTAAATTTCATATATTTGCAAGTACTACTGAGTTATGCAAAAATGTATAATAAGTAAACATAATGAGAATGTTACCTTACTTTGGGTTACAGGCATAGTAACTATTATGGACAGGGTCGTTGATGTCTCTGAATAGTTGAGGCCTAATGCAAATGCCCATATATGCACTATGCAGCACAGATATACTACAATATATACAGGCCCTCTTGTGTGGTGAAAATAACAGGCTTATCCAAGTGCTATAAATAACCTTTAAATATCAGCTTCCTCTTGTGGCATGGCTAAAATGTTATTAATATGGTCCTAGAGAAACTATAGCCGGAGAAGCGTCTGTTGCTTCTTCTGTGAAATAAATAGTCAGTAACATTGTCAGATCTGAAATGTAACTGCTAAAGTATAATGATCTGAGATGCACAAGCTAAAATACACTTTTGTTTTGTTTTTAAATATGAATTAGAGGTTTGTGAAATGCATCTTATCCAACTTTTGGTAAAAACACACTTGAAATGTATGGTAGAACTCCAACATCTAGTCAAGATGTTACTTGAAGCTCCAATGCAAAACCTGTAAGAGGGGCCCCACCTACCATGTGATATAATTAATTTTGTTGTCTTCCTATGTGGCAGAGTAGCTTTTGAGCCCCTCAGGCACAAGGGCTAGAGTACGATTGCTACCTCTGTATCCTCTATAGCTATACCTCCTTTGGCAGATTTTATTGACTTACCTTGCATACTTTTCTAGGTTGTCTCAGGCTATACACATTACACCTTGCTCTTGCAAGCACATTTTCAAATGGGGTTTATTTTTTCCATCTTGAACAAGATAGACTATTGGGCAGTTTTTATCAAATCCAAAACAAGGACTAATTTTTATCAGAAACCAGGATTATTAAGAACCTGTATTATAAAATTTTGATTTATATATAAAACACCCAGATCTTTTATGCTGTAAGTCAGTTTGTATAGTTTTAATGGCCTTTAAAACCATCACTAAACTTTCAGACAACTTTTGATTTTCTGGCAGTATTTGTGTCATAAATAAATTTTGTACTATACTTTATTAACAAATTTTGTCTCCTTTCTGTGAAATCCTGCATCTCTTTATTCTTTCCCTTGCTTCTGTATTGAGAGCTGTTTCTGCCTCTCACTGAATATTACTGTGTATGGAGAACTGGCTTGGAGTAGGAGCTGTGTAATGTAGAGAAAATGAGGATAGGGGAGGGTCACTTCAAACAGTTATATCTCAGACATTATAAAACTTACAAACTTGCTTTTCTTATCATAAGAAACAGGAGATTCTCCTATTTCATATGACATTAAAGTGCTACCTAAATTATTTCCAGAGATATCACTGGTTGAATACACAGTCGGGATTGGGATTTGCATATCATATATATTGTGTTTCTCCGAAAATAAGACAGTGTCTTATATTATTTTTTTCTCCGAAAAATGGGCTAGGGCTTATTTTCGGGGTAGGTCTTAATTTTTTCCATGAACAACAATCACATATTTGATCACTTTTTATTTCAATTTTAATCAGAGGTGAAACGGCGAAAAAACAGCAGTTTGGCACTTTTGATTTTTTTTTCCACTACAGCATTCACCATAGAGGTAAAATATTTTTATAAGTTTCACAGTAATATTTTACTTTTATATGTATTCTAGTGAAAGTGGGGGGGGAACTTGAACTTTCATTGTTTTGTTTTTTTTAAATATTTTTTTAACTTTTATTTTCTTTTACTATTAACCCCTCATAGGGGGCTTGAACCTGCAATCTCCCATAGACATATGGGAGATTATCTACATTACTATTGAGGCTGGTCATAGACCTGCCTCAAAAGTAATATTCCTATGACAGGCCTGGGAGCCTTCATAAGTGGGTGGGGACTGGCAGTGGTGAACCTAGCCTCTTTGCTGCCTGAGGCGGACTATAGAAAGACGCCCCCCCCCCCCCCCAAAAAAAAAAAAAAATTGAGTTTCCATACTACTATGCTACTTTCCATACACTCTGTTATCATCGCACAATATACACAATACAAAAAGTTATAAAACTGTTTTTAAGAATTCTTCTTCCTGTATTACTTCAGTATCAGATCAACAACACGGCATTAACAATGAAAGTAACTTCACACATCTTCTGCTTGGTGGATGGACGAGCCCACGTGGCCCCGATTCTCTATAATTGGAGCCCCACAGATAGCTTAGTACTGGACTTCTGGTATCTTTGGTACTCCCATTGAAGTGAATAAGAGCCATGGGGGTTCGTCCAGCCACCAAGTGACACACCTACAGTATATATATGGCTGCGGTCAGGCTGAATTCCCAACCAGTGGGGGGAAAAAAACCAATTCTGAGGCTCAGTGGGGGTCTCAGCAGACAGACCCCCATCACTCAGGTATTTATCCTCTATCACTTAGGTGAATACAGGGCAGTAACATTTTGTGACTTACAGGTGATGTCTCTGACTAATCCTTCACATTTCCCTTTTCTTCCCTTTGGACCTCCATGACCACTTCTTCCAGCTGTGACTTGTCTCTGTAAAGTTTACAACTCAGACATCTTTGGCTCCTCACTTTTCCAGGCATCCAACCCACATTGTCCTCACCTACACAAAGCCCCCATCCTGCTGCTATCCCCAATTATATAATATATGATATAACCCCCCATAATGAATAATACTCCCAAGTGCATCTTTATATTAATAATGTCCGTGTGTACCCGGTATAAATAGTGCCCCTTATTAATAATGCCCCAGGTGTTTCCTAATTAAAAGGTTTTCCAAGTCATTAATAAACTAATCAGTGGGGCTCAAAAATCCAGGACCCCCACTGATCAGCTGTTTGAATGGGACCTGTGTAAGCGCCGTGACTGCTTCTATGTTTATATAGTGTCATTCATCTCATCACTGCCATGTAATGTAACTACAGCCTTGTCCTATAATTACATCTCACGGTTACTATAAACAGACAGTGCGTGATATAAACAGGCGCCATAGCCCCTGTTTATACCTCCCCATTTACACACACTATAATGTTCCACATACACATATAATGTCCCTGCACACAGTATTATGACCGGCAGCGGCCCCTGCAGACGGTATTATGGCCCGCAGCAGCCCCTGCACACGGTATTATGCCTCACAGTGGCCCCTGCACACGGTATCATGGCCTGCTGCGGCCCCTGCACACGGTATTATGCTCCATTGTGGCCCCTGCACACAGTATTATGCGCCATAGTGGCCCCTGAACACGGTATTATGGCCCGCAGCGGCCCCTGCGCACGGTATTATGGCACACAGCGGCCCCTACACACAGTATTATGGTCCGTAGTGGCCCCTGCACACGGTATTATGCCTCGCAGCGACCCCTGCCCACAGTATTATGCTTCATAGTGGCCCTTGCACACGGTATTATGCTCCATAGTGGCCCCTGCACACGGTATTAAGCCCCGCAGTGGCCCCTGCACACGGTATTATGTTCCACAGCAACTAATGCACACGGTATTATGCTCCATAGTGGCCCCTGAACACCGTATTATGCTCCATATTGGCCCCTGCACACGGTATTATGCTCCACAGTGGCCCATGCACACGGTATTCTGCTCCATAGTGGCTCCTGCACACAGTATTATGCTCCCTAGTGGCTCCTGCACATGGTATTATGCTCCATAGTGGCCACTGCGCACGGTATTATGGCACGCAGCAGCCCCTACACACGGTATTACGACCGTCAGAAGCCCCTGCAGACGGTATTATGGCCCACAGCGGCCCCTGCACAAAATATTATGCTCCATAGTGGCCCCTGCACACGGTATTATGCTCCATAGTGACCCCTGCACATGGTATTATGCTCCATATTGGCCCCTGCACACGGTATTATGCCCCATAGTGGTCCCTGCACACGGTATTATGCTCCCTAGTGGCCCCTGCACATGGTATTATGCACCATAGTGGCCCCTGCACTGATATTATGCTCTATATTGGCCCCTGCATACGGTATTATGCTCCATAGTGGCCCCTGCACACGATATTATGCCCCTTAGTGGCCCCTGCACACGGTATTATGCTCCCTAGTGGCCCCTGCACACGGTATTATGCCCCATAGTGGCTCCTGCACTGATATTATGCTCCATATTGGCCCCTGCACACGTATAATGCTCCATAGTGGCCCCTGCACATGGTATTATGCTCCATAGTGGCCCCTGCACTAGTATTAGGCTCCATAGTGGCCCCTGCACACGGTATTGTGCCCCATAGTGGCCCACCCATGAACTATAATGATTGGAGACCCAGGGGAGGTGACAAACATAAAAACCAGTGCTACTTACCTTTCCTGGACACCGGGTGCACTCCCTGAAGCTTTCGGCCCTGTTTAATTGCACAAAGACGTCACGTGATCAGGCCGGCGACGCAACCTGATGACGTCACCATAGGGCCCAAGCCTGCTTGGAGTGACATCGGATCGCAAGAGAGGAGAGTAGCACTGGTTTTTATGTTCCCTCACCTCCCCTGGGTCTCCGATTATTATATTCCGGGCTCTGAAAAGACCCCAGAGTATAATAATAGTAGTATTTGAGGCCCGCGGCCTCACTTACCGATGCCCGCTCACAGTCGCTTCCCGTTCCCCTTCTGCGTCCCATAGCAGAAGGGGGAAAAGTTGGCAGCCACGAGCAGCCTGAGGGTAGGTAAATAAATAGGCCGTTACCTGCCTGGGATAAAGCGGCCTGTCCTGGGCTGGTTTACATTGTATAGTAAAAATGCTGCCCCCCAGATAGTGACGGACAGTGCCGCCTGAGGCGGCCGCCTCATTTCGCCTCATTAGCGGTGTGCCCCTGGGGACTGGCCCCGAGGATAGTTGCTCTGCTTTGGGGGTTGGATTTGGGGGAGGGGGGTCACGGACTAGTACACTCAACAATGCCCGCGATCAGAATGGACTCTGATCGCAGTCATTAAGACCCGGTACAGTAACCTCTCTGCAGTGGCCGCCATCTTTAAGGACCCAGCATCCACTGTAATCACACGGCAGATGCCAGGAAAGGGTTAAATTAGCTAGGGGTTATTTTTGGAGTAGGGCTTATATTTCAAGCCTACTCCAAAAAACCTGAAGAATCTAGCTAGGGCTTATTTTTGGAGTAGGTCTTATTTTTGGAGAAACACGGTATATTATATAGCTGCGTATAAATATCCTAATCCTGACTGTGTTTTCAACCAGTGATATCTCTGGAGATAATATAGATAGACTGCAACCTTAGTATTACATGAAAGAAGAGAATCTCTTCTTTCTTATCAAAGCAAGCAAGTTTGTACAGAAATGCTGGAAGAAAATCAAAAGTTGTCAGAAAGTTTAGTTACGATTTAAAGAGGGGGCCACGTCAGACAATCCCTTTCTGGTGGAAGGGTCCCTGACAATAAGAAAATAATAGGTAATTTGCGGTGGAACCAGTTAGACATTTTTTATTTGTTCAGCTATCTACTGTATACAGTGCATGGATTTGTTGGGTTTCCTTGACCAACAGACACTTTTAGTAGCTACAAGCATATAGATCCACATCTATTCTGTTTTACACCAGATACTATAAAGTTTGATGCTCTATTGGTGCTAGAGAATCCTGTTAAAATGTTCTCATCCTTACATCTTTGAAGAGAGTCCACAGAAAATGTCTCTGAGGAAGTCCTGCATGGCCATGTGCTGAGTCATTTTCCTTTTTAACTTTTCTATTCTTAGTATCTGCTGTTTTCTGCTCTGATCGGGAGACCCCTACTAATAACTGAGAATTATCTACTTAAGAAAGGCCAGGACTGTACAGGCATCAAATGCTGTCGAAAACTTGCCAACATTGACCCACTATGATCTACAATAGCATCATAGTAAATGAGATGTAAACAGATCTCATCCACATGCTGCGAATACAAAGTGACCTGTGGTGAGAGTTTTATTTCTGCAGTATGTTAATTATTGCTGCAGGTTTTACCAGTGTATTTCAATCTTTTTATTGCAAACGTTAAAGGGGTTTTCCGGGCAAAAAAATATTTTTTTAGAAAGTCTGTTAGTGCTATTAATGGGTTAATAAGTACCAAATACCTTTAGCAGTGTTTTGAGTGATTTCTGAGTTTCTCTGGGAGATCCTGGCATCCTCTGCATTTGTTTACATGGTGTAGCTTCCTGCTGTCAACTAGCCTACAACTACCATGATGCATTGCATGAGCTGACTCACACTACCTCCCCCTCCCTCTCTCACTCCCTCACACCCCCTCCCTGTCTTTCTAGCTATCCCGTCCACTACTAGCCCTTCCCAACTAATTAACTCATACCACCCTCCACCCCATCATACTTACCTGGCTTCCTGTCCAGACTTCCTTCTGTGGGTATTTCATTCTTAGACGTCTGCCAGCAAGTGCGCAATAGTCCCGGAATTGCACTGTAGCCAGCACTCCATCTCTACTGCACAGGCATGTGAGGCTCCTCTGGCCTGCGCAATATAGATGGAGTGTCTGCTACAGCGGAATGCCGGGACTCCGGCTTTATTGCGCATACACCTGCAGGGGGTCAAAGAAGAGGAGGAGCCTCCCCCACAGAAGGAAGTCTGGAAAGGAAGACAGGTAAGTATGGGGGGGGGGGGTAGTATTGGTGACATTACGTTAGATTAGTGTAGAAATTGCATTTTATCCCGGACACCCCCTTTAACCCTTTCACTGCCAGGGGTCTTCGGAAATTTTGCACCTCCATTAGCTGGAGCAATTTTCACAGTTTTGAGATGGACAAATCAAACCTAAATTGCAACATTAAAAAATCATGCTAACCCCCCATAACTATATATTTTCTTAAAGTAGAGACCTGTAGTATTGTCAAAATGCTACGTGGAAAGTAAGTGAACCCCTAAACCCTATATATTTTTTGAAAGTAGACAACCTGAAGATTATATGTATCTTAATGGGTTATCAATAGCCACGTCCATCTTCATGTAACTTTGTGACAAACACAAATAATTTTTTTGAAAAAAATGTACTAAAACAAATATTTGCACCTAAAACTCATATTCAATCTTACATTCACACACAAAATACATTTAAAATAAAAGATCAAGGTGTACACAATTTATATATACCGCAAACATCAGCTACAACAGGAGCTCGTACTCTCAAAAACACTGATACAGAAGACAAGCAAGATTTTGCTGTTATTCACTAAGATCTATACTGCACATAGCAAACTGTGACTGTGATACCAAAATCTAACTTTTTTGAGACTGCACAGCATACAGTATACAAAAACACAATTTAATATTCCATATATACAACCTTTGTGCAACTTTGCAGCAAACAGAGATTACTATCAAAAATAGCATAAAAATTCAAATTTGCCACTAAAGTGCGACTTAAGCAATCCCTTTCTGCAAACAGAAAGATTACACAGCCCCTTACTCCAAGCCCCTACTCCATACACAGTAACATTCAGTGAGAGGCAGAAATAGCTCTCAATACAGAAGCAAGGGAAAGAGTGAAAAAATGCAGGATTTCACAGAAAGAAGCCAAAATTTGTTAATAAAGTATATTACAAAATCTATTAATGAAACAAATACTGCCAGAAAATCAAAAGTTGTCCAAAAGTTTAGTTACACTTTAAATCAAACCCGACAAACCTCTTTAAATACAATAGCTGACATCAAATAAACACAATGTAATACTTGACATTTAAAAATAGAATATGAATTATATTTGGCTCAGTGTTCTGTGGAATGATATCCAGAGCTAAATTAAAACAAATAACTGATGCGACATTTTAGTGAAATCCTAGAATTTTAATGACAGTGGAAAAGCATGACACATATTAAGAGCAGCATTCCATGGGTAAACTGATGATGGATGATGACGCCTCATTACAACATCTAGAAGCTGAACAATTTAGGAAGGGAATGTCATGTGACCATGATAAATCATTCCATCTGACGGGATGCTGACATCAAATGCATTGATTTCAAATTATAACCTTTTATCCTGCTGCACTTTATAGAAATTGGACCAGCAGTATTTCTAAATGACAATACAATGGATTCTGAAGTCACTTTCAATCAGATTGCTACTTTGTACAGATATCATTGCATGTTTCTGGAACAATAGTATTTAAAGAGCAAACTAGTATTTTGCAGCAGCCTGGGTATAAAGGTTTGTATGAGATTAGAAAAAAGTTTCTGCTTTTTTATCACTCTTGGTCGTATCTGGTATTGCACCTCCGTCCAATTAATGAATCCTTTCACCTCCTACAACGAGTCCTGCTCTTTACATCAATTAATAGTCGCTGCTCCACTGATTCTGGCACAGTTGGAATTTTTCCTCTAGACCCTACCATTCCTGAGCAATCAATGTTGTTAATTTTGGTGCCTGATGTGCTATTTAGTCTATTTACTGTCAGGAGGTAGGTGTCATGCAGGAGCCAACAAGGGGTGTGATTCTGAGCTCTGACACTCGCTGCCTCTGATTGGAGCTCTGAATGACACCCCCTGCATGGCACTGCCCTTCTGACATTACAGAGCTTAAATGGCATATCAGGCACCAAAACTAACGGTGCTTTTTGCTCGGGAATGGTGAGAGTTGGAGAAAAATTTCCAACTGTGCTGGAATCAATGGAGGTGGTGAAAGGTCCTCTTTAAGCGAATAGGACTGAACTGCAATATTGGACACTGTACAAGAGTAGCACTGTTTCTGGAAAAAAAAGCAGACACTTCTTCAATTTATCCTGTATGCAAAAGCTTTTAAGGCAAAAAAGACAAAGGTAACACAAAAGGTCCAGGGTAAGGTTTAAATTGTAACTAAACTTTTGAACAACTTTTAATTTTCTGGCAGCATTTGTGACATTAATAAATGTTGTAATATATATTATTAATTAATTTTGGCTCTTTTCTTTGAAGTCGTGTGCTGAAATCCACTATATGACCATTCTTAATTCGACTCTGCTTCAATCTGTTCACTGCTTCTTATTGTTGTATGGAGGTACAGGCTCTTGTGTAATGCAAGAAAGCTAAGACGATGGAAGGGAACAGTAATATCTCAATATTATAAAATGTTATACGCAACCCAGTGCAATTCTCTGTACTAAGCCTCCCTGAACCTGATGGTGTTTGGAGTGCCCTTTATAGTAGTGCAGCATAGAGGACTCAGGAGACAATGCTGAACAATACTACAACTTACAGTTTTCTTAAGGTAAGGAAGGTAACAACAAACAGTAATGTTCCATAAAATGCAGTCACAATCTAGGTAACCAATTGGCTGGGGCTGAGACTGGGTGATGATAGTGTCCTGTAGTCACATAGTGTCTCTGTCACTTGGGTAGTCTCAACAAAAAGTGTACTCTACGTCTAGGTCTTCTAAATATTGTAGCTATGAGGTCCATCCAGAAATCCCCCTCACAGTCTCTGTCACATAAAAAGAGAGCAGGGCTATGGCCCATCTTCTGACTGGAACACAGAGATACGAACTGGCTTGTGCTAACAAGCTGAGCCCAGTCTAACCAAGATACTCCAGTATCTCCCCCCCATTTCCTAGGAAGAGGGAACTGACTATCTATTCCTAAGGAGGAAGAAGAATGGCCTTGCCTCCTCTTCCCAACTAGAATAACCTAAATCAAGGATTGTATCATCTGCTCAGTGTAAATGGTCCAGTCCAGGTCACATACAGCAATATCAACATGTAAACAGAAGTGCAAATTCACACAAAGCAACAGTAGACAAGTGCAAACAATTTAGTTCTTGTCCTAGAGTTCCACCCGGACCCTACATTTTATAATGACCGAGATATAAGTGTTTGAGGTACCCTCCATTTGGCCACAACTTCCCTGCATTATACAACCAAAACAAGTTTTCTTTCAGACAGTTTCAAAATTTGACCCCTTTGTGCAAATGTAACTCAAGCTTGTAACTGACCATGTCTAATCTGTTTCAATCAGGTTAGGTAGAAGTTATCCATGGTTATTGGTGCATCTAGGTATTGGTTAAAGGGTCATCAGTTTTGTAAGGTTGATTAGTTCTTGTGGTATCCATACATTGGATTTATGTGGGAAAAAATTTTTTTTTTCTGTACTTTAGAACGGAGGTCCTAATATATTTTCCTCAGTGGTCTCACTAGCCAGTTGATGGCAGTTTATTATATTTATATAATATACTATTGATGATTTGTAATCTGAAATCATGGAAATAATAATGGATGTCATAGAAGTTGTACTATTTTCACATATGGATGTTTCTCATGGCCATGTTCGCCATCGGTCATCTGAGTGTAGACTTATTCTCCTACAACAAGTTACAAGGCAGAGTACTGTATATTTTAGTTGAAAAACCTTTAGCTTGAATCCTTGCACAGAATGTTTTGTCTGATGAGGCACAGAGTATCTGTGACATGGTAACAACACAAGAATGAAGAGAACAAAGAGATAAGAAATGGAACAGACAAATATATATCATGCATCACTGGAGACTGCGAGAGCCTCTCATGGGCATTCTACCTATAGTGACTCTTTTGTTCCCTCGGGAGGGTTTAAATAGCGTGCAGGATCCTGGGAGAGTATCATGAATGATCTGCACCTGGGACCAGGGAATAAACTGCAGCTGGTGCTTCTTCTCCTAACTGAAAAGCAGAACATGAAAATAGAGAAATACACAGAGACAAACAGAAGAATGCAACAGTATATAAAGGGTCTTCAAAATGCATATGGTTTCAGGAAGTGCTTTATTAGTAGAATCTTGAAGGGAGGTAAATTTCTTCGAATAAGAACTTTTTATTTTGGTTTCTGTTCTCAGGAGAGATGTTGTCATTGTCATGCTTAGTCATTCTCCAGAATAATAAAGTGGAGTTACAGAAATGTGCTGAACAACACACTCCACCCTGTCTGTGTAAGAGAAGACTGTGTATAAATGTCCGAAATCGATGGCTTTAACATTTAACAACGACCTTTACTTGACTTCCTATTTAGAAAAATCCAATTGTTCTTTTTCATCAAAAAACCTTTTTAGGCTTGACTGTTGAGATCCCCATTAACTAATTCCCCCTAATTTTTTTTTTCCAAGATGGTGCCGCTGGAGTGGCAGCCTGTTACAGCAGCTCTGAGTCTTTTCCTTCTTTTCCTTTCTTTTTTTGTCTTATCACTCTACGTAAGGAGCATTGCACTATGAAGAACCTTATGAGGACTTGGAATTGGACCTTTGTGATACTTTTTGTTTGTTTTGTTGTGCTATCAATGGGAACTTTTGTGTCTGCAGATGAACTGACGGCACTCACCAGGCATTGTCAGGAGTTTCGGGAGTGTAGCATGATGCTGCTTACAGAGACTTGGCTCACTGACGTTACTCCGGACACCCTTGTCTCCTTGGATGGTTTTAAACTCCTTCGGGAAGACAGGACAAGAGAGTGCGGTAAGAGGAAAGGAGGAGGGTTGACGATATTTGTGAATGATAGATGGTGTAATCCTAGGCACATTGTGATTAAGGAGCAAACTTGCTGTAAGGACATTGAACTATTAGCTGTGAGCATGAGACCTTTCTATCTACCGAGGGAACTATCGCATGTCATCGTAATAGCTGCATATGTCCCCCCCCTCTGCGAAAACTGACGCTGCCTCTGAGGTCCTACAAGCCACGGTGAGCCAGTTGCAGTCGCTATACCCCCAGGCCCTCCAACTTGTGTCTGGAAACTTCAACCATGTCTCGCCATCATCCATACTGCCCAGTCTCACACAGTATGTAACCTGCCACACTAGAGACAAAAAAACATTAGACTTGTTCTTTGCTAATGCAAGGGAGGCATATAACTCATCAGCCCTACTGCCCCTGGGAAGATCAGATCACAACCTAGTACATCTCCGACCTGTGTACAAGCCACTTGTACGTAGAGAATCAGCTGTCACCCGCACAGTGAGAATATGGTCCGAGGAGAGTGATGAGGCTCTGAGGGACTGTTTTGACACAACCACATGGGAAGTGCTGCAGGATTGTTATGGGGAAGATATAGAAGGACTCACACACTGTATAACGGACTACATTAATTTTTGTGTGGACAACACAGTACCCACAAAAGTGGTGAGGTGCTTCTCTAACAACAAACCATGGATTAATTCTGATATAAAAGCATTACTTAAGTAGATAAAGAAGGCATTCAGGGCAGGAGACAAGGAGGGGCTAAGGGGTGTACAAAAAGAGCTGAGGCGTCAAATCAGGGAGGAAAAAGCCAACTATTAGAAAAATATGGAAAAGCAAATGGAAAGAAAAGACATAAGGGGAGTCTGGGATGGGCTTAAGTCAATTTCGGGTCATAGACCGTCTGTCTCCCACATAGAGGCAGATGTTAATTGACTTAACGAACTAAATCTATTCTTCAATAGATTTGATTACAATCCAGCTCCTCTAACCCCAGCATGTCCTTTAGTTCCCCCTACCACAATGACTTCACCCTCTGAGGCTACTTCCCGCAAGACCAGTAAATCCAGAAATCCGTCTGTATCTGACCACAGTCTGACTTTCACACATGTTCAAGTGAGAAAAGAGCTGAAAAAGATCAAGGCAAGGAAAGCAGCAGGGCCGGATAACATCAGTACAAGGCTAATTAAGGCTTGTGGGGATCAGCTGTATAGTATCATTACATATATGTTTAACATGAACTTGAAACTGGAAATTGTCCCTGAATTATGGAAATCTTCCTGTGTGGTACTGGTTCCAAAGAAACCTCACCCTATGGACCTCAACGACTACAGACCTGTAGCATTGACATCCCACTTGATGAAGATCTTAGATTGGTTCTCACACATCTCCTCCCTCCAGTGAGCCCCACTATGGACCCTCTCCAGTTTGCGTATCGGCCAGGCATTGGGGTGGATAATGCCATCATGCACCTTCTGCACAGGGCTCTCTCTCATCTGGAGAAACCAGGGAACACAGTGAGAATAATGTTCTTTGATTTCTCGAGTGCTATTAACACCATACAGCCGGGGCTACTGAGAGACAAGCTGGCCCTTGCTGGAGTGGACCACCTCCTCTCCAACTGGATCCTAGACTACCTCACAAACAGACTTCAGATGTTATCTTGCCCCTTTCCTCTTCACTCTGTACACTGCAGATTTTAGGTGCAACTCATCTAGCTGCTACCTATAGAAGTATTCTGACGACTCTGCAATAGTAGGTCTCATCACAGATGTTGATGACAGGGAGTACAGAGAACTGAACCAGGATTTTGTGGACTGGTGCCAGCGGAACCACCTGAAGATTAATGCTGGGAAGACCAAGGAGATGGTGGTGGACTTCTGGTAAATGCAGATGCCCTCCTAAACCAGTGGACAGCCAGGGGACGGGCATTGAGATTGTCAACACCTACAGTGGGGAAAAGAAGTATTTAGTCAGCCACCAATTGTGCAAGTTCTCCCACTTAAAAAAATGAGAGAGGCCTGTAATTGACATCATAGGTAGACCATAACTATGAGAGACAAAAATCAGAAAACAAATCCAGAAAATCACATTGTCTGATTTTTTAAGAATTTATTTGCAAATTATGGTGGAAAATAAATTGGTCACCTACAAACAAGCAAGATTTCTGGCTCTCACAGACCTGTAACTCCTTCTTTAAGAGACTCCTCTGTCTTCCACTCATTACCTGTAGTGATGGCACCTGTTTGAAATTGTTATCAGTATAAAAAGACACCTGTCCACAACCTCAAATAGTCACACTCCAAATTCCACTATGGTGAAAACCAAAGAGCTGTGGAAGGACACCAGAAACAAAATTGTAGACCTGCATCAGGCTGGGAAGACTGAATCTGCAATAGGCAAGCAGCTTGGTATGAAGAAATCAACTGTGGGAGTACCTCAGCGTACAGTTCTTGCCCCTTTCCTCTTCACACTGTACACTGCAGATTTTAGGTGCAACTCATCTAGCTGCTACCTACAGAAGTATTCTGACGACTCTGCAATAGTAGGTCTCATCACAGACGATGATGACAGGGAGTACAGGGAACTGAACCGGGATTTTGTGGACTGGTGCCAGCAGAACCACCTGAAGATTAACATGGGGAACACCAAGGAGATGGTGGTGGACATCCGTTAATGCAGATGCCCTCCTAAACCAGTGGACATCCTGGGGACGGGCATCGAGATTGTGAACACCTATAAGTACCTGGGTTTGCTCCTTAATAATAAGCTGGACTGGGCAGATCACATGGAGGTCCTGTACAGGAAGGGCCACAGCAGGTTCTACCTGCTTAGGAGGCTGAGAGCCTTTGGAATCCGGGGGGCACTTCTTAGGACTTTCTTCAACTCGGTAGTGGAATCAGCCATCTTCTTCAGAGTGGCTTGCTGGGGGAGCAGTATATCAACCAGGGACAGAAAGAAACTTGACAAGATGATTAGAAGGGCCAGCTCTGTCCTTGGGAGCCCCCTGACCCAGTGCAGGTGGTGAGTGACAGAAGGATACTGTCCGTGGTGAGCTCCATGCGGGAAAAGTAGTCCCATCCCATGCATGAGACCGTGATTACGCTGGGCAGTACTGTCGGTTTGTGTTCGACGAAAAAAAACGGCTTCGCGGCGCAGAGGGTGTAAGCGCACATCCGCGCATTGCTTTAAAAACCCATTCAAATGAATGTGTTTTTAACCAATGCGTCGCTAACCTGTCGTTATCCAATGCCTATCCTGTTTCCCAAGATTTTCACTCGGATTGACAGCGGACGGACTCAAGCACAAATGTGAACCCACCCTAAGATGATTTTTCTCCATTTAGATGTTATGCTCTTAGACATATCAAGTTATTGTACTGCTTTTCAGAAAGAGTTGTTTATTTTCAATGCCCTTGGATACACTGTCTGTGGATACATTTGTGACAATATAAGGTTGTGTACTGGGGAATTGGAACTGAAAAACTATATCTATGAATTCATGGCTTCAATGCTGAGATGAAAAAACATGTATTTAGCTAAGGTTATATCTGGGCATTTAGTTACAAATCTCACTTTATCCATGTTCAGCTCCAGTTGTATACATTAGATTTAGTGGTACTTATATAGCTTCATCATATTCCGCAGTGCTTTACAGATATTGTCAGTCACTGTCCCATATAGGGCTCACAATCTATATTCCCTATCAGTATGTCTTTGGAGTGTGGGAGGAAACTGGAGTACCCGGAGGAAACCCACGCAAACACGGGGAGAACATACAAACTCCTTACAGATGTTGTCATTGGCAGGATTCGAACCCAGGACTCCAGCACTGCAAGGCTGCATTACTAACCACTGAGCCACCATGCTGCCCTTATTATGTTATGAGTATAAATAGAGTAGAATTGTGGGTAAGTGAAGAAGTAATGAACACAAATAAGTGACAGATCTGGGCAGAGTTCAGTCAGGATTTGCCTTCACAGTGTTTGGCGTTAAACATAAATCTAATTTAGACATTTGTTATCTTTTGAATGCCAACATTCTGTATATTTGTTTTCCAATCCAGGATTAGGCCCTAACACAGTGAAGGAAATACTATCCTTAATAATTTGTTCACTTTGCAAAATCCTGTTTGTAAGAAGGGTCTCATGATGACTGGTGTAACTAAAAGGGTTGCAGTGGTTCCAGCTGCAAGTGGGCCCAGAAGTTAGGTGGGCCACAATAGGCCTAAGAAAACTTCTCCTTTGTAATATGCTTTAATGATGGGTAGTCTGCGCATTGTAAATTTATTACCCTACCCTCTGGTGCTCTGGAGTGAGACATATGAAGAACATTTAGGATACACAGGCTTTCATTGTCAGAAAGAAGATAATTAAACCATCAATGGCAAAAATAGCATTTGGTCATCAACATATAGTCAAGGAGGAATTCTGTGGGGGAAGCTATTGCAGAAAAACAGGAATGTGTGGGGACACTTGTAGTGTCCCACTGGGAGCAGTAAAAAAGTTTGCATTTAATCTGTGCTGTTAAGCAACATGTTTTGTAGTGTGTAATTTGTATATCTATGCCATTAATGGACTAAAGCACTTCAGAATGGGTACTGAGTAATGGTATGAGCCAAACAGAGGAGCTCTGTGAATGGGAGGAGACAGTCAGACAGTGTGAATTGGGAGCAGAGACTAAGCCAGAGCATGAGCAAGACTGGAGAAGTGCCAGCTAGAAGAGCCCCACATCATTTCACAGTCAGGAGATGTGAATAGTCCCTGCTTAACTTGTGGCCAAGAAAGAAGTGTGACAGATACGAATATGAGGACAGAAAGGATAATCTTGCTGATCTATAACTCACAGAGGAAACTTGTAGAGACTTTGTGGACTTTATACAAAAGTACTGCACACTATTTAAAGTGAAATCTGTTCCAGCCAGGGAAACGTGGACTGTCATTGGAGTTACCATTAATCAGCTCAGCCCCAGCCTCCCTTGGTAACTCAGTAAAGGTTGTACCTCTAGAAATTGGATGCTGTGTTACCTGGTTCTACCTCAAGTAAAGATGGTGCATTACGCTGTTCTGCAACCCTGTTTCCTGGGTCTTATTCCTGTGTGACCATCATGGGCACTCCAACTTCCATCAGGCTCAGCAAGGCTTGCAACAACTCGGACATGCCTGAAGGGAAACACTACCACCACCCTCAGGTACCCTTCAGGCCCCCTCAGCACTGAATCAGCACAGGAGGTGAGCTTGAGGAGTTAGTCAAGTTTTTAGCCACCATGACCATTGCAAGCCTCCTGGTCTCCCCCAATGGGTTGCTGCACATCAATAGGGGATGGGAATGATAGGGAAATTGTGTGCACAAGCCTTTACTGCAGTCTGGACCTAGGTGGAGAAGGAGCGAATGTAAATCCTGTTAAAATCTACAGAAGGGATGTGTCTGCAGGTTGTGAGAAGAACTTGTACATGGGGGACCGAAGCTGAGCTTTTGCACCAGGTCCCATGTGCCTTTAATTATGCCCTGAGTATAATGCTGCTAAGACCCCCCCCCAGGTATCACTTGTGATCTATGGGGAAATTTGGCGGCAACTGTTCAATTTACCTGCATCACCACCACAGAGAAAATGAAGCTGTAAGGGAATTGCTAGTTGTGCAATTCCCTAGTGCTGCTGCTGAAACAAGGGAAGAAGGAAAAGACAGAAACCGTGAGTACTAAGCTCGACCCAGCCCCTCTCCCTACCTAAATACCTCAACTGTCCTAATGACAGGGAAAATTGAGCGGCAATTCCTTCTCTGAATAAGTGAAACACAGAACAGGACAAGACAAACAACACAGAAGCAGAGTCAGCAAGCCGAGGTCAAACCAGAGAGACAAACAGTACCAAATTGAAATCCGAGATATTAGTCAAAGGGTAAGCCAGAGGTCAGGAATATGAATACAGGTAACAAAACAGCAAGAGAAGCACTTAGCAAGGAACAAGTCTCAATAGCCAGCAAACATGTGTGAGCAGATGACCTGTTTATTGGGAGTCCAGAATCCGCCCCAGACTTGATTGGTAGATAGGCTGTCAATCACACAGGCAAGGCTAATATTAACCATTTGAGGAGTGGAGGGAAACAAACGTATAGGAGATGGGTGTGGTGGAAAATCAATTACAGAGAAGAGGTAATAGAGCAGTGTTCAGACAGAGCAACAAGAACCCTAAGCAAGGAATCAAAACTGAACACGCCTCCTGTGCCGCAGCGGCGAGCAGAGGGTGGTGCAGAGACCCAAACAGGCAGAGACGTTACAGAAGCATTACAATGATCTCATTGAATTCATTGTATTGACTTGCAAGGTCCTACAGAACAAAAGTTGCTCTTGATGCCGCTCATTGCTCAGAGCTATATATGATGGTCCTCAAATAGGGGAACTCCCTCTGTTTACTCAGAATTCCCCAAAAGTATGTTTTAAAATAATTCTTCTGAACCAGAAAACCTTTTAAAGTAAAAGTTTTCTGCTTCACTTTATGGAGATTGTTCCTGTTTTTGGCAAAACAAATTACTATGCAAATGAGGTTTTAAGACCTTTTTACAGGAATTCATGGCCTGTGTTTAGCATTGTTATCAGTGAGGATCTATCCCCTTGTTAGTCAGCAGAATGAAGGAGTTGGGGTGCTGCAGTACAAGCCAAAGCAGCACTTCCATACATGCAGTCATATCTGATACTGCAGTTGAGACCCATTCAAGCGAATAGAAGAGAGCAGTTCTGTGTAACACCCCTTTGGGCCGACCTTTTTAGGCAGGGTGTGTTGTAGTTCTCACCTCACTATGACGCAGTGCCTCCACTCAAAACTTGCTAGGAGCTCTATAGGAATTCAGGAGGGTCTTCCTCTTCTGCTAGGGGTCGACTTGGGAAACCCCCACCTAAGCTCAGTACACACTCACAAATGTTGAGGGTAAAAACTACTTAACCGGTTTATTATGGGAAGGGTAAACAAGGGCAAACTTAATAAAATGTGAACAGAGAAATGTTTCAGTAATTCACATTACAATGCACAGGTACATCCTATAGTATTAACCCCTAGTGGTAGGAATGGACTATGTGCCAGGCCTGGCGGGTATAATAAACTATAGGGAATAGCACAGGGTTAAGATAGTGACCCACAGATGATAGTCATCACACACATGCAATCATACTGCAGGTTCCAGCTTGCACTCCTAAATAACAGCACACAATGCAGAATTACTAATGGCTGCAGCAATAAACAGAACAGTCCATCCGTTGGGGCCCAGTTGCCGCAGACAATGGCGCGCATTCAGGAAACGGTGCTCTATAGCAGATCCTTTCTATCACAGTTCTCTTAAACTTTCTAACAGCAGTACAGCAAATTCCAGCAAAGTCTACTCACTAACTCTTGCAGGGAATCTGGTACCAGCCTGGAGTCTCACGGGGTGCTGCAGATTTCAGGTGGCAGGATACTAATGGAATATGAGGCAGGAGTCTTCTTGGCTGCAGCCCTGGGTTCCTTTTGGGAGTCTGGTCAATCTGGACAGGTGGTGCTGCTGCTGCAGGGATGCTGCTTCTTCCCTCAGAGTGAGCTGGTGGGCTGGCAGGACTGTCTCTATGTCCTGGGTTACCCAGTGCCCAGCTATGTGCTCCTTGGCAGTTGCTGGAAGAAGCCTCTTCTGCAGCCCATGTGGCTCTCCTGTGCAGACCTTTCCCATAATTCCCTGCTCAGCAAATCAGTCCCTTTCTCTGATACTCCTCCCTTTGGAGTAAGGGGTGTAGGGAAATGTAATCCACTGTCCCTCAGCATAAAATGGCTGATGTCTGCTGTATTGGGTCCTGGTTTGGCATTAACTGCAGCACCTGCTGTATGCAAAATGCTCCTTGCAGGGGTTACACCTGATTCTATTTTTTTCATTATGCTATACAGATATGTTTTACAGGAAAACACATGGACCATAGGAAACAAGAGTCTGGAGTAGACTTCTATGGTAAAGTTTTCTAGACATGGTCTATGACTAGAAAGGGATGAACCTCACGAGATTCGTTTCAACATTTATTTTTGAGGTTTGTCCCCTGGTCCATTTCGAGTTGAATTTGTTTGGCATGAACAAGAAATACTTACCTCTCCTGGAGACGCCAGAGTGTAATAGTGTTTTGTTGGTAATGAACCCCAAAAGTTTCTTGTTCAGGCCAATCCCGAAACTTTTGGAAAATTTAGGGCAAATCCAGTTCTATCTGAATCGGTTTGCTCATCCATATCTATGTCCTGTGCAGGGATCATTGTACAGGGGGAGGAGTGTATAAGTTTTGACCACTGGTGAGGCACAACTCACTAACTGCTGATGCATAGGTCCCTGCCAGTGTCAGCTTCAGCACAAAGCAGGGACTCTAAAGCAGAAACTACACTGAAAATGCCAGCCTTGCATTGCAGTGCAGTCTCTATAGCTAGTAACACTGAAGGACCTCTGATGACATCTTCAACAACAGTCCAAAGGTCCTTCATCTGTGAGCAATTCATCCAGAGTCTGCAGGCTGAACCCCCTTGCCTGGAGGGAAAGGCATTGTATACTGGTACTGGTACTGGAGGTTGGAGGCTCTTCTCTTATTTCCTCTCTCTGTTGTGGGCATGCTTATGACAGTGTGCGATGGGTGGAATTATGGAATGATTTGCTGCAAGTGTGGAAGGTTTCATTTTAGGAGAATACTGCCGCCAATGAATGGGAGGTGGAAAGGTGGAGACTGTACCTGCCATTACAATAGGTGAAGGTTGGTTGGCAATGCTACTACCAGTCATGTTGTGCTATGATGTTTGGCTCTTCTTCTTAGCTATTTTGTGAAGCACAGTATTTGTTTGACACTGCTAGAGTGAGATATTGTGTTGTACTGTGGTGTTTGCCTTTTATGGGGACATTAGGGAGGTATTTTCTGCTAGTCGCTGCTTTTTGGTATTGCTGGGGAGGTATTTTGTGCTGGAGTGTGTTATTTGATGTTGCTAGGGGTATTATGAGTGCTGCACTGTTGTGCATTTGTTGGGCTCATTGTGGTAGTGTTTCTTTGCTGGTGAGGCCCTGGCATCACAACTGAATAACTGGTGAAGCCGAAGTCAAAAAATGTTTGAGAAGCCCTGGTATACAGAACAGGAAATGCCAGCAAATGATAAGGATTAGTGGCAAGTGTAAAAGCTGCAGGATTTTATAAACAATATAGATATCGACATGAAAACTTGAAATAAACATAATACACATAATACACATACAAAGTACAAATACACATAAAAAGTATGTGTAAAATAAAATTTTGAATCAGATGATAAGTAATTTAGAGACAACAGCAAAGAAAAAAAAATTTTTTACCTCACCCTTTCCATTGCACAAGTTTGTGAAAACTGCTCCTTGAGATGCTCGGACTGAGAAACCTGGACTTCAAGGTTTAGAATGTTCAGACGAATAGATGATAAAAATCCAGCATCAACAACAATTAAATATAAAATTTAGCTTTTAATGCATTATTCTCTTAAAACAGTGATACAAAAATAAATCTCCTATTTTTATTACTATTTTTGTAACACTGTTTTTTAGAGAATAACGCATTTAAAGCTAAATTTTATATTTAATTGTCGTTGATGCTGGATTTTTACCATCTATTCATCTAATTTAGAGACAACATTGGTGACATTCCCTTTTAGGAGTTAAAGGGGTGTTTCAAGACTTTTTTTTTATTATTTAACATTGCTGCTAGTGGCTCTATAAACATAACAGACAGTGCTCACCTCTCTCCGAGCCTACCTATTCAGTGGCGGGAGCTCCATTCTTCTGTATACAGGTCCCCTGGTTGATGTTACCAGTGACGTCCTGTTTGTGCAAGGAGGCCACCGCAGCCAATCACAGACCTCAGCAGTGATCTCTTCACAAACGGCTGTGACGCGCCACTTTGGAAGAGGTGACCGCTGAGGTCTGTGATTGGCTGTAGCAGTCACCAGGCACAAACAGCCGAGGGACCTGCCACTACTAGTTCTTCTAGCAGCAATATAAAGTTATAAAAAGGTCTTGGAACAACCCTTTAATAGATGGGGTCTCCTGTTTACCACTCTCATAAGTCAGAATAAAGATGATGCATCTCTAGTGCATTATATAGCACATTGATTTTATAAGTGAACTGTATAATATTTTACTTTCCCTACTATGGCACTGTAAGATAATGAAACACTTGACAGATTTCTCCATAGCTGGCAGGGCCAAGTACCAGGGCACTGTAATGCACTTGTTTTCAAGTGACCCTTCTAACAAAAGTGTTTCCTTTTTTTTCCAATCTAATGCAAAGTCCTGGTAAACTGAACTCCTTTGATGTGCTTTCTAGAAACATTCGATTCATAGGTCATTTTCAAACTTTATTTAGAAATTGCTATTTTTACTGCATTTTTATAGTACTTTTTTTATCCATCAATAAAAACTATTATACAACTGTTAATAGATATTATATTAGACATATCACACAGTTGGTTTACCTGCATGGTATCACAGCCTCACAGAGTCCTGGCACTTACTATACTGATATCTGCATGCTGCAAATAGAGGTCTATTTGACTTTCCATTTCTAGAAGTACACTGACATAACAAGTAAATTCTTATCCATATAAAAGCAATATATATATATATATATATAGAAAAAGTAAAAATAAAACGTGAAAAAAAAATCAGTAAACTGGTCTTTTACTCCCAAGGCTACTTAGATATAGATATTTGAAGTTATTCAAGGGATTATCAACTCTGAACACGTCAAGTGTCTTATAACCACCGAATGGATGAGAAAGAAGGGGACAAATGGAATATACGTATACACGTATTTTATTATTATACCTCCCCCCACCCTACTGTTTCACTCAACTGAAACTTTGTTTACAGGAGACAATACTAATTGTCCCTCCTAGTAATAGTTCCCAGAGGCAGCCATAGGTTGGATGGTGCCTCATGTAGTACGTATTGATGCTTTCCTGATTATATTCTACCTTATACAATGATACAGTAACCAAACTACCAAACTGTTGCTTAAATAATATTACTCAAACAATGAACCAAGAATCTCGTCTTTCAATAACTGAATGGGAACTTTTATTTTCAGCACTTGACAATTTGTGCTAGTGAAGGTATTGATCACACAGGAGATGTGTGATGTGTAATAACTGCAGTACACAGATTGCAAATGTAAACTTGACTCAGTAAATGTTGACATAATGTTGCATGCAGTGAAATGAACATCAAGTTAATATTTTCTACATGTGCCAAGTGTGCCAATATAATAAATATAAGTAGAAACAGCTCTCTTTATACATACTTACCTTCCGCCAATGCACAACCGTCTGCAGACAGTCCAGCCAGGTTGCAGCATCATGCATGTGCCATATGTTCTGGCTTCATACCCATGAGATCTTTCACCAGGGTACTATTTGCCTAGAGGATTCCTTCTACTTCAAGGTATTTATAATTAGACTCTTGAGACCTATTTCCATAGAAAGTGTTTAATGATGACACATCTCTTTACCTGGCAGTTTCTTTAGGTAATTCCTGAATATATTGACTTTATTTTGAGTTGATTTAGCTAAACATGTTTGTCATCGAATAAACCAAAAATCTAGAAATATATGTCCTTGATTTGAATATTTGATTATAATTTAATGTTGGATGTAAAACACACTTTTAAGCTAAAGCCCCACCTAGCGAAAATGCAGTGTTTTTGCAGCTGGGGAAACGCCGCAGCAAAAAACATTGCGTGTTATAGGGGGGGTTGGGGGGTGTGCTATTACAGCACTATTACAGTAATAGTGCCCCCCACAGGTGAGGAGGCTATTACCCATGGAGGGGGGCACTATTGCATGTGGGGTGGCCCTGCAACCCAAATCCCACCCCCAACCAGCACCACCCTCCACAAAATTGTTTTCTCTGAAATTGATCCTTGGTGCGAAAAAGTTTGGGGACCGCTGAAGACCACAGGCTTGTAGTGGCTTGCAGCTTACAGGTTCCCTAGTGACAATTAAGACATCAGAGTCCTGGCGCAGGCGGGTGCAATGACGCCGCTACATAGTGCCGCCTGAGCTGGGACATAGACGTGCCTGATACAGCAAGGAGAGTCGGCGGTGGCAAGTCCAAGCAAGGGAATCTTAGGCAGGTGAGTATTATTGTTGCTTTTTTTTTTGTTGGGGAGGGGGGAGGCCTTAAAAATATTAAGGGTTTATATCCATAAGGGGTCATTAGGAAAAGCAGGAACATTATTAATATAAGGGGCATTATTAATATAAGGGGGCTATTGGGAGGCAGTATTTATGTAAGGGTGTAAGAGGGGATTGGACTATACTAATTTAAGGTGGGCATTCTTGATTTAAAGGGGTTGACCAGGAATTACAGTAATTGGGCAGTAGGCCAGGGAAGGTGAAACATAAAAAAACCCAACATATTCACCTGTCTCCAGCGCTCTGTTGCCCCCCACCGCTGTCAAGTCGAACGCCGCCCACGGGCTTGTTCTGCAGAAGTCCTCGTCACACATGACTGCTGAGGCCAATCAGGTACTATTCATTTAAAGGGCTGTGCTATGATAAATTTTAAAGCAGGCAGCAGGCGAGTGTTATAATGTTCAGTCTCCCCTGTACCTGCACTGGGCTGTCTGTCACCTTTGTTTGTATACAGAGCGGCTGCAGAAAGATGTCACAATGGCGGAACCGCAGCAGCCCAACACTATGTACTGCTGTACTGTAGAGAGAAGTGATTGGCTGCAGTGGTCTTGTCAACTTGATATCAGGGCTGCATCCGCTCCTTATACAAATAGTGCAGTGAAGGCAGAGGCGTAGCTAGGGGTTCAGGACAGGGGGGGCAAACATGTCCAAGTGGGCCCCAACTTGGACTTGTTCGTATACCGATACTATCAGTATATGGTGAGCGTATAGTGGTATATAGCAGCTCTACACAGGGCTCTGCAGACGATTTAGGTGAATACAGGGCAGTAGCATTTAGTGACTTACAGGTGATGTCTCTGACCAATCCTTCACAGACATCTTTGGCTCCTCACTTTTCCAGGCACCTGACCCACATTGTCCTCACCTGCACACCCATCTTGCTGCTACCCCAATTATAAAATATATAATATAACCCCCCATAATGAATAATACCCCCAAGTGTATCTTTAAGTTAATAACTTCCCTGTGCACCCCTTTAAAAAGTGCCCATTATTAATAATGCCCCAGGTGTTTCCTAATTAAAAAGGAAAAAAAAAAAAAAGGGAAAAAAAAAAATATTGGGGTTCCAATACCCGGGACCCCCAGGATCAGCTATTTGAATGAACCATGGTACCTGTGTAAGCGCCGTGAAACCTTCCCTGTTTACACAGTGTCATTCTTTTCATAGCGGCCATGTAATATAACTACAGCCTCATCCTATACACGTCTATGTGACAAGGTTGTAATTACATCACACGGTCACTATAAACAGACAGCGTGTGATATAAACAGGAGTCGGGGCCCCTTCATACAACTGATCAGTGGGGAATCACTTATCTCTTATTGATGTTTTATTCTGAGGATAGACCATCGATAAAAATGAGCTGGAAAACTCCTTAAAGAGGACCTTTCACGTCCTCATGTATATGCTGTTTTACATACCACTAGAAAGCCGACAGCACACTGAATTCAGCGCACTTCCGGCTTTCCCAGTATGTACCCCGGGGCTGGAGATATCGACGGTTGTAGTTTCACAGTTTACTGTCAGAAGGGCGTTCCTGACAGTCTAGCTGTGCTGTGAGGAACGCCCTCCCTGGCAGTTCTGGTTCATAGACTTGTACTGGGGGGGCGTTCCTCACGCTCTGCGTCATCGCCGGGCAGTAAGGAACACCCCCTCTGACAGTACAGCGCTATGGGCGAGTACAGAGAGGGGGCGTTTCTTATAGCCCAGCGATGACGCTGAGCTGTGAGGAACGCCCCTCCCCCCAGTACAAGTCTATGAACGAGAACTGTCAAGGAGGGCGTTCCTCACAGCGCAGCTTGACTGTCAGGAACACCCTTCTGACAGTAAACCGTGAAACTACGACCGCCGATATCTCCACCCCCGGGGCACATACATCTGTTTTGGAAATCGCAGCGTATCCACTGCGCATATTTTACTGCAAAGTGGGGATGGGATGGGGCCACATGTGGCGAAAACCCACAGAAAAAAACGTGGCATTTTACATCTAGCAAATCCCATCCACACATTGCGGAAAAATATGTGCAGCAGATGCACTGCGATTTCCAAAACCGTTGCGGTTTTGGAAATTGCAGCATGTCAATTATACCTACAGAAACACTGGCGGTTTCCATATAGGTGTATTGAAATCAGAAACTCCACAGAGGAAACCTCTGCAGACCTTCTGTGAGAAGTGCTGCGGGAAAAACCACAATGTTACCGCCGCAGTTTTTCCTGCAGTGCTTTTTTTGCTGCAGCCCACTACGTGGGTCCTTAGTCTTATTAAAACCCAAGTGCCACTTTAATTAAATTAATTGACCCTCATATTATGCCCCTGATTCACCCTGACATATATACTGCACCTCTAATGGCTCCTTATATCAATGACCACCCCCTTATGTTCATAATGCCTCCTAATATAAATGATGCCCCTTATATAAATAACCTCCCCCTTGTATTAATACCTCCTAATAACCCTTATATAAATGACCCCCCATCGTCATAATGCCCCCTAATGAATCCTCCCTTTATAGTTATATTTCCCCCTCCTAACCACCCCTTATACTATTAATATACCCACAACTAAGCTAAAAAAACAAAAACAAAAGTTCTACTCACCTACTTGCGATGCTGATGAATGGAGCCGCCGCTTCCTCCTTGTCCACGCACAGGACATCTGTGTCTGAGCGCAGGCAGCGCGATGTTGTGACGTCATCGCGCCGCCCGTGCTGAGAAGCAGACTTCCGTCTGTGGTCTCGGCGTCTTGTAAACCGCAAGCCTGTATTGGCTTGCGGTTTACAATACTGTTAAGTTGCAGGTTACGTTTTAACTAGATCAGTGTCTGCAGACACCGATCTAGTTAGAAATAAAGGATGTATTAATGGCGGCCCCGGGTTGGGCCCCAAAGAGTCAGTGGGCCCGGGGCAGCCGCCCCCTCTGTCCCCCCACTAGCTCCGCCTCTGAGTGAAGGTGATGGCTGGCCTAGGGCAGGAACAGAGGGGGGGATGCAGGTAAGAGTCAGTGCATTTTTATTTACAACCCTATCCTGCTGCCTGCATTAATATTTCTGATCCCGAACAATCCCTTTAAGTTAATTACATACATAATGCGGGTATCAATCATTTACAGGGCATTTTTATATCATGTATTTTATAATATGGGGTAGCAGCAGGATGGGGACTTTGTATAGGCAAGGAAAATGTGGGTCACGTGTCTGGAAAAGTGAGGAGCCAAAGATGTCTGTGTTGCAAACTTTACAGAGACAGGCTGCGGCTGGAAGAAGTGGTCTAAATGGAGGAGACGAGAAATGTGAAAGATTACAGTTAGAGAAGTCACCTGTAAGTCACAACATTTCCTTGTACTGTATTTACTTCAACTGTATGCAGAGCCCTGTGTACAGCCAGTATCTATCACTCTACAGTCACTGTAAAGTGATAATATCGGTATAATCCAGGTAGGGGGCCCGCTTGGATATGTTTCCCCCCCCCCCCCCGTGCCGAACCACTAGCTACGCCTCTGGGTCTCACCCATAATGCCTTGCATGCAACCCTCATGACAGGGTGACCTACAATCATGTGTGACTGTAGGTCTAAGGTTACCAATGACTTATAGGAAGTATAAAAATCTCAGGTTTCCATTTTGTGGGGAGACAAATAGGGTTTCAGACAGCTAGAATGGGAAAGATAGTAAATAATACACAAACTTCTACTTAGGGCTGTAGAAGAAGAATTAGGTTTAATTTGTTAACTGATTGCTCCGGTCTCCTGGCTCTATGTCTCATCTCAACACTGTTAAAGCAGCCAGCAGTATATTACAGAGACGGGCTATCTTTGTAATAATAATAATAATAATAATAATAATAATAATAATAGTCCTTTAATAGTCCCACAATGGGGAAATTCAGTGTGTTACAGCAGCAAAGATAAGCAGATACAAATACAAATACAACATGTACAGGAATGTTCCAAGGTAAGAGGCATTACATTGATAGCCGACAGACAGATAAGAAGTAGCAGTTCTCTGTGTGTAATGATCTCCGCTTAGGTCGGTGTTGGTTGTACAGCCTAACCGCAGTGGGGAGGAAAGACTTCCGATAGCGCTCCTTCTCACACCTAGGGTGGAGCAGTCGGTCACTGACAGTACTGCCCAGCGCGATCACAGTCTCATGCATGGGATGGGACTTCTTCTTCTGCATGAAGCTCACCACAGACAGTATCCTTTTGTCACCCACCACCTGCACTGTGTCCAGTGGGCTCCCCAGGACAGAGCTGGCAAGTAGTAGTTGGTCTCATGTGGAGTGGCTGCTTTATCAAATGATCAATCATAAATTCTCATTGTTGAATTTAAATCTGTATTGTGTGTTACTGTACTGCACTGTGCAGTAGCTGCATGAAATAGTCACAATTGTCCAAGAAGACCAAAAACAGACAATTTAGCCAAGCCAAACATATGCTGTTTGTACATTTCTGGTGTAATGCCAGAAAAACAAAAAAAAACCCAAAAGCCAAAAAAAACCTTCCACTAAAGTGACAACATTAGCTTTTTATCTTATCCTAAAATTAATTCTCGTTCATTAAAAATTGCCTGTTTTCTTTATTACATAGTTACATAGTAGATGAGGTTGGATGAAGACATTAGTCCATCAAGTCCAACCTATAACCCTACAGTCCCCTACAGTGTTGATCCAGAGGAAGGCAAAAAACACCATGAGGCTTATGCCAATTGCCCCATTTCATGGGAAAAAAATTACTTCCCGACTCCAATCTGGCAATCAGTATAAAACCCTGGATCAACGTACCCTTAAAATCTAGAACCCATAACCTGTAATGTTGTTCTGTTTCAGAAAAGCATCCAGGCCCTCTTTGAACTTGTTCAATGAATCCACCATCACCACTTCCTGGGCAGAGAGTTCCATAGCCTCGCTGTTCTTACTGTAAAGAATCCTCTTCTATGTAACTGGTGAAACTTTCTCTCCTCCAGTCGTAGAGGATGTGCCCTTGTCACTCTCACAGGCCTAAGTGTAAAAAGATC
This sequence comes from Leptodactylus fallax, assembly GCA_947044405.1. Taxonomy (NCBI): domain Eukaryota; kingdom Metazoa; phylum Chordata; class Amphibia; order Anura; family Leptodactylidae; genus Leptodactylus; species Leptodactylus fallax. The sequence goes on from CAMRHE010000088.1 coordinate 5,311,031, forward strand.
ATTAGAAAGATCTTTGTGCTGTCCCTTCATGTATTTATACATTGTTATTAGATCTCCCCAAAGACGTCTTTTCTCTAAACTGAATAACCCCAAGTTTGTTACTCTATCGTTGTACTCCAAACCACCCATTCCCCTAATAATTTTGGTTGTCCTTCTCTGCACTCTTTTTTAGTTCGAGTATGTCTTTCTTGTATACTGGGTCCCAGAATTGGGCACAATAGTCTAAGTGATTTGTATAGAGGCATAACTATTGTGGGGGGAATAAGCTCAGTGGTACCCGCTGCGGACCCAGACAGTCAGAGACAAACACAAAAGTTCAAGTCCAACAGGTATTACCCTGTTCGTTTATTTTTCTCAGAAAACAGCAAAACAAAATAGCCTTAACTTTCAGGCAAAAAAATAACAGAAATCCTACTCGTCTGAGCAACTAACTAAACAGAAAACTGTCCTATCTGTACGTGTGGCTTACTTCAGTCACACGGTCAATAAACAGCGTAAAGCAATGGCAGGAGTTCACTCCAGAGTCTCACCAGCCTTTACAATGTGAGGACAGAACCGGCTCTTCCTTTCTCTCCCAGGAAATGCTCAGTAGTGAGAACTAGCCAACCTTTTATAGGCCTTTAATGAGGCCCAACTTCCACCTGTGGTTGAAGGCTCCTCCCTAGTAGGAGAGGAAGAGGTTTACGAAAGACAGCCCTCTCAGGTTTTTACCTGATCTACCACACATAATTAAGGAATCTGGGAGAGATATAGCGACTTTCCAGAATCTTACCAGTCACCTTCTCACATACCCTCCCCCTTTGTTCGAACCTATAGGGGCGAACATTTTTCGCCATTATACAGTGTGCCCTGGACAGAGCATCCGCATTTCCTTGTAACCTACCGAATCGGTGCTCTACCTTAAATTTGAAATTTTGCAGGGTGAGGAACCATCTAGTGACTTGGGCATTTTTCTCTTTGGCCTGAGACATCCATGTGAGAGGGGAGTGGTCAGTAACCAACCTAAAATGTCGGCCCAGCAAGTAATACCGTAGAGATTCCAGTGCTCATTTGATGGCCAAACACTCCCTTTCCACAATACTGTAATTCCTTTCTGCAGGAGTAAGTTTTCTACTTAAGTATGTGACTGGATGTTCCTCACCTTTAATTTCTTGTGAAAGCACTGCGCCTAACCCTACATCAGAGGCGTCAGTCTGTACCACAAATTCTTTGGCATAGTCGAGAGTAATCAAAACTGGCTGCTTACAGAGGACTGATTTTATCTCCCGGAATGCCTCCTCAGCCTCTTCACTCCACTTGATGAGACTAGATTTACCTCCCTTGGTAAGGTCATTCAAGGGAGCTGCAATAGAGGCAAAATTGGGTATAAACCTGCGATAATACCCCATAATTCCCAGGAAAGCCCTCACTTCTTATTCAAGGGACAGGGCCGATTCTGGATAGCCTCTTCTTTATTAACCTGGGGTTTTATTATCCCCCTTCCTATTGTGTACCCCAAATACCGGGCTTCTTCAAGGCCCAAGGCACAGTTCTTGGGGTTAGCAGTTAGCCCGGCTGCCCGAAGGGAATCTAGTACAGCTTGGATTTTCAGCAAGTGACTTTCCCAATCAGGACTGAAGATGACAGTATCATCAAGATAGGCTGAAGCGTACCTGCGATGTGGCTTAAGGATTTTGTCCATCAGTCGCTGGAAGGTTACAGGAGCACCATGTAACCCAAAAGGCTTAATCACGTACTGAAACAGACCATCTGGGGTGACAAACACTGTTTTTTCTTTAGCGCTCTCTGTGAGAGGTATCTGCCAGTATCCTTTTGTTAAGTCAAGAGTAGAGAAATACCTGGCAGATCCCAGCCTTTCGATCAGTTCATCTACTCTTGGCATTGGGTAGGCATCAAACTTGGAATTTTCATTTAATTTACGAAAATCATTACAAAACCTGATTGTACCGTCAGGTTTGGGAATCAGAACAATTGGGTTTGACCATGCACTCTTAGACTCTTCAATCACACCAAGGGCTAACATATCGTTTACCTCCTTGGATATGGCCTGTCTATGAGCTTCAGGTATTCAGTACGGCTTTAGATTGACTCGTACCTGCGGCTCGGTGACAATGTCTTGCTCTATCAGATCAGTACACCCAGATAAGTCAGAAAATACATCATTATTTCTTTGTACAAATTCTTTTGCCTCTTGTACCTGTACCCTGGATAGAGTCTCAGCTATTTGTACCTCAGGAAAATCCTTACCCTGTGCACCCCCTGTTTTAGCAGTAACCTCTCTAGGGGTACTTATGGCAGACAAGGCTTCTCTATCTTTCCAGGGTTTTAACAAATTCACATGGTATATCTGTTCAGGTTTTCTCCTGCCTGGCTGAAAAACCTTGTAGTTTACATCACCCACTTTTTCAATTATTTCATAAGGGCCTTGCCACTTGGCTAGAAATTTACTTTCTACTGTGGGTACAAGCACTAACACTCGATCACCGGGGTTGAAGGTTCGGAGTTTAGCCTTCCTGTTATAAACACGGCCCTGAGCTAACTGAGCTTGCTCCATGTGCTCTTTTACAATGGGCATGACTGCCAAAATTCGGTCTTGCATCTGGGAAATATGTTCAATGACACTCCGGTAAGGAGTTTGTTCTGTTTCCAGGTTTCCTTAGCAATATCAAGGATTCCCCATGGGTATCTACCATACACTAATTCAAACGGAGAGAAAACTGTGGAGGACTGGGGTACCTCTCGGATTGCAAACATGAGATATGGCAGCAAACAATCCCAATCCTTGCCATCTTTGCTTACCACCCTTTTTAACATTCCTTTAAGGGTTTTATTAAATCGCTCAACCAAGCCGTCTGTCTGTCGTTTAATACTCAGGAGCTTACACATCTCTTTCATTACTTTGGACATAAAGTGGGTCCCTTGATCGGTCAGGATCTCTTTAGGTATACCTGTCCGAGAAAACATAAAGAAAAGCTCCTTTGCAATTAACTTTGCTGAAGTATGTCTGAGGGGCACAGCTTCAGGGTACCGGGTAGCATCGTCTAAAACCACTAATATATACTGATGTCCCCAGGCGGACTTAACAAGAGGACCCACCAAATCCATGGCTATACGTTCAAATGGGACCTCTATGATGGGCAGGGGTACTAAAGGACTCCTGAAGTGTGACAGTGGAGCTGTTAATTGGCACACCGGGCACGAGCTACAATAATCTCGCACATGTCTGTCCACCCCCAGCCAATATAAACGCTGTAATATGCGCTCTTTGGTTTTCTCACACCCCAAATGTCCTCCCAGCACATGCTTATGGGCTAATTCTAGAACCACTTTTTGAAAGGGCTGGGGTACCACCAATTGCTCAATAACGTCACCTCTTATCTGGTTTACCCTATATAACAGGTCTTGGTTCATGGCAAAATAAGGAAATTCTTGGTCAGCCCCTGGATACTGGGACTTACCATTTATGACCTTAACATTTTCTCTGGCATGAGACAAGTTTGAATCCCTGAGTTGAGCTGTACCAAAATTGTCATGGGACACCTCAAGTTCCGGCATTTCCGGCACTTCTCTCTGGCCTTCAGTGTCGTCAGCTAGCACAGTCAGAGGAAAACTATTTTCTTCTGGGACTACTGCTATCGCTGGAACTCCACTGTCCGGATCAAAAGGCTCAGGGTCCACTTTAGGCAACCTTTCACAGACAGCATCATTAGTGTGGGGAACCTTCTGGCTTTTCCACAGGTTCCAAAACATAGGAAAATCTCTTCCAATAATCACATTGTGGAATAAAGACTTGACCACGCCAACCTGGCGGCAGGCTGTACCACAGGTAGTGTCTATAGTGACCTCTGCAATGGGGTATTCTCTGATTTCCCCATGGATGCACAAAACACCAACAGTACATCCATTGTATAATGCAGGGTCTATCAGAGTGGCACGCACCAGGGTCACCACAATTCCAGAGTCCAAGAGAGCGGAAACAGGGTGCCCCCCACGGTTACCACACACATTTGGGGATGACAGTCTGTTGCAAGTGGTGTTAGACAGGCAGGGTGAGCAAAAAGCGAGCCCATGGGCTCCATTGTTAGGGGGCAGTAGGCAGCTATATGACTTAACTCATGGCACCGCCAACATCGGGTACGGGATTGGTCCCCACTTTGAGTTTTGGGGTTATAGGTCACAGTTCCAGCTGCATGTTCCCCTTGTGAACGTCCTTCCATCCCAACCTACCTCACACCCCAATGGTTGGTTCAGTCTTACCAGTTCTTGGGGTGGCTGGTCTGGAGGGTGTCTGCAGGAGCTCCTCTGTGGCTCGATACCTTTCCACCAGGCAAACTAGCTGTTCCGCCGTCGTAGGTCCTGCTTGGCCAACCCAGCATTGGATTTTAGGTGGGAGCGACCGGGTTGTACTTATCCAAGACCACCCTTTCCACCATCTGTGCAGGAGTGGTCTCTTCAGGCTGTAGCCACTTTTTTACCAGGTACATGAGGTCATGCATTTGAGACCTGGGTGGGAGATTTTCGGAAAAAGTTCAATGATGTACCCTTCTGGCTCGCACATGCATATTGACTCCAAGATGGGCCAGGATCTCACTCCTCAACGTGGGATAATCTCTGGCAGCTGTCTCACACAGGTCGTAATATGCCTTCTGGGGTTCCCCGGTTAAGAAAGGTGCCACAACATCGGCCTACTGTTCCTTTGACAGCTTTTCACGTTCAGCAACCCGCTCAAAAACATGAAGATACGCCTCTAAGTCGTCATTGGACGTCATCTTCTGTAGTGAAGTTTGCACAGCTGCTCAAGCAGTGGGTCTCACCAACTGGGTCTCAGCAGAAGTTTCTGGGCAACCAAGGTCTCAGTCAATACAGTCAGCTGTTTCATGAACAACATACTCATTTCTCGCTGTCATTTTTTGGACGCCTCTATGGCACGCTGTTGACGCCTTTCAGCGTCCAGCTGGGCCTGTCCAAACAGCTTAACCAAGTCCTCCATGGCGGCAGCGTCCTTTTTTGGCTCTCCTACTGCCTTCACCCAGGACATAAGGTGGAGAGAAAAAAAAAAGTATCTGTCTCTTTAAGACTTGTTTTAAACTGGGTCTGCCCGCATCCTCCACCAAATGTGGGGGGAATAAGCTCAGTGGTAGCTGCAGCAGACTCAGACAGTCAGAGACAGACACAAAAGTTCAAGTCCAACAGGTATTACCCTGTGCGTTTATTTTTCTCAGAAAACAGCAAAACAAAATAGCCTTAACTTTCAGGCAAAAAAATAACAGAAATCCTACTCGTCTGAGCAACTAGCTAAACAGAAAACTGTCCTAGCTGTACGTGTGGCTTACTTCAGTCACACGGTCAATAAACAGCGTAAAGCAATGGCAGGAGTTCACTCCAGAGTCTCACCAGCCTTTACAATGTGAGGACAGAACCGGCTCCTCCTTTCTCCCCCAGGAACTGCTCAGTAGTGAGAACTAGCCAACCTTTTATAGGCCTTTAATGAGGCCCAACTTCCACCTGTGGTTGAAGGCTCCTCCCTAGTAGGAGAGTAAGAGGTTAACGAAAGACAGCCCTCTCAGGTTTTTACCTGATCTACCACACATAATTAAGGAATCTGGGAGAGATATAGCGACCTTCCAGAATCTTACCAGTCACCTTCTCACACTCTTTTAATGCTTCCCATAATCTTATTTGCCTTGGCAGCAGCTGCCTGGCACTGGTCACTAGAGGTAAGCTTACTGTCCACCACAATTCCCATTTGTTGCATACACATTACAAAACCCTCCAGGGATAGTGAAGTTCTACACTATCTACACTAATACTAGTACAGTTGTTGCTCCTCTACCTAATTTATGTTTTTTTCTGACTAAAACTTGTTCATTTGTTCATTCAGTAAAATTTAGCCAGTTTTTTCATTGATACACATTAGTTACACACAAGTTATGAAACCTCCCAGAGATAATGAAGTTATATATTAGCTACATTAACACTAGTGTTGGTTAGTATTCTTCTGTCTTTTGAGTTTTTGCTGCATCATAAGCGCATTAAAAAATAATTTTATAAAACATAAAAAATCCAACAGTGTACTATGTTTTTAAACATTGTTTCTATAAGGAAGTGCATATCTATGTATCACTGGCTGTATGGTACTCTCGTCCAAACATGACCAATGATGGAAGGGCTAAAGATAGTGTTCAGACAATACAAGAAAAACCCAAAAGAAAGAATCACGGCCGAACCCGCCTCCTGAGCTGCAGCATGCGGCCAGATGGCACAAAAGTTCGAACTGGTGCGGACCTAACAAGAGTGGACTGTAGAGACTGTAATGTGCAGTAAGACTAAATCGTGTAATATAGTAAAATTCTTTTAAACCATCTTTAATGGTAAAAAATGGGTGCTTAATTTTTAAATATTTTTGAAAACTAGAATATCATACTTGTAGGGGCATATACAGTGCCTTGCGAAAGTATTCGGCCCCCTTGAACTTTTCAACCTTTTGCCACATTTCAGGCTTCAAACATAAAGATATAAAATTTTAATTTTTTGGTGAAGAATCAACAACAAGTGGGACACAATTGTGAAGTGGAACGAAATTTATTGGTTATTTTAAACTTTTGTAAAAAATAAAAAACTGAAAAGTGGGGTGTGCAATATTATTCGGCCCCTTTACTTTCAGTGCAGCAAATTCACTCCAGAAGTTCAGTGAGGATCTCTGAATGATCCAATGTTGTCCTAAATGACTGATGTTGATAAATATAATCCACCTGTGTGTAATCCAGTCTCCGTATAAATGCACCTGCTCTGTGATAGTCTCAGGGTTCTGTTTAAAGCGCAGAGAGCATCATGAAGATCAAGGAACACACCAGGCAGGTCCGTGATACTGTTGAGGAGAAGTTTAAAGCTGGATTTGGATACAAAAAGATTTCCCAAACTTTAAACATCCCAAGGAGCACTGTGCAAGCGATCATATTGAAATGGAAGTAGTATCAGACCACTGCAAATCTACCTAGACCCGGCCGTCCCTCTAAACTTTCATCTCAAACAAGGAGAAGACTGATCTGAGATGCAGCCAAGAGGCCCATGATCACTCTGAATGAACTGCAGAGATCTACGGCTGAGGTGGGAGAGTCTGTCCATAGGAAAACAATCAGTAGTACACTGCACAAATCTGGCCTTTATGAAAGAGTGGCAAGAAGAAAGCCATTTCTCAAAGATATCCATAAAAAGTCTCGTTTAAAGTTTGCCACAAGCCACCTGGGAGACACACCAAACATGTGGAAGAAGGTGCTCTGGTCAGATGAAACCAAAAACCAACTTTTTGGCCACAATGCAAAATGATATGTTTGGCGTAAAAGCAACACAGCTCATCACCCTGAACACACCATCCCCTCTGTCACACATGGTGGTGGCAGCATCATGGTTTGGGCCTGCTTTTCTTCAGCAGGGACAGGGAAGATGGTTAAAATTGATGGAAAGATGGATGGAGCCAAATACAGGACCATTCTGGAAGAAAACTTGTTGGAGACTGCAAAAGACCTGAGACTGGGACGGAGATTTATCTTCCAACAAGACAATGATCCCAAACATAAAGCAAAATCTACAATGGAATGATTCACAAATAAACGTATCCAGGTGTTAGAATGGCCAAGTCAAAGTCCAGACCTGAATCCAATCGAGAATCCGTGGAAAGAGCTGAAAACTGCTGTTCACAAACGCTCTCCATCCAACCTCACTGAGCTCAAGCTGTTTTCCAAGGAAGAATGGGCAAGAATTTTAGTCTCTCCATGTGCAAAACTGATAGAGACATACCCCAAGCGACTTGCAGCTGTAATCGCAGCAAAAGGTGGCGCTACAAAGTATTAACTTAAGGGGGCCGAATAATTTGGCACGCCACACTTTTCAGTTTTTTAATTTTTACAAAAGTTTAACATATCCGATAAATTTCGTTCCACTTCACGATTGTGTCCCACTTGTTGTTGATTCTTCACCAAAAAATTAAAATTTTATATCTTTATGTTTGAAGCCTGAAATGTGGCAAAAGGTTGAAAAGTTCAAGGGGGCCGAATACTTTCGCAAGGCACTGTAAATAACTTCTATATAGATGGACTAAAATGCAAGTTAAAGGGGTTCTCTCATTTTGGACCTCCATTAATATGAAAGAGCAGAATAGCTGAACAGAACATATCTCTCTGGAGGCCTTGGCATCCAAGTATTAAACAGCTCCATGATTTTAATGGACACAATGTAAGGCTGGGTTCACATCTGCGTTGGAGACTCATTGCAGAGACCACCTAGAAATCAGTGAATTTCAGTTTTGAAACAGTCTCCATGTGTAATCGCTGTTGTAGCGGTCTAGCATTCTGTCGTTCACGTATCCCAGATGGACCCGATCGATGGTGAGCTCAGCGCTACTGTGAACCTAGTGTAAGAGTTCAGTCCTCATGTGGTGGTGCTATTAAAAGGTCTCTCTGAAGAATACAGCTGAATGCTGTCTATCATCCTTAGTTGTAAAAAGCTGCATTTACATGAACGATCCGTTTTGAGGGCAATAAAAAAAATGGACAATGTGCATTTCCGTCTTTGATCCAATTAGTGTGACATTTAATTGCGTTTGTTTTGTGTTTGCGTCCACAAAAAAAGGATGCTGTCTTCTTTATTTTTCAGCTTTGTCTAGCGGTGAATCTGTGAAAAATGGATGAAACACGGCCAGCACATGGATGATGTCTGTGTGCTGTCCATTTTTCTCTCTTAGTGCAAGTCCATGGGTATATGGGGAAAAAAATGGACGCTATTCATGTTTCATCCATTTTTCACAAATCCATTGCTAGGTGATCGCTGAAAAATAAACAAGACAGCATCTGTTTGTTTTTATTTACGGATGAATGACATGTGGGTTGTACACAAATGGCACATGTATCAAACACAGAAATACAGTACAATGAACTTTTTTATACCCTGCAAAATGGATTGTTTGTGGGAAAGTATCCTTAAACTATATTCACACCACAGGGATTAAGTGGAGTCTATCACTGCCCCCAGCTACTTTAAACCGCTCCCATAGTGCTGTAGATGCTGTTAGCAGAATAAAAAACCATACCTTTCTTAAGTTTCAGAGCCCCAGGGATGCGGAGAAAAAGCACCTTTATTTTTTTTATTCAAATGAGGATCTTGGAGCACAGGGGGAGTTTTCTTCAGGCACTGAGCACTGCTACATCATCACTATACATACCCATCTTGCATTCAGCTCATCCCCCTGGGCAGAGTGAGGATCAAATCACACTGGATCAAAACACACTGCCCAGGGGGATGAGCTGAATGCAGGATGGGTGTGTTTAGAGATGATGCAGAAGTGCTCAGTAACAGAAGAAAACTCCCCCTGTGCTCCAAGGTCCTTATTTGAACAAAGAACAAAATAGCTTTTTCTACGCATCCCTGGGGCTCTGAAACATAAGAAATGTATGGTTTTTATTCTGCTAACAGCATCTACAGCACTATGGGAGTGGTTTAAAGAAGCTGGGGGGCAGTGATAGACTCTCTTTAATAGCCGTGTGATGCTCTTTTAACGGTCATCACAAGGCAGCATTAAATTCAATGTCAGTGAATTGGGGCTATTTACATGACCGTCAAAATATAGATCATGACCTATTCTTGTCCGTTTTCACAGATCCCTCCATACACCCCTATAAAGAGGATTTGTGTATTCGGGTGCCCCTCATGTGTAAGACCATTTTTCACAAATGGACGTGTGAATGGCTCCATTCACTATAATGAGTCAGTGTGCCTGTGTGCTGTCAATTTTTTTCACAGACAGCATTTGGACAGAAAAAATCATTCATGTGAAATCACCTTTAGCGCTTGTTTTTTTTGCAGGGCGAGGAGTAATTTTAATAGCCTAATTGTAATAATTAGAAACACATCTTACCTTACAAACAAAGGCCTTATATAGTTATGTGTACATAAATAAATATTTATAACTCTTGTAATTTGAAGTATGACAATGACCAATGACAAAAAAAGCCACAAAATATGTTGTGTCATTGAGGGGTTAAAATTTTTAGTTCTAAATCAAAACACAAGATGAACCAAACTGAGTCACAAGATTTCAATTTACTACCCGGCCACCAATATTCTTTTATATCTTTCTACAAAGGCTGGGAGTCATATGGTGATACTGGCATCAAAGACAATAAGATTTCTGAATATTTGATTCTTATTGAAACATCAATAGTTCATTATTAGCAGTTTAAGACCAAGTAAACAGGAACCCAAGGGATTACCCTGGCTGGACCAATTTACTGTAAGACGGCTTATCATGGGAGAACAATTTATCTGCAAAGTATTCTTATTCTTATTATTATTGTTCTAGCAGGAGGGAAATGTTATTATACTATTTCTGGTAATTAAATGAAAGTCCATGTAGAAGAGATAACTCCCAGTAGGCAATGTAACTTACCATTCACATACTGAATGTGGACAGCAATATATATGAACAATAAAGATTTTATAGGTTACTTCTATTATCGTATACCTATGTGTATCTATGTGCATGTATGTCTGCTATGACTCATGTACATGACTGTGTATGTCTATATATGTAAATTTATTTATGCTCATATTTCTGTATGTAGACATTATTATGTGCATAAATGTATATGTTCACAAAGAATTCTATGCATGTACAAAAATACAGAAAAACCTAAATATTAGTCAACTATAGTAGCTAACTAAAGGAAAATTCCAAAAAGCAATTAGAATAGGGCAAAAGGATTATTAGAATACACCCTGCTCCACCACAACCTGGCTGTTGTCTCAGCGTCTTCCTCCCCTGTCATGGCTGGCCATTGCTCCAGATATGCGAGAGCTAGGCTACCTGCAGAACCTGCAATGCTTACTACCAGGAAGCTCCATCTTGGATCACCTCCACATCAGCATTGGGTTGCCAAGACATCCTCTACCCAGAAATGACCTCTTTGTTGGCCTATTTAAATCCAGCATAAGGTGGCAAGTCACTGTTTAGATAAGTACCCTGCTGCAAGGATAGACCACAGAAGAAGGCCTTCTCATCATTTATTTATACATTTATACATCTTGTGGGATTATATAATTTTCCTATATCCTTATATGTTAAGAAATGTCAGGACAATTTCGTCTCTACCCTCTGAACATGTCTGTGCTTGTTTTCCTTGGAGAGCAATCATTCCTGTCCTCTCCACAAATATGTTATTAAAGCACCGTGTCCGGGGAATCAGGCGACTTCTCTGTGGATTGCTGACACTGTTGATGCACAGACAGTTCTGATGGTATTTGCACACACATAAATCATACTACACTACCGTGGTGACATGGGTAGCTAACTAAATGGTTATAGATGCCATAGTCATGGATTTCTCTGCAACTTTAAAGTTATAGTAAAATGGCACTGTCTCATTTTACCCATAGAGCTGCATATGCATCATTTATATTAACCCCATAAAGGCATGGACTTCTTCTAAAGGGAACCTGAGAGGGTGATTTGGGACACTAAACCACCCACAGGTCCTAATGAATGGAGGGTTTAGTGTTCCAAACAGCCCTCTTTTAATGCCATCTGTGCCTGTAATATAAAAATAAATAAATAAATAAATAAATAAATAAATAAAAGAGAGAAACATTTATACGTACCTGGGTCCTGTACTCCGGCACAGTTTTTCGGTGAAGCTAGAGGAGTACACCTTGTCTTCAGTGCATATGTGCCAACCTCGGGTGCATGTGCAGTTAAATCCCCAGCTTTACTGAAGAACTGCGCAGGCACCATGCATGAGTCTGATGTGACTCATGTCTAGGTAAGTATAGAGGTTTTTTTTTTTTTGCGTTTCTTTTTTTAATGCTGGCATGGATGGTGCTTCTACAGGTCTATATGGGACACTAAACCACCATTCCATAAGGAGTATTTTTAACCACTGAGTGTTGCATTAATTTACTTTCAAGAAATGAATGTGCAGCTGAAAAGTAAAAATGTTTTAAAGATACATTTTTTTTTCAAAGATACATACTTTTAGCTTGTGTTATCCCGGGTATAACAGCTTTTGGTGTATTCATCTCTGACACAAGCTGGGCACAGCATATTGCACTCTGAAATGATGTACTGTATTTCTGGAAAAATTTTAATTTTCACTTTTTACCATCAACTTTGCATTCCTTTCTGGAAAATTAATTAATCCAAGACTTGAGGGGTAAAAGTCTCACTGCACCCTGGGATAAATTCCTTGAGGTGTACCGTTTTTAAAATGGGTCACGTGTCAGGGAATTCCACTTTACTGGCATTTCAGAGGCTCTCCAAAAGTAGCATTGTGTTAAAAAACTAAACCATCTAAATCTCTGTTTCAAAAATCAGATAGTGCCCCTTCTCTTTTCTGCCCTGCTGTGTTCCCAACACTAGTTTATAACCACATAGGACAGTGGGGTATCCAGGGTACAACAATGTCATAAATGTGGACTTAAAGTGCTGTCTGGGCATACAGCACGAAGCTGAAGTGAAGGAGATCTATTTGGCTTTAAGAGTTTAGATTTTTCATTTTTGGATGCCATGTCACATTTACAGAGCCCCTAAGGGCCAGTAGAATGTAATTCCCTGGAAAGTGACCCCATTTTGAAAACTGCACCCCTCAAAAAATTTATCAAGGGGCACAGTAATCATTAGTTTTACAAATGTGAATGCACAGCAGATGGTAAAAGGTCTAATATGTAAGTTGTGAGGCTTAAAAGGGGTTGTCCGGGCTAAAATTGAATTCCTACACTAATCTAAACACCTTCCCCCCGCCTACTTTCTAGATTACATAATTCAGCAAAAATGTATATTTACCCATATCCCATATGTCACATGACCGCCCCAGGGACATTTTCTAAATATCTGGTTACGATCCGTTTCCCCGTTTCTGGAAACAGAACGTCACTACTACTCCCCCCCCATCATACTTACCTATCTTCTTCCTGTCCAGATTTCCTTCTGTGGGGAACGGCTCCTCCTCCTTCTGTGATGTCTGCCCACGTGTGCACAAAAGAGCTGGAGTCCCGGCTTTGCGCTGAAACCAACACTCCATCTCTATTGCACAAGTGTGGAAGCCCGAAGCAGCCGCCCACACCTGCACAGTAAAGATGGAGTGAAGGCTACAGCACAGTGCCGGGACTGCTGCGCAGGCGCAGCAGAGTCACAAAGGAGGAGGAGCCGTTCCCCGCAGAAGGAAGTCTGGACAGGAAGCAGACCGGTACAGTGGGGAAAAAATTATTTAGTCAGCCACCAATTGTGCAAGTTCTCCCACTTAAAAAGATAAGAGAGGCCTGTAATTGTCATCATAGGTAGACCTCAAGTATGAGACACAAAATGAGAAAACCATATCTAGAAAATCACATTGTCTGATTTTTATTTGCAAATTTATTTGCAAATTATGGTGGAAAATAAGTATTTGATCACCTACAAACAAGCAAGATTTCTGGCTCTCACAGACCTGTAACTTCGTCTTTAAGAGGCTCCTCTGTCCTGCACTCATTACCTGTAGTAATGGCACCTGTTTGAAATTGTTATCAGTATAAGACACCTGTCCACAACCTGAAACAGTCACACTCCAAACTCCGCTATGGTGAAGACCAAAGAGCTGTGGAAGGACACCAGGAACAAAATTGTAGACCTGCACCAGGCTGGGAAGACACAACTTGTCGTGTTTGGAGGAGAGTGAATGCTGAGTTGCATCCAAAGAACACCATACCTACTGTGAAGCATGGGGGTGGCAACATCATGCTTTGGGGCTGTTTCTCTGCAAAGGGACCAGGACGACTGCTCCGTGTACATGAAAGAATGAATGGGGCCATGTATCGTGAGATTTTGAGTGCAAACCTCCTTCCATCAGCAAGGGCATTGAAGATGAAACGTGGCTGGGTCTTTCAGCATGACAATGATACCAAGCACACCGCCAGGGCAACGAAGGAGTGGCTTCGTAAGAAGCATTTCAAGGTCCTGGAGTGGCCTAGCCAGTCTCCAGATCTCAACCCCATAGAAAACCTTTGGAGGGAGTTGATAGTCCGTGTTGCCCAGCGACAGCCCCAAAACATCACTGCTGTAGAGGAGTTCTGCATGGAGGATTCGGCCAACATACCAGCAACAGTGTGTGCCAGCCTTGTGAAGACTTACAGAAAACGTTTGACCTCTGTCATTGCCAACAAAGGATATATAACAAAGTATTGAGATGATCTTTTGTTATTGACCAAATACTTATTTTCCACCATAATTTGCAAATAAATTCTTTTAAAATCAGACAATGTGATTTTCTGGATTTGTTTTCTCATTTTGTCTCTCATTTTGGTGGCTGGCTAAATACTTTTTTTTCCCCACTGTAAGTATTAAGGGGCAGGGGGTTGGACTGAGTTAGTTGGAAAGGGTTAGTAGTGAGCGGGATTGCTAGGGAGACAGGGAGGCGGTGTTAGAGAGGGAGGAGTGAGATAGTGTGAGAGCCTACAACTACCATAATGCATTGCATTATCTCAGGCAGCAGGAAGCTACACCATGTAAACAAATGCAGAAGATGCCAGGCGCTCCCAGAGAAACCCAGAAATCACTCAAAACACTGCTAAAGGTAATTGGGTGCACTTATTAACCCATTAATAGCACTAACAGACCTTTTTTTAAAAAATATTTTTTGCCCGGAAAACCTCTTTAAATTTTGTATGCCAAATTCCTCACTATATTCCCCCTAGCTACTAGGGTTGGGGGGCCTTCTGGGGGGGTCAGTTCTGGTGTCTTAATCCCTTAAAATCTAAGCCTGGGGCGTACCAGTTTTGCCATAAAGTTGTGGGGATTTTTTTTGCAGTTAAAAATAATAAAAAAAATGTTTTATATACAGTAGCTCCAACACATTCTGAAGAAGTTTACAAATCATAGTGTTCATGTACAGACACAATGAGACATTACAGTGTTATAAATCAATTCACAAATTCGCAGCTTACAATCCATGAGGTAGACGGGGTTGGCAGAAGAGGTGCTTATACAGTGGACCAGCCATTTTTTATGAAAAAGGTTACTATAATTATACAAATAAATAAAGCTGTGTGAGCCAGTCACCAGCCAATGTCCTTTTACAAACAGATCCAAACTGCCTGGGTATACAGCGTTTCACTCAGACAAAGACATCATGCATGTCCTGTAGGATAATGTGGGGCGAAAGGCATGAACAGATGGGGGTTAGTTTTAGGGAATGTAAGTGCAGAGGTATTTAGATTGGGAAATGTGATAGACCTGCTTGAAGAAAGGTGTCTTTAGGACACACTTGAAGGTGTAGAAGTTGTGATTTAATCTTAATGTCAGGGGTAGTGCACTCCAGAGAACTGGTGCAACTCAGGAGAAAGAAGTGGGATGTTCTGATAATAGATGATGATAGTCTTAGGTAATTGGCTGAATGGAGAGCACAGGATAAGTGGTAGACAGAGATGTAGGGTGGTGCAGTACCATGGAGAGCTTTGTGTATGAGGGTGATAAGCTTATATTGTATTCTATAGCGAATAGGTAGCCAGTGCAGTGACTGGCACAGACCTGAGACATCGTTGTAGCGTTTAGACTCACAGCTGAGCCTGAGTGCTGCATTCAGAATAGATTGTAGAGGGGAGAGTATAGTGAAGGGAAAAATGATTAGTAGGGAGTTACAGTAGTCAAGTCGAGAGTGAATAGGGCGACAATAAGGGTTTTTGATGATTCCATTGTAAGGTAAGGGCGGATTTTGGAGAGGTTTTTGAGGTGCAGGTGACACGAGCGTGCAAGTGAATGGTTATGGGGTATGAAGGAAAGGTCTGAGTTAAACATAACCCCAAGCCAAATCTGCTGATGGTTTGTCCAATAGGCACTGTGTAGAGTGAGATTAGAAGGGGACCTAGGACTAAGCCCTGGGGAACCCCAACCGCAAGGGGAAGAAGGCAAGTGACAGAGGCCTCAAATGATACACTGAAAGTGAGGTCTTAGAGATAGGAGGAAAACCAAGAGAGAGGAGTGTTCATGAGGCCAACAGAATAGAGCATAGTGAGTTGGTGGTCTACAGTGTCAAATGCTGCTGAAAGGTCCCAAAAGATGAGAACAGAATAGTCACCATAAGATTTAGCTGTCAGGAGATCATTGGAGACTTTTGTTAGGGTCGTTTCAGTAGATTGCAGAGTGCAAAAGCCAGATTGTGAAGGGTTGGGAAGAAAATTATTGGAAAGACAAAGGATCAGGCGAGAATAGCATTCCAAGATTTTTAAGATGAAGGGGGAATTGGAGCCGGGTCAGTAGTTAACTGCACAGGACGAATCAAGGCATGGAGGGAAAGACTCAAGAAGAAATCGAGAGGTTAAATATTTTAGTAAGGTAAGTAGTGAAAGCCAAGGACAGAGACTGGAGAAGGTGTGAGAGGAAAGGGTCACTATTGCAAGCGGTAGTGCGAGAAGAAAGTTTTTGGGAGACAACTTCTACTGTAAATGGATCAAAAGATGGGAATGAAAAGGAAGAAGTGTGGTAGGTGAGAGCAAAGGGAATCTAATGGTTATGAATTTTATTTTTTCCATTTTTGAGTCCCACCAGGGGACTTGAACCAGTATTCTTCTGAATGGTTCAGTATTATACACTGTACACAGTAGTATTGGAGTGTATAATGGTTGTCAGCCTCTGCATAGGCTGACAGCTATAAATAATCGTTCCTGCTAGGATGGAAGACCCAGAGACACAGAAGAGACCCCTGCCTTTCCCCTAAGGTAGCATTTTAAAGAATTTTTGATGATTTTAATTTTACATGTCACTATATATAATTTTATTTTTTTTTTTAAATATAAAGTACATTATCCTACAACTTTCACTTTATTCACTAAGTCTACACTGTGTGCCGAATTATTAGGCAAGTTGTATTTGAGATGATTATTTTTATTACTGAACAACAACTATGTTCTCAATCAACCCAAAAGACTCATAAATATCAAAGCTTAATATTTTTGGAAGTTGGAGTGGGTTTTTTTTAGATTTGGCTATCTTAGGAGGATATCTGTTTGTGCAGGTAACTTACTGTGCCGAATTATTAGGCAACTTAATAAAAACCAAATATATACCCATCTCACTTGTTTATTTTCACCAGGTAAACCAATATAACAACAGAAAATTTAGAAATAAACATTTCTGACATTCAAAAACAAAAACAAATCAGTGACCAATATAGCCACCTTTCTTTACGATGACACTCAAAAGCCTTCCATCCATAGATTCTGTCAGTTGCTTGATCTGTTTACGATCAACATTGCGTGCAGCAGCCACCACAGCCTCCCAGACACTGTTCAGAGAGGTGTACTGTTTTCCCTCCCTGTAGATCTCACATTTTATGAGGGACCACAGGTTCTCTATGGGGTTCAGATCAGGTGAACAAGGGGGCCATGTCATTATTTTTTTCTTCTTTTAGACCTTTACTGGCCAGCCACACTGTGGAGTATTTGGATGCATGTGATGGAGTATTGTCCTGCATGAAAATCATGTTTTTCTTGAACGATACCGACTTCTTCCTGTACCACTGCTTGAAGAAGGTGTCTTCCAGAAACTGGCAGTAGGTCTGGGAGTTTAGCTTCACTCCATCCTCCACCCGAAAAGGTTCCACAAGTTCATCTTTGATGATACCAGCCCATACCAGTATCCCACCTCCACCTTGTGGCGTCTGAGTCGGAGTGGAGCTCTCTGCCCTTTACTGATCCAGCCTCGGGCCCATCCATCTGGCCCATCAAGAGTCACTCTCATTTCATCAGTCCATAAAACCTTTGAAAAATCAGTCTTAAGATATTTCTTGCCCTAGTCTTGACGTTTTATCTTATGTTTCTTGTTCAAAGGTGGTCGTTTTTCAGCCTTCCCTACCTTGGCCATGTCCCTGAGTATCGCACACCTTGTGCTTTTTGATACTCCAGTAACGTTGCAGCTCTAAAATATGGCTAAACTGGTGACTAATGGCATCTTGGCAGCTTCACGCTTGATTTTCCTCAATTCATTAGCAGTTATTTTGCACCTTTTTTTTTCAGCACGCTTCTTGCGACCCTGTTGGCTATTTGCCATGAAACGCTTGATTGTTCGGTGATCACACTTCAAAAGTTTGGCAATTTCAAGACTGCTGCAACCCTCTGCAAGACATCTCACGATTTTTGACTTTTCAGAGTCCGTCAAATCTCTCTTCTGACCCATTTTGCCAAAGAAAAGGAAGTTGCCTAATAATTAAGCACACCTTATATAGGGTGTTAATGTCATTAGACCACACCCCTCCTCATTACAGAGATGCACATCACCAGATTTACTTAATTGGTAGTTGGCTTTCAAGCCTATACAGCTTGGAGTAGGACAACATGTATAAAAAAGATGATGTGATCAAAATACTCATTTGCCTAATAATTCTGCACACAGTGTAATAGCAGCCTAAGGGTGGGTTCACACTTGCACCAGCACTCCGTCCGCCATGAATCCGACCCAAATGTAGGAAAACAGGATAGGGAAAGGTTTGCAATGCTTTGCTTAAAAACCCATTACTTGAATGGGTTTTTAAATCAATGCGCGGGTGTGTGCTTACACCCTCCGCACCGCAAAGCCGTTTTTTTCATCGGACAGAAAGTCCTGCATGTCCGAAAAAAAAACGGCTTCGCGGCGCAGAGGGTGTAAGCGCACACCCGCGCTTTGCTTTAAAAACCCATAGAAGTGAATGGGTTTTTAAGCAAAGCGTTGCATACCTTTCCCTATCCAGTCCCTATCCTGTTTTCCAACATTTAGATCGGGTACGTGGCGGACGGAGTGCAAGTGTGAACCCATCCTTACATTTCCTAATTTTGTAGGGGTTTTCATTGCATCAGTGACCTAATTTATATTACAAACAAGGCAGACAGGATCACAATAAAAGTTCACACCTTTACAGATAACACCCATAGCAACTCATCATTATATTCACTATTGACAATAGATGATGTCTCAGCTTATCTACTCTCCTCCCTGCACAGAGCATGTCTAGAAAACTATTATGACTATATTGCAAAGCATATCACTATATGCTGTTAACACTGCAGAGAAGCTCAGGCAAGATGGCCACCCCCATAATCATATACAGAAAATAGAATTAAAAAAATGTACAATAAGAAAATAAAAACAGATGAGAAAAAACAGTGATACATTTAAAGACCCTGAGGGGCGATACCCATTTGTCATTTGACTTTGACCGATTAAAAACAATTCTGGGTCTCTACTTACCCCAGGAATCAGACTTATCTGTACTCCATACCGCTGCATAGTTTGCAGCAAGATTTCCCAATGCAGACCTGCTTTGCGTGGAAGATTTTAATAACAGCTCCTTGGATAAGTTTTCTGAAGAGCCGGCCGCTCAACCCTCCACTCACCCTACTGCTCTGAGCTAGATTCTGCAGGAGCTAGGTTGGCAAGACATTGTGGCGACTTAAATTCCCTACTGTGACCCTGTACATCGCTGCATCTCATAGATCAGCTCTAAACTCTTTGGTTGTTTAAAGGAGTGGAGAAGACAAGAGTATCCATGACCTTGAACTTGGATTTTGTTACTGTACATTCTTGCAATTATATGTGGATATTTTCTATGTTCTAGCATATTGTCACTAAACTACAATATTCCTATACTTTCACTATATACTTCCTCTCTTACTGATGTCAGTTTGGGGCCTTGCCTTACAGCCGTTGTATTGTTACCTAGATACGGACTTGCAGGATGTGGTGGAAATGCAGCATTGTGTTTTATTGTTTGATTTCTGTCTGTTTTACTCATTTACCTTTTTATTTAATGCTCTGTGTCCTCTATTATTTTTGTTGCATACTCTTTAATAAAACAAGTTAAAAAAAAAAAAAAAAATACACCACAACACCTGACATTACCTTTGAGCAGGACAGCTGCAGCAGAAGAAGGTGACCAGTTTCTAGGAGATACTGGCTCTTGCTGGGATGCGCCACTGAAACTGGGTGAGGTAAGTAACAAATGCAGAGCGTATTTGTTACAATTACTTGGGCAGAAATGTCAGTGTACAGATTTTGATTGCAAATAATACTTTATTGTAAGTGCAACAGATGCATTAGTCTTTTTGGAAGGTCAAGTGGTCACCTATGAAATAGCAGAACTGCAGAACAGTGCTTACCAGTAAAAATGCAGGATAATAATTTTTGACCTTCACCTTGTCCAGTGGAATTAATATACTAAAATATTGTGAAAGCAGGATGATAATTATTAAAAGGGCCAATATCTTTATTAAAAAAAAAAAGTTCCAACACAGAAAACAATGGGGATAAGTTGAAACTTCCTAACATATACTTCGTCCTCTAAGCACAATGATTGTGAGGTTTGAAGTATTCAAGTACAGATACTGTATTTGGTAGTATTATTTAGGAAGTACACCCCTATATTGCCAAGGTACTTCAGTACAAAGGAAGACTCTTCTAGTATGATATAGCCATGCCTTCATATACCTACTCCACTGCCCCCGTAAGCCCAAGTGCATGGAGACAAAATTACATCTGGTTATGTTAGAAAATTGCATTTACCCTCTTAACTGCACATGGGAGTACAGCCTCTTGAAACAGTTACATAAAAAGGAGTACAATCTGCAGCAGCATATTAAACCAATATTTCCACTGCATACTACCAGATTAACTCGATTCAACATAACTTGATACCCAGATTAGATACTTTGTGGTACTTTTTGCAGGGGAAAAACAACAAAAGCGTTCAAGAGGAAATTGAGGTTGACACTACCTGTTCTGTAGAGACCCCTTTTCAGTCATCCTTTCATCATCGCAGGCAAGATTACTATACAGTTAGGAAAAAAAGTATTTAGTCAGCCACCAATTGTGCAAGTTCTCCCACTTAAAAAGATGAGGCCGGCCTGTAAATGATATCATAGGTAGACCTCAACTATGAGAGACAAAATGAGAAAACAAATCCAGAAAATCACATTGTCTGATTTTTAAAGAAATTATTTGCAAATTATGGTGGAAAATAAGTATTTGGTCAATAACAAAAGTTCATCTCAATACTTTGTTCTATATCCTTTGTTGGCAATGACATAGGTCAAACGTTTTCTGTAAGTCTTCACAAGGTTGGCACACACTGTTGCTGGTATGTTGCAGATTCAGTCTTCCCAGCCTGGTGCAGGTCTACAATTTTGTTTCTGGTGTTCTTTTACAGCTCTTTGGTCTTCACCATAGTGGAGTTTGAAGTGTGACTGTTTGAGGTTGTGAACAGGTGTCTTTTATACTGTTAACAATGTCAAACAGGTGCCATTACTACAGGTAATGAGTGGAGGATAGAGGAGCCTCTTAAAGAAGAAGTTACAGGTCTGTGAGAGCCAGAAATCTTGCTTGTTTGTAGGTGACCAATACTTATTTTCCACCATAATTTGCAAATAAATTCTTAAAAAAAAATAAAAAAAAAATAAAAATCAGACAATGTGATTTTCTAGATATGGTTTTCTCATTTTGTCTCTCATAGTTGAGGTCTACCTATGATGTCAATTACAGGCCTCTCTCATCTTTTTAAGTGGGAGAACGTGCACAATTGGTGGCTGACTAAATACTTTTTTGCCCCACTGTATGTATAATGTTCATGTAGTCCATGTGGCTGTTGTAAAGCACATCTTTAAATGCTGTTAACTCAGCTCAGACAAGATGGCAGCCCCAACAATCATGTACAGAACACACATTTAAAAAAAAAAAAAAAAAAAATTATATAATAAAAACAGATTTATTTTTTTTTATTAATTTTTTTTTTATCAGTAGCGGGTTTAATTTGAAAAAAAAAAACAAAAAAAGAAAAAAACCCTAATACAATATATTCCATAGTATGCAGCTCATAGATCACCGATGGAGTGTTTTCAATCTGATGGATTCTGGATAACAATCAGCAAATAATCTTTATCTGAAAAAAAAAATATATATGGGAAAAAAATTAATGGTCTGTAGAATGAAATGCTGAAATAACTGTCACCATAAAAAAATAGGAAATCTATCAATGTGTGGAGAGTGTCTTAGGCTCTATTCAGATCACGTTTGTGGACGCAAAGATGTTTATATAGACATGAATGTTAAAAAAAAAACAAAAAAAACAAAAACAAAAAAAAAAAACACACACACACACACACACACACACACACACAAACACACACAACAGATCCGTTTCTGTCCGTTTTTTTTTGGACGGATACAAAAGTATGGTACACTACGTTTTTAGGCCTTAAAAAAAGAAACTGATCATTTTTTTTTTTTTTTTAATATTCATGTCTATGTAAACGGAGGACCATCAGTTTGCGTCCTTTTTTTAGCAGCCTTTAAACAGATGTAAGAAACATGATCTGAATAGAACCTTCATCTGTAGTGTGTAATAGAGGATGTCTGCTGAGGGTCTACAGTGCAACATCATTCTTCATGGTAGATCATCTCATCCCCTCGTACAATTGGGGAAGTTCCTTTAGATAAAATGAAACAAGCCAGAAGGAATTGTTCATCGAATCAGTCTTTTACATGAGAAATTAATCACATTTATACCTGGTAAAAGGATAAGAATTAAGGGCTCATATAGCAGTCAGGATTTATTACAGACTAAAAGAACTTTGAGAACAAAGACAATTTTTGCCCTACTTTTGTTCCAACTTATAGTAAGGAGTTTCATCAAGTATGTACTATTATAAAGAAATATTTGCCTAATCTCTCTCAGGATCATAGTATTTTACAGACATATTCTTTTCTCACAAGGCCCCTACTCTGGGCACTGTATTGTTTCCTAGTTTAATTCTAAGAGATCTGGGTGGCTTAGAAGTAGGGTTTTTGGAAGTGATGCTAACAAGTGCATGTGCTGCAACGATGCTTATCAAATTGAAGAGGTCATCTCTCCAGTGGATGGTTCCAGCCACAATATTAATCAATTTATTAACTGAAAGACTGCATTTGTAATTATTGCATAGAATTGGTTTTGTGTCATATATAAGGTATACTTCCCACCCCTTAAAAATGAGAATTTCTTAAAATCTTAAGTTGTTATGCCATCTTAAAGGGTCATTGGATACTCATGCTTAATATACTTTGGTCTTAATGTCAGAATGATCTTATTTTGATTTATTAATATTGCTTTTCTATACTTTTGTCTTTTTATTATAATCGGTGGTCACCTGGGGTGGGTGGATCGTCTTTGATCCATATTTATTTCAGTTGTGTGCCATTTCCTTTTCTATCTACTGTATGACTAAAGACTTGTGGTGAGTCAGAAACGCATCAGAGTGACAATAAGCTCTATGTAACAGACCAAACTACTGAGTTTTATCTGCTGTTTGAACTAATAAAATGGAAAAATTTAAGTAAGAATGATTTAAAAATAGAAGTGTTAACAGTTTATTTTACCCAAAATGCAGTTAGTGAACAAAAGAGAAATCTAAATCCCATCAATGTTTGGTGTGACCGCCCTTCAAAAGAGCATCTAGTCTTCTAGGCACACTTGCGGTTTTCCCAAACATCTTGGAGAACTAAGCACATGTCTTCTGTGGATGCAGGATTCCTCAGATCCTTCAGTCACTTCATGCAACACCAGGCAGACTGGATGATGTTGAGATCAGGGCTCTATGGGGGTCATCATCACTTGCAGGATGCCCCTTCCAAAGAATGGTCACATCAAATATTGGTGTGACTTAGATTTCTCTCTTGTTCACTTTGCATAATTTTTGCCTAAAACTTTTGCACAGTACTGTACATTGGGGTTAATGGTATATTTGGCATTTCTCTCAACAGAAGCAGTCAAAGTACAGTATGCCACTGTAAAAGCATATATCACCCATAGGCTCTCATGTTACCAAAATGATATAATATCTACCTATCTGTCTGTCTATCAGCCCATGAAGGCCAAGGAAACATTATTTTGGCTTCTGTCACATGAATATGGGCGTATGTATACATTTGATATATGCACTGGAAGCTTTCCAAGCATATATCAAACATACACAGGAAAAACACAGTGCAACCTTACACTGAAGTCAGAGCAATACCTGGAGCAACCATTATCTCATGCTTCTTGGAACGAATCCTGAGGAATGTCAGATCATTTTGAGGGTCGATATCGCGTACTGTACTTCTAGCTTTCATGGAGAGCTGGTGAAGGAGTCCAGCATACTGCACTGTGGTGGAGTTATCCAGAGTGGTCCTGATGGGAATGCCTGAGAATGAACAGACACATATTATTGTAAAAACATAATAGTATTTGTGAAGAGAGGACAGCACAATGCAACACAATGCTAATACAAATCATTTGGGTGTGGCATCCACGATACGAAGCACACCTGTCCCAAACTCCCACATGTACACAAGTATTGGTCACAATATTAATCTGTTGCTAAATATATAGGCCAAGATCTCAAAATGTTTCATCACAATAACAAGATGAAGGAATACCCATCCCAGACCAGTAACAAAGGTCTTTGCAATATTTGCAATGGGAATTTTTCTTCGTCACACTCCACCCCAAGGTAGTCTCTTTTTGCCTATTCCATTGTGCAGCTGAATCTACAGAGATGTAATGCCACATGACTGGAACATTCACTGGCTGTTAGAATTACGTTACCATAGTTGTCAACTCAAGTGGAAGATGGCAGACTCCAGGATGCAAAGAGTGTCAGATATTTTTTCGAAGTCCCCCCCTTGCCCTTTTGTGGAAACACACTCTCCTTTTTGTGAAGTGGACATACAATGTGCTGGTTGTAACAGTTTTTGTGAAATGACCAGCATGTCAACTGTCCAGTCACGCACAACATGACCTGGAGCTGGGTGAATGCAGGAGGTCACACTTTTGTGTGGAAGCTAACATTGTGGCCAAAGGACAACACATCCCACTGTCTGACTATACACAGGGCTGTGGAGTCAGTAGAACGACTCCAACTCCTCTATTTATCCACAGACCGACTTCTGCTCCAACTTCATAAATGGCTGACAGCCATGGGCAGTCAGAAGAT
Organism: Leptodactylus fallax; assembly: GCA_947044405.1. Taxonomy (NCBI): domain Eukaryota; kingdom Metazoa; phylum Chordata; class Amphibia; order Anura; family Leptodactylidae; genus Leptodactylus; species Leptodactylus fallax. Next base: position 5,336,024 of record CAMRHE010000088.1, read on the forward strand.
GACCCTAACATACTTGGATGAACATAGTCTGGCAGTGTGGGTCCACTGTGTGCACCCTCTGATAGGACACCACTAAAGCATGGAGACTAGTGGTGTCACCGGACAGGTGATATCTCTTTTTGCCAAGTAACAACTCTAGAATATTAGTAGTTTGGGGGTTTTAGAGACTCGAACAGCTTACTGGAGTCTCTCTTTAATAAGTCTGGAGTTTAACCCACAGCCTCCTAGCTTGGGCAGTAATGGGACAATATATTACAGGCACAAACCTCGGTTATAAGCATGTATCATGTCTCACCTTCAGCATTTACTACTATAGTTCCAATAACTCCTTTCTGGGACTGAATCCTCTTCAGTGTTTCTTCTACTTCAGACTGCATACAAGCAAAAAAAAAAACTAAAGTAAGATTATATGATATGACAATTCACAGCTATGGAAAATATAGCTATATAGTACACATCAATGGAAGTTTTCCATTGTCATGTCTGTAATAATTATTAATAGATTAGAAATAGTAGTTATAGTCTTTATATAGTGCTAACATATTCTGTAGTGCTTCACAATTTATGGTATTCACGTACAGACATACAGTATAATAAACTAAACAATTCAACGAAATTTTATGTACCTGCTGCTGCAGAACATCACACTGCGTGCCACACCTCACACTGCGAACGTCACGCTTTGCAACGCAGTTGCTGCAGAATGTCATATTGCATGCCACACCTCACACTGCGAACGTCACGCTTTGCAACGCAGCTGCTGCAGAATGTCATATTGCATGGCACACCTCACACTGCAGAACGTCACACTGCGCAACGCAGCTACTGCAGAATGTCATATTGCATGGCACACCTCACACTGCAGAACATCACACTGTACAACGCAGCTACTGCAGAACATCACACTGCGTGCCGGAGCGGTCATACCACAAACTGTACAACGCCGCTGCTGCAGAACATCACACTGCGGGCGGAGCTGCTGCAGATCTTCTTTATGACAAGTATGAGGGTGTTTCATACCGATCAGTCATGGACTAGACTCTTATCCTTACTCAGGTGAGTATTATTAGAATCGATGTACCCCTACTGTGAATTATAAGGCTACAAGCAGGCCCCTCAGGGTTCAGTGACTCTGTCTATGGTCTTGTGTCTTTCTCGGGTCATGGGACTCCTTGGTGACATCTAATGTAACTATACTGTACAGGAGAGGACACATCACCCAAATACATAGACATTGCATATGGAATAATAACACTCTATTATGAAGTACAGCTACCTACTGTATCTGACTTTACATGTTCACACTGTGCAGTTATTTAACTAAATGACAACTCCATACAGGGCATGATGCATGCTTTACATAGTGATATTCTAGATCTGGCACATCTAGCAGCCGCTTACAGTCCCTGGAGACTCGCACTCACCATCCTGCTTCCTCTGCAGCAGACAACAGACAACAAACTGTCGCTTCCCCAGTTACTATGGTAACGCAGGAAGCACGTCACGGGGGTGGGTAGAGAGGCGAGGTCTTTTCACCATGAGGTAATCACGTGGCCTGTCTACCTGGAATTAGTGATTTGCTGCCCCTGCTGGTCACTGTGGTGTAGTTCCTCAATAGGGAAATGCAGTTGAGAACATCCGGGAATCTTCCTAGAACCTACCTTTATTCAGTGCATAAAACAAACAGCAGGAGAAGCTGCAGGCTACAACATCGTGTGTTCTAGAAACCGCATGGTATTAGGGACCTTATTACTCATGCAGTAGTTCATATGACTCAGGAAACCTGTGTGAAAGCAGTGTTACAGGAAGTAAGTCCAGAGACACAGGTGAACTATCACATTTAACCCTCTGTATGCAGACACCAGGTAGCAATAGAGTAGCACATAGCTAAACTATGTCAATGAACAGACCAAACAGGACTACATAATATGGTGCTTGAAACTAATGGCAGATGCCAGATAACAATAAATCAGCATTTACTTATTCCTATAAAAGTAAACAGACTAAAAACAGAAGCGAGGATAATCTGGAACTAATAGCAGACACCAGATTGTAACAGTGCATCACATGTCTGCAGAAATGCAAATCAATGAACAAAACTACATTATACTTTGTTATAGCTAGAGGCAGATACCAAATAGCAATAGAACAGCTCATGTCTACACAATTACATGAAGGAAATAAAACTATCTTACAATCTGTTGGAGATAATGGCAGATACCAGAGAGCAGTGGAGCAGCACATGAGCCCGAGGTGACCTATAGAAAGGCGCCTCCTCCTCCCCTCAAAATACCTGACCGAGCGATCTTTGGTTCCATGATTGACCTCCCCCCAATTAAGATTGCTGGTCATGCCCTCCCCAAAAGCAGAAAAAAAAAAACCCTTATTTGGCCCACACACAGTATATTGTCCCCTTTACTGACTCCCTCACAGTATAACATGCCTTTTGCTGGCCCTCACAGTGTATTATACCCCTTTATTGGCCCCCACACAGTACAACACCCCCTTTTACTGTTCCACCCCACAGTATAACTCCCCCTTTACTGGTCTCCACAGTATATTATCCCCTTTACTGACCATATCACAGTACATCACCTTTGCTGGTCTCCACACAGTATATTGCCCTATTTACTGGTCCCCACACAGTATATTGCCCCCTTTACTGGTCCCCACAAGGTATATTGCCTCCTTTACTGGTCCCCACATAGTATATTGCTACTTTAATGATTTCCACACAGTATATTTTCCCCTTTACTGGTCCCCACATGGTATATTGCCCCTTTTACTGTCCCCCACAGTATATTTCCCCCTTCACTGGTTCCCATACAATATATTGTCCCTTTAATTGACCCCACAGTATATTGCCCCCTTTACTGGTTCCCACCCAGTGAATTGTCCCTTTTGCTGACCCTGCACAGTTTATTTCCCCGTTTACTGGTCCCCACAAAGTATATTGCCCCCTTTACTGACCCCTCCAGTATATTACCCCTTTACTAGTCCCCACACAATATATTGCTGGCGTTTTCTGTATAGGTATAATAGAGACAGAAAGTCTGCAGAGGAAAACTGCGGACTTTTGTGAAAAGCGGTGTGGAAAAAAAAATGCAATTAGTTTTGGCAGTGGCTTGCTACCTGGGGCCTTAGCCTCTATCAGTTTTCTGGCATTAAGGGGAATAGTAAATTCCCCACATTTGTGTTGTGTTGTGTTGAAATGTAAATAGATAAACCAAGCAAAACTACAAAATTGTGTTGTAGCTAGTGACAGATACTGTACAACAGTAGAATAGCACATGTCTGCACAAATGCAAATAGATATACCATACTTAAAGGGGCTTTGTGATGATTCCACTTAAATATGGCTATAACTCAAAGCTGTATTTTGATCTCTGGGTATCGTATCTCCTTCTTACTTCCATTTATTCATAATGTGCGCAGCTATAATCTTAGATGTATGTTGTCAGTAGGGCAACCTTGTAACAATAGGGCTTTGTATCATTCCCAGAATTCCATTGAATTCTTACATAGGCCTGGGTGATCAAATAAACATGCATTGTTCAGCCTGGGCTGTTGATCAGACATGGTTGATAACATTGTATCATTTCACTTAATCCTATCTTCTTACAAAGAATCTGGACTTGAGTGCGTTAGTCAATCAGACTTGCTGTCACCGGTGACCTCATTCTGGGTGGTGTAATCAAGGGTATAAAAGATGAGGTAAGATGTCAGTGGGAGGAGATTGGGCTGAGACTACAAGGAGAATACTATGATGAGAATACTGGGCAGAGACTACTGGAATATACTGTGAAGAGCATGCAGGCTGTGATGCTGCTGCTAGGAGCCTCCACTGGTTATTCACACATACCAGAGCATGTGTGAGTGTTGGACTACAGAACCACATCAAGGAGATGTATGGTAAAGTAATCATTTCTCCGTTATTCCCTTTTATTTTATTGTACTGTATCTTGTAATTAGTAACTGTTAATGCTTGCATATATCTACATATCTGTTCTGAAGTGCATGTGTTAGATGTTAATACCGACCCATTTAGGGGTTAATAAATATATAAAATTTAGAAAGCTTGTATTGTATTTATCTTGTGAACCCAGCGCTCACTGGCGGTGAGTGTGGTTTTTTATGAAAGAAGTCTCAGGTGTGGGCCAGCGCGGTGTTGGCGCACTGAGGATCTTTCACAGGCTTTCTGGGCAAAAAAAATTTCAACAAAGGTCTGTTAGTGATATTAATAGATTAATAAGTTCAACTAAATACCTTTAGCAGTGTTTTGAGTGATTTCTGGTTTTCTCTGAGAGCTCCTGGCATCTTCTGCATTTGTTTACATGTGTAGCTTCCTGTTCTGTTTTCCTACAACTACCATGATGCCTTGCACTTCACTCAGAGCTGACTCCCCTCCCCCTCCCTTTCTCACTCCCACCCCCTTCCTGTTTCCCTAACTAGCCTGCCCACTACTAGCTCTTCCTAACTAACTCACCCACCACCCCATCATACTTACCTTTCTTCGGGGCAGGACCTCCTTGACGTCTGCCGGCTGCCCATGCCTGCGCAATAGAGCCGGAGTGTCGGCATGTGCAGTATGGACGTCCCGTGCCCTGAAGATCCGGACAGGAAGACAGTTAAGTATGACGGTGAGGGGGGGTGGGTTAGTATTGGTGACGTTCCGTTTCCAGAAAGTGTGCCTGGGGCGGTTACATGACCACCCTGGCGATCTAGGTAAATATAGCTTTTTGATACAGTAAGTAATTTAGAAAGTAGGCAGGGTTGGTTATTGGGGCCCCTGCAATGTGATGGGACCTAGGGAGGAAGGATACTGATTGGCTCGACTCTGCACCTATACACTACCGTTCAAAAGTTTGGGGTCACCCAGAAAATTTTGTGTTTTCCATGAAAACTCACACTTTTATTTATCAAATGAGTTGCAAAATGAATAGAAAATATAGTCAAGACATTGACAAGGTTAGAAATAATGATTTTTATTTGAAATAATAATTTTCTCCTTCAAACTTTGCTTTCGTCAAAGAATGCTCCATTTGCAGCAATTCCAGCATTGCAGATCTTTGGCATTCTAGCTGTTAATTTGCTGAGGTAATCTGGAGAAATTTCACCCCATGCTTCCAGAAACCCCTCCCACAAGTTGGATTGGCTTGATGGGCACTTTTTGCGTACCATACGGTCAAGCTGCTCCCACAACAGCTCAATGGGGTTGAGATCTGGTGACTGCGCTGGCCACTCCATTACAGATAGAATACCAGCTGCCTGCTTCTTCCCTAAATAGTTCTTGCATAATTTGGAGGTTTGCTTTGGGTCATTGTCCTGTTGTAGGATGAAATTGGCTCCAATCAAGCGCTGTCCACAGGGTATGGCATGGCGTTGCAAAATGGAGTGATAGCCTTCCTTATTCAAAATCCCTTTTACCTTGTACAAATCTACCACTTTACCAGCACCAAAGCAACCCCAGACCATCACATTACCTCCACCATGCTTGACAGATGGCGTCAGGCCCTCTTCCAGCATCTTTTCAGTTGTTCTGCGTCTGGCTGTATGGCTTATTCTTGGCCACTCTGCCCTGAAGGCCAGCATCCCTGAGTCGCCTCTTCATTGTATACTTTGACACTGGCGTTTTGCGGGTACTATTTAATGAAGCTGCCAGTTGAGGACCTGTGAGGCGTCGATTTCCCAAACTAGAGACTCTAATGTACTTGTCTTGTTGCTCAGTTGTGCAGGGGCCTCCCACTTCTCTTTCTACTCTAGTTATAGCCTGTTTGTGTTGTCCTCTGAAGGGAGTAGTACACACCATTGTAGGAAATCTTCAGTTTCTTGGCAATTTCTCGCATGGAATAGCCTTCATTTCTAAGAACAAGAATAGACTGTCGAGTTTCACATGAAAGTTCTCTTTTTCTGTCCATTTTGAGAGTTTAATCGAACCAACAAATGTAATGCTCCAGATTCACAACTAGCTCAAAGGAAGGTCAGTTTTATAGCTTCTCTAACCAGCAAAACTGTTTTCAGCTGTGCTAACATGCTTTCACAAGGGTTTTCAAGGGTTTTCTAAACATCCATTAGCCTTCTTACACAGTTAGCAAACACAATGTACCACCATTAGAACACTGGAGTGATGGTTGCTGGAAATGGGCCTCTATACACCTATGTAGATATTGCATTAAAAACCAGACGTTTGCAGCTAGAATAGTCATTTACCACATTAACAATGTATAGAGTGTATTTCTGATTCATTTAATGTTATCTTCATTGAAAAAAACTTTGCTTTTCTTTCAAAAATAAGGAAATTTCTAAGTGACCCTAAACTTTTGAACGGTAGTGTAGGTATGGTGTTCTTTGGATGCAACTCAGCATTCACTCTCCTCCAAACACGACGAGTTGTGTTTCTACCAAACAGTTCTACTTTGGTTTCATCTCACCCACTAAGTGTGTCTACAGTATCTAAAAATAAACTGGGTAGTTTCTTAAATAATATACCCAATATATTAAATCAAAGCATAATTTGTTTGACATTCTGATGGTCTGTATGAAGTAGAATGAGTGTATTGTGCCATTTCATTGTGAGTTGGGAGTCCACCTGGCTTAGGGGCCCACTGGGGGATTCACCTGTTCACCTGTGGGTCAGTCCGAGCCTGTCTCTGTTATTCTATACCTGGCAAGGGCAAGTTATGTACTGGTCATGTCACAAAAAGGGGCATGGCTAACACCTGTTTATGTCTCAAAAAGGGTGTGGTTTCATCAAAAGGAGACATGGCCACCCCCAAAAACTTCTTCAATTTTGGCAAGTATGAGATAAACAAAGCAAAACTACATGCATAGCAATAGAACAGCACATGCCTTCATGGATGTGAGTGGGCTAATAAAACAAGACTATATGTACATCTGTTAAACTGGAAAGGGTTACACAAAAATTGTATCAATGCAAATACATTAAATCTGTGCATAAGTTTAAACCTTGGTGTCCAGTTTTAGAATACAAAAAGACTTCTTGGCTGTGTAATTTGTGTCCTCAGTCTTCCCCTCTTAGTGGTTTAGTCACTTTCTCAATACCTGTATCCAGTAAATTGTTAGCGTTGCCCTCATTTTCAGAGAATAAAATGTTTGGATGCCACAAATGTACTGCCTGTACCTGAATGAGTTATAGAATATAAATGATCCCCTATTCTTTTTTTTAGGGGCCTTTCTGTGCTCCCAATGTAGTGCAATCTATACGGGTTCTCACATATACCACATGTGTTATCCCACAGTTTAGGAAAGAATTGATGGTAAAAGACTGTTGGGTGTGATCAGAGTCAAAGGTCAGTGTTGTATTTTTATACAAATTTGCAAGGCCCACATTTGTATTCAACCACATCTGTCTGTGTCATTTATTGTGATAAAGACTGAGTGACAATCTGTCACCTATAGTTGTTGTCCTTCTAGATACAAATTTATATCCTGCTCCTAAAATTTAATGCATTAACAAATATGTGAACATTGGTTGCTCTATGTCCATGAAATAAACCAAAATCAGTAAACTTGGAGAATATGTAAGAGCTGGTGTTGTTGGACTGTGTTTTCTTTGCACCTAATACCTTAGATTTCATGCACCATTTTTCCCATGGTGGAGATGAAGTGGAAAAGGTCTTACATGATTTATTTGGTAAATGGGGTTTTCCAGGACACTTGTCCTTAGAATAGGTCAGCAATATCAAGTCAGTGTGGGTCTGACACCAAGAACCCCCACTAAGCAGCTGAAGGGGCTGCAGCATTTCTACAGGTGCTGTGGCTTCTTTGTTGTTTATGAAGCACAGTGCCATATATTGTACCATGGCTGTGCTTACTATACTATACTATTGTGACTCGGGCCCATTCATTTGAATGGGACTGAGCTGTAGTATGGCCATATGACAAATGGATGGGATGTCACTTCCTGAAAAAAAGTGAAGCTCATCCAAGTGCTGCAAGGTTTTCAAACTGCTGATCAGCACGGGTTTTATACTTTACCAATCTGATATTGATGCTCTATCTTATAGATAGGTCACCAATAATATCATAGTCTCATAAAACGCCTTTATATAACTTTATAACTTTACCTGTTTAAGTATATAATATCTCAGAAGAGTAATATTTATATCTGGTGTATGGTTTATCCTAAGGATAGGTAATCAATATCATAGTCCCGAAACAGGACTGAAATTGTCCATAACACAACCCACCCAACAGCATGGTCAGGGGGCCCCACAGTGGTAGGTTGTGTTATAAATTTGCCGTTACCTATTGGATTATTCCAAAAGGCTCAGCCAATATTTTACTCACCCATACCTGCTACTTTCCAGGCCCGTCTCCACTTAAAAAAAAGTGGGCAGTATATTGTGTTTTTGGGGGGGAGGGGGGGGGCAAAAAGAAGCAGGCAATATTATGTTCATATACTGTGTGGGAGCCAGTAAAGGGAGAAATATACTGTATGGAGGCCAGTAAAGGGGGCAGGATACTGTGGGGGCAAATAAAGAGGGCAATATATCATATGGGGATCAGCAAAGGGGGTAATATATTGAGGGGGCCAACTAAGGGGGAAATTGTGAATCTTCAAATAGGGGCGGGGCCAGTGAACAGGAGGCATGGCAAAAAATTTGATTTGGGGGGGGGGGCATGATTGATTAGTTAGTCATGTAATAATACATTTCCCTTGCATTTCAATGGAAATTCTTGGCCTGCTACAGCTTATCCCCAATAACAGCTGATCACTGGGGTTATAGAAGTATGTGGTGAATGACCAATCGGTGGGTCAGCTCTGTTTCATAAAAGTTTTGTCTTCAACTCTTTTAAACCCAAGAACATTTTTTTTTATTCCTGTTGGTCTTCATTAGCCATCTTATCTTTATGGCAAATCCCAGGCCATGAAACTTGACTAGCTCTTGTGTTACGACTCATGACGGCTATTTGTACAAGGAGCAGTTGCAGCCAGTTATATTCAGGGAACTTTTTTTGTTTATAGGTCAAATAGTTTAAGTTCATTTCAAAGCAAAAGATGAGCCAAGCCATGTTCCTGGTGAGCTTTAGGGTTCATCTGGGCCTTCTTTCATGGTTCACCCATGCCCATCAAGCTGGTGCCAATAGCAAAGGAGTTGCAATTATGGGTTGCAGTAATAAGACCCTGAAGTATGAGCAATACATCTCATCTGATGTTGTTTTCATTTCCTAAATCCCTTTATTTGAACAGCTGGGAAAGGTATTACTAAGATGTCAGAGAGGTGAGCCAAGTTATAGACATTAGCTTCAGAGAGTAGAGGATAACGGGGCATATTAAAGTATTGATTTTGGGCCCTGTTCACCTGATGAATATATAGCGAGCACATTGGGCACTGCCGAGTGTTTATGTATGCGTGAGCCGGCTCATGTGCAGACTACATTATGCAGGACTTTGATTGCTCCTGCAGGATGTGGCTTTATGATGGATGAGGTTAGTTTTGAAAAATGTAAACAGCTGGGCTACTAGGAGCAAGCAAGCCATAAACTTTATAGAGGGAGCCAAGCCAGAGGTTCAGCCTTGGCTCATGTAGAAAACGTTTCAGGCAAGCGTGCACTAGAGCGCGGAGATCTGGAAACCTTTATGTGTTAAGCATGTGTGAAGATCGTGTAAACAAGAGCAAGGAATACATCTTCTGCTGGACACCGCAGCACGTTTCCTTAAAACTGTAGCAACTCCATCCATCAACATAAAGAATATACCAGCTGTGAGGCAAACTCATTGGCTCAAGACTTTTATGGCTAAATGTTTTGACAGAGGTCAGACAATAAAAAGAAAGTAATAGAATTATTTCTAGGCAGTTATTATATACATGGTATGAAATTTGAAAAAACATGGCTGTTTTCTTCCAGAACAACTGTTGTCCATGGGTCATGCCAGGTATCACAGCTCAGTCCCATTTAAAGCATACCTCCATTTATAAACAGCTTTTCATAAATGAATAGTACAGGTCAATAAAAGAAACTGCATGTAATACACACGTGGACAAAATTGTTGGTACCCCTCATTTAATGAAAGAAAAACCCACAATGGTCACAGAAATAACTTGAATCTGACAGACTGGAATTTGGCAAACTACATGTTGACAAGCCACAAAGCTTCTGGGAGAATGTCCTATGGACAGAAGAGACAAAAATCTAAATTTTTGGCAAGGCACATCAGCTCTATGTTCACAGACGGAAAAATGAAGCATATCTTGAAAAGAACACTGTCCCTACTGTGAAACATGGAGGAGGCTCTGTTATGTTCTGGGGCTGCTTTGCTGCATCTGGCACAGGGTGTCTTGAATCTGTGCAGGGTACAATGAAATCTCGAGATTATCAAGGGATTCTAGAGAGAAATGTGCTGCCCAGTGTCAGAAAGCTTGGTCTCAGTCGCAGGTCATGGGTCTTGCAACAGGATAATGACCCAAAACACCCAAGAATGGCTAAGAGGAAAACATTGGACTATTCTAATGTGGCTTTCTATGAGCCCTGACCTAAATCCTATTGAGCATCGTTGGAAGGAGCTGAAACATGCCGTCTGGAAAAGGTACCCATCAAACCCGAGACAACTGGAGCAGTTTGCTCATGAGGAGTGGCCAAAATACCTGTTGAGAGGTGCAGAAGTCTCATTGACAGTTACAGGAATCGTTTGATTGCAGTGATTGCCTCAAAAGGTTGTGCAACAAAATATTAAGTTAAGGGAACCATCATTTCTGTCCAGGCCTGTTTCATGAGTTTTCTTTTTTTAAAAATTCTGTTGAAGCATGGTTGAAAAGCAATGTCTGACTTTCATTTGTTCATTTTCATACAATTTTTATATATTATTACTTTATTCAGAGTCAAGTTATTTCTGTGACCATTGTGAGTTTTTCTTTCATTAAACGAGGGGTACCAACAATTTTGTCCACGTGTGTATATCTTAAATATGTTTTTTCTCCACTTTTCAGGTTTACTTTCTACATACAAGGCTATGAGAGAGGGAGGGGGAGTTGAGGATGCTGGAAAGGACACACTAATAATTGCTGCTGGTACACTTTGCTACTCTGTGAGCAAGAGAGAGAGCTCTTTTGATACTGCTATATCTTCAAGTTAAGACACTACACTGTACAGAACTGGGTAATAAATCAATTAACAGCCTCCTCTCCCTCTCCATAGAGTTCTAAGTGTGAAGCAGGGTATGGAGATGGAATCTTATGTAAAGAAACATTCTGATTGAAGATTAGGAGAAAAGCAGCCTGATAAGCGTAAAAGGAAACAGATTTCCTTAATCAGATACCGTATATTACACAGTTTCTTGTTCTCAAATACACTATTCTTTTATAAAAAGTTGATTATAACTGGAAATACACTTTCAGATAAAGAGGTTTTTCTACTAAAATAACCATATTTAAATTTGTGGACAATTAGAAGTTAAAAATTTTGGCAAATATTAGTAATTAAAATTTTTGCAATAAAATATTTTCTCTAACCATCTTAGTGGTGACAGTCTTCTGTCATGATAGGTTGCCATTGGATATGAACATGAATGCGGGAACTTTATATGTCCTGGCACTTGTTAGAAACCCAACCATGACTTCCTTATTGTGGCAGAGCTAACTTCTTATGCATGTACCGTCCCTGCTTGATAATCCAGTAACAATAAGTAGCTAGAATTGTACCATTACTATTCATAGGCACAAAACCTGAAGTTGCAGTAGTACTAGTGAAAGAAATTTATGTTGAGAGGGATTTTAAAGTCAGTTTTCCTGGAGTCTGTATGGGGTTTGATAATGTTGGAATATCTTTAGGTCTAACTCTTCTGTCCTGAGAAGATACTCTACTACCTGTGCCATCCTCTTAATAGAGTTTGCAACAAGTTTTGAAACTTTTTAAAAAGTTACTTTTTAGAAATCTGATTTACTTTAGTTTGATAACCCATCCACACCACTTTCCCACCCACTTTTCAAAAATGGAGTAAGTGGTATAAAAATGCAAACATTTGCAAATATGATAAATTCATTCCATTATCCAAACAATATTTATACTGTAGGTACAGGGGTAGATTTTACATTTCTTTGGTCCCAAGCAAAGTTATATTTGGAGACCCAACTTAATACAATCCCTTAGTTTACCGACTCCCTTAGTGGATCCCACACCTGCCTGTCATATTAGATGTAAGGCCCTTGCTCTACCAACATGGCTTCAGGAGCAGTTGCACTTTACAAACAGTAGCAATGCCAATATGTTGGATATATGGGAGCATGCTGGGCTCAAGAGGAGGAACCTGGAGTGAGGAGAGGTGAGTATTAATAATCCAATAAGTAAAATTCATTAAAAAAATAAAAAATTTCCAGTCTTGATGTGGTCAGGAGAGGTCCCCCTGATCTCTGGGTCCTGCTGGGCTCAAGTAGAGGAACCAGGAATGAGGAGAGGTGAGTATTAAGTGAATATTAATAATCCAATACGTAACAGGCCCCATGTTGCTTAGGTTGCTTTGTGTAACACTGCCCCTAAGTACAGATTTGACAGCAGCAGTGAACGTAACCACTTGCCTGTACATTCTTACAGAATTAGCAGCTGCATGAATTTATATAACTCCAGGAGTGAGGAGTTGGCTGCTCGTGACAGGCAGGGATGGCATATGAAATGAAATGAAAGTGGGCATGATGTGACTTCCTCCCAGCCCAGTGATCATATGATCTGTTGGGTGCATACTTTGCATACTGTAATACACAGCAATGCAGAAGCATTGCCATGTATTAAGGGTAGCAATCACACAACCCAATAGCCAAAATCGCTGTTTTTGCCTCTAAAAAATATATAAAAAAGATTGAAAAGTCACATATGGCCCAAAATTGTACCAATAAAAATGACAAGCATTGCCTCACACAGCTCCAAAGTGATTTTTTTGTCATTTGACCTATAAGCTAAATGTTTCCCAAAATTGTACATTATAAAAGTAAAACTCATTCCTCAAAAAACAAGCTCTTATATGGCTATGTCAACATTAAAATGAAAAAGATATGAATTTTAGAATGTGACAACGGAAAACACAAACTAGGCCGTGCCCTTAACAGGTTAAAGGGTTTGGTCAGGATTTTAGGATAGGCCATAAATATCTAATCTGTGTGAGAGGCCGACAGCTGACCCCCCCCAACTAATCAACTGCCTAGAGCTACTTCCAGGACACTATACACTGCTAGGAGCCAGAAGCAGATGGCTCAGTGCCTCATATAGTGGCCGTGCACTGTCACTGCAGCTCAGTTCCCATTTACTTCAACACAAGTCCCTCTCTTTTCATGCTGATGACCAGACCATGTAATAGACACCCTTCTAAGACTTTATGTGCCCCAGTTAGGGCTCATCTGGTCACTTGACTGTATGTTGATGACATCACTAATTCCTTGGCCCAGGGTCCTCTAAGTACATTATTGTTTGTCAGTATAGATGCCACGCCAATGAGTTTTTATCCTGGGACAAAAAAAAAAAAAATAGGATTATTTGACTAAATAAGCATTTGGGGCAATTCTTTCCCTAATATACAGTATATCTATTCAAGCATGCTGGCTGCATTGCTGTATACTACTTATAAAAATATCATTATTGTTTATTGTGAGCATTTTTCCTCTTCATTAATACTCTGTTTCACAAGCGTATCATTAACTATTGGCTATTATTCTATCATTGCCAGTAAATAATGGTCACATCCAGAAGGTACACATATGGCATGCATTCCTGAGGGATGGTTTCCCACTGATAATTAGGATAGATCCGCAGGAATCTTGGATTGCCACTGGAAACACTTAGCATTAGACACTTTCCACGCAGGTCAGATGTTCCACTTACAGAAGTGAAATGTGCCTGTATTTTGAGGACATGACCTCTAGGTGGCGTACAAGGCTAGCAAAAGTGGGCTGTGTTCACCTCCTAGAGAAGAAAAAAATAGACCATGAAAGACTATGAAAGCAAACATTTGTAGCTTGCTCCACTTAATATCATGCAGGTTTATTTAATTGTTGGCATAACTTTGTTAATGAATTCTGCCAAGATATTGTTTTAAAAGATGCTGAGGGGGGAAACTGCGCGCATGAATAATTGATGTGCTTTACTGTAAAACTAGACAGCTTGGGACATCTTGTATATTTTTCTTTACCTGTAGGACATTTCTATGCATCTAGATTATGAGATCAGGCATCGAAACAGCCTCCACTTCTAGAAGCTGATACACCCACTGGTAAGGGCAGAGGTGACCAACTGTAGATAATACGGTGCTGAACTGCAGGTAATAAGCTTATTAAGATTTCAGCAGATGTTACTGCTCTAGTATGCTAATGGCAACTTTATGGAGCATTTTGTTCCCCTTTGAGAGCAGCTGTGAATATGTAAGAAAACACTTCTTTATATCAAATGCAAATTAATAGTAAAGTGGGTTACATTACAGCAGAACTATGCAGCAATTCATCAGAATGCAGGACACTGTCCTTAAAAGGTCCAACAGCTTCTTTATTAGGTTGTTGTATACAATCTTGTGCCATTCCCTTGGTGCTGTAGGAACGAAAATGCATAGAAATTTGCATTTGCCCTTTTAGCTGTCTTAGTCTGAAGTTGCAGCTAGTCCCATATGCCACCTGAAACTACAGGACCATGATCCTTTGTGATGGGGTAAAATTCTCCTTGTGTTGAGAAAAAAACCTGTCTGTGAGCTTTGTTCCAAACTACAGTTCAGCTCCATTCACTTTAAATAGGCACCGTCTTTTCAACAAACTGTACATGAATGAATAGTACAAGGCATTATAAGAAACTTTGTAATGTATCTTATCAGAGAGAGTTGCCTCTTTCTGCTCTTATCGGACTGCTTCCTTGCTCCACCTCCCTCTACTAAAGTGAATATCACTAGGAAAATCACTGCTTTTTCTGTCTGGAGAGGGACTGCAGGTAACGTGACTCAGGTGACTCATCTCTATACAAGTCCATGGAGGGGGAGCGGGATGAGTGAGCTTTTAGTGTGACCCTCATGTTACATGAGTACATGTCAGTACTTCTCTATATATATCCTGCATGCTCCTGGGGTTGTTTCTGAGTGAGAGGAATACAGTTATAGATCAGATAGTTTCTCCTATACCTAGTATGTGCAGTGTATGGCAGCTAGTCTCCACCCACCAGCTCAGAGAGGACTGAGGCTGTGTTCACACGGAGTTTTTTGGCAGCGGATTTTGACGCGGAATCCACCTCAAAATCCGCCTGAAAAAAACCCTACCATTCATTTCAATTGGAGTCAGTGGCGTTTTTTTTTCCTTTAGCGGCTTTTTTCCGCTAGCAGAAAAAAAAGCAACATGACCTATCTGGCCACGGATTCCGCCTCCTGATTAGGCTGACCACGGCGAAAACTCCGGGGGCGGAAAATGTTCCGCCGTGTGAACACAGCCTGAAAATACCAGATACAGCATGAATACAACTGATAAATAATGCAGAAAATAAGTCATATAATAATAACAAGAAATAGTGCTATTCATAATTTACTTAAACATAGCAGCTTATCCGGAAACGTTATATGAAATGATAAGCACGCTTTAAGGTGGCCAAAGCCAGGGCCATAATGATGGTTTATCTTTGCTATATAGCTCCCTCTCTTCTCTGTATGTCACTGCATGATATGACACAAAAATGTCACCTAACGTCTTGTTCACTATATCACTACAGTAACTTTTTTTTTTTTTACCTAGTTCTTATTTCATGAATTCTACAAAGTGAGTCACTGGCCATTAGGATTCATTGGGAAAATTTTGTTAATGTTTTCTCATATCATAATGTACGTAAATTGATTCTCTCCAATTCTTTTGACTGGTGAAAATGTAAATGAACACACCTTGAGAACTGGTGAATCAGATTAGCTCATTTCCACCTAGAAGCACAATGGCAAGCTGTTCTAGCACTATTCCCTTAGTAGTTGGTGGTTTTCATTGTGGTTAAGCAGCGTAAGCTTTAGGCCGGTTGCAGACGTCCGTGTGCTTACAGCCGGCCGTGAATTAAAGGTACGGGCGGCGCACAGGGGACACGCGGATGTCACCAGTGTGCTGCCCATTCACTGGCTGTGCTTCCGCGGCCCCTTTCATTAAATGAATTGGAGCCATTCAAGCAAAATAGGACAGGAATAGGTCATGTGTACGGGCCCATAGAAATGAATGGGTCAGCGTGCTATCCGGAAAAAACACAGATAGCACACTGATCTCGGCCACGGTTGTCTGCGAGAGGCCTTATGCACAGTGCTATATTACAGCTCTTGTATGGATCTGTAAAAGGGCCCTTATTTTACTGTGTATTTATCTATTGTATTGGATTTACATTGAAGGATACAGAGCAGGAGTATAGCTATAGTAGGTGAAGTGGTATCAGTCACATCCAGGATTAGGTATAGGAGAGGACCCAGATGCCCCCAGAAGACACCTCATAAATGGAACATAGTAGATTGAATCATTGTATCAGATATTGCATTGGGACCCAGGAGCTTCAAGTCGTGTTACTATGTATAAGATGCTAAAATAAGGATTGAGTCTTTGCCAAATGTTTATGGTGTAATTCCAGCAGCACAGGCACATGGAGAATGGTAACTAATGGAAATGCCTTCCCCAGCCACTACAATGGCTCATCCATATGCCACCTTTTAAGTAATGCTTCAGTGACACAATAGTCTGTTGTATGTGAATGAGCCATAAATGTGAAAATAAAAGCGCCCTTCTAGACAGTCTGGATAATACATTGCGGATCCCAAGTTGAAAAAAAAAAAATCCTCAAAGAGCTGAATAAGATGTTTTCTAAATCTGAATTGCTATTTAGGGGATTTGATATTTTCCACTAGCTTAGTGAAACACACAGACACCAGTTTCTCTCAGATAATATTTCTTGTTGACCCTTGAAAGTAGAACTCCCTAGGAGTGCGCCGTTTCTGAGTCAGGCTCCGTAAGCCAAGTGCGATGTCGTTTCTGAGCATTAACCCAGAGAGTGAACTGAGCCTTTGCCGAATTAATCTGGTTTTATTTAATCTTGTTTTATTTACTTTGCACATAAGGGAAACTGCACAGTATGACAACGCAGACAGACGGGCAGGCAAGCAGGCAGGCACAGCTTACTGCATAGCTGAAACTAAAGTATTGCCAGACCAACAGGAAAGAGAATTATTCCATGTATAGTGATATGAGAAGAGACTTTCCGAGCTCTTGCCGTATACATGATTAATGTAAAGGATATTTCACATGCTTAAAAATAGACTTGTACCTAAAATGTGTTTATTGCATGTTGGCACCAGGAGATGCTTTACTAGAGCCTCCCAGCTAGCAGTCTTTGGCGGAGGAGCACCATTTCTTTCCTGAGATTCATGGCACCAGTAAAACTTCTTTACTTTAAAAATAAATACCTACCTATAGCTTTGTACAGTAAAATTCCTTTTTTTTTTCTGGCACCACATCATTTGTAAATTAGTTTGCCATTTCCTTGGTCCACCTTGGATCTTCTGGAGGTCCTCCCATCCTGAATCAGTAGATCCTGATGTTTGGTTGCCTTTCCTAGTACTTATAGGTAAGAAAGTCATAGCAACCTTTGGGCCTAATGAGGAGCCCATAAGGAACATCAGCTGGTCAGACTGAGTGAAATAAAAAAGGTGTAGTTCAACCTGTCACTGGTCACGTGATAAATTTAACCCACTAACATAATTAGACAATTTTCTGTAGACCCATCTTTTGGGCCAAAGATTTCACAAATCGGGTAAGTCTTTCTATTTTTGAATTATTGGATGAATGTTGGGGGTAGTGTGGATGGCTGAAAGGAGAAGAATAGGAGGGATTTGTGCATACATAGATGGAGTAGATAAATACAGTAGATGGACATAGGATAAGTACATGAGAGATAGACATAAACAAAGATAGATACTATAAGAGATAGATATGAAGATAGATATTAGACAGAGATAGATAGATACTGTAGATAAGAGAGATAGGTAAATAGCTAGATAGATTCTGTAGGTAAGATAGATAGATAGATAGATAGATAATGTTTATGATAGAGATAGATTAATAGATAATGTAGATAAGAGTGATAGGTAGAGAGATAGATATTAGATAGATATATACTGTAGATAAGATAGAGAGATACTGTAGGTAAGATAGATTGATAGATACCTTTTATGAAAGAGATAGATTAATAGATACTGTAGATAAGAGAGATAGGTAGAGAGCGATAGATAGATAGATAGATAGATAGATAGATAGATAGATAGATAGATACTGTAGATAAGAGAGATAGCTCAGTTGTGATGTCTTCATAACTTTTAATACGGCAAAGCTTTCCATTCTTTATCCATGATCTATCCCCTTTTAATCTGAGTAGCTGAAGCCTCTTGATCGATGTTACCATACATTTTTATCAAAGCTTTTTAATTATATTTCCCCAAAAGACAGGCTAATCAAGGAAAGGGAGCATTACAGAGTTAATGGTTTCTTTCTTTAATTTTTTAGGTATGTGTGAGTGTGGAGCATATTTAACAGATGACTGTTCTTCCAGTAAACGAAATTAAATGGATAGTTTTAATTAAATTTAGATTAGTTGGTGTATGATACTGCTCGAAAGGCCACTGGAGACCTCTGTTGCCACTTAAAATCTAGTGTGACTATTAGTGACATCTACATTTATTATACTATTTTCTGCACTTTGCTGAATTTATTATGTGCTCCATGAAGCCATTTAGATTTTATCCCCCCCCCACCCTTGCAGAGAACAACTTATTTCTTGAAAACTGTACAAATTCTTTAAAGAGGTTAGGTTGTCTCAGTAAGAACATTTAAAGGGAGTCTGTCACCCGAACCAAGCATATCAACCCAGCCCCACAGGTAGATAGGTTAGGGTCACTTGAATCAAACAACATTTTCTCCTTATGAATTGGTGCTTTCATTGCTGATACGCATTTCCTCAATATGCAAAGGAGCTCTTTGAAACAACAGACATTGCCACTTACCTCTTTGGAGGAATGCCTTTGTTGCTCCAAAGATCTCATTTGCATATTGACAAAAGTAGTAATATGATCTGCAAATCTAAACACGTGGACAAAATTGTTGGTACCCCTCGTTTAATGAAAGAAAAACCCACAATGGTCACAGAAATAACTTGAATCTGAATAAAGTAATAATATATAAAAATTGTATGAAAATGAACAAATGAAAGTCAGACATTGCTTTTCAACCATGCTTCAACAGAATTTTTAAAAAAAGAAAACTCATGAAACAGGCCTGGACAGAAATGATGGTTCCCTTAACTTAATATTTTGTTGCACAACCTTTTGAGGCAATCACTGCAATCAAATGATTCCTGTAACTGTCAATGAGACTTCTGCACCTCTCAACAGGTATTTTGGCCCACTCCTCATGAGCAAACTGCTCCAGTTATCTTGGGTTTGAAGGGTGCGTTCTCCAGACAGCATGTTTCAGCTCCTTCCAAAGATGCGCAATAGGATTTAGGTCAGGGTTCTGTGACAATTTGGGGGGGTTTAGCCTCAAAGGCAGCAGCCTCCTGGACTCGACAGCGGTGTGGGTGGTACTGGGTGCCGGAGTAGCAGCATTCAGACAGTGCTAATCCACAGTAAAATGGCTTTTATTCAGCTTAAAAATGGAACATGAACAAAATAACAAACAGCCTGGGCCACACTTAGGGCACTATCTCACTGCTTGAGCCCTATATAGCCTCTGGGGCAAGAAGCAGCCTGACTCACAGTCAGCTCAAACAAAGTCTCTTTGGAAAGCCAGTCCTCCTGGGACAGACCGCCTGTCCGTCTCCGACTGGTTCCACCGCACACCTGCTCCCTGCAGGTCTCCACAGCAGCTCTCCTGCTGCACACACTCCCTCTGGAGTTACTGCCCCACCCACGGGTGTGGCTGAGGACCTTTTCAAGCCCGGCTTTGTGTCGCTCACTAGCGCCCTCTAGGTTCACACTCTCACATACCCTCCCCCTCAGCTCACTACCCATGGGGTGAGCTACAATTGGACAAGACATACTATGTCGAAATCCCTCTTCACTCATGTATACTTGTCCAGTGTCTCTCCAGATGTCCCCATCTGGCGGTCTCAACCTCCAAGTTCCAGTCAGTCAGTTTTCCGGTTTCTCATCACTTTAAATACTACGCCAAGATCCTGGCCATTCTTTGCAAAGGCAAGTTCTACTTCATCACCTTCAAAATTCGCCATACAGGGGATCACATCATTTTCATCATATTTCTCGCCATAGTCTTCAGCCATCCTATTGCATGACTTTGATCCCTTTAGTAAATAGCCGTAAGAATCTTCATCTTCACCTATCATGACTCCACAGGAGCTCAGAGACCAACCAACACGTACTTCATGCACATCAATGTCTTTAGAGTATAACTGTATCACGGGTACCTTTTCTGTAACCTTCATCTCAAAGCAAACTTTGCCATCACCATCAAGGCTTAGAAATTTAGGAGACATAGACTGCTTGCTCTCCTCTTTGTTTGAGAAACGCAAGCTCTGTACTGCAATAGCTTCTCCTTCAGCACGAGGGCCATAAAGTACACCCTCACAAAATAGAACATGCTGAACTACATTTTCTGGTATGTCTTTAACAACTGCCACATCATATATTGGAATGGTTTCTTTATAAGACTTCCACATATGTACGGCAGCAGGAGAACCACTTCCATACTCTGTTCTTACCTCCTCTTTCTCATACGCATAACTTCTGACAGTACAGGAGCTGGTGATATCGTCATCTCAACATTCTCCAAGTTATTTTCATTCTCTGTGCTAACACCGGAGGACTGGGATACCAAGTTTCCAACATCACAGTCTTTACTGTCAGTACCCAGATGCTTTTTGGTTACATGTTCTGGCTGCCTTAATGGCTCTGCTTTCTCTTCCTCTATACTGGCAGCTTTCTCCAATTCTAACGCCTTCTGTAGCGCACAAATCTCTGATTCCAGCTCCAGAACTTTCTTCACTGCCACATTTTTCTGAGCAGCCTCCATCTCAGTTTTTACTAGTGCACCTTGCAGCTCTGATTCTTTAGAGGTTAACAGGCTCTGCAGCGAGTCTTTCTAGGCTTCTAGTGCTGCCAGCTTTGAAGATAGTGCAGATGCTGACTGTTCAGTATTGGATAAAGACTGATGCAATCGATCCAATTCTTCTCTTTTAGATTCCACTTCGGTTTTTAACTGTTCTATCTGAAAAGTGTGCTCTTCCAACTTTATTTCTGACTCGCGCTTCACTTGATCCATCTGAAACTCCAGCTGTTCCTTGATGCGTGCAACTTCCTCCTGTTTGTCCACTTGCACCTTTAGTTTAGCAATAAGCATTTTTAGATCTACAATCTCAGCTGATAAATTAGACAGGTTTTCCTCAAACTGAATCCTCATATCTTCTATCTGGAGGTCCAATTCTCTCTTGGCCTTTTCCAGCTTGTCATAAGCATTGACTTTGTCCTCATACAATATTTGCACAGATTCCAGGTTTTTCTCAACTTCTTTGTGACTCTCCTGTAAGGTTTGTAAATTCTGAGCATGGACAGACGACATCTCCATCAATTCTTTGTCTTTATTTTACACCAAAACAGACAATTTCTCATTATCTTCACAAGATCCTGACAGCGCCCTCTCTAGGCTACATATTCTAGCTTAGAGTTTCATTTCTCTTTGTTCCAGAACTCCAGCTCTGCTCTGCCATTCCTTCACTTCTTGGTCTAGGCCAGTGATGGCGAACCTTTTAGAGACCGAGTGCCCAAACTGCAACCCAAAGCCCACTAAATTATTGCAAAGTGCCAACACGGCAATTTCACCTTAAATTAACCTGCCTCCCCAGCATCCCCCCTCTTGCTCGCAAGCAGCCTGCACCCCCATTCCTCCCTCTTGCAAGCAGCCTACATCCCACATCTCTCCCCCCCACACTACACTCTGCATCTCTCCCCCCACACTACACCCTGTATCCCACACTACACCCTGCATCTCTGCACCCCACAATACACCCTGCATCTCTGCACCCCACAATACACCCTGCATCTCTGCACCCCACAATACACCCTGCATCTCTGCACCCCACAATACACCCTGCATCTCTACCCCCCACTACACCCTGCATCTCTACCCCCCACTACACCCTGCATCTCTACCCCCCACTACACCCTGCATCTCTACCCCCCACTACACCCTGCACCCTACATACTGCACCCCACATCTCTCCTCCCCCACACTACACTCTGCATCTCTCCCCCACACTATACACTGCACCCCCACATCTCTACCCCCCACACTACACCCCACATCTCTATCCCCCACACTACACTCTGCATCTCCCCCCACACTACACCCTACATCTCTCCCCCCACACTACACCCTGCACCTCTCCCACCACACTACAACCTACATCTCTCCCCCCACACTACACCCTGCACCCTACATCTCTAACCCCCACACTACACCCTACATACTGCACCCCACATCTCTAACCCCCACACTACACCCTACATACTGCACCCCACATCTCTCCCCCCACACTACACCCCGAGCCCCACATCTCTCCTCCCCACACTACACCCTGCACCCCACATCTCTCCTCCCCACACTACACCCTGCACCCCACATCTCTCCCCCCCACACTACACCCTGCACCCCACATCTCTGCATGTTCCTCCACTGCTCGTGATACTTTTCTTCATGTGGAAGGAGCTTCTTACAAGCAAAGACACGCCTACCCTGTCATGTGACCTTATGACGTCAGAAGGTCCTTTCAGAGTACAGCATTTAGCATGTACTGTGTAAGCAGCGGTCCTGCGGACCGCAGCTTACACTGACAGCTTTCAGCTGTATGTGCATTTGCACATACAGCTGAAAGAAGCGATCGCTCACTAATGGGGAATCCTGGACCGGATTCCCCGTTAGTGAGATATGGTGACGGCGCGCGTGCCAACTGAGAGGGCTCTGCGTGCCCTCTCTGGCACGCGTGCCATAGGTTCGCCATCACGGGTCTAGGCGAACCTGCTTTAGTTCATGCAAGTTTTTCTCTGACTGCAATATCTGCACCACAGATTCTAAATCACTCTCTCGGTCAGACACATACTTCCTGAGCTCTACAACTTCATATTCTTTATCAGTTAATGCAGCCGAAAGTTTTTCACACTTCCTGACTTGGTCATCCAAACATTCTGACTGACACTGCAAAAATTCACTTCTCTCACGTTTAGCCATTTCAAGGTCATCTCTTAATTTTTCAATGACACTCTCTTTGGCAATGGAGTCTTGGACATGCTGCTCCTTTAAATCCTGCAATTGCTTCTCAAGCACTTGGTTTTCTCCACACTCTGTAGGACTTTATTAGATAGAGCGCATTTCATTTCTGCAAACTCCTTCTTAGTGACACAGTCCATTCCAGGCAAACCCAGCACCACATTTTCACAATGACTAGGATATGAACTCTTCATAGACTCAAGCTCTTTCTTTAACTTAAGGTTCTCTTTTTCTGATACCAAAAGTTGCCATTTCCAATCAGATATTTCATTTTCATAAATGAACGTGATGGTTTTAATCTCATCTTGAAGCTGCTGCACCCTAATATTTTCATCTTTGGCGCTTTCATGCACTCCAATATGAGACATACAGTCAGCAGGGACATATTCAATCATAGAACAGAGGTGCTTCAGAAAAACTGAGTCACCGTCATGCAACCCATTATCTTTACTTGCACTCCACATGCTCTGTTCCGGGTTTTGTGTCTTTCTGCCTTAAGACCGCTGCAGTAATACACCTGTGCACAGTTTCTCTGTTTTCTTGCAAGCTGAAATTTTCTTTTTCTTGCCCATGGTTTAATAACAAGATTACACAATATTCACCAGAAACCTTGGGTTCAACCGGCAGCAACTTTTTACTATCTTCAGCAGTCACATGTATTCACCAAACAGTTAACTTGTGTGGCACTACAACAACCAGCATTTTCTTCTGTCTTCCACAGAAAACACAAACATGGCACCATAGCCTTTCACATAGACTGTTTGCAATATCCAGCTTCTACACACATTGCTTACTTTCTTGCCATCAGCAAGCACTTTACAGATTTCTGTGCCACAGTATACACAAAGTCCATTCCCTGGATTCCTCTTCCAGAGTTTTACTTTCACCAGTTTTTGCACACAATTTGCTATTTTGCAGTTCCACTCACCCCCCTCCTGGGTTTCTCAGTTGAAATCACAGATTTCTTCCAGCTGTAGGCCACAATGCACACTTAGCAGTACTGCAGTCAGCAAACACTTGTCTTCCAGGACTTGCATGGATCTCTTTATGCCCGCATCCGAAGAACCATATGTGACAATTTGGGGGGATTTAGCCTCAAAGGCGGCAGCCTCCTGGACTCGACAGCGGTGTGGGTGGTACTGGGTGCCGGAGTAGCAGCATTCAGATGGTGCTAATCCAAAGTAAATGGCTTTTATTCAGCTTAAAAATGGAACATGAACAAAATAACAAACAGCCTGGGCCACACTTAGGGCACTATCTCACTGCTTGAGCCCTATCTAGCCTTTGGGGCAAGAAGCAGCCTGACTCACAGTCAGCTCAAACAAAGTCTCTTTGGAAAGCCAGTCCTCCTGGGACAGACCGCCTGTCTGTCTCCGACTGGTTCCACCGCACACCTGCTCCCTACAGGTCTCCACAGCAGCTCTCCTGCTGCACACACTCCATCTGGAGTTACTGCCCCACCCACGGGTGTGGTTGAGGACCTTTACAAGCCCGGCTTTGTGTCGCTCACTAGCGCCCTCTAGGTTCACACTCTCACATACCCTCCCCCTCAGCTCACTACCCATGGGGTGAGCTACAATGGGACAAGACATACTATGTCGACATCCCTCTTCACTCATGTACACTTGTCCAGTGTCTCTCCAGATGTCCCCATCTGGCGGTCTCAACCTCCAAGTTCCAGTCAGTCAGTTTTCCGGTTTCTCATCACTTTAAATACTACGCCAAGATCATGGCCATTCTTTGCAAAGGCAAGTTCTACTTCATCACCTTCAAAATTCGCCATACAGGGGATCACATCATTTTCATCATATTTCTCGCCATAGTCTTCAGCCATCCTATTGCATGACTTTGATCCCTTTAGTAAATAGCCGTAAGACTCTTCATCTTCACCTATCATGACTCCACAGGAGCTCAGAGACCAACCAACTCGTACTTCATGCACATCAATGTCTTTAGAGTATAACCTATTTGGAAAGCCAGTCCTCCTGGGACAGACCGCCTGTCTGTCTCTGACTGGTTCCACCCTATACCTGCTCCCTGCAGGTCTCCACAGAAGCTCTCTTGCTGCACACACTCCCTCTGGAGTTACTGCCCCACCCACGGGTGTGGCTGAGGACCTTTTCAAGCCTGGCTTTGGGTCGCTCACTAGCGCCCTCTAGGTTCACACTCTCACAGTTCATAGAAGACCACTTCAGAATAGTCCAATGTTTTCCTCTTAGCCATTCTTGGGTGTTTTTAGCTGTGTGTTATGGATCATTATCCTGTTGCAAGACCCATGACCTGCAATTGAGACCAAACTTTCTGACACTTGGCAGCACATTTCTCTCTAGAATACCTTGATAGTCTTGAGATTTCATTGTACTCTGCACAGATTCAAGACACCCTGTGCCAGATACAGCAAAGCAGCCCCAGAACATAACAGAGCCTCCTCCATGTTTCACAGTAGGGACAGTGTTCTTTTCAAGATATGCTTCATTCGTCTGTGAACATACAGCTGATGTGCCTTGCCAAAAATTTCGATTTTTGCCTTATCTGTCCATAGGACATTCTCCCAGAAGCTTTGTGGCTTGTCAACATGTAGTTTGGCAAATTACTTTTGTCAGATTCGAGTTATTTCTGTGGCCATTGTGGGTTTTTCTTTCATTAAACAAAGGGTACCAACAATTTTGTCCACGTGTGTATCTGTGGGCTGGGTTGATATATTAACTTTAAGAGGTATCCAACTATTAACACTTAAAGGGATTGTCCAGGTTTTAGGATTTTATGGCCTGTCTTTAGGAAAGGCCATAAATATCTGATAGGTGGGGGGGGCCAACAGCCGGTCACCATACCTATCAGCTGTACTGCGCCACATGCACTGCTCGTCTTATGCACAATGCAGGAAGCAGTTGGCTCTGTGCCCTGTATAGTAGCTGAGTGCTGTTTTGCAGCTCAGCTACTCTTGACTTCAGCAGTTTGTGTTTTCGCCTTGTGAATTGGTGCCTCTGTTGATGAAATATTTACGTTTTTGTCAATATGCAGATGAGTCCTTTGCAGCAACAAGGGCATTGCTACTTACGGCAATGCCCTCTCTGCTCCAAATATCTTGGCAACAAAGTCACCAATATACAAGGAGAAAACACTGTTTCATTCAGGTGACGCTAACCTATCTATGGGGCTGGGTTGATATACTGGGTTCTGATGACAGACTCCTTAAAATGTAGAAGCATTGGCACT